>JAUIMM010000115.1:8975833-10426666 GCA_031769625.1 Taudactylus pleione
AGTGTGAGTTTATCCAAAATGGCGCTTAGGCGGCCATTCGCAAAATGGCGTCTTGCGATCTCATTTCCAAGATGGCGTCTTGCAGCCAGTCGCAAGATGGCATCGCTACGATTCAATTTTAAACTGAATTGTCTCAGCCAATTACTCAGCTTCAACAGTCCACCCTTTGATAGCAAACAACATGCTATCACAATCTGCTATTTGAATTTAATTTAGGCTTACATTTACATATTATTTAGTGTTATTGTGGAATGGCACAAGGTCTTTCTTAATCCATCAATAATGCATCTCTGGGTGGGGACGTAAAACTACTATTATACGCACACCGCGGATCTTGGAAGATCATGTGAAAGGTGTGGGAATGCACCAGTCTTATATAAGCAGGCTTGAAGAGGAATTGAGACTTTACGTTATCTGAGGTGTTCTAAAATAAATAACATTTCAATAATATATACTATGCATGTCTAGATACAATACATCAAATGATGGTATTTCCTAGTTCAGGGTTGTAATGCAGTTCTATATTTACCTCGGTAATCATATTGTCATTACTGACCACCATCATAGTTTCGTTCTTACATTTTACTCTATTTTTACATTTTCCAAACTTCAACAAAATAGGAACACACTGGACGCATATGTCAATTATTATGATGACAATTAGTATAAGGATCAAGAATTTGCCTATGCTGGCGATCACTTCCTGGACCCATTCCCCTTACTTGGTTCAGCCATGAAACCCATCCTTCTATCTTTTCCCCTACTTCAGCCACTGAAGCGTTATGGTTTTTACAAAACTCCCATTTTAGCTGTAGAATTTCATCCATCTTTCGGTCTATCACCTCCTGGGGGTCGTTAGTATCATTGGTGACATAGGTGCAACATTTTACTCCAAATTGGGTAGCCAATGTTACGCAATACCCTCCAATAACAGCAGTTAAATAATTCAACACTAGCCTGTGTTGCACCAGTTCTTTCTTGTACGCTTGCAATTCTTTCCCTGTGTACCTGAACGTGTCATCATACATCTCGGTGAAATTATCTATCAATTTAGCAAGTTCCTGGATATATCTAAAATTTTATGTACCCCGAGCAATCCTGGTGGGATCCAATGCGACTAAAACTTGAAAGCCAGTTGTCTCACTGATTAACTGAGTGGCTTTATGTACGTCACCAGGTATCATATTTCTTTTGCCTCTATGTTCATATTGTGTGTGAAGATATGGTGACGTGTGTTCTTATGTATACTCAGCATTTCAACATGTTTAAAGGTCATAACTTTTGGGACTACTCTTCCCAGGTAACACAAACCTTCGGAACTCGGGGAGAGCCATTTATATGCTTTTCTTCCACATATGAAAAATACATTATCAGGGAGAACATAAGGAATGGTATGCATCATTATCATTAAGCACATTTCCCTTGCAAACAATCCTATTTGGTTTAACTCAATGTATACCGATACCTAAAATGTTTCCCACCAGACTTAATGGAGTGTAACAGATCATGGTTTATGGACTCATTATCAGCTCTTTGTGAGAAGGTCATCGTCTGATTATTCCCCGTCACTTCCCAACTCCCGGGTTTATTGAGGTTGGTTATGTTCAAACACAAAAGTGATCTATCTACTTGGAATTGATAGAGTTTGAAATGAGGTGGTTTGGATGAGAGGAATTTTCCATCCAATGTTTTCCCTTTTTGTAATTCTAAAATTTCTGTGATATTCAGCGGAAATGGCACCAACCCTACATTATGCTGTCCCTGTGGCACATGTGAACACACCCAGCAATCAGTTTGATTTAACACTTTGCCTACCATACTATGATAATCCTCTAAAGGATACCCACCCCAGTACGGGCTATATTTAGGTTGGCACCGTTGGATACAGTTCTCATCATCTAGGGACCCACAAAGCTCACAAATACAGGAATTTTCAGATGATAAACCTCTGCACTTTCCCCGAGTATTCGGAATGATAGCTCTCTTAACAATAACAGTACTAGGATTGGTCAGACACTCCCCTGATTGGCATTGCACTCCTCCTGACTCCACTCCATCGGCACTGCCATCAGCTCCCATTTCCTCTATCAGTCTCCCATAACAGAAACTGGATACTCCCGAACCAACCAAGATGGTGAACACTCTAAAAGAGAGTATGAAAATGAACACAGCAGACCCGTCCATTGTCACAACAAGACCTGCAGATTTCTTTTAGTTCAGGTATCTCACTACAACCTGTCCAATCCTCCCGGAACAAGCTCGCGAGCGACAGGTCCACACTATCAGCTTTGTCTCCAACTTGTTCCTCCACCGGTTGATTGACCTTTTTGCAGTGAGTGGAATGGACCCAGGTATCTCTCTCGGCCACCTTGAAAGATGTAGTACTCGTCAGCAGCACCTGGTTCGGACCTTCCCACCGATCAGTCAAACAACCGGAATGCAAGAAATTTCTGATCATAACATATTCTCCTGGTTCAACATCATGATAGTTAGTTTCAGGCATATCAAACAATTTCAGTTTCTGCTGCTGTTGCTTTAACTGCTTACTCATTGATATAAGATACTTTACAGTTACCTCGTTGTTACCCTTCAGGTCTTCCTGCGGACTTATAATCAAATGAGGTTGTCTACCAACAATATTTCAAATGGGGACAGATTCAGAGGAGGTCTAGGAGTGGTTCTTATGCTATGTAGAACCAAAGGTAATGCTTCTGGCCATCCTAGTCCAGCCTCTGCCATGATTTTACTTAGCTTATTTTTAATAGTCCCGTTCATCCTCTCTACCTTGGCACTGGCTTGTGGCCGGTAGGGGGTATGAAGTTGGCTATTAATACCCATCAGCTTACACATATTTTGAAAAACATCACCTGTGAAATGAGTACCCCTGTCACTTTCAATGATTCTAGGGATACCGTACCTGCATACAAATTCCAGAACTATTTTCTTGGCAGTAAACGCAGCAGTATTAGTGGCTGCTGGGTAGGCCTCAACCCAGTTAGAAAATACGTCTGTGCACACTAATACATACTTAAGGTTCCTGCAGGGTGGTAATTGGAAGAAATCAATTTGTATCACCTGGAAAGGTCCATCAGTCGGTGGAATGTGGGATGGTTCGGTAGGGATCGCTTTCCCTATGTTCTTTCTCAAGCAGGTCAGACAGGACATTGCTATCTTTTCTGCTTGTGAAGAAAAACCTGGTGCACACCAGTATGCCCTCACCAACTTGCACATACCTTGTTTGCCCAGATGAGTCAGACCATGTGCTGCCTCAGCCAGGCTGGGGTAATATGTCTTGGGGGCTACTGGCTTACCTTGTCTGTCCCTCCAGAGCCCGGAGGACTCTTGCCCACATCCCTTGGACTTCCAGATGGATTTTTCCTGAGTTGAACACAAATTTTGCATCTCAATTAATTTCAGCATATCAATTGCTTGAAATGACATAATTGTTATAGTTGGAGAAAACATTTTTAACCCTGCTGCCCATTTTGCAGCTTCATCGGCTCTGTTGTTGCCCAGCGACACCGGGTCACTGGGCTTTGCATTTAATTACTGCCACCGCTTTGGGCAGTTGGATTGCTTCTAAAAGATGTTTTATGTGTTGGGAATGTGCAACTGGTGTGCCTGCTGTGGTCATAAAATTTCTCAGACGCCATAGAGCCCCAAAATCATGCACCACCCCGAACGCGTACCTCGAGTCAGTGTAAATGTTAGCAGATTTGCCTGCTGCCAGTTCACACGCTCTAGTTAGTGCTACTAACTCTGCCACCTGGGCTGAGTGAGGAGGACCAAGAGGTTTAGCTTCTATGATGTCTGTGTCATTTACAACAGCATAACCTGCACATAATTCACCTGTGTCTGTTTGTCTATGACAACTCCCATCCATATAAAAAGTTACATCCACATTCTCTAAAGGTGTGTCATGTATGTCAGGTCTAGCAGTAAAGGTCTGGTTCAGATATATCATACAATCGTGCATATCATCATGTCTGCTGAACTCACCTTCCGCCAGCAAACTTACTCCTTCCACCCTTTGTACATCATGTTGTACCTATGGTAGGTATGTTGCTGGATTCAGCGTACTGCAACGTTTGACAGTAATATTTGCAGGAGTGATTAGTGATAGTTCCCATTTGGTTAACCTAGCTGAGGAGACGTGTCTGGTTTGAGCTGAGTTCAACAGAGCAGATACAGCATGGAGAGTGTAGACAATCATATCATGACCCAATACTACATCCTCACTTTTACTCACCAATAGAGCAGTAGCTGCTACACTTCTCAAACAGGTGGGGAGTGATCTTGCCACAGTATCCAATTGGGCACTGTAGTATGCTACGGGCCTACTGGCATCACCGTGTTTTTGTGTAAGGACACCTGCAGCACAACCATCGGCTTCCATACAATACAAATCAAAAGGTTTTTCATAATCAGGTATTCCCAATGCAGGAGCTTTTGTCAGGCTATTCTTAAGATTAAGGAAAGCCTGCTCTGATTCCTCTGTGTGTATGACATGATCGGGCTTTGAGGAAGAGACTAATTCCTGTAAAGGTAAGGCCAAAATAGAAAAACCTGGGATCCACATTCTACAATATCCACACATTCCCAAGAAGGTACGAATTTGCTGTTGATTCTGCGGCAGTGTCATGTTTTGTATGGCCTGGATTCTATCTGTTGTAAGATGTCGTAACCCCTGGGTTAGGCAGTGTCCCAAATATTTTACTCTGGATTGGCACGGCTGTAGTTTGTCCTTAGCCACCTTGTGTCCTGTTTGCGAGAGATGAAGTAACAAAAGTTTAGTATCATTCAAACATGACATAAACGAGTCAGGACATAGCAATAAATCGTCCACATATTGAATTAGAACAGATCCATTGGCAGGTTGAAAAGATTGTAAACAGTCGTGCAATGCCTGGGAGAAGATACTGGGGCTGTCTATGAAACCTTGGGGTAACCGTGTCCATGTGTATTGTAAACCTCTGTATGTAAATGCGAATAGATACTGACAGTCAGGATGGAGAGGCACGGAGAAGAAAGCAGAACAGAGGTCAATAATGGGTTGCATTTGGTGGGATCTGCATCAGAATGACAGCTGGATTTGGCACTACAGGGACTCTTGTACCAGCCTATAACCCCTCCCACCACTCTTCTTCACTGGAAAGTTGGGACTGTTGGCTACACTAGCTGTTCGAACTAAAATTCCCTGTTGCAATAATCGCTCATTTATTGGGAAACCCCCTAATTCTACCTCCTGTTTTAGTGGGTACTGGGGAATTTTTGGAGCTTGCCTACCACTTTTTAAATTTACCATTACGGGGCTTACGTTTGCCATTAATCCAGTGTCCTGTCCATCTTTAGTCCAAAGGGAATCTAGAATTAGGGACAACATTTCATTTATCTGAGATTGATTTTCATTTAAACTTGTAGAGTGATACATTATCCTTTGGGGAGTGTTCAATATATCCCACACCTCATGTGCAACTCTCTCTGGGATATCTAAAAATACACCATCATGGGTGCAATATATAACACATCCCATCTTACATAACAAGTCTCTGCCCAGCAGGTTAGTAGGAGCTGCAGCAGCCAGAAGGAAAGAATGCTTGGTATGCAATGGCCCTATAGTAACCTCTGTGGACTTTGTTAAAGGATAATGTTCCACTTTACTTGTTACACCCATTGTTGGTACTGTCTCGTTGGTCACCTGTAAATTAAAGGGAGATTTTATCACTGACCTGGTAGCCCCTGTGTCTACAAGAAAAGGATATTCAGTACCAGCTACATCAACCATCATGACCGTTCTTCCCTAGTACTTCCTGTTAACCTGACTATCTGTAGACTACAGGTATGACCTGACCCCTAGTGTTGGCTACCATTCTCCAATAAAGCATTTGCTGGCCTCTGTGCATATCCCTTATGGGGATATCCAGGTTTTCCCTGATTTGGGGTTCCTACTCTTTTTACTGTACAGTTTCTACTTAAGTGTCCTGGTTGTTTACAGTTGAAACATGTTCGTGAATCGGGTGAAGACGTGTTGTTGTGAAGTTTGAGCAGAGGGTAAAGGTGGTGGATATGGGTAAGGATAGAGAGGGTTAGGGTATTGTGGGGGATAAGAAGTTTGTGAGTAGTATGGGACCTGTGGTTGTGTCAGGTTAATGGGATAGAGTTGTGTTTGTTGATGTGTGGGGTTAGTGAGGGCACATACTTGTTCAGGTGTGAGTGTGTGTGCAAGTGCAAGTGTGTCTGTTGGCTGTGATGTTACCGTCATTCCCTCCAGAGCATGGATACTGACAGCCATAAGTTTTTCGCTATGGGCTTCTCTCTTCTTTGAGATGTTTTTATCATGTTTGATGGCGGTTTCTATGAGGGCATCTATTGTGAGTCCCCGCCAGCCAGGCTGTGAGGTCTGAACCCGAGTTTTTAAATTCTCTTTCAGACCGTCCATGAGTACCGTGACTATCATTCCCCTGTGGTGAGTGCTAACTTTAATATCCTCTATCCCAGTGTACAGGGTGATAGCCTGCAGAGCCCAATCGCAATAATCTTCTGCAGTTCCACTCTCCTTTTGCTTAATGGTGAAAATTTTGTTCCAGTTAACTACTACAGTAAAATATATACCCAATTGAGTTACAATGTGGGAAATGTTACCTTGGTTTACTTGGTCTGTTAAGGGAACGTCACCATCCAATACACAAAACGTGATAAATTTTGTCACGTCGGTATTGTGTGGTAGACAGGCCCTTAACACCACTCGCCAATCTTTATTAGTGGGCTCATGTGAACTACCCAAATTTCTCAAAAATCTTTGACATTTGGCTATTTCCTTTTTGGGATTGGGGAAATAATTTATGATGGAATTTAGTTCTGCTCTTGTCCAAGGACAATGCATTATTACTTCCCTCGTTGGCACTATACCGTTCGCATCTGCATTTCCATTTGGAATGGTTATTGTCCGAATGGGATGCATACCGGTAGCGCTGCTACCTTTGACCTGGTTACCTGGCTGGGGGTTTAGGCCCTCATTCAGAGCCACTCGCTAGCGGCAGTACGCTCGTTCCGAGCGATGTTCGCACATCTGCGCATGCGTACGGATCGTTATACGCATGCGCGAACCAGTCAGTGCGGCCGAAATTCATGTGCTCGCAATATAGCGAATGCCTGCTATTTTGAGTGACAGAATGAAGCGTATGTGGGTGGTAACAGGGGAAGGTGCTTGAAAATGGGGAGTGGAGATCCGAACGCAGGCGTGCTTAAAGGTCAAAACGGGCGTTTTATGGGTGTGCATAATTAATACAGCAGCGTCATTGACCACGTCACTGGGTTATTTTAAAGCCAGAACTGCTCGCAAGATTGTGGTAGCAAAAACCAACCACAAGAATAGCGAGCAGTTCATACGCTGTACGATGTACTCGATTAATCTAATAAATAGCGGACATGACGTATGGTGCGTGCGGCCAGGGGGCGTTTTTATCAAAAAAACGAGCGTATGTTTTGCTCGCTCGTTCAGACTTAGAGGTGGGAACAGACTGCAATTTGCGAACGGATCATTTGAATAGCCACCCCTTGTTTTTGAACGAACTACCACAAATAGCGTCCGGCTCTGAATCAGGCCCTTAGTCTGCTGCTGCTACGTATGGTATGAACAACTTCCTCTATGGGTGCAGAGGGCATTAACACTTCCATTGCTGTTACCGATGGAGATGGCGGCAGCACTCATGATTGTGGTGATGCAGCATCTATCATCTGCACAGCATGGGAAATGGCAGACATTACAATAGGCTCATCATCCACATCATGAATATTTTCTTTATAGTTGCTTAAGAGAGGGTACAAGTTGCTTGTTACATTTTTATGGGTATTTTTGGTAACTGTACTTGCACCTCCATCCACATAAGGTGGGGGAGGTGAGCGTGAACTGCTGGCAATACTCTCTATGATGCTACCTTGTCGCATGGGCGCACCATTTTGCGGCTCACCCGTATTGCAATTTAGCGCCGCGGATGTATTTTCTGGCAATGTGCTCGCGACGCTAGTTTGTGTCATTTGCACATTTTTAAGCCACGCATCCCCTTCATGCTGCCACAGTTTTAAACATTAAAAATATTTAACCTTTTTCTCTCGGGAGCGCATCAGACTGATGTGATCTCGGACATTATCTAACACATTTTTATCAAAACTACCAATTCTGGGAAACGGTCTAACACTCTTCATCGTCATTTTAAACCATACATCACAATACCTTATTGCATAAGTACCGTACTTAGTATGCATAATACGACGAGCCGATCCGATCAGCACCTCCATTAGCAGCACATCATTGTCTAACATCTCTACTGTTTGCGCGGCTCCCATTCTGAGACAACTCCTATGCTTTTCAATGAAGATTTAAACTGGTGAAAGACAATCAAGATACTTTCACTTACCTGTGGACGATTTAAGTTGGCGGCGCCCACACACCTTGATAAGATTTGAAAAAGGCAACTTCCACACCTGGATAAGATTAGTAAGGCAACTTCCACACCTATGGAAGTTTATATGTCGGCCACTTCCACGCACCTCTCTACACCAAAGACAACAAGTACACCTGCTACTGTCTAACGGTAAAGCTGCTTACCAAGAGACTAGCACTTAGCCCTTAAAGGTCATACGGTACCTTTAACTGTAGGGAACAAGTTACCCCTACCAACAAAACACTCACTGTTACACACTTTTTCCTGTGCAGAAAAATACACGTTAACCCAGATATTGGTAATAATTGAAAAATGTAAATCTCAACGGCTTTGTTCAAACACGTGGCAGCACAACCGGAAGTACGAATACGCTATTGTGCGACCAGTCACATACACAATAATGAGACTACCACACAACCATATGACAACCTTTAGCTGCGTACACAAAAGTGCATCTTTGTTGTGCGCAAATCTGCGACTTAGTCGTGTACTCAGTACTGCGGCACCCCTTTAAGCGTAAGGTTCTATCAACAGAGGAAAACAAACTTTTTCCTCTCATGTCCCTGGATTCTAGTCAGCTTCCTTGATTCACACGGAGATGGATAGTGATCTTTCAGCGCAAAGTGGTTGCTGGCAAACCCTGCATGTGGCCACTCCATACTTTGCTGAAATATCGATAGTCGTATGTACCGTGTGAGCAGGTAATTGACTTCACTACGAGCCCCCAACTAACAATACTAGATCAGAACCTCTAAACACACCTTCCTATACCTTCTACTATCCTGCCTATACCTTCTAAGGATGACGCTAATTTGTGTACGCAGTCATACAGTAAATAAAGACTTAGACCTGAAATCTGTGGTTCCAAAGCACAAGTATTATTCAAGTAAAAGTACAGTCAGTTACACGCAATTGATCCAGACACAATTTAGGTGCAAAGGAATTATACAGACCCAAGTACAGTATACATACGCAGCGCTTCCGGTACCAGGTGTTAGGTATCAGCAAGAAACCCCTCATCTATCAGCATTCAGCACGAAGACTAAAAACCCAGTGTTGGAGCATACATATTTATACCCCCCAAGAATAGACAAAACAATAGAGACATTTGTTGCTGATGCTATTGGTTCCCACGGGGGATCCATCTGTTACGGAGCATTTAACAGGCTGGTTCAAATAGACTCACCCAGCCTCTAACAACCGGGGGTCTCTGCCCTCCCGCCCCCTGCAACATCATAACAGTTAATACATTTTGTTGCTTGAAGTCTCTGCGGTCCATAACTCGAGAATGCATGATGCAATCTCCCCACCGATATCACCGGAATACTGTGGAAAGAGTACGCATCAGTATAAAACCAAACACGGCTTTCTTAGCATGTATAAAACCTTAGTTATCAAATATCCTTATTTCACAGCATTTATACTAACTGAACCAACTTAAATCTTATACCTTAAAGCTAATGGAGCCTTGTAAGTGAAAATGTAATGTGTGACTGTACGGGGTTTGATATGAAGACGCTAGTTAACTGGGGAAAGATGCGTGCGCTACTAAACAGTGTTTTTCTTATGCATTCGCTAATATGCGACTAGTTAACAGCGCTACTATGCGTATTATTGTGTATATGAGAAATTATGGAAGATGCAATTGCATGGTGCTAATAGTATTATCGCCACATGTACTAAAGTGTGAGTTTATCCAAAATGGCGCTTAGGCGGCCATTCGCAAAATGGCGTCTTGCGATCTCATTTCCAAGATGGCGTCTTGCAGCCAGTCGCAAGATGGCATCGCTACGATTCAATTTTAAACTGAATTGTCTCAGCCAATTACTCAGCTTCAACAGTCCACCCTTTGATAGCAAACAACATGCTATCACAATCTGCTATTTGAATTTAATTTAGGCTTACATTTACATATTATTTAGTGTTATTGTGGAATGGCACAAGGTCTTTCTTAATCCATCAATAATGCATCTCTGGGTGGGGACGTAAAACTACTATTATACGCACACCGCGGATCTTGGAAGATCATGTGAAAGGTGTGGGAATGCACCAGTCTTATATAAGCAGGCTTGAAGAGGAATTGAGACTTTACGTTATCTGAGGTGTTCTAAAATAAATAACATTTCAATAATATATACTATGCATGTCTAGATACAATACATCAAATGATGGTATTTCCTAGTTCAGGGTTGTAATGCAGTTCTATATTTACCTCGGTAATCATATTGTCATTACTGACCACCATCATAGTTTCGTTCTTACATTTTACTCTATTTTTACATTTTCCAAACTTCAACAAAATAGGAACACACTGGACGCATATGCCAATTATTATGATGACAATTAGTATAAGGATCAAGAATTTGCCTATGCTGGCGATCACTTCCTGGACCCATTCCCCTTACTTGGTTCAGCCATGAAACCCATCCTTCTATCTTTTCCCCTACTTCAGCCACTGAAGCGTTATGGTTTTTACAAAACTCCCATTTTAGCTGTAGAATTTCATCCATCTTTCGGTCTATCACCTCCTGGGGGTCGTTAGTATCATTGGTGACATAGGTGCAACATTTTACTCCAAATTGGGTAGCCAATGTTACGCAATACCCTCCAATAACAGCAGTTAAATAATTCAACACTAGCCTGTGTTGCACCAGTTCTTTCTTGTACGCTTGCAATTCTTTCCCTGTGTACCTGAACGTGTCATCATACATCTCGGTGAAATTATCTATCAATTTAGCAAGTTCCTGGATATATCTAAAATTTTATGTACCCCGAGCAATCCTGGTGGGATCCAATGCGACTAAAACTTGAAAGCCAGTTGTCTCACTGATTAACTGAGTGGCTTTATGTACGTCACCAGGTATCATATTTCTTTTGCCTCTATGTTCATATTGTGTGTGAAGATATGGTGACGTGTGTTCTTATGTATACTCAGCATTTCAACATGTTTAAAGGTCATAACTTTTGGGACTACTCTTCCCAGGTAACACAAACCTTCGGAACTCGGGGAGAGCCATTTATATGCTTTTCTTCCACATATGAAAAATACATTATCAGGGAGAACATAAGGAATGGTATGCATCATTATCATTAAGCACATTTCCCTTGCAAACAATCCTATTTGGTTTAACTCAATGTATACCGATACCTAAAATGTTTCCCACCAGACTTAATGGAGTGTAACAGATCATGGTTTATGGACTCATTATCAGCTCTTTGTGAGAAGGTCATCGTCTGATTATTCCCCGTCACTTCCCAACTCCCGGGTTTATTGAGGTTGGTTATGTTCAAACACAAAAGTGATCTATCTACTTGGAATTGATAGAGTTTGAAATGAGGTGGTTTGGATGAGAGGAATTTTCCATCCAATGTTTTCCCTTTTTGTAATTCTAAAATTTCTGTGATATTCAGCGGAAATGGCACCAACCCTACATTATGCTGTCCCTGTGGCACATGTGAACACACCCAGCAATCAGTTTGATTTAACACTTTGCCTACCATACTATGATAATCCTCTAAAGGATACCCACCCCAGTACGGGCTATATTTAGGTTGGCACCATTGGATACAGTTCTCATCATCTAGGGACCCACAAAGCTCACAAATACAGGAATTTTCAGATGATAAACCTCTGCACTTTCCCCGAGTATCCGGAATGATAGCTCTCTTAACAATAACAGTACTAGGATTGGTCAGACACTCCCCTGATTGGCATTGCACTCCTCCTGACTCCACTCCATCGGCACTGCCATCAGCTCCCATTTCCTCTATCAGTCTCCCATAACAGAAACTGGATACTCCCGAACCAACCAAGATGGTGAACACTCTAAAAGAGAGTATGAAAATGAACACAGCAGACCCGTCCATTGTCACAACAAGACCTGCAGATTTCTTTTAGTTCAGGTATCTCACTACAACCTGTCCAATCCTCCCGGAACAAGCTCGTGAGCGACAGGTCCACACTATCAGCTTTGTCTCCAACTTGTTCCTCCACCGGTTGATTGACCTTTTTGCAGTGAGTGGAATGGACCCAGGTATCTCTCTCGGCCACCTTGAAAGATGTAGTACTTGTCAGCAGCACCTGGTTCGGACCTTCCCACCGATCAGTCAAACAATCGGAATGCAAGAAATTTCTGATCATAACATATTCTCCTGGTTCAACATCATGATAGTTAGTTTCAGGCATATCAAACAATTTCAGTTTCTGCTGCTGTTGCTTTAACTGCTTACTCATTGATATAAGATACTTTACAGTTACCTCGTTGTTACCCTTCAGGTCTTCCTGCGGACTTATAATCAAATGAGGTTGTCTACCAACAATATTTCAAATGGGGACAGATTCAGAGGAGGTCTAGGAGTGGTTCTTATGCTATGTAGAACCAAAGGTAATGCTTCTGGCCATCCTAGTCCAGCCTCTGCCATGATTTTACTTAGCTTATTTTTAATAGTCCCGTTCATCCTCTCTACCTTGGCACTGGCTTGTGGCCGGTAGGGGGTATGAAGTTGGCTATTAATACCCATCAGCTTACACATATTTTGAAAAACATCACCTGTGAAATGAGTACCCCTGTCACTTTCAATGATTCTAGGGATACCGTACCTGCATACAAATTCCAGAACTATTTTCTTGGCAGTAAACGCAGCAGTATTAGTGGCTGCTGGGTAGGCCTCAACCCAGTTAGAAAATACGTCTGTGCACACTAATACATACTTAAGGTTCCTGCAGGGTGGTAATTGGAAGAAATCAATTTGTATCACCTGGAAAGGTCCATCAGTCGGTGGAATGTGGGATGGTTCGGTAGGGATCGCTTTCCCTATGTTCTTTCTCAAGCAGGTCAGACAGGACATTGCTATCTTTTCTGCTTGTGAAGAAAAACCTGGTGCACACCAGTATGCCCTCACCAACTTGCACATACCTTGTTTGCCCAGATGAGTCAGACCATGTGCTGCCTCAGCCAGGCTGGGGTAATATGTCTTGGGGGCTACTGGCTTACCTTGTCTGTCCCTCCAGAGCCCGGAGGACTCTTGCCCACATCCCTTGGACTTCCAGATGGATTTTTCCTGAGTTGAACACAAATTTTGCATCTCAATTAATTTCAGCATATCAATTGCTTGAAATGACATAATTGTTATAGTTGGAGAAAACATTTTTAACCCTGCTGCCCATTTTGCAGCTTCATCGGCTCTGTTGTTGCCCAGCGACACCGGGTCACTGGGCTTTGCATTTAATTACTGCCACCGCTTTGGGCAGTTGGATTGCTTCTAAAAGATGTTTTATGTGTTGGGAATGTGCAACTGGTGTGCCTGCTGTGGTCATAAAATTTCTCAGACGCCATAGAGCCCCAAAATCATGCACCACCCCGAACGTGTACCTCGAGTCAGTGTAAATGTTAGCAGATTTGCCTGCTGCCAGTTCACACGCTCTAGTTAGTGCTACTAACTCTGCCACCTGGGCTGAGTGAGGAGGACCAAGAGGTTTAGCTTCTATGATGTCTGTGTCATTTACAACAGCATAACCTGCACATAATTCACCTGTGTCTGTTTGTCTATGACAACTCCCATCCATATAAAAAGTTACATCCACATTCTCTAAAGGTGTGTCATGTATGTCAGGTCTAGCAGTAAAGGTCTGGTTCAGATATATCATACAATCGTGCATATCATCATGTCTGCTGAACTCACCTTCCGCCAGCAAACTTACTCCTTCCACCCTTTGTACATCATGTTGTACCTATGGTAGGTATGTTGCTGGATTCAGCGTACTGCAACGTTTGACAGTAATATTTGCAGGAGTGATTAGTGATAGTTCCCATTTGGTTAACCTAGCTGAGGAGACGTGTCTGGTTTGAGCTGAGTTCAACAGAGCAGATACAGCATGGAGAGTGTAGACAATCATATCATGACCCAATACTACATCCTCACTTTTACTCACCAATAGAGCAGTAGCTGCTACACTTCTCAAACAGGTGGGGAGTGATCTTGCCACAGTATCCAATTGGGCACTGTAGTATGCTACGGGCCTACTGGCATCACCGTGTTTTTGTGTAAGGACACCTGCAGCACAACCATCGGCTTCCATACAATACAAATCAAAAGGTTTTTCATAATCAGGTATTCCCAATGCAGGAGCTTTTGTCAGGCTATTCTTAAGATTAAGGAAAGCCTGCTCTGATTCCTCTGTGTGTATGACATGATCGGGCTTTGAGGAAGAGACTAATTCCTGTAAAGGTAAGGCCAAAATAGAAAAACCTGGGATCCACATTCTACAATATCCACACATTCCCAAGAAGGTACGAATTTGCTGTTGATTCTGCGGCAGTGTCATGTTTTGTATGGCCTGGATTCTATCTGTTGTAAGATGTCGTAACCCCTGGGTTAGGCAGTGTCCCAAATATTTTACTCTGGATTGGCACGGCTGTAGTTTGTCCTTAGCCACCTTGTGTCCTGTTTGCGAGAGATGAAGTAACAAAAGTTTAGTATCATTCAAACATGACATAAACGAGTCAGGACATAGCAATAAATCGTCCACATATTGAATTAGAACAGATCCATTGGCAGGTTGAAAAGATTGTAAACAGTCGTGCAATGCCTGGGAGAAGATACTGGGGCTGTCTATGAAACCTTGGGGTAACCGTGTCCATGTGTATTGTAAACCTCTGTATGTAAATGCGAATAGATACTGACAGTCAGGATGGAGAGGCACGGAGAAGAAAGCAGAACAGAGGTCAATAATGGGTTGCATTTGGTGGGATCTGCATCAGAATGACAGCTGGATTTGGCACTACAGGGACTCTTGTACCAGCCTATAACCCCTCCCACCACTCTTCTTCACTGGAAAGTTGGGACTGTTGGCTACACTAGCTGTTCGAACTAAAATTCCCTGTTGCAATAATCGCTCATTTATTGGGAAACCCCCTAATTCTACCTCCTGTTTTAGTGGGTACTGGGGAATTTTTGGAGCTTGCCTACCGCTTTTTAAATTTACCATTACGGGGCTTACGTTTGCCATTAATCCAGTGTCCTGTCCATCTTTAGTCCAAAGGGAATCTAGAATTAGGGACAACATTTCATTTATCTGAGATTGATTTTCATTTAAACTTGTAGAGTGATACATTATCCTTTGGGGAGTGTTCAATATATCCCACACCTCATGTGCAACTCTCTCTGGGATATCTAAAAATACACCATCATGGGTGCAATATATAACACATCCCATCTTACATAACAAGTCTCTGCCCAGCAGGTTAGTAGGAGCTGCAGCAGCCAGAAGGAAAGAATGCTTGGTATGCAATGGCCCTATAGTAACCTCTGTGGACTTTGTTAAAGGATAATGTTCCACTTTACTTGTTACACCCATTGTTGGTACTGTCTCGTTGGTCACCTGTAAATTAAAGGGAGATTTTATCACTGACCTGGTAGCCCCTGTGTCTACAAGAAAAGGATATTCAGTACCAGCTACATCAACCATCATGACCGTTCTTCCCTAGTACTTCCTGTTAACCTGACTATCTGTAGACTACAGGTATGACCTGACCCCTAGTGTTGGCTACCATTCTCCAATAAAGCATTTGCTGGCCTCTGTGCATATCCCTTATGGGGATATCCAGGTTTTCCCTGATTTGGGGTTCCTACTCTTTTTACTGTACAGTTTCTACTTAAGTGTCCTGGTTGTTTACAGTTGAAACATGTTCGTGAATCGGGTGAAGACGTGTTGTTGTGAAGTTTGAGCAGAGGGTAAAGGTGGTGGATATGGGTAAGGATAGAGAGGGTTAGGGTATTGTGGGGGATAAGAAGTTTGTGAGTAGTATGGGACCTGTGGTTGTGTCAGGTTAATGGGATAGAGTTGTGTTTGTTGATGTGTGGGGTTAGTGAGGGCACATACTTGTTCAGGTGTGAGTGTGTGTGCAAGTGCAAGTGTGTCTGTTGGCTGTGATGTTACCGTCATTCCCTCCAGAGCATGGATACTGACAGCCATAAGTTTTTCGCTATGGGCTTCTCTCTTCTTTGAGATGTTTTTATCATGTTTGATGGCGGTTTCTATGAGGGCATCTATTGTGAGTCCCCGCCAGCCAGGCTGTGAGGTCTGAACCCGAGTTTTTAAATTCTCTTTCAGACCGTCCATGAGTACCGTGACTATCATTCCCCTGTGGTGAGTGCTAACTTTAATATCCTCTATCCCAGTGTACAGGGTGATAGCCTGCAGAGCCCAATCGCAATAATCTTCTGCAGTTCCACTCTCCTTTTGCTTAATGGTGAAAATTTTGTTCCAGTTAACTACTACAGTAAAATATATACCCAATTGAGTTACAATGTGGGAAATGTTACCTTGGTTTACTTGGTCTGTTAAGGGAACGTCACCATCCAATACACAAAACGTGATAAATTTTGTCACGTCGGTATTGTGTGGTAGACAGGCCCTTAACACCACTCGCCAATCTTTATTAGTGGGCTCATGTGAACTACCCAAATTTCTCAAAAATCTTTGACATTTGGCTATTTCCTTTTTGGGATTGGGGAAATAATTTATGATGGAATTTAGTTCTGCTCTTGTCCAAGGACAATGCATTATTACTTCCCTCGTTGGCACTATACCGTTCGCATCTGCATTTCCATTTGGAATGGTTATTGTCCGAATGGGATGCATACCGGTAGCGCTGCTACCTTTGACCTGGTTACCTGGCTGGGGGTTTAGGCCCTCATTCAGAGCCACTCGCTAGCGGCAGTACGCTCGTTCCGAGCGATGTTCGCACATCTGCGCATGCGTACGGATCGTTATACGCATGCGCGAACCAGTCAGTGCGGCCGAAATTCATGTGCTCGCAATATAGCGAATGCCTGCTATTTTGAGTGACAGAATGAAGCGTATGTGGGTGGTAACAGGGGAAGGTGCTTGAAAATGGGGAGTGGAGATCCGAACGCAGGCGTGCTTAAAGGTCAAAACGGGCGTTTTATGGGTGTGCATAATTAATACAGCAGCGTCATTGACCACGTCACTGGGTTATTTTAAAGCCAGAACTGCTCGCAAGATTGTGGTAGCAAAAACCAACCACAAGAATAGCGAGCAGTTCATACGCTGTACGATGTACTCGATTAATCTAATAAATAGCGGACATGACGTATGGTGCGTGCGGCCAGGGGGCGTTTTTATCAAAAAAACGAGCGTATGTTTTGCTCGCTCGTTCAGACTTAGAGGTGGGAACAGACTGCAATTTGCGAACGGATCATTTGAATAGCCACCCCTTGTTTTTGAACGAACTACCACAAATAGCGTCCGGCTCTGAATCAGGCCCTTAGTCTGCTGCTGCTACGTATGGTATGAACAACTTCCTCTATGGGTGCAGAGGGCATTAACACTTCCATTGCTGTTACCGATGGAGATGGCGGCAGCACTCATGATTGTGGTGATGCAGCATCTATCATCTGCACAGCATGGGAAATGGCAGACATTACAATAGGCTCATCATCCACATCATGAATATTTTCTTTATAGTTGCTTAAGAGAGGGTACAAGTTGCTTGTTACATTTTTATGGGTATTTTTGGTAACTGTACTTGCACCTCCATCCACATAAGGTGGGGGAGGTGAGCGTGAACTGCTGGCAATACTCTCTATGATGCTACCTTGTCGCATGGGCGCACCATTTTGCGGCTCACCCGTATTGCAATTTAGCGCCGCGGATGTATTTTCTGGCAATGTGCTCGCGACGCTAGTTTGCGTCATTTGCACATTTTTAAGCCACGCATCCCCTTCATGCTGCCACAGTTTTAAACATTAAAAATATTTAACCTTTTTCTCTCGGGAGCGCATCAGACTGATGTGATCTCGGACATTATCTAACACATTTTTATCAAAACTACCAATTCTGGGAAACGGTCTAACACTCTTCATCGTCATTTTAAACCATACATCACAATACCTTATTGCATAAGTACCGTACTTAGTATGCATAATACGACGAGCCGATCCAATCAGCACCTCCATTAGCAGCACATCATTGTCTAACATCTCTACTGTTTGCGCGGCTCCCATTCTGAGACAACTCCTATGCTTTTCAATGAAGATTTAAACTGGTGAAAGACAATCAAGATACTTTCACTTACCTGTGGACGATTTAAGTTGGCGGCGCCCACACACCTTGATAAGATTTGAAAAAGGCAACTTCCACACCTGGATAAGATTAGTAAGGCAACTTCCACACCTATGGAAGTTTATATGTCGGCCACTTCCACGCACCTCTCTACACCAAAGACAACAAGTACACCTGCTACTGTCTAACGGTAAAGCTGCTTACCAAGAGACTAGCGCTTAGCCCTTAAAGGTCATACGGTACCTTTAACTGTAGGGAACAAGTTACCCCTACCAACAAAACACTCACTGTTACACACTTTTTCCTGTGCAGAAAAATACACGTTAACCCAGATATTGGTAATAATTGAAAAATGTAAATCTCAACGGCTTTGTTCAAACACGTGGCAGCACAACCGGAAGTACGAATACGCTATTGTGCGACCAGTCACATACACAATAATGAGACTACCACACAACCATATGACAACCTTTAGCTGCGTACACAAAAGTGCATCTTTGTTGTGCGCAAATCTGCGACTTAGCCGTGTACTCAGTACTGCGGCACCCCTTTAAGCGTAAGGTTCTATCAACAGAGGAAAACAAACTTTTTCCTCTCATGTCCCTGGATTCTAGTCAGCTTCCTTGATTCACACGGAGATGGATAGTGATCTTTCAGCGCAAAGTGGTTGCTGGCAAACCCTGCATGTGGCCACTCCATACTTTGCTGAAATATCGATAGTCGTATGTACCGTGTGAGCAGGTAATTGACTTCACTACGAGCCCCCAACTAACAATACTAGATCAGAACCTCTAAACACACCTTCCTATACCTTCTACTATCCTGCCTATACCTTCTAAGGATGACGCTAATTTGTGTACGCAGTCATACAGTAAATAAAGACTTAGACCTGAAATCTGTGGTTCCAAAGCACAAGTATTATTCAAGTAAAAGTACAGTCAGTTACACGCAATTGATCCAGACACAATTTAGGTGCAAAGGAATTATACAGACCCAAGTACAGTATACATACGCAGCGCTTCCGGTACCAGGTGTTAGGCATCAGCAAGAAACACCTTGTCTATCAGCATTCAGCACGAAGACTAAAAGCCCAGTGTTGGAGCATACATATTTATACCCCCCAAGAATAGACAAAACAATAGAGACATTTGTTGCTGATGCTATTGGTTCCCACGGGGGATCCATCTGTTACGGAGCATTTAACAGGCTGGTTCAAATAGACTCACCCAGCCTCTAACAACCGGGGGTCTCTGCCTTCCTGCCCCCTGCAACATCATAACAGTTAATACATTTTGTTGCTTGAAGTCTCTGCGGTCCATAACTCGAGAATGCATGATGCGATCTCCCCACCGATATCACCAGAATACTGTGGAAAGAGTACGCATCAGTACAAAACCAAACATGGCTTTCTTAGCATGTATAAAACCTTAGTTATCAAATATCCTTATTTCACAGCATTTATACTAACTGAACCAACTTAAATCTTATACCTTAAAGCTAATGGAACCTTGTAAGTGAAAATGTAATGTGTGACTGTACGGGGTTTGATATGAAGATGCTAGTTAACTGGGGACAGATGCGTGCGCATTTAGCTACTAAACAGTGTTTTTCTTATGCATTCGCTAATATGCGACTAGTTAACAGCGCTACTATGCGTATTATTGTGTATATGAGAAATGATGGAAGATGCAATCGCATGGTGCTAATAGTATTATTGCCACATGTACTAAAGTGTGAGTTTATCCAAAATGGCGCTTAGGCGGCCATTCACAAAATGGCGTCTTGCGATCTCATTTCCAAGATGGCATCTTGAGATTCAATTTTAAACTGAACTTGTCTCAGCCAATTACTCAGCTTCGACAGTATATAGGCTATATGCATAACAACTTTCAAATTTGATATGATGTATATTATATTCTATTTATAAAATGTATAAACTGTTGGTTTGTTATATGAAATTGTGAGCAGAGTCCCCTACATAGTGCAGGTTATATATATATATATATATATATATATATATACTGTATATATATATATATATATATATATATACACACTGTATATATATATATATATATATATATTATATTATTTCTATATACATTTATTTATTTCTGTTAACGTGTATTCCTTAAAACATTTCCTCACTTGGGCCAATACAGGTTCAAAGTACAAGCCCACTATTTATGTTAGACATCAGCTGCCATGTTGATTTTAATTTACATTGCACATAAATTCTTTACTTAAAGGTTTTCACCTTTTTTCATGTACAAAAGATTCGTAAGAATAAACACCATAGTGATCATAAGATACCTCTTGTTAATAAGTTTGATAGTATTATTTCATGACTTCTTATAATGTGTAAATGGGTTCCAAGGCTACATAAAATTAAATTATATATGCAAATTGAGATATTTGTGACTCAAAATGGAATAATCAGTGATTATCTTTCTTTTTGTTTTAAAACAATGTGCTCTAACAGGGCCGTCTTACCTCTGTTTATCAATGCCCTTGTTTTATTACTGTTTTATTCACACTTTTGAAGTGCTGCAGAGTATGCTGGTGCTATATATAGGGGTACACACATACACGATATACCAGTCTTGTGTGTGCAGTCACTCTCTCATATACGTACTCCATGGTTCGACCACCCAAGGCATGCATGTATATCTAAGCGCGAATGCACACCCAAGAGCAGGGGCATCTTAAGAGAGGAGGGGGCCCGTGTGCACTCACCGTGCAGGGCCCCCTCCTCTCTTCCCGGTGGCCGGCAGCTGACTGACGTGGCTGGCCAGCCACCGGAGCATTAGTAGACTCTGGGCACTAGAGTGTGCCCAGAGTCTACTGCGCATGCGCAGAACGCTGGGAAAATGGCCGCGGTGGCCATTTTCTGGCATTCTGTGCATGCACAGTAAACTCTGGGCACACTCTAGAGCCCGGAGTCTACGGCGTAAGTGCAAACACTGGAAAAATTACTGCGGCGGCCATTTTCCGTTATTCTGAGCAGCGCTGCCACCCGCCGCGGGACCACAGACAGGTAAGTTTGAAATAATATGGGTGCAGGGTGTGCGGTGCGGGGGCCCCCTGGACCCGGGGGCCCGTGTGCCCTGCACACATTGTACCCGTTATAGATATGCCACTGCCCAAGAGTGGTATATCTATCTTATAAAGTGACCCCTGTTGTGACAAACAGTTCATAGTACATGGAGATGATATATGATGAAATAGATACAGAATAGGAAATAAAAATAGTTCAGCATAGGCTGTTTATTTAATGTGAATTATGTTTACAGTATAAACATTTAACTGGACAACAGTGCAATTGAATAAAACAGTTGAACATCCAGAATAGACTGTTAAAAGTAATTAATTTTCAACTGTTTAGTCACTTTAAGAGTGGTTAATTTTGAAAAGAAAACGTGTTGAACAGTGAATTGTACTTGCAAGAAGTGCATAATGCTTCTTCAGGGTCAGAGCTGGGATGTCTACTCACTGTTTGCTGTGCTGTATTCTGAAATGGCTGCTCAGGTACTGTAAGTCCTGTTAAAGTTCTTTGAAGACATCATCATTCTACCAGTCATCTATGGTGAGGGTTAATGTCAGGTCCTTCAAGGTATGTGGTAATTCTGCCATTTTTTTTCATCAAATACAGTATGTGTATTTATGTCAGAGTGAGGCAGTGCTGTGCTGCTTTTCTTTGAGTAATCTCTCTGTGAGTGATGGTATTGTTTACATTTGTGGAGTGATACCCCGGTGGCTTTGTAACTAGGTTCTGGTGACAGTGGGAAGTAGTTCCGGTGTGCGGTCACGCTGAAAGGCGTGCGGTTGTTGGGAAATAATGCTTGGTTATGTGATTTAGTGTGTCCAATCATATTAGTGGATTTTCTGTCATTTTGCCACACCTTTTTATAAATATAATTTTACATTATTAATGTATATAAAAAAAACAGCTTGAGATCCAATCGAACCAGCCCAATGCGACAATGTTAAACTTTTGGCTATATCAGTTTTGATCATTGTAAAATTCAGTTTTGGTTTGACAAACACAGTGTAGAAGTAATGCGAAGTTAAAAATAAACAATAAAAAGTTACCTTTTTTTACCTGGTCAAGATTAAATGAATGTTTTGTATTTTTCTACATTTTTTTATTTAATTCAAGCAGTGAGCATTGCAAGTTTGAGGTTGAAAATAACTGTGCATATGAAATACAAATCACTACACAATATTGTAATTTGAGCTTGAAAACGAATTTTCAAACTTTAGAATGTCATCTCAAGTACAATATTGAAACAATTTTGTGCATCTCTATACTAACATACTGTACTGTATACAGATAATAGATCTGCCCACACAAGCATATTATTTGTACTGTATGTTATAGTTGCTAGAGGGATATTAAGAGAGTTTGGTGACTCTTCTCTGCTTTGTTGGAGAAACTGCCAAATGCCTGGCACTTTTCTCTATATTTGGTGGAGCTGCTCAGTCCGGCAGAGACTGTGGTCTGATGTCCATTTCCTCATTGCTCTTCATTTCAAACACTTTCCTTTACCTCTTCCTCTCTAAGATACTCCTAAACACCTTAACAAGCTCATATGGCACATTGCGATTGTTGTTACTGCCTCATTGCTAAAAATTACAATCACTTCCTACAATGGATTCTCTCCGGAAATAGATTTGGTTTAGGATGACAGGGGTAGAGTTCAGACTGGACAGGGTTAAGAAGAGAGTTTCAGATAAACCATGATAGCTAATAAAATTGTTGTACACAAGTATCACTACTAGTTTAGAGAAACAGCTGACTCTGTAGCATGCTCTATTTAACCTGATACTTAATGTTCCACTCCAAAACCTTCCATTTATTTTCCTTTTGCAGTTACTTGGGCTGAATTAATTAATCAGAAAAAGTATTTTTAACATCAAGTTAATTAATTCAGCCCAGTTTACTTTAATAGGAAGCAATTTCTGGAATGTTTGAAAATGATACAATATGTGATTATTAAGTGTAAGAATTTGTGTAGAAAAGGAATGGGGGAATATTTGTCTTTTGTATCTAGTGACAAGGTAGAGGATGGGTAGTTATGGGAGTTATAGTAGATGGCATTTTGATACAGTTGATGCAATTTCTCATAATCTCAGGAAGATTGTAAACAGGGGAGTAATTACAATTATCTGGACCCCACAGCAAAATTCTGATGGAGCACCATCATAAAGTCCAATCCACCACACTATGGGCCTCATTCAGAGGTGGTCGAAGGATGCAAGCGGTCGCTCAGAAACTGGGCGGCCGCTTGCATCCTGACCGCCCGCTTCTGTTTCAGTCGTTAGGCTGTAGGTTTACACCCACAGCTCTAACGACCGCTAGGGTGATGGTCGCGATGGTCATTGACCATCGCGACCATCGGGGCTTACGACGAGACCCTAGGGTAGGGTCTCACTTGTCGTAAGCCCCGGAGAGCTTCTGGCCGGAAGCTCTCCACTGACATCACCTCCCCCAAACGGTAGGCGTTCCCATGGGAACGCCTCAGTTTGGGCTGCCACCCCCCCGGCTTGCCTTCCAAACGGGGCGAGCTGTCAATCAACATCGACAGCTCGCCCCCTTTGGAAAGAGACCCGCTACGACCGGCGCTGTCGGTCATAGCAGGGCTCCCTCGTGCGCATGCGCACTTGACAAACATCGAGGCGGCCGTGCGGTCGTAGACCGTACGGCCGCCTCTGAATGAAGGCCTATCTGCTCCATTCCCAGTCAGTGTGCAATAATTGTACTGGTAGCAATCTGACACATTGTATATACAGTCATTTTATTCTCCTTATTTTTTAATGAAGCCGTACTAAGTCTAACTTAAGTATTTACATTTATACTTTAAGACACATTTTTTCTTTGTGAAAAGGCCCGCTGTGCTGTCAGACAAACAGTAATCAAATGGACTGCTAGGGTTAAAGTTTCACTTTTGACATCAAGATATTAAGCTGTTAGATTCCTGTGGAAAAGATCTAGATTTGGTAAAAGTGTGAAAAAACTACATTGTTGAACTGAGTTGAAATGCAGGACATAAAATATGTTCATTTAGTAATAATGTACAGAGCTGTGAGTAGATAGCATGAATTTGTGAATCTGATTCTAACCAAGACTTTCTCCAGTTCTAGCTAGCAGTGTTACAATATCTTCATAAATAGTGCCATTTGTGCATTCCAGTGTTGTTTTTACACTGTTTGCAACTGTTTATTATTTTGGGATAATGTGTTATAGTGTTTATTGGCACTGTTAAGGCAGGATAATTGGAGTATTCAACTAACAAAAAGTTGTCTTTTTACCTAAATGTTTAAGTAAATGTCAGTGGTGGGTTTCAGGGCTAAGTGTGATGTATTAGAGTGAGCTGTGTCTTGGGACCATTGGCCAAGGCAAACATAGGAAGTCAGAGGCAAGAGAGAAGCAGCAGAAATATTGGAGATGGATTAGAGGTTGGATGCAGGAAGCTGGGTAGCCTTATGAATTTCCTACTCATGTATGGGAACTGCAGCAGCAAGTGAAATGGAGCAGTCTTAGAAACCACAACAGGATAACCAGAATAGTTTGAATGGGAACAGAATAGCTGGAATCCGGGCTGGAATGGGAATTGCTGGAATTCGTGCTGGAACCGGAATTGCTGGAATTCAGGCTGGAAATGGAATTGCTGGAATCAAGGCTGGAAATGGAATTGCTGGAATCCAGGCTGGAACTGGAGTTGTTGGAATCTGGGCTGGAACTGGAATTACTGGAATCTGGCTGGAACTGGAATTGCTGGAATATTAGTCAGTTTGAAAACTAGGCCTTCCAATAGTAGCCATTGAGAATACTGCTGAGGAGCACAGCCTGTGAACACAGCTTGCATTGTAGACAACATTGGCACTGGCTGATTCCCCAATAAGTCCTTTTATAGCAGTGCACAACTGGGGATTGGCTGCCAGCATCAGGTGAGTGAGTTCTGGTTTTCCATTGGTGATGCTATGGTCAACTGAACCAGATCAACATGACTGTGCCCAGCAGCTGGAGCCGGTGGGAGCCGCCACACGTGAGACACCAGAGACACACTGACAGCGGCGGGGAGAAAAAGGGGATGCTGCGGCTGGGAGCACAAGGAAGGAAGACCAGGAAAACCCCCAATGCAGCGGAGACAGCGTGCGGAGAGACAGGTAACGGGATCTGTGGCTGCGAGCTCTGGTATGTTTTGAGACATACTTTCTGTGCCTCTCACATGCACTGTTTCTCTCACACATAATCTGTCTGTGCCTCTCACACACACTGTGCCTTACACACACACACACACACACACACAGTCTGTGCCTCTCACACACACACACACAGTGCCTATCACATACCTATGCAATGTGCCTCTATCTCTCTCATACACATACTCACACATATACACTGTACCTGGCTTACACACTGTGCATTACACACACACATATACCCACTGTGCCACACACACTGTGCCTCATACACACAACACTGTGCCTCACACACACACTGTATATCTCACACACAAACTGCCTGTGCCTTTCACACACACATACAGTACACACTGTGCCTCTATCTCTCACCCACAGCAGGAGGGCCCACCAGGGATTTACACGCCCCCCACCCGTCTATGTGGTTAATGTTGGAAATACTGTAATAGATGGTTTGATTGTCATGTTTTACCAATCTCAGTAGTAAATCAAAACCTCAATCTCTTAAATATTTTGAATATATGGATTATGCCAATTTTCTACTTTAAATATATTTTACAACTTGGATTTTGCCCAGGTTTAGGTTAATGTTCTCAAAATATAGTGTTTACCTAGGACCTAAAATGAGCAGTGGTATCATCTAAAATTGTAATTTGTTTTGTTGTTGCTGCGATGATTTACTATATTTATGATTTTTTTCATATCTTGTTATAGAAAAGTTTATAAATGAGTGATATTTAATAAAATGGCCTGTTTATTAAAACAACTTGTTGTAAAACCAATTATATTCATCATTTGGTGCAGATTTTTATATAGTTTGAAAATAATCACAATCTTAAAACTTTCATAACATCGATACTAGCCATAAACTTAGATATTACCCTATGATAGGGTAATATTTGCAGGATAAATTTAATGTTAGGGATAAAAAACAAAATCATGGCCAATAATATTTTCATATAATACTTTAAGGCCAGTAAGCAGTTTTTTAGATGCTGCATTTACATACATGTGTATCAGTAATAAATTCCATGTTTCCACAAGTCTTCCTAACTACCTGGAGAAAACAAGAAGATACAGGATGTTCTTTACACTATATGCACTGGACTGTATTATACTATTTAAATACTTATGGGACCCAAGATATACAGTATATGTTCAGATTTCAATTAGTCCCCACCTAAAGACATTAAGCATTTAAATGGCAGATAATTCCACAGTTCAACTAATGCAATGCAGATTATTATAGTTACAGTACATTTTATAGATGTCTATACTCAGTCTTCAGCAGTCAGGATTTTAATTCATTATTATATTTTATATTGAATCTGCTTGAATATCTCTAGCAAATTTTAATAATTTTATTTAAAATATATAGTTTGGCCTTTAATCTAACTGATTTGGAATTTATAATAGAGAAATCAATACTGTCTATTGTATCTTTAAGGGACATTGCATAGAAGAATGGTGTACACAGCGTGAGTTTCTCTGCATTATCTGGTATAGAGATAAAACCTCTTACATGGCGGTAAGGAGTGGCAGACATCTTGGGAGCTGAAATATCTACACTATATGAAGTGAAACAAAGGCCAGGGTATGTCACCATGGATCATATTCAGGGGCGGATTGGGAATTTAAAGTGACCCTGGAAAAAAAATATGAGAGTGGCCCTATGTGCTCACACCAAAGGCGTGTGCCCTTAAAAGTGGGTATGGCCTTGTGCCAAGGGGTGTGGCCTAATGTGAAATGCCATGCCCTCACGCCAGTCCCCTCATTTTTGGCATGCTTGGGGCATGCCCACCGCTCCAGGAGCTGATGGTCATGCCCACAGTCACTCTCTCCAGTGAATAAGCACAGCAAGCATGTAAATGACAATGAGAATTTTCTTACCTATATGATTTCTCTGCAACGGGGAACCTCTGAAGAAATTGATCCTCCCTGGATAGGCAGTGTCTTTAGTGGGTATTCACTATTCATGCAGGAGATCATATGGTCTGGAAGCTACCTGTTTGTGTAGCAAAAAGGCTAATGTCATCCCTATGTAACAGAGGGCTTAATTCAGACCCGCTCGCGAGCGCTGAGCGCTCACAAGCGGGTCGATGTTGGCCCAGTGCACATGCGCACGACGGACCCGGCTCCGCCATGCGCATGAGACCCGGATAGCGATGGCCAAGCCGTCGCTATGGTGAGTGACAGCATGGGAACGCCTACCGTCTGGGGCCGGCCCCACTGACATCACAAGTGATGTCAGTGGGAGTGCCTTCGGCTCTGATAGAGCCAAAAGCACTCCAGGGCTTGCTGCAACGAGACCCTACCACAAGGGTCTCATCGCAAGCCCGATGGTACGATGGTCTTGACCATCGCGACCATCTTTTTGGCCGCTCGCTATAGCTGGTGGTCACCCACAGCTATGCAAGCAGCCAGGAGGCCGCTCTAAAAAAAGAGAAGGACGACCCTGATTCAGAGCGAGCGCTCTGTCAGAGCGTCCGGCTCTGAATCAGGGCCAGAGGTTCAATCAGATAATACATATTAACAGAAATTTTGGGGACAAAATGTGGGTTTCCCTTATCAAAAATATTATATTAATAAAATATATTTGCTCATTTGGGGGAAACGCTGGACGTGAGCCCGGCGGACCTAATACCAATGCTGGAAACTAGAAGATCAAGATCCTGACAAGGTAAGTTTTTACCCTATCGCTAACCCCCCCCTAATCCTAAACCTCCCTTATGGGTGCCTAACCCTAACCTCCCCCCCAAGTGCCTAACGCTAACCTCCCCCCAGGGGAGTGCCTATACCTAACCTTCCCCCGGGGTTGCCTATCCCCCTTCCCCTAGCCTAACCCTAACCCTCCCAGGGGATGCCTTACCCTAAGTCCCCCCCATGAGCCCCTAACCTAACCCCCCCATGCGGCTGTCCCCACCAGCGCCCGGCTTACCATCGTTCGGTATGAAGGGCGTCATTCACCTGGCGTAGGTATAATGACAGGTGTCGGGATTTCGACGCCTGTCACTAGTCCACTGCCAGGATTTGAGAGTCAGGGAGCTGGCGGTCTGCATTTTGACCACCGGCTTATTGACTTCATCTCCATTTGGGGGTCTATTTATCAAGCAGTGAAAAGCGTGGAAAAGTGGACCAGTGGAGAAGTTGCCAAAAGCAACCAATCAGCTTTGAAGTAGCATGTATCAAGTACAGTATAGTCAAATAATCGTAGGAGCTGATTGGTTGTAATGGCAACTTCTTCACTGGTCCACTTCTCCACGCTTTTCACTGCTTGATAAATAGACCCCTTGGTACCATTTGCATCAGTAGTATGGTTTAATTCAATTGTTGTCTTACTGAAGATTGCTGTCCCCCAGTCTTTTCTTCTAATAGTACCAGTGGTCCTACTGTCCTATTTGTGTGTCTCCAGCACCATTGCCTTGGTGTGTCTACTGCCAATCGCCCCCTGTGTGTCCCCCCAGCACTATCCCCCTGCACCTCTCAGTGCCATCTCCCTGCTTCTCTCCAGCACTATCCTTCTGTGTCTCCCCAATGCAATCATCCTGCGAAAGAGCATTCCGTCGTGCCCAGGCACACCCACTCTCTGTCCTGCCAGCCTGCCCATGCAGCACTCCTGCACAAATATTATATATATACTGTGTATGTATGTATGTATGTATATATATATATATATATATATATTCACACACATAAACATACATATATATATATTTCTACTTAGGGTTCCATAGGAGGTCCACAGGTAAGCTTGGGGTATACGTGATGCAAGGTCATCTGGGCACCACGCAGTTACATTCTTCTCCCTTGATGCACCGAGGCCTTTCCCTACACCCCGCCCCTAGGCAGGGAGCTCCTCAGTTTCGTTAGGTGCCCGGCCCGAGTCACTGAACACGCAGTGGGGCTGTTTGGAAACAGTCCTGAAGTTCTTCATTATATGCACTAGTGCAGACAGTCCAGTGGAAGTTCGCACTACTGCGTCTTCACCCTGCCTGTGCTGGGTCGCCGGTACTGATCTGTGCTTCACAGCAGGCCTCTGAGGTTTTAGCTGGCAGAGATTTCGGAGGCTCCCTAGACTGCGGCTGGACAACAGGGTCACAGGTAAGTGACACGCGTCGCGGTGGTGCGTGCTGATGTGCAGTCTTTTTCCTCCAGGGCTGGGGACTCCCTGGGTTTGACAGTAAGTGTGGCTAGGCACTGAGTCCTGCATCCACACTAAGCCACCTGGGACAGCGGGCTTTAGTTTGCGGTTATAATCCTGCATCCTGGGGGTTAAACGCTGGCCAGGGGAGGCTACTTTCCCTGTCTTACAGGCTGCTCCTCCCCGCTGTTCAGAAAGTCTTCCATTGTGGTCTGCCTAAAACTGTGACAGCTTCCTCCTTCCAGCTCCACCCCCAACGAGTGCTTCTCCTCGTGTTGCAGATCTCAGAGGGCAGTGTGGCGGATGCGTCCCCTTACATATCTCTCCTGCTGCGGGTGGTTAGTGTATGTAGCACTTTTGTCCTATTAGACGCATAAAAAAGTCTTTATAGTTGACAAGTAAGTGCCATTTAAATGCAGCTATTGTTATGTATTCTGCATTTGCCTGTGACTGTATGCTAGCTCTGTCTGTCTGAAATTTCTCCTTTCAACTGTCATTGATTTTTCTGCTATCCCTGTACTTTGTCTTAATTTGAGCCATAAGCACTGGTGTTGTGTGGGTGTGGTTAGAATCACAAGGGTGTGGCCATTTTTCAATCACAGCTATAGAGTGGTAATCCTTTTCACTATGTCTGGTAGTGAGAGTGATATATCAATTTGACTTCCTAATAGACTGCTCTGCAGGAAATGTACAGCCTTTTTAAAGGAAGGAGACATAAGGGTCTATTTACTAAGCAGTGTTAGGAGACAGAGTGAAAAGTGATAAGGTGCCAGCCAATCAGCTCCTAACTGCCATCTCACAGGCTATGTTTGAAAAATGACAGTTGGGAGCTGATTGGCTGGCATCTTATCACTTTTCACTCTGTCTCCTAACACTGCTTAGTAAATAGACCCCTTAGTTTCTAAAAAATTATGTCTGCGGTGTTATGCCCCTCCAGCTTTGTCTGCGGCTTCTGAAGCACAGCAGCAGCAGCCAAAGTACTATGAGGGACTAGCAGCTACTAGACTGCTTTGCAGGAAGTGTGCAGCAGTTTTAAAGACAGGAGACAGAATCTCTGAGGTATGTCTGTGTTGTTTTGCACCGTCGGTTTTGTCTGTGCTTCTGACGCACAGCAGCGGCAGCCAGGAAACTATGTTTCAGGAGGTCAGACAACTAATAGACTGCATTGCAAGAAATGCGCAGCAGTTTTAAGAATAGGAGACATAACCTCTGAACAGTTATGTAGGCAATGTTATACCCCTCCAGCATCATCTGTGACTCTTGCCACAAAACAGCCACTACCAGGGGACTATGGGCCTGATTCAGAGCCGGACGCTATTTGCGCTCGCTCATTCAGAAAAAGGGGCCGGCTATTTAAATTGAGCGCTCGCTCTTTGCGGTCTGTTGACGCCTCTATGTCTGAGCGAGCGAATGAAACATGCGCTCGCTATTTTGTAAAGACGCCCCCTGGCCGCTCACATCATACGTCATCTCCGCTATTTATTAGATTAATCGAGTACATCGAAAGGCGTCTGAACTGCTCGCAGTGCTTGTGGTTGGATTTTCCTACCGCAATCATGCGAACAGTTCTGGCTAAGAAACAACCAAGTGACGTGGTCGATGACGCTGCTTTGTTAATTATGCACACCCTTAAAACGCCCGTTTTGACCGTTTGGCACACCTGCGTTCGGATCTCCACTCCCCATTTTCAAGCACCTTCCCCTGTTACCACCCACAAACGCCTCATCCTGTCACTCAAATTAGCAGGCACTCGCAATTTTGCGAACACACGTTTTCCAACCGCACTGACTGGTTGGTGCATGCGCATTATGACCCATACGCATGCGCAGATGTGCGAACATCGCTCGGAGCGAACGAGCGGCTCTGAATCAGGCCCTATGTTTCAGTGGTACTGACAAAGATGGCAGAATGTCTTTTGCTAGCCCAGATATTGCCGCAGATATATGTACCCACACAGGTACTACACCCACAGTGGATTCATACAGTTCCTGTGGCATTACAAGGTACGACCGAGGTGCGGCAGGTCAACTCACTTAGCACTAGACCTAGGAAAAGGATCAGGTGGCCCTCACAGGCCAATCTATATGAGGATGTAACATCAGATGGGGGTCTACCCCTGATGAATCCGACATTGAGTCCCCTCCTCAGGAAGTGGAGGTCAAGTCAAGTTTAAATATTACAGGGCTAATACAGGCTGTTAAAGCATTCCTGATTAGTGAGGAGGAAGAGCCTCCTGTGCCTAAATCTAGACATGCATATTTTATGGAAGAAAAGATGGTTGAACATGTATTCCCGTTGTCTGATCAGCTAGTGAATCACTTAGAGAATGCGTGGAAGATGCCAGGGAAGCGTTTTCAGACGCAGAGGTATCTGGCCTGAACTTATCCATTCGCTGACAGTTATTTCTCCAAATGGGAAACTCCACCGGTTGTGGATTCGCATATTACACGCTTAGTAAAGAGCGCTTCTCTTCCGATGCCTTCCATGTCGTCTCTAAAGGATCTTGCAGATAAGAGAATAGAGAGCTGCCTTAAATCTGCCTATTCCCTTTTGGGCTAATGGTCTCGAAGAATCCTTAGCCTCTAATGTTACCAGGGAAAAGCTGTATTTAGTGGGGAATCTTCGAGATTCCACTAAATATATAAATAAGGCAGTCTTAGACATTGGTATGCTACAGGCCAGGGTTTCTACAGAAGGAATAACAGCTCGACGTTATCTGGTCTTGTACAACGGATGCTGAATCCAAGAAGGGATTGGAGGGTTTACCTTATGATGGGAAGTTCTTGTTTGGCTCTGAGTTAGACAAAATTGTCAGTAACTTGGCTACAGCCAGAACAGCTTGTTTGCCTTCAGCTCCAACCACTTCAGGGACTTGGGCTCTGTCTGTTAGAAACTTTTGGACTTCGGACAGAGCCAGGCCTCAGACCTTTCCCAGGCCATCTAATACCGGAAGGGTGGCTGGGCCTGGTGGGCGGCCTTGGAGTACTAGGCATCTGGCTCCCAAGCCTGATGACAAGCCCTCTGCCTGATGGGTCGGGCCTCATCCTGGGGGCTCCCAGGGTGGGAGGCAGACCCTTTCAGTTCACCCAGGGCTACCATGCATGCCTGGGTGAGAGAGTTAGTCTCTCTGGGGAATGCCCTTTTTTTATAAAGATGGTTTCCTCATTATATTCTTTGTATAAAGACTTTAAGAGGCTGATACTTCACGGAGAGTCTGTAAAGTCATAGGGGCCTATTCATTAACGTAAAAATTCAATGGAGATAATTAGCTTTAGAACTCTCATGGAGTTCTAGCTAATGATAGGTGGAATTCATCATTCCACCTCTCCATAAGTATCTATTCCGAAAAGCTGTCATTTTTGCGATGACAGCTTTTCGGGAAATAGATACTTTTCCCTGCCTACACTAACTTATGGCATCTGGAAACAGTGCTGCGCATGCGCTGTTACATCTGTAAAACCAGCGCATGAGCAGCACTGCCTACAGATGCGTTAAGTTTCGTACCCCCCCACCCCCCTCCCCCTCCGCTCACCTTCCCCCCTCCCGACTTACCTGTCCGCGCAGCAGCCTCCAGCTCCGTCCTGCTGGTCTGTCATGGGGTTTCCCAGCAGACCACATGACAGATTAGAAAAAAATATATATTTTTTTTTTCTTTTTCTAAACTTTCTTGTGCTCTGCTGGGGAGCACACATGACAGACCAGCCTCCGGAGCCTGAGGACGGAGCAGAGCGCCGGAGGGACTCGTTGGGGACCTGCACACGCGGATACAGGTAAGTCGATTCAGCTATTCGCCACCTCACAGTGGCGAATAGTAACTACATCAAATTCCGAAAATTGATAATTTTCGGAATTTGATGAATACCACAATTTCCACATCCCCATACTAATGAATGGGGAGTGTGGAAATTAACGCAGGGGAACTTAGCAAGGAGATATCTGTGATATCTCCTGTGTTAAGTCTGTTCATGAATACCAAAATAACATTATATAAGGAAAATGTCCTTAAAAACGTTATTTTAGTGTTGATGAATAGGCCCCATAGTCAGATAATGCCACAACAGTGGCTTATTTAACTAGTAACCCTAAGTCGAGTAGCAATGACAGAAGTGTCTTGCACTCTGACATAGGATCATCCACCAGGAAATTGGGGTGGAGTTCATACTAGGAGGCTGAATGGTTAGATGGATCCTTCAGCCATAAGAACATATATTCAGGTGAATAGTCTCTTCACCTGGTAGTGTTTCAGCTCCTAGTGGACTGGTGGGGTCTGCCAGAGGTGGACCTCATGTGTCCAGGATCATTATGACCCTTTACGGCTCTCCATTTGTACCACAGGATTAGTGGAGTTCAAATGGTTTACTGACTGCAGGGACAGGGCAGTGTTGTAAACTTGCCCTGGGTTCCTTTCTAAGGTAGTCTTTAATTTTTCACTTTAATGCAGAATTTATTGTGACACATTTGTTTTAGGATGTACCCCCAGGATTCATGGGGATCGTATCAGTTCTCTCTTTGAAATTCAGACTCCTTGTTTATTCTTTTTCAGTTTGCACAAGAGAGAATGGCCAGTTAAGCTGCATTTAAGCCATACAGCTTGGTAGGATCGCCACGTGGTTTGTTATTCAGACCTCTAGTTTGCCACTCAGGATGCTCCCCTCGGGCGGCGGATTCTCCTTTATGTACAGGAGCGTCCCCCATCCCTGTGGATAACTGCTTTGGAAAATCCCCAAGGTTACCTGTAGACCTCCTATGTACTTGAAGTAGAAAATAAGAGATATGCTAAGAACTTACCCTCCTTATCGCTATTTGTACGAGGTCCATAGGGTCCACAGGGCGCCCGCCCTGATGCACCTGTGTTTCACATGGGTTTCCCTCTGGTCACCGGTTTTTCTGTCTCCTTCTGTGTGAGAATGTAATTCTTGAGTGCTCCAGACTTCCTTCCCTCTCTCTCCTCCTCTGGCCTATGGCTTATTAAGTAACTGAGGAGCTCCCGGCCTGGGGGCGGGGTATAGGGAAAGGCCCCGGTGCATTCTGGAAGAAGAATTTAACTGCGTGGTGCCCAGATGACCTTGCATCACCTATACCCCAAGGTTACCTGTGGACCCTATGGACCTTGTAGAAATAGAGATAACAAGGGTTCATATTTCTTACTTTATATAGGGTGAATAAAGTCATCTTTCTTTATTTATAAAGTCCGTGGAGTGCCGCCTGTTGCTGTTTTTAACAGACTTCGCATATATATATATATATATATATATATATACACACATACATACACACACACACTTTTAATACAATTATATTGATAAGGACCCCCACAAGGTTGTTGGTTGTTGCCCTGGGGCCCCCACAAACCTTAATCCGGCCCTATTTGTGCTCACATTAGGACAGGGATTCCCAACCACAGTCCTCAAGGCACACTAACAGTCCAGGTTTTGAGGATAGCCATACTTGAGCACAGGTGTCTTAATTAGTATCTAAGTTATTTTGATTTAACCATCTGTGCTCAAGTATGGATATCACTAAAACCTGGACTGATGGTGTGACTTGACGACAGAGGTTGGGAAACACTGCATTAGGGGCATAAGTGTGTCTAATGCTGCATGTGCTCCATTACTTTTATTACTTATTCATATCTCTAGACAGGATTTACTTTTCAGACAAAATGGTAACTGATTAAAAAGCCTAAAAAAAGTAAATGTATTTAAAACATTAATTTTAAAAATATCAGTTTCTAGCACAAGTCATTTTGAAACACAAAATGAACCACATAACTCTTTTGATAATCTACAACAACAATTTTCATCTTGTGGTTTCTATACTGCAACTTATGTACAGATGGAGGAAGAATCATTTACACAAACAGTGCAGTGCCAATCATGCACTGCAATCACTTATATGGTAAACATGGATGCAGGCAATGCAATTTTCTAAATCCACCCAAAGAAATCAGCAGTCAGGCCCTCATTCAGAGGCGGTCGCTCGGGAGCGATCGGTCGCACCCAAAGTGACCGAGAATATACAAAACGAGCGCTCAGTCGCAAAGCACATCGTAAGCGCGGAAACACCCACAACAATGAAAGCACACCTCCTATCTCTATGGCCTAATTCAGAGTCGGTCGCAGGCGGCAACCTACATCAGCACGATTAACACCTGTTACATTGTTAATTGCCTACAAACATCGGTTGAGGCAGTAACCATCGCCAGCACTCGCAATGCTTAAGGTAGACCTGGGCTACCCTTAGCTCTGCGACCAGTAGCATCGTTATTGCAATGAGATGACGTGTGTGATGACTCGCTCAGTATTATATGCACGCCCTTAAAACGCCCTTTTTAAGGTCAACCACGCCTGCGTGCGCACCACCACACCCCCGTTCACAAGCACCTTCCCCTGTAACCACCCACAAACGGCACAAAATATCAATCACAGCTACGACCTCGTAGTGACTAGTGAGCAAGAGGATTGTGGTCGGGAAGACAGGCTTGCGCACGCGCACTGCCAGGTACACGCATGCGCAGTTGAAAAAAACATCGCTCGCTACGTCCAATCGCTCCGTGCGATCGCCTCTGAATAAGGTCCTCAGTCTCGTTTTTAATTATTTGCAGGATGGGAGACGGATTACCAAAGAAGTTGCCCATACCAGCCAATAAGCTCTAACTGTCATTTTACAGGCTGTGCTACAAAAATGACAGTTAGAAGCTGATTGGTTGCTATGAGCAACTTCTCACTGTCTCTCTCTCCAAGATTTGATAAACTATCCCTCTATGTGGTCATTTTGACTTTTTTCCCCTGAATAAAAATTTCCTTGAAGGTAAGTGGGGTCTGGATTCTGAGGGAGGGGGACTGAATGTACTGCCGGGCTGGCATATATAGGAATAATGGCTGCTGCCCAACAGCAACTTATTCTAGTGATGAGAAATCTAGTTATTTTTGGTGATTAGTTATTTATGATCTAGTTCACTCAAAAGATTAGTTAAAAAGATTAGTTCATGTAGTTAATTTGGGGCCTGATTCAGCATGGATCGCAATTGCAACCGCATACGCAGATTGGTCGATGGTGCGTACTGCGCATGCATTGCAGTGCACATGCGTGAGTTAGCATTGCGATTGCTCTGTGAACACGCACGCAGAAAGAAAGCCATCGCAGTGTGAACGACGGGACATCACTGCTTGTGGGTGGTGATGTGGGAGTGGTCATAAAAACACAGGCGTGTTAGTCCGTTTAAACGCCGTTACTTGGGCATGCATGGATTAGCCACTGCGACTGCATACGCAGCTTGAGTACTCACTAAGACAGGTCAGGGCTGCTGTAATTGTAAGTGAGGGGCTGATGTTACACGATGATACCGATGTATACGCAGGTCGGTGAGGTCTTACGTATGTGAGAAAGTGGTGGTAGACATCTTTATGCTGGCTTTGCGATTGCAGACATTAGCATATTTTCGCAGCAGAACTGCGCGCGTAATCAATAGCGAACCGTAGTGAATCAGGCCCTTAGTTCATTATTTCACTGGCTCCAAAACACTGCTGAAAGAAGCGATTGGAAACATAGAACTACTCGTAGACTCTTACACATACAATAGGCATTTCTACAACTGGTTCGTTGGTTGAGTAATAGGGGTAAATTTACTAAAGTGAGAGTTTTTAGAAGTGATTTTTAAAAGTGATGTTGCCCATAGCAACCAATCAGATTCCAGCTATTATCTTCTAGAAGGTGCTAGTTACATGTTAAGTAGAATCTGATTGGTTGCTATGGGCAACATCACTTTTAAAACTCACTTCTAAAAACTCTCACTTTAGTAAATTTACCCCATAGTCTTGTTCAAATGATCATATATATCTGATCTTTTAGTATTTTAAAAAAGCAATCACTTATACAACAAACTAGTAGTGACATGATTAGCTCTGCAATGTTAGTTACATTTTTATTTTTTACTTACATAATATGCAAGTCAGAAAGATCCAAATTCAGAGTATTGTAAAGTGTCACTTTTTGTTTTCTTTTGCTTGAATGCATTATCTGCACTGACTATGTAACCTTATAGTTATTTAAATCATGACTAGGTACAAATGACTGTCCAGCAGTTAATCTATTTGGTGACAGACAATATTGTATGCCACTGCAAAGCTAGGGGGAGGTACAGTACATAAAACATTCTAAAGAGCAGTGACGTGCGTTGAGGTAAATGGCTGGGGAGGCATGGACAAGTATCAGAGCCAGATTTACTTATTACATATATGAACCCGAGGGTTCATGTGGGCATTATAAATAGGTGCATCAGTATATAGTGCTGGAAGTTTGCTGTGCTTTGATCAGGCATGTGCGGAAAAGGTAGACAGGGGAGGCAGTGCCTCACCTGTCATACACTTTTTACTCCACAGTTTTGACTATAAAAATGATAAGAATAATATAAAGAAGATATTTATAATATTATCTTTAATTTTTTCTTATTTTTATGGTCAAAACTCTGGAGTATACCTAAGTATGACAGGAAAGGCTCTGCCTCACCTGATTACACATCACTGCAAAAGAGGATAGGTGGAGAAATTGTTCTTAGCAACCTATCATTTATCATATACATTCTATAAAGTGATTCTATAAAGTGATAAAGTTATAGGCAGGAGCTGATTGGCCGCTATGGGCAAGTTCTCTACGTATCCTCTTCAGAAAGTTTGATACATCTCCCATATAAAATTGAGATCAGTACTGTCAGGATAAGAGGAAGATGTTTCAAACCTTAGAGAGAAATAAAGTGGAGAAGTTATAAAAAGCAAGCAATCAGCCTCTGGGCCTGATTCAGCAAGTAACGCAGTTGCTAATATGCACGTAACCGGCTGGTTGTTGTGTTCTGCGCATGCGTATGCATCGCAGTGTGTGTGTGCAAACTAGCCATTGCAATCGGGACTGTGATCGCAATGGCTACGCAGACCACCACAGTGTGATTGACAGGAAGTGCCATTTGTGGGTGGTGATGGGGGGTGGTCGGGCAAACGCAGGTGTGGTGTTGCAGAGGCATGCATGAGTTATCCACTGTGATGGCCCACGCAGCCTGAGGCCTGATAGCATGCGTGGAAGTTAGCAATTTCTGAGTAAGGTCAGAGCTTCTGCAAGTGTGCATGAGGCTGCGATGGTACATCCCCCCCTCCCCCATTCCAATGCCAGTGTTGTGAACTAATATACTAGGAGAATGAATCCTGAAGGTATTGTTCAGCTCCACACAAAGCATACGTCTGTGTACAACAGTGCCACACATGGTAGTTTAGAGGTACTGACTCACGATAAATGTGTGAGAGAGCTGATGCAGAGTGTATTATTTGATCTAAATGAGCCACTGAACTAGATGAGCCAGTGAACTATATGTCAGGAAAATGACTCATGAGTCATCATGACAATCTAGTTCAATCAGCTCCTATACGTCTGTGCACAGCAGTGCCACACATGGTACTCATGCTGAATGTGAGCGAAACCTGATGTGGAGTGAATCATTTGATCTAAATGAGCCAGTGAACTATATGTTAGGAAAATGACTCTCAAATCATCATGACAATCTAATTCAATCAGCTCCACAGAGTTTGAGCACAGCAGTGCCACCGGTGGTAGTCTAGAGGTACTGACTCATGAGTATTGCATGAGAGTGCGGAAAAGCTTCAGTAGCACCTACAAACTCGGTAGAATATTTAGCACAGCAGGTATGTTCAGGACCCAGTACCATAAACAGCAGCAAGTACAGACACAGGAACTAAAAAGCCAGTGGAAATGAGACATTGAGTAAGCCTAATGGAGCTGCTGTGCTCTCACTCCTCCCACTTGTTTTAGTATCTGATGAACTACTCTTTGCCAGAGCTGTGAACTAAATGAACTAGTTCACTTTGAAGTTTACAGAAAACATACTGGTAGGTTAATTGACTTCTGACAAGTAATTAGCTGTAGAATGTCTATGTATCCTTTTGATAGGAAATATAGATTGCAATCTCCACTGGGGCAGGGACTGATGTGAATGACTGAAACATTCTCAGTAAAACACTGCAGAATGTATGTGCCCTATTAAAATAATGGTTAAATAAATAATATAAATACTGTAACTGTGGGGGTGATCCAGCTCATTGCAGATTCCCGTATGCTGCCATTTCCCGAAATGGAGGCATATTGCTGCCAAGGGGGTGGGGAGTGGAGAGGCCAGGATCTCCGTCAACTGAAGGAGATTTCCTGGCCTCTTTTAATCATCTACGGTGGCCGGCTTGCGTGCTCCAACGGTCACTTAGCCACCCGATGGGATTGCAGATGATCCCATGCTGCATCCTTGAGTGCAGCTCGTATCAGTAATGCATGCAGGAGGCATGACACCTCCTGTTGTATTAAGATATTAGTGCTATCACAGCTGCTATCATGTTAGCCGCTGCAATAGCAGATCCATCCTCTACTGAATCACCAGCTGTGACTTCAAACATCACATGTGCTATTGAAGCCTAATGGTGGGTACACACTAGGCGATCAGGAAAGACAGTACGATTACGACATCGTAATCGTACCGTCGTTCCTGATGCCCATCCAACTAGTTGATTGGTTGGAATGAAAATCTGGTAGGGTATGACAGCAAATGACAATCAGAAATTTGCTCCCAAACGCCGGAAAAGGGACAAAAAACTGTTGTTTGAATGAATTGTTTGGATCAAACATTTAACAAACTTGTCTGAGGACCATTTTCATCTGTTTTATGGCATTTAGGAGCAAATTGCTGATCATCAGTTACTCCCGTACGTTACCAGATTTTCATTCCAACCAATCAACTAGTTGGCTGGTTGGACGAAAGTTGGTCTAGTGTGTGGCCAGCTTAAGAATGCCTGTGACTTGCATTCTTCAATACCAAAGACAAAAGTAAGCACAGTGGGGACTAATAAGTGGTCATCAGTCCCCTCCGAGTGCAGAGCTCAGCTCCACTCAGCATTAACTACATGCTTCTCAGAGGGAACTAATCACACACTCTGCTGCCCCCCGCATATGTGGAGGAGGGGTATATGGTTAGAAAATCCTATAGGAGTTAAAGGGAGGAGTCTACAAGAATGGATAGTACTGTTGGGAGATATAAGATTACAGAGGGGTAATGTTACAGGGAGGATCAATAGCTACAGGGGTGAGATAAAGTTACAGGATGATGAATGGCTACAGGTGGGGCAATAATACAGTGGGTGTGTATAATTAGAGGGTTAGCAAATGATTACAAGAAGGAATACATCTTTACACGGGGTATATATATATGATTACAGGAGGTAATAACTGATTTAGGGTTTAATGCTGCAGGCAGGTTTATTCTGAAGGGTGAGATTGCTACAAGTGGGATAACAACTAAAGTAGCAAAATATTAAATAAATAAAGGTGGATGATGAAATGGCTAAAAAAATATAAAGAGATCATTAAGGGAGGCATATTATTTGAATATTTTAGTCATGCAGAATAATGCCCTTTTTTTACTTTTAGATAACATATTAAACTTATTCATCTGTAACAAACCTTTTTCTCAGACTAAGTTGTGTGTAAAGTCTGGTTCCAGTCACCCATCTTATTGTCAGTGTAACAAACATACAGAGGGTCATCTTAATCATGTTAGCACAATGAGGCAGTTTCTAAACATTACTGCAAATCAAATCATCCCTAAAGAAGACTGCAATAGAGCATGAAAGAAGCTCGGAATGGATCAATGGATAATCATCAAAGGTAGGATTAAAGAGACCCAGACTTTCACCTGACTACTGTCAGCAAGCTTGTTCTGAGAGACACTTTCTGTTTCCTAAACACCTCCCCCCACCAAATCAAAAGCTCTCGCTGAAGTCAGCAATGGGCAATGACAGTGAAAGAGCTCATCTATCTGTGAGGAAAGAAGCCGCTTTGATGGCTCCCCGGTGGATATAATTGTGCTCATTACTGCCCATTTACATTTCATCACCCGATTATCACAAATGCCTCATTACAGTTGATAAGGGTTTGCAGTTAAACTATTTGCTAACTATTCATTCCGTGAAACCATGATTATGAGACAAAAGAAGGAGAGGAAAATAGAAGGGTGAAAAAATCTTTCAGATTTGATTAAGGGCTGTGATTTAAATCGATATTTAATAAAGTGGCTGCTGCCACACAGAGCATGCAATTCCCCAATGCAGTCAGATTCATGATTCTGTGGCCCTCACTGTCTGCTACATAACTCAATTGGGTTGTGTGCTCTGGTCTGGCACCTGTGTCCCTCAGCACATTGCCTCTGAGGTAATACGTTTATGAGCCGATGAACAGAGCTGATAGGTTCTAAATAGATTAACAAGGCTTCAGCCGTCTGTGGAAGGATATAACAGGCAAATAAAAAGCATAGAGACACTGAATATGTGTTGACAGGTACTGAGCATGCCAAAAAAGTACAACAGCAAACACTCTTTCTGTCGGTGTATCTGTTTTACTCAATAACTGGTGTCAGTAAGAAATAAAATTAAATAATTATACTGTAGGAATCAATATTTCTTACTGCTAAAAAATACTTGGAAGCCAATACGTGCATATATAATTTATCTATCCTAATTTGTATTATTTTTTAATTGCATATTTAATTGATTATTATTTTTGTTTTGATGTTCATTATATTTATTCAAGCAGACATGCATCAAAGTGCATTGTTATATTGTTTTTAGTTATTTTTTACAAGGTTATGGCTGATTTACAAAACAGAAGCAAAACAATACCTTTGTCAAGAACATGGATCATTAAAATAAATGGTCAGTTTGCTACTACAGACATGATAAGTGTTGTTAATGACTTTTTGAGAAAAAAAAAAAACAATTACAGATTAAAAGTTTAATTTGGGATTGTTGCACAATAATGAGCATTTTATAAAAAATTTATTAATATAAATGAAATGATTTTTCTGCAACATTTTTGAATCAATATAAATATTATTATTATTTAATAAGAATGTTTGTTGCACTGTTGTCTGAGTCTGGAGTCAGGAATGTAGGCAACAGAAAATGGCACAATATAGATGATACAATCTATCTTTCTCCTTAGTCTTGTAGGAAATTTCAGTTGTAACTAAACTTTTCAGACTCAGCTCTGATGGCTATAAGTATGTACAGTATGAATTATGAATTAAAGGTGCATTAAAATTAAGTGGAGGAGCTGAAATTCATAGGGCCAAATGTAATAGGGTGAGAGTTTAGAAAATGTGAGTTTACTTACACTTTTAAAACTCAGCCAATGTATAGAGTCCGAGAACAAAGCAATAGAGCAAACTCGCATGTTTTTCAGACTCAAAATACTCTCATGATTTAAACTCTCATCCAGATGTTTTCCCATTTTAAAGATAACACTCGACCAATGTGAGAGTTTACTGCTAAACTCTCACATTTTCTAAACTCTCACCCTATTACATTTGGCCCATAGTATCAACCTCTCCCACGGAGCCCATGGGTCTGATTCAGTTCTCCCCTGACTCCATTGCCAGTCTCATAGTCCTGGCAAAAGAAACAGGACTGTATGACAATTTATAGGGGGCGTGAGTGGTAGAACCAATAGGGAAGCAGTGGCAGATCCAGCGGGTACATATGGGGGTGTGCCAAGTACAGTAGAGTCATGTTCATGTAATTACAACTGAGATAGACCTAGACTCAGACACATATATATGCGTCAGTAGCTGTATTTCATTTGAATGCTTGCAGGCTGATGCAGTAAGATGTAATGATGATGATTGGCTGCACTAGCTAGATGATTCTGATTGGCTACTTGCATATTGACACCTCCCATCTCCCTAACTGTATACTTAATTTATGAGCATCTCTGCTACATTACATGTTATGGACTTTATGTGCAATTCCTTAACTGACATTTCCATTTTCACTGTAGCAGGAAATAAGATTCCAATTTAATTTTAAAGGTGCAAACACTAAGTGTTTACATGTAATGATATTTTATTAAATTCTATTTATAGTTTGTATTTATATTTTACATGGGAAATGTGACTTTAGCATTTGTTAATTGCACTGTTGCATTACTATTCTCTCATGTAAATTATACATCATTATATTACTATTCTGTATACAATAAATGTGAGTCTTGTACAGTATTTACTAATAACACTATAAAACCACATCTCTATGCTATCCCAATACTGTCCATGTGATATTCTGTTACGTAAGTATACTACCTTGTTATGGATGCAGTACACCAGGTGTATATGCCAGTGCAGAGTCGGACTGGCGCATGAAGGGCCCACCGGGGGAATACATGATAGGGGCCCATACTTAGGGGTGTGGCCAGCCTCCAGAGGTGGTGTGGCCAGCCTCCACAGAGACTTGGCTAACCATTATTGTATGGACTGGGAACTTAAAAATGTATATATAGTAAATACTGCTAGTGCATACATGTTAATATACCATTTTTAATTACATCAATGCATTGTAGAAAATTCACCAGTATTTACAGTGCAGTATAATGTAACATACAGTATGTATACTGTATAGTTCAAGTGCACAGTTTTGAATCTGACCCCTAGAGGAGGGGGTGGGCCCTCAGGCAGTGGGCTCTCCAGGGGATTCCCCTGTACCCCTGTTGGCCAGTCTGACCCTCTGCCAGTGTTGTATAAATGTAAGTATCATGAGATGCTTTCAACTAAACGTATGCATGTAATTTCTTTTCCATACATTTATTTTTTCTTGCCTATGTTCATATAGCAATTGAGCCCCATAATATACATATTACAATTCATTTACACGTTGAAACACACATTTAAACAAACTTTGCTTGTAAGAGGAATCAGTTTAAAAATCTAGGAAAAAATGTGAAATATAATGACTATTTGGTGCATGTGTTGTAGGAGAAGTGTAGAGGGAATCTGGAAACATTTTATAGACAGATGGAAATGGACACTCTAAGGGACATATTTACTAAAGTGCAGGTTTTTAGAAGTGGAGATGTTGCCCATAGCAACCAATGAAATTCTACTTAACATGTATTTAGCACCTTCTAGATGATAATAGCTAGAATCTGAAAGGTTTCTATGGGCAACATCTCCACTTCTAAACTCAGCATTTTAGTAAATAGTAAACTCTGCACTTTAGTAAGAGGGCTTCCTAAAGAATTGATGGTGGCATTGGAGGATACATTGTAAAGTAGGTTAATTGAGATGCATATAGTAATCAATATGAAATATTGGGAGAGTGACTGGATAATTTGTTTGTAATCCAGTGTGAGGAATAACAATGTTAGGCAGATATTTTTTCCAAATGCACATGTGTTGATATTCTTGTTACAAGGTGCTTTTATAGTGCTTCTCAAAAGCATTTACATATTGTTTGTTTGTATTGTTATGTTTTTTTTATAGTACTGGTAGACAAGGGGTTATTTCATAAATGATGTTAAGCAGTGAAAAGTAAAGAATAGTTGTGTGGAAGGAGGAAGTTGTCATAGTGTTAACAGTACAGAGATTATGACTATAACAATATGAAGTGTCAGCAACAATCAGCTTCCATAACTCTGTTTTACCTATTGATCAACAAGTCTTTTCTGGAATCCCAACTATTTAGCGCTAATACTGATTAATAGTAACAAAGGGTCAGTGACTCTAGATTAAAGATTAACATTGGGGCAAATTACTAAAGTGTAGCCTTTCAAAGTGCATGTTTCTTGTTTTTGTTTTACCAATTTTATATATAGTTTGGAAAACTGACAGATTTTCTACAGGTCAACCTGCACATAAAATAGCATTTTTTCAAGTTGCACAGTTATGAAGAGCTATCAAGATTTTTACATATGTCACATATAGTACTGTATATACATTGTGTCATTTATGAAAGTATGGTTTATAGAACAGCCAGAAAGTAGCAGGGTTTTTTTTTTGACAAGGAGAAATAAGGGCCCACAGGAGGAGTGCAATGTCAGGGGCTCACGGAGAAGTGTGTGCTGCACCACTAAGCTGCATCAGGTCGCTGAAAGGGTGTGACCATCTGCATGAGGGGGTGCGTGGTCAGCTCATAAAGAACATGGCTAACACCATGGTTTAGTATGTAAAGAAAAGGTATACCTTGCAAATATACCATAATAATGTGAACATGCCATTCTACCTTATTTGGCGGTAACTATTTTTTGTTCTTTGATAAATCTGCCTTTTATGAATCACTGACTTTCAGGGTCTTAAAACCTTCCTTACAAGAACTTTTAATAACCGCAGATAATGCTTAGTGGCCATTCTCAGGACTCAGTTATTTGGTGTTGGACACATTTGTGCCACATTTGTTGATAGTGTACAAAGGATCCCATAAGGGTGCTCATCTCAACTATCTATGCAATAGAGGTATCTTGCAGGTATTCCCGGAAGCACCACTTGGGATCCTAGAAGTGTAAAGACAAGGCACTTGGGAAAAGAAGGCAAGTGATCACTATTGTCCTTCCCGAGCAACCACAGCAGCATCTATAACCTAGGAAAGATAACCAATCTCAGAGTAGATCATCACATGCACTTCTGACCTCAGACACTGAGTTTCACTTATTGGTGCTTGTGCACTAGGTAGAAACTACAGGCACCCCAGAAGAGAAAGAGAAAAGGAGGGAACACACAAACTCAGAAAGAGCTTGTCACTGTTATTATTGTCACCTAGACTGTCATCCACTGCAAAGTCCTGCATGGAGAAAACACACCTTCCATCCACCTTTCACTCGTGCCGCAGGTACTAACAGGTACTCTAATTTACAACAGTCCCTAGCTACAATGGGCCTAGTGTTTACCAATAACTTACAACTAACTCGGGGTGTAGTGTACTAACTAGCCTTTCCCTATAAGGAACTTAACCCAAACAAATGGGTCAGTTCAAATAGGAGCGAGTTTATGAATGTGAGTTTGTTTCATAGAACTTGCATACATCTCGTGAATGTGCGCACCCAAATAATGTGAGATTCAATTAGAAATGCAATTTTGTGGTACTGGCGGCGAGGTTACGTGACTTTTCTACAAAAAGTGACCCTGTAAAAGTGCATGAAAAAGTGGGGAAACCATCCTGGACCCCCAAAAAAGTGACAACTGAGACAGCAGTATATATAGAATGATATTAGTGGCCATAAGGAAAGCACTGGAAGTTCTTAAAAGGTATCAAATGCACTTTGTATTAATGGTTGAAAAATGATAGCCAGCAAGTGTTTTTCAGCAAAATAAAGTATTTCCAGCTTTTTGGGGTACAAGATAATGTCTGTATAGTATTTTTTTGTGTTTTTCTATAAGTTTGTAAAGAGTTAGAATAAAACACTTTTTAGCTCTCATCTACAAATTCAAAAACCCCTATCCCATCAATACCACACCTCCACATACCTGTCACACATAATTGTATCTATTATTGAGCTTTTTAAAGAAATTCAGCTGAAATCTGCCATGTAGTTTTTTGGCCAAATTATGTTATTTAAATTCATTGGGAGGGGTTTGCTAGAGTTTCTGCACTGTGTCCTCACATGTTTACAATATAATAAAGATTTTCCCTACCTTTTCTCCTGCTCAGGGGTTGCACACCAAAAAAAATAATTTCCTGTGAAAAATTAATGCGAGTTTGTAATTGAATTGCAAATGCAATTTGCAGTGCGAGTTCCCGTGAGTATGGCTCGAAGGACCCAACTCGCACCTAATTGAATAGACCCCAAAAACAGAAAATACACGATCACAGAATACAACAAAGTGTAAGTTGACAGAGAGGAAACAGCAATTCAAGGCATCATTTTAAAAGAAGCACCCTCCAGGGAAATCCCTATCTCGTAATTAAGCCGGCTGTCCTCCAACTTCTATATAGTCTCTAGCTGAGTCTAGTAGGAAATGGTTATTTAATAACGTAGTCTCTAGTGATTTAGGTAAAGTGTGGGGGCTGGCAAGCCTTCCACACCTATAGGAAGGAATGGGCTTTGTGCCTGGTTACTGTGCCACAGGCCTAGTGCTGGTTTTATTCTAAAAGCTTAGTGCCCAGTTATGGCCTATGGGCCTGGTGCCCACCTACTGTGTCACAAATATAGTAACCTAGTGGTTTCAGCCAATGGTCTAGTGCCCAGTTGCAGCTATGGGCCTAATGTCTAATTATGGCCCTCGAGCCAAATGTATAGTTATGGCCCACAGACCTAATGCTGCCTAATGTGCCACAGTCCTAGTGCCTGGTTGCAGCCACAGGCCTAATGCTTGGTTATGACCCACAGGCCTAGTACTGCCTACTATGATACAGACCAAGGGACTAGTGCCCACCTACTATGTCATGGGCCTAGCACCTGACTATTGTGCCATGGGCCTAGCACCAGACTAATGCACCCATGTGTCTAGCACCAAATACTTTGGTGGTCCATGGGGTCTAAATGGAAGTTGTAGTACGCTAATGTTTCCAACCCACTGTGCAGGGTGAGGCTGCAGTGAAGATATTCATACAGCTGTATTACTTTCCTCCAATACAGGATGCCCTAGTCCTCAGCTTCTTTTTGAGATTCTGCCATCTGCAGCCATCCTCAATGGTATCGACATCTTTGTTGATCTCGGTGGTTTCTGGCATTTTCTTGCACCACTGTATCTCTTCTTCCTTTCAGGCAATCTTCTTCTCCGTTCTATGCCATCAAACTGAGCTCTCTCTACTCACTACATCTAATATAATATGCAGCGAGGGGGGCGTAGCCACAACACAGCGAGCAGTGATTGGCCTGTGAAATCGGCTTTGGATTTGGCTGATCAGCTGGTAACGTGATTGGCTGAAAGCTGGAGGAAAATTCTCTTTGTGCACCACCATTGACTGGGCTGGAATCATTGCAGTTCAGGTCACCAATGATGAAATCTAACATGGACTCGCTACTATGAAGAGTATTGTGGTGGCAAGAAGGAGGCAAAGAGAAGCTGGTAATAAAGCTGTGAGAGGAAAAGACAACAGAGACAGGACTCAAGGCACTGGATATGGTAAAAGACAGCTGGAATCTCAAGCACCTGACATCCTGATAAAAGTTTTGAGTAAATCTTTTAAAAAAGGTACAGTTTTACACATTAATAAAATTGCAACACATGGGTGGAGTGGAGAGGTCAAATTTAAAATGCAGGCAGGTTTAAAGATGAGAGAAGCCCAATATTTGTGTGTTATATGTAAAAGCAAATATTAAAGGAAAATATGCATGCTCTATATGTTGTGACAGTCTGTTCACATTACTTAGTTGATATATCAATTTGCACTACTGCATGTAAGAAGATTCCCATTTTATTGATTAATAGATTGAATTTAATATAATATTATTTTGAGCATAACATTTTTTACATTGATTTATAAGACACTATAAAGACACTATCATAAAACTTCACTACATCATTACATTGTGTACACATACAGTAATATAAATTTAGCATTTACAACTAATATTGTCAAACAACATAACCACGTTCTTTCTCTACTCTGTGAAGGGCCGGAGAAGTAATGATGCACAAGCAAAAAGGAACATTATTTAGGTCCATTTGCAGTTTTTAACAGTCTTTTTAATTTTTTATACATTTATTTATACTTCAATAGCTGGCTATTTGTCACAATAGAGTAAATATAGATGTACTACAACGTTATTTGGGACATACGGCATTATCAGGGTACACCATAGGTACTGTTAACTACATATGCTTCTTTGTTAAACAAGCCAAGTGTGACACGATTACTGGAAGTACAAATGATGCAAACAATACACCAAGTGACATACTTTTATTTGCAATATTTGTGTAAAACATGCCTGCATCATCTGCATAAGTATACATGTATCCATTACTGAAAAGTATAGGTTTATTAGCAGCCCTCAAGGATTTCCATGTCCATATAAAAATGAGGATACAGTCCAATTGTTTGCATGCAGTCTGTAGAACACAGGGCTTTACTTCTATTTATTCAGCAGGGTGTATATTATTTCTTATACAACACAAGATTTACTTTGAATCAAAACCTTGTATATGAGGATCTTCATTTCCAGACGTGTTTTACCTTCACTGACAGCTATGCATCCCCTCTTCTGTCATTACTTGAAACTATTTTTTAGCAAATGTTTTAGAAGACATAAAATATATAGTATGCAGAAGATATAGATTGTGTTTACTGTATACAGTTTTAAATAAGGAATAACTGTAGCTAAGGGAGTATTTGGTATGTGATAACTATACTTAATTGCAATCTATTTTATACAGAGTCTCTCATTTCACCTGTACTCGAATTGTAGACAGATTATTGATTTGTTACATGCACTATGTCTAAATACAACAGCCCTAGGGCACATACAGTGCTCAATCATTTTATATTGAAGGAAAAAATTATTAACATGTGGCTTCATATCACACATCTGCATCTAGTAGAATTCAAATTTGCAAACTGAATACTTAAACACCAACATTGTGAGCCACGAGAGAGTTTATGTAAAATATATATAACACACATAAAACTGATTTTTGTTTTGGTGTTTTTCATTTTCCTCTCTTCAGGTTAGAAGTGGATGGGACAATTCAATTCAGATCGATGTTGGCGATGTGCCATTAGAACAGTGTTAGGGACTGTACTGCCAGAGACAATGGAGGTGGTCGCCTCCGGGCACCATCCCTAAAGGGGCACCTCTCCTCCACTGTCCTAGCTTCCACCATTAAAAGCCCCAGCTCCGTGTCCTGGACTTTTAGCTTGGAGCCTTTGACAGAGGAGGAGCCAAGTCACACCGATCAGCATCAGTTGCGTGATGCTCACTCTTAGACTCCCAAACAGACTTGCTCAAAACATAAAAAAAGTATGCAGTTATTTAAAAAATAAAAAATAGAGACATTAGACAACTTCAGGCACTACAAGCTTGGTCCGAACCAAGAAATTAGGGACAATTTGCAAGTCTGCCAAGTAATTTTACCCTCATTTGTAAAAAGAATTAAGCAATACATATTTCCAGATTGTTTGTAGGGGATACTATGGGGCATATTCAATTAACCGCAAAAAGTCGGCCAATTTTCGCATGCCGTACTTTTCGCCTCATTGCTGGTTATACCTGCGGAAAAGTTTTGTACGCATCCCCGCTTATCGCCCTAATCAATTCCAAAGGATGCAAAAACGGGACCCGGCGAATCGCAAACAGGTGAAAAGTGCTGTCAGTTTTGGGAAAATCAGCCTGACACCCCCAAAAGATGCACTAACATTGGGGATCACTATAGATACCCCCGAATAGACCTGCTGAAGGTATTTGGGGTGCTTTTAAAAGCTCTCAATAGCGGCTATTTAGCGTCTTTGCACAATGGGTGAAGAATAGCATTTAGCAGTTTTTTTGAGAGAAATAACTAGTCCAGAACTGATATATATATAATTTCTTACATGCAGTACAAAAATATTGATTCACATTTAGAGAATAGAAAATGCCTATAATAGATTCATCCCAATTATGACTATAGATTCACCCCAATCATAGTAAACAAAATAAAAGAAAAAAAGAAACCACTTACAAAGCAACAGCCATTATTACATACCTGTAATCCTATAAAAAAATAAGGCACTTTGTATGAGAAGAGAAACCTCTTTTTATGCTCCCTGAATCCTCTAATCAGCGAAATGCATTGATCTGCGCAACTCCCCATATTGGGCCTATTTCAGACTTGTACGCAAACCTAATGCGTAGAAATCTGATGGCGTGGGGACTGCGCAGGCACAGAACAGGTTGCTGCAGCCATTTGCATGCAAAGGGCGGACAGCTTTCCTAAAAACGGGCAAGTCACCTTCATTTTCTGAGGGTGCAGAGGCCAGTGTCTGCATCTTCTGGGGCAGATTTCCTGCCCTCGGCTATGGTTCTGTGATGGCACTCTGAATAACCTGAGAGTTACTCAGATGGTCAATGGTCTCGCAAGTGATCTGATGGATGTGTCCTCAGATGCAGCTTCGGATCACACAAGCATGGCGTCTATTTACACCAGACGCCCCCACTGCATTAGCGAGGACCCAGCAGCAATGCTAACAACATTAAACTCTGAATCAGGCCCATTGTACTGTTACACTCATAGTAAACTCTACACACTGCTCAGTCTGTATTTATACCTTATGCATTTGAATACTCTCATACAGCATGTATTTATTAGATATACTAGAGTGTGTCAGCTTTGTAGGTGTAATTTACATTATGTGCAGTGAGACAATGTTATTAACATAAATTTGCCTCTCCCATCATCCAGCCTTTCAAGCTCCTTTTTTTAATCCAATGCTAAAATTGATGATTCAAATTATTGGAATAAACTTTATTACAGTGTCAAGAGAAAATGAACACATTCCAAACACGTTATTCCGTAAAGAGAAAAATGCAGAATAGGAAGTCTAAATAACCAAAATAACTGAAATATACTTTATATCAATTGCAACTGAAAATAATTACTTTTATAAATACCATTTTTTCCGCAAGTCACCTACTGCAATAAATTATGTTTGTACACTTCATACCAATTGCAACAGAATACGAAGTTACTGTAATTTTATTGTAATCTCTTTAATACTAATTGTTGTGGTACCGTTTTTTAGTGAAATGAATATGCAAATTCAAGTGTCCAAGACTCATGTTTCTGAGTGTAATAAATACCAGACTGTTAAAAGTTATGTAATATACAATAAACCAGTTGAGGAAGAGAATTATCTGCTTAGGAGATTTAAAAGTAAATATTTCATCCTCCTGTCTCAATCATCACTTTCAGTCCCTCTCTCACTTTCACATCTGTGATATTTCCAGGAACAAGCTCTTTCTTATCCCGGACAACACTTAAACTATCATAATAACCTATATAATCCGATACAGAATCAAGTCTGAACTCCTTACACTTGGCTATAAAGCTCTCAAGCATTCTTCCACTCCAACCTCTTTTCCACGCCCACTAGTCTGCAACCACTCCATCTCTTCCTCCCTATTCACCATTTCTTACTTCCGCACCTCTGGAATGCCTGCCATGCCCAATCAGACTTTCATCTAGCTTCCAAGCATTCTAGCATTTTAAGTGTGACCTTAAATGTCATTTTTTCATTCAAGCCTACTACTATTTCTACTAACTATGGGCCTGATTCATTAACGATTGCAACTGTGATTACGCACGCAATCGGACGATTGTTGCATGCTGCGCATGTGTATTCATCGCGCGAAGACTACACTGTGATCGGGACTGCGATTGTAGTGACTACGCAGACCCATTGCAGAGAGACTGACAGGAAGTGACCTTTTGGGGATGTGACATGGGGGTTATCGGTCGAAACGTAGGCATGCCAGTGCGTTTGAACGACGTTACAGAGGCGTACATAAATTAGCCATTGTGATGCCATACGCAGCTTGGGATTTCACTGTGTGTGATGAGGTTAGCAATTCCTGAGTAAGGTCAGGCCTTGTGCAAGTGTGCGTGAGGCTCTGATGGTACTCTATGTTCCCGATATTTTCGCAGTGAGACAGCGTGCGTAATCGCAGTTGCCATCGCAATAGCGATCCTAACTGAATCAGGCCCTCTATAGCCACTGCATGCTACAACTTTGCTACCACACTCCCTCTTTGTGTCTGTCCAAGAATGGAAGTTCTCTAAAGCAGTATTTACTTCCTCATCCATGTAATTGGTGGGTTTGTATTAATCTGTCAATTTTACTGTTTACTAATTTGTCAATTTGTAAACTTGTCTGTAACTGCTCTACTTTCACATATTGTATATGCTATTCCGTATGTACACCCCCATTGAACTATGGTGCAGCCATATAAATAAAAAATAAGTGCTAAAAAATGGTGACTATAAGTATTGTTAAATACTTTATTAGAGATGTGTGCTGGTCCCAATGTTTTATTTTTGGTTTTGGATCTGGATTAACTTTAGTGTTTTGGTTTTGCAAAACCACCCTCATGTGTTTTGGTTTTGGATATGTATTTTTTATTTGTTCTACTAATTTTTCCAATAGTGAAGCGCAATGGAATATGTTGTGCTATATAAGAAACTGTTAATAAATAAATGATTTGCAGTTTTAATTAACCCCAGCAGAGAAATAATAGTATGTCTCTGGAAAGGTAGAAACCTACTATTACAATACATCAATGTAATGGTTTAACTACTAAATCAATGAATGGATTTTTGATTTTATGACTGACATGTTTAGAAACCAATATGTAAGTTTTGATTTTTTTTTTAAATCATATCTGAAATTGTATTGTAGATTTAGCTCCGAATTGTATATTGTTATTCAAATTAACTACATTCGGTAGTAGTTGAATGGTGCTGGATGTATTAGAAAAAAATATCCCCCTCGCTCTGACCTTCTTCCTCCCATCTCTCTCTCCTCTTCTTCCTCCCATGTGTCTCTCTCTGAAAAAAGTGATGAAGGACAACTCCTCTTCTTCATATGTCTCTCTCCCCTTCTACCTCCCGTCTTTCTCTCTCTGAATAAAGTGATGAAGGACAGTCTATATTTTAAGTTTCAGAAAAAAGTGGTTATAATTTCAATGTTTTGGTCTGTTTCATGACCTTTATGAAGGTAATACAAGGTGTAAATGTAACAAAGAGCATTTATACCCACTGCATTGAGGTCAACATCTGGTGCATATAAAACTTATAAACATACAATATAAAATAGCTGCAATACATATAAGCTCATTAATAATATTATAGTGCATGTAGCCTAAATGGCATGGTCATACATTAATTCCAAAACAAACTAATTAATTAATGCCAGAACATCACAAATAGCAAATTCCTCCCAGTTTAAAAGTTACAAATGAAAACAAACACTATGTTAACTGAATAATACAGTCAAGCTAATGTAGGAATTATCTAAAAACCTTTATTATACAGTAGCTCAGAATGCTGCTAACAATGATTTATACTTTACATGTAGGTATTCAGAGTGTTTTGACCATGAAGCCACTACAAAATTAGAATGAGAAAATAGTAAGGGGGGTCTTCAATTAGCCGTAGTAAATTACCGCAGGCTAAATGATTCCCTGGGGCGATCCAATTAGCCCCGAAGCCAAGAGTCATCAGGGATTTTTTTTCACCTGCCTCAGCAGATCGGAAAAAAATCCCTGATAACTCGGGGGTTAACGGTGCCGAAACCCTATTAACTCATGAATCTGTGAACTTTTCATGGATTCTGGGCCTGGTTCAGAGCCGGACGCTCTGACTGATTCAGGGCCCTCCTTCCTAAAATTGGAGAGGCCTCCTAGCCGCTCGCATAGCTGTGGGTGACCACTGTGTCTGGTGTTGTGATTTATACATACATTGATAGTTTTTCCTATTTCATTTCAATTTTCCCCTGGGTTTTAATACCGCTTCATTCTTCTACGTTGCATTCATCATAGGACAACACATGTTTCACAATGCTAAGGGATGAGTGTATTCAAAAGTTTTACACTTCCCTATTTTAATATAAAATGGTACACACTATATTTGTTACTTTTTTTAATATAACTTTGGACAATCAAATTGGAAACCATTTAAGTGACTTGAAAGTTCGAGGTTCAAAATGTGCCAAGTACCGTCACCATCTTCTATATTAAAATGCTGATATATGACATACTGGGAATTGCGGTAATTCTGCTTGCAATTTTTTTTTTTTTTTAAATATTATTTCATTTGAAATTAATGAATCAGCAACAGATTACTTTATTGGAAGGGGAATTCCTTTAATAAATTTATTTACACTGCAAATGTCTGTGCTAATAATTATCATCACAAGCACAGATCGTGGCACCAGCAAGAGATGCACCTCCTGACAGCTGTATATGTGGTTTTCCCCAGTTCAGTCAGAAATGGGTATTTTACACTAATAAAATGGACATACAGCCCACTCAGAATCAGGCTCTTTGTTTTTCATAAATACAGGATTTTGTATTTGAATGTTGTATCTTTAAGTATAATTCTATGTAAACACCTTCAGTTTAGCTTTGCCTTGCATTCAACGGATACAAATATTTCCTAATGAGTAGGGAATATTATATTATAAAGAATAATATATAGACTATAAGCTACTGTAATAACAAGACTATTAAGGATAGTGAGTTTGATGTGTTATCTAATATAATCAATAGTCTAATTGGTGCAAATTTGTGATCTTATATAAAGTTTGCCTGAATTTATTGAGGTACATACTGTATATGTATATCTTGTCCCAGGTATTAATGAAATGTGCCCAATAGATTGCTTTTATTATAAAGGGTAGAAGAAACACATTTAAAACTGTCTCAATAGTAAGACAGTGATCTCAAAATTACAATATTATATAACTTAACATACAATGCACATTGTGATATGAAAAACAATACACTAGTGTCATATTTAATATAAAAATTATACTTTTATTCATGATATATGAACAGTGTATAGTTATACACACATTTAGCATTAAAATAAGAATTCAAGCTATAGAAAGTGAAACACACAGTGAGTTTTTATTTCACATTTATTATTTCATTGCACAACTTTTTGTTTCTGTATATGTTTTTAAAATTATTTTGCTGATTTGTAAGCTATTTATTAATGAATATTTATTAAAAGCTATGTACCTCCAAAAAACACAAAATACCAAATGGTACCAAATAATATGGGGTCATAATTTATGTTTTCTAATACAGTACACAAGTGTAGAAGTGTCCTTCTCTCTTTTCTGAAAATAATATATATAGTTGGAGAGATAATCTTGAGGAGTATGCTATTGTGTTAAATCCACAGTTTTCCTCTGATAAAACTAGGGTTCTTTTCCTGGAGAAACTAGTCAGGAAGGTTTCCCTTTATATTGTTCTATATGGGACTCCCATTGAGCTTACATTGATTATTCTACATTTGGTGGATACTTTAAAAGTCAGTGACATTCTCTTACATTTAATGAGTGCCACAACTGTAATTTAAGGAGAGTGATGGAGGAGAGGCCAGAGTGTGAGGGAAGGAGCAGCAAGATGGAGGAGAGGAGGGGCTGGAGTTTGAGGGAAAGAGCAGGGTGATGGAGAAGAGGAGGTGTCAGAGTATGAGGAGAGGAGTGTGAAGGAAGGAGGAGGGTGATGAAGGAGAGGATGTGACTGGGGTATGAGGGAAGGAGGTGATAGAGGAGAGGAGGGACCAGAGTGTGAGGGAAGGAGGAGTGTGATGAAGGAAAGTATGTGCCGTGGTGTAAGGGAAGAAGAATGGTGATGGATTAGAGGACATGACTGCAGTGTGAGAAAAAAATATGTGAACTTTAGAGATTATCAATATATTAAATGGCACAATTAGAATCAAAAGTACCAATCAATGGGATAACAAACATTTGTGAGTTTGGGTATCTTGCCCTATTTAAAAAAAAAACAAACATATATTGGAATCTTCCTTACCAAAGTTTTGTCTTCCCAAAACAGATTTGCGAATGCATGGCATACCTCAAATCAAAGGAACTCAGAATAAGCATTTTGGATTGTACTTGCATACTTTACATTAGAATATCCAGCTCTCCTTCCCTGAATTGAACATCACCAGAAGATGAGTCTTGCGACAAGTCAGTTATCCTAAACATACAAATCAATCTATCAAAAATTGTTCATGCAGAAGTAATTTGGAATTGCTCACTTAAAGTCCAGACCATAATTAAATACTGTAGAAGTGCTGTTGTTCGACCGGTAGCATGATATTGATGCAAGTAAAAAGTCCTGAGCGGGATGAAACAGGGACTCCAGTTGTCAACAATACACCATGCAGGCTAATGGTGGTTCCATAATGGTGAAAGGTGTGTTCACATTTCATGGATTGGATCCGCAAGTCCACGTGAACACATCATTGACTGGTAACCACTATATTGCATTGTTTGATGACCATTTACAGTTCTTCATGGACTCCATGTACCCCCACAACTATGGCATATTCCAGCAGGGTAATGCACCATTTAATTGGTCCCAAGGTGTCCAGAATTGGTCTGAGGAGCATTCTGGAGAGTTCTAATGAATGGTGTGGCCACCACATTTGCCAGACACTAACCCAATCGAGCATTTATGGGACATGGCGGTGAGGTCTATTCGCACCCAAGATCCTGCACCTAAAAATATTAGGGAGCTGGGGGAAGCTATCCAGATGGCATGGGTTCACATTTCTCCAGAGGTCTTCCGTCCACTTGTGGAATCGATGCTATGTCAAATTGTTGCACTTCGCCAGTCTAGAAGGGGAAACATGTTTTTTATAATCTATAAAAATATATTAACCGTGGACAGAAGCTGTGGTGCAGTCTGTCTGTCAGGGTGGAGCTGCACAGTGAGTGGGAAGAGCGATATAATGGTTAAAATATCTGGGACATATGAGACAAGGGCTTTGTGATATAAAGACAGGCATCATGACAGCATTTCTGAATTATTTGGCTGCCTGTCACAGAGAAGTCCATTGTGGGGCCACACCTCCATGAGTAACAGCCCACTTCGATGTTCACTTCCCCACTACCTAGTACACTAATTAATACTTGTGTGAATAATCATTATTTGACATAAAACTTAATCCACTTCTAAAATGGTGGCCCAGTCTTGTCACCAGGTGAGCTCCCCCTGAGGGCCGCATACAATGAATGCAGCCTGCCGGTTGTGCATGGCTGACCTACTGTAGAATCTATCTGTATTAATACTATCAATGGTTGTATAATGACTGCACTTTCAACAATGATTAATTGAAAAGGTCTTATTACCAAGCTTTCTGATTCCCTTAAGAAAATATCTATATAACCTTATGTTACAATATTAATTTGATCCGAAACACATTTTTTACTAGTGCCAAGACAAAGGTCTCACATAGGTTTCTAGTAAAATATTATGAAATATTATAAAATGTTGGCATTGCTACTTTAGAAGTGTATCATATCATATTTCAACAGTAAATATGTCTCTTAATTTTACAAGGACATTCAAAGCTTTTACATCAAAGCTTGAAATTAACAGAATAAATCCAACATAAATATTGGTTTTAAAATCAGATATAGCAAATTACTTAGCATGTCCTTAGCTAACAATGCAACACAATCACCTGCTAATCACCATAGTAGGTTTGTTCGCGTCAGGCATTCGATAATAGGTATCAGCCATAAGTGCATTGAGAGTGCACTCCACCTTGCCTTGACAGATTACCAGACCTGTTTTTATACATTGTGGGCCAGATAGTTAAGGATATATTTTACTCAAACATTCATTTTTTTTTCATTAATCATTCAATACCCTAATGGTATACCACTATAAAATAGCTCATCTTTACCCATTGAAGTTCAATTTGACTTTGTATCCTCTATAAAGAACACTATAAGGCACTCCCAGGGAGGACATCGACTTTACCAATGTTCTTTGCCCATACATTTCTATTACAAGAAGGACACCCCCTTACATACTATTTATAGTCTTCATTCTAGCACCCTGCACCTGTCACGGCACGTGCAGTTCCTTTATCCTGCCTGCGGTGTCTATCTCTGCTCTGGTGCTTCTAGGACACTCAGCTGATGCAACAAACTGCTGAAATACAGCAGTTTGTGTGTTAGAAGCACAAGAGCAGAGAGTGACACCCCAGGTAGGATAGAGGAACTGCATTAGCATTAGACAGCATTAGGCCCCACCCCCTTCACATGAAAACCCAGCGATTTGCTGGTCCTTGAGGAGGGGGCAGGGCTAAATTATGCGAATCGCATCTTTTAGCCCTGCCCCCTCCATACGGTCCCGCAAATATCTGTATGGATATATCCATATGGACCTGCAAATATCTCAGAAAATCACCCCATCCCGCCGACTTCACTAGGAAGTGGACTCGACGCAGGAGATTTTCCTACTCTTTCGGGGGTGCGGGGGAGTTACCCAAAAAGTCGGAAGCCTCCTGTAACTCCCGAGAGAGTAGGTAAGTATGAATTTATTTAAATCAGAAGCAATGTACTTACTACCTGTGAGGTATCCTTTCTTGACTAAAATTTGGTCATGTGACTGGACAATTGATAAACTGAAATAATTATGACCTATAATCCCCAGAAATCTCATCAACCTAAACCCGATTAATGCACTTATTGTACTGTAAATTACTTGATACTGTATGATACAAAGTCCTATAATCCAATGTCACCTCACACTGTAACATCTATAGGCAGGCTATATTTTCATAAAATTGTTGCATAATCCTATGATCACTGAAATTGCTACTCAGCCAAGGAAGCCTAAACCACATTCATAAACTCTTAAAGGATTTCATATGGTATAACAACCGCTGCAGCAATTCAGTATATAAAAAACTGACTGCACTGCACAATGTCAAAATGTATACATAAATAGATATACTGTAGATCCATAGCTTTGTCAGGAGGTGCTTTCTTTAATAGTTAGTCTGCATGTTCATAAATGCTTTATACTAAACAAAATAATTATATAAGGCTTTATTTTATTTTTTTTATTTTATATAGAAGACATGTTACATAATATACCAAGTAGATAATGTGTGCAAATGTAAATTTCTATTTACAAAGCCATTCATTCAGGGTAGCTGATGACACAATACACACACAAGGCCTGATTCAGGGATCTACACAATGCTGATATTTATGCCTTTAAGCGATTATTGCTAAACTGTGCATGCGCCTAAGTCGCACTGCGTAGTGACTGTTTGCCAGCAGTGTGATTGACAGTCAGGGTGGTTAGGAAAGTGGCAGTAAAAATGCAAGCAGGTCAAGACCTTTTCCAAAGATCAGACTCAATGCTGAGAAAATAATTTTCCAATGTGTGACCTTTAAAATTAGTGTAGATGTTACTTTACATTTACATTACATTCAGTGAAAAAAAAATTGCAGTTGTGTTTTTAAAAAAAAAACTTTCGCAAATCATTCATGACGAGATTGACATTTGCGTCTTAAATGTGACTAAGTAGAAGTGGATTCATGCCACGCAACAAAAGGATTGGGAGGTACAACAACGAGATACTACACACTTAAAAAGTCTTGCCCCTGAAACACAACATCGATTTAGATTCATTTAGATTGAATTAAAATCTCTCACAATCGTTTAAAATTGACTTTTAATACATTTATCCCAAGATACTAATTAAAAAAAATATATATATATATATATATATATATATAATTATATATATATATATATATATATATAAAACAATTAAAGTTGTTAAACTTTGCAAAATGTTGCTTTATGTCCATTGTGACATGACTACCTATATATATGTCATGTCATTGTATGGTTAATATTCTGTAAAATGTGTAAGTGCTATGATCTATGAATCACTATGTTAGGTGGTAAATCATACCTGTTCTACAGAATAGTATAAAAGAAACTACACAATACACTTGTAGACAATGTAAATGACACGGCACAGAGATGATGGAGGATGGATCTGTACAGATTCCAGCAAGCTGCAGGCTACATAGAAATTGACCTCTTTGGTTACTATACAGTATAGTTATATTATTGTAACAGCTGACAGCTTTGTGCTGCATGCCTGCCCTCTCCTGGCAAGCATTAATTAAATAAACAGTAACAACTTTGCATCCTTCATTAGACTATTATTATCATAATTATAGGTGATCATACATGTAAATGAAAGCAACAGAGAAATTATATTTTTCTGTTGATGTTTTAGAAGCCTATTTTGCAAATTACAAAATAAAATGGTTATGTAAGAGAGCACTTATACATATTCAAATGTATTTCTAGAATTGAAGCACTAAAGCTCACAGTGAACATCACAATTGATTACTTTTTTGAGCAGCTTCCAGATTCACAGTCCTGATATCCATGTATTTACATTTTTATTGAAATGGATATTTTCCAAAATATAGATCTAGCAACCAATTCATGCTATCAGTATGTGCTGAAAATAAAACGGACACATGCAGTACTCGTCTGAGATTTCACAGAGCAAGTACAGATCAGCCCCACTGTACAAATGTACTGCATGATTGGATAGTGATGTCTTCTCACCAGCTTCACAAGCCAAGCATAGGTTAAATTGTAGTTTGAACTGAATGACCTTGGCCATATTGTCATATCCTCTGATCTCATAATTAGGGGTGTGCACCGGCCACTTTTCGTGTTTTGTGTTTTGGTTTTGGATCTGGATCTTTCTTCGTGTTTTGGATCTGGATTGGTTTTGCCAAAACCACCCTTCCGTGTTTTGGGTTCTGGGTTTTGTGTTTTGGATCTGTATTTTTTTTTAAAAAAGCATAAAAACAGCTAAAATCACAGAATTTGTGTGTTTTTCTGCTCCTATGCTATTATTAACCTCAATAACCTTAATTTCCACTCATTTCCAGTCTATTCTGAACACCTCACACCTCACAATAGTGTTTTTATATCCAAAAGGTTGCACCGAGGTAGCTGGATGACTATGCTAAGAGATACGAGTGGGCGGCACAAACACGTGGTCCATCTAGGAGTGACACTGCAGTGGCAGACAGGATGGCAGTTTGAAAAACTAGGCCCCAAACAGTACATAATTCAAAGAAAAAAAAGAGGTGCAAGATGGAATTGTCCTCCCACCCACCCTTATGTTGTATAAACAGGACATGCACACTTTAACAAACCAAACATTTCAGCGCCAGGGTCTGCCACACGACTGTGGCTGAAATGATTGGTTCGTTTGGGCCCCCACAAAACAAGCTGGCAATTAATCTGTCCCTGCACAAACTGGCTCTACGGAGGCAAGATGTCGTCCTCATCCACCGATTCTTCACCCTCTTCAGTGTTGTGTACATCCTCATCCTCACAGAGTATTAATTCGTCCCCACTGGAATCCACCACCACAGGTCCACACTGTACGTTCTGGAGGCTGGTCTCCCTGGAAGAGTTGATAATTCATTTTTATGAACATCATCTCCACATTTTGTGGAAACAACCTCCTACGCCTTTCGCTGACAAGGTTCCCGGCTGCACTAAACACTCTTTCGGAGTACACACTGGAGGGGGGGCAACTCAGGTAAAATAGAGCCAGTTTGTACAGGGGCCTCCAAATTGCCTCTTTTCCTGCCAGTACAGGTATGGACTGTCTGACATCCCTACTTGGATGCTGTCACCGATGTAATCCTTTAACAGACAGACGCACACTTGTCGCTGCTGCTTTAAGGATGCAGGTGCGGCTACAGCCCACACATTTCAGAAAGACAGAAAAAAAAAGAAGAATATTTTTATTGTTTGTGGAGCACACTTTGAGGGTTACACCACCCTTTAACAGACAGACGCACGCTTGTCGCTGCTGCTTTAAGGATGCAGGTGCGGCTACAGCCCACACATTTCACAAAGACAGAAAAAAAATATGAATTTTTTTATTGTTTGTGGAGCGCACTTTGAGGGTTACACCACCCTTTAACAGACAGACGCACGCTTGTCGCTGCTGCTTTAAGGATGCGGGTTCGGCTACAGCCCACACATTTCACAAAGACAGAAAAAAAAGAATATTTTTATTATTTGTGGAGCACACTTTGAGGGTTACCCCACCCTTTAACAGACAGACGCACGCTTGTCTCTGCTGCTTTGAGGATGCAAGTGCGGCTACAGCCCACACAATTCACAAAGACAGAAAAAAAAAGAATATTTTTAGTGTTTGTGGAGCGCACTTTGAGGGTTACACCACCCTTTAATAGACAGACGCTCGCTTGTCGCTGCTGCTTTGAGGACAGTATCATATGCAGTGACAGTAGACTTGTCAGAAATTGTTGGCACGTCCTTCAGTCCGGACCAGATGTCCAAACCGGCCCTTGACTTATGACACAGGCGCACGCTTGGCGCTGCTACTGTGTTGCTGCACGTGCGGCTACATCGCACACAAGTCACAAACACATAAAAAAAATATTTTTTATTTTTTGCAGCACTTTGAGGGTGTCACCACCCTTTAACAGACAGATGCACGCTTGTCGCTGCTGCTTTTTGGATGCAGGTGCGGCTACAGCCCACACATTTCACAAAGACAGAAAAAAAAATAAGAATTTTTTAATTGTTTGTGGAGCACACTCTGAGGGTTACACCACCCTTTCACAGACAGACGCACGCTTGTCGCTGCTGCTTTGAGGATGCAGGTGGAATCTAGACGGGATTTGGAACCGGGGACACACTTCCTCCATCAATTGTCTAAATCCCACTGCACTAATGGCGGATACCGGACCCACGTCTAACACCAACATAGCAGTCATGGCCTCAGTTATACGTTTTGCTTCAGGATGACTGCTGTCGTACTTCATCCTCATCGCTAGGGACTGTTGGAGGGTCAATTGTTTAGTAAAAGTGGTGGTGTTCCTACTTCCTCTCTGGGATGATGAACAACTCCCAGCAGCAGCAACAGCACTAGGAGGAAGTGGTTCTTGATCTTTCCCTATTTTATTTTTATCAGAGAAAGTTTGGTCCTCCATTTATGTTATATTGATATATACGTGCGGCTAAAGCGCACACAAACACAGAAAACATTTTTTTATTTTTGCTGGAGAGTAGTGCACTTTGTGGGTTACACCACCCTTTAAGAAATGAGCCAGCCGGCTCTTTACTTATGGGACACAGGCGCACGCTTAGCGCTGCTCCTTTGTTGATGCACGTGCAGCCACAGTGCACACAATTCACAAACACAGAAAAAAATCTTTTTTTTGGTTTGGACTGGAGTGTACTTTGGGGGTTACAGCACCCTTTAACGGTCAAGCCAGCCGGCCCTTTACTTATGACACAGGCGCACGCTTGGCACTACTTTGTTGATGCACATGTGGCTACTGTGCACACAATTCACAAACACAAAAATAAAAAATTTTTTTGGAGTGCACTTTGGGGGAGCACCCCTGATGCACAGATCACCCCCTGGACAACACTACAGCACCCCTCTAAGACTACATCCTTTATGGGACACTGCACAACACAGTCCAGCCAGCCCCTATAGACTTTGGAGTGAACACAGCCCCTATGGACAACTGACTGCACAACACAGCCCAGCCAGCCCCTATGACAGCAGCACAACACAGCCCAGCCAGCCTCTATGGACAACAGCTGCACAACACAGCCCAGCCAGCCCTAGCTCCCACCCTCCCTCTTCACTGTCCACAGCCGGAGTGACAAATGGCGCCGACGCGGGACCTTTTATAGAATCTAAGATCCGGAAGGTGGGATGATGACGTTTTGCCTCAATTTCATATCCGAGTCAGGTGGGAAAAGTCGAGCTTGACTCGGATACGACTCGGATCGGGGGGGTTCGGATTTCAGAAATCCGAACCCGCTCATCCCTAATTAAGAATGCCAGTACCCTGCTAATTCCTCCTCTCAAAATGTACAGTTCTACTCTCCTGTACATGCTGCCATCTTGCTCAGTAAAACTACATACTAGGGAAAACTAGGCTGACTTGTGCAAGTGGCAGGTGCTGGAACCAACGCTGATTTAGCACAGCTGGTTGGTTCAAAAATGATCTAGACTACTTAAGTAATTTTAAATATAGATTTAGAATCTGTTATCCAGAATGCTTGGGACATGTGAATTTCAAATGGGTTTTTAAGTAATTTGAACCATGTCAAGAATATTCTAAATTAATTTTTAAATGTTTATTGGTGCCCATCACAGTGACTATAGGAGAACAGGCTTGGGGATAATGTCTTGCTTATAATATTCTTATCAAACAGCAGCTATTAGTGTATTTCTTTTTTTCTGGTTTTCTGAATGTTCAGGAAGCTGGATTTCCAGATTAAAGATTTAAAAAATGTATACAGCCTATTCTCCCGAATTTACCTAGAGGCTCCTAAATTTGGGGGAAGTCTTCATGAAACTGCAAATTGAGTCGTCATTGCCCCGCTTCCTGCTGCATCATGCATGGCATTGCAGCATAGTGAAATGTGGGCAGGACAACATCACCATGCCCCCTGTAATTAGCACTTGGAACTCACCTCTGGTCCCAAATTAAATGGCAAAACATAATTTTCTTAAATTTAAATAAAAAATGTAGATCATTAAAATTGTTTATGAAACAACAATGTCTCCCTCTGAATTTCAGTGGGTTGCATAACTTTAAAAACTGCATTTTCTAATCTAACATTTAATCAAACCATTCTGTGCACACTCTGATTACTAGACACAATCAAAACCAGGTTTGCTATTATGGACTCGATTTTCCTGGGTTTAGTAAGAAGTGATACTGTCCACACTTGCTAATCCTGGTTTCCAAAAAGAAAAAAAATATATATCATGACTAAAATGGGAAATGTTAGCTATGGATACATTCCTTTCACTTGGACGGGTTCCAATCACACCTTCTTCTATGATAAAAAGCTGTTCAAGAGTACAACCATCACTTCAATGTAAATCTAATTGTAACACATCGAAAAGCAATAAACTGGAAACCTACATGGATGTTCACTTTTAGTACAGTGTTAATGATCCTGGAAAATTCCTTAAATGTTACAAATACTCATTAAACCCAAATTCACATATTTAGGAAGTAAATGAACAAACAATATTTCCTTAATTGCTCTACAGCAACGTTTCCTGCATAGAATTCTTATGCATTGTAAAAATGCCAGCCATATGTTTTTACGTTAAATGTGCATATTAGTCTCTTTTTACTATTATATGGCTCAAACACATTTCCCCAGAAATGATCCTATATCATGTTTGCAGATATTTTACATTTCAGCAAATTCAGTTACAGATAAATGCAGTACTGAATAATGTACAATATTCCTATATATAATATAATCAAATTTAATTTTACATTGTTTTCTGTGGGTAAAAGTAAGAAGGGAACTGTTATCAATATATTAAAATTAAAGTAAATTTGCATGATTTAGCATGATTATTTTTTTGGAATGGTTTCTTCAAGCTTAATAACATTAGCAAGAATAGCAGATTAGATGGCGTTACAGGGGTGTATGTGGACACCCCATAACTTTCTCTTAGTTAAGCATGTGACTTCCTTTTTGTCTAGATAATTCTAAACATTTGCTTACAAGCCTCTTGGCCAATTGCAGTAAAGTGTTTTTTTTACATTCCCACATGAATGAGAAGTTCACAAGATAGACACTAAAACATTAGGGGGAAAATTTAGCAAAGGGCAGGTTTGGTGGCGTTTTCAACTCACCGTCCATCAAGGTTTTCACCTCCAAACAGCCAGATTTACTTTTTCTTGGTTTGGAGGATGGATTTAAACCACAATTGATGCTTGGTGGTTTCTAAATGGTCAATCCAACAATGGTTTGGTTTAAACCGCTGGAAAAACTGACCACAACATTTACGTGGCCAATAAAAAGGAGAGGATTCCAAATACACTTGAAGGCAATTATATATTTATTAAAGGGGAAAATAATGTTAATAGTACTCTTATGGAGCAATATTATTTTACTAATATAATTGTAAATAATGTAAATTTGATTAAGAGGTCAATTTTATTAATTATCTATATTAAAGGGGTGCTATTAATGAATTGTTAGTTGCTGTTAAAAAATATATATTTGTGAAGGGGGTAACATTTATTATTTTTATGGCTCTATAAATAGTCCTCACATTATAAAATACTGTAATAGACGTTTCCCCTGCATAAATAATTTTTTTTTTACAACAATTATCAATTAGAAATATTATTGATATTTTTCATGATAAAAAAGGACATAAACACTTAAGTGACAAAAGTCATGGAATAGTATGTTAAGGTAATGGTAGGTGGCATTACTGTGACATCTTGGAATTGCCCAAAAATGCATCACTTGTAATCTGACATGTTGTGAGTCAGTTTGAACACCGGCTAGGCTGCTCATGGCAAGGTGATGTGAATTATTGGAGGTTGAAATGGTGCATAATAGTGGGTGCCTGATGGGGGGGTATTCCATTTCCGAAGTTGTGTGGACATTTACCAATCCTCTATCTATGGTGTCAAATACCTCATGGAAGGTATTACAACCCACTGTGGACAGCACAGTGGCCGACCATGGGTGCATAATTATTGTGACCAGTGACGTCTGCACAGAATTGTTCGTGATAACAGACAAGTGACACTGGCTCAAATCACATCCACATGCAATGCAGGAGTTACCAGATGCATACCTAGCAGGTCAGAGCAGTGTTCTTTAGTTTCCATGGTATATGGGAGCAGGAGACCCACCAGAGTGCCCCTGTCAACACTACAACACCAGACACAGCAGCATCTCGCCTGGGCTCGTGACATCACTAATTGGATCCTGGAGAACTAGCAACATGTGGCGTGGTGCTCCGATGAGTCACAGTTCCAGTTGTTTAGGGCTGATGGTAGATTTTTGGTGTGGCATAGACCCCATGAGGCCATGGACCCCAGTTATCAACAAGGCGCCATGCTGGCTGGTGGTGGTTCCATAATGGTGTAAAACTGGTTCGAGTTTACTTTTCTACTTATGGACTAATGGGCAAAAAGTTGTGTGAGAGAGGATTGACATAGGCTGATGACTGACAAGGTGATCCCTGCAATTGACAAAGGGAAGATATATTCATGTTTTAGTCAAATGTAAACATTTTTAATTTTTCTTATATTGAATCAGATCAAATATTTGGTTGTGTTCATTGGGCATATACTGGCGCTAGGGTTATCTACAATTATTTTACTTCACTTTATCATTGTTGGTTCTAGGGTGGACTGAGAGACTATCCTGGAAACGTGGTTATGTTTGAAGTGCCAGATAGTGTTCATCCGATTTTACATTATTATGTTGAAAGCCTTATCTGTTTCCAAGACTTCAACAGAGCTGGAAAGACTGTTTTATTGCCTACATGGATTAGGTCTATGGCTTTACTGGTATTATTCACCTACACACTCAGGATGAATCGGACTTCGTCAGGATGCACAAATAAAGTGATAGCATAGGCTAGGTTATTTGCTTAGATTTTAGTGAACCATTTAAGGTACACATTCTATAAAGAGATGGGCTTGCAGTTGGAGCAAAGAAGGAGATTCCTCTCTCTTACAACAATGTTAGATCTGGTAGTGGCATCAGAAGAGAGTGTGGGTGCAAATTGTTTGTGGTAAGTGGCTGAGAAGCCATCAGGGTCTGGAGCGAACACACCAATAGCCTCTTGTTTAGGAAAGTTATTCCAGCAATATGTCCTTCTTTAAAAACTATGCTTGAGCTTAGAAGAGTCAGGGAAGATTACAGGTGGATAAGTAGGTTGGCATTTCTGAGTATAACTGGTGAGGTGGGAGGAAAGGCTGGATTAAGTGGGGGTGACAGGGACAGTCACACCGGGGCCTCCACACAGGGTCAGTCATTTGCTGAAAACAGGTGCCCTGCAGCATCCACCTGTTTCCAGATGAGAGCTGCTGCAGCTATGGGTTGTTTGGCATGGAGAGTGCCTACAGCGTAGAGCGGCTCCCAAGTCCCCTTATCAGAATCACATGACATCATGTCTGTGACCCTGATGAGGGAACTGGAATCTCAAAGAACCAGCACCTAGGGGTTCCTCAGGAGGGGGACTGCTTTTTTGGGCTTCCCTGTTTTGAGGAGTTCCAGGCCTGGGCTGACCATTTTGGGACTGCTTTACATTATGGCAGACAGGCTCCATGTGCTGTGTCTCCCAGCTATATCATAAGCCCAACAGCTGGTTCAGTTAAGTGCAGGTTATTGGAAATCGGGAGTACCCCATGCTGTTTTCTTCTCAATTTTCCAGTCCCAGAACCAGGGTTCTGAGCCTGGTTATTTTTTTTTATTTTTTTTGGGGGGGGAGGGGGGGTTACACATTTTTTCTTTTAACATTACCCATTTTTTTTTTACTGCTTCACACAAGGCCTGCACAGAACATACTGATCTGTGCAGTTATTTGTTATTTCACTGCCAGGTCTTACTTTTTTTTTTTCTATTCAGCGGTGATGTTTCTGTGGCTTCTATTTGGTTTACTAACCTGATGCTTAGTGAATCTGGGGATTTGGGGCCTGATTCAGCAGTGCATACAAGTGCACTGCTGAATGCAGATTCCCAATTATCATGAATCTGGGCATGCGTAGGACCTATTCTGTGACAGGCAGAGGCATTTAAGGGGCAGGGCAGGGGTGGCTGGTGTTCCCAATGGGGGCATGTGTGCCCCATTTTCCGGGAGTGCCCAGCCCAGGATCTGCATTGATCAACGTAGTGTCCAGGGATTGCAGGCCAGCCACTCCTAGTAAGCTGAGGCTTACTCAGCTGGCCAGAGGCCCGGCACCATCCACCATTGCGACCATCAACCACCGATGGTCACGATGGAAATTCCTCAATAAATATACAAAGAAAATTCTTCTTGCACTCCACACTCTATACTGCTGCCCACTGGACAAAAAAGTGGAGGCTTCACACTCCACAAAAACACACAATTCTATTACATCAAAAATTGTCCCGTACTGGCGCAAATATAGTTTCCCACAGTACTTTCCTTTAGAATTGGTTTCCCAATTATTAATAATTCCGATGAGTGCTGTGTTTTCTCCTTAACCAGTGACTTCAACTCCCGATATTGATGCACTCAAAAAGAAGAAGAAATACCACAATAGTGTAATATTGCCAGAAAAAGTATACACTATTTATTAACAAATTGCACTCACATCAAGAAAAAACATTAAAAGCATATCACCACAAAATGGTCAAAGTTTGGAGGTCCAAATCGTCCATTGGTTGCCCAGATGTTAAAAGGACCAAGGACTGGATACCGGATACCACCAACAGTAAGAACATCCACCACTGCTTAACGCATTTCGGACAAAGTCCTTCATCAGAAGCATGATGGTAAGTAAAAAATGGGCTCTTTTTATACTTCTATATTGTTAGAGTCCTCCTATGAAAAGAGCCTTTCTATTTCCCACTTTTGGCGCCAATCACTCTGCGTCCGGAAGTTATGTAAACATCGGCGCACCGGAAGTGACGTTGGTTATAAAGAAAACAGCAGGTCTTATTCAGGACACTTCCGCGTTTCACCTTGCGTTCCAGCCAGCGTTAGCGGGCAACTGTTCTATTATAGACTTCCGCGTTCCACCTTGCGTTTCAGCGGCCATTTTAGATCAAAAATTCCTTCATACATAAGACTTCAGCGTTTCACCTCGCGTTCCAATCGGCCATTTTCATGCTGGTATTAGAGGATAATAGTTCTATACTCTACTTCCGCGTTCCACCTTTACTTCCAGCGGACATTTTAAATCGAAGTTCTCTCAAAGAGATACACAAAGATAAAATATACTTAGACATAATAGAAACATGATATAAACATTTTTGATCCATAGCAGCATATAATAATTAAAAATATATAGTTAATATAAAATTCATATAAAAAAGTTAATATATTTAATAACCAGAGAAAAAGAAAAAGAAAATATGGGGATCAGCATAAATGTCATAATCATAGAAACCATTTGATTTCAAACTCGCCATTCAGGCCATGAGGTGTTAAGGTTTTTAGTTTATGAATCCACCGCATCTCTTTCTGTGCTAGTCTGACTTCTAAGTCTTTACTACGCCAGGATGGGAGGACCATTTCATTACCCCAAAATGCCTTTAGGCCACTTATATCTGAATTATGTTTATTTTTAAAATGTGCTGAGACTGTATGCGTTTCCAACCCTTTTCTCCTGTCACTACTAATAATAAAAAGACAAAAGATGAGAGAAATGAAACAAAGATTTTTAATCTAAGTAAAAGGGTTTTGACAGATGATGAAACAAAGGTTTTGAAAAAAGGGCTTAAATTTGCCCCAACTAAAAAAGCGGACCCTTTTGATCTGTTTATAGATTTGGAGAGGTTTATACGTAAATTAACAATTAAAAAATTCTTTATTAATAAAGAAGGAATGGAAAATAAAAAAGATGATGATGGAGGTCCCTCCACCTCAGCTTTTAAAGCAAAGTCTATGTTTTATCCAAGCCATCAAAAAGGCAGTTTTATAGATTGCTTTGGAAAAATGGTTAATAAAGAAACTGAAGATATGCTTTAGAGGAAAAACAAATATAAATGTAATTTAACAAAAAAAGAAATGGCTGCATTGAAGTCACTGAGAGAAGATATAGAACTAGTAGTCAAACCAGCCGATAAGGGTGGAGGGGTAGTCCTTATGGATAGAGAAAGTTATATGGCAGAAATACATAGTCAATTAAGTGGTGGAAATACGTATAAAAAACTAAAGAATGACCCAACATGTAGAGTGGTAAAAGATCTGCAGACTCTAACAGAAGAGTCATTATCCAATGGGGTTCTTACAAAATCAGAATTTGATTTTATTAATATTAAGTATCCATCGATTCCAACTATATATGTATTGCCTAAAATCCATAAGGACCCCCTCCACCCTCCGGGGAGACCTATAATCTAATAGTATAACGTCCAATTTATCTGCGATAGTTGATTACTATTTACAACCCTTGGTGAGGAAAACAAAAGCCTATCTAAAAGACACAAGGGATGTTCTATATAAATTGGAGTCTATTGACTGGAAAGAGAACTATATCCTAATAAGTGGCGATGTAGAAACTCTGTATACAATAATTAATATTGAAAAGGGAATAGATGCTGTGACATATTTTCTAGACCGGTCAGGGCTATCTATAGAAACCAAGACTTTTGTTCTGAAAAGTATCCAATTTATTTTAACTAATAATTATTTTTACTTTGACGGCACATATTTTTTACAACAAGTTGGAACAGCAATGGGCACCAGGTTTGCTCCCAGCTATGCTAATTTATTTATGGCCTATTGGGAAGATTCAGTAATCTGGAGTGATGGCCAGCTGGGAGCAAACCTGGTGTTATGGCAGAGGTACATAGATGATGTCCTTTTTATTTGGGATGGAACGTTGGAAGATTTGGATTTGTTTTGTAACTCCTTAAATGAAAATAATTCAGATATCAAACTGACCTTTACGAAAAGTAAATCAGAAATACAGTTTCTAGATTTGTCCATATATATAAAAAACAATCAATTACATACAAAAACTTTCAGGAAAAATACTGACTCCAATAGCTATATTGAAAAAACTAGTTTACATCATAGTAATTGGCTAGATGGAATACCTTATAGTCAATTACTTAGAGTGAAACGTAACTGTACAGAAGAAACTGTTTGTAAGGAACAAATGGGGGAAATGTGTGACCGTTTCCTTGTAAAAGGCTATGAGGTGGAGAAAGTAGAAAAAGCACGAGAGAAAGTAAATGATTTGGAAAGAAAGAGTCTGTTACAAGAAAATAAGAATGTTACCAAAAAACCCAATAATCATGAATGGTCCTTCCTTAGTAACTATAATTCCCAATTCAAGGAAATTGAAGGTATCTTTAAGAAACATTGGAAAATTTAAAAAAATGATCCAGTGATAGGAAAAATAGTACCTGAAAAACCTGCTTTTATTTACAGGAAAACCCCATCAATCAAAGATCAATTAGTGAGGAGCTCAATAGAACCTTATAAAAGGACTAGTATTAGAAGTCAGGGCTTTCATAGATGTGGCCTCTGTGTTATGTGTCGGAAGGTTAAAGGGATCAGTAAAATGAAAGATTTTGAAACTAATGGGATTAAATATGATATCAAAGAATTTATAACATGTAATTCAAAAAATTTTATTTATGGGCTAAGATGTGAATGCGGTTTAATCTATGTTGGAAAAACCAGCAGAAATTTGAAAACCCGACTTGCTGAACATACATATAATATCAAAAAAGGGTTGGAAACGCATACAGTCTCAGCACATTTTAAAAATAAACATAATTCAGATATAAGTGGCCTAAAGGCATTTTGGGGTATTGAAATGGTCCTCCCATCCTGGCGTAGTAAAGACTTAGAAGTCAGACTAGCACAGAAAGAGATGCGGTGGATTCATAAACTAAAAACCTTAACACCTCATGGCCTGAATGGAGAGTTTGAAATCAAATGGTTTCTATGATTATGACATTTATGCTGATCCCCATATTTTCTTTTTCTTTTTCTCTGGTTATTAAATATATTAACTTTTTTATATGAATTTTATATTAACTATATATTTTTAATTATTATATGCTGCTATGGATCAAAAATGTTTTTATCATGTTTCTATTATGTCTAAGTATATTTTATCTTTGTGTATCTCTTTGAGGGAACTTCGATTTAAAATGTCCGCTGGAAGTAAAGGTGGAACGCGGAAGTAGAGTATAGAACTATTATCCTCTAATACCAGCATGAAAATGGCCGATTGGAACGCGAGGTGAAACGCTGAAGTCTTATGTATGAAGGAATTTTTGATCTAAAATGGCCGCTGAAACGCAAGGTGGAACGCGGAAGTCTATAATAAAACAGTTGCCCACTAACACCGGCTGGAACGCAAGGTGAAACGCGGAAGTGTCCTGAATAAGACCCGCTGTTTTCTTTATAACCAACGTCACTTCCGGTGCGCCAATGTTTACATAACTTCCGGACGCAGAGTGATTGGCACCAAAAGTGGGAAATAGAAAGGCTCTTTTCATAGGAGGACTCTAACAATATAGAAGTATAAAAAGGGCCCATTTTTTACTTACCATCATGCTTCTGATGAAGGACTTTGTCCGAAATGCGTTAAGCAGTGGTGGATGTTCTTACTGTTGGTGTTATCCGCTATCCAGTCCTTGGTCCTTTTAACATCTGGGCAACCAACGGACGATTTGGACCTCCAAACTTTGACCATTTTGTGGTGATATGCTTTTAATGTTTTTTCTTGATGTGAGTGCAATTTGTTAATAAATAGTGTATACTTTTTCTGGCAATATTACACTATTGTGGTATTTCTTCTTCTTTTTGAGTGCATCAGTATCGGGAGTTGAAGTCACTGGTAAAGGAGAAAACACAGCACTCATCGGAATTATTAATAATTGGGAAACCAAATCTAAAGGAAAGTACTGTGGGAAACTATATTTGCGCCAGTACGGGACAATTTTTGATGTAATAGAATGATGGAAATTCCTGCCTGCGACCCCCTCAGCAGTGCTGGGATCGCAAATGCAGCAGGTGATGTCATACACCTCCTTCTGCATTTGCATAATAGCAAGGATCGCAACTGCAAAGCTGCCTGAGTGCAGCTTTGCAATTGCGATCCTTGCTGGATGAGGCCCTTGTTTTGGTGTCTATAAAAAGTATTTGATGTTGTCTAATGCCATCCATTGCCTTATAAATAGAGATGTACACCGACCCCCGTGTTTTGGTTTTGGATCTGAATCTCCCCTGGTTTTGGATATGAATCTGGTTTGGGATTTTTTTTCCTTGGTGTTTTGTTTTCGTGTTTTGGTTTTGGATCTGGATTTTTTTCTTAAAAAATAAAAAAAACAGCTAAAATCACATAAATTGTGCCTTTTTTTATTCCTACAGTATTAATAACCTCAATAACATTTATTTCCACTTGTTTCCTGTCAATGTTGGTGACCACACAGCTCACAATATTGATTTTTTTTTCATCTAGTTAAAAAGGCCAAAAGGTTTCATCCAGCTTGCTGGCTCAAAACTGATTGATATAATTATTAGAGTTGAGGACTGTGCAAAGATAATGGTTGGGATACCCTTTAGGATTGAAGGCATGGGCCTTCATAGAGGACAAGGAAGTTGACGGCCTTGCATTATCATGATGACTGCTGGCGGTAGCTACAACATGTGGTCCTAAGCCTTGCCCTCCTGTCATGTGACAGCCCTCCATACTTTCTGCGGTCTTCAAGCAGTGTCACAAGCAACAATAGTGTAGCCAAGGTGCGGTTACTAAATTCACACATTCAGTCGTGCGCACACACAAAAAAATATATACAAAAGACACCATTTTTTTTTCAGGTCCAGAACTTGGGCACAGAACACAGATTGATGACGACTGGAGTTGGGCAGCACTAGGTTGCGTTTCCAACTTGCTAGATCTTATGTGGCTAAGCCTAACACGCACAGACACACAGACAATAATTAGAAAAAAGAACAATTGATTTTTATTTTTTTTATGCTCCTGAACTTGGGCCCAGAGCACAGATTGATCATGATTGGAGTCAGGCAGCACTAGCTTGCAACTTGCGTTGCTGGCTGGATCTTGTGTGGTACGGCGGTTAAGCCTAACACGCACGCACACACACAAACATATAAAAGACACTTTGATTGATTTTTTTTTTGCACGACTGGAGTCGGGCAGCACTAGCTTGCAACTTGTGTTGCTGGCTGGATCTTGTGCAGCTGGGGTATTCAACATGCTGCCCTCCAGCTGTTGTGGAGCTACACATGCCTGCATACCCTGCCATAGTTGCATCCAAAAACTGTGACAGGGCATGCTGATATTTGTAGTTCCATAAGAACTGAAGGGTTGCATGATGAATACCCCTGGTGTTCCAATAGTGCATATGACAATACAGTATGTTCTGTTTAAAATCATATTTGGTTCGATAATTGAAATTACTTAATTATCTTTTATATTAGATAAAGTGCCCACTAGTTTAAATTGTATGGGTTCAGGGGCGTCTTAAGAAAGGAGGGGGCCCATGTGCACTCCCCATGCGGGACCCCCTCCTCTCCTCTATTCCCATTGGCCTGCATCCGACTGATGGGGCTAGCCAGCCACTGGAGCATTAGTAGACTCTAGTGCCCGGATTCTACTGTGCATGCGCACAATGCTGGGAAAATGGCCGCAGCGGCTTTTTTCCAGTGTTCTGAGAAGCTCTGACACCCGCACGGGACCACAAACAGGTAAGTTTAAAATAATATGGATGCAGGGTGTGCGGTGCGGGGCCCCACAAATGTTGCACCCATTTTAGATACGCCACTGCATGGGTTTTAAACCCTGCACTGTAGATGACTATTGGGACTCAATGTCTGCATATACATTAAAGTGTAGACAACAAGTCACACTAGTCATCTACTTTGATCTGGCATAATAAAAAACAAAATTACCTTCCCCACCAGTCTGAATGATGTCGAAGCCGGATAATTGGCTGAGACAGAATCTGTTAAAATTAAAATCTGCACGATGCCATTTTGCGAATGGCAACAAGATGCCATTTTGCGAATGGCTGCACAACGCCATTTTAGCGAATCCAACAATATCAGTGCATACGGCAATGCTATTATTTAGCGTAGTGCGATTCCCACGCAATAGAACAATGTTAAAAGTCCTCATTATATAAATACATACATTTACTAAAACATATAATATGAACAACCTTGCAAAACACGTACCACGGTGTACTCCACAAATACGTAGTCGCACAATGCTAACTAGCGTCTTTCCTTAATATCTTTATATTTACACATTTCACACTTACATAGAAAGGTTACCCAACATTAAGGTTAATATCCAAGGTTATATTCATTATTAATTATGTAATAAAGCGACTGTATTTATGATCTCAGGTATAGTACATGATAAACAGACCGTTTGGTGCCATTCTGAACCACTGTTTATTTGCTGATTTCCGGTTCCATCAGTAAGGAAATCGCAAAATGCGTCTGGTAATTATGGATCATAGAGAGATAGGCATTGAAATGTAATCTGTTGATGTAATGTAATTAGCCAGTTTAGACTTGTTCTTTGGCAGGAAAATGGACACAAAGAAGCTGTTGGAGGCTGAACTATTACAATACAAACTGACCTATGAACTGCATCATAACAGGAGAACCAGGAAGAAGAACCAATGGGATTATGCCAACTTGTTCTATTGTATTGCCTATCTCTGCAAGGGTTTATATGCAAGCACCCTGAATCTGCTAGACAGTCATTTATTCTTTGCTGTTGATGGAGGTTTCATAGTTGATGCCGGGCATCTGGATTCAGAGCACATGCGTATGTATTCGACTGTACCTAGTGATTGTATAATCTGTTTGCGCTAATTGTATTTAGATCACAGCGTGTAACTATCTGCTTTTTGGTGAATAATATATTTTTTTGCTTTGGAACCACAATCAAAGTCTGGAAAGCAATTATTTCTTCTGTGACTTATAACGCTAAATAGCGACATTTAGAGTATATAGATAGGTAGGAATCAATGATGACCAGTGAGGAATCACTGTGAGATGCCGAGATGAAGACTTTTTTTGTGTAAAAAATATAAATAAAAAAGGTGTAGGAGGGACTATAAATCCCTTTTTCTTTCCCACTGTACAACCTAAAATGATGGATACACCCTTGTTTAAAAGAAAAGATTAGCAGAGGGGTTAATAGTCATCATGGATTTCTGTGACCATATAAGGGTACTTAGTTTAGCTTGACTACTAGCTGGAGACCATGAAGATATTTGGGCAAACTTGGGTTTCTTATAACACAAGGTTTGTTTTTAATAATCAGAGATAGTGTAAATTCATTACAGAAACATAATGGAGTCCAAGGATAGGGGAAGATCTCCCCCAATCTGCATCCATAGATTCAGGGGCACCGAAATTCAAAAGAGGGGCATCCCATATTTTAAATAATGTACCCTCCTAGTTGCAATTGTCTGGTGATCATCTGTGATCATCAGACAATTTTACCGGCACTGTGCAAAACATAAGTTTTTTGCATTTGGGCAGGAGGGCATGTAATGCCCTATCACACTCATAATGATACTGGTACACATATGGACACCATTGTTTGAAAGAGCAGAGCCCCCCCTTTCAAATTATATAGATGGGGGCACATTGTGCTCTATGTGCCCCATACATGCCCACATGTGGGCACCATTGTTTGATAGAGGGGAGTTCCCTCTTTGAAGCCATGTGCCACCTTAGTAGTTTTTGTCTGGTTATCACTAGACAATGAGGTAAATGTAATAGTCCGCAGCTTTGAACCATCAGCGAATCCCATGTGAGACTGTTTTAAAGCAGCAGTCGTTTAGTAGGCAAAACCAGTTGATTGTGCCTATTAAAAGACTGCTATTTTAAAACATCAGGCAGTCTCGCCAATGTCTCAAAGCCACAGCCCCTATTATCCCTATGAAATAAATAGTACACAAAAAATAAAAAAATACTCACATGGGGGGGGGGGGGGGATCTAAATCCCTGTCTTGTGTCAAATAAAAAAACTAATTTAAAGCAGTGGATTTTTTAGTGTAAAATTGGCAGGTCTTAATTTAAGTATTTAAATCAAGGTGCTTTACAGTATTTTGTTAAGTGCAGAATTTGTTTTGAAAAACTACATGTAGAATTCTGCTGGCTGCAAGTTCGGAAAGCTGGTTTAATGCTGAAGCAGGAACCACAAAGTATGTCAATTATGAGGTGTTTTTAATAAATGAAATTTTCATTCACTTTTTTAAAATTTGAATTAAAAAAACACTTTATGTCCATTTTGATTGTTTTACTTCACGTTAAAATTTAATATATGATGAAAAAAAACAAGGTGGAATTTATGTGGGAACTGCATAAAAAGTTTGTGATATTGGACCTGATTTAGAGTTGTACGTAACCCTGATGGTTTACATACATCTCCGATGTTTGGTGATCTGCGAGTGTGTATGATCTGTACTACGTATGTGCAGATCTGTGTCTGTGACAATGGTTGCAGTGCCCCCTAAGATGCAGCATGATTGACATGCTGTGGCCGTTTGGGGGCGGGGAAGGGGTGGTGATGGTCAGTGTTCCAGAAAGTGGGGGCTATCTTCACTGGCCCCAGAAGCATGAACTACAGGGCCAGATGACCAATGTTCACACAAATGTTCTGATGCTGCACCTTTGGACGTCTTTCTACTACAGACACCTCCTGTTGCTTTTATATATTTTTGCAAAGCAGCTGCATCCAAAGACTTGGTTGCTGTGTGAACTGCATCTGAATGAGGTCCATTGTCTCAAGCGCGTTAGTGGCCCTGATTACACCCACATTCAGCAGCATAGCTCCTCCACTTCTCAGTATAGACCCTTGAACACTTTCAATGGCAGACCCATTAATCTGTCCCTGGGGGCATCGAGAAAAACAGTATGAGAGATTCCTTGATACTCCAGAAAAGTGGGCAAGAATGCTCTCTGCGCTTACTTTCAGGAATTGTATACAAAATATTTTCATGTGTTATCACTAACATGTTGTGTATGTCCTTATCGTAATAAAAACTTCCTCTTAATAGGTCACATTTTATAAATAATTATCTGATACAGGTTGTTTATATGATTACACATCAACATCTATTTTGGAGTATTTTTACATTTAGCCAGGGTGTTTACATATTTATATTGGTTTTAAAATTTTCTTGCTATCAGTTTCTCATTTTATTTGGTATAGTGCCAGAGGATATTTTTATGAAAAAAAAATCATGCTTTAGCAGCATTCACAACAATGTCACCATAAAAATGTTTTTGGAAAATGGGTAACATGGAAAAATGATGCATCCAAGTTCTATATGGAAAATAAAAACACTTTCAGGCACCCAAGTCACTATTTATAAAACAGAGAACAGTAAAATGCCTTTTCATTTTAGAGCACCTGGTATTTTAGCTACAGCGTATTTTACCTTTAACTCCTTCCTGAAGCTCTCGCATTTGCAAAAACATAACTGCAGGCCCATTTGGCTGGGAAGAGCTAGCTAAATAAAATCACTAGCATGACACAACACTTGAATAATACTGTTTTGTAATCTCAATACTACCTTAGACAGAAAACATGGGAAGTCAGTTACAAGTCATGCATGCATATAATCTAATAAACATGAGCTGGCTTGGATAGAGTCCAGACCTTTCTCGTTAGCTCAGCAGGTGAAACTGCTTTTTCTTCCTATGGAAACAAAGTCAGCATGTGTTCTTTTCTCTATTCTGCCTACATCTGTCAGCACAATTGTTACAGCTATGATGGTAGATTATCCTAAGGTTTGCACCGAAATACTCCACCCATTAAAGGAGTCAGTGATACATTTGTATTTTAAACTAAAGACCAGGTTTTGCAAAGGACATTAGTTGATTACCTGATTGTTTACAAATATATGACATTATTACAGATTGTTTCTTTTCTACAATCATCTATGTTCCGCTTTTAAAATGTGGATAGGAATTAAAATGTAATTTTAATGAGCGTTTGGTCCATTATGGAACTATTTTAATGCCCTGTTATTTGGATACAATGTTTACCAGCTGTTTTGTTACAAACATAGAACTATAAAGCTATAAATGGCACTTGCCTGTCATGAAAAACTGTAGTATACAATGAGTCTCTATGATAGATTCCAACTGAAAATTATTAATTTGTTAAGATAATGCAAAATATTGTTTCACCGACTATTACAGAGATAGAAAATCAATTATAGCTGCAATTTATGTAAAAAATATCACTGGGACATCTGAGTGATACTGGCTGTGAGTAGTTAAGGTGCATACACACACAACGATTTTTTGAACGATTATCAATATCGTTTATCATTCAATCATTGAAAAAATCGTTCACTTTCTGAGTTAAAATGATGAACGATTATCGTTCATGCGTGTTCACGTTTGTAGTTTGTAGTTCAGTCAGACTGACCAACTCAACGATTTTCGGTAAGGGACTATGCAAAAATCGTTTGCAGTTCAAAAAAATCGTTCATTACATTTAGTAAATGAACGATTTTAGTAAACGATTTTCGTTCATTTTTCCCTTGCAAAAAATGATTTACTGAAATCATTCATTTACTAAATCGTTATGTGTGTACGCACCTTAAGGCAAAAGGGACAAGTCTCAATGGTATAAGCACATGCATAACCTGGCTGTCAGTTCTGCTAATAAAAAAATAAGAATAGTAATTATTTTAATAATAACATTAACAGTAGAAATTATAAAAAAATATAATTTTAAAATGATATTAATTATTGAAAAAAATGCTTTATTAAAATAATAAAGCAGTTTTGATGAAATTTATCCTGATATCACCATCCTGAGATATCGACTGTGTAAGAAGAATATATCCTAATGGTGCATACACACAGTCAGATTTGTTGTCAGATATGAACGATAACGATTTTAAAAATAGTTCAATTGTTCATATCTGAAAGAAAATCTGACATATGAGCCTGCAAAGATGAACGATGCGCGTTCCCGCATGTCAGATAACGATATCTGACATCGTCTGTGTTTGCAGTCAGATTTTGACGATTTCATTCATTTTAATACTGTCTGAAATCGTTGAAATCGGTAAAATCATTGGCAAAGTTGTTCAATCGTTCATCGTTCATCTGACAGATCGGACCGTGTGTATGCACCATAAGATAGGCAGCATGCAGCCATTTACATGCATGACGATTTTGAAATCGTCAAAATCTGACTGCAAACACAGCATGCAGCCATTTACACAGGTGTGCACCAGTGCTTCCTAATCAGAGTCCCAATGAAAGGCAGAATTTTATGGAAGAAGCACCTCTTCTCCTCACCTGTCCACCCCTGACTCCTTCCAACTGCATATGTGTTCCTCCCTTTGTGTGTACAACTGCTTCCCCACTGTGTCTGATTCTGTTCCTCACTTTTTGTTCATCTCTATGGGGTATATTTACTAAAGTGAGGGTTTTTAGAAGTGGAGATGTTGCCCATAGCAACCTTTCAGATTCTAGCTATTATCTTCTAGAAGGTGCTACATAAATTATAAGTAGAATCTGAATGGTTGCTATGGGCAACACTTCCACTTTCTTTAAAAAATCCACACTTTAGTAAACACTGTATACCCCCTTGTCTCAACACGTTTGTCTTTATCCATCCTTTGTCCTCTTGTCCACCCTTCCCATCTCTGGGCCTAATTCAGACCCGCTTGCAAGCGGGTCGATGTTGGCCAAGTGCGCATGCGCACGACGGAGGCGGCTCTGTCGTGCGCATGCGCAAGACCCGAATAACGACGGCCAAGCCGTCGTTATGGGTATTGCACCGAAGGGGGCGTGCTGTCGATGGTGATTGACAGCATGCCCCCTTTGGTGGGCGTGTCGGGGACGTGGCTGCCCAGATGGAGGCGTTCCCATGGGAATGCCTACCGTCTGGGGCCGGCCACACTGACATCACTAGTGATGTCAGTGGGAGTGCTTTTGGCTCTGATAGAGCCAAAAGCACTCCAGGGCTTGTGGCAACGAGACCCTACCGCAAGGGTCTCGTCTCAAGCCCGATGGTCGCGGTGGTCACCCACAGCTATGCGAACGGCCAGGAGACCGCTCTTAAATTCAGAGGGATGGCCCTGATTCAGAGCGAGCGCTCTGAATGAGCATCCGGCTCTGAATCAGGGCCTCTATCCCCTCCTTTTTTCCTCTCAAAACCCACTGTTCACTTTTACCACACTTTCACCAACCCACATATTCCACTTCTTGCCTCTTCAAGCCCTTATTTTCCTTTCTTCTGTTTGATGCAATAGACAAAATCAGAGCTGGTAGCTGTGGCATGGACAAACAAATACACATCTGTGTTCATCACCATATTACTGAGCCTAATGATAGCGAGTAAGCGCAATTTCACAATTTTAGCTTTGTTTAAACTTTTAGCATAGGGGTGCTGTGAACTGAGAAAGTTTTGGAGACACTGACATAGATGATGTGGATTGTAGATAATAAAATATAAAAGGTCAAAATTGATTAATTGTAACATTTAAAAAAAAAAGACAAGACAGAAACATGTTAAGTATTAACACTGTACAGTAGTTAGTTGTTTTGGGTCTGTTCAAGCTTAAATGACTACATTTTATAGTATTGTTAATGCTTTTCAGTACAAATGGTGAAATTAAGCATAGTAATGTTCTCTAGTCACATTAGAAAAATTAAGATGCTATAAATGAAGCCATTTACGATCAGTCAATTTTTTTTATTTTACCTTCAAACTATTAACTTGAACTTTGACCTCGAAACTCAAACTTTGACTCATGAATTTGGCAATCCAGTCATACCCAAATGAAACTGAAATGAATGAAAATCATATGTATATGTAATGTAATACGTTTTGCCTTTTTAATTATTACTGCTTTAAATCTGCAGCAGAGATCACCAAAATCACGGTGATCACATACAGTAATTCACACCCTATTACATAAACCCTTATGTATGAGTTTGTGGCCCCAGAAAAACGCACATTCAATTAATTTTTGAACTAGTTCAAATTATTTGAGCTTCTCTGTTGATATTTCCATCTTGTTGATCTTATAATGAGGTCAGCCGTTTTTTTACCAATTAATAAGGGCTGTAGTGAGGATGGTTTGGCTGGGGCCATCACCCAGGGCACAAAGCATTGTAGACAGCACAGCCAATGCCTCAGCCCTTAATGCAGGCAGCGACCTCTTGTGTGCCGGAATGCCTGCTGCAATTAATGATAAGCGTACGGAGCTCCAAGCCGTACCCTGTTGCTTCCCACCTTCGGTTCCGCTCCTTCTGCTTCCCTCCTCCTGCTAAGTCTGGCTGATTGATATGCCATCACCCCTCCAAATGCCCCTTATATTTTATCAGCTCCCTCCACACATAGGTACACCCTTTACCCAGAGACTGCACACATCTATGCCTCCACATGACCCTTTTTGTCCACCTGACATTTTTAGGGCCTCCAAATGCTCCTAATATGCAAGCAAATTGGCATTAAAACTATATTTTTCCACTAGACCAGAAGATATGAGGGGGGAGGGAACTTTTGCTTGCATAGGGTGCTAAAATGTCTAATGACATCTCTGGTGATAAGTATGTATATAACATCTAGGAACATTTATTTAAATTATAGTCTTACACAATGCAATGTTATATATTGTAATTCTCTAGTGCAATGTAAAAATACAATACAGTGTAATCTATTATACAATACAATGTTACATATTTCACAATACAATGTTATACATTATTCTTTTTTAAGTACAAAGTAAAAAAATAAAACTTAGAAGTACGATTAATGAGAACATATTCAGCAAAGGAATGCTACTAAATCTAACATGGACTTTGTTAAGACATGACTTCACTAGGAAGAGGTAATTAACAAGTGTTAGTAAGATTCTCCTGAACATCTGCACATTCCAGGAAACAAGATGCACAAGCCTTCAATTCCATTACTAATGAAAGAATATTAATGTTATGATACTAAGAAAGGAGAGAGAGAGAGACAGAGAGAAATAGAGTGGGATGATTGAAGGATAAATATGTTGTGAAATATTAGTACAGTACATAAGAAATCACCATGGATTTTCATGACCATAAAAAGACACAAACCTGCAGGCTGATAGACTGCATACAGGTCATGGAAATCCAAGTAGAAGGTATATTATTCCTTCTAAAAATAAAAGTTTTCAAAAGTAAAAAAAAATAGTTTTATATTTCCAACCAATTTATTAGATTATGTTTTGCAACATCTACTTTTTGAAAACAATATTTTTTTATTGGAGCAGACCGATAAATGAAAAAGAATAGCAATCACCATTATAGATAATTGGCATGAGATAATACTGAATTAAATTAACAAATATAATAAGACTAAGCATATCCGATAAGCCTTAAAACATAGACAACAGAGAACATGTATCAGAGGAATGGCTTCACAAGCACAAGAAAAATAATTAAAGTTAAAAAAAAAAGAATTAGAAAAAGGCAACATACTATATTCAGGTTTTTTTCTTGTTTGGTATAAAGGAAAGGACAAGCAAGAGGAGAAAAAGAGACAGAAGAAAGTAGAAGAGAAGAGAACAAGGGGGATCATACAGTATGGAACTTTGCTACTCTATTGTTCTGCAGGCTGGTCATATATATTCCATAGATGCACTATAATTGATTTTAGCACAAAGGGCAGTCATCGGGCAAGGGTGTCTGACTTTGCCAGTGTTTTACTATTAGGGGTTTAGCCACCTTAGAAATTTGAATAAGGAGCTTGTCCTGTGGTTTGCTAATGATTTGAATAGGAGCATTTAACAGAGCTGCCAGAGGGTCCAAGGGCATATCAGATCCAAGAGCACAATTATTCAGAGCTCGGAAGTGATTCCAGAAAAGTTGGAGAACAGAGCACATCCACAATATATGGAGAAACGTGCCCTCCTCCCCACAAAGCCTCCAACAGGAAGTGGATACTGCGGCAAAAATAGCATAAAGCTTGGTTGGCACTAAGTGCCATCGGGTATAAAACATGTAACATGTTTCTCGGATAGCAACACTAATAAATGCTTTGGCTATACATTTTCTAATAGCATCCAACTGTTCAACGCCTAGGGACAATGAAAGATTGGCTTCCCATGCCGGTTCATCATGTTCCCAGGAGTTAGAGTCAGGAGACAATATTGAGTTATATGTAACTGATATATTGCCCTACCTACTATACCAACCAACTACATATAGAGCTGTTTGAATGGGATGGATAAACATATGGGATTTAGCCTGCACTTAAAGAAAGCTGACAATCTGAAGATATTTATAGTGACATGAAATGAAAATCAGCAAACGAAGAAGAGGCAAATTTTCCCTTTACATAATAGAAGCGCTCAATACCTTGGTTCTGCCACAAAGAAGCCAAACCACTTCTAAAGCAAGGAGGGAACAAAGGGTGGTCAGAGTTAGGAAGGATGACTAGGAGGAAAGGTCATGGGTGACATGAAGCCTCTCACACTCCCATAGAATAAATTTGATTCTCTGTACTGAATATGTAACGGCTGCTCTGTCATAATTGGGAAGCCACATAATTGCATCAAATCCCCCATCGTGAAAAGAGAAGTTTTCAATGTTCACCTACCATTTACTACCCAGAGCAGGAAGCCAGCATACAATATGGTTAAGTGGAGATTCCAGATAATATGACTGAAGGATTTGGGAGTCCTAAACCTCCCTAGGGTGAAGATCTAGCCAGATTTGATATGAATAACTTTGTAGCCCCATGAGGAGACAATACTTCCTTTTGGAGATTGGGAAGGGACACTAAGGGATTAAAAAGTGTAAGGAGAATATCATCCACAAATAAAGAGAGTTTGTACTGGCCGAGGCCCACAGTGGCGCCCCCAATGTCTGGTTTGCCTCTAATATGGGCCGACAATGGTACAATACATAAGGCATAGATCAATGGTGATAACAGACAACCTTGCCTTGTGTCATTACCTAGGCTGAATTTTGGAGAGTGCAGGTCATTCTTCATGACCAAAGATGAGGGGTGAGAGTAAAGTGCCTGAATCACTCATAGAAAGTTACCCCAAAAACCAAAGGATGACAATGTAGAAAACATGAAAGGCCAAGATATGCATTTGGAAGCTTTTTTAGCATCCAAATAACTTAGCATACATGGTGTGATGGTTTAAATCAATGGTCTCGTGTTGTTGGAGGCCTGTCAAAAGGGGATAAAGCCCACATGGTCAGGGTCAATCAGAAAGGCCAGCACTCCATTCAGTCTGTTTGCAAGATTTTAGCAAACAGCTTAAGGTCAGTATTCAGCAGGGATATGGGCCTATAATTGGCACAAAGGTAAGAATCCTTGCCAGACTTTAGTAGTACTATTATCCAGGAGTTGCAGAAACAAAATGAAACTGTTCACCATGCAGAATTTTATTAAATAGCTGGTCCATATGGGGAGACAACTGTTGAGTAAAAGTTTTGAAATATACCATCTGAAACCCATCTGGACCCAGGGCCTTAGAAGGCTTCTGACTTTTTAGTGTTGCTTTCAATTCCTCTTCCAAAATATCAACATTCAGGAGGTGGAAGGAAGCCATGTCAGCTGTCGACAGGGCACAGGATTCCAAGTTTTGTTAAATCCTCCCAGCTTGGGTGGAAGGGTCGGAAGAGGATTCAAAATTGTATAATGCCTTGTAGTATTGGGTAAATATATTAGTAATTTGTTTAGTGTCATAGATCAGATGCCCTTTAGTGTCACTAATAGAATAAATGGCCTGGGAGATTTGTTTGGCTCAGAGTTTGTTAGCCAGAAGGGTATGGGTTTTATTGCTTTTATCAAATAATTTTTTATTAAACCAGCACTGGTTTAGTTCAATACGTTCAGATATGATGGATTGCATATCAGCCCATTTTAGTTACTGTAACTTGGCAAGCACTTTTATTGAATGCATGCATTTGTGCTCCCTGTCTAAATGGGCAATACTAGCAGTCAGGGAAGCAATGTGCAGTTCCTATTCCTTCTTATGTCGGGAAGCATATTGAATGATTTCCCCTCAGATAACCCCTTATGAGCCTCCAAGACCATTGTCATGCTAAATTCTTCATGAGAGTTAAATGTGAAATATTCCTGAAGTTTAGATTTAATCAGATCCTGGAATTAGGACATTTTTAGTAATGTCTTATTCAGCCTCCAGGAAGGTCGATCCACAGTCACCTCCAATAGCCCAATAAGAGACCTCTAGAAGCACAAAAAGAGACCTCCAGAATAGAATTTTCAGACCAGTTGTTGGGGAGGATAGAGGAGTGGCATGCAGACTGTGATAAGGATGCACAACATAAAAACAGATCTATACAAGAGAAGGAGAGAGGAGTTGGAACAGAGGAGATTCTAAGGAGAGGAGAATTATCCCACCAGATTTGAAAATTCTAATAAGAAAATTTCTGTTGTATTTGGACACATTAACAATAAATATATGTGTTATTTACAAAGAGGACTCTGTGAATATTGTGGTTGATGATTGTTCCTGTCTTATATTTATGTATAGCGCCTTGTTTTCCACTATATCCAAATTTTGTGTGCTATTGTGACTTTGAGAACTTGGTGGGTTCTCTGTGTTACTGTGGGGAAAGGCTGCTTGTGTGCGCACTGTGAGTTTCCGTTTTCTTAATTTTTTAGATCTAAACGAGAATAAACGTCATGGGGAGAAAAAGTTGTAGTCTCGGATGTTAGGGTTGAGAGACCACCACACATCAAGCAGACCAGCCTCAGCCATATGTTTATGAAGGGCAGAATAACCTACTGCAGGCCTGGAGTGTTATGAATGCCCCGATATATCCAATTGTGGAAAGAGGATGATCTAAAAGTCACCCCCCCACCAAAGTGGTAAAGTATCCAGTATCCAGGGCATAGAGATTAGCTAGTGTGACCTCATGTCTCATCATGTCTCCCTTCAGTATGTTGTACCAACCTTCTTCATCATCACATTTAGGGGTATATTTACTAAATTATGGTTTTAAATAAGTGGAGATGTTGCCAATAGCAACCAATCAGATTCTACTTATCATTAATCTAGCACAGGGGTGGGCAATAAGTAGCCCCCCAGATGTTGTAGAACCACACAACCCAGCATGCCCTGCCACAGTTTTGCTATTTAGCCATGATAAAACCGTTGCAAGGACTGATGGGATTTGTAGTTCAACAACAGCTGGAAGGCCGCTTATTGCCTACCCGTATCTAGCACCTTCTGGAAGATAATAGCAAAAATCTGACTGGTTACTATGGGCAACATCTCCACTTCTATAAACCCACACTTTAGTAAATACAGCCCTCAGAGTCCAAGACCTTAATTTGAAGGGAACCCTGAAGGAGAATGATCACACCATTGTGCTTTGAAGCATGGTTGGAGTAATATATCATAGGAAAGCCTTTAGAAGATAGCGATGGATGAGATCTACCTTTCAGATGATTTTTCTGCAAGAAAACCACATCACATTGCAAAGGTTTAAAGTTCAGAAAAAGATTAATGCGTTTCTGGGAAGTATTCAAGCTCCTGACAAGGGCATACTGTCTACTAAACAGTGAACACAATATAGAGAAGATGAAACCACAGAGTCTGCTGAGGGAAAAGGAAGAACAAGTTGGAGTACGAGGGAGGGACAGCAGAGAGGGACAGAAACAGAAAGGGGTTAAGTGACTGATGACACCCAAGAATAGAGCGACTAGTCACTAAGGTTGAGCTCCAAAGGGGAGAGAGTTAACACTTGAGATTGAAAACTGAAACTGAATCCCAGGTTTTAAGGAAACCTAGTAATGTATTCCTCCCAGAGCTAAAACAACTAAAACACACATAGAAAATAGAAAGGACATATTATGATAATACAAAGATCAATGAGGAAGTGCGGGAAAGAAGAGCATATATATTTAATGGGTAACTATGATCCAAAATAGAACAACTATAATCACTAACAGCAGAACTATAAAAACATATTGAAAATTGATAACAGGAACAAATCACTTTAAAACATGTATGAAACACATATATCAGGAAATTGCATATATATGTAAATAATGCATTGTAAACAACAAGATCAGAGAGAATTTTGAGCAACAGGAATAAAGGCAGAAGAGGAAGCATGGGATCTGGCAGGATATGGAACAGGAGATGAGGGTGACAGATGAAGCTTGTGAAGCAGAGACTTGCCATCCACAGAACCCACTGTATGAAATTGTCCATTAACATCCACAGATAGATTATTATTAATATTATTACATTTTATTTATAGGGCACAAAAAGTGCATACAATACAGGGTAAACAGAACAAACATTTAAATACAGTAACCAGATTATAAACAGAGCACAAGTAACAATTAGCAACACAATTCTCCATACACAATACAGCTGAGAAGGTGAAGGCTGTCATAGAAGTGCTAGAGAAGAAGGCTGTGTGACAGTGAGGAGGAGGACCCTGCTCCTAGAAGCTTACAATCTAGGGGAGAGGGGAGACAGACAGATGACATGAGGTATGAGTGTATAGAGGGGGACCTGAGTGCAGGAAGTAGGCAAGGTAGAGATGGCTGGGGCAGGAGGGACAGAGACTTGGTGAAATGGTTATGTGATGGAAGGGTATGTTTTGATGAACAAGAAGGTTTTCAGTGCACGTTTGAAGCTCTGCAAGGTCGGGGAGAGCCTGATCGAGCGAGGGAGCTCATTCCAGTGAAGAGGGGCTGCACAGGCAAAATCTTGGATATGAGAATGAGATGAAGTAACCAGGGTGGAGGAGAGGTAATGGTTATTGGCAGACCGGAGTGAGCGGGAGGGAGTATGTAAGGAGATGAGGTTGGAGATGTAGGGAGCAGTAGAATTAGAGAGGGCCTTGTATGTGAAGGTGAGGAGTTTGAAGAGGATTCTGTAGGGGAATGGGAGCCAGTGCAAGTTATGGCAGAGGGGAGCAGCAGAAGCAGAGACCCTCATCTGTACTTGTAGTCATTATCTCATAGCATAGAAGTGACTTTGCAAATATCTCAATGTTCGGCCATAGTGGAAGGAGCCAAGTACTGAGAGATCTGAATTTGGGAGCATTCAAACAGGATCAAAGTAGAGAATTTATGAGCATAGTGATTAAGTTTTAGTCTTGAACAATAGGAGCTTAAGGATCATGTTCCGATGAGGGTCCGTATGAGGGTCTGTATGCTTCGGCCAAGGCCGCAGAGCTCAGTGGGCTCATTCTATATGCATCAATGTCACAGTCAACAAGGGGAACAAGAAAATAAACAGTCTCTGAAGATAGGCTACTAAGTTAGAGGCAGTGATGGACTCAGGGACACTAGGAATGCATAAAATATTCCACCGAGTTCCACATAGTCCATGTCACATAGATAGGAGCCACCAATGATAGCAAGTAAACATACAGTTACTATTGTTATACCATTAAAACATTTGTTAAAAAAAAAAAAATTATTCAACCCTTAATAGCAGATGATTCATCTAAAATGTAACTAAATTCTTAGTTCATAATGCAATTATGTCAGAAAATGCCAAAGAAAATCTATTTGACAGTGGTTTGTAGAAGTTTTAAAGCCAAACCTGTATAGTTATACTATAGCTTATAGGAAAAATAAAACAAATATAAAACAAATAATTAAATGATTCTTTTATTATAGAAGGGCAAATGTTTTGACAAAAAATGTGTTTACACATTTTTTTTCTATTCCAGCAGACACACAAGCTTTGTTATTAATAAAAGGATAATGCTAAATATCTGAAAAACAATCTCTGAAATAAACTATTTTTTAAAACTATGAGCGTTATTTGATAAGATAAAGATTTTATGTTTTATAACTAATGTCAAGATATTAGTCTGTTAATATTATATCACGGTTATTATAAAATAAAGCATTATAAAATAATTTAGATTAGCCTTTTTTATGAGTAATATGCACATTTTCTATTAGTAACATAATATCAGTGGTGATAAGATATATTGGGGAAAAGAACAAAAGTGTATACATGGATTGTACTTGCAATAATTGAAGGGCTAGTCCATTAATGTTTCAGTGCAGATCTATTTCAACATTATAAAAAATAACCCTATATTAAAATGCATACATATTGGAGAAAGAAGAAATGGCAGATTGCCTGATAAATGCTGTCAACACAGGCATCGGAAAAGGTATACACTACAAGTAGAGGAAATAGGTTGTCTTTTAAGAGATCTGTATTCGTGTTGAAAGACACACATAAATCTATCAAACTTGTCATCAACCCAAATACATATATGTACTTTAATGTTTCTAATTTGATTTATATGTACTTTTTAGAAAAAGTTCTTACTACTGTATAAATGTATCTTCCTAATCATATTTACAAAAGGGTTTTTTTTTCTATTTGTCTTGCATTTCATCTCCTCTATCAATGGATGATCCCTTATCTTTTTCCTTCTGCTTTCTTTCCTTGATTTTGACATGCTTCCGTCTTACCTGCCATGTATTAAATGTCAGTGAACCATGAAATGGGAGTGGAAATTGTAAGACATTTGTGTTGATGATACCTTTTCATTATACTTATGTTGGAACAAAGAAAACGGTCTTTTCTTATCATCTATCATAAACAGGAAACTTTGGCCATAGAAGTTATCAATCTATGTGTTAACGTAAAGGTTCTGTATTATATGGGAAGCTTATTGATATTTATTACATTGCTTCTGTAAGCTTACTTTATGTTCTGTGACATTTACATATTTGTCAGAGGAACATTTCAGTCTCACTGGGATTGAAGTTGCATAAATCTGAATTAGGTTGTTTACCATAAAACATAAGAAAAATGCAACATTATGCATTTCATATTAACATTAATGCTTCTAATTAGAAATATTGGACATTTCTGATTATTAAACAAACAGCAACTTAAAAAAAATCATTATTTACATTTATTTAATTTATCTGAAGTGTATCCTTTCAGTAGAATATGTTAGATTTAAACTGTATTGTTATTTGTTATTACTACTTTGGGCTTATAGGTTTTTCAGCTGTTGTAGATGCAAATGCCATCATGCGTTCCACCTGTTAAGGAGCTGTGTACACTATTGATAAATTAGTTCTATTTTTTTTACAATTATCAAACTAGCGGTACAGGTTTTTTGAAATGGTTGAAATAGATTTTTACTGTAACTTTACCTTAAGTTTTCATTATGAAAAAAGAAAAAGCTTTATTCTACATATTTCACAATAACTGATAACAGGGTTTCCAAATTGGATGTGAGCATCACACGATTGGCTCACACCCTACCTTGGGAATTCCACTTAGGCAAGACACACCCCCTTTGCTGCCTAGCCCTCCAGCCAGTCACAATATATACTGTGATTCAGCCAGGAGTTTGATTCAAACAGGCAAGGCGTTGTTGATGTACCTTCTGTGTGCATTTTTATTTTTGCATGAACCAAAACGTTTACAGTGAGGGGTGGGGTGGCTGCACAGAATTGCTGCCTTTTTGAATCAACACATGGGTCTAGTAAACAGAATAAAACAGCAACTTTGGAGACTGGTGAACAAGCTGCTTAGGTGAACAGAGCATCATGAGCCTCATTCAGAAAGGATCGCAACTGCTAAAGCGTACGCAGACGGGTGATTGTTGTGTACTGCGCAAGCATATGCAGCGCGTGTGCAAATGCCTCACTGTGTTCAGGACGGTAGTCGCAGACCCCTCTCAGAGTGACTGACAGGAAGTACCGTTTGGGGGTGGTGACGGGGGGTCAGTCTGAGGTCTCATAGCATGCATGGTTGTTAGCAATTTAGTGGTAAGGTCATATCTGTCTTACATGTGCGAGTGGCTCTGATGTACTTCGATGTTCCAGATGTTTTGGCTGGATTACAAGGTATTATAGATGTGCGAGAAGGGAAGTGGCCATCTGCATGTTGTCCATGCGAGTGCTTTGCAATTGCAATTATTAGCATACTTTCATAGCAGAACTGCGTGTGCGATTGCTGAAACAATCGCATCGGCAATCCTTGCTGAATGAGGCCCATAGTACACAAGGATAAAAAAATAAAATATTTCATGTTTTAAAGTTTTATTTAAACTCTGAAATTTGTAATTTGTAAATATATTTTCTCTTTTTTCCAATCTGACTTTTCCATATACATTACCAGACATGCAGGCCCGGCGACAGGGGAGTACAAGGGGTACACCCGTGCCGGCAGGGCCAGCTCCAGGGGTCTGAGCACCATGTGCCGACCCGGTAAGCTGCGCCCTGCCAAAATTGGGGGCATGGCCTCATTACCATATGCCACTCCCCTACGTGATGTTATTTGGAGACGTGCCCGCATGGGGGTAAATCCCTGCCCTCCGTCACTGGCTGGGCTTCCCCCAGTTCTCTCTGCGCTGCATCCATTCACACTCCAGTGGTCCTGCACAGCTGTGGCGGTGGGGTTCCCAACCTCCCGATTTCACCACCCGCGGGCCACTTCGGCCCACTGGAGGAACAGCAGGACAGTACTGTCCAGCTGAAATCGGAATGTTGGGGAAGGGTGCGGCCTCTATGGGTGGCACCCCTGTTCGACCGCACTGGTCGAACACCCCTAGAGCCGGCCCTGCGTGCTGGGCCCCAAGGTTCTGAGGGGCCCCAAGGGCTCAGGGTGATGTATTACTTACTATTAGCCACGGGTCCGCGGCTACTAGCTTGTAATACATTCACTGCCCCGCCGGCCACCCGTTTGGCCAGTTAATAGTAGCCAAGTAAAATAATTACACCGGGGCCCCCTCACAAACCAGAGCGGCCTGCCAGTCTTGTCACTGAGTGTGGCTGTGGCCGGCGCTGGCGCATATTACATAATCTCGTCACTAAGCGTATCTCTGGCCTCCCTTCTCCTCGGTGGAAGGATGTCACAGCAGGAGCCAGAGCCAAAGCCGGCACAGCGTTATGATGTGATATGTGCCAGGCGCCAGCACCCGTCTCCTGGCTGCAGCCACAGCCACAGCAGGAACTGGTTGACTGTGGAATCAACTGCCGCCGACCGGACATGCCACACACAGACAGGCTAGCTGTGTGCCTGCAACGCTGCACATTCACTGTCTGTTTATAGGGGTAAGTGACATCCATGACACGCAGTGTTTTCATGTTGTGCCCCTCTTTTTAATTGTACATGCTCCAGTATTATTTTAACATCTTTCTATATCTACAGTATATATACTGTGTGTATATATATATATATATATATATATATACAGATCTCTCATGTATATATATATATAATATATATGTGCATATAGCCTATATATATATATATATATATATATATATATGTATATGCTATATGCACATGTATATATATATATATATATATATATATGTGCACATACATATATATGTGTGTGTATGTGTATATATATATATATATATATATATATATATTATACATACACTCTGGGGGAGCACACATTTCTGCTTGTGTATATATATATACTGTATATATATATATATATATATACATACACACACACATTCTGGGGAAGCACACATTTCTGCTTGCAGCCCCCGGGCAGGTGAGCAGATATGTGCGATAAGTCGGGAGTTTGGGCTCCCAAAGTAGAACTTTAGAAGGGTTTAGCTGTTTTACGCATCGTGGTGATACATGTATTGGGAGGGCTATGTGGGTGAGGGGGATGGGGGTGCCTCCAGAGATATCTGTGTAACGGGCCCCAAGATTTCTGTTGCCGTCCCTGTAGACATGGTAGCATTTTCAACTGCAAGGGCTAAATGTAATAGAGTGCGAGCTGGTGCCATTGCCTTTAACATGCTTGCTGTTTTAAAAAAATGGAAATACTTGCATGTATTCCCGCAGTGGAGCCGGCTTGCAAGCTATTACATTTAGCCACAAATCTGGATTTCTGTCATTTGAAACATGTGGTATAATTGCTGACCTTACAAAATAGATTAACTCAACAGTGAAAGAGTACAGAAATGCACAAGGATTGGTGTTGGAAACTCCTTGTTTAGAATAATCTTGGTTAAGTACTGAAATTGAGACACATCTATCATAAATTATATACACATCCAGCTTACAGGGAAATCAGAGTGTATCCTCATAGACAATAATTAATATTGTCATTTTCTCTTTGGACCTACAGTGATTTTGAAAAGTAGAAAAGTAATCATTTTAATGTCAACATTCCCTTATAGAGAATGGGAGACCTTGCATGCAAATACAATCCAATGATTTGAAATTCCTCTGTCGGGCTTACTGATGAAGCTGGCCTGCTTCGTCTGCTTTGATATTCAAATTATTATATTGTAATGTTACAAAACAGCATTTACAAGACAGGAGCCCAGGTATATGAAGCCTCATAAGAAATTGTGCATCAATATGGCAGTCATTGTGGAATGTGTATCTCTGATGAGCACACCCAAGTAGATGTATGTTCCTTTCTAATAGTGACTAACCACATGATATGCATTACGATACCCCAGGCCCATGGAAATTAGATTTCCATTTACTGAACTATGCATTTAAATGAGCTGGAAAGGACAGAGAATATATATATATATATATATATATATATATATATTTATTTAATTTAAACAAGCGTCTTTTAGGATGCAACAGAGCTTTTCCATACTTCAAATGGGTCTGACAAATTCACCACTTAAATAAAAAAGACTGCATAAATGCTTGATCATTTTAAAACGCATTAAGGCATAAGTAATATGGAATTCACAGAGGTAGCAACAAGAATATAAATACATCCAATTACATGACAATTATAAATTTACCACATAACTGTCATAATTTAAACTATAGCAAAAAATAGGTTGATATTAGCAGTATTTTTTTAGAAGAGAACTGGAAAGCATTATTTTATTTTTTACTGTTTTGAAGGGATGTAGTTATGATACCTACAACCGACATCCAGGCTGACAAAAACCCGGTGCCGAGATGCCACTAATGTATCTGGCCGGAAGACTGGTGCAGGAATACCGACAGTAGTGGACATCTCGACGCCGGAATCCTGACAGCTGGGATGCCGATTGTAAGTATAGCGGGGCTTGTTAGGTCATAGCCATGGGGGTGAGGGTTAGGTTTAGGCATCACGGGGGGGTTAGGGTTAGGCTAGGGGAGGGGGAGATTAGGGTTAGGTACCCCCGGGGGGTGTTAGGGTTAGGCACCACTGGGAGGGGGTTAGGCTCTAAGGGGGAGAGTTAGGTGTAGTAACCAAGGGGGAAAGGGTTAGGTTTAGGCACTAATGGAGAGGGTTAGGGTGCGGGGTGGGGAGGGTTTGTATTAGGGTGCAGGAAAGGAGGGTTAGGGTTGGGGGAATAAGGGGGAGGGTTATTATACTTACCAGACCCTTGTCGGGAACCTGAGCATCGGGATGCCACTGTCGGTACACTCTGTTCCCTTATTTTTATTTAGAGATGAGTGTTTCGGTTTTGACTTGGATCTTCCCAACAAGTTTGGATCTCATAACGAGGCTAAACTTCATCTTTCATGGACATCTTGACACAGAGATCCGTAAAAGGTGACTTTTTGCATTGTTAGCAAGCACCCTGACTGTCTGCGTCTCCCTTGAACTCTAGGTATGGTGGCCCCCCTCTGTCTCTAAATTCTTACAGGAGCTGGTACTGCCAGGAGTTTAGCAAGCCTATAACCGAGGAACATCTCATGCATCTCTGCAAGTTGCACCCTATCTACCCACTTGCCATCTCAGAGCTGCATCCGCCTGTGATACAGAGATACCATCCACCTGCTGGGAGAGGATGCCATCCAAGTCTTACTATGCCCACACAGAGATGTGTTTCTCTGTTGCTTTTTCTAGATGTTACTATTATAAATGATGGGGTCGAACTGCGCTCTGCTGTATGGGCAGATGGGGTGTGGATGTGCTGTAATTGTTTATGGGGTGCTGCACCTTCCCGATGAAAGGAGTACCGGGTCCTGTGTTGTAAGAGGGTGAGGTAGAGATTTTGGAAGGTGCGCTCGCCTATGGGTGCGATGCTGGTGTGGTTATGTGTGGTGATCTGTGTGTGGTTGATGTCGAGTAGGGAGTAATGGGGTGTGGGGGGGGGTCAGGTGGAGTGGAGGTGTGGGATGAGAAAAATAAAGACAGACAGCAATGTGTTGTGGCCAAATGATTTATTGGAATGGTAACAACGCTAATCCTTTTCGGTCCCAGGCAACATAGGGAGGGTTGGCGATGTGGTGGAGGGTGTGGATGGAGACTGGGGAGGTGGGTGGACTCTTTTAGGGGGCTCCTTTCCGTGCAGTTCAGTTGACCAGAACGTTGCCCCTGCTGGACCTTTGGTCAACAGTCTAAGACATCTCAGGTAGTGTGGAGGTGGTACGGGGGTGGTGAATGGGTCGGCAGCAGGTGTGGTGGTTGTGGATGAGCACCCACGCAGGGGTCAGAGTCTCGAAGTCACTTACCTACCGGTAGGATTTGAGTGGTTGTTTGATGCCTAGGATGCTGTTAGACAGTGCTTGAAGTTTTCTGTTGCAGGGTCGGCAGTGCTTTGAGTTAGCTGCTGCAGTGTCAGCGGTAGGTAGATGCTGGTTAAGTGGGATAGCAGGTCTGTTTGAGATGGCTGCTTGCTGGTGCACTGTGGAGCTTGTGCACTGTGGAGGTGAGGTTTGCTGCTGCTGCCTGGTGGGTGCCTGCTGGTGGGGATTGTCGCTGGGGGACCCGCTGAGGGTCAAGCGGATGGTGGTCACTCTCAGGAGGTGGGGGGTGGTCGTCTGGAACTGGCAGGCAGAGGAGCACAAAGGGAGGGCTATGCAGGGCCTTGCCAGGTGTGGTGGCTAGCACGGCCCATGCAAGTGGTGGGGGGAGATGGGACTGGGGGCAGCAAGGCCCAACAGAAAGTCCCCATGGAAATGAGGAGCTCTGGTGGAGGCAAGCTGTAATGCAGGGGTGTAGGGGGTCTCCGATGTGTTTCGGCAGGGGCTCTGCCTTCTTCAAGGATGTAAGAAGTGTGGCTCTGCATGTGTGGGGTTTAAATGTGGTGTTTCCGGGTTCCCCGGTGGTCAGGTGGTTGGAATGGCCAATCATGGCTGGGAAGGGCCGCGCTAGGCACCACACCTGGCAAGGCCCTGCACAGCACCCCGAGTGCTCCTACACCTGCCGGTTCCAGAAGACCACCTAAGAGCGACCACCATCTGCTCGACCATCAGCGGGTCCCCCAGCCGCAACAATCCCCACCAGCAGGCACCCACCAGGCAGCAGCAGCAAACCTCACCTCCACAGTGCACAAGCTCCACAGTGCACCAGCAAGCAGCCACCTCAAACAGACCTGCTATCCCACTTAACCAGCATCTACCTACCGCTGACACTGCAGCAGCTAACTCAAAGCACTGCTGACCCTGCAACAGAAAACTTCAAGCACTGTCTACCAGCATCCTAGGCATCAAACAACCACTCAAATCCTACAGGTAGGTAAGTGACTTTGAGACTCTGACCCCTGCACGGGATGCCGCCAGGGTGCACATCCACAACCGCCACACCTGCTGCTGACCCATTCACCACCCCCCCTACCACCTCCACACTACCCGAGACATCCTAGACTGTTGACCAAAGGTCCAGCAGGGGTAACGTGCTGGTCAACTGAACTGCATGGAAAGGAGCCCCCTAAAAGGGTCCACCCACCTCCCCAGTCTCCATCCATACCCTCCACCACATTGCCAACTCTCCCTATGTTGCCGGGGACCGAACAGGATTAGCATTGTGACCACTCCAATAAATCATTTGGCCACAACACATTGTTGTCTGTCTTTATTTTTCTCATCCCACACCTCCACTCCACCCGACCCACCTCCCCCCCACACCCAATTACTTCCCACTCGACATCAGCCACACACAGATCCCCACACATAACCACACCAGCATCGCACCCATAGGGCGAGCACACCTTCCAAAATCTCTACCACACCTAGATGTTACCATTAGTGTTAATACAGTAAGTATGAAATGTCTCCAGCCCTGATAAAGATAACATAAGCCTATTCCAAACAACTGTATTATATACAGTACTAGCTGATGTGCCCATTTTTACATTTACTATTTCCATTTTCTTCATTCCATTTTAACTTAACTTACAGTATATGCTAGTTTACTTTATGCCTCTGGGGTAAAGGAGTGTGGCAGCATACATTTAGTTTTTTAAACTTTTTTTTTTTAATATGAATTAATTGGAGGTGGGATATAAAACATATGAAAACCTTTTTTTTCTCTAATCAAGGATTCTTTTTAAACTACATTGGTGGCTCTCTACTCAGGTGCTAGGATTACCAGGCTGCTGTATGAGCTCACTCATATCAGAAGCAGTCCTCCCTCATGTCAATCCCTGCCACATTCAGCAACTGCCTCTGGAACTTGTTGATGGTCATTTTAAAGCAGCCCTTGAGGGGGAACTGCAGCCTCTTGAACTCGAAGGGGTGCTCTGATGATATGAGTGGTATGAACATCTGCACAGCCGGTGAACATTGTGGCCTCAATGACATTTCATGGAGGGCTTTTACTTACAGTCTGGTGCAGGGGTTTGGGCTGGGCATTGATGAGTCAGTGAGTCAAGTAATTTGTTTTTTTATATTAAAATGTGTGTCAGTAACAGGAAGATAAGGCTAATTATTTGTATCTACACTGTTGATACATAATTGATACAAATTATAAAACTACTGACAACATATTATGTGCAAACACTTTTCCAGTTTCATTTTCAAAGCAAATTTTTAAAGGCCATTAAATCCCTTATCATAACCCTTCTACTGCGGTCCTTGCTGTCTTTTCAGATTCTTTTGGCATTACGAATGGAATCAGGCAGGGGTGCTCTCTCACCCCTCATATTTGCCCTCATTATTTAGCCAGGCATCTGCAAAATCAGGGCTAATATGTTCTAAATATAAACTCTCTCATTTCCCTGATGATGTCCTTCTTACCCTGAATAAACCCCTAAGTTCTGTCCCTAACCTTTATTATGAACTATAACTCTATGGATTGATGTAGGGCTACAAGGTCAACCATGACAAATTTGAGATCCTAACTTTCGATCTTCTGAAGCCTTAGGTATCTTAGGGTCAATATAGTTGACTATCCCCCCGAACAGGATCCATCATGCTGAAAAAAGTATTCTATATCCTGGGTGTACACCATATAGATGAATGTTCTCCACAAACCGCTGATACTTTTTTAAGGTGCTCCTTGTTGCTGTATTCCCTTCTCTTTAATCCTCCTATTGCAAATGTATCTATAACAGTAAATAATCCAGAATTTATAGCGATATCTTGGCTAAGGGGTTGATTGGACCTGGGTCTGCCCTTCAGGTCCCTACAATCACACTCACAATTTCCACCTGGGATAGCCTCAATGAAAAATATGCTCTTTCCAAGTATCCCATCCTTCAGACTCCTCTATGGCATCATCCTACCTTCCTTCCTTCCAGGCCAATCATCCTCCACGGCATCTGCCTGGGCTGCTGCCGACATTACCCGTTTTTGTTACATTGTCAGTAAGTTTGTTCTGCAGTCATTTGCAGATATTTAGCACAGATGTTTGATGCCCCACTCTTATGTTACCAAGATTGTATGCTCCTTGCTTCCTGTTTCCCCCATCCTTTCATAACACTTCACTGATAGAACGGTTCTGTATTCCCCAGCCCAATGATCCATTTCCTACATATACCATTCCATTCTGGCATTGGAGTCTCCACCTTTAGATGCCCGGGAACTGGACATGGGCTCTCCTCTAGGTAGTGACACATGGCATAAGATTAGAATCTCTACATCAAAATGATCTCTCAGTGTGGCTATTAAAAACAATACGTATAAAATATTCACCAGGTGGTACCACATCCCAGAGCACCTCCAGCAGATGTACCCTTGTGCCTCTCACCTCTATTGGTGACATTGTGGACACATAGGTACTTTATTTCAAATTTACTGTTTGTGTCCAACAATTTTACTGTTTTGGAAGATGGTCCTGTCACTTATTGTGTCTGTGAAAGCTCCCGACTCCCTTCTTATACCTGTTACCTTGCTGCTATGTTCCCCAGTCCACCAGACAACTAAGCGCACCAAAAAATTCATTTTACATATCTCTTATGCCACTAAGTATCAGCTGGCATTCTCTAATAAATAGGATTTTGCTTGTGTCCAAAATTGAATATATAACCAGTCTTCAAAACAATGCAGTGGATAAGTTTCATGCTGTCTGGTCTCCGTGTTACTCATTTCACAACGAGACTCTTCCTGGACTTGCGTGAACGACAGATGCCCTATTTTAGTACCACATTTTTCTTGCACTTTCCCTCTCCAACAAACACACACACACACACCGGCTCACTGCAACCATCCCTGTTTCCATTCATGCAAGGCATTTTTTTTTCTTCACTTTCTCTCTTTTCCCCTCTACTATTTAAAATGTCTCTTTATCTTTTGTACCCTTTTCTATAACTTCTGGGATATGATTGGACTAACAGGCCGTTAGTTCACCCCTATTTATAAATAGTAATTTGTTTATTATCCGCATATGTTCCTCTTTATCTGGGGTTTCCCTTGTATTTGATTGTGTTGGAAATTACTCTCCACAGGCATATTTTAACTTATTGTGGGGGCTTTTTGGTTATATATAATGCATACAAAGGTCCTATAATGTGTTTCTTTATTTTTATATTATGCCAACTTCAGTTTTAGTTGTGGGATTATGAAAGTCCTAATAAAGAAAAATTAATCTAAAAAAATATAATTTTTTTATTATTATTTCACAAATGCATAGTATATTGGATTTCTATTTTGTAAACAGTCCTCAAATGGGGTTTTAGATATAATAAAAAGCTTATGGATTACGTTAGCTAATATAGTGCCTACTAACATTCTCAGAATTTCTGTAAGAAATAGATACGGAGTCAATGGGCTGAAGCATGATAGTAAGTGACATCTCTATGTGGACACATTCTGTAGTCATGAATAAATATGTGTGTGTTGCTCAAAATGACCCACTTACAGTATGTTCTACCCTGCTAATAAAAGAATATGAAGGTTATTCTGCACAGGACACAAAAATGTGTACCTGTCTACATGCATGGTAAAATTGCTCACAATTGATGTGTAATTATATTTATTATAGCTGAATTTCTCATGGATTTGCTAACATTGTACAAAAGTACAACATGGCAGTAACACATTGCAATCAATAAGAACTTTGAATTGTTAATGCTATACAATATAGTCATTTTCCAGAAAGTAATCATGATCTCAATAGTAAAATGGAGGACTCTAGAAACTAGAAGATGCAAAGCACCTTAAATAGTGTTCTAGTAGATCAAAGTGGCTCTTTAACAATACAAATAAGATTATTCTTATGAAGTGGTATATTCACAAGTACTTGGGGTTTTAAATGGAGACAAACATTCAGTGTGACAAGAGAACAGCAGCTGCAACACATGAATAAGTAGCAGAACTATTCGACTGACAGACCTGGGATGCTGGGGATCTCGTGAGGAGGAGGCAGTTGAGATGCAGAGGGGAAGTGAGAATTAGGATTATCCACAGCTGCATATATAATGGACGGTCCCTCATAGGGGCCAGCTACAAGCAAGCATGTCTACATGAGTTCTCAATCATCCTATTTCCTGTTCTGAGAGGGGTTTCTGGGCAACTAGAAACCCCCCAATGGTGCATTTCTGAGACACATATAGTTTTGAGAAAGCTACATTTTATATGTAGGGTCATCATTATTTTCACTTTCATTTTCAAAGAAATTTAAAAAAAGAAAAATAATAATATTCAAGTAGTATTCTTTTAATAGAAAATGCTTTATTTAAATAAAGCAATTTTTTTCTATGGGCTGCCCATGCTATTAGTGATAAGAGATGTGGCATTACACTGTAATGTACTGAATATTTCTTAAATCAGCCAATGAATAGTTTCTCTGGCAGGCTCTCACTGGCAGTAACTCCTTTGTAGATAGAGAAAAGCCCCAATGCGGAGAAAACTGGAGAAAGGACTTACCTCCCTTTAATAAATAGACTAATATGACATTAGAGGACTGTAAATTATAATGTGTATTATATTATAATATATCTTTAAGTAAAACAAAGAAGTTTTAAGTGTAATTCTAAAATAATATAAAAGACAGTCTAAAACTCTGAGCAGTAAGAGGCCTTTGGGAACATTTCGGAAGGCTTGATAAAAACATTACATTTTTTTTTCTTTTACATTTGAAATGTAAATCCATATTATTGTCATATTTGGTATGGTACTTCTTATCAGGCAGAAATGTAGTACATTTATATGTTTTCATTGCCAATAGTAGAAGCAAAGAAACTGTGGCAGGCAAAATACATAATGTTTTATTATAGAGCTAATTAAAATACTGTAACTGCCTTTGGTATTAAAGATATGAAATGCAACTATAGAACTCTGTTTTGCTATTTTTTTTATTTTCTATTGACTTGGAAACTCTTTGTTTGCTTTGTGGAATTGTCAAGGTTCCTCTCTTCTTTCATGATTGGCTGCACCCAGCATAAACAAATGTCATCATGCCTTGTAACAGTCCTGAGATCTAAAGAGAAAGTGACAGTGTGCATGTGTGTCTAGTGTCAGGCACTTGAAACAAAAATAAGACATCCTTGTAAATTAAATTAGATTGTTTTGAAAGAAATGTGCATTATATGATATAAGGGTATTATACTGTCTCAATTTCAAACAAAATGTACTTACGTATACTATGCATTATACTATAGTGCACCTTTTAAATTGTCAAAAAGCTTGGTTTGCATTTATTATGAAAGCAACATACATGAGAAATAAATAAAAATAACAACAGAGAAAGACACAGGGAAGCATAAAATATGGAGACTGTGATACATAATGCAATATCAGCTATTGGGTAAATTTATAACTTTGTTTTATTCTATAGATATAAGGATTTAGGAACTCTGCCTAATTTTTAAAGCCTGACCCTATTGGTGTATGCCTTTACTGGCTATTGAAGTGATAGCCCTCACCGAGGGCAGCCTAGTTATCAAGGACAGCTGTAGTTTAAGTACCGCAGCTGTTCTCCAATTGCTAGTGTATTGTCAGGATGTCATTAGCTGGGGGTTATATACACATAATAAGTGCTCAGTGTTTATTAACAGTCCTGTTAATTTAGATCTAGCACAGAGTGTGACCAGGACATTTTCTAAAAAAAATGTAGTAAGACTTTCAAGGGTTGGCAGTCATTTTACAGTCTACCTGTGAGTAATTAGCACAAGCAAGCAATTTGGCCAATGTCAACCTTTTATTTTAATAAAACTCACAGAAAAGTTGTAGTACAGTACCTGAGAAAGTATTGCTCAATTTTCATCCTTGGTCATAACAGCTCAGTTTTATTAGAAATGAATTTATAAATATACAGTATTTATGTTCATATTAACTGGATGAGAGCTCCCCTTCTTTTCAGAAGTCCATGGCCTGATGTGAATTTATAAATTCTTCTGCTATGGTTCAACATTTATATATTATTTAAAAAAAAATTATGTTTTTTATCTTGCGGTTGCTTTGAATAGTCCTTAAAACTAGAGATGAGCAGGTTCGGTTCTCAGAGAACCGAGCCCAACCGAATTTTGCAGATCCGAGTCAGATCCAAGCAGGCTCGGAGTTTCCTGCTTGACGAATCTTGAAACCGAGGCAAAACCATAGAGTCGGTAATCTTGCGGTTTGCGAGTTTACGTCTCTATGATCAATGTAGTATATAGGGACCACGCGGTGGACGCCACTTCACTCCGGCTGTGGAGACTGAACAGGGAGGGTGGGTAGTGTAGGGCTGGGAGTGTGGTGCTGTGCTGTCTGCTGTGTCCTGGGCTGGTTCACTGCTGATCCATTCCGGCCTGGTGCTGCTGAGTGCTGATCCATTCTGGGCTGGTGCTCTGCTGTCTGCTGTGTCCTGGGGTGCTGCAGTGCTAATCCATTCTGGGCTGGTGCTCTGCTGTCTGCTGTGTCCATCTGGGCTGGTGCAGAATACATCTGGGCTGGTGCTGCGTCCATCTGGGCCAAAGTTCTGAACTCCCCCCAAAAATATATATATATATATTGTAAAAAAATTTAAATAAAAGTGTCTTTTAGTGTATTATTTTTCTGTGTGTGTGTGCGTGTTAGGCTTAACCGCACAAGATCCAGCCAGCAATGCAAGTTGCAAGTTAGTGCTGCCCGACTCCAGGCATGATCAATCGCTGCTCTGGGCCCAAGTTCTGGAGCTGAAAAAAAATAAAAATCAATTGTCTTTTTTCTAATAATTGTCTGCATGTCTGTGCGTGTACGCACAAGATCTAGCAAGTCGGCAACGCAACATAGTGCTGCCCGACTCCAGTCGTGATCAATCTGTGCTCTGCACCCAAGTTCTGGGCCTAAGTTCTTGTGCGTGTTAGGCTTAGCCGCACAAGATCTAGCAAGTCGTCAACGCAACCTAGTGCTACCCGACTCGAGTAGTGATCAATCTGTGCTCTTGGCCCAAGTTCTGGAGCTGAAAAAAAATAAAAATCAATTGACAAATTTTTTGTCTAATATTTTTGTGTATGTGCACGACTGCACGTGTGTGAATCTTGTAACTGCACCTTGGCTACACTATTGGTGCTTGTGACACTGCTTCAAGACCGCAGAAAATATGGAGGGCTGTCAAATGACAGGAGTGCAAGGTCAAGAACCACATGTTGTAGCTGCCGCCAGCAGTGCAAACTTCATTGTCCTTTTTGAAGGCCCATGCCCCAGGGCTTAAGTCACGCCATCGATATGGTAAAGCTACTTGTACTGAAGTTAAGAAAAAAAAATTGAAAGGAAATTTGCCTTTAGATAAACAAAAAATTGGCAATATGCCCTTCACTAAATGAAGTGGCAAGGAAAGGATAAGGCCTTGGCCTTTCTTTAGGAAGACTGCTGATTATGATAGCCCCTCGGAAAAAACTACTGTGTGCCCTGAGAAATCCAAATCACAAATCCCCGAGGAGAGTGCAAGTGTGTCTGCGGTTGCCATGTGTGAGCCAGACCTAAATAGTAAAACACAGCATGTTAGGTCATATTCTGTTCCTGAACCAATTTGGTAATATTCGTGAAAATGATCTAGGCAGGCATATTAGATGTAATGCATTTGCAGGATTTATATTGGTCATTTAGTCAACAGTGCAGCAGCAGTTTTTGCTCAGTAAAGGTCACCCACTTCATAAGGCATATACTGTACATCTATATCTAGTTGGTTATTGGCACTTTGGCAATGTATCTGCAATGATCAAGACCTGTATATCTGCCTATCTTTTATTGTTAACTTTATAGTAGCTTTGTTGTTATACATAATCTAAAGTAATTTGATTACTAGTTTATTACTTGGCTTTAAATATTGCCTGAGGTACATTTTGTAACTGGTAATGTAGACAATGTACAAAACAAAGTCAAAAGCAAACACAAATACAGGCAGGAAAGTGAAACCAAACTATAGTGTTTGTAACTTTTTCAAGTTGATTCTCTAGGTTGACCTATATTTGAAAGCAAGTAAAGAAATGATGGTAAAATAACAGTGTCATCTATTACTTATCTGTCTCTTTACTCTTTATCTGCCAGATTAATGTTTGGGAGACTTTCCTGCAGAGCTAGATTCACAGCCACCTGTGGTAACATGAGAAGAACCTCTTTATTATTATTATGTTTTAGCATGTGTAGAGAACAAAGTAAATCATTTGGAATGCTTCCATGACTCACCAAACCCGTTCCTACTGTAAATGATAGGTAGTCCCTCAGTGTTGCAAAACGGCATACCTTTAATGTAAAACTTTCCACTTCAGCTTTGATTTATAACTCTTCTTCCAGACATGTTTCATCTTCTTAACCTTCTGTTTTCTTGAGTCAAAGAAAACAAATCTAATAAAATTTACAGTAGTAGATAAAATGTTTTGAAATCTTCTGTTTGTATTTCACAATGATGTTGTACTGGGTGTAGTATGTAATACCGCCAGCCGCATGGCCCAAATCCCGACAGCGGAAGCTCAGCAGGGGTGAAAATCATGATAGCTAATAAGGTAAGTATAACTAACCCTACTCTCCCCCCTAACCCTCCCTTAGGGGTGTCTAATCTTAACCTCCCCCCTAGTGCCTAAACCTAACCCCCCCGTCCCTGCTGCCTAAACCTAAGTGTCCCAGGGTGGTGCCTAACCCTAACTTCCCCTGGGGTGCTTAACCCTAACCCCCCCTTTCCCTAGCCTACACCTAACCCTCTTAGGGGGGTGACTATCCCTAAGTCCCCCCCGGGAGCCCTAAAACCTAACCCTCCCACCCCGCGGCTGTCTGTGCCCAATGGCCAGCTTACCTTCGTTCGGTATGCTGGGGGCGTCGGGCTCCTGGCATAGGTCTAATGACAGGTGTCGGGTTTTCAATGCCTGTCATTAGTACTTTGCTGGGATTTGACAGTTGGGAAGCTGGCAGTCAGCATTTAGACCGTCGGCTTCCTGACTACATCCGGTTGTACTGTACATAACATCAAAAAGTTAGTTACAATGAAGGAAGGATAGTGTCATAATTCACTATATAAATGATATATTCTAGTGAGTTAGAAATTATTGTTTCTTCTTTCTTACTCTAGCTGTTTTAAACTATTAAACTCTTTGTGTATCTATCGGTTACCCGCATCACGAACGCTTTCCCTTTAAGCCCTATAACATCTATGAACCCATGTCGTGTGGTATTTGGGAAGTTTGCTGTGGCAAGATATGGCTTTTGAATAATCACAAAGGAAGAATTGGCCTGTATGGCTTCATTCCTTCTAACATTCAAGACTAGACATTTGTGACAAACTAGACTATGGGCACGATTCTATTCAGCGCGATGTAAACAGCGCCGGGAGATAGCTCCCGGAGCTATTCAATTCATCGCGATGTTAGGTCGGGAAAGGCTCGTTCTCGCGCCTTAAACAGGGTGTTCAGGCGTGATAACGGGCATTCCCCGACCTAACTTCCCGGCGTGAGGCTGTTTTCCAGGCGCGAAGGGCAGAAAACAGCCTCGCGCCGGTTCTTTTGTCGGAGGGAAGGGAGGGATGAGAGAAGAAATCATTAGTCGGACTTGTCAGCGTGGTGTATTGAATAGCTCCGGGAGCTCACTCCCGGCACTATTTACATCGCGCTGAATAGAATCGTGCCCTATGAATCAAATCCAATTCCACACTAATTATCTGCCCAAACATTTTGTGAGAATTGTCTGGCTGCTTAAATTATTAGCTACTCAATGGTGAGTAATAATTTATGCCTGTTTTCAAACTTTGCAATACAGTTTTTATATCACTACTACGTTTTTATATACTCTACTAAATATGTCATATTAAATTAATTTGTTACATTTTATTTAGCACTCCCTTGTGTATTTATATTTTTTGTGTATTTAGTTTTTATATCACCCTTTATACTGCTTTCTAATAGTAACCATTTAATGCTTTGCACCTAAAGAAACAAATTACTTCTAACTTTAAATTTTCATTGTTAGGTACCATTTTATTGTTGGTTTGCCGTGTACTATGGTAATACATATGTAGAAGATAGAGGCACATAATCATGTTTGAAAAGTCAAGAGAAGCAATATAATCTACATGCTTTAAGTTGTCTTTCCAATATCTCAGTTTTAAATCTCTAGAAACATTTGAAGGTTGTTCAAGTCAACATGAAATGAGTGACAACTGTGAAATTAATATGAGTCATACACATTCTTAAATACATGACTGTGTACTGTACAGTATGTTCCAAAAGGTTGAAAATAGAATTATACAAAACAGAAAACATGACTTTAATGTTAAGGTGCTTTACATTGAAAATGTGACTCATCAGGACACCATACCTCCCAGCATTCCTGATTGGAACATATTAGGTCCTGACTAACCTGATCTGCTCAATCATGCTCTGGTCCACCCATACCATTCCCATTATGTGTGAGAACATTCCCCTTTTACAGCAAGACACACATCTTTTGTAACCAAAAGCTGGATCTTTTGGACAATATGGGTACTGTGTGCCCCACTGGTAGACCTCTACAGAAAGAGTCAGAATGGCCTGGGGATAGACAGTAGTGAAAGAAAATTTCTATGAATTATTTTTTATGTATTACTATTATTACAAATATACTGTAACTATGTTCTATTTATGTATTACTATTATTACAAATATACTGTAACTATGTTCTATTTATGTATTACTATTATTACAAATATACTGTAACTATGTTCTATTTATGTATTACTATTATTACAAATATACTGTAACTATGTTCTATTTATGTATTACTATTATTACAAACATATAGATTTTTTTATTTTAAGCATTGAAAAATATATTTTTAGGTGTGAAATATTTAAAATATAGATATTATATATAACTTATGTAAAATGTCATTTTTGGACTTATTTAAATGAATAACATAATTTTATTTGTTTTGTCAATTATACAGACACCATTGTAGTGTACCAGCACTGTGCCACTACTTGCAATTGAGACACTTGAATATAAAGAAAAAAATTAACTTTATTCTGTGAGCTAAATAATGCCCTCTCTAGTAGCTGGTCTCTCTCCAGGGTTGGTCCTACTAAAACAATCCCCTGGTGGGTCCTTCATACCCAGTGACGTGCGGTAAGGTAAATGACTGGGGAGGAACCAGATTTACAGATACATATATGAACCTGAGGTTTCATGTGGGCATTATACAAAGGTGCAGCAGTATATAGTGCTGGAAATTTGGTGTGTTTCGATCAGGGGTATGAGGTAAAGGTACATAGGGGAGGCAGTGACTCACATGCCGTACACTTTTTACTCCAAAGTTTTGACTATAAAAATGTTTACAATAATACAAAGAAGATATTTAAAATATTTTTTCATATAATATTATAGTAAAAACTGTGGAGTATATCTAAGTATGACAGGAAAGGCTCTGCCTCACCTGCCTCACCTGACCGCACATCAATGTTCATACCCCAATCTGACACTGGACTTGGTACTGGTACAGAGCCATATTCTAGACTCATAGGGGTATATTTACTAAAGTGAGAGTTCTTAGAAGTGGAGTGGAATGGAGTTGGACTTAACATTTAATTAGCACCTTCTAGAAGATAATAGCTAGAATCTGATTGGTTGCTATGTGCAACATCTCCACTTTAGTAACTCTCACTTTAATAAATATTACCCCTTGAATACATTACTTCTCACAGATTAGTGCTATATAAAGAACAGTAATAAAAAATGCAATGGTTAACATGATCACAGTGCAATAAATAGATTATTCACAACTTCAATATTAGGGGACACTGATTCCCCAAACAAAAATACTAATACAAATATATGATTACCCCTGATGAAAGCATAGTTATATGTGAAGAAGCACAACAGTTAAGTAATTACTAACCAGATACCACAGATGACTGTTGGAAGCTTCTTATGCCCATGTCTGTATATACTGAATTATTTTTTTATTGGACTTCATTTGCAGTGAGGACTGATTCACACAACAAACAGTGAATTTAAATTGTGAATCAGCTGCAAATTATCATAGGGTGGTATTCAATTAGTTTTGCACCCGCAATAAAGTTTCGTATGCCAGACTTTTCACTACATTGCGTATTTTAGCCACGGAAACTTATCGTGCACATACTAGCTATTCGCCCTATTCAATTACAAAAGACGCAAAAATGGTGACACGCGAAGTAAGAACAGGCAGAAAGTGGTGTCAGAATCGGGGAAATCAGCCTGAACCCCCCAAAAAGATGGAGAAACATTGGGGATCAATGTAGTACTGCCTGATTAGCCCTTATAAAACTGTTTGGGGTACTTAAGTTAGTTAGTTAAGTTTTTGGAGAAATAAGTAGTCCTGGCAAATTTGGGGTACCTGAAAATGGCTACAAGCATCTTTTAATGTCTGTAAAGTGTAGTTTTAATAAAAGTGAAATTCCTCTGTCATAAAAGCAACTGCAACCCCAAAAACACTTGACCCCTTCTTAGAGCACCCCCAGAACCTTATTTCGCTAGTTTGCAAGCTTGGTCCCCCCATTTTGTGCTTTTTTGCCCCCAAATTCAAAGTACTTTTTTGGGGTGCTCCTCATTTTTATTTCAGTTTTTTTTATGCAGTTATCCTTTAGGGGGCTGTCCCAAGGGTTCTGAGAGGTTTCCTCACCTTTGCACCCCTAAATAAAAATGTTGCACTTCTTTTCTCCTGCTATTCAGAGGCAAATCTTTTTCACCTATTACATTGCATTGTGTTTCCGCGTACACGAAAAGCAGATGGAATTGAATACGGAGATAAGTTTCTGACAGGCGAAAAGTCGCAATCGGCGATACTTTTTCACGGATCACGGCTTTTCGCTTCTAATTGAATACGGGCCATAGTCTGATGAGTCTTACAATGGCCAGTATTCCTCATAATAGTTCAAATTAGAAATGCAATATACTGTATGCTATTGCTACACTGAAATGTGGAACAAAGTTTGAGGTGAAATGACCTTCTTGTGGATCACACAGGGGCAGATAATTGCTGCTAACAATGGGTGTCATTTAAGAGCTATATATATAGTTACATTTTGATATTTAGAAACTTTTACAAGTGGCTACAAAAAAGCATCTGTTGTATCCAATAGCACTGTACTGGTGATAGCATGTGGAATTGTCAACAGCAGGTTATCCTGCAATGATGACAATATACATGGTGGATGGAATAAAAGGTGTCTAAAACTGTCTACATTTGGATATTGAGTAATATATGGACTGAAACATAAAAATTCATTAATATCCATTTCCATCATTTTATGAACCAGGCACAACATGGACAACAGTGAATATATTTTATTTTAGAATAGTCAAGTGGAGATGTAATCTAACAAGGAGCCTTATGAATTTAGATATAGATTTTTTAATATCAGTTTGAATTTGTGAATAAGCAGTGGGATTGTATATGTACTGAGATTTATAATACATATGAATTATATTTGGTGGAAATATTTGATGCTTTTGCTGACAGTATTACACAGTAGGAATCCTATCACTTGATATTAATATATTGAAATAATGTATAGATATTTTTATGAGTTTCTTTTTATGCTGATGATAACACAAGAAACACCTCAGTGCTCTTTTAAATATGTATTATTATTTAATGGTATAGCCATTGTGAACCTACCAATTCACAACTGTCCTTCTACTGTTGTGCTGTTGTGCTGCTATCAAATATTGTCACCATTTATTGTCTGTTTTATATGTCATTATCCAGTGATATTGTGCAATTAATGTTTTGGCATAAATACATTGTATGCCTTTCCATCTTAAGGGGCATATCTATCATCTAGCCCAATCTGACCCCATTAATTAGGTATCGGTCTCACAGTGGATGCCAGACTACAGGAGCAATTCAATATTGCTCCTGTGCAGAGACTGCTGCTCCAAAATGTAGCTTTCCCTGTAATATCTATCACTAACACTTTTGCTGCTACTCTGTTTAGCAGCAGCAAAGGTTTACACTGCAGGGTTTGACGAAATAGACATTTAAATAAATCAATATAAATCATCAGCCAATAATATATATTTTTTAAAAAAAACATAATTCTAACATGCCTAACATATACACAAATGCAGTATATCATATAAGCATCCATACATAATAATGAGTAAGCTTAAAATAAAATAAACTCCAGAGAAGTGTATCAGAGGCCTGTGGTAGATGATCAAATTACTATAAATGGTCAACTACTAGTGCAATCAGTAATGAATAATGTGATTAAAGGTTATGGAACTACTGTGCTGAACCCCTTGGACACCCCCCCCCCCCCCTCCTAATGACTAAATAGGTATTTGGAAGCTTCCAATAAGCTTAATTAGTCCAATAATTACATGTAATTTCTTGGGGTAAAAAAAATGTCCTCAAATTACCCCAAAATCAACTTTTTCATTAGTTTAGGCACCCCAAATTTAATTACAATATATTTTTAGCTGAAAAAGAATTGTTTTTATAAATTTTTTTAATATTTTTCAAGATGCCCTCAGAGTACCCCAAAATCACCCTTTTTCCTACTTTTTTTTGCATTTTTCGTTTAATTCATTTGAGATTAAACAAAAAGTTAGTTTTTATATAATTTTTTTGCATTTAAACCCCCCCCCCACAAAGCAGCCATTTGATACCATTTAAAAACCTACAGTACCTTCCTAGTGCCCAAAAACAGCCTTCTATGCGGTCCTGCTAACAAAAATTATCCATTTTGGGGGGTCCAGGATGGTCTCCCCACATTTCATGCATTTCTCGCAAATCTCATTTGGCAGTCAATTCGCACACCTCCGCTGCGAGTAGTGTGAATAGGCATCTTTAATTGGATTGGAGAATTCTCGGGAGCGCGCTTCACTGTGAAGTGTGCGAGTTTCAACGCACTCGCTACTCGCAATTCGCACCTAATAGTATTGGCCACAAAGTATCAAACTTTGTTCACAAGTATACCTTTAAATACAGTATATAAAGTCTAGACTGGATGCAAATGTTGATTGCCCAGCTAGGAATCCAATCAGATTACACTATGGATGCTAGTGTCTTTATTGTGTAGGTTTTTCTGTGTATTTCTTAAGATTTTTAAAAGGCAGAAGTGTGCTCCGAAAATGTGTTAGCTCTCAAATCTAAATCAATTACTTAATTCAATTATAATGTGCTCATTCACATAATATTGGGAGATTTGAGTAGTAGGTGTTGTCCCTGGGCATTTTCAAAGTGATTTTCAGCAGTTGGCACAGTTGGTTTTAATTTCATGTTAGCACTGAATGGATGTGCAGTTAGGAACTCATGCCAGAACAAAGGTCTACCCATACTGCAAGACCAAGTTAAAAAAGTATAATGTTGTTCCGACTACTGCACAATACTTTAAGTTAGGGATGAACAGTTCGGTTTTACTCGGTTATTTTCGGATTTAATAAAATATCATCTTCCTGGCTACCTGGCTCTCACATGTTTTGGACAGGCAATAAGATAAATCCAAACTTGCACTAATGTAGCACTAAAAATTAGTCAAAACCTAACCGCTCATCTCTACTTTATGTGCCATTCAGGATTGTTAAATCTTGGTAATGCTTCCAAATTCTGTAACAGTGGTTTCCATCCCCATGCTTTGGTGAGAGGTGAGACAGTTTCTGTGAGCACTAAATGAATTTGTTACAATTGAGTAGGTTTTCTGCATTTGTGATGTGTCCGTCTATCGCAGTTGGTATGGCTTATCTGTCCTCCACATTCTATAATTAATTGTTCTCCACCTAAACTTCATCTTTACAAATATTGCTGCATGGCATTCTTTATGTACATATCAATGAGTGGTGTGCCCTTTTAGCATTTTGTTGTTGAGCACATACGTACAATGTAGCACGATAGAATTGATGCATGCAACATGGTGAATCATGTATTGTTTGGAATATAGTCGTACACAAATGCTACAGTAATTTTTATTTAGTATTATTGTATTTAATTATTATAGTGTGTGTACAGTGTGACACACTGTATGTTTTCTGTCCTTACAGGTAGCTCCACAATGATGGGAACCTAGGGCCTGATTCAGCAAGGATCATTATTCTGCTTATATGCATGCAATGCAGTTGCTAATATCAGCGGTGATATGCGAAAGTTTCCATTCGCATTGCGATGGCAGCCTAACATAAGGACGCCCACTTCCCCTTACTCACATCCGTACACTTTGGCAACATAGCAAAGTAATTGGTAACATTGAGTAACATCGGACCCATACGCACAGCTAAGGCAGGTCAGACCTCATTCGGGAACTTCTATCTTCAGCGCATGCTATGAGGCCTCAGGCTGCATATGGTATCACAGTGGATAATTTATGCACGACCCTGCAACGGCATTCAAACACACTGGCATGCCTGCGTTTCGCCAACCACCCCCCCACCACCACCCACAAATGGCACTTCCTATCAATCACTCTGCGATGGGTCTGCGTGGTCCCTGTGATCGCAGTGGCCGGTTCTCGCACATGCACTGCGATGCATACACATGCACAGTGCGCAACGATCGGCCGATTGTTACGTATAAGCAACTGCGATCTTTGCTGAGTCAGGCCCCTAAGACAGTTCTTTTTAGTTAAATAGTAAAGTCATAATTTTGAATAATAGTTATGTGTCTTTTTCTTTATGGCATCTATTATACAAGTGCCAGGTAGAGAGACCCAATGGATCACTGCATGGGGAGATGGGGCTGTACTGTAGAGTAAACCTCATGAGTACACCACAAAAAGTGCACTGTAGTAATCTAGCTTTGACTTTATATATGTATATAACTATAACTCCCAGCAGAATGAGAGGAACAGCTAACAAACTAAACAATTTGAATAACCATAATAAAGCTGCCTGTGGAAGAGGCTTATACAGTCTCAGTGACAGAGGCTCACTTTACAGACTCATCTAGTATTTGAAACTAGTCATACTAAACCTGTTAGTTGAGTAAAGGGAATGTTTGGTGACAGAGCATGAGGTCCTGCGTATAGGCAACTAATACCTCTATAGGCCTCTATATGTTGTCCAGAGTACAATATTTAATGTGAAGGATCTCCACTGTTTTGTTATGCCTTTTTGTCCACCTTGAGATTGATAGGCTGCCATGATATACAAGTAACTATGAATTTGTCTGAATGATTGTATCAAAGATCATCAGAAGTAGTGAACAACAAAGACCAATGACCTGCAGTAGCGCGCATCGTTGGTCGTTGATCATTATCGTTCACCGTTTTTGCATAAAAACTGGACGATATAGTGAACAACTGAACGATAACATTATTGTTCAGTCGTTCAAAATATCGTCTAGTGTGTACACATCTTAAATAATAGTCCACAAATCTGTGAGTGAAACCACTGCTGATAGCTGAACACATTTCTGTGCACAGATGAATTTTAATTAGAATCATGTCAATACTCTTGTGCACCGTAGAGTGTATTAGGGGTATATTAAGTAGTGATAACCTCTTTTTCTCTATGTTTTGCCAAAGAAAAGGGTAAGGACCATTATATCCAAATTAACAAGAGGGATACCATAAAATAATAATTGATTACTCCTGTGGTCTCTTTATTTCACTGCTTTCCATCATCACCATAGACAGCTATGGGGAGAGCAGATTAACATAATTTAACAAGCGAATGTTAAATGCCTATGTACATGCACAGTCGCTGGCCACGCATGCACATTTTACCTAAGATCTTCCCATGTAGCGTTAGATTGCCAGTTAGGTATAATAAAACTCTGCTTCAGTGTGGGGTTTCGTCAGGGCTCAAAGAGCATCCCTGAATGGATGAATACAAATGCAACTGCACTATGGGGTCTATTTACTAAGCAGTGTTAGAAGTGAAAAGTGAAGACTGAAAAGTGATAAGGTGACAGCCAATCCGCTTCTAACTGCCATCTCACAGGCTGTGCTTGAAAAATGACAGTTGGGAGCTGATTGGCTGGCACCTTATCACTTTTCACTCCACTTTTCACTTCTCCTAACACTTCTTAGTAAATAGACCCCTATGTCTCACTGTGATATCAACAATAAATAATGCTGCCACTTTACCATTGCACCACCAATTATAAATCAACCCCTTCATCTGAATTGGAAACATTCTGATGCATCACTTTGTAATAATTATTCCAGACGACTAAAGAGCTAACCATATCCCTATTTTAGACATGTTTATAAATCAGCTAATGGGTGTACAAATTCTAGTTACATTACTGGGAGTTACCTAATAGAGAAAAACAGATCAGCCAACTGAAGTACTAATGAAAATAATCAGACATATCTGAAAGAGAAGATACACATTTACACCTTTATAACTATCTGATGGCTAACCAAAAGACTAATACAATGTAGCACATTGGAACAAGATAGTACTATTTTGAGACATAGGGCCTGATTCAGACTTGGGAATAGAGAGAGATATCTCTCTCAACTGATCATCTTGGTGAAACCATGCTGCACTGCAGGTGGGGCAGATGTAAAATGTGCAGAGAGATTTAGATTTGGGGGGAGTGTTTCCAAACTGACGTCTACATTGTAGAGTAATAATAAAGCTGTGCAGTATTTGTGGGCTACATGCAAAAGCAGCCTGTATTTACCCTACATGTAAAAAATTTGTATGTATTTACACCCCTTGCATTGCAATATGGTTTGTTCAGGTTCACAGTTGAGAGAGAAATCTCTCTCTATTCCCAAGTCTGAATCAGGCCCATAGTACAAAGAGTTATATAAAAAGTACAATGTAGCTCTGCAAACTTGGAACCTTTGAATATTGAGCACCAATATATCCTATAAAATTTGATAATGATGGTTCATCTGTCTAATTTACAGTTTGGTAACCAATATGTAAATCATTACAGCTCAGATAGGCTGACTCTGATAGAGAGCCAACAGCCGATACCAAAACAAAAAAATTATGCTTAAATTTAAAATATGAAAGGATCATACAACCAGCATATATACCCAATAAAGCTTACATGGAATTATCCATATGGGAAATTACAAAAATGTTAGATTCATTAATAAAAAATGATTTGGGGGGAATATTAACCACCCATGTTCTCAAGAATCCAGATATAAAAGTCATGTAAGGTAATTATATAAGACTCAACATCTAGGTGTGGATTCTCTGAGTCCTTGTGTCATGATGTAAATTGGGGTCACTACAATGTGGCATAATATGAACAGGAAGCATTGTGCAGCGTAATGTAAACAGGGAGCACTATGAGAGAAATGTATCAAGCCTGGAGATAGAGTTGAGAGCAATCAAGTACCAGTTAGAAACTGCTTGTTGATTTCTCTTCACTTTATCTTTCTCCAAGGTTTAATACATCTCCCCCTATGTGTCATAATGTGAACTTGGGACATTGTATGGCATAATGCGAACTAAGGGTGCTGTGGGGCATAATGTGAACTGGGTGCACTACAATGTGGCATAATGTGAACTGTAAGGGCTACAAACTGGCATATGAACTTGGGGCACTATGTGAACTAGGGCACTACTATGGGCATAAATGAACTAGGGCACTATTGTGGGACATAAAATGAACAACCACTGCATAGAAAGTTGTCTCCCTAAAGACATTGTGCACCCCTTCAAAATGTTACTATGGGACCTACAAAGTTGTAGTTATGCACCTAAATGTTCATTAGGTAATGTTTTAATATTGCCAATGCTAGATTATGGCATTTACATTTTGATATTTTGGTGGGACTCTCTGTCACTGTATGCTTTATTTTCCCAGACAGCAGCATACTGTTTATATTGAAATCTATGTAGTGGTACTGTTATGATATATGGGATGATTGCTTGGTCCAATATGTAGTCCATGGATATTATTTTACATTCAAAAGCAACTAATCGTCCTGGGCACAGGAGTATTGCATTCTCTACAGGAACCTTTATAGAATGCTTAGGTATACATACCTACACTGTCCACATGCAAATTTGGTCAACATGTAGGTCACACACCAACTGGTTACAACAAGTTGGAAAAGTGACCATTTAGAAGTGGTTTTACCATCTTGGAATTGCTAAGCCACCTTCACCTCCCTCCCCTAAAATATACCTTCCACCATTGTTAGTTGCACAAAACATGTGGCAAAATTGTCAGCAGTTCAGTCAAAGGTCCTGATTGTCTAGCGGACAGTCCTATCAAATAGCTACAAATGGGATGTATGGCTTAGATAAATCTATTTTTCAATTTTAAAACGCATCTGTCAAATTGTTCAAGGAAAATGAAGGACCTGTAAATTAAGATGATGCCTTAGATACTTTAACTGCATTAGGCAAATTGGAGTCTGATTGCAAAAAAGAGCAGTTGGATTGGCATGTGTAGCCAGAGCTAAACTAGTAGCATCCCTCCTAGATTTCCAGCCGTCTCTATCTTTCTGGCATAACAAAGATCCAATATGAAAAGTAATAAACTATTATACTTATATTATATATACAGAACTCTTATAAATATTATTTTCATGTTAATGTATAATGACTAGTCAGTAGATAAGAACACATTTTTTTAAATCTGATTAGTGACCGATTTGTTAAATTTAATCATGATTTTCATAAATCTGTGAATTTATTTGATGATCCGACAGTTATACAGGTTGAGTCTCCCATATCCAAATATTCCGAAATACGGAATATTCCGAAATACGGAATATTTTTAGCATGACTGAGAAAGTGAAACCTTGCTTTTTGATGTTTAATGTACACAAACTTTGTTTAAGGCACAAAATTATAAAAACTATTGTATAAAATGACCTATAGGCTGTGTGTATAAGCTGTAGACGAAACAAATATGAATTTCATGTATGTACACAAACTTTGTTTGAGCCACAAAATTATTGAAAATATTGATTAAAATTACCTTCAGGCTGTGTGTATAAGGTGTATATGAATCATAAATGCATCCTGTGTTTAGATTTGGGCCCTATTCCTAAGACATTTCAATATGGTAATCAATTATTCTAAAATACGTAATATTCTGATATCCAAAATGCCCCTGGTCCCAAGCATTTTGGATATGGGAGACTCAACCTGTATAAGCATTCCCTAAAGGAGACGCTTGTTCAGCTAGTTATCTCCACAGTCAGAGGCACTTTCCTTTACTATAGATGGGAGTTAGAAAGGTTTGCTGGAAATGTTTTTCAGCTTTTACTATTTAAATTTGCTCTTTTTTTCCCTTTACATCTGAGAGATGATCTTCATTAAATACGTTATTTAGAAGCCAAATTAATATTATTGATAATATTGATTAATATTGATTATATTAAATTAATTTTAATCACATCTAATGCAACTTTGATTTCAGTGAAATAGAGATGTTTCTTGTATATGACAAACATTTTCTATATGGAAATTATTTCAACCATGCCTACTGCATTATTAATTTGAGTGACAAAGTATATTCTAATAATTTCAATCAACACAACTTGCAGTTTGAATGAATATGAAGTGTATAAACAATAGGCTATATTCTGTCACTATTGTTATGGTCACCTCACCTGTGATATCAGTATGTCAGTCACTCTAGCCAGCCAGATTATGGAACCCACCTTCAGAGGCACCTTTAGGGGCTGATTCTGAGCTGCATGCAATGCCGATATTCAAATTGTTAATGTTTTTCCAACTGCACATGTTCCTAAGTCGCTAAAAAGCCCCACATTGCATGCATACCACAGTGTGTACACACAGAGTCGCAGGAGTGATTGAGATGCACAGCCTAAGAAATGTAATGGAAATTTATTGGACATTCCTGGGTGGTGACTGGGAGGTAGCTAGTCAGAGGTACGGAGATGCACTGTATTATGGGCATGATATGGGAGTGTTACGGGCAGTGGTGGCTCCAGAGATGGGGCTGCAGTGTAGTCCAAAATTCAACTAGGGGAGCCACACCAACTGCCCTTCCAAATGCTGCCAAACATCATCGGCTGGGACTCACTGGCAGTCGGTATGGCTCCCCTACTTGAATTTTGGACTATGCTACAGCCCCATCTATGGAGCCGCCACTGGTTACAGGCGTGTCACAGATGTGGTTGCAAACTCAGACACTAAATTGCTTATATTAGAGGCCATTCTCTGCTGGAGATTCCGCACCTAGCATGAGACAGGTGCAAGTTTCAATGGTGTATCCAATACTAGCATCTAAAGATGCACCACATGGTATTAGAGCATCTAATGCAAGATGCACAAAGTGGGCGACTCAGTCTTTGTGCTTCTGCACCAGGGGAAGGGCTTATTCTAGCATTAGCATAAAGTTGCAGATGTGACTATGGCAAAAGACTCTAAATTAGTCACAACAGCGTATAAAGTCTTTAATACATAATTACATTTGTTAATCAACATGGCTGATAAGTGGCCAAAAAAGGACAAGAGAGGTTTAGTAGGCATATACAGACAAGGCTATAAGAAGTCAGGGAGTAGAAATCAAGGTCAAAGGCAATGGCAAGGGTCAGCAAGAAGGCGCAATCGTGAGGAACAAAGCAATGATTTATAACACTAAATACAACAGCACCCAAGTGCTATAACTGCCAACTGAAACCAGGCCCAGAAATCGGTTAAAGAGTCATCTGTTACTGTTCGATGCAACCATAATGCACATGTGTAAGTCTAAGCAAAGTTTACAAGAATGGAATCAACCATAAGACACATATAAAGTAAGGGAGGAGGGAAAAGAGAGGCAGTGCTGAAATGGAATGATCCCATTGATGTTTGTTCAATAAATAAGCTTAGGCTTGGCTATATTGATCAGAGGTCACCACATAAGAACAAAACATAAAAAAACACATGTATGTAAATTAGACATTTGCGGGTCCGATTCTCAGAGAACCGACAGCAACTGAACTTAGGGGTACCGAGTCGAGCCAAGTCTGAGTTTGGATTCACTTTATATGCCGATTCCAACCGAATCCCAGTTTGGATCTTCCCGCGGTTCAGAACTTGGATTTAAAAACTGGACTCGGATTTTGGATTGCTTGCTAACAGGTCAAAATGATTTAATTTCAGCTGTATTTTTTTAAAAACAGATCCAAAACAAGTGAGGGTGGTTTTGCAAAACCAAAATCAAAACGTGAAGGTGAATCTGGATCCAAAACCAAAACACGGGAGTTGGCGCACATCTCTAATGTAAAAAATTGAATAATACTTATTAGAACTGAGTGCTCTATGTAGCTTTTAGAACCCTCTGTGATATTAAGAGTGTCCACAGTAAGTAGTTTAAAAATTATGTTTTGATTGTATAGAGAACATAGAGAAATTGTGCACAGCTTGTGCAGAATGTCCAGGAACCTGCAAGGAGTGTCCAAAGCCTACAGAGATCACTATGATCTGTGCAGGCTTTGTTCTGTTTAAATTATAGAAATAGTTACGAATTTTGAAAAAAAAACTGTGTGGGCTTCCCCCCCCAATACAATATATTCAGCCCTGGACCTCCGTTCCACTGTGTTATCCCCTCGGCTGGTTCAGGCTGGTGCTGGTTATTGGAAAATAGGAGGGATCTCATACCATTTTTCTACCTATTTGTTAATACCAGACTAGGTTCAGAGGTCCAGGGCTGATTATGGATTTGGGGGGACCCCACACATTTTTTTTAATTAAGCTATTTCTTTCTTTTAAACAAAACAAAGCCTGGACAGATTATAGAGATCTGTGCAGTACTTAACCCAAACTTGTCTGCCACAGGCAAGTTGTTTGGGCGGGTTTGATAATTCAGGATATTTCTTTTATACTCTATTCTATTCTTTCTATGGCCTAAAACATTGATGGTGCTTTGATATTAGATTCATTTAGATTCTATTTTAAAGTGCGTTTTCTCTGCGGTTTTGTGGCGCTTTTGGCCTCAGTAAATCGGTGGATAGTAAAACTGCTGGGATTTAGAACCCGCTGCTTAGTAAATTTTCCCCAGTGTGGTGAGCAGCTACTGTTGGCAATGGAAAGCTTTTCCAATTTGGAGATCTGGGCTGCAACTCACAGTGGTGAGGATGAATAAAATCACTGGTAGCTTTGTATAATGATGATCCTGTGCAAGAATTACCAGCATGAGAATGTTCTGGCAAATGAGAATGCAGTGGCGGAACTCCCGGAGACAATGGAGTCATTTGCCGCCGGGCTCCAGCCCTTAAGGGGGCACCTGGCTCCATTGTCCCCCAGGCTGTTCCGGGCACTGCCATGGAGATGGAGCGCCGCTGATCGGCGCTCCACCTCCAGCGGCATCAATACGGGGTGTGCGGTCGCACCCCCTATTTGCCGGGCGCCCGCTGAGTGTGTTACCAGCGGGCACCCGGCTCCTTCTTTCCCCCCAGCGGCAGCCGGAGGAACAGAGGCCACTCCTGAGCTCCGCTTCCGTGTCCGGCAATGCACTATGGGAGTGACGTCATGACGTCACTCCCATACTGCATTGCCGGACCCGGAAGCGGGGCTTACTACAGGGGGAATTATGGGGGCTTACTACAGGGGGCATTACTGGGGCTTTCTACAGGGGGCTTACTATAGGGGGCATTACTGGGGGCTTACTACAGGGGGCATTACTAGGGGCTTTCTACAGGGGGCATTACTGGAGGCTTACTACTGGGGGTACTACAGGGAGTTTACTACTGGGGGCTTACTACAGGGGGCTTACTACTGGGAGCACTACAGGGGGCTTACTACTGGGGGCACTACAGGGGCCCTTACTACTGGGGCACTGCAAAGGGGGACCACTACTGGGGGTACTGCATAGGGGGACCATTACTGGGGGGCACTACATAAGCGACACTGCATAGGGGGACCTCTACAGAGGGCACTGCACAGGGGGACCACTACTGGGGGAACTGCATAGGGGGGCGGCAGCTGGGGCTGACATAGGTGCTAGGGGGTGGTACATTTTAATTTTTGGGGTGGCACCAACATTTATCTTGTCTCCGGGCACCTGGGATGAAGTTACACCACTGTGAGAATGTACTCAGAGCATGTGACATTTGTGGACAGAGGTTCTGTAGCCCAATTTCAATAAAGGTCTTATGCATTTTGTTGTACCTACATGGGAATAAAGCAACAAAGAGGCAGCACAACTGACTCGCAGCACTGAGGTTGTGAGTTAAATTTCCACTACGGCCCTAACTGTGTGGAGTTTGTATATTCTCCCTGTGCTTGCATGGGCTTCCTTCGGGTACTCTGGTTTCCTCCCACATTCCAAAAAATATAATGGTAGGTTAATTGGCTCCCAACAAAAAATAACCCTAGTGTGTATGTGTGTGCATGCATATATTTGGTAGGGTATATGGACTGTAAGCTCCAGCTGGGCAGGGACTGATGTGAATTGGACAAATATTCTCTGTAAAGCACTGCTGAATATGTGTGCACTATATAAATAACTGGTAATAAATAAATAATTAATAAGAAGAGCAAATAACTGTGCACCTTGGTAAAACCATGTAAAATGCAGTCTAAATTGCAGTGTAAATATACAGCTGTCCAGCATTTGTGGACTACATGCAACAGCAGCCAGTTGTTACCATGTATGCAGAAAAATTTATGTATTTGTATTCCTGGCATTGCTACATGGTTTGTCCAAAAAGCAAAAAGTTTTTTGTAGCTTGTCACTGTTATTTAATTACATTTTCTGATGCTTCCATGGTGGTCTGGAGCTCCTTCCGTTTTTTTTATACACTTGCTTGGCCTAATGACATCCAGCGGTGTAGTCACTGGGGTCGGCGACACACAGTGTGCCAAATAGACCCCCTGCCTGTCCGAAATAGGGGTGTGGCATTATGGGGAAGGGACATGGCCTTGCAGCACACCCCTTCTTTCATAACTTTGGGGGTGTGCTTAGCACTCCCAGAGTGGGGGACTGTCCCCAGAGACTCTCCCTGCACTGCAGGCTCCTCCTCAGTGACTGGAATCCAGGTACTGCACAATAACATCACAGTGCAGTGCCCAGCTCCTGGTGTGATAAGCACCCCCCAATCCCCCCTAGTGACACCACCGGTGATAACAAAAGCTACATATCACAATGGTCACACTAGCACTTACCTTATGCAAGGTGCAAAAGGTGTAACTCCGAATTTATGTATTCACGCTTACGTCTAACTCTGCATTCCCAGTAATTCCATCAACACGAGCTTATGCTTTATGTCAGAACGTCCCATTACAGAACAGTTACTTTTCTCCAGCCGTAAGTGTAATTGTGAACGAAATGAACACGACTCAGTTGTACTTGTGTAATCTCAGATTTAGCTTATGCAAGAAGAACATGCAAGATGCAACAGGAGTATGTTCAACTCAGCATCAGGCCCTATATTGTCAAACTAAACTGTGTGTTCTACCAGAAAAAATATCAGTATTAATTCTAAATTAAGTTTGTTTTTTAAAAGTGGTTTCAGTGAAACAAATCTGCCTAAAACCTCGCTACACCTTTACAGCCCTAGCACCTCAAACTGAAAATGTAATATGTTAAAATCCCAGATTTACCAATTCCGACCATTTTCAGGTCAGGATTGGGGAATCAAGATTTTTCAACATGTTGAATACCCCCGATCCCCCGGCCCTGACAACAGCAGAACCGAATAATAGTGCTAATAGATGTATGAACCCTTTAAGAGTTGCTGTTTCTGTGCAGTGTGTGCACCCCATGTTATTTAGGGGATTCTATTGTCACAAAAGGACAGCAGTTTGCAACTAGAGATGCTTGCCCAATGTACTGAAGTCTGACCAGATGCATTTCCTGAATAATGATACTTGCCTCTTGTTGGGTGGTGCAGGAGGTGTGATCTTTATCTGGATTCTTTTATCATACCATAGAGAGATTGTGTACTATATATTGAAGACATGGGGTCCTATTTATCACAGTCCACATCTCAGATGCAGATTGCATGTGATAAACTCGCCAGGATTCGCAATGCGATATATGAATACATCGCAAGGATGTATTAAATATTGTATGCAGGGACAGAGCTTGCGAGAAAGCTAAGGCCCTCATTCAGAGCCGTTCGCTCTGAGCAGAGCGCACGCTCTGAATGAGGGCCGCCCTCCATAATTATGGAGCGTCCTCCTGGACGCTCGTATAGCTGTGGGTCACCACCCACAGCCTATACGAGCGTGCAGCTTATTGGCCGCGATGGTCTTGACCATCGCGACCATCGCCACTGCGAGCCGGAGCCTGCGGTTGAGTTTTTTCTATCAGAGCCAAAATCACTCCCACTGACATCACTAGTGATGTCAGTGGGCCGGCTTCTGACGGTAGGCGTTCCCTTGGGAACGCCCCCATCAGGGAGGCATGCCCCCGGCACGCCCACCAAAGGGGGCGTGCTGTCAATCAACATCGACAGCACGCCCCCTTTGATCAGACACAACGAGCGAAGGAAAGTCCTTCGCTCGTCGCGTCTGGCGCATGCGCACGACGGAGCTCCCGCCATCGTGCGCATGCGCAGTGCACAACATCGACCCACTTGCGAGCGGACAGCCGCTTGCGAGTGGGTCTGAATCAGGCCCAAAGTCCCTGTGAATCCTCTCCATACACTTTTCAGGGTATTATTTGCAAAAAAATACCCTGAAAGTGGTTCTGCGCATGTGCTGCCCCTCATCCCTCTTTCCCTGCCCCCCGGAGCTTACACTTACCTCCTTCAGATGATTGGTGACCCAGTGAGATCCTCCATGATCTGGTCATCTGATTGCTGTGCCTCAGTCATCTGATGCAGTAAACTGAGGATGCCGCACAGCATCTCAGTTTATAGATCAGATAACTGGGTCACAGTGATCAGATGACCGGGTCATTCAGGCGGTCAGTCGATCACCCACCAGTCTGGGTGGGGTTTTTTTTTGTTTTATTTTTCACTGTGATCAGTGCTGCGGTCTATCAAACACACAGGCTGATCACTGAGGCCTCTTCTAGTCTCTGCATTCCCAGCAGGCAGGGAATGCTGATTTAGAGTAGTTGAGATGAGGGAAATATCCCTGCTTAATGCCATCTCCAGGTGGCGTTATTATCACCCCCCCCCCGGTATTTTTTCACAATTCTCTCTAGAGCATTTGAAGTAGATCGCATTTCCCATTCCAAGTATGGGAAATGCGGTATGCTTACTAAAAAAGTGTGAATTTAAGGACCCTTAGGAGGTTTTTCTTTTTTTACAAAATCTACTCCAATAACCCTTATATACATTTAGATGAAACTAAAATAATGTGAATTGGGTATGAAATGAATACACCAGTAGTAACAGTATTAAGGTACAAAAGATGATTGATAGATAGGGCTCTCACAGAGAATAATGTGTTCCCTTTAGTACATACTTGCCTACCCTCCCGATTTGGTCGGGAGCCTCCCGAAAATTGGGTGCCGCTCCCGACCTCCCGGGAAGGCAGGCAAGTCTCCCGGCAGCTGCCGACCCTTCCTACCCCCACCGCAATTACAAGAAGCTCCCCAGCAGTGGGGGGCCTGTGACGCGATTCATGCAGAATCGCGTCATTTTGGCCCCGCCCCCTTGCCAAAATGACACGATCACGTGGCTTCGCCCCCTGCTCCGGCCACAAACTCTTGTAGTCTGGCCGGCCCCGCCCCCGTCTGCTGGCCACGCCCCTCCACTCAAGCCGATCTGGCTGCTCCCTCCCGGAAGGGGCAGCCAGACAGTCGGCAAGCATGCTTTAGTATCATACTGGATATCTGTTTATTTTTCAGGGGGGTATGGAAGTATAGCCCTGGACATTTTTATGTGTTTAAATCTGACAAATTGCAGTGCACCTTATTATCTGGTGTCTCTTTTTATTATACATGCAATATTTTATTAAAAACCTTAGTGAAGATGAGTCTAGAGTAAAATGTGATTTATTATGAAAATGCTCATGATACAGTATGTGATGTTATGAGTGGACCTGTACAGCAGGAGGGTGTCCCTGGCGGTTGTATGGCTGGCACATATGTAATAGACACCTTCATATATTAAAGTCTAACTGGGCCTTGAGCTTCTATTATTCCATCTACACTCTGCCTCATGCCAAAATCTGGCATTGCCACTTATAGTAGCAAATAGTGCAGCTGCTATGGAGGGCCTGGCTCCCTTTCCAACGCTAATAGCAATTGGTGATTGAAATTGCGCAACCTATGAAAATGCAGCCTAATGGAAAACAACAAAGACTCTTCATAATAAGGGCCTTATTTAGGTTGGATCGCAAGGCTGCATTTACACGCAGCCGAGCAATGTTTTAGCCCTGCGCATGGGTATGCATCACAGTACGAGAACAGGCCACTGAGACCAGGAAGCGATCACAGTGAGCACACAGTCCCATTACATAGTGATTGACATGAAGTGACCATTTGGGGGTGGAGTGGGTGGTGGTTGGCGGAACGCAGGCGTGCCTGTGTGTTTGAATGCCATTACAGGGGCGTGCATAATTAAGCCCCTGCGATTGCATTTCTCTGGCAGAGGTCTAGATGGCGACAGGAAGTTTAGCAGTTTTTGAGGTAGAATCAGGTCAACCACAACTGTGCGAATGGTTCCGATGTTGCGCGATGTTATCAATGTTTTTGCAGACTTGCAGATGCATGTCATGGGAAGTGGGTGGCTTTATACAGTGATGGGCATCTTGGTATAGTGCTGCGGTTGCTGTGCAATTGCATTCATTAGCATATTTTCGCTGCGAGCAGGTTTGTGCGAACGCAGCCGTGTGATCGTGCGAAATCAGGCCCTAAATCCACAAAAGCACACATAATAAAAGAAATGTCCCACTTTGGCGCAAGTTCATGTATAATATAATGATAATAAACTTTTACTCCAATATTGAAATCCTTACTTTCTATATAAAGAATCTCTGTGAAGTGGATCTCAATTTCTTTGTCTTTCACACTTTTTACTGTGCAATCCCCCACAATGGGCCTGATTCAGAGCTACTCGTAAGCGGCAGCTCGTTCGCTCTGAGCGGTTTGGCCAACTGCGCATGCGTACGGATCGTTATACGCATGCGCGAACCAGTCAGTGCGGTCGAAATTCATGTGCTCGCAAAATAGCGAATGCCTGACAATTTGAGTGACAGAATGAGGTGTATGTGGGTGGTGACAGGGGACGGTGCTTGAAAACGGGGAGTGGAAATCAGAACGCAGGCGTGCTTAAAGGTCAAAACGGGCGTTTTATGAGTGTGCATATTTTAAACAGCAGCGTCATTGACCACGTCACTTGGTTTTTTTTAAGCCAGAACTGCTCGCAAAATTGTGGTAGCAAAACTGACCACAAGAATAGCGAGCAGCTCATACCCTGTTCGATGTACTCGATTAATCTAATAAATAGCAGACATGACGTAGGATGCGAGCGGCCAGGGGGCGTAGTTTCCCAAAAAACGACCGCAAGTTTTGTACGCTCGTTCAGACCTAGAGGCGTCAACAGACCGCAAACAGTGAACGGTTCATTTGAATAGCCACCCCTATTTTCAGGACGAGCGAGCGCTAATTGCGTCCGGCTCTGAATCAGGCCCAATATTCTCAGACGGATCAATGGTATTTATTGTCTCGAAAGCAAGACAAAAAGGACCATAGTAAAATATTGTCACAACGAAACACAGAAGTTATTCTCACATCACACTCACATTAAAAAGTATATTAAAATCATATAACCACATCTCAGTGGATTGGGGTTTAGTCTCACTCAGGAATCATCCGTTACCATTCCAGATGTAATTGGGGCAGAGGTCCTAGAGGTCCCGGACACTCCAAGGTATACGGTGGTCCCAACAGCGATCCCCACAAAAATGCAGTCACTGGCTTGGCTTAAAGCATTTCTTACTGACGTCCTTCCTCAGAAGCATAGTGACAATGTTGCAAATCATAATATTTTACCCTTATCCATTAACAAGTACTTCCCCCAATTGTGTCCATGTTTCTGCCATTTGCGGCAATGGCTACAACCGGAAGTGACGTGACCGGAACAAGATGGTCGGAACCGGAAGTGACAGAATCCGATCAAGACGGCCGCTGCATGCGTTACAGCAAGAGGGTGCATAATTCTAATCCAAGTTATGTAAAGGCATTCTGGGGTATTCAAGTAGTAAGTTCTTCATGGAGAAATAGAGATATAGAGGTACAACTTTCCAAAGCTGAAATGAGGTAGACACACAAATTAAAAACATTGGTACCTAATGGCCTGAATGGGGAATTTGAAGTTAATTAGTTTTTAAGAAATTATTTAAAACCTATTTTATTGGCTTGTTAAGTGTATCGGGTAGATTTTATTGTTAGTAAAAAGTGTGAAAGACAAAGAAATTGAGATCCACTTCAGATTTTTTATATAGAAAGTAAGGACTTCAATATTGGAGGAAAAGTGGATTATCATTATATTATACATGAATTTGCGCCTAAGTGGGACAATTCTTTTATTATGTTCCCTTTTCAAATATGTCAGGTTAATTAGGGGCAGACTTTCTTAGCTGGTCCACAGCCCCTGGACATCTGATTCATCCCTGCCCCACCTGCATGTTATTGTTGGCCTATTATTTATTGCACCCTCTTCCTCAAAAGGAATGCCATTGGCTGGAATGATCGACAGCTGAACTGTCCTGTACATTGCTCTCAGCATTTTTAAATGATCCTCCTACCTGTAAGTAAAATGCTCCCATGTGAATTAGGAGGAGGTTGAGTTACAGGGCAGAACAAGAGCCCAAAATATATGTTTGCACTTGGACCACCCATTTCCTAGATCAGTCATTGGCTAGCCCAGTATGTATTACCTGCTAATAAGCTCATATGGGATGAAATACTTGCATATTAGTATTTTGCGTTATATTGCAATGCTCTTATTCCTGAAACGACTTTGATTACATTGGTTTTGATGTTGTTTTCTTTTTCTTTGCTAAACTTGAACACATTTAATTATATAATATATCAGAGTAAATTTCAACTCATAAGGATGTGTGCATCTATATAACCTTAATAGTTATTTCTAAATAAGAAAAAATAGCTCTATGCAGTAAGAGCTGAGGATGAAAAGATGAACCACATATTGGATAGAATGTTAGACCAATTTTAACATTATGCCACAAAATGAAAGAGGAAGGAAATGAGGACAGATCAGTGGATGCAATTACTGTAATTGGAGAGCCATGCAGGCTGTCTCGTCTACTTACTCTAATCTTCCATTTGATATAAAATGTTTTTTTGTAAATCTAGTCCGTATGAAAGCAATCACAGGCAAAGAGCTAAATGAAACCAACAATAATAATCAGGGAAGGAAGCCCAGTTTCCCTTTAATGATTTTAGTGGAATAACTGAAGTGTTTATATTGATAGTGGTTGTCTGAATTTCTAACATTGCTAATGGTTATCAAGGTTTGGTTATTGGGTTTGATTTGATGAGGGTTATGTACCATGAGCGACTGTGGAACCAAATATCACATTGATTTGCCTTTTTCCCTTTGATATACTGTATGCGCAGCAAAAATGTTTCACTCAAATTGCTCAATTTGTTTATTGAAAGATAATCTCAAATATACACAAATATATGCAGAGACCAGAAACTGAGCACTTATAACAATAGAAAAATAGTATAGCTTTCAAACAGCATATAATAATAGTGAAATATTAAATGCACAACCCAGGATTAATAAGGAAGCTGGTGACGTTGTGGATCCAGTTTGAAACATCAAATAAAGTTCAACATATAGGGACTAATTCAGAGTTGTACACAAACCAGATGGTTTGCGTATAACTCCAATGTTAGAAGATTTGCGCATGTGCAGGATCTGTACTGCGTATGTGCAATTCTCCTTATGCCAGCTCACTCACAGTGCCCAGACATTGCAGCCTGGGTGACAGGCTGCAGCTATTTGGAGGCAGCATCAGGCAGCGTCCTAGAAAATGGTGGTGCGACTTCCTCATTTTCTGGGCATGCTACAGCCAGTGGCTACATCATTTGCTTTAGCTGCATGAAAACCCCGCCCCATCCTGAGTAACCTGAAGGTTACTTAGATGACCGATGGTATAGCTGCAGAACACAGAAGCTAGCAGGAGTTGTCTATTTACACAAAATGCCTCCTGAGTATTAACATATTATTGCACAGGAGCTGCATCCAAAAATGCAGCTACTGTGCAATAGCATAACTCTGAATAATAACTTTGAATGAGGTCCATAGGCTGCAGTGTCCTGTTTGTTAATGCTCTTTTGCACTAGACATGTGTGGATTCGGATTCATCTTCGCAGCGGCGGAACTAGCGGCGGTGTAGCCGGGGGCTTGCACCGGGGCCCTCTGTGGTGCAGGGGCCCATAGCCCCTGCAGCCAACAGTGCTGCTGGACCCACCGCCAGTGTCCCCCAGGCCCCACAGTGTAGTGCGGACCACAGTGAGTGCGGTCTGCACTACACAACAAACACCGCCACCAGCCCCAGGTAGTACACTCATACTGCCTAGCGGCAGTGTGTTTGTTTTGGCAGGCAATGAGAGTCAGACAGACTCTCATTGGCTGCTGCGCCCACGGAGGGAGCCGAGCTGGAGCTCACTCATGAGCTCCCCCTTCCGGCTCCCAAAAGTGGGTGATGGGAGAGATGTCATGATGTCTCTCCCAGAGTGCAGAGCAAGAGCGGGTCGGGAGGATGGAGGAGCAGACAGCGGCGGGTACAGGAGCGGGGATTAAGGTAAGTGTTTTTTCTTTTTGTGTGTTTGTTCTATAGGCAGACTACTACTGGAAACACTGCATATAGCAGGGGCTACTACTGGGGGCACTGCACATAGCGGGGACTACTACTGGGAGCACTGAACATAGCAGGGACTATTACTGGAGGCAGTGCACATAGCGGGAACTTCTACTGGGGGCACTGCACATAGTGAGGGCTACTACTGGGGGCACTGCACCTAGGGGGAACTACTACTGGGGGCACTGGACATACGGGGGACTACTACTGGGGGCACGTCATAGGACTATATAAGGGGCACTACTGAGGGCACTTCATAGGGATACCACTACATGGGGCGCTGCATAGGGGGGCCCAAAGCGTATTCTTGCATCTGGGCCCACCACTCTCTAGTTCCGTCACTGCATCTTTGTGTTTTGGTTTTGGATCTGTTTTTTTTTTTTTTTTTAAAACAGCTAAAATTACATAATTATGACCTGGTAGCATGCAATCCAAAACCCGAGTTCGGTTTTTAAATCCGAGATCCGAACCGTGGGAAAATCTGAACCGTGACTCGGTTCGAATTGGTATCCTAAAGTAATTCTGAATTTGCACTTGGTTTGACTCAAGTCAGAACCTCTAAATTCTGTTGTTTTCAGTTCTCTGGATAAAGAACCTGCAAAGTTTCAGCAGTTTTGATGGATTTTAAAGCATTGCAACAACTTGCAAATTAGACTTTTCAGCCATTGAGGAAAAAAAAATACAACATACAGCCAGGGCTTAAAGTGGTCCTAGAGAGGTGGTGGAACTCACCTCCCCCGCCAGCTACCCCCCCCACACACACACACAAACGTTAGACAGAGCTACTCTGAGAGGCCAGAACAATGTGAAGACTGATCTTTACACACACACACACACACACACACACACACACACACACACACACACTTTAAAGTGAATGGCTGAGGACCTGGGGGCTAGAAGCTTTGGAGACTATGACAGTATGAAATACATTTTAGATTCTTATTTAGCACCCCTGCCATCAGTCTACAATGTTATGTCACTTAAAAGAAAAAAAAAGTTCTCTATCCCACCATCTTCCTGTGTTTCACAAGCATCTGCACCACATTCATGTCTTTACTCCAACACCACCTCGCTGTGTCTCTCCAGCTTACCCCCTTGTGTCCCTCACCATCAGTTCCCTGCCCTTGTGTCCCCCACCAGCAGCTCCATGCCCCTGTGTCTCCTCTCCCACCAGCAGCTTATCCCTCCCATGTCCTTTTAGCAGCAGCTCCCTGGCCCTGTGTTTCCGAACCCACCAGCAGCCATTCTCCCCCCCTCCCATGTCCCTCTAGCAGCAGCTCACCTACGTGCCTGCCCTGGCACTTGCTCCTCTTCATGTCTCCTCAGTGCACTATGCAGCAGCAGTGAAGGCATGACGTCACATACGCTGTGCCGCAAAAGAAGCCACCGAGACACAGGGCCACAAAGTGAGTGACAGGGAGGGGCAGGCCGTGGACGGAGGAGGAACATGGAGCCAGAAACCGAGGATGGGGAGACGGCCGCCACCAGACAGTGGTACTCTGTATGTAGGACTTATACTCAAGGACATGGCAGAGGGGGAAATAGTTCCACCTACCATTAGAGGTGACGGAACTCAGGGCCCGATTCAGACCCAATCGCTAGGATGTGTTTGCACGCAGTCTGCCAATGTTTGCATTCTGCGCATGCGTACGCATTGCAGTGCTTGTGTGCGTACCAGTCCATGCGATCGCGAAGCGCTCGCTCGCTGAGCATAGCCACCTTGGTAGAATGAGTGACAGGAGAAGCCGTTTGTGGGTGGTGACAGGGGATGGTCACTGGACATGGGGGAGTGGTGGTGTGAATGCAGGCACGCCTGAGCATCTTAACGCCATTTCAGAGGCGTGCATAATTAAGAGGCAGTGTCATAGTACACGTCACTTGGCGTAATTTTACACTGAAGCGCTCGCAGTGCTTGCGGTATGGTATGGTCAACCACAAGTGCTGCGTATGCATCCGATGGTACTCAATGTTACCGATGGTTGCATACACTTCCTGGAGATGACGTGCATTAGTGGGCATCTTAAGACAGGCTAGTGGGCATCTAGTTACACACCATGATCGCACGCTAAGATATAGTGGGCGTACTAATGCCTTGCCGTGTGATCACGAAACTTGCATGCGCTGGCTGCGTGCGAACGCATCTAGCGAGCGTGTCGGAATCGAGCCCTCAATTCCACCCCGTTCCTGCCCACTTTAACCCCTGCATACAACATGATAACAGTGTATCTAATTATGCATCCAGACTAATAAATTCTGTTGCTTTGAAAAAAAAAAATTTTTTCACTGAGTTTTCTCTGAATTTACATCTGGGGCAACACTTGAGAGTTTAAGGGCATGGGATAGACTTATTGGCCTTTTAAAAAAATATTTACCTACAAATAACTTTACTATTCAAGGTCTCGAAATAGATACGATTTACCAATCATTTTCTAATTCTGACAGCTGCATCCCGGCAGAGGAGGAAATCCTGATCGTCAAAGGTAAGTATTTACTAACCTAATTCTACCCCCTAACCCTCCATTAGGGGTGCCTAACCCTAACCTCCCCCCCAAGTGCCTAACCCTAATCCCCCCTCTAAGTGCCTAAACCTAATCCCCCTTCCCTGCTGCCTAATCCCGGGGGGGGTGCCCAACCCTAACCTCCCCTGGGGGTGCTTAACCCTAACCCCCCTCCCCTAGCCTAAACCTAACCTTCCCGGGGTGGGTGCCTAACCCTAAATTGCCCCTGGGAACCCTAAGCCTAACCCTCCCCCCGTGCGGCTGTCCGCGCCCGACGCCCGGCTTATCTTTGATCGGTAAGCCGGGTGTCGGGCTCCTGGCGTAGATAAAATGACAGGCATCGGGACATCGATGCCTGTCATTTAACCCCTTGCAGGATTAGACAGTCGGGAAGCTGACGATCGGGATTCCGTCCATCAGCATCCCGACTGTTTCCCCTTGTCTCATCCCAAATTTGAACTCGTCTATTTGGATTTCTCATGGTATTTGTAATCTTAATGATCTATTTCTTGGAGATTCCCTCCAATCATTTTCTCAATTACAATCCTGATTCTCCTTACCTCATGCTGAATTCTATATGTTTCTACAAAGTAGACATTGATTTCAATCCTTTACCTTAGTGACAATAAATAAATGTAAAATTCCTACATATATTTGAACTCTTATCTCCTTACCCTTTCGAAAGGGAGGTATCTCTTACTGGTATGCCTTACTCCTCCAGGTGGATCTACCAGATAAAACAAAATTTCATTTACAATGGGAACATAACCTACAAATATGTTTGGAACCATATGTTTATGATCAAATATTTTTGTCTGTTTTTAAGATGTCCAAATGTACTTCACATGTTGAAATGTTCAATAAATTATTTTATCATATTTATTTAACTCCAGCTAAAATGCACAAGATTTATTCTTCTCAGTCTAATTTATGTTGGAGGGGATGTGGTCAAATATGTGAATTGATACCTATTTTCTGGGATTGTCCAATTATTCACCCCCTATGGCTTGAGGTTGAAAATGTGCTACTACCTGTACAAGTCACTGGTCTTCATATTTCTTTAACACCCTCCATTGTTCTCCTGCATACATTTACTGATAATATCCCAAAATATCATAGATATCTCATAACCCATAATTTTATTTCCACTATAGCTGTCATAGCCCAATTTTGGATCAAAATAAACATCCTTCTATTCAGTTAGTTATATCTAAATTAAATTATAGTTTCCAAATGGAAACAGTAAATTGTCCCTATTCCAATTCTGCTAATTCGACATTGATGAAATGGTTTTCTTGGGATTTATATTCTACAAAAAATCTGTATATTCCAGTTGATTTGTGAAAATTATATGTCCTTTATTCTGAATTACATGTTATGTTATGTAATTGTATTGTAATGCAAATGCTTCCCCCCTTTGTATTTCCTTTTCTTTTTTCTGTACCCACTTTAATTTACCTTATTTTTGAAAAAATTCTAATAAAACTTATTATAAAAAAAAAAATACAATAAAATATACAGCAAATGTTTTATTTCTATTTGCTTTAATACTGTAGGACAAGTTTAAACTTAGGGGTTCATTCAAATAGGAGCAATGGCTGTAAGGTGCCTGATAAACGTTTTGCAAACAACTCGTGGCTTACAACATCGCACATTTTTCCTCATGCCCTATAGAGATCTGCAGGAAAATGTACAATGTTGAGGTACAGTAATAATTGATGAAGAGTTTCTTTCACATCATGTTTCAAAATATAATACTGTCCTGGTTAAAAAGATTTAAGTACCATTACAACCATGTCGGCATACTGGCACCGGAATTATGTTTTCAGTGTTGACATAGTGACCATCGACCTCCTGTGTATCACATTATTAGATTGATAAAAGGCAATGGCTATTGTACTATTAATGTGTTGTTCCACAAGATAAAATATCAAAAACCACCAGTCTAACTTCTCATTAAGGGGGGGTGAAAAAATTCCTCCTTGACCCCCAAGTAAGGTCAGATTCATCCCAAATGTGTAAAGTGCTCTTTATCATTATTGATACCGTTAATGGTTAAAAAATAGCATCCAATCTACTTTAAATCCTTACAGGGTGTCTGTCATTACTGGTAATGAATTTCACAGTCTAAATAATGCCGACAGTGAAGAATTCCTTTCAATGTGGTCACAGAAAACTTTATTCCTTGAGTCACAGTGTGTACCGTTAAAATTAACACTCACTTGTCACCTTGACAGGACTGGGTGTTAAACTGTTACCAGGCAAATCTTTTTATTAACCTTGAATATAATTGAAGACATTACAAGGTCACCTGTGCAGGCACTCATAATTTATTAATGCCTCTATTTTATCATTCATTTATTAGCACATTTATGAAAGACTACAGTATATACAGATATACAAATCACATATTCAAAATGCTGTCTTATTACTAATTTATGGATTTGTAAAATCAGCTTATTCTCCACTAGATTTATACTCATAACTATCTCTTATCACCTAGTATTATTCTATAATATATCATACAGTATATACCCAAATACCTAATTTTTGCCAAACATGCAAACAGAAATTTTGTGACTAGACAAAAATCATTACCCCCAAAAAACTTACTCCATAAGAGAAATGTGTGATTGAACCATTACAATAGTTTTGAAAATAAGCTTTGCAAAATTGCCCTAAATTAGGATCATATAGACATTGGTTACAATTACCAGTTCAAATTTCATCATATTTACTTTTACTACAGTCTTTAATATATTAATATTGTTAGAGCTTATAATAGTTGATATTACTCTTCCAGTGCTAGTTTTTTAAAATACAAAAATAGCAAATCATATAATTACAAAAATTATACCAAAACATACCAGCCAATATTCCCCATTTCAAGATGCCAGAGTGGGTGTGGCTTCACTGAAAATGGGTGCAGTTTTGAACAAATCTGGCAGAGGTTCTCAAACTCTATCCTCAGATCCTTAATCAGTTCATGTGTTCAGGTCACCCGTGGAGCCTTAAGATGTGACAGTTGCTAATACACCTGTGCACCTGAGGGTGGTCTGGAAAATTTGAACTGTTTGGGGTCCTGAGGACTAAAGTTGAGTACACACTAAGCGATATATCAGATGACATTATGATGTGGATTGGAACAATATGCCAGCCACATCGCTCAATGGGTGATTGCGCTCTCCAGTGTATCATTTGCCGTATCATCACGGCAGAACAGAAGATCTGGCGGCCGACACATGCCCTTGGGGGAATGATATATCGGGCGGTCATGCACCAGAACGTGCAGTGTGTATGGACTGCCTGATATATCATGCCGTAGGATCTGCCGTCGCTGGGTACACATATCGTATAGTGTGTACCCAGCTTGAGTTTGAGAACCACTAAAATAGAGGAAATGGTCTAATTAGATTAGGTGTGGCCTGTTTAGTGCAATTTATGAATTGCGATTGTTGGAAGGTCTGAAATAAGAGTACCTTAATAGGAGAATGTGCTTGTATTGTGCTACTTTTTCTAAAACAATTTACTTTGAGTATTGTTAGGTTCAGATTGCTTAACAAATAAAAATATAAATTTAAATCTGGAAATAACATAGGAAGCTACATTTAATTATAATGGTTAGCTGTGAATATATTTTATATGAATAAACATTAATTCTGAATGATTTATTTGTTTTCTGTTGTTACTGTCATTTTAACAGGTTAGGTATAAAATACAGACGGCTTGACATCCGCCGGTTCAAATCAAATCCCGACACTGGAAGCCCGACAGCAGAAAATCCTGATGCCTGCTGGTAAGTATAGCTAACCATCCCCCCCCTAAAGCCTAACCCTAAAACTCCTTCTCCTTGTGTTGTGTTCTGGAGGATGAGACTGACCACATTCAAATGGGTTGCAGAGGTCTAGCAGAGGTGGGCTAAGGAATATAACAATAAAGAGGGAGGGAATCAGAGTTATATCTCAGGCCATAGACATATAAAACTGATGGGCACACTCATGTCCCCCTCATCCCTTCAACACATACAGTACAGTATGGAGGTGACAGTACCAGGATCACTGCAGGAGGATGATGGGAGGTTGGTATGAGTTTAAGATATATTTTATTGTTTTAGTGCAATACAGTGGTTGGTGTTGGTAATGGGGTGCGCTCCTGCACTATCCTCATGTCCTTTACTGAGGCATCAGGTCCTTAGACCCTAAGTTATCATGCATATTGCTATATACTACATACATGACCAGACAGTCCGCTGTATGTTCCGCTCCACCTCCACTACCTGTTATTGTTACTGTGAGTATAGCTTTACATCTTCACACTACAAAACCTGAAACGTCAGTTAAAACAGGAAAGATTCAGAGGCATCGAGAAGGAGCGGGTGCATACTAATTACCTGGGCCCAGGCTCGAACTTGTTCAAGGTTAGCTACATTTTTCTAGGATGCATGGCTGGTCTCGGCAGCCATGTCAAGAGCAAATGGATCTTTTGCAAAAAGAAGATAGCAGATGGGACTATTGCCCATTATAAAGCTTGTCTTGTTGCAAAGGGTTATACACAGAGATCTGGAGTTGACTACAGGGAAACCTACTCTTCTCTTGCAAGGTACTTATACATTATGCTTAGTCATTGCCATGTCTGCCTTGTACAATATGCTTTTATACCAATTAGACTTTGACTAAGCTTTCTTGACTGCAGAACTGCAGTATCTCATACATGGAACCTCCAGAGCATTACTGCGAAAATATGTCCCAAAAAGGAGAAGTCTGTCTTGTAAAGAAAGCTTTGTATGATCTAAACCAGAGTGGTCATGCATGCGCAGTCGGCCGTTTAGTCTCCATTAAGTAATACTGCTGCTTCCGTAACAGTGTTACTGATCACAGGGACATCTGTTTTTCGGAGCATCTGTCTCCACACCGGAGCAATATTGAATAGCCACAGCAATTATGTATCCACTGCTGCAACTCACAGCGAGTTGGATACTTAATTATCGGGTACATTTAATGTATGCAAGTGTAGGAGCTCACCCTGACATCACACATGCAGTAAGCCAAGTCAGCCAATTCACCATTAATCCTAGGAAACTCCACTGAACATCAGTTAAGATAATTTTAATATTACAGATGTGAGGCAACCCCTGTGTTTTGGTGTTGGATCCGAATTCATCTTCGGGTTTTCGTTTTACAAAACCAGCCTCACGTGTTTTGGTTTTGGATCTGTATTTTGTTTTAAAAAAATGTAAAAACAGCTTGCAATGTTGCAATGTTAGCATGCAATCCAAAACCAAGTTCGTTTTTTAAATCCGAGTTCCAAACCGCAGGAAGATCCAAAATGGAGTTTAGGTTGACTCAAAGTGATTCCAAACTCCGACTCTGTGCGACTCGGAAACCCCTAAATTTGGTTGTTGTCGGTTCTTTGAAAATCAGACCTGCACATCTCTACTTAATATACCTGAAAGTTTAATCTTTCTTTAAGTTGGAATTTACCAAATCTGGAAATTCTACACTGAAATCATTCTGTTATGCCAATTGGGTATCAGATGAGGAAGAGCATCAATGCTATTGTCACTACTTGAGAATTTGGTGTACCCAGACTGGAATCTGATGTTGTAGATGGGTTGGATGTGGAGTGCACAAAGCTGGGTGGTTTCATAAATTTTCTACCCATGGGTTACTGGATAGGGCAAAAGAGTAGGGCACAGTAGGAACAACTTATCAAAGCTGCTGGGAGTTGCTATGCGAGCAATGATGAGAACTAGGCATGTCATAGAACCTGAAACCACAGGATTTGGGTTAAGCCAGTACTTAGGCCCTGATTCAGAGCCGCTCGCTCTGACCAGAGCGCTCGCTCTGAATCAGGGCCCTCCTCCATTAAAATGGAGTGTCCTCCTGGACGCTCGTATTGCTGTGGGTGACCACCCACAGCATATATGAGCATCCAAAAAGATGGTCGCGATGGTCTTGACCATCTCGACCATCGGACTTGCGAGGGAAACCCTGCGGTCTGGTTTCCCAGCCATAAAGCCCTGGAGTGATTTTGGCTCTATCAGAGCCAAAATCACTCCCACTGACATCACTAGTGATGTCAGTGGGGCCGGCTTCAGATGGTAGGCGTTCCCATGGGAACGCCTCTGTCTGGCCGCCACGCCCCCGGCACGCCCACCAAAGGGGGCGTGCTGTCAGTCACCATCGACAGCACGCCCCCTTTGGTGCGAGACCCGGAGCGACAGCTTGGCTGTCGCAGTCTGGGTCTCACGCATGCGCACGACGGAGCTCCCGCCGTCGTGTGCATGCGCAGTGGGGACCATCGACCCACTTGCGAGCGTACTGCCGCTTGCGAGTGGGTCTGAATGACCCCCTTAGTCTTTTTAAATCCAGGCTGTAACAGGAATTGCAGGAAACCAGACTGGAATCAATAATGATTGATTCCAGGCTGGAACTGAAACTGCAGTGAACCAGACTGGGACCGGTATTGGCTGAATCCGGGCTGGAACCGGAATTGCAAGGACCTGGGCTGGGACCGTGTTGGTTGAATCCTGGCTGGAACCAGAATGGCAAGGAACCACACTGGGACTGGTATTGGTTGAATACAGGCTGGAACCAGAATTGCAGCAAACCAGACTGGGACTGATAATGTCTGAATCTGGGCTGGAACCGGAATTGCAGGAAACTGGACTAGGTCTGGTGAAGGCTGAATCCAGGCTGGAACTGAAATTGCAGGAAAACAGACTGGGACCCATAATGGCTGAATCTGGGCTAGAACCAGAATTCTAGAAAACCAGACTGGGATCGATAATGGGCCGGGACCGGTGATGGCTGAATCCAGGCTGGAACTAGAATTGCAGGAACCTGCACTGGGACCAGTAATGGCTTCCCAGTAACTGAAGAAACCGCCACACATGGAATGCCAGAGGAGACAGCAAGCCCTGCACACTGACACTGAGGTGGAGAGGGGAAAGCAACAGAGACCGCAACTGTGGCTGGAGGAAAGGAATCATCAGAGAGTCCCCTGTGCCAGCGGCTGAACACTCTGAGTGGCAGGTAACAGAGCTTGTGGTGGAGAGCCACAGGTGAATTCGTGACACCTCTACAGAATATCTATTCTATCTCACAGCAGTAAGCTGGTCAAGGTGAAAGCAACCCACTGTTGCCCTATTCACTACCTAGGTTGAATACATGGCAACAAAATAAGCCAAGGAAGCATTACACCACAAGGAGACTTTGGGCCTCATTCATTACAGATCACTATTGCGATCACAGCTGCAATTACACACGCAGTACTGCTGCGAAAGTATGGTAATGTTTGCAACTGCTCAGCCAGTATAGAGACGCCCACTACCGCTTTCTCACATCCGTAATACCTCGCAGCGCTGTGTATACAGTACATCGGTAACATCAAGTAACATCTGCCCCTCACGCAGAATTACAGCAAGTTTGACCTGTCTCAGAAATTGCAAGTCTACTCGCATCCAGTGAGTACTCAAGCTTCATATGCCATCGCAGTGGCTAATTTATGCATGCCCAGGAAATGGCATTCAAACGGACAGACAAGCCTGCATTTCTCCAACCACTCCCCCATCACCATCCCCAAACGCTAATGTCCTGTCACTCACTCTGCGATGGCTTTGTTTCTGCGTACGTGATCACAGTGCAATAGTAATGCTGGCCTGTGCACATGCACTGCGGTGCATATGCATGCGCAGTACGAAACTTTGGCCGATCTATGTATGCTGTTGCAATTGCGATCAGGCCCTTTGTATAAACTCAGGGCCTGATTCAGAGCCATTTGCTAGATGCGATTGCTCGCACGATGTTTATGCAAATTGCGTATGCTCAGCAATGCATTAGCATGCCCAGTATTTCTGAGAGAGCGATCACATAGTGTATGCAGACACCCACAAGCCTGTTTTAAGATGCCCACTTGTGCACGTCATGTCCAGGAAGTTCATGCAACCATCGGTACATCGGATGCTATTGCAGCGATTGCGGTTGACCATACCCTGCCACAAACACTTCAGTGTAAAAACAAGCCAGGTGACGTGTACTATGATGCTGTGTTAGAATTATGCACACCTCTAAAACACCGTTGAGATGCTCAGGTACGCCTGCATTTGCACTCCCCCGTTTTTAATGGGCAGACCCTGTTAACGCCTACAAACAGATTCCCCTGTCACTCACTCTGCTGGGCTGTCTATGTGCAGTGAGCGAATGCATTGTGAACTTTCGCTAAGGTATGCACATGAGCACTGTGATGAATACGCATGCACACAATGCATACACACTGCATACCATCGGCAGCAGTGAGAGTATGCATCTTAGCGAGCGGGTCTGAATGAGCTCCTCAGTCTTTTAACCAGGGATGACACAATCAACATGGAATGTGATAACAGAGGTGCAATTGATCTGTGTAATAGCACCAAGCAGGGGCTGGCTGGCAACTTTTAGCCTGGGGGGCAAATGCATGCAGGCGGCCCTGGCAGAGGAGTAGCGTGTAGCCAGGGTGCCCGAAAGAACGTGCGTGCTATGGCGCCCCCCCCCCCTCAGGAGAGGACACCCTTATGCAGGCCTCGAGTAGTGCCCCCAGTGGTGATCCCCCCGATGCAGTGCCCCTTGTGCCCCCAGTAGTAAGCCACTTATATAGTGCCCCCAGTAGTGGTAACCCTTATGCAGTGCCCCTTAAATAGTGGCCCCAGTTGTAGTCTTCCCCTATGCAGTACCTGCACTATTGTCCTTTATATAGAGCCCCCAGCAGTGGTCCCTCGATGCAGTGCCCCCAGTGGTAGTCCCCTCCCCCTATGTAGTGCCCCTAGTAGTAGTCCCCTCCCCCCTATGCAATGCCCCTAGTAGTAGTCCCCTTGTAGTGCCCCTAGTAGTAGTCCCCCCCAGTAGTAGTACCCCCCTTGTAGTGCCCTAAGTAGTAGTCCCCCCCTTGTAGTGCCCCCAGTAGTTGTAGTCCCCCCTTGTAGTGCCCCCAGTAGTAGTAGTCCCCCCCTTGTAGTGCCCCCAGTAGTAGTAGTCCCCCCCTTGTAGTGCCCCCAGTAGCAGTAGTCCCCCCCTTGTAGCGCCCCCAGTAGTAGTAGTAGTCCCTCCCTTTGTAGTGCCCCCAGTAGTGGTCTCCTCCTTATAGTGCCAGACCCCCCGCAGTAGACACACATAATATAAAAAAAAAAAACACTTCCCTGACACCCGCTCCTGCTCCTGGTCCCGCTGCCGAGATCAGCTCCTCCGTCCGCCGCTTTGCATTATTGGAGTGACGCATCATGGGAGTGACGCGTCACTCCCATTTTACCCACTGCGGGAGCCGGAAGATGTCCGGCTCTGGCAGTAGGAACAGCAGCAGCCGATGAGAGTCTGTCTGACTCTCATCAGCTGCTAAAGCAAGCACACAGCTGCCGGCGCTGGCGGCTGTGTGTTTGTGCTGTGTAGCGCTGACCGAACTCCGTCTGGTCAGCGCTACACATGCGGTGCAGTCTGTGTCACAATGACACAGACTGCCCGCGGCCTGCATGACGCTGCGGCCCGGGGGGCACATTGCACCCTGCCCCACGGCCCAGCCTGCCACTGGCACCAAGCACCATGACTGGTCCAAGCAATTAAACATCACTTCATCGATGAGCTTGTGGAGAATAGATCTGTTGTTGTGACCTAAATAGCAAGTGAGAAGAATCTGTTACTGTACTGTTACTGTACATCAAAATCACTGGTCTTTTTATAGAGACATGTGTACTGAAATATACTTGACATGTTGATATCTTATTTCTTGCTTAACCCCATATTTCTAGTTACAGGTATTTACTGCTGCAGAGATAAAATTGTATGTTTTAGGTAACTGGAGACCTTTTAAAGCTAGGGGGGTGTTGGTAATGGAGTGCGCTCCTGCACTAACATCATGATGTCTATTACTGAAACATCAGGTCCATAACCAAGATGGCCACCAACAGTGCTACTATGCATGTGCAGTCCCATCTTGCCACTGTGATTGAATGCCATGGTACTTCATGCACATATAGTACTTAGCTCGGGAAATTCAATGCTTCATCTCTGCTACCTGTTATTGTTACTGTGAGTACAGATGTACATCTGCACACTACAATAAACCTGAAACCCTGATTAAGTCTCACTGAATGACCCACTTCCTATGCTTATTCTGTTGGTGTCAACTTGTGTATACCACAAATAGTACACATATATCAACAGATTGCACTGTCTGTGTGGAGCATGGGTACTGTGGTTTCTTCCCAGATTATAAAAACATAATGGTAAATTTATTTGCTTCTGACAAAAAATGGACACTTGTGTGCTTGTGTTTGTGCTTTTTGATGTATTTGTTTGTGTGTATGGTACAGAATTTAGGAGTCTATTTACTAAGCAGTGTTAGGAGACAGAGTGAAAAGTGATAAGAAAGCGATAAGGTGCCAGCCAATCAGCTCCCAACTGTCATCTCACAGGCTGTGTTTGAAAAATAACAGTTGGGAGCTGATTGGCTGGCACCTTATCACTTTCTTATCACTTTTCACTCTGTCTCCTAACACAGCTTAGTAAATAGACCCCAAGTCTGAAAACTACAATGGGACAGGAAGTAATGTGAACTATTACATAGAACAGCAACTAAGAAAACCCAAGATGGCTGCCTCAACACCTGCAATAATGTGAGCCTTAATAGGAGAAATTGGCAAAATAAATAAATACTACTACTACTAATAATAATAATAATAATTATTATTATTATTATTATTATTCATTTTATTATTATTAACATTATTATTAGATTTTGCAAACTCTTAACTTTTCTTACAAAAAAGAAAAAAAGAGAGGGAAAAAGAATATGAAAAGCATGTCTATGATATGTGAAAAAAAAACAACTGTAATGAAAAAAATGATGGAAATTATGAAAGACAGGAGATGTTATGGTTAATGTTATTAAATCTGTCTTGTCACAGTATGTGTGCAAGTAAGGGGAGGGACTTATGGGTTGTTCCTTTAAAAGATGGTGTTGTATGGTTATTTTGGCAAGAACTCCTGGATCTGTCTGGATGGTAAACTGAAAAGTCAGGTGGCTAGTTTGATTGGGCACTGTGGACAATTTATCAGTGGCATTTTGCTTGGTATACAGTACCAATCACCGTAAGGTTAAGATGGAAAAAGTCTTTGGTTGTATTCTCTCACATTTAATGTATATGAGGACATAGGAACAGATGGGATGTAGTCTAAATCCCGACGGCTGAAGACCGACAAGGGATTTAAGATAGGCGTCAAAATACCAATGCCTATCTTAATCCCAATGCCGGAACACAGAAGGATGCCTGCCCGAACAAGAGGGTTAGGCTACAAGAAGGGAGGGTTAGAGGGTGAAGGGGGAAGGATGAGTATACTTACCCAACCCCTGTCGGGATACCAAATATCGTCATACTGCTGATGGTATTGTGACAGGAGGCATCCCGACAGCCAGCATTACATACCGATTCTTAACAGATAGCTGTAGTGTTTGGAATTTTTGTGTTTCCACTGAATGCAGTACGTCCTTGATCTTGATCTTGTGGTGTGTGCAGTTTTTCAGCTCAGAATTTATACATATTAATTGTTTGGTGTAAGAAACTGTTCAACTGTTTCGACAAGTGATTCAATGGTTTTGACAGGTGATTTCATCTTGCCAATTTACATATTACAGTTTCTCAGTACATTTTGTGAGTCTCTAATATTGGACACAATAGAGTAGCTTGTGTGAAATGTACATTAAACATTATGATTAAACTTATAAATCAATTACATTTGTTATGCTAATGTACTGTAACATGTAATCACTGGAAATAAGCCAGTAAAATAAATGCCCTATCGGCAGATGTCAGTCCACTAAAACCCAGTGTTAAATATTTAACTTAACATAACTTATGTAAAAATAAACACAAGTACAATGATATGAAAATTAAAAACGTGATCAGCCTTCTTATTGAAATATCATCAAACAATTAAACTACTACTGGTAGCGGTAAGAAAGAATGGACAGTTGACTGCTGGCTAAATCATCTTAGCTCATGCCACTATCCTCCACCACACTTGCAGGGCCAATTGCCCTTCTCAACAGCAAGCAAGCTAGGTTCTCCAAATCTTCTACCAAAACATGCAAACACCCAGCCAGTAAGCCAGTGCCGCTGACTCCAGAAGGATGAAATGAGCCTACTAGTGTATTGAAGGTTGCACCCAAAATAATTGCAGCGAGATAACCACTGTCCTGTCGTTCTTACCCATAGGTCCCCAAAAAAGGAGTCCTGCCTAACACTAGCTTCTCCCCAAACATGGCCACCTAACACTATTAATCCCTTAACTACCTACGCTGGGCTACTTCTGAGGGGTTTAAGTACATTCTTGCACATGAAGTGTGCTCTCTTTTCATAAATGCTCTATAGGCAGATGTTAGTCCACTAAAACCCAGTGTTAAATATGTAACTTAATGTAACCTAAGAATAAACAAAAGTACAACGATACGAAAATTAAAAACTTGATCAGCCTTTTTATTGAAATATTATAAAAAATTCTTAAACTACTTCTGGTGGTGTTAAGAAAGAACAGACAGTTAACAGTTGGCAAGTAAGCTAGGTTCTCCAAATCTTTTACCAATACACACAAATGCCTGACCAGTAAGCCAGTGCCACTGACCCCAGTAGGACGAAATGAGCCTACTAGTGTATTGAAGATCACACCCATAAATTACACTAATTGCAGCGAGCTAACCACTGTCCTGCCATTCTTACCCACCAACGCCCATCACCACCCCACAATAGACGGGCCCGCCACCAAACTAAACTAATCTCCTTGACTAAATGATCCAAAAATAGGCCTTCCTGCAAAAGGTGCACACCATTGGGACAAAAAGATTGGAATACCTAAAACGAATAAACCGATGCTCCACAACCAGACCACCTAATTCCAACACCCATCTAGCAACAAGGAAATTCATGTTACACTGTGCTTTTTCCACAACTACTCCCATCATATCTTCACACCAGATTAGGGATAATAGCTGACCAAACAAAGGTACACCCAAGCCACCAATCACAAATTGTCTCGATGCCATGGACCATAACATATAAAATTTCCAAAGATGACCTGGACCCTAAGTGAACAATCAACACACCAGGAGCCCCAAAACACAAAACCACATCTGACACAATCAATGAGTGAAGTTCAAAACATACCCTTCCAACCCAGCCACCTAATGGGGTCAACTGCTGTTAAAATCTTTGAATCACGTGCAAAAGGCGACTTAGACGCCCAATGCACATAGGAGTTACCCACAAACCATTTTGGGTGAACATCCAATTTGGCTCCTAAAGAGAAAATAAAGCAAAAACTTTAAATTTTTAACTACCCAATGATCTAGCACAACTCCAAAAGAAAGAAGGAAGAAAAATGGGGGGGCACTAACTTGGCCCAAAATAAAAACCTGAAAAACCTGACCAAATCACAAAAGTCAATCAGTCTCTGTGGTACAGGGCAAAAACAGGACAAAATCCCACGGATTCCCTACCACTAACTGTGACAAGCGGTAACAGCCCCCAAGTTAAATTTACAAAAATATAGCCAATTAGTGCACTACCAAAATAAAAATGAAATTACCAACACGTCTTATTCGTGGATATAATGTTTATACACGTTGGATTTCCAATGCCCAAGAGCCTTGATCTCTGGCACTAAAAATCCTGTGTGGGCTGTGGCAAAGAATTAGTGCTGAACTCACCATAGGGCAAACTGAGGGACAAGATACAGTGCTTAAAAACTGCCCTAAACTGATACAAGGTGAACCATGTGGGTTGGTATATTAATTTTCTCTGGCTGAAGCCACCAAGCAGATAAGTCCATCTGGAAATGGGGCCAAAGAGACCCAGTGACCAGGACCCAATTAATCTGTTTTAGAGTGCCTAGTCTTGCACAGCATATACAGCAAAATTAGAACATAGGATAGGCATGACACAGCATGCCAGACACCAGTGCTCATTTACCGGGTCTGGCAGCACTGGTCGTCATCTGGGCAGCGGACTAGGAGTCCCTGACACATGCTTCTGAAGTCCCTGGCTCTCCCTTTGACTTCAGCTGCAGTTCTTCTTTGCGGCCGTGACTGCCATAGGACTGTGCATGCCCCTCAAAATCAAATTTAAAGAGGCAGGTGCACCAATAACGACATAACTGTGGGTGGCAAATTGAAGTCCCAATATATAAGAAGGATCTTGGACACTTCTCCTTTGCCACAGTATAGACTCACCTATCTCCAGCATTCTGACACATGTATCCTGACATCTGTTCCAGATGGGATGTGGTCAATATTTTGGAAAAGAGGATGCTGGCACGTAGAATACCGGCACTGGAATTCTGACTCCTGTCAGAATCCTGGCACCGGCATATCGGAGGTAATTAATGAACTTAAAGGGAGGGCTAGGGGTTAGGGTTAGGCACTAGGGGGAGGTTTGGGTGCAGGGAGGGGGTGGTTAGGTTTAGGTATTGTTGAGGGTGGGGTAGGAGAAGGGTTATGATACCTCCTGACAGGTGTCGGTATCCTAATCCTGTCAGAATGCCGGTGCCAAGATTTGACCACCGGGATCCCGAGTACCGACATCCCGTACCCAACCCATTCCTGACCTAAACTATTTCAGTGATCTGATTCCTTTTGATCCTTTGGCACTGCATCTGGCGATTCTGGTTTGACCTCGGCTATCCTCAATGACCTGATTCAGTCAGATCCCCATTACAGTACCGTCCTTCTGTTTCTGACCTGGCTTGTCGACTGTGCGCATACACCTCACGGCGTGCTTCCAGCTACACTCCAGTGCACACCAGCACCGATACTAGGAAACCTGCATGTCGTGTGTAAACTCCCCTGCATACCATTGGCACGTTAGACTCCGCACCTCTGTACTGGGTATTACCCAATTATGAAGTATGGGAAAGCATCTAATTTCCATCTGTGATTTGTGACAAGGTGCAATGGAAGCATTGTTTGGTGCAAGGCAGCCACCAGCTCGCTGATGCGAAAAGTCCCATGGAAGGCCAATGCAAAAGTAACCCGGAATAGCACTGTCTCATATGGAGAACCACAAACCTTTGATAAAATATTAACTAATTGCACTAACAAGGCAAAGTAATGGGCCGCCCGCGATCATCAGGCGCAGAGACCAGCAAGGCTTCCCAGCTCCCTAACCTAACCAGCCGAAGAGACTCATCAAACGGATGATAACAGACCTGAGATAAGGACTCAGGAATGGCATAATTTACAGACCCCCCCCAGCTGGAAAAGACAAGTGATAAATAAGACAATATTTCCCGGGAGCCTTCTTGAGCACCATACCTAATGGGGACAAAACCAGGTCAGGAACAGGAGGAACAGGAAATGGGCAAACCATGTGACCCAACTGAATATCCATGCTTACCTTTTCTACCTAAGGTTCCTGGGGAAACCTAGGGCCACTGCACTGGAAACTGGGAGCTGCACGCAAAAACACTGTCACCTCCGGAAGTGGGTACCAATCTAACCATTTCATCATGGCATCCATGCAAACCGAGGATGCAGTGGGGGGCACCTCAATGCAGGCAATGGTGTTGAAAAAACAAGTGCGCAAGTGCTTTATTAAATGCAAAACAATGGCCCTTGGCAGGCAGAGCCCTGTTGGGACTTGGAGGGGCAGACCCAGTAGCAGAGAAGAAGCTTACACAGCCACAGTTGTGGGCTGCATCACTTCCAACAAGACCTCAACATCCTTCCACCCCAGGTCGAGGGCACACATGCTCGACTGTTTGTGTTGGAATTCTTCATCATAACGCCACCAGGTAGCACCTCTTGAGGAGCAAACTAAGCCACAAATGTGAGACAGGTACCTAATAACATTCATGGTCTCACCGGGCTGAGTTTTTAGATAACAGGCCGCAAACACAAACAAACCATTCAACCAATTGATGTAGGACCGGTGAAGGTCCTCCCGAATACCATCCTTCTTTTTAGCCAAAGCCTTGCACACCCTAGAGATAAAATCAAATACAACTACGTATTTGCCCTTGTTAATGCGATCACACATGTGTGGATGTAGCCCCCACAGTAAAGCAGCATTAGCGCAATGGACCACACCCCCAGAGCTGATACTGGACTCCTTGCTACTACACGACGAATGATGATACCAGCCTATGTTTACTGTAGGTTACAGGTGTGTTAGGTGATCTTATTTAGTTCAGCTTTCCCTCCCTCCCCTGTTGTTTGGTTCTTGGTTGCTTTGATTTTTTTTTTAACCTATTTTGGGCTGGAAAGAACGCAGAACAGCAGACCAGGTGCAAATTTTTATTGTTTTAGGGTTCTCCTATATTTGTGTTATATGAACTGCGCCACCCTCACAGAAACAGCAAAAACTCACTCACTCACGCCAGGGAAAGTCAATTTTAGAAGGGAGAGTTGAATTCCCTAATTTTGTGTGGCTATTAGCACCTTGGGTGGTCTCTGCCTATAATGCATTTGTCTGTTGTAGTTAGTTGTAAATTTGGGTTTTGCTCAGTTCTGGATGTCCTTTCTTTGCCATCATACAGTTTTAATTCATTCATAATAAATGAATAAATAGTTGACACATTTTTTCCAGCATAATGTCTCTGTGGCTTTTTGTTAATATATTAAACCTATATTATATGTTATTACGTTTTAACATACATTTTCTGAGTAGCATAAGGGACACCTTTCAGCTGATGGGAGGTTTAAGACAGATAGATATATTTTACCTGTTTGTGCATACGACACATAATAGAACATACTGTATATAGCAATATAATTGTACCAGGGATATACCTATGAAGCACCTGTCAGCTCTTTAATGCCACAGTACAACTCATGATCATGACAAGATGCTTCAAGCTTGTTTGGGCAAGGGAAATCTTGTATATTATTAGTAGTTTATGAAGAAAACCATCCACCTCTTGTCACATGTAGCAGCTCGTAGGTGCTTTGGGATGTTCTAATTTCATGAATCTGAATTAACAGGGTGTGTACCAAAACAGATTGTTTAAGGTGAAAGATTCTGTAAGGGAACAACATTGTGGTTGTTTGGGTGAGACATTCTTCATTATAGAAACAGAACAAGAAATGAGTAATTCTGCTGTCTGGAAGAGCTTGCGTTATCATTTATAACATGCCTTTTCATAACCTGACTTACCTTTTATGTGTCTAGTAAGTGCAATGGAATTAAGGCGAGGAAAGACAGACAAGAGAACTTTGTACTGTATGTAAAAGGTATAAAAGACCATAATAATGACATTAAATTGACTTTTTGAATGAGAAATAATATACACTTAGTAATTTACAGAATATATATGATTTGTAAATTCATGAACAATTAATGTAACTATTATTACCTATTGTGTATAAGTAACTGAATATGTTTAACACATCTGTGTTATTATTTTTCAAAACTAGGTTTATAGCTAACCAAATAAAATGATTACAATAGCATGACAATGAAGGGTTGTGAAGAACAGGATAGAGGAGAGTAAATAAAGGCATATTATGGAAATAGAACATAACTTTAGAAAAGTAAGTACTATATGTAATATTTTCTGCATGGCTAAAATGAATACACCATATGTAATACACAATATGTACATTTTAAGACATAATAAATGACAAAACTGAGTGTCACCATGTTGTAGCAATGCAATGTATTCTATAGGTCCTTTTAGCCATTGCCATGTACGATAACCAATGCTAAATCTGTCAAGCAATATTTCATTCAATTGTCTCATTGTTTTGCATCGTGAATACTGTAGTTTGTAAAAGGTTTGCTGGAAAACTAATATAAAGTAATATAAATGTTCCAGTGTTGTGGTGTCACAGTAGATAGCATTGCTGTTTTGGCTTGTTTTGGGGTTGGTTTAAATTCCTGGACCATAGTATTATCTGATTAAAATGTTTATATTCTGCATGTGTTCATAATGTGTCCTGCAGGTTCTCCCATTTCCTCCCACTGTCAAAAGACATACAGATATATTAATTAGTAAATAGGCCCTGGGAGTACTGTATATGCTTGCAGTAGGGAAATTAGATTTTACTGATGTGATCACAATGCTGCTGTATATGATGGTGTTATGTGTAATAATAATAATAATAATAATAATAACATACAGAAACTTATTTTTTAGAGTTTTTATTGGTATCTCTTGGGTAGAAAAATATTTCTCAGTGGAGAACTGACTTTGTAAGATCATTGAAGATTACATCAGATATCCTACAACACAAAAACATAGGGGTCAATCCAATTGTACACAATGTACTCGCGGATGCAAGTTATTGCGACAACGGGCGCACTCGACGGCAGTGTGGATTCACCTAAAACTGTTCGCAGCCCCATAAGGCTCAGAGCAAAATTAAGCGAAGTTGTGCTCGGAGTGGCCCACGAAAGGTGAGAGGTGCAGTGACATTGTCAGCGTAATAACGCAGTTGCATTGGGAACTCGCACCCTTCACATGGAATAGGATTGACCCCAAGTGCCCATCCTTCTGTCCAGCAGTTGCTGACTGAGAGTGGGAGCAAATTTGAGTATAAAATAGGGAATCAGTATGTAATACCGCCGGCCGCATGGCGTTTCTAATCCTGACAGCGGAAGCCCGGTAGGGGTGAAGATCCCGATCGATAATTTTGGTAAGTACCCCTAACCTTACTCCCTACCCTAACCCTCTTTTAGGGGTGCCTAACCCTAACCTCCCCCCTAGTGCATAACCCTAGCCCTAACCCACCTCTAAGTGCCTAAACCAAACCCCCCTTTTCCCGCTGCCTCAACCTAAGTCTCCTCAGGGGGTGCCTAACCCTAACCCCTTTCTTCCCCTAGCCTAAACCTAACCCTCCCAGGGGGTGCCTAACCCTGTCCCCCCAGGAGCCCTGAAACCTAACCTTCACCCACCGCGGCTGTCCGTACCTGGCACTTGGCTTACCTTCATTCGGTATGCCGGGCATCGGGCTCCCGGCATAGGTCTAATGACAGGTGTCAGGATTTCAACGCTTGTCATTAGTACCTTGCCGGGATTTGACAGTCGGGAAGCCGGCGGTCGGCATTTCGACCATCGACTTCCTGACTGCATCCCTAAAATAGTGCATGATGAGAACCAAGGGGGCGAAGAGCCCTACTCATAAAAGTTTACAGTTTAGTGGAGAGGGAGTATTACTGGGGGGTGAACTAGGAAGAGATGAGGAAGGCAGACAGGGGGAAAGAGTGTGGAGAAATCTGAAAGGTTTATTGAACAGGTATGTTCTCTATCCATATATCTAAATATATCTATAACTTATATACCCATATTCAAAATGTTCTGTACATTTTAAAACAAATAATTCATTTGTTGTAACAGATGAATGAGTTTACTAGGTATATATTCATTTCTACAATGCAGCATACCTACATTAACAGTGTGTTTTAGGCAACTTGTGAAATTATTGACTCTTATTTCACAGTTTCATTGGTTAGCAATAACATCCACAATGCACGCCTTATACAATACTTCCACTTTCCTACTACACTTTTAATTTTTTTCAGAGCTTTTCTATTACAGTATTTTTAAATTTTAACAACTGTTGTCTTGTGATTTTTTTAATCAAAGACTGCCACAGCATGGTGCTATCCTAGATTCGGCTGGCGGCACTCCTATATAATTAATATATCTAATTAAAAATAACCTTTTATTAATCAACACATGCTTGTAAATGAAGGTGCTGCTGCATGCAACACACAATAAAATAAAATTATTGGTATTGTAAAAAAAAAATTAATCAATGAAACAGGAAGAGATGTGGCTGTATATATCTCTCATTTTAAATAATCCCATGATATGAAACTTCAATTCACATTCTAGACAGATATTTCTTATTAATTGGTATAGATTGTGTTATATATTGTGTTATATATTTGTTATATGATTAGTTCCGGAAAAAGGTGTAAATCAGTGAAATCACTTAAGAAATATTTATAATAAGCCTCTGCACACTTACCCAGTGTAAAAATGACAGGACCTGGTTGGTTCGATTTTCATCGCCATCCATTGTTTAGTAAGTAGACCCCTTAATCTCTCTCCACTTTATCTCTGTCCAAGGCTTACTACATCTCCTCCTATATACCTTGTATCTGCTTGTAAGTTCAGGTGAGTATTGTACCAGCACCTTTTCATAGAAAAAAATCACTGGTTATACTGTATATATGATGTAAGAGCTATATATTACAATAGTAGGATTGTATTTTCTGTATGTTGAACCTACCATCAGCTTTAGAATACCACCAGTTCAAGTAGATATTTTTTATGTACAATATTGAATACCAGATAAGTGACATTAATAATACCAGATAAGTGACATAAGGGTAGATGTATGAAAGCGGCATGTTAAGTGCCGCTATAGCTCGCTTCCTGCTGGGGAAGCAGGAATCACTACCGATGAGATGTATAAACATCTCATCGGCCGGAGAGGGGGAGCGTTAACTCCCCCCTCCGGCGCTACCTAGTGCTGATGCGCTGTGTCTCTGTCCTGGCCGGCTCCACTGAGCATGCGCAGGATCTCGCAAGTATCGCAAGATCCCCGCATGCAGCCTGGAGCCGGCAGCAGCCCCAGCAGGGACAGCGCTGTCCCTGCTGTGGGGATAGGCTAGCATCAGGCTGTAGCTGTCGATAACGACAGCTACAGCCGGCCGAACGGTCATGCGGTATGACCATTCGTACATGGCCCTGCCGCTCGGTGCTGCTATCTTGTAGATAGCAGCGCCAATAAAATATCTTGTAAAATATCTATTTCTGCTAAATTTTATATAATATTCAACCAGTGTAGGGTCCTAGCTGCTGTCGCTGATTAAGTCTGCATAGGCTCTGAATGTTGTGTCATGGATTTTCGGTAAGAAGCAGGGGGATTCCATCATTGTACATTCAGTTTAGTGAAATGTGCAGTACAGTACTGTTTACAAAGAGCACTAAATGAAAATGAAATGCAAGTCATTCAATGAACACCCTGAAGCTGATTTGAATCACTTACAATTATATGTGCTGACTTAGTTCAAAACATGATTTTTAATTACATTGCAATCCTAATCTAAATAAAGAGACCCATTTTCTCAGATAAGCCCAGTGGCAAACATTAAATGTCTTATGACTTCGGTTTGACCATACTTGGACTTTGATTAACTGACTGACTTGATGAAAAAAAAATGGCATGAAATGTAAGATTCTGAACAGTTTAAGAGCCTACCAAGTTATGGCCTCAAGATACAGATTTGTCCACTGAATGTCTGCCTAATTACTAAAATGTAGATGTATTGTATATACAGGGGTAGTGGTGAAATCTTAAATATACATTTGTTCTCAATTATCTCCAACCCAAATTGCAGCATTTAAATAGATTAAGCAATAAGGCTATTGCTAATGGCCCAACAAAAAATCTGTTGGATGCAATATGTATGTCGTTTTTTGCAAAGTGCTTAGTTCTGTCAATAAACCCTGTGTGCCAAGAATACTGTACATTAAGCACTGTCAAATTGCTTACAAAAAAAGTGGAAGATAGTTCAACTAATACATTTCCTGCTGCACATGGTTCAAATTATTTTGCCAGTACCTTGGTGTCCAACATTCAGTACTGACTGTCAGTTCTTCCCTGTGCACATCACAGACAATTAGTGCATTTTCTCTATCCTTAGTTAATTTAGCATTACCTATGAGATGAATAATTGCTGTAGAAAAAGGGATTTCATATGTTAATGAACCTTAAAGTAATTATTAGTCAGAGTAATAAAGATGGAAATAATTTGAAGTCCAATTCAAGAATTTATAGGTCACTTAGGAAGCACAAAATGTCTACTCTGCAGTGCAAAACTAGCTCTATGTGCCCGTCAATCTGCAATGAGGAACTTACAGCCATTTCCATTGTGCAGAAGCACTTGAATTCTGCACCACCTCAGAGATGGTATTCTTCAGGGCTCGTCCCATACTTTGGGAGCTGTTTTGTGCCTCCATGTTGCAATTTATTGGAGAATCACATTTCTAGGCACAAATATAACAAGATTTACAGGCACAAATGTAACACATGTAATTAAATCAATCTTGATGTACCCTCATTCTTATGATTAATTAAAACCAACATTAGGATAAAACAAGCATCATTTTAGGAGAAAAATTAAAAGTTGATATCATTGAAAGGAATGGTTCTATGGTGGCATGAGGCTGGACTTGACATTTACCCTTATCCTCAAAAAAGTGAGTGGAACATAAGTGTACACCATGATGTGCGCTGGGCAGACCACCCCGATGTATGGGCACTCAGTGGCAGCAAAAAATTGTGATCTCGGGATGAACTCCTCTCTTACCTTGCTGAACACAGGTTTCTCCCTCCAGATACTGTGAGTACTAGATTATATATTTTCACCTTGGGTACAACTGATTAGTAGTTTTTTTTATTTATATATATATATATATATATATATATATATATATTTAGGGATGCTGTCAATATTCCAGAACATGGGACGCTGGCGCTTAGAATACCGGCACCAGAATCCCGACACCTGTCAGATCCCGGCGCTGGGATACCGACCACTGGCATCCCGAAGGTGAGTACTGGGGTTAGGAGGAGGGTTAGCGTTAGGATTAGGGACTATGGGGGGTTAGGGTTAGGCACTAAGGAGGGAAGGTAAGGTTTAGGGTGCAGGGAGGGGGACGTTAGGTGTAGGTACTAGGGTGGAGGGTTAGGTTTAGGCCCCGGGGGGAGGGTTAGGGGTAGGGAGAGGGGGAGGGTTAGGAAACCTACTGACAAGTGTCGGTATCCTAACCCTGTCATGATTCCGGCATCAAGATTTTACTGCTAGGATCCTGAGCACCGGCATCTCATACCCAATCCATATATTTGTTGTGTGTATACTAGATGAACTTGGACATGTTTTACTGAGTCGTTTTTGAGTAAAGAAGTTTTTGATGAATAAAGTGTATCACTATGTCACATTTGGGTTGAGTATGATATGTCAACATGATAATGTCGATATGTTTACGTAGCCAGTGATGCAATGTTGACATTTTAGAATGTCGACACATCATCAGTATTGGCCCAGCTGTAACTTATATGCTCCTGACAGTTCCAGCTGAGTCTTCCGGATCCCAACATTTGAACAAATATTCCCTAATCCCTACCCCTACCCTTAACCCTCCGTCTAGTGCCTAACGCTAACCCCCTCGACCCTGAGCCTAACATTAACCCTCTCACCTGCAGCCTAACCCTAATGTCCACATTCTGACAATGTCGACACTTCAGCTGTCGACATTCTGAGAAAGTCAACATGTTCCCTGTCTACATTTTAAGAATGCCAATATAATAAAAGTTCACACTGTGGTGTCAATATAACGAATGTTAACATTGCCAACCTTTTGACTATAACCCATCACATTTAGCTGCTGCCCTGTAGTATCATTATATTGCATGTTTGAATAAATCTATCATTTATTTACTCTGATCAAATGAAATCATAACATATCTGGAGACAGCATCAGTGTGATCTACCTAACAACCTAACTAACTAACTAACTAACTAACTATATATATAATGCATATATATATATATATATATAATGCATGTCCCAATATTTATGCACCTGACTGTATATATGTGTCAAAACAGAAGAAGAACACAGGTAAATTGCATTAAGTACATGAGTTTATTAGCAAAATAAATAGCAATTAGTATAATTTTGCTGTTACTTGTGCTAGCATGAGATTCAGCCCTGGGAAGTGTGAGGATACTATTTCATTCATTTTTCCATCTAAAAATGCATTTTATGGTATATACTGTACCATGTCAGCTAGTTTTTATAGCGACATATTTATAAAGTATATGATGTTCCCTATTTCTATTATAGTAATTTAGCATACAGTAGTTTATACGTTGTGAAAGGGAAATCTAAACCTATAATAACATATCTCATGAGTAGTCTGTGCATAATTATATCCAGTTTGAACAAATCTATACTCTCTAACAAGGAGATATTGGTAAATTCAACCATGCATAAAAAAAGTCTTAAGTGACCCTATATTTCTAGGACTGATGTATTGTGGGCTATAAATATAAAATTATAAGGTTGTCTGTACATATTTGGCCATGTCACGTGCAGCTTTTCACCAGTCCCCTGATTATTTCAGTTACGTAATTCCATGTGACATCCATCTGTCACATGACAAATAGATCTGGTATCATAACTGGCCACCATCATCCTAATATCAGCCTGTTCATGCACAGAAATGACAACAATAATGAATGACGGCAGTATATTTGCTATATAAGCAAGGGAGAACAGAATAGGAAATTATTTCATTGCTACCTGTTCTATCATTTAAACATTAATGGCTTAATTCATAGATGCACACAAGTCTGCTCTATAGCTGAGTCTCATGATTTTTAGCAACTGCACATGTGCTGAGCCTGTATCTGCAATTTTGACAATCTACAGTCGACTCAGAGCTGCAGATATCTCAGCCTAATCCCTACTTGTGTGTGCAAATGTGCGTTCACATGTAGGATACGTATGATGTGACCATTTCATGGGGTGTAGACAGAAATGTTGGATGAGATGGGCATACTTAGAGATCCATTTTATGTCAGACAGATCTCTGGCACTAAGGTTTGGGTTGATGTAAGTCCACACTGATAGTGCTAAAGGCTTTCACAGGCATTGATGCAGCCAACTCTGGGCACACTCTCATATTCGCATTTATTTCCGAGCATGCAGATGAATTCTAATTGTTTGCAGCTCTGAATCAGACCCTAAATCACAGGTTTTCAAACGCCGTCCTCAAGGCAGCCCAACAGTTCAGGTTTTAGAGATGTCCATGGTTAAGCACAGGTGGTTACATCTAATTGACTGATGTACTAATTAAGTCACCTGTGGTAAAGTAAGGATATCCTTTAAACCTAGATTGTTAGGGGTAAATTTACTAAAGTGAGAGTTTTTAGAAGTGGAGATTTTGCCCTTAGCAACCAATCAGATTCTACTTAACATATAACTAGCACCTTCTAGAAGATAAGAGCCAGAATCTGATTGGTTGCTATGGGCAACATCTGCACTTCTAAAAACTCTCACTTTATTAATTTTGCCCCTGGGGTTGAGGACCGAGTTTGGGAACCCCTGCCTTAAATTATTACATTGTACAGGGAAAACAATTACAATAATAGGGTTACATTTAAAAAAAATGGATTCATCACGGAAGGAAATTTTAAACACTCTTATTTGTAATGAGCCAGAACAACAGTGCTACACTAAAGGATGCATCATCTGCATTTTACTCAAACAGCAATTGATAAATAATGGATGATTTGAGAATCATGAATTTTACATGAGAGACACTATTCTATAATTTTATTAATTTTACTCATGCATATCTCACTGTAAAAATGGAGAAAGGAAGCTACTGTATGCTGATGATTTTAAAGTGAGACTATTCTGTATAATTTAAATTTATTTTAAGTGTAACCTTTAGAAGCGTATAGTTTATAGCTATTTATGTGGATAACATTTTGCACATACAGGCTGAAGCTATCTTTACTGATTGTTCTTTGCCTCAGGCCTAATGGGCCGGTACTTCCACTATAATGTTTAGTGGCATCATGCACCTATTTTTATCTGAATGTGCTAAATTTTACATATATGACATTTGGAAACAGTAATGCAATATTTAGCAGGCTCTGATTAAAGGAGCTTGGCAAGTTGGGGGCATTAATAACTATAGGTAACTAGGGGGTTTATTCACTAAGCCTTGGAAAGAGATAAAGTAGATGGAAATAAAGTACCATCCAATCAGCTCCTAACTGCCATTTTTCAAACTCAGCCTGTAAAGTGACAGTTAGGAGCTGATTGGTTGGTACTTTATCTCCATCTACTTTATCTCTCTCCAAAGCTTAGTACCTAAATATTTACTAGGTATGCAGTTGGGAAGCCGGCAGACCTAATCTCGACAGCCGGCTTCCCGACTGCTTTATCCCGGCGAGGATTAAATGACAGGTGTCTAAATCTAGACACCTGTCATTTTACCGATGCAGGGCGCCGAGCGCGGACAGCCGTGGGGGGGTGAGGGTTAGGTGTAGGGCTCCCGGGGGGGACTTAGAGTTAGGCACCCCCCGGGAGGTTAGGGTTAGGCTAGGGGGAGGGAGGGTTAGGCACCCCCGGGGGGGACTTAGGGTTAGGCACCCCCCCAGGAGGACTTAGGTTTAGGCGGCGGGGGATGGGGGTTAGGTGTAGGCACTTAGAGGGGGGATTAGGGTTAGGCACTTGGGGAGAAGGTTAGGGTTAGGCACCCCTAAGGGAGGGTTAGGGGGTTAGAAATAGGTTAGTGAATACTTACCTTCGACGATCGGGATTTCCTCCTCTGCCGGGATGCCGCTCTCAGGATTCCAACCACTTGGTAGGGGTCCGGCGGTAAATCATACGATTCCGTTTACTATTGGCGTTATCCAATTATCCCTGAATATGGTTCGGGCGCTAATGGATCCACGCGATCGGCGAAAAGGGGGCTTTTTCGCCTATAACCCCCTTTTTTCGCCAATGTTTTTTTCACCCTATCCTATTATTTCGAACTAAATAATAGGATCTATCTCACGAAAACACATGGGTCTACGAACTTATTGCAGACCCTATGTGTTTTCGCATCAGGTCCAGAAAAATAACCACGATAAGTGCTGGCATAGGGCGGCACATCGGGGCTAACAGAATAGCCCCACCGCAATCAATTAGCAGCGCTACTTTAGTGCTGCTAATTGGATACCCCCCTAAGCATACCTTATTCTATTCTTTCCAGCAAGATTTAGTTTTGTGTAATAATAATGTATTTAGCTGAAATTCAATGCATATAGGGTGTTCCCTATTTTGAAAAAGGAGTCAGAACAGTTTTTCTTTGTTGTAGAATACTTTATTTTTATTTCTTTTTAACCATGGCCTACACTTTCAATGAGGCGCCTTCTGTACCTTCCAGGTGCAATTTATAAGGGAGATAAATATACTAATGAAATAAAAAAATTACAATGTACAATAGTGACAAATATCATAAATACAGTCCTCATGTCACATCACTGTCATGACATAAAGTATACAAAACTGAGCAGTATTTGCAAATAAAATTGGAAAAGTGTAAAAGAATGTTGTGTTCCTAAAGTGATACTAGGTTTTATTTCTTAGTGACATTTTTACTCTTACTTCTATGCTGGACCACACAAGGTCACACTCTTAGGGGTATATTTACTAAAGGTAAATTTTAATCAATTGTGATCAATTTAAAATAGATGAAAATTAATCAACATCGATATTGTGTTTCTGGGGCTAAATCATACATTTCCTAATACTATATTTTAAAAAAATCAAAAACTGTTAGTAAATGTGTGATTTAGCCCAAGTAACACAACATTGATGTTGATCGATTTTATCCTTTATTGCAAGAACACTGCATGTTATGCATGAGGTCGATGATCATCGATAAAGCAGAAAGAAATCTGTTAACTTGACATTTTAGTTTTGTGACAGTGATGACAGTACAATGCACTATATTTAAAATACAAACAGTATTAATACCCCCATAATATTTATTTTCAAGGGTTTTAGATAAAAATAAATAAATAAACAAAATACATTTTTGCAAGTGTTCTTGGTTTTGCACAGCTCCGTCAAGGTCCTTCAGGTAACTATTTAATGATTAACCTATGTGGCAATTGTACAATAGATCAGACTTCATCTGGCCTCTTATTTGTCAGAGTGTCACAGTTGCTGTTAAGCCTTTAATCTAAAAGCACTGGAAAATGCTGATACATGCATTACAGCTCTAGTAAGTATGCAACGTTTACTTAAAAGTTTCAAGTATAAAGTCATTTCCCTACCCTACACCATTCATTTCATTTCATGTTATACTGAATGACACTTCCCCTCTGGAGACTGAGTCATAACACTATGAGGTGGGCCGATAGACTTATTTAAACAAAGTTAAAAAGATTTGTATCTTTTTATACTTCCTTTACATTGGTATTAAACATACCCTGAAAGAAGCTCTGAGAAAATGAGAGTGTGCTAGCTATGAATGCTGTGTAGCTGGAGATAAAGAGATTACTTCTAACCTGTTTGACAGAGCTGTTGGAGTGATGGATCTTTTGGAGTGATTTCACAGTGTCTGGGTGGATTCAAATACCTGCAGGTCATTAGAAATGAGAACAATCAGCCACATCCCACCATTATGTTATGTTTACTCACGAAGGTATGTCGAAGTAATTTATGAAGGTATTGTCACAAAAATAGCTGAAGAATATGTGAGGTGCAATGACTTTCGTAGATGATAACTATAATTAAAGACATTGTACAAGGGTCATACAAGGTTAGGAGTTGTTGGGGTTGATACTTCTCAGTTAGTCAGTGAAAGAAAATAATTTAGGATGCAGTTGTTTCCCAAGTGCCATTGTGATGACACAAAAGTGTGTTTTGGGGATCAGGGGGTATATTTACTAAAGTTTCTAAAACATACAAGTAGTGATGTTTCCCATAGCAACCAATCAGATTCTGTGTTTCATTTTCTAGAATGCAATAGAGAAATGATAGCTAGAATCTGATTGGTTGTTATAGGAAACATCACCACTTTTCTGTTTTAGAAGGTTTAGTAAATCTACGCCCAGGTGCCTACATTATATATCTTGAACTCTCCATGGATTTAAATGGATATTTGATTTTGCAGGGTACAACAACATTCTTTAGGTGGAGATGAAACTTAGATAAGGGTCAAATTGGTAGTATATTGGGAGAAATATATAAAAATCAACTTGATTTAGATGGTTAGGTCTAAAGTGACTGTAGGCTCCAATGTTATGAAAATTAAACAAAACGTTATGCCATAGAACATGGACAGAAGTTGAAAAGTTTCAGGTGGTTTTCAATTTCAAAGTATGACCAACATTTACTATTGAGTTTTATCACCAAAATGAGTTATAAATGTCACTGTGTATGATAAATAGTGCTCCAGCCAATTAGCTCCCAACTGTAATTTTTCAAACAGTTGATAGTTGGAAGCTGATTGGCTGGAGCACCATTTATCATACACAGTGAAATTTATCACTCGTTTTAGTGATAAAACTCGTTAATAAATGAGACCCTATGTCTACTATTGACTGCTACATACCTTGGTCTTCCCAGCAATATCACTTTCTAAAGATGACAGATATCAATAAAAAAGAATTGCTCTGTATTAGTAAAAGCCATATTATAGTAGTGTGTATACACTCACAAACCCCCGCAGTGGATTTCAGTAAATGCTCTTCAGATGAGTATATTAGAACACTTTGCACCTGAAGTAAAATTATGTTAAATTTGGGCAGAATTCAGTCTATAGCTTCTATGCTGTTGGTATTGAGAAAAGCAACACTAGAAACTGTGGGCCATAGCAAGTGTATGGGGCTTAACAAGGCATCACAGTGCCAACAATGTGAACAGTAGAGGCGTACAGACACAATGATCAGGGACCCCTATGCCTGCACAATTTTCAGATTGCCTTTCTAGTATTACAGTATGTACATAAGGAATGCAACATGAGATAATCCTGAGAAAACCCCTCATATGAACAAGCTGTTTAGCTGCACTCACCCACACATTCAGGCAGCTTAGGAGCACATGCATAAAGTCTGAGTAACATTTGCTTATTCACTGTACATCATTTAGGTTCAGTTCCTTTAAGATAAGTATTTATATCTTAATTCAGTGTATGAAAATATTGCTGTTAATATTCACAACATGCAGCTACTAGTGCGTGTAATGGGGCCCATACATCAGCTATTAGAAAAAATGATTCAACTGTTCTGCGTTATTTTCCATGATTTCATGATTCTCCAATCCAACAATATGTGCCCATGTATTACTGATAGTTTTCAGTGATTTGCAGATAATTTTCAGCAAATAACAGATCTGTCAATTGTGAAAGGCTCATCAGTTTACTAGTAATGGTCGGCAAATCGGCGGTTCGTTACTATACACTAGCATTCTATGCCCCTGATTGGTTGGTGAAATTCAACATGTTGGACAACCTGATTTACTGATTCCGATCACCTTTTGGTCAGAATCAGCAATCAGTGAACCCCATACATTGCAGGTATTATTATACAATCTTCTGCAAAACTGGGAATTGCCCCAATTGACTGCTGATGTATGGGCCCCTTAAGAACGATTGGGAATCATGCTATAGTACTTGCTGATCCAGTAGGAACCCTCCCCCTTACACACACACACAAACACACACACACACAGGGTTGGGTATGAAATCCTGACTGTTGGGATGCCGCTGGTCAGAATACCGACAGCAGCATCCCAACAGCTAGAATCCTGACACCCATAGGAAACACAGGTAAGTGTTTTCCTAACTCCTACCCTAACTCTAACCCTCCATCCCTGGTGCCTAAACCTAACCCCTCCCCCCCAGAGCCTAAGCCTAACCCCCCCTCCCCACACCCTAAACCCAACACCCCCTCATCGGTGCCTAAATCTAACCTCCCCCTAGTGCCTAAACCTAACCTCCCCTTCCCCACACCCTAATTCTAACTCTCCCTCCCCAGTGCCTTACCCTAATCCTCCCCCTAGTGCCTAACCCTAACCATGCTACCTAATGCTACCCTCCTCCCTGTACCCCGATACTTACCCTTTGGGATGCTTAAGGTTGGGATACTGGTGTCGGGACTGGTGACCTGTCAGGATTTCGGAGCCGGTATTTAGACCGCTGGCATCCCGCACACTGGGATGCCAACTACAGCCCCCCCCACACACACACACACACACAGACACAGAGCCATAACTAGACTTTTTGGTACCCTGTGTCAGAGAGAGCATTGGTGTCCCCCCATTTATTAAATAGGGACATAAGATAGTGCACCTGAAAAAGGGCCATGGCCTCATGAAGAAGGACCAGGGAAGAGATAGGGGAGGCCAGGAGATGCCATGGCACAGGTCGCACTATCCTGCACACACACTTTCTCAAATGTGCATAGTGAACCTTAAATGCCTGTGTAACTGTACTGACATGTTTGAAGCTTCTGTTTTCTAATGTGCTTGGTAAATTACTGTAAACTAGGGGATCGTTTTCCGTTACCCACAAGTCACAGTTTGTGGTCATTGTATTCTGCCTCATTATTAAGGGACTTTATTGGCAAATATCATAAATCACATTTAGATAAACTTCAATGTTGGTAGTTCCCAGAAAATTCCCACATTTTATAAACTAAGTGCATCCTCCAACACTTCTGACATACAATATTTAGCCATATCCAGACTGGAAGAGATCACTTATATTTACATGTGCTTTTATGTTTATTGAATGCTTACTTTTTAACAGCCTAAGTTTGAACAAAAATTAAACATATTAATACTGTCTAAAACTTTACAATGCTGTGTGGGGACAAAACACAAATTGTAAGTGAGCAGTAACTCCAGAGCATCCAAAATCAGAATCTCTGCAGAAAGGCATGTGATGCAACCAAATGCCATATGCCCTAAAAAAGCTAGCAGCAGCAGTAAAGAGCCTAGGGAGATGTTTGTCATTAGCCCCTCAGTCAGCAGAGGTGGAAACTCATTCAGCCCCATGCTGGACTTTCATTATGGCAGATCTGTATCAGATGGTCTGTTCTATTCTCAGGCCGTGCTGTATTACTGGGGATGCTGCCATTGCTTATTCCTGAAAGTCACGGCGGCTGCGCTTTCAATACAGGAACATGCCAAAAGGACATCATGAAACACCATGTTTTGCTGATTCTTAGGGAATGGCAGAGAGCTATTGTTTTATGAGAAATTGTTATACTTGAAAAGTATTGTACAATATAATGTAACTGATTATGTGATAAATGAGCAGACAGACAGCTGACGCACAAATGTAAAATTCATGAGTACTTTTAAGTTGGTTTCAAGGACACAATGTAAAAATGATACAGATCCCTTCCAAATAAATACTAACACAATAATAGCAGTATTTAAGTTAATTTTGAGGCTTAGAATGATTCATATACCCAATTTCCCATACAGTAAGGGCTATTTCACACACAACAGTTTTGTCCATCCGCCAAAAACAAAAAAGTTTTTTTACCGTTGTTTAACTTCAGCGGAAGTTACAAATACATTAGGGCTTCCACACTGCACGAATACGGCACGGTCGTCGTGGTACAGCCATGATATCCACTGACTAGGACGGCTGCTGTCCACGGCTTCAGTTTAAAAGATTGAAAAGAGATTCAAACACACGGCAATAACATTACACATGGCACAAAACCATTGTGTGTGACAGGGACTGATCCACAGAAAAAAAAAACTGACATTTTTTTTCTATCCTGTCAAAACCGTTGTGTGTGAAAAGAGCCTTAGTCTGGGTACACACCTAAATGACCAGCAATCGTGCCGATGTTCAGGGCGATTTGCCTTCACCCTCAGGGCCGAAACTAGGCTTTTTGTCACCCGGGGCAAGACAGTAATTTAGCACCCCCCCTGGTAATTCCCCTATAGTAATGCCCCCTGCAGCAGTGCCCCTATAGTAATGCCACCTTCAGCAGTGCCCCTATAGTAATGCCCCCTTCAGCAATGCACCTATAGTAATGCCCCCTGAGGTAATGCACCTGCAGTAGTTCCCATATAGTAATGCCCCTGTAGTAGTGCCCATATGGTAATGCCTCCATAGTAATGCCCCTATAATGCCGCTTACAGAAAAAGAAAAAAACAATACGTCCGGTCTGCCTGGCTGCTCCTCGGAATTATGGGAGAGACGTCATGATGTCTCTCCCATAGTGCCCGTGGAGAGAGTCGGAAGCTGGAGTTAAGGAGAGAACTCCAGCCTCTGGATACTGCGGCGCTGCGAGAAGGATCCGGTCGCCCGGTGGTAATAAAATTTCAGCGGGCGTCCGGCTTGGAGCCTCCCTGCGGTGCCGGGCTGGAGGACACTGGCGGCGGGTACACCCGGTTCACGTGCACCTCCAGCCCCCCTCTAGTTGCGGCCCCGTCACCCTGGACATCGCATTATTGCCAGTACACACTTAAAAGATTTAATGAACGATGGAACAGTCACTGTTCCGTCCTTCATTAATATGTACAGTCTCACTGCGATATCGTGTGATTGACTGTGCAGCATGGCAGTGTGCAAAACGGGCATACACACTGCACGATATGTCCAATTTGTCGTTCCGATTTTGCCAAATCGCCCAAATCATGCCGATATCGTCCTTGTGTATGCACCCCTAGTGTAACTTGTTGAATTTCAACCTAAGGGCCCCCATACAAAATTGAGATTCAAAGTTGGTAAGATGAGTTGTACGATTTCCCTTGAAATTCTTCATATGAATTGGTCAAATGGTGAACGATTGAGCGTTACGATTATAGGATAAGATGCATAGAAGGGTGTCACATCATACACGATCAGTTGAGATCTCTCTGCAAAACCATCTGATCTGCGATACAACTAGACGACGGCGGGGACACGCATCAGGGTGGCAGAAGACTCAAAATACAACTATTTTCAAACGATTGGTCTGTCCAACCTGTAGAAATTGCCAACATTTTGTTTAAAATCGTCCCATGTATGGGCACCTTAACATTTGATAGTTCAGTTGCTGCATACAAGATATTTACTTTACAAATATATTTTATTTTATATATTCTTTTTAAAGTAAATAATTGTAGTGGTAAAATTTGATGCCACATTTCCTTTCACTTACCTGGATGGAGAGAGCTACTGTATGATGTAGGGCTCGTTCACAGTTTCTTATGGTCTCCTTCTCAACATTGAATTCTAAAATGCTAAAACGTTAGAACGTGGTGCAAATATGCAGCAGCTTAATTCTCATATGTTAATAGATTGTATTGGTAAAACCACAGTGTGTAACAAATGTTTTTCTGATATGTCAATATGCGCTAATAGTGTTATACAGTATATTGCACAGTAAAAGCATAGCAGTGTGTGACACATGTTTTTCTGATATGTCAATATGCGTTAACAGTGGTGTACAGTATATTGCACTGTAAAAGCAAAGCGCATTTCAGGTTTTATTTCTTATATGTCAGTATATGCTATTAGTGGTACATATTGTATAGGTAAAGCAAAGCACATCCAAAGCACTTAAAAAAACATATTGAAAACACTTTACTGATTGTATCTTAAAGCACACAATATTGTTCTTGAGCTTTACCCTTTTTCCCAGTACTTGTATGAATGAGCCCATTATGTAATGTCCCAACACACATCGGGCCAAATGTAATAGGGTGTCAGTTTTAGTAACAGTACAAACTCGCACTTTCTTGCACTTTTAAAAAGTGTGAGTTTGTACTGAAACTCGCAAATTCAATAGCCTACGAACTTTTCAGCTCGAGGCTACTGCATTTGCGAGTGCAGGCGAGTTTAGGACTATGTAAACGGACACCTTTTAATGCAAGTAGCATTAAGAGGTGCGAGTTTTAGAGAAGCCATCACAGATCAGTGAGATCCGTGATGGCTTCTGTGTGTGTTAAAAAAAAAAAAAAACGTGCACCCCTCCCCAAAAGCATAACCAGCCCCGGGTTTTATAAAGCCTGTTCTGGTTAAAAAAATACAGGGGCCAAAATGCATAAGGGGCCCCTGTATATTAAGCACAGGGCTTTGTTGAGCTGGTCCTGGTTCTGGAAAATCAGGGGACAAAACGAGTAGGGGTCCCCTGAAAATTCCAGAACCAGCACCGAACTCTTTCTAGCAGGGGGATAATGCCACAGCCAGGGAAAACCTTTCACCGGTTTCCCCGGCCAAAGCATAATCCCTGACTGCTAGTCAGTCCAGGCCGGGGATCCCTGGGGAGTTGAGGACCCCCCCAACAAAGGGGTCCCCCTCTCCAGGGCACCCCAGGCCTAGACTGATAGCCCGGGGCTATCCCCGGCACCCTAGGGCGGTGGGTGCCGGGTTGATAGTGTAAAGTGTCAAATTAAAGTTTCCATATTGTCTTTGGTTGTAGAACCACAAGTACCAGCAAGCCTCCCCTGCATGCTGGTATTTGGAGAACCAAATAGCTCCGACGGAGATGCTCCCTGATTGGCTGGCGGCCCCTTCACTGACGGGGCACACGTGTGCCCCGGTCATTTACGCGGAGCAAAGGTATGTGTACACACATACCATTGCTCAGTCCGTATGGATCGGGTTTTTTTGCGTTTTTTTATTTTAACCCCTGGATTGCCAGTGGACATGATCGACGCATAGGAGAGGTGAGTATAGATTTTTTTTTCAGGTACACCCCTATGGATTACTTCGAATACTAGGTGAGTATGTGTGAATGTGAGTGTGAGTGTGCATGTACAGTATGTTTTATTAAAATTATACTTTCACGGTGTATGTTTGTTTATTTACGTATTTCTTTATTTGTGGAACTACAATTGCCAGCGGGCCTGTAATGCCCCGCATGCTGGTATTTGTGGTTCTCCAAATACCAGCATGCAGGGGAGGCTTGCTGGTACCTGTGGTTCTACAACCAAAGACAATATGGAAACTTTAATTTTACACTTTACACTATCAACTCGGCACCCACCACCCTAGGGTGCCGGGGATAGCTCTGGGCTATCAGTCTAGGCCTGGGGTGCCCTGAAGAGGGGGACCCCTTTATTGGGGGGGTCCTCAACTCCCCAGGGATCCCCGGCCTGGACTGACTAGCAGTCAGGGATAATGCTTTGGCCGGGGAAACTGGTGAAAGGTTTTCCCTGGCTGTGGCATTATCCCCCTGCTAGAAAGAGTTCGGTGCTGGTTCTGGAATTTTCAGGGGACCCCTACTCGTTTTGTCCCCTGATTTTCCAGAACCAGGACCAGCTCAACAAAGCCCTGTGCTGGTTCTTAATATACAGGGGCCCCCTACGCATTTTGGCCCCTGTATTTTTAGAACCAGAACAGGCTTTATAAAGCCCGGGGCTGGTTATGCTTTTGGGGAGGGGGTGCAAGTCATTTTTTTTTATTTTAAAACATTTAACATAAGTACACACAGAAACATGTACATATCTCATGGATATGTGCATGTTTCTGTTTTAATCTGACCTGCTCAGGATGTACTCGCTAGCCTGAAGCAGGTCTATTATTTGGGGACTTTTGGTAATCTTTTTTTTGCGAGTCTGAAACAGACACTCTATTACATTAGGCGAGTTGATTGTTTTCAATGTGAAAACATCTGGATGCGAGTTTGAGAATGGAGAGTTTTAGTAACTCTGAAAAATGCGAGTTTTAGTGAACAGACACCCTATTACATTGGAGAGTTGTGAAAAATTGCGAGTTTAGCACCAAACTCGCAATTTACCAAAACAGACTACCTATTACATTTGGCCCATCATGTGTTTTCTTTTATGTTTTCTTACATTTTAATCATATGTGTGCTGTGAGATGAGTGAATGCATAAAAAATACTATCGATGGAAAAAAAAACACATTAAAAGAAAATATTTTCACATGTTTAAAACAGTAAAAGACTATACTATATGTCAATGACTGACTGTGATTGGTCAGTGAATTGTATGTACATTATATTTAGTGAATATTTTTAGAATTACAGATTGTAGGAGCAAGAAGTAATGTGAACTGTGTGAAGGCGCCATCTACTGAAACATTTTATTATTACAAAACACAAAAGGTTTGCTCCACCAGACGTAAGCTATAAATCATTGATATGTTTTGCTGTTTTCAACTTCACCTGCAAATAAAAAAAAATAAATTTCATCACACTTATCTCATCTAAAAGTATTGCTAAGCAATTTAGTTGGTGTGTGTACTAATTCGTTGCTCAGATTGCTTCCCCTTGGCTAATCACCTAATTTAGATGAGATGCTGTTTAATGTGAATATGGTGCAATTGCAGAAATTGGATAAACACTTTTCTTCAATTTCAACTTTGACCGTTTTATAACATTATGACATAAAGAAAAACAAAATGAAAAAAGGTTGAATATATAATTCCCATATAAAGCTGCCAGAAAAAAAACATAGATCTTTTTTAATGATTTTAGATAGTAAAAGGATTATACAAACAAAAGATAATAGCTTCTTAATGTTTCAATGAAGGTCACCACTTTAACTCTTTCACATCTGACTTGCAGTATATGTAGGTAAGCAAATTGTATAAGTTCATTCATACAACCTTTAAGACTACATATAAGTTCCTGTATATTCATCTTTTTTCATCTTGTAAGTAACATCGTAACATATACCTTTAACAAACCTCACAGGCTTTCATATTCCTAACCTGATATAATGATAGATGAAAAAGATTAACCACTCGAATACTGGTGTCACATATTTACTAATCCAAACTCTTTGTATAATGTAACTCGTCACTGTGATAATAAAGCCTTTACGTATTTTTAACGTCTTATGTTCGGAATTACAGTAGATGAACTCATTCTTTTCATAGTTTCCAAAAATTATAGGCAAAATTTGTTAAAGCACTGTAGAGTGTTAGTAGGAGAAATAAAATATGGACACTTAGGAGCAGATATAGAGTTGGAACTAAGAATCTATTTTTGGTGTAATATATAAATTTTTTTTAGTGTGCACATGCACCAAAAAATCTTATGCTTCTATCAGCATACAGTTTCAGTTGCATTTTGTGCTTATGACATCTCACGCTTAGAGAGACGGAATGGCGGATGGAGGGGGCTTGAAAGTTTAGAATCAAGTAGAGAAGGATCTTTTTTTGTTTTTTTATTAAATAACCCCCGAAAAAGATTTTATATCACCACAATGTTTTTGGGAAACCTGTGAGCACTTACCCCTTGTGAAATAAAAGAAATATATATATATATAAAAGCCAATAAGAGATTTACTGTACCAAATAAGAGTCACAGTAGCCTCTATTTCAAAGTCTAAAAACATAAAATGTAACTTAATAGCTTTATTTCTGCATGGCAAACTTTATACAAAAGTAAATATTAGACTGACTACTAGTCATAATGCTACTATTATAACAAAAGGAAAACTTCAAAACTATAAGTGAACAAATCTTTAAGTCAATTGCAATAAAACCTTTGAGCTGTGCATTATTTAGCAATTAATGCACTGAGTTAGAATTGTTTCCATAGGTTTAATTCTTCCCTTTATCACCTATTGCTTCCCATTGCTCAACGCTTTGATTGTTTCAGTCTCTGACTCAGCTCTGATGTGTCCCAAAGGCAGACATGGCAGTCTGTAACTCACGCAGTTTAACAACCATTCACATCTCCATTAACCAGCTCATTGGGTCTTTCGTATATACTTATGAGGGTAAAATGTCTTGGACTACAATTTGAACAAATGTTTGTCAACTAAATATTCTTAAAGCTCATGCAAACACTTTAGAATTAGTAAACATATTTAGTTATATTGTATTACTTATTACAACATACTTCTATAACAGCATCACCCCATTCCATAAGCTAATGCAGTTTAAACATGGAAAATTAATATTTATAATCTGCTTGAGGACATACAGGGGAAAATACCTTGATTACTTTCTAGGTATTTAGTGCAGTAGATAGTTGGGTGGAAGCCACGTTGCTTCATACAGTTTATTATACGTATGTTAACTAAGTTAAGTTCAGATCAATGAGGTTCTTATCTGTTGAAGACAAAATTGTTAGGTTAGTTTTTTTTCTTCCAAAGATTTTAGGAATTACTTTTCTGCAGAGCAATTACAGGGAAATACTACAATGTAACAATTCCACATTGGGGGGAGAATTCAATTATACACGATAATGCAATATTTCTTTATGCGCTAAGTTTTCGCACCGTTCACGTGCAAATTACGTTTATCACGTCTTTTCATGCTCCTGTTTTTCACGCAATCCAATACCAAAAGTCGCGATGCGCCATTCGCGTGAAAATTCTAACTGCTTTTACCCACGATAAGTATACTGTAGGTGAAAATTGGTAATTCTGCCAGTAATCCCAAAAGAAGGCAAAGAGATATAGAGTAACAATATAGAAGTGTATTTGTGGCCCTAATAAAAGTATTTGGGGTTCTTAAATTGTGTCATATGGCTGTTTTATGCATATTTTTCAAACAATCAAATAATGATAGAAAGCAAGTGCTTTTTTCAAAATAAATGTTTTTTTTTAAATTAGGGGTGCATAAAAATGCCTATAACTATATATTTGTGTCATTTAAATACACTTTTTAAAAACCTTCAAAATATCCCTCTAACACCCGCCTGCAAAATTACAAACGCCTGTGATAGCACCCCCATATACCTGTCCCATATCATTTAGCCCATTTTCCTGCACTTTGCACATTTTCACCCCAAAAATGACATGTCATTATTGGCCAAATTAAGCCAAAATAAAAAATGATTTTGCCTAATTAGTCATTAAGTGTCCTAGTGGTTCTGAACCAAGTCCTGACATTTTTACCTTGAACTGGGGATTTTCACAAACTTTTCAGGAGGATAGTGGCTTACTGCTACACAAAGATGTATTGGATGGTAAAGATGGACAAAGTGGACTTCAAAAGAGTAGAAGGAAAGAGGTGACTCAGCCTCAGGAAGATACAGCCAAGGGAGAGAAGAATTGCTACATCATCCCTTTGCTTGTCACCAGAGCGAGGGGTATAGAGTAAGGACAACATGATATAAGTAGAGGTAATTGAAAAATATATTATATCACAAATTTTTACGCTCAATTTGAAAGGTTACTAATTTTTTCAACATTATGATTTGCAAATATATTGTAAGTCTTAATGGGCTTTATGTAATAACCTGCAAGAAAAACCAACCTGGTTTTGCCTTTCAAATTATTGTCACTTTAAAAATATGGGCAGACTCCCATGTCTGTATCTCACGGGCTATTACATAAGGCACAATAAATGGTTAGGTGCATAAGTTAGTTAGCATCATGTAAAACTGTAGTAAAGATGGGAAATTTGGTGTAAGGAGTGTTTTGGTAGAAGATAAATACTAACTATACCTTATGAAAATTTGATGACATGACCATTAGAATTCTACATCTTTCTATTTAAAAGTATTTATTTCTTTATAATAGATACATTAAGGGCCAAATTCTATTAGCCATGGGTTCAAGTAACATGTGTTTATTTATACAGGTCAGAAACCAACGGCCGTGACTTTTTCCTATTTGCTTAGAAATCTGCATTAAGTCAATGTGAGTCTCAATGGGAGTTAACACATATTTTAAATTGCAGCTCCTGAGTAGATTAAAAGTAGGGAACAAAAATAATTTTAAGATAAAAATGGCAGGACTCTGGTGCACCCTTCCCAATGCATGTAATTAGTGTCATTTGGCAAAATGACATGTAATTTTTCTGGTGATTCTCTGTAAAAAGCTCAAAAAAGGATTGAATTATATTGGACATGCATTTTGGGTGTTGTATATATTGAAAATTAGTTTTTTAATTTGCAGATGGGAGTTACAGGTATTTTTTTCTCAATATTTTTTTTAAACTTGCTTAGAAACAATTAATAATACCATTACAGACATTTTTCTGTGACCCAAAATATGCTAGAGGCTTTAATTTGGTGAGATACATTGCTTACTATAATTTTCCACTGTTAATAACTGAATTCTGTGTGATTACTTATAGGAAGCAGCCGACATTGTTCACCAATCATAGGCTTGCTTTTATATACTATGACAGTAATCAATAAAAGGTGCTTCAGCAAGCAAGAGGAGGTAAGAAATTGTTTGCAATGGGTGACATATTCTCATGACCAAATGGTGATATATTTTAATATTTGAAAATAAATTCCTTAAAATTTTTAGTGATTAGTTTGATTTTTTAATCATACCATTAACATGAGCTACGAATATAAATTATTTATATTATTTACAAGCTGACATACTCGGTTTCACCCAGATAGTCCTTAAATATTTATTGTTTCCATTTCCATCTCATCACTCCAGCAACACATTAATGCTTCACCTCTATACTAATGCATCACTGCTATAGTAAGTAATTCCCCTCCCTCACCTCTGTAGTAACACATTTCCCTCCATCGCATGTGTTGTAACACATTCAACATCCTCCTCCCTCACCAGTATGGCACTCGACATTCCAATAACAGGTGTTAATACGGGTCAGAAACCAACGGCCATAATTTTTTCCTATTTTCTTAGAAATCTGCATTAAATTAACGTGAGCCTCAATGGGAGTTAACAGATTTTAATAAAGATAAAAATGTCAGCTCTGGTACACCCCTCCCAATGTATTTAATTAGCGTAATTTGGCCATAATGACGTCATTTTTCAGGTGATTTTCTATAAAAAGCACAAAAAAGGGTTGAATTATATGGGACATGTACTGTATTTTGGGTTTTGCATATATTGAAAATAATTTTTTTAATTTGCAGATGGAAGTTACAGGTGTTTTTTTCTCAATATTTTTGAAATTTGCTTAAAACAATAATCCCATTACAGACATTTTTTTGTAAGCCAAAATATTGTAGAGGCTTTAAATTGGTGAGATACACTGCTTACTATAATTTTCCACTGTTAATATCAGAATTCTGTGTGATTACTTATAGGAAACATCCTACATTATTTGCCAATAAAAGGCTTGCTTTAATATACTATGACAGTAGCCAATAAAAGGTGCTTCAGTTTTCAATGTATGACATACTGTATTCTCATGACCTAACGGTGATTTCAATTATTTCACACCTTATAAGAACATTTAATACTTTTCTTATGGCCACTCATTATTATTATTATGATTATTATAAACATTTATTTATATGGTACCACAAGTGTTCTGCAGCGCCTTACAAAGTATATAAACAAATAAGTGAACAAGAAACCAGTGACACAGTACAATACAATGCAGGACAAAGACATGGTTTATACACATTGCTGCATCAGATATCATAACAGTCAAATAAGCAGCTGGGCATAAGTAACAAAGTATTAGGTGCCCTTGTGGGAAGTAAGGTGTAGATAGTACTGTATAAGTAAGGAGAAGCACATGAGGGAAAGGACTCTGCTTGTGAGAGCATACATTCTAAAGTGGAGGGGCAGACAAACAGGTGTGACACAGATGGGGTAGACAGCAAGGAAGGAGTATGTAGCAGCGAGTTAGGATGAGAACTGAAGGTTTTAAAGAAGCAGTGGATCTTGAGAGCCTGTTTTTGGAGGCAGGAGGGGTAGGAAGTAATCAGCTGGCAGGAAAGGTGGCATGCATTTGTTGAGCAAAGTGGGTGGGTAAGACTGAAGGGAGATGAGGTCAGAGATGTAATGAGGAAAAGATTGGATGAGGGCTTTGTAAGTGAGTGTTAGAACCTTTAATTGGGCTCTGAATGGGAAGGGGAGCCATTATGTGGCTTGTAGGAGAGGGGAGGCAGATGAGCAATGTTTGGAGAGGAAGATGAACTGAGCAGCAGCATTGAGGACAGATTGGAGTGGAGACAGGTAGGAGTCAGGGAGGCAGTAGTAGTAGTAGTAGTAATTGTAGTAGTAGTAGTAGAATGTGTGGTTTGTAGGAGAAGGAGTCCAGGGTTACTTCAAGATAGTGCATTTTGGGGCTATATGAGATTGTACTATGAATTGATAAAGAAATTGTGCAAAGTGAGGTTATGCGGGAGGGTGGGAAGATAATCAGCTCAAACTTAGACATGTTAAGTTTAAGAAAGTGTTGGACATCCAGGAAGAGATAGCAGAGTGGCAGTTAGAGATACAAGTGAGGAAATAGGGAGAGAGGTCAGGGGAGGAAAGGAAGATCTGAGAATCATCCACATAGAGATGATATTGGGGGTTAAAAGAGCTGATGAGTTCACCTAAAGAGGACATATAGAGGGAGAACAGGAGAGGTCCAAGAACAGAACAATGGGGAACACCGGTAGTGGAAGTGGTGGGGGGGAGGATTCATGAGAGGAGACAGAGAAATGGTCAGAGAGGTAGGACAGCCAGGAGAATACAGTATTATGTGGACCAAGGAAGTGAAGAATTTGCAGGAGAACAGTGTGGTCCACAGTGTCAAAAGCAGCAGAGAGGACAAGGAGTAGAAGCAGCGAGTAGAGTCTCTTCGATTTGGCAGCAAGGAGTTCATTGCTATCTTTCATGAGGGCAGTTTCAGTGGAGTGGAAGGAATGGAAGTCAGACTGAAATGGGTCAAAGAGGAAGTGGGAGGAAAGAAAGGCAGTTGTAAACAATACACCCAAGGAGTTTGGAGGTGTGGCTCCCCTATATGAATAGTTAGGGAAAGGAATGTGTTACTACAGAGGTGAGAGAACAAAATGTGTTACAACAGCAGTGAGAGGGGAATTTGTTACTATAGAGGTGAGGGAGAGGAATGTGTTACTACACAGATGAGGGAGGAGAATGTGTTACTATAGAGCTGAGGGAAGGGAATGTGTTGCCCCACAGGTATGGGGCAATTTGTAACTACACAGATGAGGGAGGGGAATGTGTTACTATACAGGTGATGGAGGGGAATCTGTTAATACAAAGTGAGGGAGGGGAATGTCAAATGTGTTACTCTAGGGTGATGGAAGGAAATGTGTTACAACACAGGCGAGGGAAGGAAATGTGTTTTTACATTTTTACAGGGAGGAGCAGGGGTAATGTGTTACTCCAAAAGGTGAGTGAGGGGATTAAGTTACTACAGGTGTGAGTGAGGGTAATGTGTTACTACAGGTGTGAGAGAGGGATTGCATTTCTACACAGGAGAGGGAAGGGACTGTTGAATTTGTTACAACACGTGCGAGAGAGGGAAATGTGTTACTAAAGAGGTGAGCAAGGAAAATGTGTTACTACAGGGTGAGGGTACACATGTGAGGGAGGTAATGTCTTACTATAGCAGTGATGCATTAGTATAGAGGTGAAGGATTAATGATTGCTGGAGTGGTGAAATGGAAATGGAACTGTAAATATTTAAGGTCTACCTGGGTGAACTCGAGTACATCAGCTAATAAATAATATAAATTATTTATATTCTTAGCAAATTTTAAAGGTATGGATAAAAATCAAACTAATCACTAAAAATTTTATGGAATTTATTTTCAAATATTAAAATATATCACTGTACATATCCCCTGCCACACTGTTCCATTGTCTATGGAACTGCAGCCTAATTAAACATTTCTGGTTACAAATCAAACACCGTGGGGTAAATTTACTAAAGTGAGAGTTTTTAGAAGTGGAGGTGTTACCCATAGCAACTAATGAGATTCTACCTATTATCTTAGGTAATTGTTAAATGTTAAGTAGAATCTGATTGGTTACTATGGGCAATATCTCCAATTCTAAAAAACTCTCACTTTAGTAAATATAGCAATATATATCATCTACTATTGTCCACCTATTTCCATTGACCCCAGAATGGGCTGTTTTGGGTTTCCTTGATCCTAGCACCCGCATTACCCTGAGTAACCAAAAGATCCTAACTATAAACTCTAACGTAGCCCGAAAAAGTATCCTGCAGCAATGGCTATCTCCCCACCCACCACCTCTCAGATTATTCAAAGAAAAAAAACTATTTTTCATTTTCAAAATGGACTGGGTAGAAGCTTCTCTCCACAAAGAACTCAGTGTTAAAAAATATTTGAATATCTGGGAGCGTTATATACATTCTCTACCAGATGATATTAAAAATCTTATACTTACATGCTTCCAACCCACTCAATGGCTGCATTCACATTTGACATCTGGGAACTTCTTACTCCACTCATAAAACCTAATGTATTGGCTCTATTTACTTAATTGTCCTCATCCGTAACTGTACTCCTGGCCTCAGCCCGCTACACTCCCCTCACCCCTCCTCCTTTTGTCCATCTCCCATATTTTACTATATATCATTATTTACCTCCCCTTCTAACCTCTTTGCTTTTAATCTTCTTACACCTTTCTCCTCTTTTCCCTTTCTCTTTTTGTTTTCTTTCCATCGGGTCTAGACAACACTTGTATCCACTCGTTTCTTTATATGATAAAATAACTTATTTTACTTATATCCAAGAGGGTGCTGCAAAGTCCCCATAGCAAAAAAAAGACTGTCTCTAAGAGACATCCTCCTGTCACCACATACACATAGTATTGGTGGCGACGGCAGCAGGTCCTATCAGCCGCAGCCACCACCTGCTATCCCCTACCCCACTCACTCTAAACTCATCTTCAGCTGCCTGGGCTGCCTTTCATTGACATCTGCTATGTGAGGAGAGCTGGGAATGGGGTGGCCCCTGCCTGGTATCACATCACAGTATTATGTAATACCAACCAGTGCAGGTGCCACCCCATTCCCAGCTCTCCTCCCCTGCTCTCTGCTACCCTCCAGGAGCTAGCTGTCGGGCTGTGTGGCCTGCCTCCTGACACACTGACTTCCGCTGTTATACCAGCGCGCAGGTGCTCGGGCCATTCCCAGCTCTCCTCCCCTCCTCTAGGTGCCAGCTGATGGGCTGCCAGCTTGAAAGTGACTGTGGTATGTACTGTTATGTAAATGTGTAACAGTAAATGAATACATGTGTACTCATGGATAAGAGTGTGTGCATATATGTAGCTGCTAGCTATGTATATGTCTATTTGTATCTGTATATGAGATTATGTGTCTGTATATATGTACCTACAGAATGTATATGTGTATTTTGTTTATAAAGAATCTATTGGAGCCCGCACTCACTGCAAGAAGTTCATCCATTCGGGGGTGCAACCTCAATGTAACCATCAACAAATGAGGTTCACTTGTGTACAAAAAAAGTCCAAACTTGGAGAGCACTCACCATCACAGAAGTAATCAAGTCTTTTTTATTTGTTACATACCACCAGTATCATAATATTCAGGCTATGTCTGACGTTTTGATCCCATGTGGGACCTTTGTAAAGGTAGAAAAACACCCAGACTGCTTAAGCCATCAAGAAAGGTGCAACATACATAGATAATTATCACAGTTTAAATACCATGAGCACTACTTACCAAGTGAGAGCCATGTACTCAATGTCCAGCATGCAAACCATACTGGAACAAAGGCCCGAGTAACCCCACCCACTTAGGAGGAAACGCAGCCAAGCCTCACTATCTGGCAGCCAATCAGCAGAGAGGACAATCACATGTTGTAAAGGTCACGTGGGGTGGACAACCACTATGTCACCTTAAGATACAATTCATAATGAAATATCATCACTAACAGTCGCAGCATGCATACCGCCCAACACCACGGCACCAGTACTCAAGTCCACCACATCAGGCAGAACGATCTCGGCATAAAGCAGCCGCAGTGCCATGTTCCATACTCGATCAGTCACACATAATGCATGACTATCAGGAGATCAGGCCAATCACATTACAGGGTTTTAATCTAACCACCAATGAAAAAACAGCAGAAATGACTCTAAGTAACATTTGTAAACAGAATAATAATATAATGTACAGATCTAGAACAGTTAATGCACCAAAAAGGAGGATGCTCTCTTCAGCATCAAGAGACATCTATACAGGGCTCTCACGGCAAGAGTGATCATGTTAATACATTAATACACATACATATAGAAATACAATATTTAGAACTAAAAAAGTTTAAAAAGCCAGCCAGCCAGCCCAAAACAACGGACAAAATAAATATAATTACAAAAAAACACTAAACAAAATTTGTTCATTTAAGCCCCTCAGGGCCACAGTGTCTAAATCAAAAATCCATTTCGCTTTGTTGCGTTTGAGTGCCAATTCTCTATCACCACCCATTGTCAAAGGTGGTTGCCAGTCAATAACCATGCATCTTAGGGAAGCTAGTGAGTGCCCTTTTATCAAAAAATTGTTTGCCACGTGCTTATTAGTTACCCCTGTGGCCAGAGCTTGTCGAACTGAACTGCGGTAATTCGCCATCCGCTCGCAGAAAGACCTTGTCATGAGGCCAATATAAACCAGGGAGCAGGAGCAAGATAACATATACACCACAAATTCACTTGTACACGTGGGTCTGTGTCTAATTTTAATCGATCGCCCTGTATGTGGGTGTCTAAATGAACTGCCCATGTACATGCTCAGGCAGGTTATGCAATTAATGCAATGGAAACAACCTGTGCACGTTTCTCTAGATGACAATTTCCATAATGTTGGTCTCATCAACAATTGTTTGAGGTTTGCACCTTTGCGCAGCGATATCAAAGGTATCTTATCTTTCATTAGCAGTGATGTGTCAATTCTAATAATCTTCCAAATCTTATGAATAGCCTTCTGTGCACTGGTGGCATGAGTGTCATATATACTAGAGAAAATTATACAATTCTTTAGTTTCTCTTGATTAATCAGCTTGGCTGAGGCTTGATGAAATCTCTTCCTTGCCTTAGCAAGACAAGTTTTGACAACCTTTTGGGAGTACCCTCATTGTAGAAAAGTGACTCCATCTCTTGTAACTGTAGTTCAGCTATCATGGTTTCGCTGTTATTTCTCAGTACCCATAAAAATTGTGATATGGGAAGACTGGACTTAAGGTGTTTGGGATGAAAACTTGTAGCGTATTGCGGTCCGTTGTCTTTTGAAACAAAGTAGTTGCAACTTTAGTATCAATCCTGAATACAGCTAGGTCAAGGAAGTTCACACGTTCACTATCAACCATATATGTAAACTTCACAGGGGTAGGTAGATCATTGAGCTCACTCATCATCGCCACAAAACTATCATGATCAACAGACCAAATCATAAATAAATCATCAATAAATCATTTTAAATACATAATATTTTTACCAGATATAGGGAGAATGTAAGTCTGCTAAAATAAGTGCATGTATATATTAGCATACATGGGGGCCACATTGGACCCCATAGCGGTCCCTTAGACCCGCATATAGAACCCATCTTTGTACTGGAAGTGATTATGGCCCTCATTCAGAGGCGGTCAATAGATGCAAGCGGCCGCTCTGAATCAGGGCGGCCGCTTGCATCCTGAACGGCTGCCTCCTTGTTGATCGTTAAGCTGTGAGTTACCACCCACAGCTTAACAACCGACCTGGTTGATGGTTGCGATGGTGATCACCATCGTGACCATTGGGGCTTACGACCAGACCCTAAGGTTGGGTCTGGGCACTCATAAGCCCCAGGGAGCTTTCTGCTCTGATGGAGCAGGAAGCTCCCCACTGACATCACTGATGATGTCAGTGCAGCCGCCCACAAAATGGTAGGCGTTCGTAAAGGAACACCTCCATTTTGGAAACCACCCCTCCGGCCCACCTACCAAATGGGGGCAGCTGTCGACCAACATCGACAGCCGCCCCTTTGGTAGCGAGCTCCAGAGTGACAGAGTTTCTTTGTCGCTCCAGGGCTTGCGCACGCGGAGTGCGGCCACTGCACATGCCTAACCATCGAGTCGGTTACGAGTGCTTCGGCACTCGCGACTGACTCTGAATAAGGTCCTATATTCCAAAACACACCTCAGAAGTTCCAATAGAAACTCAACTGGAGGCATCGATGTTATGCTCTGAACATACATAAGAGCTTGCCTTGCTGCCTCTATCCTGTCATCATGAGGGATGACGGTGTAGAGGGACCCAACATCGATGGTGGAAAATAACATTGATGCTGAGATCTCATCCAGTTCTTTCAGCTTAGAGATGAAATCTCCCGTATCCTGTATGTAGGTCAGAATCTGATCAGCAAACACCTGCAAAAATCCATTCAAGTACTGTGGATGAGGTTGGAGAATCGATTTATGTGCCGATATAATCGGGCATCCAGGTGGTTGAACAAGGGATTTATGCACCTTAGGCAGTGTATATAAAATCATACATAAAGGAAATTGAACTTTCAAGCAGTTTGCAAGTGGTTCATCTTTGAACAGCATCATCAATGATGTTATCAACTTTACTTTTGATTTGCTTCATAGGATTATAAATGTATTTATTTTAAGTAGCAATATCAGACAATTGTCTAGTAATCTCAGCATCATAGTCAGTAAAGTCTAGTAGGCCAATGGCTCTGCATTTGTCGGCGGGCCATATAACCAGAACACAATTACACTGTACCTTCCTGTATTTTGTTTATAGATATATGTGTACCTATAACTATAGATATGAGTGCACGTATGTACCTATGTATATGTGTATCTGTATATGGATGAGTGTCGGTATGTATGTATGTATGTACCTATGTGTATCTGTATATGAGCCTCTATGTATGTATAAATCTATGTATCTATGTACAGTATATGTGTATCTGGTATCTGTATATGAATATATGAGTGTCTATGTGTGCATTTATGTAACTACTGTAACTGTGTATATGTGTATCTGTATATGGATATATGAGTGTCTACTGTATGTGTAGACTTGTATCTGTATATGGCTACATATATATATGTAAATAGATATATATATATATTAGCTTGGAATGGCTAGAGAAAGGTAGGGCTTTGACGTTAGGGTTAGGCTGTGGGAAAGCTGGATTAGGGGGAGGGTTGGGGGATAAGATACTTACCTAATATTGTCAGGATGCTGCTGTCTGTATTCTGACCATGGGCATCACATCCACAAGGATCCTGTGCTCAACCCATGTGTGTATGTTCATATATATATATATATATATATATACACAGTAATATACTTAAAATATTTTTTTAAATATTTAATATATTTAATTAATTTACATTTTTATTTTCAACCTTACCCGTTCCTCTGATCCCACTAGTATATGTTTGCTGCACACATATTACATTCGGCCCACCCCATTCTTCACATTACACATTCACATTAAAATCGCTCCTACATCATTGTCCATCCGCAGGGTATAACAGTAACTTATAGATGGGTCAGTAATGTAGCTAGGGTATAGAGGGGTCAGTGTTGTAGTGTAGGGTGTAGAGGAGTCAAGAATGTAATGTAGGGTATGGAGGTGTCAGTAATGTAGTGTAGGGTAGAGAGGGGTCAGTAATGTAGTGTAGGGTATAGATGAGTCAGTAATGTAGTGTAGGGTAGAGAGGGGTCAGTAATGTAGTGTAGGGTATAGAGGAGTCAGTAAAGTTATGTAGTGTATAGAGCAGTCAGTAATGTAGTGTATGGTATAGAGAGGTCAGTAATGTAGCTAGGGTATAGAGAGGTCAGTGATGTAGTGTAGGGTGTAGAGGAGTCAAGAATGTAATGTATGGTATGGAGGTGTCAGTAATGTAGTGTAGGGTAGAGAGGGGTCAGTAATGTAGTGTATGGTATAGATAAGTAGGTCATGTAGTGTAGGGTAGAGAGGGGTCAGTAATGTAGTGTATGGTAGAGAGGGGTCAGTAATGTAGTGTAGGGTATAGAGTAGTCAGTAAAGTTATGTAGCGTATAGAGCAGTCAGTAATGTAGTGTATGGTATAGAGAGGTCAGTAATGTAGCTAGGGTATAGAGAGGTCAGTGATGTAGTGTAGGGTATAGAGGGTCAGTAATGTAATGTAGGGTATAGAGGGGTCAGTATTGTAGTGTAGGGTATAGAGGGGTTAGTAATGTAGTGTATGGTATAGAGAGGTCAGTAATGTAGCTAGGGGGTCAGTAATGTAATGTAGGGTACAGAGGGGTCAGTATTGTAGTGTAGGGTATAGAGGGGTTAGTAATATAGTGTAGATTATAGAGGGGTCAGTAATATAGTGTAGGGTGTAGAGGGGTCTGTGATGTAGTGTAGGGTATAGAGGGGTCAGTAATTTTGTGTAGGGTATAGAGGGGTCAGTAATCTAGTGTATGGTATAAAGGAGTTAGCAATGTAGTGTAGGGTACAGAAGGGGGTGGGCGTGCCAAAGTAAATTTTTGCCCTGTGTACTGCTTGGTCTTGAACTGGCCCTGTATGGGCTTAATCACCTTTACTTATTCTGTAGGTTAACAGTATTTTGTGGTTATTATCTTTTGTAATTGTACTTGTATTATTGGCTTACTTCTATACATTATTGTATGATGTATCCTGTTTATGACTGTACGATTTTATGATATTGTCACAAGCCACCGCGCTGCGAACGCAGGGTGAGGCGAACACTGGGTGATCATTCGCTGACTTCCTCCTACCAGTTGTCCATCATCTCTGGTCCGACCCGGATTGGCTCCTGTGGCTATTTCTTGCTGGTGCATAGGCTGCTCTGATGCCGGTAATAGCATTTTCACCTGTTTCTGATTCTGGCTTGGTCTCCTGTTTTCAGTCGAGTTCCCAGTTCTTCTGTTAGCCTTGTTATTCCTGTCATTTGTGTCATCCAGGCGGCACAGACCACACTCCAGTGTCCAGAGTGCGCAATCAAGCGTCCAGCTGCTTGTGTCAACCCGGTGGCACAGGCCGCACTACAGCATCCAGAGTATGCAATCCAGCATACTGCTGCTCGTGTCAACCCGGCGGCACAGGCTGCACTACAGCGTCCAGAGTATTAAATCCAGCATACTGCCACTTGTGTTAACCCAGTGGCACAGGCTGCACTCCTGCACCCAGAGTATGCAATCAAGCATACTGCCACTTGTGTCAACCTGGCGGCACAAGTCACACACCAGTGACAACCAGCCTACAAGGCTGCTTCACGGCCCAAAGGCTGCATCTTGTTCTGCGACCCACAGGCCACAGCTTGCCAAGGCTTACCAGCCCACAAGGCTGCTTCACGGCCCAAATGCCGCATCTTGTTCTATGGGCCACAAGCCACAACTAGCGAAGGCTTCCATTCATAAGGCTGCATCACGGCCCAAAGGCCGCATCTTGTTCTGCGGTCCACAGGCCACAACTTGCCAAGGCTTATCAGCCCACAAGGCTGCTTCACAGCCCAAAGGCTGCAACTTGTTCTACGGGCCACAGGCCACAACTAGCCAAGACTTTCCAGCCCATAAGGCTGCATCACGGTCCAAAGGCCGCATCTTGTTCTACGGCCCACAGGCCACAACTAGCTAATGCTTACCAGCCCACAAGGCTGCATCACGGCCCAAAGGCCGCATCTTGTTCTACGGCCCATGATTCACAACCAGTCAAGGCTTACCAGCCCTCAAGGCTGCTACACGGCCGCAGCTAGCCAAGTATTCCAGCCCTAAAGGCTGTAGCAAGACTCATTTGTGGAGGTACCTCTATCCTTAACAGATATCTTTTGTCTTAATAAAAAATATTGATAATATATATATATATATATATATATATATATATATAAATCACAGTATACCAGTTTTTCCTGGAGGCAACATTTCAAAGACTGTGACTTTTCATCATATATATCACTGTTTGGTCATGAGAATATGTCACCCATTGCAAACAATTTCTTAACTACTCTTGCTTACTAAAGCACCTTTTATTGGCTGCTGTCATAGTATATAAAAGCAAGCCTGTGATTGGCGAAATTGAAAGGTTGCTTCCTATAAGTAATCACACAGAAGTCAGATAGTGAATTAAAAAGCTTCCCTTTAAAGTAACTGAAGCCAAGAGCATAGGAGTTAAAGCACATTAATTCCAGGTCTTGGCTCCTTCTTCAGATGTCAAAAGTCACTATGAAATCTTCTGTTTTGACTACCATTGTTTAGTCTCCTAATCAAGGGAGACTTTTTAAACTCTTTGGCCCTGATTCAGAGCCAGACGCTCTGACCAGAGCGCTCGCTCTGAATCAGGGCCCACCTCCATTAAAATGGAGCGTCCTCCTGGATGCTCGTATAGCTGTGGGTCACCACCCACAGCATATACGAGCGTCCAACAAGATGGTCACGATGGTCTTGACCATCGGGACCATCGGACTTGGAAGAGAAACCCTGTGGTCGGGTTTCTCAACCGCAAGGCCAGGAGTGATTTTGGCTCTATCAGAGCCAAAATCACTCCCACTGACATCACTAGTGATGTCAGTGGGGCCGGCTTCAGACGGTAGGCGTTCCCATAGGAACGCCTCCGTCTGGCAGGCACGCCCCTGGAACGCCCACAAAAGGGGGCGTGCTGTCAATCAACATCGACAGCACGCCCCCTTTGGTGCGAGACCCGGAGCGATGGAAAGTCCTTCGCTCGCCGGGTCTCGCACATGCGCACGACGGAGCTCCCTCCGTCGTGCGCATGCGCAGTGGGGAACATCGACCCACTTGCGAGCGGACTGCCGCTCGTGAGTGGGTCTGAATGACCCCCTTTATCTGCAATTCCTAAATTCACTGTTATTGGTTCAGTTAGAAATTTGCAAAAGGTCTGTTTTGAACCTTCATCAGAGCAAATTTGTAAGTTGATGTGAAGTTGAGTGCAATTTGTTATTATTTTTATATAAATAAAATATGATATATAATATGATATCATATTTCTATTTTGATGCTTCCTATAATAGCAGCCAAAGGATCTTCCTTAAGCAGGAAAAGGTGCCAATTTGGCTGCTCTATGTTCATGGGAGTCCTTACATTTTGTTACCATGGGGCCAACAAATGTCTACTTGCTATCTTAATGGCAAAACAACATGAGAGATCTCCATTTAAAATGTATATAATTTACCAGTTTTCCACTCTTTGCCAGTGATAGAATGACAGCAAATAACCCCTATCTAATAAAAAAAATGTAACCTGAATTCTTTATTAGCTAACTTTGCCAAATTCACGTCAAAAAAAAATTGATGGCAAAACATTGTTAGCTGTAGCCACTGCGGGAACTCCTGTGAGTCTTCCTGAATTTTTAAAGCGGCAACCAAGCTGGTTTTACGTTTAAAATGATTGCCGCTTTAAAAATACAAAATATCTATGAAACTCCACATTTATGTGATCAAACCTAAGTGACCTTCAAAAAGTATATTTTACACAGTTTTCACTCTACACAGGTAAATCTTGGTGAAAGAAATAGGTTAAAACTTTTATTTTCTGTTCAAATCCATTTAAAGGTAAAGAGTGAGAATTCCACAGAAGACCTTGTGATCAGCATTTTGTATAAAGCAATGACATGTTATACTGTACTTTATATCTGCTACTTGCAGAGGTCATAGCACATATAGTATACTACAACAGTGCAATGTTAACAATGGGCCTGATTCACTACAGATCACTATTCTGCTTGTATTGCTTGCAACGCAGTTGCTAATATCAGCAGGGATATGTAAATGTTTGCATTCAAATTGCGATCGTAGCCTAAAATAAGGACGCCCGCTTCCCCTTACTCACATCCATATACTTGGCCAACATAGCAAAATAATCGGTAACATAGAGTAACATCGGACCCATACGAACAGTTAAGGCAGGTCAGACCTCACTCAGGAATTGCTTACTTCAGCGCACGCTATGAGGCCTCAGGCTGCGTATGATATCACAGTGGATAATTTATGCACGCCCATGCAACACTGTTCCAATGCACTGGCACGCCTGTGATCGCCTTACCACCCCCCCGTCACCACCCACAAATGGCACTTCCTGTCAATCACTCTGCCATGGGGTCTGCGTATGCTCTGTGATTGCAGTGCCGATCGCAGTGGCTAGTTCTCGCACAGACATTGTGATGCATGTGCAATACGCAACAATCGGTCAATTGCGTGCGTATAAGCAACTGCGTTCCTCGCTGAATCAGGCCCAATGTCAGCTGGCAATTTTATACTTTATGGCTATAATTGTTTAATTATCCCATTAACTCAAACTTGTCTATTGGAACAGCCATAACAAGAGCACAAAATAAAGTAATAATAATAACAACAAGTCAGAAATGCAAATAAACAAAATAATGGAATGATGTGCTAACTGTGCTCTTTTAAATTCCATAAGAAGAAACAATCAAATATATTTCTGCGAATGTATATTGACGGCTACAAAAAAAGTGCACAGAAAGCAGATCAGAGAGCTGATTTAGCATGTACAAGTTTTGATTTAATTATGTTCTTAGGTATAATATAGATAGGCAGCTTAAACAAACAAAAAGCCTCTGGAGAATCCCAATTTTGTGATACCCATGTTATCATAGGCATCAGAATTGTTTTGATTCCAAGCTCATAAAACATCTCCTGTATAAAAAGCTTCTGGGTAAACACTTGACATGAAAATACCCGAAGCATCTAAGATTTGTGATCCATAGAAAGAGATGCTGAAAGGTGCACAAACACAGTATATTATGTCTATGTGCCATTGGGTTGTTGTTATTACTATCTGTTAATCACACATACCATCAGATATGTATAGCATGTTGAAAAGATTATGTTGAGTACAAACACTTCAGGGTGTCCTCTTGCTAACCAGCACCTTTGTAATCCACTATAGTTTCTTACCTCTTATCGCTCCACGTTCTCTTAACCCAGGGGTGGTTTGTTTACTGAAACAATTACAGCCCTGCGATAAGCAACAAAGAGTAGTAATCAGCCGCAAGTTTGAAGTTTGTAGCATTAGGTTGTGAGTCGGAGAAGCTCTTACTAATTGGTTTCCTGTGAGCAGGTCAGCCAGAGTTGTATGCATTTTAATCACATCTATAATTAAAACTAAGGGCCGTATTCAATTAGCAGTGAAAATATATTTTTTTCGCCATTGGCGAAAACGGACACTTTTCAAAAAAAAAAAAGGTGACATTTTTTGCCAAAAAACAGGCGAAAATGGCAACAGGTGAAAAAAACTGGAGAAAAGTTTTCCCATCCCAGATCAGGAGAAAAAAAATGCAAAATCCCTATTTATTGCTAAAAATGTGGGGATTTCTTTCAGAACCTTTTGGACACCCCCCCCCCTTAATGATAAATGACTGGAAATAAATGTGTACTTTGGTGAAAAACGAGCGTGCAAATTTTTGGCAAATAAAAAAAATTGTTGAAAAAAGATAGAAAGCTATTTTTTTTCCCAGAAATGACTGTTCTACATAAATTGTTAAAATGGGTGCAAGTATATTTTCATGTCATAAAAATGCAACTTTAAAAACCATTGAAAAACAGCCTGCTGTGACCACGTTTGATGTTTAAAACACTTGACACATCCATACTGCTCCCCGAAAAAGCAGACCCAATACGTTGAAACCATTTTGAACAATTTTTTTTTTTTGCCCAAAATTTGCGAGGCAGTTTTTCAACAAAGTAAGCATACAAACATTTTTTTCCACCAATTTATCATTGGGGAAGGGGGGGGTCCAAAGGGTTCTGAAAGGAATCTCCACATTTTTAGGCAAAAATAGGGATTTTGCCTTTTTTTCTCCTGGTCTGGGATGGAGAAAAGTTTCCACCAGTTTTTTTGCGCCTGTTGCTGTTTTCAACTGTTTTTTGGTGAAAATGTCTCCAGTTTTTTTGCAAAAAATGGCAGTTTTCGCCAATGGCGAAATAACGTCGGTTTTTGCCACTAATTGAATACGGCCCTTAGTCTTAATTATAGATGTGATTAAAATGCATACCACTCCTGCTGACCTGCTCACTAAATAATTTGCTTGGTGGCCCTGGGATCTCTAAGTTAAATCAAAGGTGTCTGTGGAACAAGTGCCTGAAAATGTTTGTAGTTAGAAGAGTATATACACCAGGAAGCCAATTACTGTGGACATTGGTAAAACTGTCTGGGTGAATATATGCTTCAGTTTCAGAAAATTGAGGCTGAGCTCTTCAACAGAGCTCCTTAACTGGGTTAATGTACAATTCAAAACTTTTGCTTCAAAATTGGAATGGAATAATGATGCTTTAATTGTCATGGTTTGGCATGATACCTTAATGCAATATGGTTTATTTGCCATCCCAAAATCTCCTAATAACACATTTTACCTATATAGTATGGTAGATCTTTGTTTCAATTGAGGACGGCCCTCATTCAGAGCGAGCGCTCTGCTCAGAGCGTCCGGCTCTGAAAGAGGGCCAATGTTCTCTACTTCTATGCTCCTAGACTCTGAAGCTACTGTACAGGGAATTTATTCAAATACGATCATTCAATTATTTGAATTCCCTACAATTTTCTGGAACACACCATTGGCTCTAATATAATATAGATATATATAGATATATGAGAGAAACATGGAGTCAGGGAGCCTAAACATGTTACTATGGGACTTTATTGTATATGCCACTTAAGGATAATCATCCTCTTTCAAACATTGTGATCTTTTTGAGGCCTCACATGCTAGATCTTTGGACCAGTTTGGTTCACGTATAGAAGATATTGCTGCATGTGCTGCCAGCAGAAGTTTTCTCCTGGTATGGCTGACAATGCCACTGGGTTACTGTAATATTTGTTGTAATATCTGACTAAATGTCATAATGCTAAAAGTAGACTATTAGTAGATAGCCTCACGTCATCTAACTACTAATAGTCTACTTTAACATTTAATTTCTGCACCCATTAAAGCTCCACTTTTACTCCACTCAATAATAAACTTTTGTTATTGTGCATACACTTTTTCCAACACTGTACTTTCACTTGCTGCTCTGCAAATCTTCTGCACTTTCTTTCACATTCATGCTTCATTCCTACTTCCAGTTTTCCTCCCCTTATTTACCTCAGCCACATGATGACCATGTTTTCTACAACTCTCCCGTCTCTACCTAATCCTCTGTTGTGCCCCTGCTTCCACCTTTTTCATTTCTACCTTGTCTCCTCCACCTCCTCCTCCTTCTCTTATCTCCCCTCCTTCATCTACCTTCCACCCCCTCTCCCATTACTCCACTTTCATTCTCTTCTACCCCGCCATAGTCCTATTACCCTACCACTAATCCCTCCTACCATCCTCCTCTCCATGTCACCTCACCCCACCTCCATCCAGATCTCATTACACTTTTTCGCTGCCCACCTCCTATAGGTTCCCTTCCTAGCACTGATGCCTGCACAATCTCTTCACTCTATTCATCTTGGTCCCTCAAATTAATCTCACCTCCTCACTACAGCAACCCTGTTAATCTCGTTCACATCTCTCCCACAAGTGAAGTCCCTCTAACCTGTGCCCTCTGGAATGCCAGATCGGTCTGTAATAAATTGATTCCCACCAATTACTTTTTCATCTCCAAATCCTTGCATCCACTAGCCATTACTGAAACCTGGAATTCACCCTCTGACACCACTGCAGCTCTATCCGCTGGGGGCTTCACATTCCTTTGCCCAGAGATTGCCATGTTGGTAGTGTTGGAGTCCTTCTATGCCCTAGTTACTTCTGCCAACTCATACCCTCTGAACTATCCCTTACATTCTGTACACATGAAGTTCTTGCTATATGCCTCTTCCAACCAGTACACCTGTGAGTAGCTGTCATTTACTGTCCCCCTAGCCCTCCCTCCAAATTCCTTGACAACTTTGCTTCCTGACTCACTCACTTTCTCTCTTCAGACCTTCCCTCCATTATCCTAGGTGACTTCAATATTCCAATTGATATCCTCACAGTATCTACTTTTTCCAAACACCTTACCTCACATCTTCATTTGATCTCTTCTAATGGTCCTCCTCACCCTCCCATGTCAGTGGGCACTCACTTGATCTGGTCTTTACACATTGTTGTGATATTTCTTATTACTTCAATTCCCCATTTTCCCTCTCTGACCATCACCTTTTAACTTATATCTCTCTCCTTCCTCTCCTCTATCTCCTAAAGCCACAATCACTGTGTAACATTGATGTTATCCACATTGTTTCTTTTTCCAACCTGCTTGACACATCTCCCCTGTCCTATCTCTCCTGCCCTGAGTAAGTCACTACCCTATACAATGCCGCCCTTACTTCTGCTCTTGACTCTGTTGCTCTGGCTATCACTACTAACCCTCGCAGATCCACACCTCAACCCTGGCATTACCAATCCATCAGATACCTGCAAAAGTATTCACGAACATCTGAATGACAGTGGAGAAGATCAGGCATACTTTTTCCATTTCAAATTTATGCTCTCATCCTACAGTGTTGCTTTTTCCCTCTCTAAACAGTCATATTTCAAGAACCTCATCTCCTCCCAGTCCTCAAATGTGCAGTGTCTCTTCACCACTTTCAACTCCCTCCTCTGCCCACCCCCTCCTCACCTCCTTGCTCTCTTCCCTTGACTTTGCTAGCTACTTTACATTTAAAATTGATGCCATGCATAATGTCATCATATCCCACCAGACCCTCAGCCCTCCACCCCATCCTTTCCTGGATCACCCCTCGTTATCCATCTTACCAACTCTGACATCCTTCTTCCCTGTATTTGGAGAGGAAGTTATGACCCTCATCCTCCCCCCTTGACCCTATCCCTTCCAATCTCCTCTGCTACCTCTCTCCTTATGCCTGGTCCCAGCTTGCCCACCTCATCAATCTCTCCATCTCATCTGGCACTGTTTCTTTTTCATTCAAACATGCACTTGAATTCCCCATTCTTAAAAAACCTACCTTTGATCCTAATACTCTCTCCAACTACTGATCCATCTGTTTCTCCTCCCCTTTACCTCCTTGAGCATATTGTTTACAACTGCCATACTGCCTTTCTTTCCTCCCTCTCCCTCCTTGACCCTTTTCAGTCTAGCTTCCGTTCTCTCCACTCCACTGACACTGCCTTCATGAAAGTCAGCAATGACCTCCTTGCTGCCAAATCCAAGGGCCACTGCTCTGCTCATTCTCTTCAACCTCTCTTCTGCTTTCAACACTGTGGACCACCCTCTCTGCCTGCAAATTCTTCACTTCATTGTTCTACTTGACACTGCCCTCTCCTAGCTTTCCTCCTACCTTTCTGACTGATCCTTCTGTCTACTCTAATGACTCCTCCCCCTCACATCCTCTTACAGTAGGTGTTCCTCAATGTTCTGTTCTTGGACCTCTTCTATTCTCCCTCTATATGTCCTCCCTAGGTGAACTAAATAGCTCTTTTGACATCCAATATTATCTCTATGCTGATGATACTCAGATCTACTATTCCTCTCTTGACCTCTCCCCCTCTCTACTCTGTGTCCAATTGTCTCTCTGCTACCATTTCCTGGATGTCCCAGCAATTTCTTAAACTCAATATGTCTAAGACTGAGCTGATCATCTTCTCACTCTTCAGGATAACCTCATTTCCCACTATTTATTTATCAATTGATGGCACAACTATCTCCTATAGCCCAAAAGTGCACTGTCTTTGAGTTATCCTGGACTCCTCCCTCTCCTTTAAACAACATATTCAGCACCTCTTGCAGTCCTGTAATTTCCATCTTAAAAATATTTTGAAGATCAGACCCTTTCTCACCCAGGATGCTACTAAAACCTTCATACACTCACTGGTCATATCCAGATTGGACTACTGTAACCTCCTCCTATCTGGTCTCCCTGATCCCATTAATCTCACCTCCAGTCTGTTCTCAATGCTGATGCTTGGCTTATCTTCCTCTCCAAACATTCTAAATCTGCCTCCCCTCTCCTACAAGCCCTCCACTGGCTCCCCTTCAGAACCTAAGTCAAGGTTCTTACACTCGCTTATAAAGCCCTCTCCCATTTACATCTTTGACCTAATTTTCCTTCACTCTCCTGTCTGTCCTCTTCGTTCAACAAATGCACACCACCTCGCATGCCAACTGATTACTTCCTCCCAACCCCACCTCTGATCTTGCACATGCTGCTTCCCACCTCTGAAACTCTCTCCCTCTCCCCATCAGACTCTCCACCTCTCTACAATCCTTCAAACAGGCTCTCAAGACCCACTCTCATCCTGACAAGCTGCTACATGCTCCTTCCTCCCTGTCTACCCAATCTGTGTCACGCCTTTTTTTCTGCCCCTCTCCTTTAGAATGTGAGCTCTTACAAGTAGGGCCCTCTACCCTCTTGTGCTTCTCTTTACTCTACTTTCATCTACTCCTTACTCCCCAATGGGGCACCTAACACTTGGTTGCTTACACCCTGTTGCTTATTTGAGTGTTATGATTGCTAATGTAGTACCATGTCCTCGTCCTGCATTGTATTGTACTTTAAGTCATTGGTTTCTTGTTCACTTATTTCTTTCAACTAGGGGATATATTTACAAAAGTTTGATTTTAATCTATTTTGAAATGTTTAAAATCTATGAAAATCGATCTAAATTGAACAACATTGATGTTGTGTTTCTGGGGCTAAAACACACATTTACTATTCTTAAATAACCAAATCAAAAATTATATGTCGGTAAATGTGTGATTTAGCCCCAGACACACAATATCGATGTTGATCGATTTTCATTTAATTTAAATTCATCAAAATCCATTCTAATCAACCTTTAGTACATATATCCCTATGACTTCACCCTTCATTATTTTAAACTTTTTTATTTTTTCTTCAAATATACTGTTTGTTTCAACTTCATTTAGCTGTTATTTAATTTGTAAAAATAAAGGTGTCAAAGATGCCTTTATTTTATTTATTCTTTATTACCAGTTACTTATACAGCACCAGCATATTCCATTGCACTTTTTAACTGGGAAATAAACAATAATAAAACAAATCTGGGTAACAGACAGACAGAAAAGTAAGTAAGTAAGCTTATATTCGATAAGGAAATAGGAATTTGATACATGAGGATAATTGCTCCATATTGCAAATTGGTTCACCCAAATTTCAGATTCTTGATGGACTACATGATCCATGTCACACAGCAATTTTGGCCTGGGGTTAGTGGGTTGTGTGAGTCTTGAAAAAAACATATAAGGTGTGGCTATTAAATAAAGAGATTGATGATATAATTTCTGTTTAATTATATTAAGTACATTTTAACTCTGTTTGCCTTATATGTACACACTGCTGCATTCTTATTTTCCATTGGTCAAAGCCCTGCTGTAGCTCAGTATCATCATTAGCTGTATCACCAGCTCCATTGTTTTCTTCTTTTCCTCAGTAATTGATGTAAAAAAGGATCCCTTGAGAACAGATTTGACTTTAAGGAAAATAAAGAAATCACACATTGCTAGGTCTGGTGAGTATGGAGGGTGTTCTATCACCACAATATATTTCTCATCCAAAACCTGCTTCAAAGAGAGAGCTGAGTGGGCTAGTGCATTGTCCTTAACCACTCAAATGACGTGGTCGCATGGGATGCTTATGCAGCCAACTGTGTTTCAGCTGACAAGGTGCAACTGCACTGCCCTGCTGTGTTTTTGAAGACGAAATCCGTTCTACACATGTGCAGAATGGATCTCCTCTGACTCCCTGCACTATCCTGCGGAACCTGCAATTTCTGTCTGGTTTTGCCGGAAAAAAAATGGTCAGTTAAGTGATTAAGGAGGATGAAACCATTTTTTCACAACTCTGGCCTCTTTCAATTGATTCTTTGATGCAAAGATGTTGATCAATTTTGTAGTAGTGTTGAGTCACTGTTGCACCATCTAGTACACATTCTTCCAAAATAACACCTTTGATATCAAAGAAAACAATTATCATGGCTTTGAGTTTGGATTTGCTTTGACATGCTTTCTTCATTATTGGTGATGTTGGTGTTTTCCAGTGCATGGACTGACGTTTTGTCTCAGGATCGTACTGGAAGAATCATATTTCATCACAGGTAATAACTTTATCTCGAAATGAGAATCCGCTTGAATTTGTTCTAAAATATCTGTACAAAATCGCTTTCTGCTCAGCTGTGGAACCATCTTAGCACAAACTTTTGTCAATTTAAGATCTTGATGCAAAACTTGCCTAACAGTTTCTTTATCGATGCTGTCATTTTTAACAATTTTCTCAAATTTTTCCACATTTTCATTTGTTTTTGATGTGCAAGGCCTTCCAAGACATTCATCATCTTCAACATCCTCATGGGCATCACTACATCTTTGTGCCACTCAAACACACGTGCACATGACATACAATCTGCTCCGTAAACCTAGTATAGCATAAATATTCTGTTAACGTTTTGTTTAATTTAACTAAAAATTTTAAGTTAACATGTTAATCTACTTTTGAAATAAGCATTTTTATGACGCACAAGAATAACACAACTTCTTCTGTGTGACAGCAAACAATCTGTGCGAGAGGGCTGAAACGTTCAAACTAGGTTACTGTTCCCCCACTCTATTTTAACTTAACTTACACAGTTTGATTTATATTTTATAAGTTCAGTCTCATTATTTAATAGCCAAACCTTGTTCGTAAAGTTCTGTGTGGACTGTGTAGAGTGGAGTTAATGGGGTAGAAAAGCTTATGAAGGTTTTTTTATTGCTTTTTAATGTATTTAATTTTTACATCAATTGGTTTACATGTTCTGCACTGTGAATTTGTGTTATCCTGTGTGCATAGAATGAGTACATAACAATTAATAACAATTAAAAACAGTGGATAATATCACCTCCAAGGTAGTGTTAAAAATTAGGGTATTGTGGGTGGAATGCATCAAAGGAAAAAATGCGGCCAAACCCCTGAAAGGGTTGTTTTTGCGCTTTGGCTGCATTTTACATATGCACCCAGCTCCGGAAAGCAAAACCAGCATCCCTAACATTAAGGGGTCACGTCCGAGAATCAAGGCACCTGAAAAAATATTCCAGCCAAGGACCATCCCCAGGGCATCACACGAAAAGGGGAAAAAAGGTGATAGTGAAGTGGAAAGGATAGATGTGTAAAGATAAATCAATAAGTGTTAATGAAATGTAAAATAATTAAAATGACATAAATAATATACAAACGATTAGAGAAGTGAAAAAATATTCTATGTGAATTAAGTGGTGATGCCATGAGAAAGGTCCAGCCAGAACAACCCCGGGTGCCCCACTCCCAAATGCTCACCCTAAAATAATTATTGCTACATAATAGTAGCACCCACTCTGGGTCATATAATTACAAATTAGCTTTAGGTTTGAACTTCATCAGGGCCACACAATCCCTAAAAATGGGGACACTCTTAAATTACAAGGTTCTGGGGCTGGCTCCAGTGAAAATTGGCAGTCTGGCAAAAGCCTGTCTGAAAGCTACAGAAGTATCCTTTTAACTGGAAAGGGATTGAAATACCTGTGGCTGTTTAGCCACCAGTTCAAATCCCGACAGCATATGCCCAATGGATGAAGATCCCGACTGGGGCAGGTAAGTACCCTAACCCTCCCCTGCCCCTCCTTAACCCTTCCATACTGGTGCCTAACCTTAACCTCCCCCATGGGTGCCTAACCCTAACCCCCTCTTACCACTCTCTAAACCTAACCCTCCAGGGGGGGGGCCTAGCCCTAATCTCTCCCTGGGGGGTGCATAACCCTAGCCCTCCCCCTTAGGTGTGTCTAGACCTGGACAGTATTTTGATACCTATGTTAATTCCCTTGCCGGGATTCCACTGTTGGGATTGAGACCGGCGGCCATGCTGCTGCCGTTCTCATAACTAAATCCTTTTTAACCTCACAGTGTCAAACTTTATGACTCATGCAAGTTCATATTAAAGCCAGAGTAAGTCTTTTTTAAAGTGGCCAAATATATTAGTCAGCCCTCTGTGTTTGCATGCCAGGGTATAACTAGAAAATAGGAAGATCTTAAAAGGGCCCCCAGAGGTAAAAATACACAAACATTTGCCCCAACACAGAGCCCATTCATGTTATGGCACACAGAGCCCATTCATGTCATGCCACACAATAGTACCCCTTATAAACATTATGCCACATAGGAGAAGTGCCCATTATACATAATGCCACACAGTAATGCCCCTTACACTACACAGTAATGCCACTTAGACATTATACCACACAGTAATGCCAGATTATGCCACATAGTAGTAGTGCCTCACATAAAATGTTATTCCACACAATAGTAGTGCCCCTTACATATTATGTCACATAGTAATATCCCTTACACAATATTGCCCCCCAGCTACTCATCTGCCAATGTCCCTCCAGCAGCCTCCCCCTGTGTGCTACCAGCCACCAGCAGCCAGCCTGATGCCAGGCCACCAGCTAATTATACCTGGAACACCAGCAAGCAGTGGTAGACATGGACAGACAGCGCCGGCAGAATTTGAATCTGGCGCTGGTAATGAGCCAATCAGAGCTCGTGGGCCGGCTGCCAATCAGGAGCCACTAATGCTGATTGACTGCCAGTCTGCCAGCTCTGATTTCCTCATGACCGGCAGCATTGTCTCTCCATGTCTTCCTGCCGGTGCACTAGCTGTAATCAGCTGGCAGGCCACAACCAAATCAACACCACTGACACCCGGGCCCCCCTCTGCAGCCCTGACTGGGCTGGCCTACCTTGTGTGCATGACTGGCTGCACGGGGAGCAGTGGCCCACAGAGGAAGCTCATGCACCATAGCAGCCGCACCCCTCAGGATGAATGGAATGGGGTTATAGGCAAGAACAATGTAAACAAATAAAGACTTCAAATGTACTTCAGGGTCCAGTCTTCAACCTGGGCAATGCCCGGGTATCCCAGCTAGTAAAAAATAATGTACATTATTAAAAAATGACATTTGATGAAAAAACACATATGAAATAGCACAACAGGTGCAAAAGTGTGGTGTTACAAGAGAAGAAAGATGGATAATCTTGAATGTTCTGATCTATCTACTCATAAATGAAAATCACAGAAAACTAACAAAAGTGAAGAACCACTAATATACATATTTGATGATATATTTATAAGAAGAAACTTGAATATTAGTGGTTCTCACATAACCCACGATTTAAAATATGTCATTTATATGTCTTAAAAAGATTGTCCAATTTATTTTGGTCAGTTCTGGAACACTCCCACTTTAAGCTGGAAGCCTCCATGAACCAATTTGTGCTGAGAGCAAATCAACAGCATTGAATAGGGAAATTAAGTTCTGTGCTGGATGAATTCATTCTTCCTTCATTGTGTACTGACAGCACAGCTTCAAGTAGCAAGAAAGGTCAAAGGTGAGGGAATCTCAATTTGCCAAATGGTGGAACCATAAAAATAAAAGAGTTGGTTACAAGTGGATACAGCACATACTGTACAGTATATAAAATGCCTATTTCAAACTAGAACTTCCTTGTCCTGTACTGTACATATTAAATACAGTATTCTACTTAAACTCTGAGATTTATGTGACAGTATTAAAAAATAGTTTTAGCAAGCTGAGCAGTTTTATTGTAAGTTGTAAGCATGAAGTGAAATTGTTAAAGAGAAATTTTTCTGATCTCTGTACTTTAAGGTAATTGAAAGAAATTTGAAAATGGGCGCATCAAAGGGCCAGCGGCACTGAAAAATAGCTTCAAAGAGGTCACACAAATTAATTTTTAAAAAGAACTATAAAATTGCATCCATGATGTATGGCATAAAAAAAAGCAATATTTAAATGAAATTGTTATGGATATAAGTTTCTTCCCAGGCATTTTAACTATTTCCAGCATAAAATATGTTTCAACTTCATATATAAAACATAGTTATGTTTCATATTCATTGCCATGCTGATATATTAAAATGTAAATCTTTAATACTTATATTAAGCTCAAGTGACATTAGAAAGGTTGATAAATCCTGTGGGAAAAGAATCTACTGTAGTGGTATGAAAAGAGAATGTTTGTAATTAGATACATACAATACTATACACTTACATATATATTAATTATAAAACATTAATGGTCTTTTAAATAATCCAGTTTGTTGAAGATATTTAAATCTTAAAGGTCAACTCGAATCAGATTAATGTTTGGGCCTCAACGCCAATATTGCTAACCTTACTCATTTTACTGAGCACCACTTTGAAGGCGCCAGTTAAGTGAGCAATGTTGTGGTACGGCAGCACATCAACAACATTGCTCCCAGCTGAATTGCCCCCTTAAAGTGGAACAGTGATTAGTACTGTTGCCTCATAGCGTGGGGTCATGTGTTTAATTACAACCAGGGTCTTATCTGTGTTGAGCTTTTGTGTTCTCTCCATGTTTGCATGGGTTTCTTCAGAGTGCCAAACTGCAAAGACATATTGGTACTGAAGGTTAAATTGCTTCTGATGTAAGTAACACTAGTGTGTGTATCTGTGTGTCAGGGAAGATAGATATAAATATTCAGGTCCACTGAAGCTGAGACTGATGAAGAGAAAATGATTAAAAATTATCTGTAAAGAACGGTATAATATTTATGTGCTATATATATATATATAACTATTAATAGGAATTCTTACATTTAATGTATCCTTTACATTGCCGGTCTCAAATATGCCCTAGACAAGCAAGACATTAGAGGTGGCACTTTTAGTTTATGTTGAAGAACAAAATTTAAAGTTTGTACATTATGAAATACTTTTCACATTATTTTTGGAAGACCATTTAATCATTGAAAAAAAATATTCTGAACTGATTTGCAGAAAATGAATTGGGCCAATCAATTACATTGTCCTACAAACTATGGGAGAGTCACCTATTTTTTGTGGTAAAAAAATCACTCATTAGTAGTGATGGTAGTAAAAAAAAATCTTACCATAAAGTCTATATTATGTAAGGTACACACTGCAGGGATGGATCGGCCATCTGGCTGACCCGCCCACTGACCCATTTGGTAAGTATCCGGATGTGCATATACAGCATTTGGTCGACCTATATATGTCTGGCTAAAGGAAGCAGTGTTGATGTAATTTTCCCTGCTTCTTGTTACACACCAGCAGATACACATGATATATCTAATAGATATAGTGCTGCATGGCGGACTCAATATATCTGTGAACAACGTCATTCACAGATATATTGTGTGTACACACCAGCAGATGCACTGAATGCTATATTGTTTGTCAACTGTACGTGGTCAACAACATTTTATTGTTTGCAATCATAAACATTTATATGCTAAATAAAGTGTAATTTTCCCATATTCTGATTGTACAGTATGTGGTATGATAGAAGAGTCCACTACATGGTCAACCTTTAATGGCAAGTAAGAACTGGGACTGATTCAGAGGTGGACACTAATCCCATCTCGGTTGCAACTTGTATGCAGTGTTTCTGCGAAAATATGCAAACGCTGTCTTTGAACCACCACTTGCATACAAAGACGCACCATCATTTGCATATCCATCCCACCATCGTTCTTCTGAGCAACGCAATGGTTGTTGAGAATGTCCATTGGAAGTCAGCCGCCAGAGCCATTGTAACTGCGTACACAGTCATAGGCTGAGACACCCCCGAAACGGTCGTGACACACCTGTGTTTAAATCGCCAACCCCCGTTTACCTACCACAAATGCTCACGGCTGGCTGTCAATGACTCTGGGTCCAAATTCTCACTTCCACCACCATTAGTAATCCATCTAAATGCATGCGCAGTACAAAAGTAATTGAGTCCACCGCTGAATCAGGCCATAGTATCTAGTCACAAAGAACAGATATATCAGAGGAACAAAAACTCCTAAAAAAATCAGAAGCAAAGAAGAGCAACAATAAAAAAAATTGCACTTTCCAAATAAAAATAATGCTCTCTTCTGCTCTCCAGAAGTACAAAAGATAAATACTAACTGCCCAAATCTATTTTTATATATTAACAGTTATTTATATAGCATACACATATTACACAGCGATTTACAGAGAATATATAAATCATTCACATCAGTCAAATAACAGTGCAAATACACACTGATGATGATAATGATGACTGATAGTAAACAAGACATATACAGTATGCTGTCCATGAAGATGAGCATGCATCTCAAAATGTCTATACTTTAGTTATGCATACATGTAACCCCTCACCCTCATTAACTACACTAAGTACTAACTGAAGTTAGGCTTCTTGTTATTCTCCCTTTTGCTTCCATCCAAGCCTCAGAGCAATTGCTACCTCTCTGGGGCGGATTAGGGACACCGCCTGCTGGTAAGTATTCTCTCTCCTAGCAATTAACCTCTAAAATCTATCCTTCAGTTAACACCAAGGTATTTCCATGATAAATACATAAAAGTAAAGATGTAAATTATTGCTCTACATCACTTCTTGCTGTAACACATATTCTATTACGTTGCATTCACAAAACAGTGGCATATAATACGAAACATAATAAAAACTCTAACTGGTTACTAATAGTTCCTCTCTGAGCTTTTGTTTTGTATAAAGATCTGGGGGACATTAATAATTATCTGCAAAAGAGACCTGTAATTTTCAGTCTTTTAATGTCTGTTATCACATCTCTGAATTAGCTTTTTTTTGCTATATTCAGCAATATTGAGCTGGTTTAAATTAAAATGCAATAAACTTTTACTTTTGCGATTTTTTTCCTGTATTTTTAGTTTTTTTAACGCATGTTTGTCATATTTGACTTTAAGAAAATGCCAGTGTGATTACTGCGCATGCGCTAAGCTTGGCAGTATTGGTGTAAGCACTAGTTCTAGTGTAAACTATACTATATATACACATACAGAAATGATAGAAATATATGTGTATTCATATATACAGTCAGGTGCATAAATATTGGGACATTGACAGAATTTTCATATTTTGGCCTCTATTCACCACCACAATGGCTTTGAAATGAAACAAACAAGATGTGCTTTAACTGCAGACTTTCAGATTTAATTTGAGGGCAATTACATCCAAATCAGGTGAACGGTGTAGGAATTACAACGGTTTCTATATGTGCCTCCGACTTTTTAAGGGGCCAAAAGTAATGGGACAAACTAAACAATTTTAAATTTAACTTTCACTTTTTAATATTTTGTTGCAAATCCTTTGCAGGCAATTACAGCCTGAAGTCTGGAATGCATAGACATCACCAGACGCTGGGTTTCATCCCTGATGATGCTCTGCCAGGCCTCTACTGCAAATGTCTTCAGTTCCTGCTTGTTCTTGGGGCATTTTCCCTTCAGTTTTGTCTTCATCAAGTGAAATGCATGCTCAATCGGATTCAGGTCAGGGGATTGACTTGGCCATTGCATAATATTCCACTTTTTAGCCATAAAAAACTCTTTGGTTGATTTTGCAGTATGCTTTGGGTCATTGTCCATCTGCACTGTGAAGAGCTGTCCAATGAGTTCTGAAGCATTTGACTGAATACGAGCATATAATATTGCCCGAAACACTTCAGAATTCATTCTGCTGCTTTTGTCAGCAGTCACATCATCAATAAATACAAGGAAACCAGTTCCATTGGCAGCCACACATGCCCACGCCATGACACTACCACCACTATGCTTCACTGATGAGGTGGTATGTTTTGGATCATGAGCAGTTCCTTTCCTTCTCCATACTCTTCTCTTCCCATCACTCTGGTACAAGTTGATCTTTGTCTCATCTGTCCATAGGATGTTGTTCCAGAACTGTAATGGCTTTTTTAGATGTTGTTTGGCAAACTCTAATCTGGTCTTCCTGTTTTTGAGGCTCATCTTGTGGTGAACCCTCTATATTCACTCTTGTGAAGTCTTCTCTTGATTGTTGACTTTGACACATATACACCTACCTCCTGGAGAGTGTTCTTAATTTTGCCAACTGTTGTAAAGGGGTTTTTCTTCACCAGGGAAATAATTCTTCTGTCATCTACCACAGTTGTTTTCCGTGGTCTTCCAGGTCTTTTGGTGTTGCTGAGCTCTCCAGTGCGTTCTTTCTTTTTAATAATGTTCCAAACAGTTGATTTGGCCACACCTAATGTTTTTGCTATCTCTCTGATGGGTTTGTTTTGATTTTTCAGCCTAATGATGGCTTGCTTCACTGATAGTGACAGCTCTTTGGATCTCATATTGAGAGTCGACAGCAACTGATTCCAAATGCAAATGTCACACCTAGAATCAACTCCAGACCTTTTACCTGCTTAATTGATAATGAAATAATGAGGGAATAGCCCACACCTGTCCATGAAATAGCTTTTGAGTTGATAGTCCCATTACTTTTGGCCCCTTAAAAAGTGGGAGGCACATATAGAAACTGTTGTAATTCCTACACCATTCACCTGATTTGGTTGTAAATACCCTCAAATTAAATCTGAAAGTCTGCAGTTAAGGCACATCTTGTTTGTTTCATTTCAAAGCCATTGTGGTGGTGAATAGAGGCCAAAATATGAAAATTCTGTCAATGTCCCAATATTTATGCACCTGACTGTATATATATATATATCTATATATATATATATATTATTTCATTCCCCAATGCTGATTGTGCAGGAAACCAAAAAAACATTGCAAAATTATCAATAAAAGTTTATTAAGTGCAAATTTAATTCAAACTAAATATATTTACCAATATTAGAATTTTTACATTAATAATTACCATTAATGGATAAGGTTACAAAAACCATTCAAGTACTGAATTACACCTTCAAATCATGACGGTGATCACAGAATCCATGAGGTGAAAAAAATCAGATAAATATGAAAATTAATGCATTTCAGTTATTTCTATGGTTCTGGAAATGTACTGAGTAATTACTAATTCAGACAAATAATGCAACAACATTTTGCGATAAAAATGCAATAACACATATAATGCTTCTACTGAAAAATAAAAATGCGATTAAAACACCAAAAAGCCTGTAAACTGGATTTTATCGCAAAAACAGCTCTGATCCTGTACATCAGTAAAGTTACTTGATCCGTATTCTTCTAATAATATTTCTTGAAAGTACTCCTATAATGGTACTAGGTACAGATGTGCCCAGCTAGTTTGTTGGTCATTGTGCGCCATTCAGGGCTCTGTGTCGCGCCATGGAATCTTACATGATGGCTGGACTTGTGGCGTACCATGGTATTCTTCAACGAAGGATACGCTACGGCATGTAATATAGTGCTTAACCGCTGGTTTGCAAGTGCTCCACTGTTGTAATTTGTACTGAATACCATACTGTTAAATTTCATGGATATCACATTCATGCACTGTACAGTATTTGCATGTTCGCACAGCCAATATTTTTAATATCACATACAGTACATACAGTAAGCTACTAGATCGGGACGCAAATCAGTACATAACTGTATAGTAGTGTAGTTGCCCGAGTTGTTATCATGGTATAACTGATACTGTAGATTAATGAGATGTACTCACAGCTTTCAATGAGATGGGGTGAATTATTCTCTAATGGTGGGGTACCGTGTATATACAGTATGTACTAGTACTGTATAATATCTGGAAAGGTAGACAATTTTTTTATTATTAAAAACAGCAGCGGGTGAGTGGAGTGCACAAGAATGAGCCCACTACAGTATGTGTGGTTCTTCATATACTGTAGCTGCTTGTGGGCTGGTGGTTAGGTGATCGCTTTGCAAAAGAATAATTTTTTTTTGGCACTGTCGACTCTGAACACTATAGTTAAACTACTGTAGTAGTGGGCTGTTTAAAAGTAAGGCATTACAAACTGATTGTGCATTTAAAGTGCAAACTTGCATCAATGTCCGCGCTGTGGTGGCTGTCAGCTACGAGGGGTTACAAATGGGATCTCTGGTGCATGCCCAGTGGAGGGGTTACAATGATATCTGTGGCGCATGCCCAGTGGAGCCAAGCCATATGCCATGTAGTGCTGTTCCATGGTGTATGGAAGATCATTGCACTGCGCATGCCCAGTTGTCTGTATAACTGTGTGGTTAAATTTTCACACTTGCGCCACTCTCTGCGCTGTCCCAGACTTGGACACTGTAGTAATTTCATGACTTCAGAAACTGCCAGTGGGCTCTGTTAGAGAGGTCTCTGTATTACAAACTGACTGTGCTTTTAAAGCACAAACTTGCATCAGTGCCGATGCTGTCCCAGACTTGTACACTATAGTGATTTCATGACTTCAGTAACTGGTAGTGGGCTCTGTTTGAGAGAGAGGTCTCTGTATTACAAACTGATTGTGTGTTTAAAATTGCAAACTTGCGTCTATGTCTGCGCTGTGGTGGCTGCAATGGGATCTCATGTAGATGCCATGGCGTATGGAAGATCAATGTACTGCACATGCCCAGTTATCTGTATTACATGCTGACTGTGTGGTTGAATTTGCACACTTGCGCCACTCTCTGTGCTGTCCCAGACTAGAACACTATAGTGATTTCTCATGACTTCAGCAACTGGTAGTTGGCTCTGTTTGAGAGAGAGCTCTCTGTATTAAAAAACTGACTGTGCATTTAAAGTGCAAACTTGCATCAATGTCTGCATGGTTGGCGCTGTGGTGGCTGTCAGCCAGCTCCGAGAGGTTACAAATGGGATCTCTGCCCCATGCCCAGTGGAGGGTTGCAATGGGATTTCTGGTGCATGTCCAGTGAGCCACTCCGTAGCTGTGGTGTAAGGAGGCTCATACAGTAGTAATGCACATGCCCAGTGTGTCAGGAGTCACACACAATGGAGCCACTCCATATGCCAGTCGAGCTACAGTACAAGGAGGCCCACAGTACACGTACTGTAATTTGCAGCCATCACATCACATACATGACAGATGCAGTTCTTGCTAGGACAGGCTGGTGGGCAAGAGGTTAGTTGAACAGCCTTGCTTACACTTCCTGTCTGCCTGATGGAAACCATGATAATTTTTTTTATTTTTATTTTTTAAATCTTCACTGCAGTAGTTCAGTATTGTTATCCAACCCTTATTAAACTCAATACATTATATATGTAGATGTGCCCAGCTACTATAGTTTGTTTCTCCATATGCCATGTAGTGCATTGCTAGTTGCATGCTATGCTGTGGTGTATTGAGTCTCATAACACTGCGCATGCCCAGTTATCTGTATTACTGTACATACTGTACTGACTGTGCGGTTGAAGTTGCACACTTGTGGTAATGTAAGTACAGTACTGTTGGCACTGTCCCGGACTTAGACATTATAGTGATTCCATGACTTTAGGAACTACTGTAGTGTAGGGTTGAGGTGTGTGGGCTAGGGGGCTAATGCCTAGCTCACTGCTTCTACCATCTTCTTGTCCCACGGGTTTGAGACCTTTAAAATATATATATATTTTTTTTTTTAAATCTTCACTAATTCATTATTCAATACATTATCTACAAATTCTGGCATTTCTATGCTACTTTATGCCACTGTGTGCTCAAGAAATGGGTGTATGGTGCTCCAATACAGTACCCACGTACAGCACAAAGCTATTCGCGCTACAGTATGGCGTTTTGAGTCTATTTCTACTGTGCATGCCCAGTGTGTCGGGAGTCACACACTGTATCCCAGACTACTGTATAGTGATTTCATGACTTTAGAAATTAGTACTGTAGTAGGCTGTTTAATAAAGGATGCTCTGTTAGCCATTTACTGTAAGCAGTCAGCTCTACCCTTGTGTCCTGAAAAGGCTATGAATGGTGACCATTGCCAAGGACACCATCCCCCATCTTCAAGGACAACTAGTGTGCTGCTATGAATGTGTCTGTACTGTATCTTAAAAACTGACTGTGCGGTTGAAGTTGCACACTTGCACCACTGTCAGTGCTGTCCCAGACTTGGATTTCAGAAACTTGTAGTGAGTGGGCTCTGTTTGAGAGACAGGTCTCTGTATTACAAACTGATTGTGTGTTCAAAGCGCAAACTTGCATCAATGTCAGCACTGCTGGCGCTGTGGTGGCTGTCAGCCAGCTCCGAGGAGTTACAAATTGGATCTCTGGTGCATGCCCAGTGGAGCCAAACCATATAGTATGTCATGTAGTACTACAGTATGCCATGGCGTATGGAAGATCACAGCACTGCGTATGCCCAGTGGGTCAGGAGTCAACTGCAGTGAAAGTGGGATGTCTGTATTACAGTACATTCTATAAAGCGCAAACTTGCATCAATGTCGGCGCTGTCCCAGACTTGGACACTATAGTGATTTCTCATGACCAGTAATCATGACGGGAGCATATGATTGACATCGAGAGGAACCAATAATAAGATAAGAAGGTGGACATAAGTAGCACTAGTAAGTAGTAATACAATTATAAATAATGAGAAATATTTATAATATATATTGAAACATGTTATTGGCTTCCCTATAAACCACAGTAAACAGAGTTATATATGAGGTATATAGGATATTGTTTTAAAGTCATTAAAAGGAAATCATAACCTAATTAGGCATACAACCATCTGATTGGTTGAACCTGGTATAAATACCAGGAAGCCAGAAGTCACTCCTTACCTTTAAAAAGACCACAAGGTGGCCAAAACATGTTGGCAGAGGAGAGATAAGTGGACCCCTACCCAGGACTAAGACAGGAATTAACACTGCAGGCGGTGGATTGCCCGGGTTATACTGTACCATCTTTGTCCAGTGCTGTGTGAGATTCTTGGTCTCAAATCCTCCTGTTAGGAGTCCATAAAGATGTAAAGACATGCACTTTTGTACTTTACGTATGCACCTTTTTTTTGGATTCATTTGTGTGTTTTGTCAAAATACAATCAGTTTTACACTATCATATCCACCTTTCTATTTTTCCCTTATGACGGGAGTAACACTTCCAAGAAAAGATGGATATTGAAGGATCTGAATACAAATTGTGCTGGAACACACAAGATAGATGTACTGCCTAGTACCATTATAGGAGTGCTTTCAAGAAATATTATTAGAAGAATACGTATGAAGCAACTTTACTTAACTCATTCCTTTTAATTTTTTTCTACCTCCTATTTTTTCACTTTATCTCACTTATTGAGCACCTATATGAATGACACTCACCTGCTTTGTTTCTAACTGTATTCGATTGAGAGTTATTGGTGATAACTCCAGAGTGGAATTAATGCGGTTAGCTCATTTTAGCATGTATTGGACTTTATTCATTTTTTGTTTACTAATCCTGTACATATGCCCCCTAATTTGATCTCCATGCTCTTTATTAAAGTTATATCCCAATTATTGACAACAACCCAACTAACCCTTACTAGTTTATAATATATGCATTACCATTGCTATGGGGTGTACTTATTATATGATGTGGTGAATAATTTGTAGTGTAATTCCTTTAACTCCTGAGCTCTTCAGAATGAGTGTTTTACTACTAGTGGCATAAACCATCCTATACCAGTTAACTGATTGTTCATCCTTGAGGACATTATTTTTGCTACTGTAGATTGGGAAACAGCTTGTTGAAGGAAGTCTACTCTCCTGTCAGTTAAATATACTGATTTAATCATCTTTATATACTGCACACAGGTTACTTTATTACTACAGGTTGACTATTGTAGCATGGTTCCTAGTGGAGAACGTCACATATATATTTTTTAAGCACAGCAGTTAACTAGGAGACAATATCGGAGGGAGAGGGGATTGGGGAAGGGTTATGAATAATTAAGACATTCATGTACAATGGACAACATCTAATAACTGGGACATTGACTCTTGTTACAATGCTTTAATAATGAAGGTGAGTATACATTTTAGAGGACATATTTATTGCGGATAGTGCATTTGCATTCAGTATCTAGTGGATAATTGACATAAAGTATATTGGGCATTTAAAATATAATAGAGGGCTGTGGCATCACAGCATCATGGTTGGTATCTCTTAGTGTGCCTACTCCCTATGTCATCCCAATTTCTGGACTTCTTGCATGCACTGAAGATGTGCATGCTCTCAAAAGGGGGTGTGGCCTCATGCATGCTAAACCATGTCCCCTGTTGTACAAGTTTTTGGGGCATGACTACTTGTCACGCCAGCGCTCTTGTCTCTCTGGAGGCTTGCTTAGTGCTCCAGGAGCTGCTTGGTAGCCCCATACTTTCAGGACACAGAGTGAATGACGCACACATACGCGTCATTCATCAACACTATCACCACTGCTTGGTGACACCATCCAAGAGGGTGACATCAAAACAGCAGAGCAGCTCTACTATATTGGTGTCACTGCCTCAGATGTTGTCACCCTGGGCTGCCTGCACCCCCTCACCCCTCTTGTGAGACACTATAGAGGGGACGTTGCTGTTATTACATTATAAATCTAACACAGCAGGCTGGATTGCAGGAATTAAACATTTGAATTGATGCTGGGTTTATATTTTTGTATTAATCCATGGCAGGTTGGGGTAATTAATATGAAAGTGGAAAATAACAACCATCATGTGCCCTGAGTGGTGATCAAGCAATGAGCCCTCGCTTCACATACTTCTTACTACATGGAGTTTTTTTATAAGGACTCTACAGCACATAATATAATACTCATCTGCATTTTGCAATTTTTTTCCTGAGGTAAAGGTTTTCGAAGGTAATCTCATATATTTAGTGGATGTTGAATTCAAAAATATAACTAATTTAGCTCAATCAGGTCAGGTTTATTTTGCACTCTAAAGTTTAAAAAGTTCATACAGTATTTTGTAAATAAATTATATAATAGTCCAGAATGTATAATGTTCATTGTTTCAAAGCAGACTTACCTGTACATTTGCATCACTTGTACAATATATATATATATATATATATATATATCCACAGTTCTGCCGGCACTCTGAACAAATGGTAATCAGCTTGATCATGTGCCAGAATCCAAAAATGTCCACAAATATCTCCAAACATATGAACTGCACTAGGACGCAGTAAACTTGAATAGAATTTTGTATTGAAAGATCAACAGTTTCGGAGCAGAGGCTCTGTCATCAGGACCATACAAACATAAAATGACAAAAGATAACCATATATACATACCCAAACCAGAACATCACCTCCCCTGCAATGCTGGAATCTCACAACTCCCTTCGGCTTCCGGCGTCAGTGACTCATACATCACCACCTAAACCCACGCATAATGTTGTCAAGGACACCACTATGCTTGCGGTCCAACCGGCAAACATCCGGCAACAACTCGCCGATGTTGCTAAGAGAACCTGAGCAAGTGATCTAAAGCGATGTCCACCAACAACTGCTACAAAACATAGACTTGAAAAATAGAAACATGGGTGCTGGTAGGTGCTAGAACCTAAACACCAACCTGCCTGCATCCCACAGCAATAAATCACTATAATGCAATAAACACATCAAAAACAAAAATATAATCACAAAGAACTATAAAATATACCCAAAACCACAGACATCTAAACATCATCAAAATACATACAAGGAAATCAAACTATATATATATATATATATATAATCAATAAAAGGAAAATCCTAATCATATAACAAAAATGTTACAGAACATATACGCTCAAAGAGCAATCCAGTTAATTTTATCATTCAACCCACCTAGTACCCAATCTCAAAATAAACCGAGTTTCTTTATTCAGAAGGGGCTTAATTCTATCCCCACCCCTCAACAAAATAGGGACATGATCTATTGCAAAATATTTCAGTGATTCAAGAGAATGCCCCAGGGCTTTAAAATGCCATGCTACCGGCTGATCAATCTCCCTGCCAGCCAGAATGAGATGTATGGCAGATCTATTTGCCAACATTCTTTACTAAATTAACATGAAGTTTGACCCACGTAATACAATCCGCAGGGACACACTATCACGTAAACCACATAGGAGGAAGTACAGGTCAGTACATAGCGAATATCAAACATCTTCTCAGAATGAGGATGTTTAAAATTTTTAGCAATAGTGTAACGGCATGTTGTGCAACATCCACACCTATAGCAATCAGGAGGTTTAACATACAGATTGGGGATTTTGGACACACCGAGACCCGTAATATCTGTATGGACCAGATGGTCACGTAAATTCCTACCCCTTCTAAATGCAGCCATTGGTTTAGCATGTTTAAATACTGGTAAATCAGAGTTGGTAGAAACAATGGGTCACAAGGCCTGCTTTGCCCTATGGATCACAGGGCTAGCTGTAGTAAAATTACTTACCCATGAAATGTGATTTGTTTGGTTTCTACAAGAAGGTTTAAGTAAATCCTCTCTATCCATACCCAATACTTTTAATTTCTGCATCTGTAATATTTTAGGATCATCTCCTCTTGCTATGAATTTTTCAATCAAGGTATCCAAATGTAAGGAAACCTTAGACCTATTACTAGTAATACGGGCAATCCTCATCATTTGAGACAAAGAAAGACCCTTTTTGAGGGGTTCTGGATGATGGCTAGAAGACATTAAAAAGATGTTGCGGTCCATAGCTTTATTAAACACCTCTGTTTCAATTATACCTTCAGAAATCAAAACCTTGACATTCAGAAAACATGCCTCACTCAGGCTTCATGAATATGTAAACTTAATAAAAGGTGACCCCAAGTTGATCTGTGATATCAGATTTTCAAAAACCTCTATGCCACCTTTCCACACCAAGCACACATCATCGATATATCTTGTGTACAACCATATGTGTACCTTGATACTAGGGTCCTCAAAAACAATTTTGCCTCTAGATCAAACATATAAACATTAGCATATGAGGGGGCCATGGATGAACCCATGGCACACCCCTGTAGCTGTAAGTAGAACTGTCCATCATACAGAAAAAAATTTCTGCACAATGTCAGTTCTAAAAGGGAAAGAAATAATTGATGGTCAAACATCTCAGTAGGTAAATTGGACTCCAGAAACAATTTCATCACCTGTAATCCACCACTATGCGGGATAGATGTATAAAGACTACAAATGTCTAGGCAGCATAGTAGGGCCCCAGGGGGCAAATTCCCGAGCTCCAACAATTTATGTAGGAAAGACATAGTGTCTTTTAAAAATGTCTTTTGTGTCAACAACTATGGTTGTAACACACAATCTAACATTTGTGATACATTATGATATAGGGATCCCCTGGCGGCTATGTTAATGGTACACAAATACAGTTATTCTGGAAGAAAGTGCCTTTCCTTTGCACCGGGAACAACAAAAGAGATTCCCTCACCTGCTAGACCTTGAATCTCATCACCTTCAAGTGAAAGAAGTGCTCCAAAGACTACGATCTAACCAACTCTATTTGCAAACTGGAGAAATGCATCTTTGAGATTTCTTCTATAAACTTTCTGGGCTACATAATCTCTGGGTCCGGTCTTCAAATGGATCCCTAAAAGGTTCAAGCCATCATCAGTTTAACTCAACCCACTACCTTAAAGGCAGTACAAAATTTTTTGGGATTTACAAACTATTATTGTAAATTTATCAAATGATTCTCAACATTAGTGGCACCAATCACAGCTTTCACCAGAAAGGGAGCAGACCCTACCCAAAGGTCAGTAGAAGCTAACTCTGCCTTTGAATTGCTCAAACAAGCCTTCATAACTGCTCTAGTACTTAGATAGCCTAATAATTCCAAACTCTTCAATTTAGAAGTTGATGCCTCTTCTGAAGGAGTTGGAGCTATTCTTTCTCAATGATTTGTGGGTTATAAGATCCACCCTTGCAGTTTTTTCTACAGAGAGTTTCTTCCTGCTGAAAGGAATTATCCTATAGGAGAGCAAGAAATTTCTGCTATCAAACTCGAACTTGAAGAATGGCGATATCTACTTGAAGGGTCGAAGTTCCCCATCACTATCTATATGGATCATAAGATTTTGTTTTTCTTAAATTAGCCCAGTGCCTTAATCCACGACAAGCACAATAGGCAATGTTCTTCAGTAGGTTTGACTTCAAGCTTTCCTTTCGCCCATGATCCCAGAATGGAAAGGCTGATGCACTCTCTTGATCTCATTCTTCAGATAAGGATTGCAGGATCACTTAATCACAACATTGCCCACACAAAAATTACTCAAATACTGCCTACTGGGGAAACTTTTGTAGCTCCAAACTTGTATAAAAAGCTTCTTTCTTACAAAGAACCTACTGGTGGCTTTCAATGATAGCAGACATTACTGATTTAATCTCATCGTGTGTCAAATATGCTCAACATAAAGTGTCCTGTCAGGCTCCTGCTGGTCCACTTGTACCTTTTATCCATTCCTAGGAGCTCTTTGACTCACCATTCAATGGATCTACATCCATCTAAAGGCCACAATACCATTTGGGTCATTGCAGATTGATTTTCCAAAATGGCCCATTTCATTCCTCTTGTGGGGTTACCTTCAGCTACAAGACTTTCCCAGCTATTCATATTCGAGATATTAAATTTCGTGGTCTTCCCACAGAAATAATTTCTGACAGAGGGGTGCAGTTTGTGTCAACAATTTGGAGTTTCCTCTGTTCCGCTTTGCAAGTAAAATAAAAAGTCTACCAATATTTGATGTTCCAGCTGCTGAAACTTCTCTATAACAGTTCACTAAAATTTGGAAAGATAACCAGTCCGCTCTACTAAATTCCTCCATTCGATATAGGACTGCTGCTGATTGTAAAAGATGTGCTGTACCCAACCTCAATCCAGGAGACCCAGTATGGCTCCCTACTCATAATCTGAGATGCCAAGTTCCCTCTATGAAACTAGCACCCCGCTACATTGGACCTTTCCCTGTGGAAAAAGTGATCAATCAATTCAAGCTTCCATCATTTCTCCATATATCCAATTCCTTCCATATATCCTTATTGAAACCACTAATCTTCAACTGAATCCAAGCAACCCTTCCTAAAACACCTAAAGTCCAAACACAAATTTTGGACTCCTAATGCCATTACAGCCTTATGACTGCCTAAGGTGATGGTCGCGATGGTCAAGACCATCGCGACCATCGCGACCATCGGGGCTTACGACGAGACTCTAGGGTAGGGTCTCCCTTGTCGTAAGCCCCGGAGAGCTTTCAGCTCTGTCTGAGCCGGAAGCTCTCCACTGACATCACTAGTGATGTCAGTGGGGCCACCCCCAAATGGTAGGCGTTCCCATGGGAATGCCTCCGTTTGGGCTGCCACCCCCGGCCCACCTTCCAAACGGGGCAAGCTGTCACTGGCACTGTCGGTCGTAGTGGTTCTCACGCATGTGCACGACAGCGCCGGCGCCGTCGCGCGCATGCTCTGTGGGGGGCCATCGACCCGGTCTGAGCGCATCGGCGCTAACAACCAGGTCTGAATGACCCCCTAAGTTTCCCCACAGACTCAAGAAGTGTCCAGAGTCCACTTATAAAAAGGGTGGTACTATCATGACCTCTATCAGAAACCTCAGACCAAACCATGGCACTTATCTACATGGGTGCTGACAGGCTGTCAGACCTGTTTCTGCTTGCAATCACATCTGATGTCTTGTGTCATATCTTCCCTTCTGCTCCAGTCACTGATGGTACCTAGTCTCTCTGAACCCAGCCGATGCCCTCTGTATCCAATGTGCTGGCTGTCCTGGTATCCCATGTGTGGAGTCTCCCACCAATGCCAGATTATGGGTGCCTCCATCTTTGGTCAAGTCAACTGACTTAAGCACCACCAATGGTAAAACTCTTCCTGGTCCCTGGGCCAATCAGTGCTCAGGCTGTGCTATAAAAAGACTACCTGCTACATTGTCTGGTTGCCAGTGCAATGTCTTCCACAGTTCAGTCTGTGTCCAGACTACCTGTGCTTCTCTGAGACTTATTCCAGAGTTCTTTCCAGTAAAAGATGCTTCCTGTTCAGGTCCTAGCTTGTTCCAGTGACACCCAAGCATCATTCCTGATCTAGTGAAGCCTGGATCCAGTCTGTTTCAGTCCAAGTCCAGATCCAGTCCGGATCAGTCCAATTTTGGATCCAGTCTGGTTCAGTCCAAGTCTGGATTCAGCCTGGTTCAGTCCAAGGGCCTGATTCAGACCCGCTCACTAGATGCAGATGCTCACTCCCAGCGTATGTAAATTTTGCAAAGTGATGTCAAGCATGCGCACTATGTCTTGGTGAGCTTTGTGTTTATAGATGCCCACCAGCCTGTCTTTAGCTGCCCACTAGCATACGTAATCTCCAGGAAGTATATACAACCATTGTACATCGGATTCGATCGGATCTGACTGCAGTGCTTGCGGTTGACTGTACCCTACCGCAAGCACTACGAGCACTTCAGTGTATTATTCAACCAGGTGATGTGTACTATGACGCTGTCTGTTAAGTATGCATGCCCTAGAATCGGTGTGGAAACACTCTGGCATGCCTGCATCTGCAACTCCACTCTCCCGTTACTACTGCCCTGCCACTGTTACCACCCACAAATGGCCTCTCCTGTCACTCATTCCACTTGGCTGTCTTTGCAGGGCAGGCGAGCAAAATCTGATTGCTCATACTAGTTTGCGCATGCGCACTGTGAACTACACGCATGCGCACATTAGTGAACATCATCTGCAATGAGCGGGCATTTGCTAGCGAGCGGCTCTGAATCAGGTCCCAAGATCGAATCCAGTCTGGTTCAGTCCAAGTCCTAAACTAGTCCAGTTCAGTCCAAGTCAGGTCCAGTCCAGTTCAGTCCAAGATCAGATCCTGTCTGGTTCTGTCCAAGTCCGGATCCAGTCCAATCCAATGCAAATCTGACACCACTCAGTTACTGCTCAAGTTGCCCAAAGTAACTAGGGGCATAAAGTCTCATACATTTATTTGGACTCTGGCTACTCAGTAGTGCTCACGTACTCCTCCAGCTTCCCTCTCCTATTCTCCTGCCCATCTCTCACACATGCAAAGAAACTTCATCAAATGAGCAAGTATTCAGCAAACAGTATCTTCTCTCGCTGAACCCAGTCCAAATGCGCAAAAACCTAGCAGCATGACTTGACACACATCAAATTGTTAAATATAATCTAGCAATCTTGTTTTGTCATTCTCAGTTGTTTTATTCGTTTGAATAACATGCACAGGGAGAAATACACTCGGAGGTCCCCAGTCACCTGGGACCTGGCACACCAAAAGGGGCTATTTGCCATACATGAAGCCACAGTGTAAAATGGTACATCTGAATTACATATGGATTTGGGCTAAAAATAGATGGTGGATTCTTTGGAGGCTTTAGGGGCACACATGTATGTTTTAGTAAGAAGCATGTAACACTGTCTGGGTTTTTTTTTTCATGAAGTTGAAATTTAAATGTGAAAAGTTTCTTTATGAACTGGAAAGAACCAGTATAGCATTCTGCTAACTTGTACAAAGGCCATCCCAAGCAAAGGTAGTCTTGTAGGAACATAGACCCCACTGTAAAGCTTGGATTAAGGCTTTTCTAAATCCTTTGGCTATTTTTATGCATCTTAGGAAGAGCTAACAGAGAACACCAAGCAGGGGCGTTTCTAGAGTGGAGTGGACCCACATGCAGTCTCCAACATGGGCCCCTCCTCTCTCTCCGGCGGCTGGCAGTGCACTGACTTGTGTGCGCCCAGTGCGGGAGTTTTCCTGCTGGTCATTTTCCCTGTACTACACATGCACAAACGACAGGAAAATGGCCGCGGCGGCCATTTTCCAGTCATTTGTACAGCAACGGACCCCCGCTTCGACGTGGGACTCCGGAGAGGTAAGTAATACTATGGGCGCAGGTTGTGTGGTGCGGGGGCCCTGCAACCCTCCACCCATTATAGATACACCCCTGACACCAAGGGCCAAATGTAATAGGGTGAGAGTTCAGAAAATGTGAGAGTTTAACAGTAAACTCTCACATTGGTCGAGTTTTATCTTCAAAATGGGAAAACATCTGGATGAGAGTTTATATTGTGAGGTTTTTTTAGTTTAAAAACATGTGATTTTGCGTGTTCTCAGACTTTATTACATTGCAGAGATTAAAAAGTGTGAGCGTTTACTGCTAAACTCACTTTTTCTAAACTCTCACCCTATTACATTTGGCCCCAAGTCTAGGAAGAATATACTTTGCAAAGAATGGTATTTGGTTTGTTCATTGGTGCCTGGTAGATAAAGCATTATGATGCCATCGTAAGACTTCTCTTTGTAAACTCCTGATAGGTATAAAAAATGTGTAATTATAATTCAGACAACCGCTGCCTGTATAAATGATTCCAAGGTTTGTCTTTTGAATCTCAAGGTTGGTCCCTTCTGGAAGTTGTCAAAATTAATGGTGGTGAGAATTGCATTTTTAGAAAGAATTGGTTATTGTGGATGGGATAAGACTTCTAAAGTTTCAATGTGGTCAGACAGTATATCTACCTTCTTTTATTACAGGAATGATGTGTAACATGATTATAGTTACAATTAGTATTTTGGAAACAACATTGCTGGATTGCTAGCTATTATGCCCCCTCTTCCTTCCCTCATGTCTGTCCCATCTCCCCAACCCATACTGTATGTCTCTCTCATGTTTGTCCCCCGCTTGCCCCACTTACCTCTCTTATCTCTGGTTCCCATTCTTTTCCTTCTCTCTCATCTGTGCCCCCTGCATGTGGTAGACTGGCATTTATAAGGGTTATATAATTAATCTTCAAATATATTCAAATTCTAATAATAGAGAACATAATGGTTTATAGGACACCTGACAAGAGAGGAAGTAGTGTGTAATCTTAACAATTTTTACTCTGTTTTATTCCTGCATATAAACTGTATTTTTCGTTAAGATATTTTAAAATAAAATGATCATTTAATCATTTAAAGTTAATGTGCATGTATTTGATTTAATGTAAATACTAATTACTTGTTTAAACATATATAACTGAACCTTTTACACATTTTGCTCTTTTTAACTTTAGTTTCGTTCATTGTTTGAACAGATGGTATTTTAATAAAGTCCAGTAGGAATATTGCAGTGGATAAACAATTAGTGTGTGCCAATTTCATAATTGCTACGAACTGATACAGTCTCTTACCTGCTGCATCCAAATTGGGGGGAAACCAACTGTTCCGGCACACCTACTGGTAGCTGCCAATCTCACAGCTGTAGGATGCCTGCACAGTTACAGTACACTCAGAATGAAAGATAAGCTGCTATTCAAATCCTATACCTTGGCATTATTTGAGGGTTTGACTGCCAGCTGGCACTGACTTCTTGTGTTAAAATAGCCTGCATTTAGTTTACATCCAGTCAGCTACAAAGATTGCTATCATATAAAAAACAACATTCATGGATGTCAATATTACAACAATAATGAATATTAATATTAAGAAATCAATTATACAAAAGTTCTAGTATACCTAATAACATTTAATCTGCTCAAGCATCATTAAGAAAACATAAAACAGCATAAAACTGATTTCACTGTCACAAAACACATGAACAAAATGCAGAAATGTAGATCCTTCAGCACAACCCTTAAAATAGTGATGTGCACTTACCCCTGTGTTTTGGTTCTAAATCTTTGTTGTGTTTTGGTTTTTGATTTCTTTACAAATGTATAAAAAAAACAGGTAAAATCATATAAGTTTGACTTGCTTTTGTTCATACAGTTATTTACATCAATAACCTTAATTTCCAATAATTTTCAGTCAATTTTGACCACCTCACAGCTCACAATATTGTTTTCGCCAATATTGGGCAAAAGAATCAGTGAACTGGCTGGCTAAACTAAGAGACAGAGAAGCGGCACAAACACATGGAAGTTTTTAAAGAATATATCACATCTATGAATCATTGTGGCAATGCAGTGGCAGACAGAATGGCAGTTTAAAAACATACGATCCTATAGAATATTCCCATTAATTAAGAACTAAATGAGAGGTGAGAGGCCAAACACAGGTAAATTTAGTGGAAGCCAGGTAAAGCATTGATTGATTGATTACTAAGAGTACTAATAACTATAAAGAAAAGTAAACAAACTATTAATAAACAAGCTTCCAAAATCCGAATGACATTTTTAAACTGGAAACTGAATCCAGACAGCAAATCACAGGCCTCAGGACAATAAAAGATATTCAAAGCAAAGTAGCAGCCTAACCAAAGTTAATAATTATTAATTATAATATTTGATAATACTACTCTGAACCTGTGGATTAGCTGCAGGAAACAGAGGCCTTTGTACCTGGAGAGAAGCTGGTGATGAACGGTCTTGTAAGATACAAAAGAACTTGAATGCCCCAGTAAAGTACAGTAATAAATGCTGCCTTTTAAACACACACATTCTTGAAAAAGCCCATAATATAAAATGGTGGACAATGGAATTTTCCAAGGGCCCTCCCACCTACCATAATGCTGTATATTAAAAAGGACGTGCATAATTTAACAAACCAAGCACTTTAGCGACAGGGACTGACACTTTTGTGGCTGAAGTGCTTGGTTTGTTTGGGCCCACACAAACCAATCTACCAATGGACTTAAAGTAGGTAACAATGTTGTTTATCACAAGAAGATGTCATTATCATCCTCATCATCACCCTTATCATTGTTAATATCATCATCACACAAAAGTTTCAATTTGATGTACATTAGTTTTTCCACATTTTTTGAATGTAACCTCCTATGCCGATCATTCACATGGTCCCCCTTTGCTAAACACTCTTTCTAAAAAAGCTAGTTTGTACAGGTTGCTCAAAATTGCTTTTTTTTCCTTCCAGTATTCAAAGGGACTGTGTACAGTAACATGTTAATTTGAGCATTATCATTAAATAATCCTCCTCCATTTTATTGATAGTTACTGTATCAGTCATGGTAGAGGTGTCAATAATTTATTGCAATTCCTTTAAACTTGACCAGATGTCATAATGTTTCACTCTGTTGCACTGAGTTGACTCATCGTCATAACTAGTGGGTCTCTTGGAAAAGGTCAGTTTATTTCCTGGCAGGAGCATTTGTAGGAGACACTGAAGCAGGAGATGTCATCATGTTATGTTCCACTTGAGCAAACAACTTGCTTGCAAGGAGCTCTTTACATCTCTTAAAATCTGTGTCAGTTGGATAGAAAGACATTACATATTACATAAACCTATTATCAAACATGGTTGCCAAACTGTACTGATTCAATTACAAGATGTTGCAAACCCTTTGGTACTGATGAAGGAAATAAAGAACTTCGCGAAATCACTTTATTTCATCTCCATCTTTAGCTTCTCTAGCTGCTTTACCAGTGATTTAATAAAATGTATGGCCTGAATTTAAAATGGTTTTAGTAGCTTGCATAAAACAAAGTAATCACCACTGTGATGGTCTAAGGTAACATACACCACTTCCACTCTCCCTATCTCTTGGCTTGATATGTAAGCTAGGATTGTTTGTTGCTGTTCCTCTAGTCGCTGAATCATATAAAAGGTGGAATACCACCTGGTTACAACCTGTTTCTTCGGTTGGTGGCATGGCAAATTCCAGTATATTATTGTTGCAGCTGCAGCAATCTTCTACATGCAGTTAATGAATGCTGAAAATTTCCAGAGATTTTTTGGGCCACAATGTGTATCCCCTGCATGCACCTGTCAGTTTTTAATAAATTCTGATCCACCAAGTTTATTGTATGTCCAAAATATGGTACATATTCAAAATCATCCAGGTGTAATGCTCATACAATGTTACTTGCGATATCAGAAATGACAAATCCTGAGCAGAGTTTTAGCAGGGTAAGCTATTTTGCTATCACATCCCTGAGTTTTTCCAACATATTAACACTGGTGGCTTCTTAGTGAAGCCAGTGATAGAGAGAGTAGCCTGCCTGTAAACAAGCTGGCATCATGTGTTAGATACTGCTGATGTTGCTGAAGGTAATACACCAGCCCAGTGTAACTGTCATGTAATCCTTAGTTTGACCAGTACCACTTGTCCACATACAGTATATGTAGTTAAGTGGATAGTCGGTATTTTCTAAGCCAAAAATATTTTTATTTTTATTGTCCTTGTACAGGTGAGGAATTGCTGTTCTGGTAAAATGGATTGAGATGGAATTTGGTATCGAGGACACATGACCTTAACTAATGGTCTAAAACCAGATGCATTGATGCTGGATATTAGAGATTGCATGTGCTTGGTTTTGCTTGGTTTTGTTAAATAATTAGCATATTCTTGCTGCAAATGATATAACAGGGAGGAGGTGGTTAGCGTTCCTACCTCTACTTACTTTGGTTCTAGAAATGGTACAGATGCCTTGACAAATGTTATCAGGATTTGGTAAAAATTATTCCACATGGAAGAAATGGCTTTTTTGGTCTCATACCCAGGCATGACAATGTGCTTCTTAACACTGGCAGGAACTGCTGTCACTGGTGGCTGACACAAACAAAATAATCCTCTGTAATTTTATCAACTTCTTCTTGTCCAACACATTCTTATCAACAACCTCATTAGCATCAGATATGCAAATATCCCCTAAGCTTGTTGCACTTCCACAGTAGCATCCTCAATTTCTGTCATTACTTTTACTACTACTTCATTCTTACATTTGCAGAGTGTTCAGAAATGGTGGAAGGAGGCTTCCCTATGATTACAGTGTCAGAAATTTGTGGACCCCCTTAGATTTTCCTAGGGAATCTGTGAAGTTTGTGAACATATACTTTGTTTTTCAGCCTTAGTGTTCTTTTTGTGCACTGATTTGCCTGTTTTAAAGGTGACATATATAGACACAGAGCAAGAAGGTGTTGCATGTGAGAAGATGCCTGACTTTGTTTGGTCCCGACTTCCACAATAGGCATCCTAGGGTATGAAACAGCAGTAGCAGGACTGCCAATTGCAAAGAAAGGCCATCATCTGAGTCTTTCCTTGACATTGCGTGTTGTGTATGGCATGTTGGCAATTTAAAATTTTTCTGCAGTAACTTTCTGCTTTATAGCTGGAGGTGATGTTTTCTTTAAGATTGTGAAATACTGTTTAGACTTGAGGTGGAGATGTTTTTATTGACAACAGCAATAAATTGTCTCTTTAATTTGTGACACTGCTTATCTATTTTTGGCTTGTAGTTGGCAGGCACACTTCCACCCACCCCCACTAAGTAGAATAATATATGCTGCCTGCCTGCACAAAACACACATTTGAACATACAGTTTAAATTGAATTATTATAAAAGATTAAATCTTTTTCTAAAAACAACAGCAAAAAAAATATTTTTTTCTTTGTGATACAGTTTACTTTTGCAGTTGCCGAGCACACATCCACCCACCCCCACTAAATAGAATAATATACGCTACCTGCCTGTATGAAGCACACACTTGAACTAATATAATGTAAATTAAATGATTATAAAAGACAATTTTTTTATTAAACAACAGCAAAAAGTATTTTTTTTCTTTGAGATGCTGCTTATCTATTATTGGTGTGCAGCTGGTGGACACATATCTACTGCCCATACACACACACTAAGTACAATAATACACTGCCTGCCTGTATGAAATACCCAAGTGAACAAATTTGATTTAAATTTAATAATTATAAAAGATTAGATATTTTTTTTAAAACCGCAAAACAAAATTATTTTCTTCCAATTATGCTTTTATGACAGGAAAAGAGGACTTCTTTGGACCGGACTGCAGCTCCCACAGATACAGCACATTATTTATTGGAGAAATAACACTGTCTCTTCCCTCTTGCACAAGTGATATTCATTACATACGGCAGTGCAAATAGATCAGAAAAACATGTGAACGTCCACTTTGTCTTTAACAGCATTGGATTGCAGCCAGTGCTACTAGTGTCTGACAGATGCACAGAAGCCTGTTTACAGTTTGCACTAAGGTGCACTGAATTGCAACTGCAGCTAGTGTGTCTGACAAACACACACTAACAAAGATGCCTGTAATCAACTTTTCTAGGCACCTACTCCATCTGCCTACTGCTACTACAACCAGAGCCGCCATCAGGGAGGGACAGCCAGTACTCCTGTACCGGGCCCGATAGTTGAGGGGCCCCGACTGCAGGCAGAGTTAATTGATAAATCTCTGCCCTGACTCATCACACAGTTAATCTGTGTGTGATGCGTCATTCACTAATTAACTCTCCAGCCAGTGCTAGTAACACACGATCTGGTGCTGTTAGATGCTGTTTGTTTAATATACATGTACTTCACTTTTTGATTTTCATTCTTTATATACAGCTGTGGCTGCTCTTAACTATCTCTTTACCCTGCACTTTTCTTACTATGGCGGTGCCCTGGGGCAGCTTAGCTGGGCCAGTTTGGGGGTCCTGCGCTCTGGATTTGAACCCTAGCAAGTTAGGGACCTACCCTAAAGAGGTTACCTATATATGGTGGGTAGGCCCATAACCTTGGCCATGATTATGCTAAAAACCTCTATTGATTGCAAAATTTTATTGCATTTATATATTATCAATAATTTGGAGTTGTGCACCTGAGATTCGTCTGTTTCTGTGCCTGCAATTAGTCTCATCAGGTAGCACCTCCCATATATATATTCAGGGTGTGCAGTCCAGGAATCTTTCCCATATACTCCATTTAATGTGCTTTATTGCACATCTAAGGGAAAGGAGACACCGTCAGTCTGGATTAGCACCCTTCCTTATTTTTTTAAAAGCATGAAGTCTGGTAATGTATATGCACACTGGTATTAGGCACAATTCTAGGTAAGTCCTACAAGTTATATACTGTAGTGCAACTTTGGTTCATTTTTGGGGTGTGGGTCCAGCTGGATTGCTTTGGTTGATCTGTTTCAGGGCACCACATTATAACACATTTTTCTTTTATAACACATTTTAACCCTTCACTGTTTGTCTAATATACATTTACTTCACTTTTTTATTTTCATTCTTTATATGCAGCTGTGGCTGCTCTTAACTATCTCTTTACACTGCACTTTTCTTACTATGTCGGTGCCCTGGGGCAGCTTAGCTGGACCAGTTTGGGGGGGTCCTGCACTCTGGATTTGAACCCCAGTATGTTAGGAACCTACCCTAAAGAGGTTAACTGGTTATGATGGGTAGACCCATAACCTTGGCCATGATTATGCTAAAAACCTCTATTGATTGCAAAATTTTATTGCATTTATATATTATCAATAATTTGGAGTTGTGCACCTGAGATTTGTCTGTTTCTGTACACACTAACAAAGATGTAGTCAACCTTTCCAGGCACCTATTCCATCTACCTACTGCTACTACAACCAGAGCCGCCATCAGGGAGGGACAGCCAGTACTCCTCTACTGGGCCCAACAGCTGAGAGGGTCCAACTGCAGGCAGAGTTAATTGATAAATCTTTGCCCTGACTCATCACACAGCTAATCTGTGAGTGATGCAACACTCATTAATTAACTCTCCAGCCAGTGCTAATAGCACATGATCTGGTGCTGTTAGAAGCTGGATTCCTCAGCATACCTGTGATCAATGCAGGAGCCTGGAGGTCAGGTGTTTTGTCAGGCACACACAGCCCAGGAAGAATGCTGCAGACACAGCACAGTAAGTATAGTAGTGCAGGAATCTCACTTCTTGTGTATGCAGCTCTATTTTCCCTCCATATCACCTGGATGTCTATCTGTCCCTCTCCCCTGTCTGAACTCTGTATTTTTCTCTACACTATGTAGCTTGGTATATGTTCTTCTGCCCCTCCCCCTCTTTCACTCCCCACCCCACCCCACGCCACACACCATGAGTGCCTCTAACCCCTCCACTCCCCATGAATGCCTCTGCCTCTCACTTCATAGCTGAGTCATAGGTTGTCCAGGGCTGCACTATCCCATCTTTGTCCCCATCCCATCTGTTCCCCAACCTTCTTTTCCTACTGTATGTGCCCCCACAATTCATTTTCCGGTTATGTCACACCTTTCTACTTCCTCATCTTCCACTTCTCCACTCTGTATGTCTTTCCATCCTAATCTTCTGACTGTACTACATAGAACCATGGCTGTTGGCTGGCGATCAGAAGAGGCATGGATGAAGGGAAGCACAACCAAGTTCAACACCACATAATTGAATTTATGGATGGCAGATAAGTACAATTCTAACTCAGAACTCTACACCTTTGCACCCTATAGGTATTGGGAAGGGAAGGGGGGTCCTGCATGATCCACGTGTACTGGGCCCCATGATTTCTGATGGCAGCCCTGACAACAACTCTTTGTCTTAATGATGCCCTGATGGCGTCCTAATGGCCCCTTTTCTCCTGCTTTGCTCTCACAGAGACCCAGACCTGCACTCATCTAGATGGGCAGTGGAAATTAAACACTGCCATGGGTATTGCTTTTGTAACATCCTATAGCATAAAGGGTGTTATATATGCATTGAAAAAGCCTTATTCAAAATCAAGATAAGTCACATCAGCTGTTATTGGTCTTATCTCTTAATGACATAATTTTTTTTCTTGCTATCTAGATTTTAAAACATATAAGTAAACTGTTTCTATATTTTACAGTATTATTTGCATTAGCAAAAAAAATGTAGATTTTGTTTTGCCCTCACATCGCAAAGAGTTCCTCCCTGGTAACATCACTTTTGTGACTATCAGATTTCTTTTTACATTAGATAGTTCCTGGCACATATCATTAAGTGCAAATATTGTGTAGAATGATTGCTTGGCCAAAGTCCAAATAAACTGGTACTTTGCCACAAATCTCGACCTTCAGGCTTTAGCATCCAGGACCTGTAAATATAGGAGTTAATGATTACTATCTTAAAGTAATATTTTAATAAGTGAAATGATGGTGTAGCGCAGCAAAACACGATGCTATGCAATGTTATACTGCATTAAGGGACTAAGAAAGGCATTATGATATCTGATATTGATTATACTTTGCTAGCAATAGATGTCAGTTCATATACCAAGATTATTTGTCTGATTCCACATTTTGCTATTTTATGTCATGCGATGTGCCCTAAATAAATGCACTCTCTCAGGTAAACTGCATAGAATCGAAGAGTATCATGCTGAGGCACGCAACTATACATAGACTGTACTACATTCCAGGCCTAATGAAACACTTGTCAGCTCCTGTTGGGGTGACAACTGACAAGAATGAAAATTCTGGCATGATTATACCAATCACTGTTGTTCTTTGGAATAGAATAGTAATTTGATTTGATTTAGCAACACAATTTCCGAACAGAGGCTGTACTGGAGACGTATACCTAAGCTTATATCCAATGTAGCTCGTTTCAGATACATTATAATGCGTCTATGGAGGTAACTTGAAATGTGCATTTTAATCCAAGAGACACAGTGCAAATATACATAAATCAAATTAGACATCACAAAAGCTTAACTACTGTAGGTATAGTGTGCTAGGTACACATTTCTGCACTAAATATATACACATGCAGCAAAGTAAGTAATGTATGCTTGTTTTCTTTCTGAGGTAAGAACATAATATAAAAAAAAGCATTATAAATATTAACAAATATAGATCACTAATGAATGCATAAAAGAATGTTGATAAACTAAAGGTAATTAACTACTTTATTAAACAAGGAAGTTTGCTGACTGACCAACATTTTGTCTAGTATGTAGCCTAAACAAATTCTAAACAAGGCACAGCATACACTAAAGAAAATAATTGACATTATCTTCAAAAAAAAACAAGAATATCCATAAAAATCATACAATACCCTTTTTAGGTGCCAAATTAAGTAAAATAGTTATAAAAAAAAACCCCTATTTATTAGAATTCTGAACAATGGCAAAATAAGCATTTACATGCATGTAAAAAAGGTGGACTTGGTTGGAAGGCTTAAATAGCTGCCAATGTCATTAAATGACAAGCAGAAAATAAAGATTAGATGCAAATAAAGGGACAAAGCATGCAATACATTAAGCAAGGAAATATTTGAAGGACTGGCATATAAGGGCAATTCTGCACATGGTTATGTATGTTATATATTATAGCATACTAGTATGTTTACATTATTTCATATGGTAATTATGTAATTATCAAGCTAGCACATTTTTAAATAACATTTTATTTTGTTATGTTTTAATTGGCTTTAACTTACTGCAAATAAAATGATTATTTAAAATGAAATATAAAATGGTTACAATAAACTGTAACCAGTTTATATCATGTCTGACAGCAAAGCCATGAGACAATCTACCTTACCTTGCCTCTGTCAGCATGTTGAGAGGCAACAATTGGCGCTTCATATGGAGCATATACTATATTTGACTCTTACTCTGGTTCTAATTAATGGAGCGTACACACGGTCAGATTTGTCAGACTTGTCAGATTTGTCAGATGAATGACTGAACGATTAAACGATTTGAACGATTTGGACGATTTGACCAAAGTTTTGAACGATTTGGACGATTTGAACGATTGAACGATTTTTCATCAGATATGAACGACTGAACGATTTTTAAATCGTTATCGTCCATATCTGAAGAAAAAATCTGATCGTGTGTATGCACCATTATGCTTGTCATGGTAATAAGCAAAATATTGCCCATTGCTAAATAACACTCGTAATCTGCATTGTGTAGATGGACGGAATAAACTAAAGTAGCACTTTTTTTGTGTGTGACTGCGTGTCTCTATGTGTATAGGGGGCATTACTACTATGGGTATTGTATAGGAGCACTACTACTGTGGGCAATGTATAGGGGACACTTCTACTGTGGCCATTGTATAGGGGACACTACTACTGTGGGCATTATATAAGGGGCACTACTACTGTGGACATTATATGTAAGGGGCACTACTACTGCGGACATTGTATGTAAGGGGCACTACTACTGTGGACATTATATGTAAGGGGCACTACTACTGTGGGCATTGTATGTAAGGGGCACTACTACTGTGGGCATTGCATGTAAGGGGCACTACTACTGTGGGCATTGTGTATAAGAGGCGCATTGCATGTAAGGGGCACTACCACTGTGGGCATTGTGTGTAAGAGGCAGTACTGTGGGCATTGTTTAAAAGGGGCACTACTGTGGGAATTTCTGTATAAGGGGCACTACTGTGTATCATAACGTGAATAAGGGACACTACTATGTGGTGTGTCAAAGTCAAATAATTGGTTATGATCATTGTGCAATTATTATCTGATGGTCTAATAGTCTATGGTCTGACAATGTGTTTCCACGATGCTACTTTGTGTCACGCAATCCGATGCGCTAAACTGCGTATTCACAACACACATACACTGATGCACATAACGCACACACATATAAATGTATATATACTTATATACACGGACGCTCATATGCATATGCACATACTTACACATGGATGCTCATCTGTATATAGTCACATACATACCAACACAGAGTTGCTATTTCAACACACAGACACACATAAGCGGACGCATATGTGCAAGATGGTTCCCACACATTATAGTTATTAACCAAAGTTATTAGAGGCTTTGTTTGTTAATAATTAAGATGTAATATGTACTTACACGAGATCTAAGGTTTAGAATATAGTGGACATGTCATGTTTGGTATCATACTAAATCCCTAATTATTTGCAGACATCCATATCTATCGGCAAAGAAGTCACATCATGCAACCGCTAGTTATAGGGAGATAGGAAGTTATTGGATAGAAATTATATAACATGCATGTAGTGTTGTAGCCAGTATTAACCAGTTGTTCGTCGGGAAGCTACACAAAGAGACCATTGGAGGACTGAGCCATGCCCCTGATGACACCGTATGAACTAACCAATGACCAGATTATCCAGAAACAAGAACGAATGAAAACTTGTCAACTAGTCCCTTTGTTAACTCTGAACTCTGTAAGGTATATAAGCTGTGTGCCGATCCCAATGTAAAGGTATCTTCTTGCGACCACAGAGGTCTGGATTGATGACTGTATACTGGGATCGGTGTGCATGTGTATGTATAGGCTTGTACTTTATTATTACTTTTTACTCTAATTGTTAAATCTTACATCGTGTTACCCATTTATACATAAATAACTCTTTGTGCTTTGGAACCACACACTTGGACTGGAAAGCAATTCCTTCTCAAGCGACTTGCAGCACTAAATAGCGACTAGCGACTATTAGGAATCAATAGATGGGGGCTCGTGCTTGAGGTCACGCTACCAGAAATTACTCAAAGCAACCGTATTTCTATCCCCCAACAAAGGGTGGACGCGTCACATACGGGTAAGAATGCAATCTGTTTAAAACCTGTTTTGTACTCTGTGCTGTGCAACCAAATATCCATTTTTGGGTGATCTAAGGAGCACTGATTAGAATCCAGGGGCAAGAGAGAAAAGTCAGTTTCTTTATTGTCACTTTTGCGCTGCAATAGGTGATTCGCAAATAGCGTATGCGTCTTCCCTGTAATACTGCCACATGTTTAAGCAATCATTTTGATAAGATAGTCTTGCATCGCTTGTTAAAACCTCTGAATAGATATTGTCATGGAGGAAAAGCATTTCTCTGCACAGAAAACAAAGGTATATGAATGTGAAAGTATGCTTGTGATGTGAAAAGGGGAAAAGAAAAATTGAAAAGTTTTTCTTCACTGTTGGAGAGAGTCAGGAGAGACCTGGTAGGTGTCTGACGAGGCACAACCACTACCGAGTAAGTATACACAGCAGGTATACCGGGCAAGAAACCGGTCCATTGATAGGGTAGTGTCTCTGGGCAATGCAATTGAACCACATGGTTGTGCGAACCGTGATTGTGAATTTGTTGTTGTGGAGGATACCCTTGGCAAGGGTAAGTGTTAGTGGAATACTTAAATTCTACCAGAGGAGAGTCAAAGTAGGAAGCGGTCGGACAAAGGCCCTCATTCAGAGCCGTACGCTCTGAGCAGAGCGCACGCTCTGAATGAGGGCCGTCCTCCATAATTATGGAGCATCCTCCTGGACGCTCGTATAGCTGTGGGTCACACCCACAGCCTATACGAGCATGCAGGTTGATGGCCACGATGGTCTTGACCATCGCGACCATCGCCACTGCGAGCCGGAGCCTGCAGTTGAGTTTCTCAAACGCAAGGCCCGGAGTGATTTTGGCTCTATCAGAGCCAAATTCACTCCCACTGACATCACTAGTGATGTCAGTGGGCCGGCTTCTGACGGTAGGCGTTCCCTTGGGAACGCCCCCATCAGGGAGGCACGCCCCCGGCACGCCCACCAAAGGGGGCGTGCTGTCAATCAACATCGACAGCACGCCCCCTTTGATCAGACACAACGAGCGAAGGAAAGTCCTTTGCTCGTCGCGTCTGGCGCATGCGCACGACGGAGCTCCCGCCGCCATGCGCATGCGCAGTGCACACCATCGACCCACTTGCGAGCGGACAGCCGCTCGCGAGTGGGTCTGAATCAGGCCCAAAGCTTGGTATAATTTGTCTGGAAAGCAGAATAATTGCAAAGGCTATTTTCTGTTTCCTCATTGTGCACGCTAACGGAAAAACGCTTAGGGGTCGGTGGTGCTCAGTGGGTGGAAGTGAGTGGATGCAGCTTATTTAATTCATCCACCATCAAAGTCCCTAGTGAAAGAAGTGAAAGCGTTGTCTCAGATGGGTGCTAAGCAGTCGCTAGGAACGGTAGAGGGAGAGCTGCTTATGAATGGGCCGATTGGATCGGCAAGGTATATAATGAATGTGAAGTATGGCGAGTATGCAACTGTGTACTGCAACATTTGGGTCAAGGTGACCAAAGAATGTATGAAGCCCTTTCCCAAAGTTGGCAGTTTCAATTCAGAGGTACTGAGTAATGTTAGAGATAACATATGTTTAGTCAAATCTGTGAAAAAGAGAGTAAAGTATAATGATTGTTTAAAGCTGTGGCTGCATGAGGGGAACATATGGCAAAATTGCGTGCCGCAAAATGGTGCACCACAAAATAGCATACACACGTGGCAAAGTAGCATGCTACAAAGTAGCGTACTCATGCCACAAAGCAACATACCACCAGGTAGCGTACCCATGCTGAAAGGTAGCATTACCACGCATAAAGGAGATAGCACATGCACACCTCCACTGCCATATGTGTCCACTGGTGAAAGTACAGCAGATACCAAAAATAAAAAAATCGTAATAAGTAACTTGTACCCTGTTTTAAGTCACCTTAAGGAAAATGTTATTGAGGAAGATGATGAACCTATTGTAATTTCAGCCATTGCACATGCTGTTAATATATTAAATGTTCCACATAGAGGAAAGGCAGTGATCCAACCAGCAGGGCCAGCAGCTGAAATTGGTGAGACTAGTGGAGACCCTACATGGCAGAGGTAACACCCATAGTACTGAAACAATAAGTCCAATTGTTAATCCTGAACATAGTGATGTGGTAGGTGTACATCCTGTCTGTACAATTGCAGTTCCCAATGGGAAACCAGACAAAGAAGGTATAGTTCCCATAAGGTATGTAGCAATGCATTGTCCATGGACGAGAGCAGAATTACATTCAATAATGTCAGACTTCCAAAACCCTAGGAAACAGTTAGCCAAATGCCAGAAATTTGTTATAGATTTAGGTAATGCTCATGAGCCAACTAATGAAGATTGGCGAGTGGTGTTAAGGGCCTGTCTCCCCTCCAATACTGATGTACAAACGTTTATTAAGGATTATGTATTGGGGGAGGATGAATCCGTAATGGATGAGGATAACCAGGTAAAAATAAAATGTATAATCACGCAGTTGGCCATATATTTTCCAGTGGTAGTGAACTGGAGTAAAATTTTCACTATTAAACAAAAAGATAGTGAATCTGAAGTAGATTATCTCACCAGAGTGCTGCTAGCAATAACCCAGTACACTGGGATAGCAGATATTAAAGATGATGTACACCACAGGGAAGTAGTTGTTACGGTACTAATGGATGGTCTCAAAGATAATCTAAAGACCAGAGTGCAAATTTCTCTACCTAACTGGAGAGGAATTACTGTAGCTGCATTTAGAGAATCTGTCATAGAACATGATAAGAACATTTCCAGGAAGAAAGAGGCACAGAGTGAGAAGTTAATGGCAGTGAGCATTCAGGTTCTACAGGATGCATATACACGGACACAAACTTACAATACACATAAACCACAAAGGTATTATAATTGTAATAAAGAGGGACACATACAATAACAAGGTATTGTAGATCGAGAAATTGGGGGCCACTTAAGAAGAGAACACATAGATACACTCAGAGAGGGCACTGACAAGATTTAGGGAATTTCCAACAGTTACCCTCTCACACCGTGACAACAAACGCTCTGCTGGAGGATGATAGTCAGTGCTAGGGGTCAGGTACTCATTTTACTGTCATTTATATATGTTCTGCATTCTTCTCTGTTTCTCTTCACCCTGACTGTCAATATCTATTTGCATTTTCCTACAGAGGGGTACAATACACATGGACACGATTGCCCCAGGGTAATCATAGATAACCCCAGTATTTTCTCTCAGGCCTTACACATCTGTTTGCAATCTTTTCAACCAAGCAATGGGTCTGTCTTTGTTCAATATGTAGATGATTTGTTGTTGTGCTCTGATTAATTTATGTCATGTTTAAATTATACTAAACTGTTGTTGCTTCATCTCTCACAAACAGGGCACAAGGTTGCAAAGGATAAATTACAGCCATGCCAGACTAAGGTTAGATACTTGGGACACTGTCTAATCCAGGGTCTACGACACTTGACAACTGACAGAATACACGCCATACAGACCATGACACTGCTGCAAAACCAGCAGCAAATCCATACCTTCTTGGGCATGTGTGGATACTGCAGGACATGGATCCCAGGTTTTTCTATTTTCTCATTACCATTGCAGGAACTAGTTTCATCCTCAAAACCCGACCATGTCATTTACACTGAGGAGACAGAGCAGGCTTTCCTTAACCTTAATGATAGTCTGACAAGAGCACCTGCCCTGGGAATACCATATTATGAAAAACCCTTTGAGTTATTTTGTACGGAAGCTGATGGCTGCACAGCAGGTGTCCTCACACAGAAACATGGTGATGCTAGCAGACCTGTAGCATACTACAGTGCACAATTGGACACTGTAGCAAGATCACTCCCAACGTGTTTAAGAAGTGTAGCTGCAACTGCTCTTCTGGTAAATAAGAGCGAGGATGTAGTATTAGGGCAAGATACAACTGTCTATATACCGCATGCAGTATCTGCTTTGTTAAATTTTGCCCAAACCAGATATGTCTAATCAGCAAGGTTCACGAAATGGGAACTAGCTCTAATGGCACCTACAAATATTACCATTAAAAGGTGCAATACGTTAAATCCAGCAACATACTTACCATATGTGCCTCGAGATGCACAAAGGGTGGAGGAAGGTTGTTTGACAGACCGGTGGGAAGGTACATATCAGGTGTTGATGACAAGTACCACATCATTAAAGGTAGCAGAAAGGGATACCTGGGTCCATTCTACTCACTGCAGAAAGGTCAACCACCCGAATGAGGTACAAGGCGAAGTCGAGACAGATATTGTGGACCTGTTGATTGCAAGCCTGTTTCAGGAGAACTAAAGACTGCAGTGAAAACACCTGAGCCGGAGACATCTGCAGATTACTATTCCAGCAATGGAGTGGTGATCTGTTTTTGTGTCTTTATTTTATTCCAGGGTTCTTCTCATCCTTATTTGTTTTGGGATTTCCTATTTCTGTGATGGAGGACAGATAATGGAGAGGAAGGCTGATAGTGATGTCGATGGAGTGGAGTCGGAGGAAAGTGCAATAAAACAAACAGGGAAGCCTGTGGTTAAACTCAGTTTAGGAATTGTTAAGAGATCTGTTAGCCAAGTAACTCAAAGAAAGTGTGAGGGGTTATTGTCTAATGAATATTATATTTGCGAGTACTGTGGGTCCCTAGTTGATGAGAAATGCATCCAGTGATTCCAGTCCAAGAGTAATCTGTATTTGGGCGAGCATCCTGTAGAGGATTACCATTCCTTGGTGGGTAAGGTCTTAAACCAGACTGAATGTTGGGTGTGCTCACAAGTACCTCAAGGACAGAGTAAATCAGGATTAGTGCCATACCCATTAAAGTTAGCAGAGGTACTTGAATTACATGGGGGAAGACCAGTGGACAAGATGTAATATATCTAAACCCCCTAGTCTTAAGCTCCACCAGTACCAAATAGATAGATCCCTGGTATGCATAAATATCACAAATTCCAGAAAACCAGGAAATTGGGAGGTGACCTGGAACAATCAGACAATGACTTATTCACACGGAGCTGATAATGAGCCTATCGATTCTGAACTTGTACGCAGAATTATTGCAAGCAGGAGATACTTTTGGTACAGGTACACACGTAGATATGATACAGTATTGGTTGGCAGAGTATCACTAGGGTACTGTGCAAATATTATACAAACAGAAATGTATACCAGTCAAATGGGGGAAATGGGAACAGGATTCTTTGTAAGAATAATGTGTTCAATGATAATGATGCATTCTGTTCCTTATGTTCTCCCAGATGATGTGTATTTTAAATTGTGGAAGGAAAGCGTACAAGTGGCTCTTTCCGAGTTCTGAAGGTTTATGTTATCTTGGAAGGGTATTACCCGAAATCATGACCCTTACACATGATAAAATGATTGGTATCCATAAAACTGCACCACCTCCATACATACACACACAGTATGAACATCGTGACAAAAGAAATATGATACCTGATGAAGAACATATAGCCACACAGTTGATTAGTGAAACAACTTACTTCCAAATTTTGGTAGCAATAGATCCCACCAGGGTCACTTGGGAAACTTTCAATTTTAGATACATCCAAGACCTGGCTAAATTAATAGACAACATCACAGAGATGTATGATGACACTTTCAAGTATGCGGGTAGGGAGCTACAGGCTCATAAAAAGGAATTGGTACAACATAGGTTAATATTAAACTACCTGATAGCTATTACTGGTGGATATTGTGTGACTTTGGCCACCCAATTTGGTGTCAAGTGTTGCACATACATCACCAATAATACTGATGACCCCAAAGAGGTGATAGTCCGGAAAATGGATGAAATCCTACAACTGAAGTAGGAATTTTGGAAGGACCATAATACTTCCTTGTATGAGACTGAGGTAAAGGTAGAGAAATGGTTCTCATGGTTAAACCCTGTCAAATGGTTCGCCGGCCTGGGAGAGTGGGTACAGGAGATGGTAGTGTAGGTAAGCTTCTTATTTTTATACTTGTTGTCATCTTAGTAAATGGTTTATGTGTCAGACGTGTTCTTGCTGTGGTAAAATGTGGAAAATGTAACACCAAGGTAAATCGTGAAAATGAGATCATGATGGTGGTGAGTGGTGGTGGTATAGGTACTAAGGTTAATGAAGAACTGCATTACAATCCTGAAATTGAATGTGCCATCAGATAAATAACATGTGAATAGGCTTGGTCATGTAAGATAAAATATTGTAAATGTTCTGTTAAACAACCTAGATAATGTAGTCTCAGTTCCCCCAAACTTCCTTTGTAGGTTCGATGAGGTCCCACATCTTACCAATGATCCCCTATAAATCCGCTGAGTGCATATAAGGGTTGTTTTACCCTTACTTGAAATGCATCATTGACGGTTCAGTGACCAAATTTTGTCACACCATCTAGAACATTGAATAATAATGTATTATGCATGACTAGGTAGGTTAAGAATAGAATGTGCTAGTTTGTTTGCTATCAAAGGGTGGACTGTCAAAGTCAAATAATTAGTTATGATCGTTGTACAATTATTATCTGACGATCTAATCGTCTATGGTCTGACAATGTGTTTCCACGATGCTACTTTGTGTCGCATAATCCGATGTGCTAAACAGCGTATTCACAACACAAACCCTGATGCACATAATGCACACACATATAAATGTATATATACTTATATACACTTATGCTCATATGCACATACTTACACATGGGCACTCATCTGTGTATAGTCAGATACATACCATCACAAAGTTGCTATTTCAACACACAGACGCACATATGCGGATGCATATGTGCAAGATGGTTCCCACACATTATAGTTAATAACCAGAGTTATTAGAGGTTTTGTTTGTTAATAATTATGATGTAATATGTACTTTAACGAGATCTAAGATTTAGAACATAGTGGACATGTCATGTTTGGTATCATACTAAATCCCTGTTTATTTGCAGACATCCGTATCTATCGGCAAAGAAGTCACATCATGCGTCCGTTAGCTATGGATGATAGGAAGTTATTGGATAGAAATTATGTAACATGCATGTAGTGTTGTAGCCAGTATTAACCAGTTGTTCATCGGGAAGCTACACAAAGAGACCATTGGAGGACTGAGCCATGCCCCTGACAACACCGTATGAACTAACCAATGACCAGACTATCCAGAAGCACGAACCAATGGAAACTTGTCAACTAGTCCCCTTTGTTAACTCTGAACTCTGTAAGGTATATAAGCTGTGTCCCGATCCCAGTGTAAAGGTATCTTCTTGCGACCACAGAGTCTGGATTGATGACTGTATACTGGCGCCGATGTGCGTGCGTGTGTATCGGCTTGTATTTCATTATTGCTTTTTACTCTAATTGTTAAATCTTACATCGTGTTACCCCTTTATACATAAATAACTTTTTGTGCTTTGGAACCACACGATTGGACTGGAAAGCAATTCTTTCTTAAGCGACTTGCAGCGCTAAATAGCGACTAGCGACTATTAGGAATCAATAGGTGTAATGTGAATCAGGGGCACTATGTGCAGTGTAATGTGAATAAGATTGTGCTACTGTGTGGCATGGTTTTTATTAGAGGTATTCATGTGTGGCCACACCCTTTTCTTGTGAGACCACACCCCCATGTGGGCACACTGTCCCTTTATAACTAACTGGAGGGTGGGCGCAAGTTTATAGTTTGAAGGGAGGCGCCGAAACCCTAACACTGGCCCTGTGCATGGATAGAAAATGGTGTATTTTATGGTACATTTCGGGTTTAATGCTTACATATCACAATGCTTACATATCACAAACTGTTTTAAAAAGTTATATATATATATATATATATATATATATAGTTACACATTCCACTTAGCTTTGTTTGAATCTTTAATAAAAAGTAAATTGTATGTCATAGATAATATACTGTTTGGAGTGTGCCCTGCTACCAAGGGTTTTCTTTCTTTTGCTGCTTTGTGTCAATTTAATATATAACTCTGGGTGCACCTCTAATTCTGATTTATTCAGTGGACTGCATTTTGCATTATTATATAAGTGATTGCATATTGTATCTATGCACTTTATACAGTACACTACAGTTCCTTTGTGAGAATCACCTCCCCCCTTTCTTTTTCCCCCACCTCTCTTTCTTTCTCCCCCCTCCCCTATCCCTTACTACAATCAAAGGGTATTTTGCAAGATAGAGCAAAGATCATGGTCTGGTTACTACAGTTACTACATAAGCAGACAGCATAGTAAACATTGTAATCTAATCTCGGTAAACAATTGGATTATTTTTATTATATTATTGCTTATACTTTTAACTGAGGCAACACTGCCCCTTACTGTCTATTAGTATTTATGTATAATTATATAACATGGGAGAGTTTGGGACACATATATGCACATTTTGAACTTTGTACCTTTTCTCTGCTTGTGAAATTGTTTGTGCAAGGTGCTCCAAAGAGCTTTAATTTAGTTATGGATATATAAGCTAGCTCATTGCAAGTAAAGGGAGCCTCAGGGGTGTATCTAGGGATCCGAGCGCCCCTGGCAGTGTAATGGACTGGCGCCCACGTCCCCTCATAATTTCAGGCAGTGACCCCAGTAGTAGTCCCCCCAATGCAGTGCCCCCAGTAGTAATCCCCCCTATGCAGTGCCCCCAGTAGTAGTCCACCTATGCAGTGCCCCCAGTAGTAGTCCTCCTATACAGTGCCCCCAGTAGCAGCCACCCCCTATGTAGTGCTCCCAGTAGTAGTCCCGCTTATGCAGTGCCCCCAGTAGTAGTCCCCATATACAGTGCCCCCAGTTGCAGCCAACCCCTATGCAGTGACCCCAGTAGTAGTCCCACCTATGCATTGCCCCCAGTAGTAATCCCCCCTATGCTGCATTACCCCCCAGTAGTAGTCCCCCTATACAGTGCCCCCAGTAGTAATCTCCCTTATGCTTGCAGTGCCCCCAGTAGTAGTCCCCCCTATACAGTGCCCCCAGTAGTAATCTTCCCTATGCTGCAGTGCCCCCAGTAGTAGTCCCCCCTATACAGTGGCCCCAGTAGTAATCTCCCCTATGCTGCAGTGCCCCCAGTAGTAGTCCCTCTTATTCAGTGTCCCCAGTAGTAGTCCCCCCTATACGGTGCCCCCAGTAGTAATCTCCCCTATGCTGTAGAGCCCCCAGTAGTAATCCCTCCTATACTGCATTGCCCCCAATAGTAGTCCCCCGTATGCAGTGCCCCCTGTAGTACTCTCCTGAATACAGTGCCCCCAGTAGTAGCCCCCCTCTACAGTGCCACCAGCAGCTCCCCCCCAATAAAGTTCACCCAGTAGTGGCCACCCCCCCACACACACAGACAAAAAAAACTTACCTGATCCCCACTCCAGCTGATGACCACAGCTGTCCACTCCTCTGGGCACGCTCTCGCTCTCGCTCTGCACTATGGGATGGGAGAGACATCATGACATCTCTCCCATCACCCACTGATGGAGTGAGCCAGAAGACGGAGCTGATGAGTGAGCTCCAGCCAGCTCCCTCCGTTTATGACGCAGTAGCCAATGAGAGTCTGTCTGACTCTCATTGGCTGGCTGCAATTACAAACACGCAGCTGCCGCTGGTGGCTGTGTGTTTGTAGCTCTCACTGCAGACTGTCTGACACTTGTGGGGCCCAGGGTACTCTTGGTGGGTGCGGTGCAAGTCACTGGCTGCACCGACACTAGTCCTGGCCTGATTCTACCCCTTGGCTGCTGGTGGCACTGCCAGATGGAGCCCCCCTTTGGCTGGCACCCCTGGCAAGTGAAGGATGTATATGAGTCAATTTTGGACCAGTTTCTGCACCTTTCTCTGGTCTTTTGGAGCATCTAAGGCCAGGTACACATCACAATTATGTGTTTCCTGGCTGATGGGGCAACCAACAGAACGACATTGTGATCGCCCGTTCCCACTGAACGTTAAAGCCCGCAACCACATGATATATAGTTCAGTGGCCACATCCAAAAGCATAAGGTCATACATGAAATCCTCTGATTGCCTGTGCAGCATGGCCAACCAGAAGATGTCGCACAATCGGGCGTACACACTGCGTGATCCACAGGATATGTCATTCTAATTTGCCAGGAAATTACATAACCTGTCGATATCACTCTAGTGTGTACCTGACATTCAGGAAAGGCAATAATAAAGAGATATTATAACCAAAGTTCCATAACAAAAACAACTAACAGAAATAGCATCAGGCGGGTAGGATGGGAGCTGTTGCTAGGTGGTAATCCTATTCTCTAGAAATAATAAAGTTTGCAGATCATAGATTCCTGCAAACTATAGTTTGTTAATTGGGAGGCTGGCCATTTAGTAACAGCAGATGGGTAGATTACCACATACCTAGTGGTTGCACAGAGGAACTTGATTTTATCTAAATCAGAGGGCCTCCAATAGAATTTGCCAAATGTTCTGGCAGATAACCAATGGTCTGTGTATAATGATCTGGAGAGACAGGCCCTTTGATGACATTGAATTCCACAATGGAATTATACAAAGATTATAACCTGAATTATCCCTGATGACACTGAATTTCCAATGGAATTAGTTATTGTGTGGCCATTTGTGAAACCATTGTTGGTTGGATATATCGATTAGAGTGAATTATACCCCCTAGCTGCAAAGGCTAGAGCCATTAAGGTGCCGAGCTCCTGAGAGATGGAAAGCAAGCTTGCTGAAATATCCAAAGCAGCTAGGCATGACAAGAACTGATCAGTATCTCAAGTTTTGAAATATCCAGAACAAATTGTTCTAGATAGAAGAATATCTCTTAGCAAGCATAGGTCAATTCTATTATGTGTTAAACCTGGAATCAAAAAATTGAGTGCTGATCCATTTAATCTGATGGTGGCTGATGCCATCACTAATATAAATTTATGGACCAAGAAATCGAAGTCTATCTGAGAATCAGAGATCTTAAAATGCCAAGAAATACATTTCTTAATCATTGCAGAGTATCTAGCCTTTGTCCTTGGTCTCAAGGAAGCATTAATGAGAGATGTTGTGGATTCAGCAAGGGGTAAGTCCATCAAAGGCCAAAGTGCTACATCAGAATGATTTGAGGAACTTGATCTATTTTGATTTTGTGCAATACTCTTAACAGAAGAGCTAGGGGTGAAAGGCATAAGGAAATGTTTGTCCATGGACAAGGGGTTTTGTCCATCTTCCACACACCCTTTGTCTAGACCTTGGAAACAAATAAGGGAGTCTAGGCATTCAGAGGCGAGGCAAAGAGATCTACCACTGGGGAACCTTGAGCTATTAGAGACACTCAGTACAACGATTGGTTCCATCTGGACAGAATATTTGCCAGTTTGTTTGTCCAGGAACTTTGATGGCTGAAAGTATAATATTTCTGTGTATGGGCCAATGTTACATTTTTAATGCCTCCTTGCACAGTATGTATGAGTATGTACCACCCATCCTGTTTATATAGGACACTGCCATGGTATTCTCCAGATAAAGTTGGGAGAACCAGGGACTGTAGAGCCAGTTTTGCTGCCATCAATTCTAGAATGTTGATGTGCAGGAGTGATTCTGCTGGAGACCATTCTCCCTTTATTGCTGTGTTCTGCAAAACAGCTCCCCAACTTTTAAAAGAAACAACTGACATATTGTAGAGGACTAGGGGAGGTAGAATGATTGGCCTTGGAGTCAAGATAAGTAAAGTTGTCCAGCTCCGTATGTCTTGAGCTACTTCATAGGACAGGTGACATATTTTTGATCAGTCGCAATGATTGTGAATTAGTGTTATGAGGAATCTCTGGGGTACTCTGCAAAGAAGAGGCACAGGAAAGTACCCTAGGAAAAAAAGCCACCATCTTTCCTAACACTGCAGCCAGTTACTGGAGGGATATTGTCTGCCTGCGTAAATGACAGAAAGGGCTTTCTACACCCCTTTCCATTTGTTAGCAGGAATGCTAATTGAAAAGGAATGGGTATCTAGGAGAAATCCTAGAAACTTAAATTGAGTGAACAGGATAAGAATTGACTATGGTTAGTTGATAATTATTAAACCCTATTTCTACTAGAAGAGACAAAGCTATGTTCTGGTGTCAGAGTATCTATGTCAGAGTTTACTAAAAGGATATAAGCTAAATAGACTATACAACAGGTGTCTGTGGTTCAGTTAAATGGGAATGGAGTTGAAAGTATCCTTAAGATCTATTCCTGTGCAGTAACAATCTCAATGGTAAGAAGAAATTTAAGATCCTGCAATCCTTTCTGTGTTTCAGAAAACCGTTCAGAGCCTTTACATTTAACACTGGATAAATTGAGTTGTCCTGTTTTAAGATCAAGATAATATGGCTTGTCCAGCCCTTTCTGTCAGGGTCTACAAGCATTATTTTGCCTTGCAACAAGGCCATCTGCAATGTGGCATCTAAACGTGAACTGCAATTCTTTTGTGTACATGGCATCTGATGAGGAAAAGAGGTTAAAGGCAGATTTAGGCCAAACTGAAAAGTTTTCAACAACCATATATCTGAGGTAATCTGGGGTCATTTCTGAAAGCAATATGGGAAGGAGTACTCACTGGTCCTCATTTCTCTGTCTGGATTTGACCAAGAGGTGGTGGGGTTTATATTGTGTTCTGTGGGCATGGATGTGAAACATTCTCTCTGAGGTCTGTTGAAGTGGAAGTTTTGTGTTGTGCCCCTGGCTATGGCTGCTCTATATGATTAGAGAAGGGACTTCATCAATTTTTAGCTTAAGGTCTGTAAAGGACTTACTGACTTTATAACCGTAGGTCCAGATTAATGTTGGGGTGGATGGGACTGCAGTTTGAGGCCTCCACATGAATATAGGCTCAGCTGGCCACACGGTTGGCCATAAATTATATGTACTCATTTCAATTAATATTTTTTACTTACATATAATGCAATTTTTTTACTTTTTTGTAATTAAGGAAACATTGGGGCTGTACAGGCATATATGGCACTAGCTGCACTGACAAAGCAATGGTCACAGATCCTCCACTTCTTAAAATAGACCCTTGATTATTTTCAGCCCCAAAGCCATGTGGTCTTTAATCCGACCCTGGCATACCTCATTAATAAACTCCAAATACATTTTCATCAGAAAACAAATTGAAATCAGTGCCCTTGGGAGCAAGACGTGAGAGGTTGACCCTAGTAAGTCAATGAGCATATAAATTAGTAATGTAATCAGTGGTCTGCCCTATAATGATGGTTGTTCTACTGAATGCCTTGAGCAAAGGAAATTTAGAAGCTACTAGTGACTCAACAGATGAGACAGACTTGTCTTCTCTTTCAGTCTTGACAAGAGCATATAATAAAGGACCAGAGGCATCTGCAATTTTATAATGGATTTTTTGTAAGGTCTTATTATTAGTGTCATTAGTGACATTATCTCCCAGAAAGGCATACAGGGAAGGATCTGTATATGGAGAGAATAAAGCAGGTACTGTATATCAGGTAAACCTGCATGTCTGAGGAGAACTCACTCATCCTCCTTAATTAGAGCTGAATAAATGGCGAGCTGAGTGAATTTAAACAACTCAGAACTTTCTGAAAAAAACCCAGTATATGTAGTACAGCTTAGCTGGCAGTGTTTTACCTGCTAGGTCTATTCTAGCCATCTGAATGTCACTCCATGTTCTACTTTTGAAAAAGGAAGTTGAAAGGACTACCTCCTCAGACTCACAGTCCACTACTTGAGGATATATGTCAGGAGAAGTCGACCTAATATGGGACTGACCCTGTAATACATACTTAGAGGTCCATTTATACTGGAAAAGGCCTCTGAAACATGCCAGCTACAGGCTGGAGAGTTCTGCCAGCTATGAGCAGGAGAATGTGGTCTGCTATAGACCATAAAAGTCTCCCTGCTTTGGGCAATACCAAGGAAATTTGTTAGTCTGCCTGAACAGGCTTACCTGTGAGAGCCAGCATGACTATGAGATTTTTTACTTTTGTGTTTTCCAAACCCTGACTTTCCTACCTGAGACACAGAGTGAAAAAATGTATGAGTCATGTTCCACCTCATAAAAATCTGCCTTTGAGCCACAGAAATTTTTGAAGACTTTTTTACTTTTAATAATTCCTCTGATGAGGGAGAAGAAGAGGATACTTTCACTCTCCTTTTTAGAGGGTTTTTAGATGGTCACCTTAACAGGAGACAAGCGCAGGGAGTCAGTCACAGCAACTGACACAGCATCCTCCATCTCCTGCACTTAACAAAAAGCTGATGCAGTAGCCCCATCCAGCTTCTAGTGTGCATGTGACCTATGCTCAGCCTAGCCTGCTGGGCAGTTGCAGTTTCACTGTAAAGCTAGGTACACATTGGACAATGCGTACCGGGACAATATGTCAGCCCATCGGGAATTAAAGTGCACACCAGTACAGAATGTGTCTCATGTAATGTGACATTTGCAGTATCTAATATATTTTATAAAAAAGTAAAATTTAAAGAGGATATACATCACAACACAATAAGGTAATGCATTTAAGAAATGTTTTTTGACCAGCACTACAAATTTCAATTACATTTTGACACATTTTGAAAAACTGAATATTGACTATTGGTTTGCTTTAACATAAAGTAACTATATTATTATTTTAATGTCCATTTGTAACTATGAAGTAACTGTTTCGTATTTATCACTGTATAAACAAAAAAACCCACTAATATATACTGTATTAAATATAACAAGATTTATCTTCCAACATTGCTAGGTGGGCTGCTTCAGTATTATACTGTGAAATTAAATTGAATTATTTCAATCCATTTGGTACTTATACTCTGTTATTTTACAACACAATTCAAATTTCAGATGGGCTATCACTAAATAAATATGGCTTCCACATATACCAAGCATAGGAGTTTCTCAATAGGACTACACCCAGTAATTTGAAGCCAAGAGTCAGCCCATGCTGCAGCTCTCAGCACATGAAGACTTATGTCCATTAATACCTGTATAATCAAGGTCTATGGAAGCTGTTCCAAAAAGCTCTATTGGGAATTAAGCACGGTTTTGCAGTGTGCTCCATTTACTTTGCCTGCAGCATTGTTGCAGGAAGTACAAGTATAATTTTGTCTGATACAAGTGAGCTTTTTGTTTCAGTTAAAGGTGGGTTCTGGGAAGTGGGTACAACCTATTTGTTAAATATGTGGAGCATATTTAATTAAATAAAACTCCACTAAAGGTGGATCCATTTGATAACATTCAAGTCTCTTTAGTGATTTCTTTGGATAAAATAAAAATGACACACTCTAGATACATTGTGACTGATCATATCTTGGGCTAGGAAAGAATACTATATAAGCAGTGAAAAAATAACATAATAATTGGGAGATAAGGGCTGTTGGGAACAAGTATGAATGCACTGTTGGTGACATTGGTTTAATACACTGTAAAATGTTTAAGATAATTGGATAAGAGTGTGAACTTGATTACACTGGTTAAAAATTTCATAAGAGCCAAAGTGATAAAAGGCTGTTTTGTCATCAAACGGTAAAGAAATGTGACAATCTGGGAACAGGTTTTAGAACCCCATCTGCTGTACCGGAGAGAAATCAGGATTTTACAGTTCTATAAATATTTTAGTATATGCCATCATTTAGGAACTGTGGCAGCTATCATAAAATCTCTCTGACTTTTGTTACTACTGCATGGAAGGCCAGAAAATTGCATCTTGTGGTAAACCATAAAATGCTAAGTAAAAGACACATTCTTTTCAGTATAGTCTAAAAATATATAGCCTCACAGTTGCTTCTTGACAGAAAGTTACTGTACCATCCAGGATTCTTATATTGTTTTTTTATTTGATTGAGCAAGGACTTTTTCCACCATCTTGTTTAACAATGAGCAAAGACATTATTTTAGTAAAAGATAAATTATATCATTCCTAAGTGTAAAGTATAATGAACTATATATTTTGCCATGCACAATCAGCCAGACGTTTTGCAGACATTATTTTTCTGTAACTGTAGATTTGTACTACAAATTAGTGTTTTTTTTCAGGTTACTGTCACCTTGTTGTACTTATAATAAGGTCCCAAAAATAAAGATCTAGATGGAAATTATACCTTGTTTTTGCTAATACAGCCCCCTGTTTGTTTGTTGTATTATTCTATCATTCAAACTGTGTCACTAAGTAACTCATGTTTATTTCCAGAAAGTACATACAGTAAGACAAGGTGTATTAATGATCGCATTTATAATGCAATCATTAACTAATATTTTTGCATACTTACCTGCAGGATCACCCCCCAGCATGTACTATCTTCTTCTTGTCAGGATAGCTCCGCAATACTTAGCTGTCCTGAAGATGACTTGATTTCTGGGCTCTTGACCCGTGGTGTTGAAATGTACATTGGCTTAACTGTGCAGCCATTGGATTTACTGCATTTTATTCTTTGATAAATCCCACCCATAAATAGATCAGCTGCAATAAGAAGGCAAACTAATGCATACATAAAGAGTCTCTTGAAGCACTTCCTTAAGAGTAAGGGTGGAATGTAATAGAATGTGAATATATGGCAACTTATAAGTGACCGTTAATCGTGGCACATTTTGTACTGTATATCACCAGATGTAATAGCCTACAGTTTACCTGAGAAGGCTTGGCCTATTCTGGCATATTTTCAGCGAGTTTTGTAAGAAAATAAAAAACAAATTGAATAAAAGCGGATACTCCTTCCCCTCTCCAAAGTGAAATGAGTACTAGTGTGCAACTAGCCTAGGCCATACCCCCAAAATTTCCACTACCAGCACTAAGCTATACAAGGCAGGACTGTTGGCACTATAGTAGAGAGACACACAGCATAGGTCTCCCTGCCATAGTCCCAATCACTCCTTGATTAGCACTGGGCTCCTCTTCCTTGAAAGACCTGCCCATGTTGACAAGGCCAACAAGACTTAAGGTGATCCCGGGTGCTGAGGGCCCATCCCCTATCTTCACCATCCTCTGGGCACCCATTTGTGCTGATAGCAATAGAGCTATTTTCAACAGCACTGGCAGTTTTGGGTTAATAATCATGTTAACATTAGAAAAAAATATTTTTTTTACAGGCAAACTACAGTTATGCTCAGTTTAATGGCTGCCAAGGCCAAGGCATGCAGACACTTAAAGAACTACAAGTACCAGCATATGCTGGGATCCAGTACAAGATGTCAGCTGCAGTGTAAAATAAAAATATTTAAAAAAAAGACACCTACAACATAAAAATACCCCAACACTTTTCTGGTTTACCAGTTTGCTAAGCACATATATTCTCAAGTTCCATGTAGAGTTCAGACCTCACTCTCTTTGTCCCCATTATCAGAGTAGGCTGGCAGTGCTAGTACTGGTGTCACTTTTGGAGAGAAATTACATGATCTATTTTAACACATTGCCAGATGAGATACCTACATGTGCAACTATCTCAATGGCCAGAGTCAGCTGTTTTATTCTGTAAATTTTTCTGTTACATTTCTGATGACTTTAAAAATCACAGACAATTACATCTGGTAACTTGAATCTTTAACTTTGTCAAAATTGGGACAATTGCCTGTGGCGACGCTTTCTTGACCATGGCAGGTTTCTGACAACTTTGCAGTGATTTACAATGTATTATAAAAATTTGCTGGAAGCTTGCCACTTTTCCATAATTGAAGACTATGGGCCAAATGTAATAGGGTGAGAGTTTAGAAAATGTGAGAGTTTAGCAGTAATCTCTCACATTGGTTGAGTTTTATCTTCAAAATGGGAAAACATCTGAATGAGATTTTAAATCGTGAGAGTTTTTTAAGTCTAAAAAAACATGCAAGTTCGCTCTGTTACTTCGTTTTTGGACTCTATTACATTGGCAAAGTTTAAAAAGTGTCAGAAACTCTCACTTTTCTAAACTCTCACCCTATTACATTTGGCCCTATGACTTTCCCGCTAAGTAGGGTTTCGCCTATTACATTATCTGCAACTAAATTATTTTAAACCAAATAGTTAGGTGATCTATTTCCATACAGTGACATGAAAAGGTTTTTGAAGACTTCCTGATTTCTTCTATTTTTGTAGTTTTGTCACACTTATTTGTTTCAGCTCTTCAAACAAAACTGACTATAAGACAAAGGTAAAAAGGTACCAACACCTATATCACCTATGTGAAAAACTAAATGCCCCTAAACTTAATAACTGGTTGTGCCACCTTTAGCAACAACAATTGCAACCAAACACTTCCGATAACTGGAGATTAGTTTTTCACATCACTGTGGACGAATTTTGGCCCACTCTTATTTGCAGAATTGCTTTTATTCAGCCAAACTAGAGGGGTTTCAAGCATGAACAGCTTGTTTAAGGTCCTGCTACAGCAACTAACTGGATTCAAGTCAGAACTTTGAGTAGGCCACTACAAAGCCTTAATTCTAATTTTTTTGAAACCACTCAGAGGTGGACTTGCTCTTGTGCTTCTGGTTGTTGTGTTGTTGCATAACCCAATTGCATATGAGCTTCAGATCATGGACCAATGAGTAGACATGCTCCCATAAAATTGTCAGACAGAGAGCAGAATTCATGCTTCTATCAATTATGGCAAGTCGCCCAGGACCTGAAGCAGCAAAGCTTCCCCACACCATCACACTACCACTACCATGTTTGACCATTGGTATGATGTTCTTATTGTGGAATGCTGTGTTAGCTTTATGCCAGATGTAACACGACCCATGTCTTTCATAATTGCTGACATTAACTGAGGAGAGCTGACATTAACTGAGGAGAGCAAGGTCTGTAGTTTCTTAGCTGTTTGTCTGGGTTCTTTTGTAACTTCCTGGATGAGTTGTTGGTGCACACTTTGAGGCATTTGGTAGGCTGGCCACTGCTGGGTAGATTCACCACTGTTTCAAGTTTTCTGCAGTTGGAGATAAAAGTTCTCGTTGTGGTTTTCTGGCATCCCAGAGCATTAGAAATTACTTTCTAACCCTTTTCAGACATATATATTTCAATAACTGTCTTCCTTAACTTTCATGGAATTTATTTTGATTGCTGCATTCTGTGCTGCTTGTGCAAACCGTGTAGCCAACTGCACATTGCTGGAAAGGTTCTTTTTTTAGTTATGTTTAAATTCAACAGGGTTAGAATTAACCAAGACTGGTTGTGTCTAGTCTAATTGAACCCAATTCAATTCAATTTGGTTGGTTGAATAAGTAACTAAGGGGGTAAATACTATTTCACACACGGCCAATTGGTGTTGGATAACTTTTTTTCCTTCACTAAATTAAATGATCATTTCAAAACTGTATTTTGTGATTACTCAGGTTGTCTTTATCTTATGTTTACATATAGTCAAACCAAGTGACTGGCATGTTGAAAAAACAATATATATATATAATACGTGCTATATTAATCAATAAATATATAGTGAAACAAAGTACATAAAATAATTAGTTTTATATTCCAGAAATAGCTTTAAAACAATTTATTCACATGTATAAAAAAGAAGGGCCAAACATATATCAGCAAAATCAAAATCAATAAATCCGCACAGATTAATTATAGCAGCAGCTAGTTAATCTACAATTGTGCAAACTGCTAAAAAGTGCTATGTGCTGTGCAAAATATATATACAGTAAGCAATCCTTTTGTTGTTTCATACAGCTTTCAGATAATTAATGTACTTCATAAATACCGTAAAAAGCTTTCACAGAACTATAGGTCAGTCATAAAAATACCCAGAGGAAAATAAATGACATACTGTATATGGATGGGACAAAAACTTTTTCATGCCACTGTATGTTATATTTCCACAATGTTTGAATATCAACCATGCTATGAAATTGCTAGTGGTACTATTAACATAAGAAATCTTGCACTGCAATCAATAATTAGTAATTAAGTGACTCCTCCTGCACAATACTGGTTGCATAATCAGGGGTGTATCTAGGGATTCAAGTGCCCCTGGCAATGTAATGGACTGGTGCCCCCCCCTACCTCCCCTACCCTCCCTATGCTGCATTGCCCCCAGTAGTGGCCACCCCTATACAGTGCCCCCAGTAGTGGGCACCCCCCTATAAAGTGCCCCCAGAAGCGGCCACCAGCTATTTCAGTCCCCCCCCCGCCAGGCCACACACACAAAGAACAAAAAAATTCAACTTACCTGATCCCTGCTCCTGACGCGTCCGCCTCTGTCCGCTCTGACTCCCGGCCCGCTCTCCTCCTGCACGGGAGAGACGTCATGATGTATGACATCTCTCCCATCACATGCTGCGGGGGGAGCCGGCACACAGAGCTCATTAGTGAGCTCCAGCCGGCTCCTTCCGCGGACGATGCAGCAGCAAATGAGAGTCTGTCTACTGGTGGCACTGCCAGACGGCGCCCCCCCTTTGGTCGCCCCTGGTGAGTGCCATCCTGGCCAATGGGTAGATACGCCCCTGTGCATAATGCACAGTGCGGTTTTGTAAATAAAGAGAATCTTTACAAAACATGTAGATGTTCATCCAAATTAAATAATATTACATAATGTAATATTTCTTTAGTATTTGATATTGCAGTTCATCATTATGTCCTATCCTTTCCTTAAGGAGATAGCTTCTATAAGTTTTATCCAATTCCCCTGTAAAAAACTGTATAATGGGCCTGGATGTATCTATAGTCAGTACATGTTTCTTTCTGACATACGACAATGATAATTGCTTGCCACCAGTGGCGTTATGAGGGGGTGCAGGCCGCACTCTGGTGTCACCCTTGGTGGGGGTGACATCAAAATGCCAGCTCCTCTGCAGCCGGGTGCTGCAGTGTTACATTCTCCTGCAGCACCCAGCTCCTATCATAGAATAGGAGCTGACAGTGCTGACAGCCCAGCCTCCGTGGGCAGCCTAGAATCTCCAATAATGCTGGGCTGTTCCTGGAGTGAAGTCATTGGGATCCCTGCAAGGCCACGCTCCTTTATTTGATGCCACACCCCTTTTCGGGTGCGGGCTCGTCTCCGGCGTGCAGAGATAGTCAGCATACACACTGGGTTTCACCAGAACCGGTGACGCCTCTGCTTGCCACTCTTTTGTTAAACAACTAATTGGGCTAACAACTAATAGTTTACAAGAGATATATAGTTCAGCATATGAAAAAATCTTGCAACAAACTTAATGTATATCACTATATTAAGTAATACGCAATATCTCAACAATGGCAAAGTGTGGTGGACAGAAAATTGGGCAATAGTACAGTGCTTAGTTTTCCATTAATTGATACATACATGTAGTGTTTTGGGTTTATGTCTCTCAGCTACCACAAATAATTTCCACTTTGGTGGGTTCACTCCAGTTACCTGCAAACACTACACTACAAAATTTTAAAAATTCTCTGCTTCTGGCATGTGAATATGTATTTTTGCCTAATTTAGCGATGCTGAATTCAGTGAAAAAATCAGATTTTCTCTATCACATCACAATTATTAGATACACATAAATAACAGAAGTGGTAATCGCTAGATCTGAAAAAAGTAAGATAAGTGAAAATTGCAATTAATCTCTATAGAATGTAAATATTCTCATTGTATTCATTTATAAAATACTAATAAAACTATAGAAATGCATAAAATCTGTTGAAACTAAACTTCAGAAACTCTTAACGATCCAAATTAGCCGTATTGTTAATCTATATAATAAGCGATAAAGCGTGTCTGTCTGTCGAATTTTTTGTCCTTTATGCACAGCCAGAGTTTTGGACCTAGTTCCACGAAATTTGGCATGGTGGTGTAGTTTGACCAGGACTAGGTGTTTGCCTAGGATTGATCTTTGTCAGGGCTGCACACTGTTACACAAGCCCTAATAATGGGGACACTCTTAAATTACGCAGGTCCCAAGTCTGGCTCCAGTGGAAATTGGCAGTCTGCCAAAAACCTGTGAGAAAGCGACAATAGTATCCTTTTAACCTCAGTCTGAGCAAACTTGATGACTTGATATTTAATACAGAGTCTCTGTGTTTGCATGCATGGCTTTAACTAAATCTTTGTTAATCACATACAATCTTAAATGGGCCCCCACAGAGGTAAAAAAAAACACATACATTTGCCCCACACAAAACCCATTCATGTTATACCACACAGACCCCATACAGGTTATGCCACACAGAGCTCACTCGGATTATGCCAGACAGCAGTACCCCTTATACACATTATGCCATGCAGTAGTAGTGACCCTTATACATTATACACAGTAATACCTTTTACAAATTATGCCACATAGTAGTAATGCCCCATATAACACATTATTGCACACAATAGTAGTGCCCCTTACACATTATGCACCCCACAGCAACTCACCTCCCCATGTTCATCCAGCAGCCTCTTATTTCCCACTGTTTCCATCAGTAGCCAGCAGGTTTGGATTTGGGGCCGGGTCACCAGCTAATTACAGCTGGCGCAGTGGCAGATATGGACATTCAGCTGCAATTTGAATCTGGTGCCAATTGAAGCTTGCAGACCAGCAGCCAATCTGGAGCCGGTACTACTGATTGGCTGCTGACCCATGAGCCTTGATTGCCTTGTGACCAGCAGTGCCATTTCTCCATTACTACCTGCCAGTGTGCCTGCTGTGATCAGCTGGCGGACCAGCACTAAATCAACACCACTGAAACCCAGTCCCCCTCAGTAGCCCTGACTGAACCGACCTACCTTGTGTGCGTGACTGGCTGCAGGGGGAGCGGCGGCCCACAGAGGCAGCTCAGGCACCATAGCAGCTGCACCCACGGTAGTTACGCCACTATGCAGGTTAGCAAACAGTGGGGCCCTTTTCAGGATCAATGAAATGGTGTTATAGGCAAGGACAATGTAAACAAATAAAGGCTGCAGGTGTACTTCAAGGTCCAGTATTCAACCTGGGCAACGTCGGGTATCCCAGCTAGTTGTTAATAAAAGATAAAATGTAAAGTAAGTTTGCTTTAGGAAATAGGATGTTGCTGCTTTCTGTTTGTACAGAGGACCTGATTCAGACCCGCTCACTAAGCTGCAATCGCTTGCTATAGGCAATTGTCATAGGTCATAGGTTTGTCATAGGTTTCTAAAGAAAAAGTCCCCCATTATTGCAGGGTTCCAGCATCCTTGGTAGTGATGCTCCATTGTCAGAATGTCTTGATGGAAATGTTCCCCCTGTTCATTACTTACTGTACACTTCCCAGGTTGTCAGGGAAAAAGTCTAGATGGGAATGTAAAAAGTGGATTTTTAGTGACATTCTACAACCCATATTTTTGTAGTTGTCCAATATTTTATTCATGATGGACACGTAGTTGGCCTCTCTTCTGTTTCCTAAGAATCCACACATAGCATGCTTGTAGGAGGACCAAGCAGCAGACTAAAATTCAATCAATTTAGCATTAAATATTTAATCTGCAAGCAGTTTCCTTATATGGGGGCCAACTAATATGCAATTTTTTTCTTTGCTAGTTAGACAAAAATAACAGTCAGTACAGAGGTCTTTAGGCTCACTCCATACCATTGGGGCAGCGAATGGCATCAGATCAGTTGCGCAGGTTATGCAAGAAATATGGGGTGCCCAGATTTTACCCTGGTAACCAACAGCACAGTCAAAGAACATTTCATAAACCTTCTTATCACAGCTAATAGGCTTTCTTTGACTTTTTGGTGTGAACTTACCATGTACATAACAAAAGTTATCAGGATGTTTTACACACCCACAATTTTTAGCAGCTGATATTACTTCGTATGTATTTACAAACAGTGCACAAAAATGTACTCATGAAGATACCAAATTACAAACACAAGAAAATAATATCACTGATTTAAAATGGAGAAATGAAAACAAAGGTGAAATTGCCACTTGCATTGGTCACTGCCAGTGGTGTGAGGTCCACATATCTCCTTATGGTGATCAGCTATCAGCCAGAGTGCTGGGACACAGTGATGGAGGCTCCCTCATGAAGCAGAGCAGTCCACTGTGAGAACACCCCCCGGTTGTTGATGGTTATGGAACAGTCTGGGGAGCTTCCTAATTACTTCCACCTCTGCACACTGGCCAGGAGCTGGGACAGGAGCCAGCAAGCAATATGTCATCCAGCGCTAAAAGGAGGGTTCTGCCCCAGGACTAGCACACGGAGGAGACTGAGGAAGATGAAGAGGAGGATTTTGATGACATAGAGGATGAGAAGTTTAGGCAGGATGCATACCCCATAGCGCAGGCAGAAAAGAGTCTTGCCGAGCACTTACTGTTATTAAATACTTTAATGTTTGAGTTTAATTTTTTTTTTTAAATCTCAACAACCTTATGTGATATCAAATTGCTGATTCTATATTTGGAATCTACTGTACAGGCAAATTACATGGAAATTGATATATAGCATGTCAGATGCAAAATGGCTGTTTAGTAGTGAAATTGTTCCCGCCAGTGCTCCATTGATTAGATCCTGCTGTATATAATTGTATATATATATGGGTTTGTAATGTCCAGTCTTTGTTCTCTCTAACTCATTCTAACCACATATTTGTCTATTGCCTTTTTCCTATTTAGGGGTTTATTTACAAAAGTGTGGGTTTTTAGAAGTGGAGTTGTTGCCCATAGCAACCAATCAGATCCTAGCTATTATCTTGTAGAAGGTGCTAGCTAAATTATAAGTAGAATCTGATAGGTTGCCTATGGGCAACTTCTCCACTTCTAAAAACCCACACTTTAGTAAATATACTCCTTATTGTCATATGGGTATTTTGATTGCACCTACACATATGACAGAAGAGGCATTACTGGTGAAACTCCTTGTCACTGCTATGAGGTTCATAAGTAGACAGCTCACCTCTTTGCTGATGCATTTCTCTATGCTAGGTAGCGTATAGGTGTAGGCAATTAGTGTCTATGGAGATCCCGCTCATGCAGGCTTTAAAGAAATTTTGTTTTTTTTGTGTGGACACAGGTGATGTTACGTGGTGGTTGTGCAGTGCAAATACAATAAGTCGCCACCAGACCATCTCTATTCCAAAATATGTTGTTATTATTTTTATCAAATGACTCCTCCAGCACAATACTGGTTGCAAAATGGTAAAGGAAAAATATCTACTACTCTCCCTGAACTCTACAGTAACAGGCACTAGGCATACACTAGCCTCAGTTCTGCTTCTCTTTATAACAGCTCTGCATCGCTTTATCACAGCAGTGTGTCTGTTTATCACACCTCTGTAGAACTTTTTCTCAGACTTTGGGGCTCTTCAGCTGACTTATCTCTCTTTTCCTCATCTAGCTTTCTATTTAGTTTAGCCACCCTGCCTCTGCAGTGACCCCACTCTCCATTTTTCTGATTACTTCAAGTTTTTTTATATGGGGACTCTCCTCCTCTTTAGTCATAATGTGGGACTCTAACTCCTTCTCTCCATAACTCGGCTCATGTCTCCTGTTTCATGGGTGATTCTCCACTCTTCATATATAGGCCAGCTTTTTGCGGTATTTCCTCCTAATTGGGGCTGACTCTCCCTTTCTAACAATTTAGGGGACAGGAACTTCTGGAACTCTTTCCCTCCTCCCTGGGGACCCAGCTGGGATGTTCCTCTGTTCTCACTAATGAGGGTGACTAGTAGCAAACCATGCATATACATAGAGACAGTTTCATTGCACTACAGTATTTGTAAAATTCTGCACTGGTAAATATATACATTTTTCAGTGCAGGTTTTTATTAGCACGGACCTCATCTCTACCTGAGCTGTACATCACAAGAAAGTGTCTCATCATCGGAAAGCGTCCCCTTCTGTGCTTGATTCTTTTATTGGTCAGTGACCCCTTCTGAATGGTACCATCTGCCATAATTCTTTCCTCTCCAGACCACATTAACTCCTTCCTCCCCTCTATACAGTGAAATCGGAAAGTTCCTCCGCAGTGACTGTGTGCTAAGTGAGTGACAGACAATTAAAATAGGGGAGCCACGCCAACTGCCACCCCAAATGCTCTCAAACATTGCTGGCCGGGGCTCACTGGCAGTTGGAGTGGCTCCCCTATTTGAATCTTGGACTATGCTGCAGCCCCACCTCTTGAAGTGTCATTGTCTGTCACACACTTAGCACACAGTCACTGCGGAGGGACTTTACGAACTCCCTATTAGTTTATCTATTTGTTTATGTTTTTGTCTATCTGCCCCCCCAGCTAAACCCATGAAACTATCTATCCCCCACACACTTAGATTTTTCTCCACAAATAAATGCTGCCTCTCCTCCCAGCTGATTACTTCCTCCCACTCCCCCTCCAAGATTTTGCCTGTGCTACTCCTTACCTCAGGAAAATCTGTCCCATTCCCTATCAGACTCTCGACCTCCTTACAAAACTTCAAATGGGCTCTCAAGATCCACTTATCTGGCAAAGCTATTCAGCTTTGATCCTAACCCACTGCCCCATGCTCCTTGCCCACTGACTCCTCTATGTCACCCCTATCTGTCTTCCCCTCCCTTTTAGACTGTAAGCTCTCATGAACAAGCCCTCTTCCCTCATGTGCTTTTCCTTCCCTTACTCACATCATCATCTCCTCCCCACTGCCAACAGTGTAACCTAACCTGCTTTTTTGCTGATGCAGAAAAACCTTGTCCATGTCTTGCAGTGTTCTGTACTATAATTCACTTCTTTTATGTTTTGTTCATACTGTCTTTTTTTGTACTTTGTAAGGCACTGTGGTCCCTTTGTGAATAATAATATTAGTAAAAATAATCATTATCTATGTATCTATCATTCTACCCTCTGGGGGAGATGCATGATCCGCCGAAGCGCCATCAGCGCACGCTATGTGCCCTGATACCACTTCTCCCCCATTTATGATTGGGGGTCTGGATGGTAGATGACAGGGGCACTATGTGTCCCTGTCATTATTGGCGCTGCTATCTTCAAGATAGCAGCGCCAGTAGCCTGGACTATGTATGAACGGTCAGTTCGCCTGACCTTTCCGCCTGTTGCAGCTGTCGCTATTGACATCTACAGCCTAGTGATGCCTTATCTCTGCAGCAGGGCTGCCGGCTCCAGGGTTGCACGCGGGATCTCATGATACTTGCGAGATTCCGCACATGCTCAGTGGAGCCAGCCGGTACTGAGACACAGCGCATCAGGACTAGACTAATGTGCTGTGGTCTTTAGCGGAGATCGCCGGAGGGAGGAGTTATCACTCCCCCGCGGTGGCCGATGAGATTTTAATACATCCCATTGTTAGTGCTTCCTGCTTCGCTTTGGTAAAGAGGTTATAGCGACACGTTAAGTGCTACTATAATACATTCCCCGTCTGTTTCTATCTCCTCTGACCATGGCAAAAATTGCTAAAAAGATCTGGTCTATTTTGCTATTTTGTTATTTTTAGTGTTTGTTTCGATTAGCATATTTGTCTTGGGTCGAATCCTTATCAGATGAGAATATATATGTTTTGAGTCTTGCAATACATTAGTTTCTTTATATTATGAAATATTTTATTTATATTTCTTTATATTTATGTCATTTATAGTGTATTCTTTGATTCTCTTATATTGTTTGATAATTATTTGTAATATTTATTTTTATACCAATAAAATTAAAATTGTTAAAGGAAAAAAATATAATAATATGGTCACAAACACACAAAGTATTATTGGATATTAAGAGGTTAAATCAAACAGTTTGCAACAGGGTACAGTTAGAAATATTACACTGTACTTAAATAGGCCTGTACCCAGTTAGCCTGCTGCAAGTGACTTTCTTGAGGCATTTTTGTGCATGTAATCTTGAGATACCCTATACCGATTCTACATATCAGTTAAACATTTAAAGAGACAGTGACACTGATACTGTAATTATTCTTCCCACATACAGCCATGAAATCACCCCATTTGAGAAATGTTGTTGTGAGGGGATCTCCCACTATAGCACAGATAAGCATCCTGTATGCACGTGTCTACAAATGTAAGCAACTGTCTGTTTACATTATTCTCAATTGTCCCTCTTTCTGCCATTTGAAATGTCAGACATATATTGCAATAATTGCCATTGTCGCCAACTTCCCAGCTATACAGGAACACACTCTTCTATTATTTATATAATGGCTGACTGCATGTAACACAAATAACTCTTTTTATAACTTGTTCAAAAGTCCACAAAGAAATATCACATGTAGCAAAACTAAGCTGGTTGTTGCCATCTCACTGATTCACGTTGTATTAAACTTCTGCTCTGACTCTAATCTGAATAAACTTTAATTAATGATTGGATGTAATTTGTCTCTTGCTAGCCAGTCCAATTTCCAAGTCATTATTCATGCTCATTGCAGATCTACATCCTATTGTGCTGGGCATAGAACAGGGATGGGGAACCTCAGGCCTGGGGGCCATATAAGGCCCGCGAAATCATTTCGTCTGGCCCTCTGAGCTTTTTTCTGTTAGCCTCATCTGGCTAGCAGGATGCCTAGAATGGCCCCCTGCAGCCAGAATCTATGCAGTTCTTAGGAGGCTTCAGGCAGTCACACCGCTGCCCTTACAGCTCCTGGGAGCATCCTGAGCTGTAATCACCAGCGATTGTGGCTCCGCCCCATGTGATGTCACATGGAGGGGACATGGCCGGTACCAGGCCCACAAATAACGTTATATATATCAAAATGGCCCTCGGCAGAAAAAAGGTTCCCCACCCCTGGCCTAGAATAACAAGATATATCATGCCCTTTATCATCAGCATTCAAAGGTAACTTTCTAGGATTCACTTTCAGGCTGGAAGCAGATGCCACTGACAGTGCTGGGCATTACTTGATTAATTTCCCAGACAGGCAGGTCAAGACTGGCACTTAACAATACTACTAATATGAAAATTACACAGTAACATTACTCATTTTAAATGAAATACATATATGTAAATATAAAAACTAATGGTATAATGAATAATACCTGTAAATAATGATTATCTGTGACCTCTATCTGCTGGATTGAAGCTGGACTGGTCAGGATGGTGCTTTGTCTGTCTACAAGCCCTGGGACCCCGTGGTGCTTTAGACATGCACACCACTGCCCTTACAGGATGCTCTGGGTATTGCTCATTCCTGGCAATTGTAGCCCCGTTCCCTTTACATATCTCCATGATGCCATGGGGGCGTGGCCTGCACCAGGAACTACAGTTACGGTCGCTGTATGGTATTGTTTATATTTCCATGCAACTTACTTTTATTTGAATGTAATGTGTGTGAAAAGTTTTTATTTTAAAAATGATGTTAGTCATCATTTGCCTAATTTTTTGTGTCCTCTGACTCATCAGATGCAGGCACATCATGTATGACAAACACGGGCTGAAAGAAACATTCTAGTACTCCCAGGGCCACCATCAGGGGGGGACTGCCGGGCCTGTAGTCCCAGGCCCCGAGAGAGAGGGGGCCCAGATGTCAGCAGTGTAGATCAATCATTAATTTACAGGCAACCAGGGAGAAGAAACACTGCAGGCAGCATTCCAAATAAGTTGCCATCCACGAGCCAATTAGAGCTCACGGAACGGCAGCCAATTAGCAGCGGCCGTTCCTTATTGGCTACTGGTCCGCGAGCTGTGATTGGCTCGCGGCCAACGCCATATTTAAAATGACACCGGCCCTTTTTCTTCTCCCTGGCTGCCATTGCAATCCACAATGCTGACATCCAGGCCCGGTTTTCTCCATGCCTGACTGGCTGCCAGTGACAGGTAAGCATACTGACGCTACCCTGAACTAGGGGTGAGCGGGTTCGGATTTCTGAAATCCGAACCCCCCCGAGCCCCCCCGATCCGAGTCCGATCCGAATCAGGCTCGACTTTTCCCGCCTGACTCGGATCTGAAATCGAGGCAAAACGTCATCATCCCGCCTTCCGAGTCTCGCGGGTTTTGGATCCTATATAAGGTACCCACGTCGGCGCCATTTTCTCACTCGGCTGTGGACAGTGAAGAGGGAGGGTGGGAGTTAGGGCTGTGTAGTGTAGTGTAGTGTAGTGCTGCTGTTGTCCACTACTTCAAAGTCCATAGGGGCTGGCTGTGTTGTGCTGTGCTGCTGTTGTTAATAGGGGCTGTGTCCACTACTTCAAAGTCCATAGGGGCTGGCTGGACTGTGTTGTGCAGTCAGTTCTCCATAGGGGCTGTGTCCACTCCAAAGTCCTGTGCAGTGTCCCAGTCCTAAAGAGGTGCTGTAGTGTTGTCCAGGGGGTGCTCTGTCCATCAGGGGTGCTCCCCCCAAGTGCTAAAAAAATAATATATTTTCTGTGTTTGTGAATTGTGTGCGCAGTAGCCGCACGTGCATCAACAAAGTAGTGCCAAGCGTGCGCCTGTGTCATAAGTAAAGGGCCGGCTGGCTTGACCGTTAAAGGGTGCTGTAACCCCCGAAAGTACACTCCAGTCCAAACCAAAAAAAAATTATTTTCTGTGTTTGTGAATTGTGTGCGCAGTAGCCGCACGTGCATCAACAAAGTAGTGCCAAGCGTGCGCCTGTGTCATAAGTAAAGGGCCGGCTGGCTTGACCGTTAAGGGTGCTGTAACCCCCGAAAGTACACTCCAGTCCAAACCAAAAAAAAAATTATTTTCTGTGTTTGTGAATTGTGTGCGCAGTAGCCGCACGTGCATCAACAAAGTAGTGCCAAGCGTGCGCCTGTGTCATAAGTAAAGGGCCGGCTGGCTTGACCGTTAAAGGGTGCTGTAACCCCCAAAGTACACTCCAGTCCAAACCAAAAAAAAAATTATTTTCTGTGTTTGTGAATTGTGTGCGCAGTAGCCGCATGTGCATCAACAAAGTAGTGCCAAGAGTGCGCCTGTGTCATAAGTAAAGGGCCAGCTGGCTTGACCGTTAAAGGGTGCTGTAACCCCCAAAGTACACTCCAGTCCAAACCAAAAAAAAATTTATTTTCTGTGTTTGTGAATTGTGTGCGCAGTAGCCGCACGTGCATCAACAAAGTAGTGCCAAGCGTGCGCCTGTGTCATAAGTAAAGGGCCGGCTGGCTTGACCGTTAAAGGGTGCTGTAACCCCCGAAAGTACACTCCAGTCCAAACCAAAAAAAAATTATTTTCTGTGTTTGTGAATTGTGTGCGCAGTAGCCGCACGTGCATCAACAAAGTAGTGCCAAGCGTGCGCCTGTGTCATAAGTAAAGGGCCGGCTGGCTTGACCGTTAAAGGGTGCTGTAACCCCCAAAGTACACTCCAGTCCAAACCGAAAAAAAATTATTTTCTGTGTTTGTGAATTGTGTGCGCAGTAGCCGCACGTGCATCAACAAAGTAGTGCCAAGTGTGCGCCTGTGTCATAAGTAAAGGGCCGGCTGGCTTGACCGTTAAAGGGTGCTGTAACCCCCGAAAGTACACTCCAAACCAAAAAAATATATATTTTCTGTGTTTGTAACTTGTGTGCACTGTGGCTGCACGTGCATCAACAAAGGAGCAGCGCCAAACGTGCGCCTGTGTCCCATAAGTAAAGAGCCGGCTGGCTCATTTCTTAAAGGGTGGTGTAACCCACAAAGTGCACTACTCTCCAGCAAAAATAAAAGAATATTTTCTGTGTTTGTGTGCGCTTTAGCCGCACGTATATATATCAATATAACATAAATGGAGGACCAAACTTTCTCTGATAAAAATAAAATAGGGAAAGATCAAGAACCACTTCCTACTAGTGCTGTTGCTGCTGCTGGGAGTTGTTCATCATCCCAGAGAGGAAGTAGGAACATCACTACTTTTACAAAACAATTGACCCTCCAACAGTCCCTAGCGATGAGGATGAAGTACGACAGCAGTCATCCTGAAGCAAAACGTATAACTGAGGCCTTGACTGCTATGTTGGTGTTAGACGTGCGTCCGGTATCCGACATTAGTGCAGTGGGATTTAGACAATTGATGGAGGTAGTGTGTCCTCGGTTCCAAATCCCGTCTAGATTCCACCTGCATCCTCAAAGCAGCAGCGACAAGCGTGCGTCTGTCTGTTAAAGGGTGGTGACACCCTCAAAGTGTGCTACACAAACAATTAAAATATTCTTCTTTTTTCTGTCTTTGTGAATTGTGTGGGCTGTAGCCGCACCTGCATCCTTAAAGCAGCAGCGACAAGCGTGCGTCTGTCTGTTAAAGGGTGGTGACACCCTCAAAGTGTGCTACACAAACAATTAAAATATTGTTCTTTTTTCTGTCTTTGTGAATTGTGTGGGCTGTAGCCGCACCTGCATCCTTAAAGCAGCTGCGACAAGCGTGGGTCTGTCTGTTAAATGGTGGTGACACCCTCAAAGTGTGCTACACAAACAATTAAAATATTGTTCTTTTTTTTTCTGTCTTTGTGAAATGTGTGGGCTGTAGCCGCACCTGCATCCTTAAAGCAGCAGCGACAAGCGTGCGTCTGTCTGTTAAAGGGTGGTGACACCCTCAAAGTGTGCTACACAAACAATTAAAATATTGTTCTTTTTTTTTCTGTCTTTGTGAATTGTGTGGGCTGTAGCCGCACTTGCATCCTCAAAGCAGCAGCGACAAGCATGCGTCTGTCTGTTAAAGGGTGTTGTAACTCTCAAAGTGCTCCAAAAAAATCAAAAAATTTTTTTTAATGTGTTTGTGACTTGTGTGCGATGTAGCCACACTTGCATCCTCAAAGCAGCAGCGACAAGCGTGCATCTGTCTGTTAAAGGGTGGTGACACCCTCAAAGTGTGCTACACAAACAATAAAAATATTCTTCTTTTTTCTGTCTTTGTGAATTGTGTGGGCTGTAGCCGCACCTGCATCCTTAAAGCAGCAGCGACAAGCGTGCGTCTGTCTGTTAAAGGGTGGTGACACCCTCAAAGTGTGCTACACAAACAATAAAAATATTCTTCTTCTTTTATCTGTCTATGTGAATTGTGTGGGCTGTAGCCGCACCTGCATCCTTAAAGCAGCAGCGACAAGCGTGCGTCTGTCTGTTAAAGGGTGGTGACACCCTCAAAGTGTTCTACACAAACAATTAAAATATTGTTCTTTTTTTTCGGTCTTTGTGAAATGTGTGGGCTGTAGCCACACCTGCATCCTTAAAGCAGCAGCGACAAGCGTGCGTCTGTCTGTTAAAGGGTGGTGTAACTCTCAAAGTGCTCCAAAAAATAAAAAACTATTTTTTTTATGTGTTTGTGACTTGTGTGCGATGTAGCCGCACTTGCATCCTCAAAGCAGCAGCGACAAGCGTGCGTCTGTCTGTTAAAGGGTGGTGACACCCTCAAAGTGTGCTACACAAACAATAAAAATATTCTTCTTTTTTCTGTCTTTGTGAATTGTGTGGGCTGTAGCCGCACCTGCATCCTTAAAGCAGCAGCGACAAGCGTGCGTCTGTCTGTTAAAGGGTGGTGACACCCTCAAAGTGTGCTACACAAACAATTAAAATATTGTTCTTTTTTTTTCGGTCTTTGTGAAATGTGTGGGCTGTAGCCGCACCTGCATCCTTAAAGCAGCAGCGACAAGCGTGCGTCTGTCTGTTAAAGGGTGGTGACACCCTCAAAGTGTGCTACACAAAGAATAAAAATATTCTTCTTCTTTTTTCTGTCTTTGTGAATTGTGTGGGCTGTAGCCGCACTTGAATCCTCAAAGCAGCAGCGACAAGCGTGCGTCTGTCTGTTAAAGGATTACATCGGTGACAGCATCCAAGTAGGCATGTCAGACAGTCCGTACCTGTACTGGCAGGAAAAAGAAGCAATTTGGAGGTCCCTGTACAAACTGGCTCTATTTTACCTGAGTTGCCCCCCCTCCAGTGTGTACTCCGAAAGAGTGTTTAGTGCAGCCGGGAACCTTGTTAGCGAAAGGCATAGGAGGTTGCTTCCACAAAATGTGGAGAAGATGATGTTCATAAAATGAATGATCAACTCTTCCAGGGAGACCAGCCTCCAGAACGTACAGAGGGACCTGTGGTTCCAGCAGGGACGAATTAATACTCTGTGAGGATGAGGATGTACATAACACTGAAGAGGGTGAGGAATCTGTGGATGAGGAGGATGAGGACGACTTCTTGCCTCCGTAGAGCCAGTTTGTGCAGGGACAGATTAATTGCCAGCTTGTTTTGTGGGGGCCCAAACGAACCAATCATTTCAGCCACAGTTGTGTGGCAGACCCTGGCGCTGAAATGATTGGTTTGTTAAAGTGTGCATGTCCTGTTTATACAACATAAGGGTGGGTGGGAGGGCCCAAGGACAATTCCATCTTGCACCTCTTTTTTTTCTTTGCATTATGTACAGTTTGGGGCCTAGTTTTTCAATGCCATCCTGTCTGCCACTGCAGTTTCACGCCTAGATGGGTCACGTGTTTTTGCCGCCCACTCGTGTTGCTTAGCATAGTCATCCAGCTACCTCGGTGCAACCTTTTGGACATAAAAACACTATTGTGAGGTGTGAGGTATTCAGAATAGACTGGAAATTAGTGGAAATTAAGGTTATTGAGGTTAATAATAGCATAGGAGCAGAAAAACCTACAAATTCTGTGATTTTAGCTGTTTTTATGCTTTTTTTCAAAAAAATACAGATCCAAAACACAAAACCCAGAACCCAAAACACGGAAGGGTGGTTTTGGCAAAACCAATCCAGATCCAAAACACGAAGAAAGATCCAGATCCAAAACCAAAACACAAAACACGAAAAGTGGCCGGTGCACACCCCTACCCTGAACCCACTTTATAGTCCAGCCAGTCTTCCCTGTGCTTCACCCCAGTCCAGCAAGCCAGCCTTCCCTGTGCACCCTTCCCAGTCCAGCCATCCTTGCCTATTCTTTCCCCCTCTACTCTAGCCAGTCTTCCCTGCCCTGTGCCCTCCTAGTCCAGCCATTCTTTCCAGCCCTGTGCCCCCCTCTAGTCCAGCCAGCCTTCCCTGCCCTGTGCCCCCCTTAGTCCAGCCAGCCATCCCAGCCATGTGCCCCCCTAGTCCAGTCAGCCTTCCCAGCCCTGTGCCCCCCTAGTCCAGACAATCTTCTCAGCCCTGTGCCCTCCCCTAGTCCAGCCAGCGCTCCCAGCCCTGTGTCCCCCTCAGTCCAGCCAGCCTTCCCATCCCTGTGCCCCACCTGGTCCAGCCATTCTTCCCAGCCCTGTGCCCCCCTTAGTCCAGCCAGCCTTCCCAGCCCTGTGCTCCCCATCCCCCGCAGAGGGGGGCCCTGCCTATTTTGTCAGTACCGGACCCCATCATTTCTGATGGCTGCCCTGAGTACTCCACCAGTCTCTAAGTTACACTTTGGTGTTCTGTATTGTGTCATCAGACTGTACCAGCACATGTCCAATATTTGCCTGAATACTCTTTATTTGGAGAACAGGGGCATCTTGAAACCCACATTTCACTGTAAGCGCAGCATAAGAGAAAGTGAATGATACATAGGAGGAAGCCCATTGGGTTTGCTTTCCTCTCTCTTTGCAAGAAGCGAAGGCTCACAGGCAATGGTATCCACTGGGCAATCAACCATTTGCTCCCAAACGCCGGAAAATGGACAAAACCAGTCGTTCAGACAAATTAGTTAATCAAATGGATTTAACCAATTTGTCTGAATGAACATTTTTATCCATTTTCCAGATTGGACAGATAATCTTATAGTGTGTACCTAGCTTTATCTTGCCGCACAATTCTGTTACTGCTACCTTGCTAATAGAACACGCACTAGTGGCTACTAATAGTAAAATTAAGCAAACCAAGTCATCTGTTAGTTATTTTCAGAGCTTATAACAAATTAAAGTTAAATTAATCTGATTGCTGTGACCTAAAACAGAAGTGGAATTGGTGCATTAAGGTTGCAAGGGAAAACTGGTGATATCTTGAGGCAGCGCCGGACTGGTCATAAAAGTGAAGGCCGGTGTCCAGGCATCTCCTGTGACCTGACAGCACTGTACTCACCACCACTGGATCGAGGAGGCAGGGCAAACCTTCCTATCAGCTCTGCCTCCCATGCCTTGGAAAATCAACTCAACATGGTGACGTCATGCCTCACATGCGCGCTCGCTCTCCATTCAGTTAAGAACAGGAGAAGAGCACAGGAGTAGCAAACCAGCAGTTCGTGGAGGAGGACGTCTTTTTAGTGAGTAACTACTAGTGATTAGTGAGACTGTGGCAGGCTGATAGGCACTTTATCTAGAGGGGGAGAAAAGTAATTGAAACTAATGGACAGAGGGGCCACACATGACATGTGCTTGTAGTGAAAGAGAGGACACACAAGGCAGGTGGCTGGAGTGTTAGAGGGACCTGGAGGGGACTCACAAGGCAGGTGGCTGGAGTGACAGAGGGACCTGGAGAGGACTCACAAGGCAGGTGGCTGGAGTGACAGAGGGACCTGGAGGGGACTCACAAGGCAGGTGGCTGGAGTGACAGTAGGGGCTGGAGGGGACACACAGAGTAAGTCATTGGAGTGACAGGGTTGGAGGGAGCATGTGGCTAAAGTGACAGAGGGGTTTGGAAGGGAGACACGGGGCATGTGGCTAGAGTGACTGAGGGGGTTGGAGGGGAGACATAGGGTATGTGGCTAAAATGACAGAGGGGGCTGGAAGGGACACACGGGACACGTGACTATAGTGACAGAGGGGGTTGAAAGGGAGACAAGGGGCATGTGGCTAGAGTGAGATCGGGCTGGAGGGAACACATAGGGTAGGTGACTGGAATTACAGAGCTGGAGGGGACATACAGGGCATGTGGCTGGAGTGACAAAGAGGGCTGTAGTGGACACATGGAGCATGTGGCTTGTGTGACAGATTAGGTTAGTGGGTACACACAGGGGATGTGGCTGGAGTGACAGAGGGGGCTGAAGGGGACACATATGGCATGTGGCTAGAGTAACGGGGCCAGAGAGACATGGGACATGTGGCTGGAGTGATGGAGGGGGCTGGAGTGTACATGTGACTGGAAAGACATAGGGAGCTGGAGTGACACAGGAAGGAAGAAGGCTCTGTTGTATGATGATGACATTGGTTACATTCCTACACAAACAGACATTTTCTGGACCATATGATCTCCAACATGAATAATTAATACCGACTAAAGATACTGTCCAAGCAGGATCAATTTATTCAGAGGTCACCTATTGCAGAGAAATCACCATACAGGTAAGGTGTATTTTGTATTTAGTACACACAAAAAAAAGCATTATAGATTTTAAGGGGGGCTTTGAGCACTAGTATTAGAAAGGCTGGTGGTATTAATTTAATTATTAACTCCCATCATACACAAAAATGGGGGTTATTTTTATAATTTACAGTAGATGGTACAGTACAGTGCTGTATGAGGAGGAATAAAAGAGCTCCAAGCACACACTGATATGTGGGATTATCATACTAGTATTTTGGACCCATTTGCTGGATCACTAGCTATTGCAAAGGTTTTTTGCCCTCTCTGCCCCTCCACTCATATCTCTCTGTCCCTCTCTCTCTCTCTCTGTCCTTCTCATCTCTCTCTCTCTCTCTCTGTCCCTCTAGTCTCTCTGTCTCTGTCTGTCTTTCTCTCTGTCCCTCTAGTCTCTCTCTCTCTGTCTCTCTCTCTCTGTCTCTGTCTCTCTCTCTGTCCCTCTAGTTTCTCTCTCTCTGCCCCTCTAGTCTCTCTGTCCCTCTCTCTCCATTTCTCTTTCACATATTTTCCTTCCATGTCTCTCTCTCTTGCCTCCATGTCTCTCCCCCAAGTGTCTTTCTCTCCCCATTGCCTCACTCTTTCCTGTCTCCTCCCTACCTATCATAACAATCATGACAACATCACCCTGGATCTCCTCCAGTCACAGTGCATGCTCTACTTAGACCATGTGTACTGACAATTGTGTGGCATTAACTCCCCGGCGGGGGTGGATGTTGTGCTGGCTCGGGGCCATCTCTCTTCTGAAGGGAAGTGATGGATTGAGGAGTTGTGCTGGCTTGGGACCTCCTCCTCCTGTGGCCAGACGGTTGGGGTGGCAACAGGCATCGCTTCTCATCCCCTGCAGTGACTGTGGGCCTTATTTACCAATGAGTTTGGTAAAACTCATTGCGTATGATAAATGGTGCTCCAGCATGATGTGTTTTGACATGATGTGTTCTGGGGACATTACTGTTTTGGCATAATGTAGAAAGAGCACTACTATGTGATGTAACATGAATAAGAGGCTCCACTGTGCGTTGAAATGTGAGCAAAGGGAACCAATGTGTGCCATAATTTGCATGTGGGATACTACTGTGTGGTCGTGCCCCTTTCCAGCAAGACATCAGGTTTTTTTGGCGCGCACTCTCCTTGCTTCAATTGTGGATGGGGACACCAATGCTCTTTATGTACACAGGGAACCAACATAATTTTTATGCTTTTTGTGTGCACAGATGTGTCATCCTCTCCGTTCAGTACCCCTGCCCTAAAAAAATCCTACAGTGAACACTATCTAATCGTCTAATTTCTTTGTGTGTTAACTCCACCATTGAAATTCCATCTTTACCTAACAGAACCAACCAAATACCAAATGTCTGACTATGGCACATTTTTTAATCCCCTGCAGGATGTGCTCTGTTTTGTGCATTTTAATACAGAGAACGATGTTCACTTGTATGGTGTTCTGATATTAATTATATTTGTAAGAGTATAGACTAAGAAGTGGGAGGAGTCAGGAATAGTAAGGGGAGGAGTCTATGTCAGGAGCCGATGCGAGGTGTGCCTGTGTGCTATAAATGCCAGGGCCTATTTTTAGTCCCAGTCCGGCCCTGTCTTGAGGTCACAAAGATTTCCTCCAGGGAGGTGTAAAAATATTATACTAATGACGATACAACACAGATCTAACAAATGATAAATTGTGTGCAGGTGGGGATTCCCACTTCCCCAAGGCAAAACATAAAGATATACAGTCGATGTAGCCACCTACATCATTACTGCGATGCGTGCGAACGGACACACATATTTCGCACATAGCGCAGCTCTCGCTGGGCAGCAACTAGGAGTGGGCAGCGTTCACCCCATTGAAGTCTATGGCTTGCACGTGCATGCGCACGCCATAGACACAGACACACTAGTCGCCCCATCTATGCCGTGGCTACATCTGTATTTTAGAAATCCACAAGTGTAGATTATGAAAAATAGTTATTTCATGTGCATGTGAAACTGGTTCATTTCAAAACCACGATATTTAGCTTGAACATTAAGGCATAAAATAACCTGACCATTAAGGTCACTTATAGACATATATGGAGAGTACTGAAAAATAAAATGCTTCATATAACAGTCTACATTGTGGTTCAGAATACATTGCCACTCGCTTTGCAGTTAGTTTATCAATCCATGTCAATTATTTGTGCTGGTGTGGTACAAAATGTTGACGTTTAGAATGCTGACTACAGAATTTTATCATGTTCTGAATGTTGACATTCAGATGTCGACATAAATGGCAGGTTGACATGTGAATGTCGACAGTTGGCATGCTGACCATGCATTTGTGCATTGACTAGGTAAGTCTCTAACCCTAACCCTACACCTAACTCTAACCACAGCCTAACTGTAACCACAGCCTAACCCTAACCACAGCCTAACCTCTAAACCTAAGCCTAACCCTAAACCTACCCATAAAATTGGTTCGAAATGGACTTTTGCCACTCTTTTGTCAACATTCACAATGTTGACATTATGTTATGCCAACATTGTGAATGTAGTAGGGGTGTGCACCGGCCACTTTTCGTGTTTTGTGTTTTGGTTTTGTATCTGGATCTTTCTTCGTGTTTTGGATCTGCATTGGTTTTGCCAAAACCACCCTTCTGTGTTTTGGGTTCTGGGTTTTGTGTTTTGTGTTTTGGATCTGTATTTTTTTTTTTTTAAACAAAGCATAAAAACAGCCTTAATCACATAATGTGTGGGTTTTTCTGCTGCTATGCCATTACTATTTTCAATAACATAAATTTCCACTCATTTCCAGTCTGTTCTGAATACCTCACACCTCACAATAGTGTTTTTATGTCCAAAAGGTTGCACCGAGGTAGCTGGATAACTATGCTAAGCGACAAGAGTGGGCAGCACAAACACGTGGCCCATCTAGGAGTGACACTGCAGTGGCAGACAGGATGGCAGTTTGAAAAACTAGGCCCCAAACAGTACATAATGCAAAGAAAAAAAACAGGCGCAAGATGGAATTGTCCTTGGGCCCTCCCACCCACCCTTATGTTGTATAAACAGGACATGCACACTTTAACAAACCAATCATTTCAGTGCCAGGGTCTGCCACACGACTGTGGCTGAAATGATTGCTTCGTTTGGGCTCCCACAAAACAAGCTGGCAATTAATCTGGCCCTGCACAAACTGGCTCTACGGAGGCAAGATGTCATCCTCATCCTCCTCATCCACCGATTCCTCACCCTCTTCAGTGTTGTGTACATCCTCATCCTCACAGAGTATTAATTTGTCCCCGCTGAAATCCAACACCACAGGTCCCTCTGTACGTTCTGGAGGCTGGTCTCCCTGGAAGAATTGATAATTCATTTTTATGAACATCATCTTCTCCACATTTTGTGGAAGCAACCTCCTATGCCTTTCGCTGACAAGGTTCCTGGCTGCACTAAACACTCTTTCGGAGTACACACTGGAGGGGGGGCAACTCAGGTAAAATAGAGCCAGTTTGTACAGGGGCCTCCAAATTGCCTCTTTTTCCTGCCAGTACAGGTACGGACTGTCTGACATGCCTACTTGGATGCTGTCACCAATGTAATCCTCCACCATTCTGTCAATGGTGACAGTATCATATGCAGTTACAGTAGACTTGTCAGAAATTGTTGGCAGGTCCTTCAGTCCGGACCAGATGTCCAAACCGGCCCTTGACTTATGACACAGGCGCACGCTTGGCGCTGCTGCTGTGTTGATGCACGTGCGGCTACTGCGCATACATTTCACACACAAACACAGAAAAAAAAGAATTGTTTATATTTTGTGGATTGCACTTTGGGGGTTACAACACCCTTTAACAGACTTGTGGGACACAGGCTCATGCTTGGCACTGCTCCTTTGTTGATGCACGTGCAGCCACAGTGCACACAATTCACAAACACAGAAAATATTTTTTTCTTTTGTTTGGAGTGCACTTTGGGGGTTACAGCACCCTTTAATGGTCAAGCCAGCCGGCCCTTTACTTATGACACAGGCGCACGCTTGACGCTACTTTGTTGATGCACGTGTGGGCTATTGTGCACACAATTCACAAACACAAAAAAATATATATTTTTATTTTTTTTGGAGTGCACTTTGGGGGTTACAGCACCCTTTAACAGACGAGCCAGCTGGCCCTTTACTTATGACACAGGCACACGATTGGCCCTACTTTGTTGATGCACGTGCGGCCACAGTGCACACAATTCACAAACACAGAAAATAATTTTTTATTTTGTTTGGAGTTCACTTTGGGGGTTACAGCACCCTTTAACGGTCAAGCCAGCCGGCCCTTTACTTATGACACAGGCACATGCTTGACGCTACTTTGTTGATGCACGTGCGGCTACTGTGCACACAATTCACAAAGACAGAACGCTTAGCACTGCTGCTTTGAGGATGCAGGTGTGGCCACTGCGCATACATTTCACACACAAACATAGAAAAAAAGAAGATTATTTTATTTTTGTTGGAGCGCACTTTGGGGGTTACACCACCCTTTAACAGATAGACGCACGCTTGGCGCTGCTGCTTTGAGGATGCACATACAGTGCACACAATTCACAAACACCGAAAAAAAATAATATTTTTTGGAGTGCACTTTGGGGGTTATAGGACCCTTTAACGGATGAGTCAGCTGGCCCTTTACTTATGACACAGGCGCACGCTTGGCGTTACTTTGTTGATGCACATGCGGCTACTGCGCACACAATTCACAAACACAGAATTTTTTATTTTTTTTTGCACTTGGGGGGAGCACCCCTGATGGACAGAGCACCCCCTGGACAATACTACAGCACCCCTTTAGGACTGGGACACTGCACAGGACTTTGGAGTGGACACAGCCCCTATGGACAACTGACTGCACAACACAGCCCAGCCAGCCCCTATGGACTTTGGAGGAGTGGGCACAGCCCCTATGGACAACAGCAGCGCAGCACAACACAGCCAGCCCCTATGGACTTTGGAGGAGTGGACACAGCCCCTATGGACAACAGCAGCACAGCACAACACAGCCAGCCCCTATGGACTTTGGAGGAGTGTACACAGCCCCTATGGACAACAGCAGCACGGCACAACACAGCCAGCCCCTATGGACTTTGGAGGAGTGGACACAGCCCCTATGGACAACAGCAGCATAGCACAGCACAACACTACACTGCACTACACTACACTACACAGCCCAGCCAGCCCTAACTCCCACCCTCCCTCTTCACTGTCCACAGCCGAGTGAGAAAATGGTGCCGACGCGGATACCTTATATAGAATCCAAAACCTGCGAGACCCGGAAGGTGGGATGATGACGTTTTGCCTCGATTTCAGATCCGAGTCAGGCGGGAAAAGTCGAGCCTGACTCGGATCGGCCTCGGATCGGGGGGGTTCAGATTTCAGAAATCCAAACCTGCTCACCCCTAAAATGTAGACATATTGAATATAGACATTTTGTCAAGGTCAACATTCAGGCCTTCATTCAGAGGCGGGTGTACGGTCTACGGCTGCACGGCTGCCTCGATGTTTGTCAAGTGAGCATGTGCACGAGGGAGCCGGCTCCTTCGTGCGCAAGCGTGAGACCCGCTACCACCGACAGCGCCGGTCGTAGCGGGTCTCTTTCCAAAGGGGGTGAGCTGTCGATGTTGATTGACAGCTCGCCCCATTTGGAAGGCGGGCCTGGGGGGTGGCAGCCCAAACGCAGGCATTCCCATGGGAATGCCTACCATTTGGGGGAGGCCCCACTGACATCACTAGTGACAGAGCCAGAAGCTCTCCGGGGCTTACGACAAGTGAGACCCTACCCTAGGGTCTCATCGTAAGCCCCGATGGTCGCGATGGTCTCTGACCATCGCGACCATCACCCTAGTGGTCGTTAGAGCTGTGGGTGTAAACCCACAGCCTAACGACCGAAACAGAGGCGGGCGGTCAGGATGCAAGCGGCCGCCCAGTTTCTGAGCGACCGTTTGCATCCTCCGACCGCCTCTGTATGAGGCCCTCAGACCTTGTTGACATTCTGGTGCCAACATTACAACATTTTGTGATTCTGAACATATACCATTTGTTGTTTGTGACCTACTTTTATATAAATATGGCAATTTACAGTGAGAAATTTAAGAATAATGTTTAGGGTACTTTAAGATGTTCTAACATTAAAGGGCCCTACACACTACACAATATTGCCAATGATTTGGCTGATTCCGACACATTGGAACATCAAATCATCAATATTGTGCAGTGTGTATGCACTACATTGTATAATGCGTGCTCCAGTGGTGTCCAGTGGCGTAACTAGGGTATTTGGAGCCCAGGGCAAATTTGAAAAGGGAGCTCCCCCCCCAACATCTCGAGCTGTGCGCGTGGGAAAAAAATAGGCGTGGTCACTTAAAAATGGGGCGTGTCAACATGAACATTCCTATCCATATGCACCTTAACCCCAGTAGTACCCCTTATACAGTACCCCCAGTATGCAGTTGTGGTCCCTCTTATGCAGGCCCATAGTAGTGCCCCTTATACAGTATCCCCAGTAGTGATCCCCCTTATACAGCCCCCAATTAGTTCCCCTTACTCAGTACCCCCAGTAGTGGCCCCCCAAATGCAGTGCCCCACGTAGTGTTCCCCCTTATGCAGTACCCCAAGTAGCAGTCCCCACAATCCAGTGCGCCCAGTAGCGGTATCCCCTTATGTAGTGCCCTTTATATGGTGCCCCCAGTAGTAGTCCCCCCCTATGCAGTGCCCTTTATATAGTGCCCCCAGCAGTAGTCCCCCCCATGCAGTTTTCCCAGTAATGGTCCCCTTATGCAGGCACCCTGTAGTGATCCCCCCTATCCAGTGCCCCCTGTAGTGGCCCTTCCTATTATTGCCCCCAGTAGTGGTCCCCCGAGTGCAGTGCCTCTTGTAGTAGGCCCCTTTTATAATGCCCCCAGTGGTAGTTCCCCCCCAAGTAGTAGTCCCCAGTAGAGTAGGTCCTCCCAATGGCGCCCACAGTAGTAGCCACCCCTCACCCATTAGAGGTCCCCCCAGTAGTACCCACCCCTCCCCCAGTAGAGGTCCCCCCAGTAGTAGCCACCCCCCTCCCCCGTTGTGCAGATAGGTTTAAAATATATATATATATATATATATATATATATATATAGACCAATGGTAGAACAGGCGGCACTCACAGGACTCCAAAAAGACATTTAAAGATAGACGTCCTAAATAAATGGAATAAAAACAGTCTTTAAACATCTTTTTGGAGTCCTGTGAGTGCCGCCTGTTCTACCATTGGTCTATACTATCGGGGAGCTGCCAGCACCCGGGGAGGGCACCAAGGCAATTACACATTATATGTGTTATACAAGTGAGTGCCAGCCTTTGGCGATGTATATATATATATATATATATATATATAAAAATATACTTACCTGAATCTCTGCTACTGGTCATGGTCCTGCTCACGACGCCGCTCCCGCCCGGACTGGTGCGCTCAGCGTTATGGGACATCAGTCCCATTACCCACTGCAGGAGCCAGACGGAAGTCTGGCTCTTGCAGTGGGTGCTGCAGCAGTCAATGAGAGTCTATCTGACTCTCATTGGCTGCTGTTTAACACACGCATCACCACCAGTGCTGGCGGCGATGCGTGTGTTATGCACAGCGTGAGCCCGCCTGCTGGCGCTATTGGGCAAGCGCTCAGGGGGAGGGAACTGGCTCAGGCGTGCAGCACAGGACCGGCGCTGGAAGCCTAGCGCCGGTCCTGTGTAAATGTGTAGCGCTGACCGCACTCATTGCGGTCGGCGCTACACTGGCTAACTAGGGTGGGCGGCCCGGTACCGTGGCCATCGGTGCCCCCCCGCGCCACCGGTCCAACGGTGCCCAGGGCACGCACCCCGCTCGCCCTGCCCTAGTTACGCCACTGGTGGTGTCACCAGCCGCATCGCCAGATCTTTAGTATATGAATAGAAAGAACCTATATCTATGCGCCATTAATCTAAATAAATGCAGCCCAGATTAAACCAAGTTTCACAACTCCTACAACAACTAATTATCACAAAAAGATGAAATTCATTGCCATATATATACCCCTTCAAATGAAACAAATTATACAATAATTGTACACCCCACCCATCTATTTCCTGTGATTCTGGGTGCCGGCAGGAAGTCATTATCCAACAATTATAACATAGGGAGTGCTATACAAGTCCCTGTTATAGAGAGATATAAGAACATCATTAGAGATACAACAAAATGGCCACCATACATTTCTCCTTATCCTGGCACTAGAAGGATGAAAAGAGCTCTGGAGTATCTATAGATATACAACAACATAGCCACCTTGCGTTCCAGCTTTTCCTGGAAGGAGGCAGAACCAGAAGTGATCACTGCACATTCACATCAAACGGGTCCCGTTCCAGGCGGCATGGTTAGACAGCAGCAGGGACGGACTGGGGCTGTTTTTCAGCCCTGGCAGTCCGTCCTGCATTCGCGTGTAAAGGGGGGCGTGGTTTAATCAAGGGGGCATTCCGTGAGTCATGCACCTGTCTCTCCCCGGCCCAGCACAGCAGCCGCCGGCATATCCATGCCTCCACACCTTCCGTCTACGTGAAATCTTTTGCTTCACCCCTCCTCAAGCCGGTCCTTAGGCCATCAGCCCTTCTGGCATATCCCAGAAGTGCCCGATGGCCAGTCCGGCCCCGGGCAGCAGCAGAAGTAACGTGTATCTTATTGCCCACCACGCGGATGAATAGCCGGAACCAGAAGTCACGTGGTCACTCTGTATACCACGTGGTTAGAATTCCATTAAAGTAACACTTCGGACCGGAGGTGAAAATAATATGCGTCCCACAGCATTCCAAGTCAGCGGCCATTTTGAAAAGCACTTTCCTCTATTTTCAGGTTGGTGGGGTATACAATTATTTTATAATTTGTTTAATTTGAAAAGGTATATATATGCATAGGGTTGTAATGACCACCATGCTTCTGATGAAGAACCCATACTTTTGGGGTTTCGAAACGCGTTAAGCAAGGTGGACTCAGGGACCCTGATATGAACTAAGGCTGGCATTATATGAGACCTTTTCTGGATGTTGTGGACTGAAGCCACGGGCCACGGGACTTGTTGGTATTCATCCTACTTTCCATATGAAATTTGCAATGTTGCCTGTGGTATCCTGTCAGGGGGATCCTGCCTATATATATTGATGTGTGCTTTTTTTACTGTTTAAATGTGAGTGCAATAGAATATTAAATACCCTATTTTGTACCGTTTGCGGTGTTGCTCTATGTTATTTTCTTTTTTAATTACATGATTTCAATCGCATTAACATCGTATAAAAGAAGAACTATACACCTGGGTATCCTGAATACCCTCCTACGTGTCAAGCTGAAGTTTGAATACACCACACCTTTGGGATACTGAACTACCTATTAAGGTTGTGTTTATTTTTTTGTATTCAACAATATAGAGAAGTGCATGTAATCTATCTGAGGCGCCAATGGATTTCACCTTTTTGTGATAATTAGATCTTTTGTATATGCAGGAAGATCAGGTGATGCGGCTGACAATCCCATGCATAGCTATGCGGCGGGGGCCGGCATATCGGGCAGTCAGGCACCGGATCACCCAGTGTGTATGGACCGCCCGATATGTCGGCCCATAGGTGCTGAAGTCTTGGGTCAATTAAAAGTAACATAGATGTTGTATGCGTTTTAGTGAAGCATATTTAAATGTGTTTTCCATGCGCAAAGTATTGTACCAGTAGTGTACAATTATACATGAGAAATTGGTCATTCATGATATTTAAAATGCAGAGTACTTTACACTTTTGATAACAAAGTGATGGGGCATTGCAACACAACCTGACACTTGTAGTATTAAATGCTAAAGTTACAGCAACCAAATTCATACACAATATGGTCCATCTATGCATGGACAGTGCTATTAGTAAATAACAAAGTCACATTTAGCATGTATAAGGCAATTAAAACTAGTTGCAAATACAAATAAAAATAATAGGTGTGTTCAATTAAGTACAAACCTTCATTGCCTTTCCCTATGAAAGATCAAATGGGAATCTACTCAGTGGCGTAAATTCATCCCAGATGCCTGGAGACAAGTCATAATCTGGTGCAAATCCCCCGGTCACAGCCGCTGACACTGTAATGTAGCAATTCGCATGCAGACAAGCTATAGATATACAAAGGAAGCAGCTCATGGTCTGATATGGAGCTCTCCACTGGTGTATGGTGGCTTCTCAGGTGCCAGGAAGAGGTGCCAGTATTGGGCAGTCATGACGGTACACTCCGGGTACATAGTTACAGCCCTAAGTGGGGTGAATATGTTGTGGACAATGGAGGAGGTGCCCCTTCAGAGCTTGAGCCCGGCGGCAGGCGCCTCCATTGTCTCCCTTAGTTCTGCCCCTAAATCTACTTTCTTGCTGTGGATTGATTTCAAACATAAATTTAATAAAATAAATAAATTGTGACATCCACACTGGAAATGTATTATTATCAAAGGAGGGATTCAGACATGTGCAGCCCATCAGAAATGGCCTTGGGTCCTAGAGGGGCCACTACTGGGGGGCACTGCATAGGGGGGACTACTACTGGGGGCATTGCATGGGGGTACCACTACTGGGGGAACTGCATAGAGAGGACTGCTACTGGAGGCAATGCACAGGGGGGACCACTACTGGGGACACTGCATAGGGGGGACTACTACTGGGGGCACTATATAAGGGGCACTATTGATAAGAGGCACTATTGGGGGGACCACTACTGGGGACACTGCATAGGGGGGACTACTACTGGGGGCACTATATAAGGGGCACTATTGATAAGGGGCACTATTGGGGGCACTGCATAGGGGGTACCACTACTGTGGGCACTGTATAAGGGGCACTACTGGTAGCACTGCATAGGGGGGACTACTATTGGGGATACTGCATAGGGGGACCACTACTACTGGCACTGTATAAGGAGCATTACTGGGGGCACTGTATAAGTGGTACTACTGGGGACACTGTATAAGGGGCACTACTGGGGCACTGTATAAGTGGCACTACTGGGGGCACTGCATAAGGGGCACTGTATAAGGGTGCATTACTGGGGGCACTGTATAGGAGGCACTACTACACGGGGCACTGCTACTGGGGACATTGCATAAGAGGCACTACTACAGTGGGCTTTGAAAGTGGGGTACTACTACTTGGGGCATTAAGGTACATATGGAATAGAATGGAATGTTACCAGAGTGACGAGAAATGGTGGTGTCATGTTGATATGCACATACTTGGGGTGCTCCATTTTATTAACTTGCCCTGGGCTCCAAATACCCTAGTTATACCACTGGACGGTGGTTATCTTGGTTAGGTATTGAATCCTCCCTAAAATAGCCAACACCCTCTCCTCGCTACAAGCTTCTCCATGTTACACAAACATTTACTCTCAGCTTTTTTGTAACAACCTGTAAAAAATAAAACTTTAGTTAAATGAGAAAACATCAACATTTCAAATGGCTCTAGTCCACATTTAATGGTAGAGAAATCAGTAAGACTTCTCTCACTGACTGTGCATACCACAGCAACAGTCTCTTTCTTCATGAACTCATGACTGCTGATACTCTCAACATTATCGATGACTTGCACACCTGTTAAATTACATTTATGCAAAATCTATTTTACTATTTTGGACATCTACTCACACCAGTCAGTCCTTGACTTTGATTTCTGGATGTCTTGAGGTTCACTGAATACAATACAGTATTTGCAAATTCTACATCAAATCTTTCAGTTGTTTTCAATATTTGATCTTGCAGAATTTATTTTATGTGGTTGATTGACCTCAGTCTTAGCCTCTAGATTAGATATATTTCCAGCTGCTGGCATATCCAGTGACACATACAGTACTTGCTCTGCGTTTCAAATTCCAGGTTTTCTTTAATTTGTGCTGTTTATTTAAATATAACTTGGCAAGGTTTTACTTGGATTCCAGAGTCTGTAGCCTTTACTTTAATGACAATGACCAAGCATGATACACTTTTTGTACTTTGAATCCAGCTTGCATCTTCTCTCTTTTGGTATGTGTACATGCAGTAAAAAGTTCTGAGATGCTTACATTTTTTTCTTCCTGACCGCACTTCAATTCGTGCTTTGTATTTCAAGGCAACTGTGGAAGAATGATTTTTCAGGTAAACTGACGTGGACATTGCTTCCGCCCAAAATAGCTTGTTTAGGCCTACATTCTATAGCATGCATCTGGCTCTCTCTGCTAGTGTGCAGTATACTCACTTATTCACACCATTCTGTTCAGGAGTATACAGTCAATTGATGTTCAATTCCATAGTTTTTGTTTAGATGTTCTCCTCCATTGTCAGATCTCAAGGCCTTTCGTTTTCTTATAGTTTGCAATTTTTTTTTACTACTTGAGACTTCTTTTAATGAAGTATATGTGCGTCATTCTTGTGAATAAATCAATGCAAGTTATGAAGCATCTGTATCCACTTATTGACCTGACTTCCATTAGACCACACACATCTGTATGTACTAACTTAAGTGGCGCTTCAGCTCTTCTTGCTGACTTTGCAAATGGCTGATGTCTTTGTTTTCCTTTTATACAGTCTTCACATACAGGTTTCTAGGTCACTGATAGTCCTGTTACTCTCCCCTTCAGTAATATCTGAACACTATAATTTTCAAGTTGACCAAATCTTCTGTGCCAAAGTTCCATAGACTGTGACTGTCATCATCGCATACCATTGTTGTATGTCAAGAACGTATAATTGATGAACCGGTTACCGGTTGCTATCATGGTCCCTTTTCTGTTCTGTACAATGCACTTTCTTCTTGTAAATTAAATCTGTTACCTCTTTGCTCTAGGACACTGATGGTTATAATATTTTTTCCCATCTCTGGTACATAAAGCACGTTTTGGATCTCTGTTACTTTAGTTTTTGTCCCAATTTTCAAACAGGTAGTTACTGTTAAAATTTTTGTTGCTGTAAACACTTCATTCCCAATTCCTTTGATTATTTTAGAACCACACGTGGTTAATGTGGTGAACCACTCTTCATTGCAGCTGCAATGCATTGTAGCCAAAATGCTACAATGCAAAGTAACGCTCTCTAGCTCCAACACATATGTGTCTTTCTTGTACAAACCGGCCCTTACTATACTTTGCCTGCACTTACATGTACCTCTATTTGACCTTTCAAAGTGCAAAGAGTCATAAGCGCAGAATGCATCCTAGTCACCATAGGAGGGATATAATGGATTTTATGATATGCATGCATAATATATACAGTACTTCAGTGACATAACAACATCAGTCCATGTTGCTCCTGTGGGGGTGAGAGGTACAAAGGGCACAGTCATGAGGTTCAGACTCCTAAGTCTAATAGCATATGGGTGCTTTGCAGTTCCATATTTTTTAGCCTAAGGAAGTCTGTGTTCTTACTTTGTGTATTCCTGTATGTACAGTACATAGTGATTAGCAAAAGTGGTATCGTCCTGACCACAAGCACTAATACTGCATGCTCTGTGAGCTCTACCAACAGTATTTGCAGAATAAAATCAGTGTTCATGTCATACTTGCCTACTCCCCCAGAAGTCGCGGGAGGCTCCCGATTTTCCGAGTAACCCCTCGCACCCCCAGAAGAGAAGACAGATGTTACGCATACTGCCCACTTCCTAGTGAAGTGCCATATATAATGTTGTGTTTTCGACAATGAAAAGATCTCCCATTTGATATGTAATTTTATCACATGACTACATTCTGGGATTTGATTTCCATTTAACAATTAAACCATTATACAATAATACAGAATAAAATAAACATATTTGGATATGCATGAATAAATACATTTTGTATATAAATCACTTTCTAGATAGACATGCATAAATAAAAATAGCACAGCATTATTTTGTGAGAACTTTGATGCTTTACTAAGAATTAAGAAATGGATTACTCATATGAAGGATTTTCACTAAACACTGGAAATTGTAAACTGATTATATTTAAAGAGATAATGGCAAAACACAATGTACAGAGAGCAACTCTTGTTGGTGATTGTGGAAAATAAGATACAGCAAACTCTACACTGACAATAACTTACTGTGCTGTCAGCACTGCTGGCTCATTCCCCTTTCAACTGTTCTTGATTTTTCACTGGCTTTTGGTTCACACACGCAGACCAGCAGAGTAACACACTGGCCTGCCATCTGTACATCTATTACATAAAGCAGCAATCAATAGCTGTAGACCGCTTGCAGATGAAATAGGAAAGATGGTGTATAGAACAGGAGGGAGGTTTATTTAAAATGTTTATTTTAAATGCAAAAATAAAATAAAAAATCTATGCATTTGTATGCCACCATATATGTAAGATTAATGTGTGTCATGGTATTTTATATATTGCATATATCTTGTAAACTTAAACTGAATTATTATATTCCCAAATTAATACCACTTATACATTATTCAAATGGGTTGAACAGGGAAATCCATTAGCTCAGAGGTTCCCAAACTCAGTGTCAGCCATTCCAGTTCACGTTTTTTAAGTATATCCGTGCTTGAGCACAGGTGACTTAGGGATCTATGTACTAAGCCTGGGAAAGAGATAAAGTGGACTGAGATAAAGTACCAACCAATCAGTTCCAAACTGCCACTTTACTGACTTTAGCACTTGCAAGCGGGTCGATGTTTGGCCCCTGCGCATGCGCTGCCTCCGGCGTACACATGAGTGAGCCCCAGCAGCTCCGTCACTCCGGGGCTCACTACAAGACGGGGCGGCTGTCGATGTTGATTGGCAGCTCGCCCCGTTTTGTAGGCAGGGAGGGGGGGTGGCTGCAGAAATGCAGGCATTCCCTTAGGAACGCCTGGCATTTGTGGGCGGCCCTACTGACATCACTCGTGATGGAAGTCTACTCAGGCTTGCGAGACCTGAGACCCTACCACAGGGTCTCCTTGCAAGCCCAATGGTCGTGATAATGGCGACCATCGCCAGGCCGCTCACAAAAGCTGTGGGTGGTCACCCACAGCTATGTGAGCGGCCTGGAGGCCGAAACTAAAAAAAAAAAATACACCCTGATTCAGAGCGAGCGCATGCAAATAGCATGCGCCTCTGAATCAGGCCCTTTGTTTGAAAAATTACAGGTAGGAACTGATTGGTTGGTGCTTTATCTCAGTCCACTTTATCTCTCTCCAAGGCTTAGTACATAGACCCCATAAGTAGTATGTCAGTGAATTTGATTTAACCATCTGGGCTCTAGCATGGATATCTTTAAAACCTGGACTGTAATGGAGGAGTTTGAGAACCTCTGTTTAGCTGGTCGATGTTTACCCATACAGGTCTCAGGAAACACACACCGAAGGTTATTATTAACAGATGAAGTGTGCTTAATCTAGCACAACAGCATGAGCACTAGGTGCAGTCGTTACACTGTCAACTGTTATCTGCTGCACTCAATGTGTCACAATCTGGATCTAAGATCCACACTGATCGCGCCCCCCCCCCTGGATTTGTGTCAGGCTGGGGTGCTCACTGCGCCCCCCCCCCCCCCAGCGCGCAGCTCTGCAAATAGGGTTTTTCTCCTAAGGGGCGTGGCCACGCCCCCACTTGGCCAAGGTAGGCTCTCTACGGCCCTGTGCACCAACACTAGGCTGACGAGCTGTGGGCTGTGTCAGGGATCATCGGAGTGGATAGTTTACACTCCAACATTGCAGAAGATGAGATGTTCATACATCTCTGTACTTTACTGAGGCAAAGCAGGAAGATTTATAGTGGCACAATCCTTGTCGTTATAATACATCTCCCCCATAATCTTTTGTCATTTCTGTCATGGTAGGAGTGATTGCATATATTGTGAAATTAGTTGTAGGACCATGATATTTTGAAATAAGCCCCTGACCATGTCCATTAGCAACAAATGGTGGCCATACTTTATCATGCAAAACTTAAACTTAAACCAGTCCTTGATGTGTTGTTAACTTCAATTTTATACTGTATTAATATAATAAAATATTTGTAATTGTAACAGATTATAGTAGCCTTTATGATTTTGAAATTGCACGTACAGAAACTACATAGAAACAAAATCCTATATTGAAAAGATTTAAAATAAACTGTTAGATTTTACACAATTTAGAGATGTTACATCACTGTTCCCAAGTTCTTGATAAGTGTGTAGGGACACATTTGTGTATCACTATAACAGGATGTGTCAGAAGAATATAGGTGTTATAAAAGACATTTCTTGAAAGAATCTTAATTTATACAGAGGATGAAATGTGAACTAGCTTTACTGAAAGATATAAAAGCTCCAGACAATATTAAATATTTTATATAATTTGAATTTACTTTTTACTTACTTTTGTATATTGTAACACGTATGCATCACAAAGAAATAGGACGCCATTAAAAACAACACTGAAAATGTTGGAAAGCATTTCACTGCATAGTAAATCTTGTTACTACAAAACCTAAGCATGAGTAAGCCTTTCACACTTTAGTACTATTATTGTTTTATAGAATCAGTTGTTCATACTGTATTTCATTCTTATGGTGATATTAGCTGTCTTTTCCAGTTCCATTCCTTAGTGGTGTTTTTATAAGTGACCTAGAATATGTACAACTAAAGTCTTCATACCGTTCCTTACCACTTTAATGAGTCCATGGATATTATTTGATGATTAATGCCAAGAATGTACACAAAATCATACAATGACTTCTCAGTAAAGTTTTATGTAGTTCTTGAGATACCAGTGTGATGACTAAATAACCATTCTGAAGATCCTACCAGGAACTTCCAATGCCTCTATTATTAACTTTCTGTAAGTGTTTCCTTTGCCAATAAACACAATACCAGTTTTACCATATAAGGTAAAAGTCACTTATGATGTTGAATCGTTGAGAGTTTCTGGGAAGTATTGCATCAAGCAGGGTGAAGCAAGCTTTGCTCAAAAAGAGAAGCAGACTTGCTTTGTAGAAATGCATTTTGTGAATTGGTGAATTCATGCACAGGGACAGTGATGGCACATCACTGTCCCTGTGCATTCCCTGTGCATTCTCAGCTTTTTTACATATTTAAGAGCATGTTAATATAGTGGGGCAGATGTTCTATGCTCTGGAAAGTGATCAATTGGAGAGTGATAAATTACCAACCAATCAGCTCCTAACTGTCATTTTTTAAACACCGTCTGTAACACGACAGTGAGAAGCTGATTGGTGGGTAGTTTATCACTCTCCAAATTATCACTTTAGAGCACTTAGTACATCTCCCCCATTGTGTTAATGATATGAGATGGGCTGAAGCTGTCTGTAATGAGGCTGTAATATAATACTGTCCATAATTATCAAAGATTTAGTGCAATATATTAAAACTGAATCATACCCTCCAACATGACCCCTTATTCATGTAGAAAATACTCTGCTCCTGGACTTCCCACTTAATTTTTAATTGCAGTAATCTGCAGTATGTTACTACACCCTAGAAAATAGAATACATTGAGTGATATATTTCATCAGTTAAATTAATTTTGTGAAGCAGCTAAAGAAAGAATCATGTAATAAAGTACACTTAAAAAATTATAAATTCTATTGTTATTGATGGTGGTTGGTGGAGCAGAGGGTGTCAATCCACCCTTTCAAAGCCCTGTTTAAGTAGTAATGTGTGTAGGGTAAAGTGACTGTGCTTAAGTCCCCAATAGGCTTCATGAAAAACACCAACTTTGTTCCCCCTAAACTGGACATACAAACTTACCGAAAGCCAGTCCTGAGTGCACAGTCTGGGGAGGCAAGAAGCCACAGAGACAAAAATAGCTCTTGGTAACCATGATTATAATGCCAATAAATAAAAACAAATGTTGAACTATGAGGGTCTGATTCGCATTTGGCATTAAATCCTGGTAATGAAAAGTTTAACACTTTCTCTGACAAAGGTTCATGCCAATTTGCCGCTTAGATGGGCAGGACAAATGTAACACTATTATAGAGATAAAATGGAGAGAGCTACAGTACCAACCAATCAGCTACTAACTGCCTCTTTACAGGTTGTGCTAGAAAAATGACAGTTATGCTGGGTACACACTGGCAGATATATTGACCGATCAATTGATCAGCCAAAATATCGTATATGCCCGTCGGCCAGTGATATGTCTGTGAACTATGTCATTCACAGACATATCGCATCGGCTGGGCAGATATATCTGCAGATATATCTGTCCATCGTGCTGTGTGTACAGGCGATCAGCCACCCGCCCGTACACTTGCAGCAGCAGCCGCGGGGAGGGGTCGTGGCGCGACCCCGGGCCAGCGGGACTCGCAGACAGAAGGAAGATGATGGTTGTTCAGTATGTATGAACAACCATCATCTGCAGATATATCTGGAAATCATTCGATCTGCAGATATGTCTGCTAGGTGTGTACCCACCTTTAGAAGCTGATTGGTTGGAACTTTATCTCTCTCCAAGCAATCTCCCCCTCAGTAACAGCTGGAATAAAATCAAAATTTCACATTATTTCAATTTATTTAAGTCCTGCAAATGTACTGCATGCACAAAATGGGGGTATAATGTCACAATGGGGATATGGCTACTCCTTAGCCCCTCCCCTAGAAATTCAAATGCATTGCACTTCAGGAACATGTAGCACCAATGTTATCCACAGAATATGCAGACACAGGCCCTAATTTAGAGATGGATGCTAATTTCACCGCAGCGCTGAATTTGTATGCAGTACTGTAGCTGAGCAAAAATATGCAAATTTGTCGGAGCTGTCTGGTTTTGTATTGAGGCGCCCACCACCAGCTTTGCAATTCCAAACAATTGCGTACTAAGGACCTTATTCAGCAATGTACGCTATCGCACTGCTGAATGCAGATTCCCAATGATCGGGAATCTGCACAGGCGCATGACCTGTTCAGCGCACATGCAGAACGGGTCTGCGATCCCACGCTGAGACTGGCAGCAGACTGTCAGTGATTGACAGTCTGCTGCAGTTTGTGGGTGGGGAGGGGGCGGCTATGCCCTCCATTTCCTGAAATGGAGGTGTGTCACCGCCGTCGGTGGGGATGGAAGAAGCCAGGATCTCTGTCGGCTGACAGAGATTTCCTGGCTTCTTCCTCTCATCTGTGGCAGCCAGCTGTATGACCCTATGGGTAACCTTTGCTGTCCAATGTTCCGCAGAGTATCCGATGCTGCATTGGATAATGCAGCTTGGATACATAATGCAGCAGGAGGCGTGATGCCTCCTGTGCATTACCATATCTGCACATATGGAATTGCAAAGCTGCTTGCGAGCAGCTTTGCAATTCTGTCCGTAGCTGAATAAGTCCCTAAGATCAGTCGATAATTTGCCTTCTTAGTAACTCTATGGTCACACAGAATGGCAAGGGGAACTGAGACACCAAAGCCATTTTTACTGCTTACAGGATCGTAGTCACAGACAGAGACACTCCCTGAAAATAGTTGTGACCAATGGTGGCTCCAGAGGTTGGGCTGCAGAGCAGTGCAAAATGCAAATAGAGGAGCCACACCAAGTGCCACCCCATACACTACCAAGCATAGGCGCCCAGGACTCACTGGCAGTTGGTGTGGTTCCCCTATTTGAATTTTTGACTGAGATTCAGCCCCATCTCTGGAACTGTCACTATTTGTGACACGCCTCTGTTTGAGTCACCACTCCCCCAATACCTGTCAATCACTTTGCCACTGTGAGAGGCATCAATAATGAAACTTGATTCAAGTGCAGTGCGACTCAGATGCATGCACAGACTACCGATAATCGCTTGACTACATAAACATCAGAATTGCGCCCATCTCTGAATCAGGCCCATAGTCCTTCTAGAATTGCACAAAAGTGCCTATCTGATCACATCATGCATACATATGGTCAGACACACTTTTTCCATCCAAATGCTTTTAGTGAACTTTGCAGTATTGTGTGCCAAAATGGGAATTTGTATGGTGGTAAAATGGAAAGTTATTTTAAAATCCTGCCTACTTTAGGTCCACCAGGTTACTTAATTACAAATGCTAATGACTTCAATGTGACAGTAAAGGGGAACTGAGGCTGCTCGTCTGTATTTAGGAATGTTTCAATTACATCAAATCTCATTTGGTAGGCAGATAAAATGCAAGGAGAACTGCAGCACTTGTCCTACAATCAGCAAGGTCCGTCCCAAACCACCAACCTCATTCCATCAGGAGAATCAAACTTTTGCAGCCGGCAGTTAACACTCTCGTTACTGTACATGCTAATAGGGCACAACGTCACAGAAATGGCATTCCAAAATTGGATTTGAGCCGGGAGCTTGCAGTGTTTCATCTTTATATCTGACACTTAATGAAGTTTAAGATGGCTATATTACAAAAAAAACTCATATCTTAACTTTCATACATACTGTGTGCAGTTTCGATCATTGAAGTCATTTTTGCTTTATTTCACTATTTTAAAACATTAAACATTAAAGATATGTAATTGAGACGAATTGTGGTCCTTTACATATATATATATATATATATATATATATATGTAATATATATAAAATGCAAAATGCTATACAAATTTCGTTCTATTAAATAGATTAATAATAACAATGTTTCAATAAAAAAACTCAGAACATAATATGTTACAGTCATTCCGTATGCCAGTGTGTTCATTATAAAAGTCACTATCCTTCTGTCGTCATTGGAACAGGACAAAAGACATAACACATAGAGGTTATTGATGTAGATAACAGAGAAACACCAGGACTTCAACTCTCAAGCATCTTATAATCAGCTAGTAATGTATCTTAATCTCATACGGGAGCTGGTTGCACTTAATTGTGGTGCACAGTCTTCTCCTAATACCTAAAGACTCCATCATCCCTCCTTTCTATTTGCTCTAAGGAGTTAGCTCAAGGATTACAAGGAAGAACACAATTCAATCATAAGATGGGTCCGTGTTAATGAGAAGCGGTGGCCTGTGATGTGGTTTGGCTTAATCTGGATCCCCTCTGAGCTCTGGCATGTAGTATTTAAAGTCTTTTAAAAAGACTAGGACATAGAAAATCAACACAGTGCACCCGGTTGTCTCTGCACAGAATGAACCATGTGCCTGGCTATTTAGCAATTGAAAAAGAGACTATTTGACCAAATGGCAATGAACATAAGGAGTCATTCAAAGAAGAATGGGATCCTGGGAAATTTATGGACTCCCCTGAAAGAAAGTGATTGCAGGTCATTATCCAGTTGAGACAGATTGATGGGTTTGGGTCAAAGTAATACAACACAGTGTGATACAGATACAAAGGCTATTTGTTCTATATTCTGGAAAAAAAAATCAATGTGATACTGGAAAATAACAGATTTATTTTACAAGGTTATTATTAGTAATTAATATTATCATCAAATATTTACTACAATGTGCAGAAGGTGTAATAATTCCATATACATATTGACCATTACAAAAGATGTACAGATCTTTGTTAATGATATTCAGAAAAAATTAACTAAAATAAAAAGAATATTATTTATGTAATCTCTCACATGTAATTAAGCATGTATGGATAATCTTATGGATATCAAGGTCTGCTTAGAAACAAAGAAAGTACAAATACTAGACCAGTGTGGACCTGGTTGGTTCGAGACACCCTGCAGCAGTAAAGAAGAGGTATGTCATCCTCACTAAAATCCAAAGACAACAGAAGGAATTCTGCACAGGTATGTCTCAGTCAAAACATCACAGCTATATATATATATATATATATATATACTGTGTACATATGTACATATATATATATATTGTATATATATATATATAGAGAGAGTATTATAGACAATTTCTTAAAAAGAAAATAAAAGTTACATAGTAAATATGTAGAAAATATGTATGGCAGGTTAACTCCTGGATCTTATATAGCAGCTCAATATAATTGTACTCTTTAGACACACAATGGTAACATATATTGCAACATCGTCTCATACAGATACTATTTCAGAGATAGCTATTATATAAGAAAACATGTATAAAAATCAATCAATGTAGCAGCTATGAATATGCCGCAAACACCATTGCCAAGGCCATTGCCAAAACATGTTGCTGCCGATCCTATTTACACATCCAGTACTTTGATTTAAACAAGGACCTCAAGATGTCTCCACACTCCCCGCCTGTTTCTACTGCCTGCAATAATTGGAGGTTTCTCTCCCCGCCTTGGACGCTACTCGCGTTCACAGCTAACATTCTGTCTAATGCCAGAGTAATCAGGCTAACAAGCTCCACTGGTAACAGCTATGCCACCCGTCTCTGCCCCCACCAGCATTCCGGGGGAGCCGAACGACTGCACAGAGCTGCCCAGCTGAGTTACTCCTGCTGTACGCCGCGGCACGGGTAAGAGATACTGCATGGCTGTGGGTGAGACCACCATTGAAGGGAATACAGAGAAAGTTTCTCTATCTGGCTGCTGTGATTCCAGGAGGGAATCGACTGTATAAATGTAGAGCCAACTGATGACAGCCTTGAGGGCTAAAATGTATAGTACTAGTCGTTGCCATGGGTTAAGGATTTGATGCAGCCTGTGGGCTGTAGGAGCAGCCTTGAGGGCTGATTGTGGCCTTTAAAGTCATGGCCAAGGGACTGATGATGTGGAGCAGCTTTAGGCTGTTGGAGCAGTCTTGGGGGCTGATTGTGTCCTTTATAGTCATGGCCAAGGGACTGATGATGTGAAGCAGCCTTTGGGCTGTTGCAGCAGCCTTGAGGGCTGATTGTGGCCTTTATAGTCATGGCCAGGGGACTGATGACGCGAAGCAGCCTTTGGGCTGTTGCAGCAACCTTGAAGCTGAGAGTGACCCGGGGCCCCAGGACCGTTGCAGCTTTTGGGCTGATGAGACTCAGGTGAGGTATGCAACAAGAATGTGGGCTGCTACCAGCAGATGACACTGGCAATGGTGTGCTAAATTGTGCACTTGGAATGCAGAGTAGCTACCAGAGCCACCGGGATGTCACTGGCAATGGTGTCCTAGATTGCGCACCCCGAGTGCAGAGTAGCTACCAGTTTTGCCGGGATGACATTGAGGCGGTGTGCTAGATTGCGCACCTGGAGCACTAAATTGCGACTGGTGCCACTTGGTTGACACAAGCTGCCGCCGGATGGCGACAGATGCTTCTAAGGTATGAAGCACACTGTGCTGCCCAGATGGTACAAGCAGCACACATGGATGAGATGCAGGTAGAGCCACCTGGATGGAATAAACAGCACCAACAAAACACAGCTTGACTGGCTCAGGAACTCGACTGACAAGCAGGAGACTGGAAACCGGAAGTACGAGAAACTCTATCACTGGCATGCAGTGAAGGGCCGGCTGGAATTTAACAGAAACAGGGCCCAACCAGAACAAGCCTCCTTTAACGATGCACCTGTGCTGTGCACAGACTGGAGAATCATTTAGCATGCACCTGACACTGCACCCAGAAAGGCAGTAATTAATGCAATGCCTCAGGCTGGAAGCTGCAAACAACATGATCTGCTTAACTGCAGATCCTGACAGTACCCCTCCCCCCTTGACGGGGGGTTAAAGAACCCCTAGCTCCAGGTTTTTCTGGAAAATCTTGAAAACATTTTCTTACTAAGGCAGAAGCATTCAATGATCTCATAGGCACCCAGGAGCTTTCTTCTGGCCCATACCCCTTCCAATGGACCAGGAACTGAAGGGCTCCTTGTGAGAGTCTGGAGTCCAGAATTTTCTCCACCACAAACTCTCGACATCATTGGACAGGGACAGGTGGAGGACTTGCTGGCTGTCTAGATCTGTACCTGAGGGAAGAGGACACCGGCTTAAGTAAGGAGCAGTGAAATGTATTGTTAATCCTCAGGTTAGCAGGCAGCTTTAGATGGAAGGCCACAGGATTGTTACAAGAGATAATCCTAAATGGTCCAATGAATCTGGGACCTAACTTCTGCGATCATTGATAGATGTTAATATTCTTGGAACACCACATCGCCCACTTTGAAATTGCATGGTCGTCGATGTTTATCCGCCCAAGTTTTGGCACGACTGGATACTTTCATCAGACACTGGCAAACTTTCTTCCAAACAGACCGTAGCCTCGCCACCGATGTGGAGGATAGAATACCAGCGGAAACCATCACAAAGAAGTTTGCTCTAGGGTGCAGCCCAGAGTTGCAGAAAAAAAGTGAAACTAATGAAGAGGAGTGACAATAGTTATTAAATGCAAATTCCACAATGGGAAGAAGAGACATCGAATTTTTCTGGTACTTGGAGATGAAGAATCGGAGATACTGCTCTAATGACTGGTTCATCTGTTCCATCTGCCCGTTTGACTGTGGATGGTACCCAGAAGATAGGCTGATGTTGATACCCAGGGCAGAGCAGAAATTCTTCCAAAACCACACCACAAACTGCATCCCTCGGTCAGAAATTATATCCATCTGGTAAGCTATGAAGTCTGAAAATGTGGAGCACAAATAGTGAAGATAGCTCTTTAACCGAAGGCAGTTTGGTGATTACTAAAACTGTCAACAACTGTCCATATGACAGAACAGTGGGAAGAAGATGGTAAGTCCACGATGAAGTCCATGGCAATATGGAAGAGGAAGCAGGAGTCCAGATGGAGCTGTGCGAGGAGACTTGTTGCGAGCACATACATCATAAGCCAATACAAATTCCTGTGTATCTTGACCCATAGACTGTCACCAGACTGAATGGGACAGCAACTCGGTGGTCTTCGCAATGCCTGGGTGCCCAGATGGCTTGGAAGAATGAAAGTCCAATAGCACTGCTTTCCAAAATCTCTCTGGAACGAACAAGACCCCTGGTGGCATTTCTGCAGGAGCTTCCGATTCGCAGGAACAAATAAGATCGCAAGGTCTCTGGTCCAGAAGAAGCAGGCTGAAGCCTGAAGTACAATTTTCAGCTTTCCCGGAAGTTGAGAAAATCTTTAAGATTGCCAGAAAAATGATCCGGCAGGTTGAGTTTAAGCCCAAGGAGCCGAGCTGGGGCTGAAACTGAAGCTGAGGGTGGAGCTACCCGTCTTTCTTCCACCCGGAGAGATAGTTCCTGGACCTTTTGTGTTTGGACCTGTATTTTGACATCAAGGATTTGAGCTGGGTTCTGACTAGGCTCCATGATCAATCTGTGGCTTTACAAATCTTTTGTGGCCAGTATAATGTTGTGATTCCTGGAGGGAATCGACTGTATAAATGTAGAGCCAACTGATGACAGCCTTGAGGGCTGGAATGTATAGTACTAGTCGTAGCCAAGGGTTAAGGATTAGATGCAGCCTGTGGGCTGTTGCAGCAGCCTTTGGGGCTGATTGTGGCCTTTAAAGTCATGGCCAAGGGACTGATGATGTGAAGCAGGGCTGTGGGCTGTAGGAGCAGCCTTGGAGGCTGATTGTGGCCTTTAAAGTCGTGGCCAAGGGACTGATGATGTAAAGCAGCCTGTGGGCTGTTGCAGCAGCCTTGAGGGCTGATTGTGGCCTTTATAGTCATGGCCAAGGGACTGATGATGTGAAGCAGCCTTTGGGCTGTTGCAGCAGCCTTGAGGGCTGATTGTGGCCTTTATAGTCATGGCCAAGGGACTGATGATGTGAAGCAGCCTTTGGGCTGTTGCAGCAGCCTTGAGCCTTGAGGCTGCTAGTGACCTGGGGCCCCAGGACCATTGCATCTCTTGGGCTGATGAGACTCAAGTGAGGTATGCAACAAGAAGGTGGGCTGCTACCAGTACCACTGAGGTGACACTGGTGATGGTGTGCTTAATAGCACACCTGGAATGAAGACGGTGTGCTAAATTGTGCACCTGGAACGCAGAGCTGCTACCAATGCCACCGAGATGACACTGGTGACAGTCTGCTAAACTGTGCACTTGGAATGCAGAGTAGCTAACAGACCTGCCGGGATGACACTGGCGGCGGTGTGCTAGATTGCGCACCTGGAGCACTAAGTTGCGACCGTTTGGTTGACACAAGCTGCCGAATGGTGACAGATGCTTCTGAGGTAGGAAGTGTACTGTGCTGCCCAGATGGTACAAGCAGCACGCATGGATGAGATGCAGGTGGAGCCTCCTGGATGGAATAAACAGCACCAACAAAACACAGCTTGACTGGCTCAGGAACTCGACTGACAAGCAGGAGACTGGAAACTGGAAGTTTGAAGAACCCTATCACCGGCATGGAGTGATGGGCTGGCTGAAATTTTACAAACAGGGCCCAACCAGAAAAAGCCTCCCTTACTGATGCACCTGTGCTGTGTACAGACAGGAGAAACAATTAGCATGCACCTGACACTGCACAGTAATTAATGCAGTGCCTGAGGCTGGAAGCTGCAAACAACATGATCTGCTTAACCGCAGATCCTGACACTGGCTAACTATGGACGTTGCTTTGACTGTTTAATCAGCTGGACATACACTGTTTATTTTTAATTGATGCATAACAACTGGAACTCAGGAGTTAAATTCGGCTGATGCAAGTAGTGGTTAAGGTCCGGATTGTTCTCCACTATTATATTGGACTTTGAGTCGAGTACTGGATTAACAAATACCGACTGTGTTTACGGCATATACATAGCCGCTATATTGATTGATTTTTATATACATGTTTTCTTATATAATAGATATCTCTGAAATATGACACTTTGTATCTGAATGAAACGATGTTGCAATATAAGTTACCATTGTGTGTCTAATGAGCACAATTCTATCGAGCTGCTATATAAGATCTAGGAGTTAACCTGCTATACATATTATCTACATATTTACTATGTCATTTTAATTTTATTTTTAAGAAATTGTCTTTTTATACATATATATACATATATATATATATATATATATATATATATATATAATGAAGATGGTATTAAACAGTGCTCAATACACTGGATTTCTGTATATGCAAAGTTGCTTTTCAGAGTCAATCTGTTCAACTATAATCCCGGAATCCCAGTGGCAGCTCAATGTTCTCCAAATGGGTCGTTGTTGCAGGATCCCAAGAATTTATGAAAAAAAGAGTTAGAACGAGTGCCTTATAGTGTAATATGATTAGCAAGATTGGCATGCCTTACAATAGCTAAATGCATACCATATTGCCCTAGGTTAATAGGCATGTAGTTATGTATCCTTATACTGTCATCCTGTGTCCACACCTGTACAACATCCACTGCCATAGGTATACAGCCTTTTAGCTCCAATTACCCAAAACAGCAGAAAAAAAGGGATGCTCTCATAGTGTAGTATGTTAGACACAGTTTATTCCAACTTCACAGACACACACACATAAAAGTGGATAATTACATTTAGATAAAATAGAATAGGCTTATCTGAAGGTGATATCAGTTTCACAAATAGCGGGGCTAACCGCTCCCTCAACGAGTTTAGTCACTTAGGCATAATTCGCTGAACTTTATCAGAAGGATATAGCTAAGGCCAGGGCCGTAGCTAGGGTAGTGCGGCCGGTGATATCGCACAGGGCACCACAGGTCAGGGGGCGTTGTTTGAGCCTGTCAAATTTCTGTTTATTATCATTCTCACTTGTAGCTTCCTCTAATTTCATCCCCAGCAGCTCCTGGCCTCCCCTATCTCTTCTCTGGCCCTTCCCTATGAGGCCATTCCCCTTTTTTGGGTGCATTATGTCACTTTGAAAAATGAGGGGGGCACCAATGCTCTTTCTGGCACAGGGTACCAAAAAGTCTAGCTACGGCTCTGGCTAAGGCGACTGTTCTGGACTTATATACCTCTACCACTAATCTAATTGTGCCCATACACAACGTTCTGGTTAACGGAAGATGCCATTTTAGAACTTATTGCTCATGCGCAGGAATTAATATGCCCGGAATGTTTCCATGGTAGTGCACAATACAGTTTGGCAACTAATCCACGGTAACATATTGCGCACACCCCGAGGTAGTCTCACAAGAGCGACAAAGGAAAGTTCCTTATTCACTCATTCCTATACCTATCTATATAAGTGTTTATATTGTCACTTCGTCAGGCGGTCATGTTTATGGAGTGCTATACATATCTCTATGAGGCGTCATTTTTCCTAGGTCTCTATAAATATCAATCACAGAGCCGCTCATAGATACATGTTCATTCATTGTGGGTTACACATTATCAAAATAGAATAAGTATACACTGTAGTAAAGAGTATCAATCCTTATAAAGTGGCACAAGTAATGAATTTGATATATAAATACAGGGAATATAAAAATCATATAAAAACATCTATAAAAAGACAGTTAATTTATAAAACAATTTGCTTAATATATATATATATATATATATATATATATATGCACACATCCTACTAGTGTTTATAATTATCATTCTTCCACTTATTAACCAGTACAAAGATACATATGGGTAATAAAAACCTGTTAAAAAGTAAAAGAGATTGTTCATAATAAATATGTTTATAAAAATTGTTATTTCATAGGATTCCTTTAATCCATGAGGAATGATGGTATTAAGAGTAAAAATCTGAAACATTTCACTTTGGGATAGTTTCTTCTCTCTATTGCCACCTTTTTCAACCAATTCCACAAATGAACTATGTGGTCATACAATTCATCAAGCTTTTAATCTTAAAATAGGCTGTGTCGTCAGCATTATAAAATGTAGTATTATTTTTACTCACAAATTTACATATACTACAACTATTGCATTTATAAAAGCCTTGCTATTTTGGATCCATTGAGGAGGTTTATTTAGCAAAGGTTTCAGTAGGCTTGGAGCAAGATGATTCTTTAAATTTCTTGCTTTTCTAAACGTTAGAGCAGGTTTATCTGGAAGTATCTTATTGAGCGCAGTATATGTTTTAAGTACAGCCCAATGTTTTTTAAAGATATCCCTAATCTCCTTCTCTTCATGAGTATCGTATGACAAACATTACCTTGTTTTCATCCGTCTCTATTTTCTTGTACTCCATTAAGTTTTCTTGTTGCAAGTTCTTAGCTCTCTCAGCTGCCTTTTTGTAGCGTTTCTTCAGGATAATGCCTATCCCGAAATCTATCTGAATAAACTTCGAATTGTTGTACAAAAAACGTATTCGAACTTCTGAGAGAATGAAATATTTGTTTTCCAGCTATTAACATGGTCACTGTTGAAACGTACGTTGCTATTCGTGTCTACGGATTTAATACAATTCCTACTTTTAATACCGTTACTATCACTACCAATAATGAGGTCCAAATATTTAAGTTATGAATCACTAAATTTATGGATAAGTGACAGGTTATACTCTTTGATTTTTGTATATTCCATAAACGACAAAAAAATATAAAATCCCGCGCATGTGTAGTAAGTTCTGAAATGGTGTCTTCCATTAACCGGAATGCTGTGTATGGGCACAATTAGATTAGTGTTAGAGGTATATAAGTCCGGAACAGTCGCCTTAGCCATATCTTCTTGACGAAGTCTAGCGAATTACACCTAAGTGACTAAGGGCCTGATTCAGACCCACTCGCGAGCGGCTGTCCGCTCGCAAGTGGGTCGATGTTATGCACTGAGCATGCGCACGACGGAGGGAGCTCCGTCGTGCGCATGCGCCAGACGCGACGAGCGAAGGAAAGTCCTTCGCTCGTTGTGTCCGATCAAAGGGGGCGTGCTGTCAATGTTGATTGACAGCATGCCCCCTTTGGTGGGCGTGCCGGGGGCGTGCCTCCCTGACGGGGGCGTTCCCATGGGAACGCCTCCCGTCAGAAGCCGGCCCACTGACATCACTAGTGATGTCAGCGGGAGTGATTTTGGCTCTGATAGAGCCAAAATCACTCCGGAGCTTGCGGTTGAAAACCTCAACCGCAGGCTCCGGCTCGCAATTTCGATGGTCGCGATGGTCTCGACCATCGCGGCCATCAAAAAGCACGCTCGTATAGCCTGTGGGTGGTGACCCACAGCTATACGAGCGTCCAGGAGGACGCTCCATGAAAATGGAGCCCGGCCCTCATTCAGAGCGTGCGCTCTGCTCAGAGCGTACGGCTCTGAATGAGGGCCTAAACGCGGTAACCCCCGCTATTTGTGAACCTGATATCACCTTCAGATAAGCCTATTTTATCTAAATGTAATTATCCACCTTTATGTGTGTGTGTCTGTGAAGTTGGAATAAACTGTGTCTAACATACTACACTACGAGAGCATCCCTTTTTTTCTGTTGTTTTGTGTAAATGGAGCTAAAAGGCTGTATACCTATGGCAGTGGATGTTGTATAGGTGTGGACACAGGATAACAGTATAAGGATACATAACTACATACCCATTATCCTATGGCAATACGGTATGCATTTATTTATTGTAAGGCGTGCCAATCTTGCTAATCATATTACACTATAAGGCTCTTGTTCTCACTCTTTTTTTCATATACAGATATTTATATATATATATATATATATATATATACACATATATATATATATATGTATATATATATATATATATATAGAAAAAAGAAGTAGCGAGGGCGCTCACCATTATTTGCACAATAAAATCCTGTTTATTCACATACCACCAGTATCATATAGCTGTATAGTCCGACGTTTTGGTCTCCATATGAGACCTTTGTCAAGGTGCATCCATAGCCATATATTAATCAAGCCATAAGGAAAGTGTAACAACAGTCAACACAGTACACCACATATATAACACACATAATGCTTACCAGGTGGGAGGCCAATCAATCAGTGTTAGACTGCACATGCTGCACTGACCCACACGCCCACATGGCCACGCCCACTAGCACATGCTAACTCCAAGCCTCATGTTGGAGAACCAATAGTATGGCAGTAAACATCTGTGACATCATACAACAAAGTCACATGGGGTAGGGCTGTATTCTGCAGCATCAGCACAGATATCTCAATGTTGTCTTAGTTAAACCACAACAATAAGTTGCTAGGCAACACCACGCAATGTGCGGTGTAAAACAGTTTTGTAATGAATCAGATAGTTTTGTAGAGGGGCAAAGTTATGGCAATACAATCATGGAGCTGCTTTTCTGATTTACCATTCTGTACTGTATTATTCACCTTTCAAAGAATATGTATGGTATGAATATAGTCGGAGGAGGGGCAGTCAATCTTGTGGCCATATCAGTAATGAGGAGGGTATTTTGCAGAAAGGTTTGTCAAAAATGTACTGTAAGTAGTATAAAGAAAAGTATTTGAATGAAATCTCAAGCACACACTTTTATTTCTAACAATTTCTAACAAGGAAACCTAACAATAAGCTTTTATTTTTATTTTCTTTTTTTAAATGTGAATTATAATTATTATTATTATTTTCCCTGAATTTGAAACGATTAAAAAAGAGCACTCTAAATAGTTTTGTGAGATTACAAACTGAAATGCATTGTAAATAGGAAAATAAACTCAATCCAAGACTATTATATGAAAAAAAGTTATTTATTTGGTCTGTGCCTTTGAAAGTCATTTTATTAGATTGTATCAGTTAAGCTAAAACACATGACCCTTCCTCTTATGACATGAAAGAAACCACTTAGTGGAAGTTGGCTATTTTTTACACTCATGTGAAAATATTCTTAATGGATCTTTGAGTGCCAGATATATGACAAGTGCATCACATGCATCTTAGACAACGAAATCTTGTCAATTGTCAGGAATCTATTTTATTGGAGGCCAGAGTATTATTTTTATTATTATTATTATTTATTTATATGGCGCACAAGTGTTCGCAGTGCCTTACAAAGTACAAAAACAAATACGTTTCCAGTGACTTACAATACAATACAAAGCAGGACACAGACATGGATAATAAACGTAGTTACAGTATATTATTATTAGCGACCTTTACACCCACATAAGCAGGCAAGTGTTAGTTGCCCTAGTGGGGAGTAAGAGATAAATGAAAATACAGTAGAGAGAAGCACAAGAGTGTAGAGGGCCCTGCTCAAAAGAGCTTACATTCTAAAAGGGAGGGGCAGACAAACAGGAGTGACACAGATGGGGTAGACGGAGAGGAAGGAATATGTAGCAGCAAGTTAGGATGAGAGCCGGAAGACTTATAGTGCATACACACTAGACGATATGCTCCCTGAGCGATATCGTCTAGTGTGTCCCCGGCAGGCTGTGCTCAATGTCGTTCATGACATTGAGCACAGCCGCTGAACGATATCATTAGCGATATCGTTCAGCGCCGGGCTCTCTCACCCATTCCCTGACATGCAGCAACCTGACGAGGTCGTCAGGTTGGCCTGCATGTCAGCCCGATGAACGAGGATGACGAACGACCCGCGGGAACGCGCGTCGTCGTCATCGTTCATCTTTTTTGTGTTAAACATGGACGATAAAGTGGACGACTGAACGATAACGATATCGTTATCGTTCAGTCGTCCACTTTAATCGCCCAGTGTGTACGCACCATTAGTGGGTCTTAAGAGTTTATTTGAATGATTGTAGAGATGTGCAGAGTCTGATGGGTAGAGGGAGGGAGTTCCAAAGGTGGGAATCAGTAACCTTTTCATTGCAGTTACCCAGATTTACATTAGTTTCAAGAGAATTATATACAATAAGGCTAAGTGGTAGTAGGACTTGCCAGTAACTTCAGAGCAAAACACATCACTGAGTTTAGAATGGAAGAGGAAATTCTGCAAAACAACCATTAAAGCAGAAAGTTTTGTTATGTAAATAGTACCATATAAACATGCATCTTAGCTTTTCTCCTACAAATCATTATCTACAGTATGTCTCAAAATCTTTCAGGAGGAGACCCCAGTATTACTGCCAGATGCATACTGTAGCTACAGTGTCAGCATGTTACGGCAGCAGAACAAGAAAAGGGGGGAGGGAAAAGAACAGATAGAGCACAGACTGCTATTCCTAACCTGCTCTCTTCATCATGTGTAATGTGACTGAAGTTGCCATGACAGTTACATGACACTATGGTACATCTGCATAATTGTAAATTAATAAAAACAACCTGAAGTAATAATCCACGGAACAATGGTAATTACCAAGATTTTTCTTTCAGTAATTTTATAAGGATTTGCTGCTTTAGCTTTATTTATTAATTATGATGGGTCATCTATGATTTCTATTTAGAAATGTCTTTCTTATGGGTGTCCGAAACTGTATCTTATATCACAGATAAGGTCTATCCAATGAAGCATAGTGATACAATTAAAGTACATTTCTTCTGCATCTATTTCCCTTTTGTTTGTCAACGAGTGTAGCAGCTATTCAGCTTAGGGTACCACTATTATTGTAGCCCCTGTCCCTCTGTAAGGTGGTATAGGTGCATACACTTTGTTATCTACTAATGGAGATATTTCTATATACATTTTTTAAATCAGGTAGTTTTTATTAAACATTTTTTCAGTTATACAAAGTTAACAAATAAAATAGACAATAAAGAGAAAAGCAAAATACGTAATGCAAACACAAACGCTGCCAGAACAAACAATGAGAAATCATACTTGTGAAAATGATTAGCAATGATGAGGAAGAAAAGGCACCTCGGAGAATCATAAATGCCAAAATATTAAGACATATAAAATACCAACAATTAAAGGGAATAATCTTCCTTGTGGTGTAGAATGGGAGCATGATACATATAGCAGGATGGAGGGACTATGTTGGAGTCCTTGAGACTACCAAATCAAGCATGACACCTGTGATCCCAAATATTATGTTATTTGTAGATAGCATTTCTATGCGTATATAAATACCTCTCGTGATTAGAGACTTAATTAATGAGTGCTCTCCACTTAAAAATATCTGATGGTTCAGGATCAAGCCATGTTCTAGCTATGATAACTTTGGCCAAGGTGGAGAGACAGAAGGGCATATTTATAAAGTATTTTATTGCACTGCTCTTCCAATACAAGGCCAAATAAACAAATTCTAGGAGAGGGAGCATGGGAGTGGTTATTCTAACATCAGTCCAGACCCAAGTTCAAAAAGCAAAGACAACAATGGAACCCAAAAGGAGGTACCAGAATCCGAAGCACTACACTTAGGACAACAGAAATTGAAATGAAGACCCATTCTGAAGAAGGACAAATGGGAGCAGTATACCCTGTGCAAAATATATTAATAAATTTGCTGGTATTGAATAGGAAGGACTAGTATCTTTAAGTGAACCAAGAAGCTGCCCCCGTTCTTTGTCAGATAATGAGCCAAAATCCATTTCCCATCTGAGTTTTAAAGGTGGGTCAGCTGGTAAATAACAAGTATTAAGGTCAGTATATAGAAAGAACCCAAATGAAGAAGTATAGATTTTAGAGGGGAATAATAGAGGAGCAGCAGGCCACTTCCAAACTGGTCAGATGTAGCATGGTCCAGCTGAAGGTATCTATAAAAGACCTTATGTGGAAGGCCAAAGTCCTCCTACAGCTGTCCAAAATATTTAAAAATGCCATGGGATTAAAGCTGCCCCAAAGAGGAGACACCATACACCAGCCAATATTGTCCATACTAAGCATGGCTAATTCAGGCTAAGCATTATTGAACCATAAGGGAGTGACAAAGTCAGTAACCCCACCCCCCTCCCCCCTCACATGTAGGGCAAGTACAAAATTCTAAGCCAGGACAGTCTGATGCAGACCAGCACATGTAAATTTAGAGAGCAAAAATTGCAGCAGTGTATTAGAGTACCCCTTCTGCCCAGTCAGAAAGCCCGGGAGCAAAGTGTCAACCCTAGGAGACATCCATCACACCAAATGAGCAAGCTTAGAAGCCATGTAGTAAACTCAAAGGTTTGAAAGAGGCAAACCGCCAGACACCTTAAACAAAACTCAGAGACTAACTCGAACATTACGGTCACCCCAAGTAAAAGAAGAGATAATATGATCAATGGCAGAAAACACCTTCCTAGGGATATACCCTGGAGAGTGCTGGAGAAGATACAAATACTTTGGTTGAATGGTCATTTTAAAAAGATTTATACACCTATAAATCTACAGGGGAATCTTATTCCAAACACTGACCCTTTGTTTAAATTGAGCACTAATGGGATTGAGATTATATGGCACAGTCTCCAGATCGAGAGGAAATCCAAACACCCAAATATTGAAATTTCAAGGTCCACTACAAATGACAGGCAGGAAGGGTTGAGGGAAGGGAGCCACATAGAGGAAACATATTACATTTGGGCCAATTAATCAAAAGACCAGAAAATTCCCCAAATGCATTGACCACATTAATCGCTTAACTGGCATGGTGGCATGTAATGCGACCACAGCCAGAAGTGTTTCTGCTGACAAGGTTGCATCACATACAACCACCCCACTGTGTTCCTCAGTTTTTGAAGAGGAGATCCATTCTGCACAAGATCTCCTCTGATTCCCCCTGCAGTGATGCGGTGGTCTGTGACCACTGACGTTATTGCAGGAATCGTGCTCCAGAATGCCCTGTGATTGGAATTCTGGAGTGCATGCACCCGGGATCAAAGTACAGTATGAGCACAATTTGGCTGATCTCTGCTAGTGCAGAGATCAGCTGCAGCAGGTTAGATGGATAATCAGTCCACTGACACACGCTATGCTGCACTCTGCATGTGAGAGGGAGGAGGGGTGACCCCTGGCAGAGACTGCTATCAGTGGGGATGGGGAGGGGCAAAATAAAGTAAAATAATTCTGGAGGGGGTGAGGTTAAATATAATGACATTAATGATTTTTTTAGTCACAGAGGAGGAGGAAGTGGGAGTGCAAAAAACAGGGGCTTTTTAAAGGGGGTGTAGTTTATAAAACAGATATTCTTTTACTAATAAGTGGGTTAGTGGTGTGGGGGGAGGCTACAGTTATTGTAGTGCAATTGTACTGCAAACTAGGTAACTCATCATTGCTGCAGACCATCTAATTTTTAATTATTTGAAAATTGTATAGATTACTAGACCTAGTTCTTCTTAGGTTTGTGGCATTCACTGTTTGTTTATGTTAGGACATTTATTGCTAGCCATATTAGTGGGAGGGTATTGGGGGATGATTGGATTCATTGCATACACATGCAAGCACTGACTATTTAAGTTTCATATGAGAGGCTGAAGGCCCCTGGGCTGAGTAGGGCATAATTATTAGAAGTGCATAATTTGTAAAAGTGCATTTCTTACCAAATTCGGCATTATACCGGCATTAAACCGAAGTTAAACAGAAGGAGACCACTCTAACCTGAATCTATTCATTAACAAGAACATATGGACAAAGTATAATCAAGAAATTTAAGTTCACAATATCTACACTACAAGCAACTGCTGTCTTCATCACCGGCCTCTGTTTGCTCACTATAAGAACTTACACCTGCTATTATTTGTACTGACTCGCTCTTTTCACAAACAACTCATAGCTTACTGTATTCAGTGCCAATTTTAGTATATGTCTTAGAAATAATATCTTCCCACCTCTCTTCTTTTCCTAGCCTGTCATCTGTCTTCTAATTCAGTTTACTTTAATATTCAATTTCTCCTCTTTTCCTCTGCTCAATAATAGTTGGAAATTTTGCAGGCACATTTTTCTTGTTACTTGCTTCTCTGCACTCATATTTTATTCCCCATCTAGTTTTCCTCCCCCTACCCAACTCTTCCACACCATTATCATGTGTACCTCCCCCTCCACTCACTGTCTACCTAAAACTCTGCTCTACCCCCTTTTTCCACCTATATCATTTCCCCCTTGTCTCCTCCACCTCCTCCTTCCTTTATCTCCCCTCTTCTGTCTGCCGTCCTCCCTCTGCTCTCCCACTATTACACTTTCATTCTCTTCTACCCCTCCTTTGTCCTACTACCCCACTGATAATCCTTCCTCCAAACCTCCTCTCCATGTCACCCCATACCACCCCCATCATATTAAACTTCCTCCCTGCCAACCACCTACAGGTTCCCTTCCCAGCTCTGGACCCCGCATAATCTCTCCACTACATTCATCTCGGCCACCCATATTAAACTCACCTTCTCACTACAGCAACCCAAATAATCTAATTCACATCTCTCCCACAAACACTGTCCCTCTATCCTGTGCCCTCAGGAATGCCAGATCAGTATGTAACAAACTTGTACCCACCCATGACCTTTTCATCTCTAAAAACTTGCATCTCCTAGCCATTACTGAAACCTGGATTTCACCCTCTGACACCACTTCCCCTGCTGCTCTCTCCTCTGGGGGCCTCATCTTCTCTCATACCCCTCGGCCTGGGGGTCGCCATGGTGGTGGGGTAGGGGTCCTTCTATCCCCCGGTTACTTCTACCAACTCCTACCCTCTGAACCATCTCTTACTTTCTCTACATTTGAGGTTCATGCTATACGCCTCTTTCAACCAGTTCACCTTAGAGTAGCTGTCATTTACCGTCCCCCTGGCCCTCCTTCCAAATTCATTGACAACTTTGCTTCCTGGCTTCCTCACTTTCTCTCCTCTGACCTTCCCTCTATTATCCTAGGTGACTTCAATATTCCTATTGATATGCCCACAGAAGCCTCTGCCTCCAAACTCCTCACCCTCATGTCTTCATTTGGTCTCTCCCAATGGACCTCCTCACCCTCCCATGTGAGTGGGCATTCGCTTGACCTGGTCTTCACTCACCATTGTGATATTTCTGATTACTCCAATTCCCCATTCCCCCTCTCAGACCATCACCTTCTCTCTTTTAACCTATCCCTCTCTCCTTCCCTTCCTCTACCTCCTAAGGCCACTATCACTAAGCGTAACATTGACGCTATTGACACCTTCTTTTTCTTCCAGGCTTGACTCACATCTCTCCCCTATCCTCTCTCTCTCCTGCCCTGAACAAGCCATTTCTCTATACAATACCTCCCTTACTTCTGCTCTGGAGTCTGTTGCTGTTGCTCCAGCAATCACTATTCACACTCACAGATTTACACCTCAACCCTGGCATTCCAAATGCACCAGATACCTGCAAAAGTGTTCGCGAACTGCCGAACGACAGTGGAGAAGATCACGCTCTAAGGCTGATTTTCTCCATTTCAAATTTATGCTCTCATCATACAGTGCTGCCCTTTCCCTCTCTAAACAGTCATATTTCAAGAACCTCATCTCCTCTCAGTCCTCAAATCCCCAACGTCTCTTCACCACCTTAAACTCCCTCCTCCACCCACCCCCTCCTCGCCTCCCCTCCTCACTCTCTGCCCTTGATTTTGCTACCTACTTACATCTAAAATTGACCCATACGTCATATCCCACCAGTCCCCCTGCTATCCACTTCAGCCTCTCTTCCCAGATCACCCCTCTCCTTCAATTTTACCGACTCTAACTTTCTTCTCCCCTGTATCTGGAGAGGAAGTCATGTCCCTCATCCACCTCCCCCCTTGACCCTATCCCTTCACGTCTCCTCCGCTACCTCTCTCCTTCTGCCTGCCCCCATCTTGCCCACCTCTTTAATCACTCCCTATCATCAGGCACTGTCCCGTCTGCATTCAAACATGCCCTTGTCTTCCCCATACTAAAAAAAACAACCCTTGATTCTAACACTCTCTCCAACTACCGTCCCATCTCTCTCCTCCCTTTTGCTTCCAAGCTCCTTGAGTGTGTTGTTTTCAAGCGCCTTACCACCTTTCTTTCCTCTCATTCCCTCCTTGACCCTTTTCAGTCTGGCTTCCGCTCTCTCCACTCCACTGAAACTGCCCTCACAAAAGTCAGCAATGACCTCCTTGCTACTAAATCCAAGGGCCACTACTCTCTGCTCATTCTCCTTGACCTTTCTGCTGCTTTTGACACTGTGGACCACCCTCTCCTTCTGCAAATCCTTCACTCCCTTGGTCTCCGTGACACTGCCCTCTCCTGACTAGCCTCCTACCTCTCTGACCGATCCTTCTCTGTCTCCTCTCATGACTCCTCTTCTCCCCCACAGCCTCTTGCAGTGGGTGTTCCCCAAGGTTCTGTTCTTGGACCTCTCCTCTGCTCACTCTATACATCCTCACTAGGTGAACTAATCAGCTCTTTTGACCTCCAATATCATCTCTATGCTGATGATACTCAGATCTACCTTTCCTCCCCTGACCTCTCTCCCTCTCTCCTCACTCGTGTATCCAACTGTCTCTCTGCCATCTCTTCCTGGATGTCCCAGCGATTTCTTAAACTTAATATGTCTAAGACTGAGCTTATCATCTTCCCTCCCCCCTACATAACCACACTTCCCACCATTTCTTTATCAATTGATGGCACAACTATCTCCTCTAGCCCCAAAGTGCGCTGTCTTGGAGTTATCCTGGACTCCTCCCTCTCCTTCAAACCACATATCCAGCATCTCTCACAGTCCTGTCGCTTTCATCTTAAAAATATTTCCAAGATTAGACCCTTTCTCACCCAGGATGCCACTAAAACCCTCATACACTCATTGGTCATCTCCAGATTGGACTACTGTAACCTTCTCCTATCTGGCCTCCCCAAATCCCTTCTCTCCCCTCTCCAGTCTGTCCTCAATGCTGTTGCTCAGCTCATCTTCCTCTCAAAATGCTCTGCATCTGCCTCCCCTCTCCTACAAGCCCTCCACTGGCTCCTCTTCCCCTTTAGAACACAATTTAAGGTTCTCACACTCACTTACAAACCCCTCAGCCATTCCTCTCCTATTTACATCTCTGATCTCATCTCCCTTCACTCTCCTGTCCACCCTCTTCGTTCAACAAATGCACGCCTCCTCTCATGCCAATTGATTACTTCCTCCCACTCCCGCCTACAAGATTTTGCCTGCAATGCTCCCCACCTTTGGAATTCTCTCCCGCTTCCCATCAGACTCTCCACCTCTCTACAATCCTTCAAATGTGCTCTCAAGACCCACTATTTCATCAAAGCCTTCCAGCTCTCATCTTAACTTGCTGCTACATACTCCTTCCTCCCTGCCTACCCCATCTGTTTCACCCCTTTCTATCTGTCCCTCCCCCTTAGAATGTAAGCTCCTATGAGCAGGGCCCTCTACCCTCTTGTGCATCTCCTTACTATACCTTCATCTACTTCTTACTCTCTACCAGGGAACCTAACACTTGATTGCTTTGCATTGTTGCTTATCTGGGTGTTATGGTCGTTAATGTAGCAATGTATATTATCCATGTCCTGTAATGTATTGTACTGTAAGTCACTGTAAATCAACCTATTTGTTTATGTACTTTGTAAGGCGCTGCGGAACACTTGTGGCGCCATATAAATAAACGATAATAATAATAATAATAATAATAAATTAGGATTTATGACCACTGGGGGGGAGAAATCGTCAGTTTAGTGGTTAAGGAAGGAGAAAAGAGATGTATTTGCATTGGCCAAGAACAAAAGCATGTCATCAGCATATAAGGCTACAGTATCCACATCAGCAACTGCCTGCTGGACATGAATGCCGGGAGCAGATTGTACTAAACTTGCCAATGGCTCAAATGGAAAGGGTGAATAAGACGCAGTGGTGATGTTAAGCATATATATCTCTGAGTCAGGCCCATAGTCTGTAAGTTTGCTAGTCCAATTAAACTTCATAAATGAACTCTGTAAGAAAGTCTGCAAGTCCCTGGCTTCCCAGCACCAGGAGTTCAGAACAGGGGGCCTGATACAGAGTTGCACACTAATGCTGCAGGTTCTGCGTCTGTATAAGCAGCAGATGTGCGAAAATATGGAAATGTCACAAATGCCGAGGAATGTATTGAGATGCTCACCTACGGATGCAAATCCAAGCATCTGTGTACAAAGACGCAGCATCTGTCACAGATTATTCAATAATCGCAGTTCTGAGTAGCCCTATGGTCATGCAGAATGGCTGCATATACTCAGACGGTGAAGAAACTTTCACTTGTATAAGAGTGCAAATGCAGGCTGCGTCATGCCCCAAAAAAGGTCACAACACACTTGTATTCTTTGCCACCATTCCCCGTTACCTCCCACAACACTCCGTGCCTGTCAGTCGCGCTGCGGGTAAATAGTCAGTGCGCGCTACTATGGTAATGAACCTTGACGCATGCGCCGTGCAAATCAGAAGCATGCATAGATAGCCAACAATCGCTCAACTGCATAAACATCAGCATAGAGTACAACTCTGATTCCGGCCCAGAGTTCTTTATACTTGGGCTCAGTTCTATTAGCTATGAGTCAGATCACAGTGTGAGTAGTAAGTGTGGTTATATGCCAAACGTATGGTACCTCCAGACTCGCTGATTTTTGTTTGCAGCCTCATAGGGCCACGAGGAGAGAGACTTGCGGTGCCATTGCTATCATTTCCATGTTGTTGCAACAGCAACTCACAGCTAATAGGACTAGTTTGGTGCATAACCATAAACTTGCCGTGCTACTATCATTCTTATTGGTCAGAAGAAAATGTTGCTTGCCGGTGATAGATCAGAACCAATCTTCTGTAATTAATCAAGAGTTCATTAGTATATGTCAGACCCGTGCATTACTGAGATCTCATGAGACAGAATCACCACCACCAGACTTGGCTTCAAGATTCTCTCTGGATATATTTGCGTGTTCACAATAATATAAAGCACAGCATTCATACAATTGCAACATATCAGAATATTCACATTACATTATTATCGTATACATGAGGGAGTGAACTGTTAGGGGGGATAAGGGAGGTGAGCACACATACATGGGAAGCAAGGTTACATTGTCTTCTCCTATCTATTTGGCTATATTGCCGACCAGCTGCATATTTCAAGACTTGGCCTTGAGAGTTAGTAAAAATATCCTGCTCAACAGTTTTCAGTTATTAAAGCTTATGAATAACTTCTTCTTAAAGACACACCATCCTGTTACAAAATGGAGTCTTATGTGGATAGCTTAACAACAGATTTATCACCGGTCTTTCAAGCAAGTTCTCTAATAATGAAAATTTAAACAGCAGTATTGCTTTCTGATATTTGTTCTGTCTCTCCCAGGGCAATATTCTAAATGTTTTTTAATATTAATCTCTGCGCTAATTTAAAAGAAAAGGAGACCTGGCTGAAAAGAATCGCATAATCAAAGTGTATCACAAAAAATATATCTAATATCCTAAAACAACAATTGGACCGGTCAAAAAGTTAAACATCTCACTTATGTAGCATTATTGCTCAGAAACAGATACATTTGATACTTAGAACGATGGTGTTACACTAAAATAGCTATATTAAACCTGAAGGAGGTGGATCCTAAAAACCTGGTAATACCAATAAAAAATAGTTATATGTGATACTCGAGGATTGTAGTTTACACCTGTAAAAGATGTAATTTCATTGGAGTCCCATAGCTTGTACAATAGAACTCAATCATAGGATCTGTAAAGTCCTGTGGATTTCCGCAATAAAGATGACGGTTCCAGAGCGTGTATCATGCTGTATGCACACAATAGAAAACAGGGAAAGACAAAGGGAGGCAGTTCTCCAGCCAGAGACAGCAGGCAGCTGGTACCTGTCAGATGTGCACAGTCCTGAAGGTCGCGTATTCTAGCCCAGCCTCAACCTTTTTAGCAACAGCGCGTCCAGCTGTGCAATGTAGCGTCCGACTCTTCAGTGCTCCACAGCTAAATAACAGGTTCCATGAGTATCCACAGTGGGTCCAGTATATAATATTCTAAATGTCTTGCATTATGTCCCTAATCTGTCACAAATAAAACCTTACCCTTGATACACTGTCCCCTGAATCATTGTCTCCTCCTTCATCTATTACCAGTAGCTAAATAACATCAATGTTCCAAAGTCTTTGGTATCTTCTATGCATGCACAATCTTTCCAAAGACATCACTAGACATATGGTGCCACCAGCAAGAGAAACATGGGGGCCCCGCTGCACAAGTGAACAGTATTCAGTCCCTCTCATCATCCACACTGAAGGGGTTAATGTTTTGTGATGCATAATGACTGGGGCTGTGCTGTGCTAGATTTTCAGGGTTTAAATCATTTATGGAATGGAAGTTATTTAGTGTGTGTGTGTTCTAAATGTGTTGACGAACCTTGACAGGAATTTCCTATATGTAACCTAAACCAATTTTGCTGTAAAACTCTCTCTGTTAAAAATATTCATTATTGGCATTAAAAATGGCATTCACTCTAGAAACAAATCCTTTTTAAGCACAGCCAACATTTAACATTTAAATGGTGTCCTTTGGTGTCTTTCAGGTTACTTTATGGATTCACCATACATTCAGTACTGCTCAGCATTTACAAGACCAGTCAAATTACATGTTGGGTACACATGGATGCTGACCCATCTACTGTGGTGATGAAATTGCAGTTCTAAAACAAAACAGTGTGGGGACGTCTAAGTTTAAACAACTTATGTAGAACAGAAACACCTGGATAAAGCAATGTTTGGGGTGGTAAATCATCTTTGGCAGTCTTCTGGTGGTGAGACATGATAGTGGCGCTTTTTATCAGCCAATGAGCAGCTTGTAAACATAACCTGGTTCGAATTACCTGAGTCACCACTTTCACACCACAACGTATACAAGTCTGTCCCATGTTTGTTTGTTTCTAAGACCAGAGACACACATTACGGGTTTACCCTTTCCGACCAAGCCAGGGCCTGGGTTGTCCTGGCAAAATCCCATCAAAAGCTCAGTATGAAAGGGGTATAAGTAAATCATTTAATTTGCAACTCAAATAGCTCAATAAGAGATTAAAAAAAATGTATGCAGACCTTATGAAAGGAAGTGCTGTCTAATAACAGTACAAACTATGTGTGTGTTGATCTTTAAAATGAAAGTACTATAGCATACAGATACAAATTACTTTTTATGTATGACCTTTGAGGGGATGCTCCAACACTTGCTTTCATGTAAGTTGGACTTTTCTGTTATGGTGTAGGAAGAGGCAGGGACCAACAACTTACTTGGCTGAGCACACCTTGCTCAGATGACTACTGTACTGAACAGGTTCACACTGGGACCCAGTGACTGGGTGTAACACAAGCACATTTGTATAGCAAGACATTTTCTGTCTTTGTGGCGCAAACTGACTTGTTAAACGCTTTAGACTAGTTTTGGTGTCTGTTAATATTAATATTAAAGATAATTGCAGTGGGCAAGAACTATAAAACCTGCACCCATCTGATTAATCCAAGGGGTCACTGTGACTTAAATAATGTGACAACCAGTCTCATCAGGGGCATAAGTTCATGCCAAATGCACTGGAGGCAAAATAGATGGCCTCCCCCAGTGGCGCCAGCTTGCTCCAGCCCCCCAGTATCTCTCTTGCTCAAGTCAGCCCCTTCTGTTTCCCCAGCATCCCCCAGTGTCCTAGAGACTCTCCAGCCAGCATTCCCAGCGTCTCTCCAGCCAGTTCACCTGAAATTGTGGTTGTTCCGCACAGAATTATATTTCTTTGGTTGATGTTTCTCTAGTTATTTATAGAAATCCCCTTATTTCCCTCTTCTTCCCCTTTAAGGGCTGATTAAATTCCTAATCAGTATTTATTTATTTGTAATCTGTATCTATTATCTTTGGTGGGAAAAAAAATGGTGATACCAATCTCATCAACATATATTTCAGCAAAAAATATTTCATAGAAGAAAAGAATGAGAACTGTAGGGGCCTGATTCAGAGCTGAACGCTCTGAATCAGTGCCCCCCTACCTGAAAATGGAGCGGCCTCCTGGCCGCTCGCATAGCTGTGGGTGACCGCCCACAGCATATGCGAGCGGCCAAAAAGATTGGGCTTGCGACGAGACCCTGCGGTAGGGTCTCGCTGCCGCAAGCCCAGGAGTGATTTTGGCTATATCAGAGCCAAAATCACTCCCACTGACATCATTACTGATGTCAGTGGGGCCGGCTTCAGACGGTAGGCATTCCCATGGGAACGCCTCCGTCTGGCAGCCACGCCCCCGGGACGCCCACCAAAGGGGGCGTGCTGTCACTCACCATCGACAGCACGCCGCCTTTGGTGCGAGACCCCGAGCGACAAATTTCTCGTCGCTCGCCGGGTCTCGCACATGCGCACGATGGAGCTCCCTCCGTCGTGCGCATGCGCATTCGGCAAACATCGACCCGCTTGCGATCGTCATTTGCTCGCGAGAGGGTCTGAATGACCCCCTAGGTGCGCTCTGGGGATTAATTGGTTAAGGCTTTCTTATTTTTTGTATCTTCATCTTTATTATAATATAACCATTCATTTTAACTATTTTAAAACAGTTTGCAAATGTTACAAACTTGAAATAATAAAATAATAGTACAGATACGTGACGAAAAATATTTGAAATAAAGTGGCGTCAAATAAGTGACCTCTGGGCCTGATTCAGATCCGGTCGCAAGCGCTGAGCGCTCGCAACTGGGTCGATGGTGGCACAGAGCGGATGCGCACGACAAAGCCGAAATGGAGGCATTCCCATGTGAACGCCTACCGTCTGGGGCCGGCCCCACTGACATCACGAGTGATGTCAGTGGGAGAGATTTTGGCTCTGTTAGAGCCGAAATCTCTCTGGGGCTTGTGGCAACGAGACCCTACCACAAGGTCTAGTCGCAAGCCTGATGGTCACGATGGTCTTGACCATTGCGACCATCTTCCTGGCCGCGCGCTATAGCTGTGGGTGGTCACCCACAGCTATGCGAGTGGCCAGGAGGCCGTTCTAAAATAAAAATAGCCCGGCCCTGATTCAGAGCGAGCGCTCTGTCAGAGCGTCCGGCTCTGAATCAGGGCCTCTGTGTTTTGTCTTATTTGTTAATTACATGTATCTATTTCCTTATTATATTAATCTCAATATACAGTGCTTTATATTTCCACAATTTTGATGATCCAGGAATAAGGTAAGTCAATTGTTGTTTATTTAGTTATGCAGTGTGATTAATATATTTATTTGTGTTGAAACAATATAGTCTGTTAATTTCTCAGACTTTATATTTGTTTTATTTTTTATTCCAACAACAGCCCCTTGTGCCCCCCTGATAGCTTGCGTTTGGAGGCCAGTGACTCCACTGCCTCCAAGAGTTCTGCCTCTGAGTCTTATCCACCTTTCACCTACATTTCTGCTTGTACTGTACGGCTGTTTATCTTGTAACTTTTGATTTCTTTTAAATATTTTAAAAATTCACCATCTATTATTCCAATTGAAATTTACAATTGTGGTATTAATATGTAGAGGTGAAGAGATTGAATGAGGAAGGCTCTGCCTACAGATGACTGACAAAGGATAGCTTCCCACTCTGTATAAGAGCATAATAGCATTACACCTGTTGGTGATTACAAGCTATTCGTGGACGGCACAGTTAAACTGCATCCAACATGTGAATCAACTAGCTTGGCTGTTACTAGGATCTTAGGGCTTCATTCAATGTGCACTGCTGAATGCAGGTTCTCGATTATCGGGAATCTGCGCGTGCTAGGACCTGTTCTGCGCATGTGCAGAACGGGTTCTGCGTGATCGTACACTCTGCGGCAGCTGACTGTCAGCGATTGACAGTCTGCTGCCGTTGGTTGGCAGGGAGGGGGCTGTGACCAACCTATTCCCAAAACAGAGGCATGTCACCGTCATTGGTGGGGAAGGAAAAGACCAGGATCTTCTTCGGCTGATGGAGATTCTATGGCCTCTTTCCCTCATCTGTGATGGCCGGCTTGCATGACCCCATAGTCACTCAGCTGGCCGTGGATCACGCAAATGATCCAATGCTGCATCTAAGGAAGCAGTTTGGGTCATTAATGCATGCAGGAGGCAGGACTTCTCCTGCTGTATTACCATATTAGCAAGAATGGAATTGCAAAGCTGCTTGTGTACTGCTTTGCAATTCTGGGCCTGATTCATCAAGGAACGCACGGATGCTGATGCAAACACCCGGCCGCTGCAAGAATATGCTAATGAATGCATACGCACGGCAATCACAGCAGAATAAGCAGACGCCCAGCACTACATAATACCACCTACTTCACTTTACTTGCGTACTCTATACCTGGCAAAACAGCGGAAACATCGGTAACATTGTGCACTATCGGACCCATACCCACCATAATGGTTGACCTGACCCTCCTTCAGACATAGCGAGATTTCCTGTGTGCAACTAGACCCCAGGCTGTGTCCGTTGCCACTTAGGCTTAATTATGCACGCCCCTGAAACGCTGTCCAAACACACAGCCATGCCTGCGTTTGCCCAACCCTCCCCCCGTCACCACCCACAAGCGGCACTTCCTGCCAACACTGTGGTCTGGGTCTACGTAGCCTCTGCAAACACAGTTTCCATCGCAGTAGCTAGTTCGCGCATGCACACTGCGATGCATAAGCATGCGCAGAGCAAAACATCGACCGATCCAAGCGTTCCTTGCTGAATCAGGCCCTCTGTCCTTTGCTGAATCATACCCTTAGTTGTTATCCTTAATTTCCTAGCAGTGTAGTATAAACACAAAGTTATAAAGGACATTTAAAAACATTTTTATACATTATAAGTGTAGTTAGCACTTGATTTTAATCTCACTATCCGACAACCATATATGTTAAAACACAATACACTGTTACAAATGAGTGCCTAAGGAGAAAAATACACATAGTTCTCTGTTTGTCTTCTCTGGTTGTAATGTCTGTACTGGAAAGCAAATTACATACAATTTTTAGGTTGACCAATTACAGTCATGTAATGATGCCAGAATAAAGTCATGAAACCACTTTCCCATGATACAATCACTGACTCCACACATGCCAATTATACAGCTAAGAGGAACACAATGGAACACAACAGCAATCTATTTATTTCGCTACATTTTTTCTCATGCATTTGTGCATTGTATGCCTTTATTACCTACACATAGTTAATATTTGAAAACAACTTTTTTTTGCCAAAGACTTGGCATTCCCACGTAAAAAAAAGGAAATATCATGTGATAAATTCTACATCAATAGCATTTTTTGTACTGTTTGTCCAAAAAAGCTTCTTTTGCCTTTGGCAAATTTTACTGTATAAATGTTCTTTGTTTTCTAAACTAAATTGACATTGTATATACAGTATAGAATCTTATAAATTATTGCACTCTACAATGGCATTTGTGTCTGATACTTGTAGTGATTTACTAAGAAGCAGAGCTTTCCCTCAGCTTAGTCATGTTAGTCTCCAGTTGTCCAGTAAGTTTAAAAAATAATTTAAAAACAAATGAAGTGCATAAACATACAACAGAAAAAATTTAAAAAATGAAAGCTGCTGCTACTGCAAACAAAATTAGGGGGAGATGTTCTAAGCCCTGGAGAGAGAGAAAGTGGTTTAAGATAAAGTGCCAATCATTAGCTCCTAACTGTCATTTTTCAAATACAGCCTGTAAGATGACAGTTAGTAGCTGATTGGTTGGTACTTTCATTTAAACCACCTTATCTCTCTCTAAGGCTAGGTACATCTCCCCCTTAGACATTTAGTAAATCATCCTGTTGGTTACTGAAATATGGTGTAGATTTTAATTAGACATCATCACCCCTGAATACATATACTGCATTTAGTAATACATTGTTTTGCAAGTGTTATGTAACTATTAAACAATAAAAAAGAATTTTAACAAACTATTGATTTCTACTGTATAATAAAATAAATACTTTGTTTACAAAATATAAACAATCCTGATACTAACACATTTGTGTTAGTGTGGCTGAAAAAAGGATTACAAGTTCAAGTGATTTAAGGGCCTATGTGTTAATAATTTTGGAACTGACACGATTATTAAGGTTCCATATTGCAGTGGATATTTCATTTTTAATTAAAATAACCCGCTATGTACTCTATGAAACGCGCATGGTAGCAGTTGCAGTAACTGCTGTCCTTGCAAGTTACATCCCCGATAATATGTAGAAGTCCTTCATGTTTGTGAAAGACTTCTCCGACGTAAGCTGACACTGTACATGCGCACACTGTCAGCTTCTGCTGCCGGCTGGAGGCAGCGGGAGAAAGATGGGAAGATCTCTCTCCTGCTTGTAAAGCTTCCGTAGACTTAAAGCAGTTTACACCATTTGAAGATGGTGTAAACTACCGGGGACAAACTCCAAATAGCTTCATCTTTTGGAGTTTGGTACACAGGGCTGAGATCATATTCCCCATTGATAATACTGGGGACTGCGATCTGCAGTGCTAATTAGCACTTTGCCAAAGATTTCCATGAAATATCCTGCAATGTGCTGTTAGTACATAGCAACAATACATAAAATTTTGCAGAAACTGTGGTTTCTACATAATTGTATGAAAAAATATCTTGATAAATAGGCCCTTAAGTATGGATCCTATTGTGATTTATTCTTAAATTACTATCCTTTTCACATTTTTTTTTAAAGTTAAAGAGTTAAAGCTACTGTATAGCACAAGGTTGATAAGATGAATATATATGTACATAATTGAGGGTTAAAATAACAAAATGTCAAAGTTTCCACTTGGTTTCTCTTTCTTTTTTATATATACAGTTCTGTTTATTGAAAGGTGCATTTCAAAACATTTTTTTGGTTACATTTTTGTTTTCTAGCAATGAATCCTTTGCACGTCTCTTTTTGGTTACTTTCTGTTGTACGTTTCTTTTAATAGTCAAACTTGCTGTATTTATTTTACCAAGTTTATAAATGATGTTCCCGTATTGGCTTATGAGCTACAAAACTTATCAAAACTACGCCACTAGGAAAAAATATCAACTTTTTTCATGACTTTAAAGAAAACAATAGTTTCCAAAGGAAAGGAACATATTATGTTTATATGAATTTTACTGTTCTTGTATAATGTTTAAAAAAAAGAATAAAATTTTGATGTATATTGTAATTCTTTCCAAAGTTTCAAGCACAATACATTTGAAAGAATGTAAGTATAAATGACGACCATTATACACATGCCACCTGTGTATCCCTCTAGTGTTTACCCTGAGGAACTGAAACTTGTTGGGGGGGGGGGAATTCAATTTTCATGAATCACAATTACAAGTTGCATCTGGTGAAATAAAAGCCATGATATCCACGTTTTAGTAGAGCCTGCAGAAAACTAATATCAATGGTGCGGATATATTTTCTGAATCTACACTTGGAACTCATTATGATTTGCATTCGCTCTTTTTTGCCAAGTGAACTAGTTTAACTGCTAATTAAAGTTAGTCACTGTCACAGTGGTAAAATAATTAAGAAATGTGTTTCATGCAAGACATTGACAAAATAGTAAAGTCTACTGAAAGAGAAGAGAATTCAAAAGTTGTTTGAGTAGACCATCACTCAGACATCCTCTTCCTTTATTATGAGCTCCACTCAAAAGTGCTATTGCCTAAAGAAATGCAGGGTGATGCAACTTTTTTAAATACTGTAACTCCTGATATTTGTAATAGGAATTGTCTGAAGTTACCTGTCAAAGGGGTCTATATACTAAGCTTTGGAGAGACATAAAGTGGAAGGAGATAAAGTACCAACCATTCTGATCCTAACTGTCATTTTCAAACCCAGTCTGTAAAGTGGGGGTTCCCAACCACAGGTCCTCAAGGCATACTAACAGTCCATGTTTTAAGGATAGCCATACTTGAGCACAGGTGTAATTAATACTGCACTTATTTTGATTTAACCGTTTGTACTCAATCATGAATATCACTAAAACCTGGACTGTTAGTGTCCTTGAGGACCGAGGTTGGGAAACACTGCTGTAAAGTGACAGTTGGGAGCAGATTGGTTGGTACTTTATCTCCATCCACTTTATCTCTCTCCAAGGCTTAGTACATACAGTAGACCCCTTAAATCTCAGGAACACACAGTTGCTGTAATTTGATAGTAAGGTTGCAAATAACTAACTTTTGTTTTCATGGTTGCAGATGTTGCTAAAAAACTGCAGATTGTGGTAATTATTTTTAATGAAGTTACCCTTTGATGATGAAGATGTATAATATATGTACAGTGTGATAAAAGTGGAACAGTATTTCTCAGGAAAAGTTTCCTCATGGTGATGATCAAAAATGAAACCATGATATTTCTATGTGCCATAATATATATATCCTAAAGGTTTTCCTTGTAAAGTCAGCACTGTAATTCCTGAAGCAGATAATGTCATATTTGTTCCCAGCAGGATGTAGTCGGCATCCCGGTGTGCAAGATGCCGATGATTGGGATCCCGGCACCAGTATCCTGACTGCTGGCATCCCGAAGGTAAGTATCGGGGTGTTAGGGTGAGGTTAGGGTGCAGAATTAGGGTTAGGCAATTGGACGAGGGTTAGGGTTAGGTGTTAGGTTTAGGATGCAGGGAGGGGGAAGTTAGGCTTAGGCACTAGGGGGGGAGGTTAGGGTTAGGCACCGGGGAGGAAGGGAGTGAGGGAGGGTTAGGATAGGGGTTTGAAAAACACTTATCTGTCTTCTCTATGGGTGTCGGGATTCTGGCTGGGGGGATGCCACTGTCGGTATTCTGACCAGCGGCATCCCGACAGCCAGGATTTCATACCCAACCCTTCCCAGCTACATGTAGTGGCTATTGAAGCCACACACAGGTAGGAATTTATCAACAGTTTGGTCTAAATCTGCTGACAAAATCTATATGTACACGTGTCCTCATACACTATTGCCGCAGTCACGTCAGGTCCTGTGCGACTCGGCTTGCGACAAGTGTTTTTTTCGCTCTAATGTGAATCTTCGTCACAATGTGATGAGACAAATCCACTTCACAACACTGCCCCAAGTAATTTGATATCCAACATTTGTACAGTATATCTGTGTGCGACTGAGTCTGCATCTGTATATGATAAGCTACGATGCAGCAGCCATGGATTTTTTCATGTCAAGTTCAGTTGTACAGATTCAGTCTCAGACTAAAAAATAATCAGTGCAGTTTTCTAAAGTGGTTTTGTCACAACGCATTGCGACTAAGATGCACATTCGAGTGAAAAAGATGCTACACCTCTTGGTGAAGCTCACTCGCTCCAGGGTGTATATTTACTAAAGGTCAATTTTAATCAATTTAAAATCACTTGAAATCGATCAAAGTCATTCAACATCGATGATGCATTTCTGGGGCTTAATTTTATATACTTTTCTGTTAGTAAATGTGTGCTTTAGCCACAGAAACACAACACTGAAGTTGAATGATTTTCATCGATTTTAAATAAATGTATTTATTTATTACCAGTTATTATATTGTGCACACATATTCTGCAGTCCCTGCCCCAGTGGAGCTTACAATCGATGTTCCCTATCACATGCACACACACACATACAGCCTGGGATTAATTTTTGTTGGTGAGCCAATTATCCTACCAGTACATTTTTGGAGTGTGGGAGGAAATCAGAGTATACGGAGGAAACCCACGCAAGCACAGGGAGAATATACAAACTCCACACAGGTAGGGTCATGGTGGGAATTGAATCCATGACCTCAGTGCTGTGAAGCAGTAATGCTAACTATTACATCAACCTTTAGTAAATATACCTCCAGATGTCTCACACGCATGGTGTATTGAAGCTATGTGCATGAGGACACATCTGTATGGGGAAACTTTTAGAAACTTCAACTGGCTACATGCACAGGAATAACACAGGAAGCCCACTCCCCCAAATACATAAATATTGAACTGATTGTAATACAATGCATTATGCGGGTATGCCCATAAAAAGACTTGGTGATGATGGCTACTGCCCTGTACGGTGATGATGGCTACTGCCCTGTATGGTGATGATGGCTACTGCCCTGTATGGTGATGATGGCTACTGCCCTGTATGGTGTAGATGGCTACTGCCCTGTATGGTGATGATCACTACTGCCCTGTATGGTGATGATCACTAATGCTCTGTATGGTGATGATGGCTACTGCCCTGTATGGTGATGATGGCTACTGCCCTGTATTGTGATGATCACTGCTGCACTGTATGGTGATGATCACTACTGCCCTGTATTGTGATGATCACTACTGCCCTGTATGGTGATGATCACTACTGCCCTGTATGGTGTAGATGGCTACTGCCCTGTATTGTGATGATCACTACTGCCCTGTATGGTGTAGATGGCTACTGCCCTGTATTGTGATGATTACTACTGCCCTGTATGGTGTAGATGGCTACTGTCCTGTATGGTGATGATGGCTACTGCCCTGTATGGTGATGATCACTACTGCCCTGTATGGTGATGATCGCTACTGCCCTGTATGGTGATGATCGCTACTGCCCTGAAAGTGATCCGGCCAGTTGGCCTGAGCACCGCACTCATATGTGTGGCAAAAATTAGACAGGATTGGCCTATGTGTGTCCGTTTTCTTTTTTTCTTTCTTCAGGTTAATTGTTTTTCAATTTATTAAAGCTGACATAGTGCTGAACAGCAAAATAATAAGTGCTGTCAAGTTATGGCACAAATGTCAACACGAAAGTCCATAACATCTATCTGAATCTATAGTATGTTTATACGGGATCAAAGGCAAATTCCAATGTTGTATGAATCAGCAAAAGCTATGGATTGCATGGGCAATTTCAAAATATCTATTTGTAATATCTATTTGTAATGTACAAAAGAAAATAACTGAAATACACCACAAAAAATATAGAAAACTAAGTAACTGACAATAATAAATGATTCGTAACAGAAAGTTTCACATTCAGCATAATCAGAAGGGGGTGATATCGGGTCACTGAACCAGAGATGGTAAGTGAACTTTGACTTGTAGGTCACATATCAAATCTAATGATCTAAAAGACACTTGCCTCATATTTGTGCTGAATTGCAATTCCGTACTTTCACATTCTAACTGAGCAGAGTGAAAGAGCTCAGAAAACTGTTTACAACAAGTTCCACAGCTTGAACATAGCTGGCATTGTAATAAATTCAGATACATGTAACCAAACTCTATCATGAAATCATTCTCACACATTGATTCTTTGTTAAATAGGAGACAATTTGAATACTATTAACTCTCAATTTCTCAATGCTCCCAAATGGAGAACAACTACTGTAACTGAATGATAATCTGCAGATAAAAATTATTAACCACAAATACTAAATAAATAAATATGTTTTGACAAGTAGTTAAAACAGGGGATATAGTCAGGTTGTCGACAATCAAAATGTTGACACAATAGTGTCAGCATGGTCAGAATGTCAACATTTAACATGTCGACATTCAAATTGCAATTAGGGTTACTGTAGGCAACAATTAGGTTTAGGCTAAAATATTCACATTCTGACTGTCGACATTAATATCACATACTGAACAGGTCGACATTTTGTCATTGTTGACATTCTGAACATGCCGACATTCTGAATGTCATCATATTGACCATGTTGACATAATGGTGTCTACATAAGGGATGCGGTTAGGATCCCAACAAGTGGGATGCCATCTACTGGAACCCCGACATTGGAATCCCCATCGCCAAGACAACACCGGCGCCACAATCCTGACGTCGGATCCCAGCAGACGGCATCCTGATCGTAAGTACACCGGGGAAAGGTAAGTATCAGCCGCGGGGGGGGGGAACTTAGGTTTAGGTGCCGCCGGGGGGAGTTAGCATCAGGCTGTGGGAGGGTGGAGGTTAGGGTTAGGCTCCGGACAGTGGGGGTTAGGTTCAGGTACCACCAGGGTTCGGCACTAAGGGGAGGGTTAGGTTTAGGCAGTTACAGGGAGGTTTAGGGTTAGGGTGCTGGGTAGGGATGGTTAGTATAAGAGTGCAGGAAAGGAGGGTAGGGTTAGGGGGTAAATAGGACAGGGGAACATTACTTACTGTTCCCCTGTCAGGATTTTAACCATCCGGATGCCGTGGTCAGTGTACTGACAGCCGGGAAATACCGTCCCTACATAATGATTGTCAACAGTCTATCAACATTACATACCAGACTTCTATATCATCTATATCTGCGACAGTATATGTTATTTTGTCCATTTTTTGAGCTTTAAAATAAATAAGTAGAAATGGTCAAATGTATTTTATCCTTACAAATCTATTTTACCTGAGCCGTAACTAGACATTTTGGTGCCCTGTGCCAGAAAGTGCATTGGTGCCCCCCCCCCCTTCCCCCCTCATATTGTAAATGAGGACAGTGCGCGTCACAGGCGCCCAGCTGAAAAAAGGTAATGGTCGCATACTGAAAGGGCATGGCCACTCTATAGTCCACTAAATTCACGTTACGAGACACAGTAGTGCCCCTTATTCACTTTACACTACATAGTAGTGTCCCTTATAAACGTAACACCACAGTAGAACCACTTGAACATGTTAAGTCACAGTAGAGCCCCTTTTACACATTATGGCATGGAAGAGCCCTTTATACATGGTATGCCACAATAGAGCCCCTTGTACACATTATGCAATGGTAGAGACACTGCAGGAGACAGGGAGGGGGTGGAGCACACAGGGCAGGCAGCTGCAGAAGGAGCTTGCTACTATTATGCATTGAAGTTGCCAGTAGACAGTCAGCGGCGGCGGATGGATTGTAGCAACCCAGAAAGCTGTATATGCTGGAATATTTTGTTCTGTATGTTAAAACAGTTAAATCTCACATAGGGCTCCCCTTCCCCTTTCTATATCCCATACTGTGCTCCCCTTTCCTCATCCACAGCTCACACAGTGCTCCTCTTCCCCTATACACATCCCACACAGGGCTTCCCCTCTTCCACTATACACATCCCACACACAGGACTCCCTCCTCTTCCCCTATACACATCCTACACACAGGGCTCCCTCCTCTTCCCCTATACACATCCCACACATAGGGCTCACTCCTCTTCTTCTATACACATCCCACACACAGGGCTCCCCCTCTTCCCCTATGCAGTACACATCCCACACACAGGGCTCCCTCCTCTTCCCCTATACACATCCCACACACAGGACTCCCTCCTCTTCCCCTATACACATCCCACACACAGGACTCCCTCCTCTTCCCCTATACACATCCTACACACAGGGCTCCCTCTTCTTCCTCTATACACATCCCACACAGGGTTCCCCCCTCTTCCCCTATACACATCCCACACACAGGGCTCCCTCCTCTTCTCCTATACACATCCCACATGGGGCTCCTTCCTCTTCTCCTATACACATCCCACACGGGGCTCCCTCCTCTTCCCCTATACACATCCTACGCACAGGGCTCCCTCTTCTTCCTCTATACACATCCCACACAGGGTTCCCCCCTCTTCCCCTATACACATCCCACACACAGGGCTTCCCCCTCTTCCCCTATACACATCCCACACACAGGGCTCCCTCCTCTTCCACTATACACATCAAACACAGGCTTCCCCCCTCTTCCCCTATACACATCCCACACACAGGGCTCCCTCCTTTTCCTCTATACACATCCCACACACAGGGCTCCCCCCTCTTCCACTATACACATCCCACACAGGGTTCCCTCCTCTTCTCCTATACACATCCCACACAGGGCTCCCTCCTCTTCCCCTATACACATCCAACACACAGGGCTCCCTCCTCTTCCCCTATACACATCCCACACAGGGCTCCCTCCTCTTCTCCTATACACATCCCACACACAGGGCTTCCTCCTCTTCCCCTATACACATCCCACACACAGGGCTCCCTCCTCTTCCCCTATACACATCCCACACACGGGGCTCTCTCCTCTTCCCCTATACACATCATACACACAGGGCTCCCTCCTCTTCCCCTATACACATCCCACACACGGGGCTCCCTCCTCTTCCCCTATACACATCCCACACACGGGGCTCCCTCCTCTTCCCCTATACACATCCCACACACGGGGCTCCCTCCTCTTCCCCTATACATATCCCACACACGGGGCTCCCTCCTCTTCCCCTATACACATCCCACACACGGGGCTCCCTTCTATTCCCCTATACACATCCCACACACAGGGCTCCCTTCTCTTCCCCTATAAACATCCCACACAGATGGCTCCTTCCTCTTCTCTTATACACATCCCACACACAGGGCTCCCTCCTCTTCCCCTATACACATCCCACACACAGGGCTCCCTTCTCTTTCCCTATACACATCCCACACACGGGGCTCCCTCCTCTTCCCCTATACACATCCCACACACAGGGCTCCCTTCTCTTCCCCTATACACATCCCACACACAGGGCTCCCTCCTCTTCCCCTATACACATCCCACACAGATGGCTCCTTCCTCTTCCCTTATACACATCCCACACACAGGGCTCCCTCATTTTCCCCTATACACATCCCACACACAGGTCTCCCTTATCCTCCCCTATACCCATCCCACACACAGGGCTTCCCCCTCTTCCCCTATACACATCCCACACACAGGGCTCCCTCCTCTTCCACTATACACATCCCACACAGGCTTCCCCCCTCTTCCCCTATACACATCCCACACACAGGGCTCCCTCCTTTTCCTCTATACACATCCCACACACAGGGCTCCCCCCTCTTCCACTATACACATCCCACACAGGGTTCCCTCCTCTTCTCCTATACACATCCCACACAGGGCTCCCTCCTCTTCCCCTATACACATCCCACACACAGGGCTCCCTCCTCTTCCCCTATACACATCCCACACAGGGCTCCCTCCTCTTCTCCTATACACATCCCACACACAGGGCTTCCTCCTCTTCCCCTATACACATCCCACACACAGGGCTCCCTCCTCTTCCCCTATACACATCCCACACACGGGGCTCTCTCCTCTTCCCCTATACACATCATACACACAGGGCTCCCTCCTCTTCCCCTATACACATCCCACACACGGGGCTCCCTCCTCTTCCCCTATACACATCCCACACACGGGGCTCCCTCCTCTTCCCCTATACACATCCCACACACGGGGCTCCCTCCTCTTCCCCTATACATATCCCACACACGGGGCTCCCTCCTCTTCCCCTATACACATCCCACACACGGGGCTCCCTCCTCTTCCCCTATACACATCCCACACACAGGGCTCCCTTCTCTTCCCCTATACACATCCCACACACAGGGCTCCCTCCTCTTCCCCTATACACATCCCACACAGATGGCTCCTTCCTCTTCTCTTATACACATCCCACACACAGGGCTCCCTCCTCTTCCCCTATACACATCCCACACACAGGGCTCCCTTCTCTTTCCCTATACACATCCCACACACGGGGCTCCCTCCTCTTCCCCTATACACATCCCACACACAGGGCTCCCTTCTCTTCCCCTATACACATCCCACACACAGGGCTCCCTCCTCTTCCCCTATACACATCCCACACAGATGGCTCCTTCCTCTTCCCTTATACACATCCCACACACAGGGCTCCCTCATTTTCCCCTATACACATCCCACACACAGGTCTCCCTTATCCTCCCCTATACCCATCCCACACACAGGGTTTCCTCCTCTTCACCTATACACATCCCACACACAGCGCTCCCTCCTTTACCCCTATACACATCAGGGCCGGACTGGGACTAAAAATAGGCCCTGGCATTTAAAGAGCAAATATGCCCAACTCGCGACAGCATCTGGCTCCTGGCATAAACTCCTCCCCTTACTATTCCTAGCCCCTCCCACTTCTTAGTCTATGCTCTTACAAATATAATTAATATTAGAACAGCATACAAGTACACATCATTCTCTATTTTAAAAATGTAATACCTACAACAGAGCTCATCCTTCAGGGGATTCAAACATGTGCCATAGTCAGACGTTACTGGTGTAGGTCACACACAGAGAAAAGGGAAGGCATTTTTCCAAATGACCAATCCCTAGCTTAGTAGTTGTACAGGATTAGATAGTGTTCACTGCAGGAACTATTTAGGGCAGAGGTGCTCAACACAGTAGACACATCTGTGCACACCAAAGCAGAGCTGTAACTACATATTTTAACAAAAGAGCGTTTGTGCCACAGTCCACAGGTGAATCCAGGTGTGGTCTCGCTGGGAAGGTGCGTAACCACATAGTAGTACTCCCAATTCAAATTATGCCACACAGTAATGACTCTTAGTCATATTATTATTATCCTCTATTTCTAGGACTCCATAAGTGTTCCGCAGCGCCTTACAAAGTACATAAACAAATAAGTGAACAAGAAACCAGTGACTTACAGTACAATACAGGATAAGTATATGCTGCATTAGCGATCATATCACTCAAAATAAGCAGCAGGGAGTCAGCAATCAATTGTTAGAGCTCTTTTGAGGAGTAAGAAGTAAAAGAAAGAAGGAAAAGCACATGAGGGAAGAGGGCCCTGCTCGTGAGAGCCTACAATCTAAATAAATTACACCGCACAGTAGTGCCCCTTCATTACATTATACCGCACAGTAGTGTCCCTTATTCATATTAAGTCACACAGTAGTGCACCTTTTTCACTTTACATCACACAGTAGGGTCCCTTTTTCACATTACGTCACACAGTAGTGCCCAATAGTCACGTTATGTCACAAAGTGGTGTCCCTTAGTCACATTACACAGTAGTATCCCTTCATCACACTACACTGCATATTAGTGTCCCTTATTCACATTACGTCACACAGTAGTGTCCAGGGGCGGATTGGGAATTTAAAGTGGCCGTGGAAAAAACCGTTGAAGTGGACCTATGTGCGTGCCAAAGGAAAGTGGGTGTGGCCTCATGGCAAGGGGTGTAGCCTAATGTTACATGCTATGCCCACAAGCCACTCTCCCCATTTTAGTCATGGTGGGGGTATGCCCACCACTCCAGGAGCTGATGGGCATGCCCACAGTCCCTCTCTCTAGTGGATAAGCACAGCAAGCATGTGAATGAGTATTTTCTTACCTATATGATATTTCTCCAATGGGGAACCTCTGAAGAAATTGGTTCTCCCTGTACAGGCAGTGCTATTCACTATTCATGCAGGAGATCACATGGTCTGGAAGCCACCTCCTGTTTGTGTCGCAATAAAACCAATATCATTATCATGCAACATAGGTTCAACCAGAGACAGTAACATAAGTTTTGGGGGAGGACAAAATGTGAGTTTCCCATATCAAACAATTTTATATTAATAAAATATATTTGCTCATTTGGTACCATTTGCATCAGTAATATGGTTTCAGTAGAATTGTTGTCTTACTGATGATTACTGTCCCCCAGTCTTTTCTTCTAATAGTACCAGCAGTCATACCATCCTCTGTGTGTATCACCAGCATCATCACCCTGGCGTGTCTCTAGCCCATCCCCCTATGTGCCTCTCCAGCGCCATCTCCTGCTTCTCTCCAGCACTATCCTTGTGTCTCCCCAATGCCATCATTCTGCTTCTCCCCAGCAACATCATGCTGTATCTCCTCAACACCATCCTTCAGCCCTAGCACGGAATAGGCCTCCTCCCCCAGACAGATTATCATCGTCCCTTAGAACAAAATGACCCAACCCTACAGACAGATCATCTGCCCCTAGTACAGCAGACCCCCCCTTTCCCTAAAACAGATTATCATCTCCCCCTAGTACAATATAACCCCCCCACCAGATAGATCATCATCTCCCCTGACCCCCTAGAACAGCAGATCCCCCTCCCCTTCAGACAGATCATCATCTCTTCTGAGCAAAAATTAGCTCCCTACAACCCTCTCCCACAGACATTTAATCTCTCCTTAGTACAGAATAATCCCCTGGCCCCCCTCTCAGATCATCATTATGCTCATTATCCCCTCTCCTAAGCCACTTTTTCTACTCATAAAAAGAGGTAATAAATTAGAACTTCAAAACAAACAAATGGGTACAGCAGTTACACTTTCTAGGGGCAGTTGCAGGCCCTGGTACAAAAATATGCTACGCCCAACCCCAGGATAACAATATGCAAAGTAGTGGATGACAGGGAGAGGTAGAGGGTGACTGAGAGACAGAGAGAGAGTGACAGGCAGAAGGGAACAGGAAGGGGCAGTGGGTGACAGGGAGAAGGTGACAATTAAAGGCAGAGGGTGTCAGGGAGAGGGTGACAAGCGGAGGCTGATAGGGAGAAGCAGTGGGTGACAGAGGGAGGTAGAGTGTGACAGAGAGTTGGTGAAAGGAAGAAAGTGATGGTGAGTAGATGACGGGGAGAGGCAGAGGGTGATAGGCAGTGGATGACGAAGAGGCAGAGGGTGAAAGTGGATGTAAGGGGCAGCAGCTTGATATACGGTTAGTTTGGAAAGTTTGGGTGCACTTTTAGTCAGTAAATAACTGTTTAAATAAATAAAAAATATTTTTTGAAAGAGCAAAACATTCTAATTCATAGATTGGGCTAGTGCATAGAAAAAAAAAATCAAAACATAATAACACATAAAAAAAATAAAATTAGCAACAACTATTAAAGTATTACTAGCGCTCATAGGGCCTGATTCAGAGCTGAACGCTCTGACCAGAGCGCTTGCTCTGAATCAGGGCCCTCCTACCTGTTTTTGGAGCGTCCTCATGGACGCTCGCATAGCTGTGGGTTACCACCCACAGCTTATGCGAGCGTCCATGATGATGGTCACGATGGTCAAAGACCATCGCGACCATCAGGCTTGCGACGAGACCCTGAGGTAGGGTCTCGCTGCCACAAGACCAGGAGTGATTTTGGCTCTATTAGAGCCAAAGTCACTCCCACTGACGTCATTACTGATGTCAGTGGGGCCAGACTCAGACGGTAGGTGTTCCCATGGGAACGCCTCCATCTGGCCGCCACGCCCCCGGCATGCCCACCAAAGGGGGCGTGCTGTCAGTCACCGTCGACAGCACGCCCCTTTTGGTGCGAGACTCCGAGCGACGTATTTCTCGTCGCTCGCCGGGTCTCGCGCATGCGCACTACGGAGCTCCCTCCGTCGTGCGCATGCGCATTCGCCAAACATCGACATGCTTGCGAGCAAACTTCCCTCGCGAGCGGGTCTGAATGACCCCCATAGTACCCTTTGGTTAGATATAATAAGTTACCATAGCATTATTATTATACAACCAACAAATGCATCCCCCCTTATGTATATACAACTCTATGGGTACACAGCCTCTGCCACTTGGTGTGATCCTTCCTCCTCCTCCTCTCTCCTTACCCTACCCCCCCCCCTCCAGCTTGAGCGCACACTCCTCACTACCACTGGGCATACATAAACACTATATATCCCTGCATATCCATAGAACACACACCATGCTACACCACAGTCCGGGACAGCAGCGCTACCATTCCAGACTGTACCACAGCCAGGGCCAGTGCTAGGGTGTTCGGTGCCCCTCAGCGAACTTTAAGTTTGCACCCTCCTACAAATGTGTCAGGCAGTTGGTGAGGCTGGGGGGATGCAGTGGGTGACAATTAATAGGAGAAAGGCAGGGGTAATGCTGGGCAGAGGTAGAGGGTGACAGAGGAAGACAGGGAGAGGGAGTAGGTGACACTGGGGCGAGTAAGTGGGTGTCAGTCAATAGTTGAAAGGCAATGGGTGACACTGGGAGAGGTAGAGGGTGACAGAGAGAGGGAGTGGGTGACACTGGGGTAAGGCAGTGGGTGACAGTCAATTGGTGACAAGCAGTGGGTGACACTGGGGAGAGGTTAGAGGATGACAGAGGTAGACATGGAGAGGGAGTGGGTGATGAGAAGAAGCAAAGGGAGAAGGATAGAGGCAGAGGCTGATGGAAGAGGGTGACAGGGAGAGTCAATGGGTGTCAAGCAGAGAGTGTCAGTGAGAGACAGAGAATGAAAGGCTGTAGGTGACAGGAGAGAGAGTGTGTTGGGGAGAGGCCATGGGAAGAGAGGCCTATAGGTTGTGGATATCTCAGGGGACACAACATAACATGAGTGTGAAATCAGAGCCTTTCTAGTGTTCTGGGGCAGTACTTACTGTATGGCCAAGAGAGGAGGCAGGAAACAATGAGAGGAGGCAGGCCGGGAGGGAGGAAGGACTTAGAGCATTGGGATCCGCAGCCAAGATGAGCAGCTTACTTGTTGACCAGAGATCTGCTGAGGAGGAGTTGAGCCCACACAAGTTTGAAATTCTACTGGCAGCTCACAGGAGCTTTCAAAATGTCATCCAGCCATTCCTCCCAGGTTACTCCCGGGCCCGGCCCCGCCATACATCTCATACCCGGCCACGTCACTAATGACATGGCCAAGGGCCGGATTCAGACTTGTAGGGGCCCCATAAATAAAATTGCCAGGGAGAAGAAAGGGGGAAAGGGGAGAGACAGAGAGAGTGAGGGAGGGGAGAGAGAGAGAGAAAGAAGGAGGGACAGTGAAATAGAGAGAGAGAGAGGGACAGGGAGTGAAATACATAGTGGCCTATTCATCGTCACTTAATTTTTACAAAAGCAGAGGAAAAGGAACATTTTCACCTGCAATTGTAGAAATTAGGTTCTTGGCCATTCATCAAGAAGGTAAAGCAGGAGATATCACAGATATCTCCTACTTACCTTCCACTCTCGGAATGGCCCGCTGTCCCCATACACTCTTGTGCGCATGCATGACCCGTAGGTCACACATGCGCACTTGTCTCCTCTGAAAGGAACAGTGAAACACTTTGGGGAGACAACTGATTTTCAGATCAACTGTCTCCACGCTGGAGCAATGATGAATTGCTCCGACGCTCGCATAGTGTTAGAATGTTAATTATGAGGGTCCATTCGGACCCTGATAATTAACATCAAATAGACCTCTAAGAGAGGTAAAAGGGTGAGGGAGAGCGAGACAGGGAGGGGGAGAGAGAGACAGGGAGCAAGGGACAGGGAGAGAGACAGGGTAATGGTGCATACACTCATTGCAATTTAAATGAACGATTTGAACGATAACGATATCGTTATCGTAATCTTCCAAATTGTTCTTTTAAATGGTCCCTACCAACTTACCGTCAACCAGTGATGCGCAGCCACATATGGACGATAGCGATATCATCCATCGGGCGTGCATGCCGGTCAACTTGCTCGATTTTGAGCAAGCTACTATAGGGACCCGCGATCAATGATGGCGGATCGCTATAGTAGGCGGTAAGTTGGTGGTGTGCTGGATGATCGATATTGATTATCCAGCATACCAGGGAGGGTGCATAATGATCTGCCAGCGATATCGTATCGCTGGTAGATAGCTACGTGTGTATGGACCATAAGAGAGGGGGGAGAAAGTGAGAGAAAACAGAGAGGGGAATTCAATTGCAGGCGAAGGGTGCGAATTGCCGATGCCACAGCATTTAATAGCCGGCAACGGCAGCTCTTCTCGCGTCTTTCGCACGATGAGCTGAATGCCCAATTCGCTCAAAAAGTGCTCGTTACCCTATGGGGTAGCGAACACTTTTGAGCAAAATCCCATTGTCGTAAAGTGCGGCAGCTGCCACGTAGATTCGACCAGGTGAATGTATTCACTCTTAATTGAATTCCCCTCAGAGAGTGAGATAAAGGAGGAGAGAGGGTGGGGGAAGGGAGGGGGACAGGAGTAGGGGACAGAGAGAGAAGTGGAGGGAGTGAGGAACAGAGAGAGAATTGAGAGGGAGGAAAGGAGTTTGTGCACGCTCTCTTGGAAAGCACACTTACCTCAGGTACCAGCTTTTCTAAAGGGGGCGGGCACTTCGGGGCTTCCTAAGTCAGCCGCGATCATCATTTGGTTCCTGCTGCCGGGAGGCGGGAGCCAGCCAGGGGGCGTACCTATAATCCAGACCTGATGTGGCTGCACATAGCAAAAGAGGAAGCAGGGCTGCTGGGCTGACAGCCCTGCTGTCTCACTAGCATCCACATGCCCGGGTGGACTCTGCCCAGGAGGGGCTTGGCACCGGCCGTGTCATGACGCAATGACGCGGCCACGCATTTCGGAGCATGGCACCACCCGGGAGGTTGTTCTCCCGGGTAAGCCTGTGCTCCGTCAAACCGGTCCTTGTGGCCATCTGCCCTTCTGGCATTTGCCAGAAGTGCCCGATGGCCAGTCTGGCCCTGTACACATCCCACACACAGGGCTCCGTCCTCTTCCCCTATACACATCCCACACACAGGGCTGCCTCCTCTTCCCCTATACACCTCCCACACACAGGGTTCCCTCCTCTTCCCCTATACACATCCCACACACAGGGCTCCCTCTTCTTCCCCTATACACATCCCACACACGGGGCTCCCTCCTCTTCCCCTATACACATCCCACACACAGGGCTCCCTCCTCTTCCCCTATACACATCCCACACACAGGGCTTCCTCCTCTTCCCCTATACACATCCCACACACAGGACTCCCTCCTCTTCCCCTATACACATCCTACACACAGGGCTCCCTCCTCTTCCCCTATACACATCCCACACATAGGGCTCACTCCTCTTCTTCTATACACATCCCACACACAGGGCTCCCTCCTCTTCCCTTATGCAGTACACATCCCACACACAGGGCTCCCTCCTCTTCCCCTATACACATCCCACACACAGGGCTCCCTCCTCTTCCCCTATGCAGTACACATCCCACACACAGAGTTCCCTTCGCTTCCCATATACACATCCCACATATGGCTCCCCTCACTGCACTTAACTTACTTCCATACAACAAGTTAGTTACTTTTAATAGAAGTTCTCCTCACCCGTGGCTGCTGGCCTGCTGCAACTGGCTGCTGCTGTGTGGTAGAGATGCTGAACACTGGGTTGGGGGTGGAGTTGCTTGATGATGACTCCTCGGACCACTAGCACTGATCATCAGGCAGCCCTGCTCAGCCTTTTACACATTGCCGGTGGCTGTCTGTCATCTGTCCAGTTCCCGCGGTGGGTAATGGCGGCATTGCCGCAGATGGTAATGGTGGAGGGGGGGGGCAGCAGTATCTTACAGGTGCAGGCGCCACCGCTGCTCCTCGGCACAGGGGGTTGTGGGACTGGACTGGGAGAGACGTCATGATATCTCTCCCAGTCCCACCCTGAGACAGTGTGTCAGTGACACTTGAAACAGGAAGACGATGCTGCACAGGTGCAGACAGCTGCAGCACTGCCCCGACCCACTGTAATGTGAATCAATGTGAATTAGTAGTGGTGCTCCTGCTAGATATAGAGCCGGGCACATCGCTACCATAGTTGGCGTTAGAGGTAGTGGCCGTGATGGCGGGTGGAGGCAGCCGGTTCCGCCCACACTAGGTACGGCCCTGCATTTTACACCAGTGATGTGCAGTGAGGTCAATAGCTGGGGAGGCATTCACAGGGCCGTAGAGAGCACCGCTGGGCACAGGTAAAGAGGGGGCATGGCCTAGGCCTAGGTAAATTGTACCCGCTTCCCCCTCCTCTCGACGCCCCTGGGCACACATATCTTTTTTGTATTATTCTAATTGTTTTTATATCAAAACTCTGGAGCATGACAGGAAGTATGACAGGGGAGGGAGTATGACAAGGGAGGCTCTGCCTCTCCTGCCTACCCTGACAGCACATCCCTGTTTTACACCCTTGCTACAATACATTAACCCGATGCAATACACAACTGTTTTCTGAGCATATGATTATCGCTGTTAGCTACTGTATCTACAGTAGGTGTAGACATACACAATCAAATCATTGGGTTATAAGTCAATGCATTTGTTGTAATAACTGCCTGGCACACTGACTTAACCACTTAGCTGCTAAGGGTTTTCTTACACACAAATGATACCTTGTTTATCTCAGAAGACTATTTTCAGAAAATAGCATTCGTGTTTTTATTCATTCTAACTAGGGATGTGCAGACTCGGATAGGTTCGAGTTTGCACGTGGAGTTCGGATTTTTCCCTCCAAAAAAACGGAACTCAGAACGAGGCAAAACGTCATCTTACATGGACGAACATCATCATTCCTGGTCTTTTGTCCAGGAATGATGATGTTCGTCCATGTAAGATGACGTTTTGCCTCGTTCTGAGTTCCGTTTTTTTGGAGGGAAAAATCCGAACTCCACGTGCAAACTCGAACCTATCCGAGCCTGCACATCCCTAATTCTAACACAGAAAGAAAATATAACCTAAATGGTCAAAAAATTGTTTTTTATTGAAATTTCAAAAAGGAGAACCAAAAGCAAATATGAGCACCACAAAAAAATACTTTGTGGTTCTTGTTTCATCAATAATCCACCCTTCCAAAATAGTAAAAAGCAGCAGGATGTGACAAAGAAATCTGTGTAAGAAGAGTATGGTACAGTAACTCAACAAGACCTACCATTTTACATCTAAACAAGCTGCTACATTAAACCGGGATTTTAAAAATTTTATTATTTAGCACAAGATGGGGGAGATAAGAGCTTTAGATCCCCCACCCCCATTTGTGGAAATTTAACATTTTTGTGTTAATTATTTTGTGCTGATCACCAGAAAATAACTACTAAGGGGCATATTGTTTGAAAGAGGAGACTCCTCTCTTTTAAGACAGGGTGCCTCCATGAGTGTGCAGCCCAGTATGGAGGAGACAGCGCGCAATATTCCATAGTGCTAGGCAATCACCAGACAATAGCTACTAAGGAGGCCATATAATTTGAAAGAGGGGACTACCCTCTTTCACATGTGAGCGACCCCACATTTCCAGATGTAATTCTGGGCATGACAGGACACACAATGACCTATAACCCATATACAGAAAATGTCTATATTCCATAGCACAAGGTAGTATTGTCTGGTGATCACACGTGATCCCTAGAAAATACCTACTAGTTAGTGACATAATTTGAAAAAGTGGATTCCCGAAAGCATACGTTTTCTGTAACACATAATATTGACAATAAATACCGGTGATCAGCAGACAATAAGTACAAAGGGGGCCCATAACTGGGACCCCCCTCTTTCTAAAATGGGAGCATTTGATTTAAAAAATGCCAGGTTGGGGGAGATCCTTCAAACAAGGGTGTCCCCATTCTTCTAGGAACCATAGTTGGTCAGATAGAGGAATTTGTATTAAATATTGAAAAATAAAAAACAAAAAAAAGTGATGTCACTACTTCAGGACTGGTCCCCTGGCCCTCAGTACTCCCCATTGATAATTAGTGTCATGGGGAGAAGGTAATTTAATGGGGGGGGGGATTTTTAATGTATATGCAGATGATGAGTCCCACTTGTCCTATGCAGCAATGGGGTTAATGTACTGTAATGATCACAATTTAATTTTCTACTTGTCATTAATGCCATTACCTATCTAGGTTTCGAAATTCACAGGTAGTTCAACATGATTTATTTTAATTTATTTCTGAAAAAGATTAATATATACAAGAAACTTTGTTCACGGTAACCTCTTTTGGTTTTAATTATCATAACAATGAAAATCAACAAACTGTTATTAAAATACCTTTCAAGGAAATTAATAATCTATTAAAAATAAAGAAAAACTGTAAAAATTTGCTATTGAAACACCTTTTCTGCTCATGTCCTACTATACATATTTGTCTGAAACAATACATTAAGACATGTAATGGATACTAATGGATGATCTTTAAATAAAATATACCCCTATCACAAGATTAACAAAATTATTAAGAGAAAATAACTACTAAATTTACTGACGTGATAGGTACAACATTACAGCTATATCTTTACTAACTTTGTTAAAATTGGGCCAAATACGACTCTAATGCATGTCACAGGGATGAATACAGTGGCACACCAAAGATTCCAGTTAGTCAGTATTAAATATGCAAGAAATTTGTGAATATTTGAATAAAAATTATTTTAAAGCTAAAATAGATAAATATAGCAAAAGTACCTTAATTTTTTAGCAAAAGAAATTGCGGAATATTATAAAAAAAAAGGACCAAAGAGTAGTAAAACCAATCAACGTTGCTGTCTAAACATAATATTAATAATGTGGTTAAATGTGAGTATTCATATAAGAGATTGACATACAATACAGTACCCTTATGGATAGACTACAATGTTGACTAGTCATAATGGGACTGATTCAGCTTGGATCAGTGTTGCGTACTGCGCCTGCGTATGCATCGCAGTGCGCCTGCACAAACCAGCCACTGTGATGGGGACTGCAATCGCAGTAACCACGCAGACCCGCTGCAGAGTGATTGACAGGAAGTGCCATTTGTGGGTGACGATGGGGGGGGGGACACGGCAAAACGCAGGCGTGCCAGGGTGCTTGAACACCATTGCAGGGCAGTGCATAAATCCCAGCTTCAAAACTTTAGGTGTGATCTGCGCTCCCGGTCCATATTTCTTCTATGTTTTTGTTTAAAGAAACTTTGTTCTGCTGCCGGCAAGTAGATCTTCTGACCCTTTTCAGTGTGTCACATATTACTAGAAATAAGGGGGGAACTGCAGGCGCATGAAAAAAAGGGGGGGGCTGTATGTGTCTACGAAACTTTATTGATAATAAGATCGGTGGGAATAAAAATGTTTCAAACAAATGATAAAATAATAAAATGATGTTAAAAAAATAAATATTAGTCCACATAAATAAATAAATAAATAAATAAATAAGTAAGGTGCAGGATGTCCGAATTAGCTTATGCGGTTTGTAAGCAAATCCATCATATGTAGGCTTTAAACAGAATGTTTCCTTACTGTTGCATACAGTAGCATGAGCGATGTTTTTTTCAACTGCGCATGCGTGTACCTGGCAGTGCGCATGCGCAAGCCTATCTTCCCGACCGCAATCCTCTTGCTCGCTAGTGACTATGAGGTCGTAGCTGAGATTGACATTTCGTGCCGTTTGTGGGTGGTTACAGGGGAAGGTGCTTGTGAACGGGGGTGTGGTGGTGCGCACGCAGGCGTGGTTGACCTTAAAAAGGGCGTGTTAAGGGCGCGCATATATTACTGAGCGAGTCATCGCACACATCATCTAGTTGCAATAACGACGCTACTGCTCGCAGAGCTAAGGGTAGCCCAGGGTCTACCTTAAGCATTGCGAGTGCTGGCGATGGTTACTGCCTCAACTGATGTTTGTAGGCAATTAACAATATAACAGGTGTTAATCGTGCTGATGTAGGTTGCCGCCTGCGACCGACTCTGAATTAGGCCGTAGAGCTAGGGAGGTGTGCTTTCACTGTTGTGGGTGTTTCCGCGCTTACGATGTGCTTTGCGACTGAGCGCTCGTTTTGCATATTCTTGGTCACTTTGGGTGTGACCGATCGTTCCCAAGCGACCGCCTCTGAATGAGGTCCTTAATCTTTGTTTGTAAGGTGCAATGATGGTAGTCTAATGCTCCTTAACTTATTCCTGGGCGGCGGCCTTTTTATGTAGTTAGTGTCCTGGGAATTTCCTTAGCTGAGTTATGGGCGTCTGCGCTGTGAAAGGGTGGGTCCTATGTGTCTTCCGTCTGCTTGATAAGAGCTCCGGATGTGCTGGTCTGGAAATCCTGGTAGGCTGGGCGCCAATTGGAGATGTTGTGTGCCAGTGTCGAAGTCTCCTTCTCACTTGCTGGCAAGTGCCAATGCACGAGACCTTACCAGCTTAAGGTCTCATAGGGTGCGCTGAAGGCAGCAATTTCTGAGTAAGATCTGAAATTGTGCAAGTGTCAAGTGTACACTACTCTATGCTCCTTCCTCACTATCTAGCCCATTTGTGTCACCCCTGTTTGTCTGACCCTCCCCTTAGAATATAAGCTCTGGCGAGCAGGGCCCTCTTCCCTCACATGCTTCTTCTTGCCTTACTTTTACTTACATTTACAATGGCACCTAAAACTTGGTTACTGACACCCTGCTGCTTATTTAGGTGTTATGCAGCATTGTTTATAAACCATGTACTTATCCTGCATTCTGTACTGTTAATAACTGTTGTCTTGTGTGCTCTTTTGTTTCTGTACTTTGAAAGGCGCTGCGGAACCCTTGTGGCACCATATAAATAAAGGATAATAATAATAATAAAGTGTGTGTGAGGCTGCGATGGTACTCGTTTGTACCGATAGTTTTGCAGTCTTGCTAAACATTACGGATGTGTGTAAGGTAAAGTGGGTGTCCCTATGTAGTGCTGCGGCAGCATAGTGATCGCAATGAATTTGCATACTATCGCAGTTGAACTGCGTGCGTAATCGCTATTGTAATTGCAATAGCGATCTTTACTGAATCAGGCCCAATATTGCTACTTTTTGCTAACATTCTGCTACTTTTTTACCAATCTGCTTACATTTTTGCTACTTTTATGGGAATTTTTACATTTGAAAGTGCTAAGTAAAGAGCAGTAGAGGCAGCAGTGCGAAAATGCACTTATGAAACCTTAGTATAAGATGAAATCATTAATGAAGCACACCATTTCGCACAAATCTATTGAATATGTTTTGCAATGAGAGCGAAGCTAACTAAGGGCACAACTGTACATTGATTTAGAATTAGAACAATAAATATTTACATATTAAATAAGATTCCACAAGATTTTAGACTATAAATACATTTTGAGATATAACATGGAAACATATCGGGAGAATTATCAAATCTTGGAGAGTGATAAAGTGGATAAGTTGCTCATAGCAACCAATCAGCTACTGTAATTTTTTTGAGCACACCCTGTAAAGTGACAGTTAGTAGCTGATTGGTTGGTACAGTATGGGCAACTTCTTCACTTTCTCTCTCTCCAAGATTTGATAAATCTCCCCATAATGGAACTATAACTTGACAGCTGAAAAGAAGTTACTGTAAAAAGCCAAGTTACTGCAATCTGTGTGTCTCCATTGCTCTATTTTGTCAAAGTCACTCTGTATTTGCTTATCCTATTCTGGGTTATCAACCTTGGTACACATATTTACATAATTTGCAAAAACACATAGCTACAGTATCCTTGTAGAGCAAAAGTAAAATGAAATAATATATTGAATAAAACAGGATCAATAATTGATCCCTAAAATACTCCATTAGTTACCCTCCCTTCCTCTCAACTTATACCACTGATAAGGGCCATAACTAGGGTGGTGCGACGTGCCACGGAACAGGGCACCGCAGGGCAGGGGGAGCTGCTCCAGGCTGTCAATTTTCTGTTTATAATCATTCTCACTTGTAGCTTCCTTTTCTTTTATACCCAGCATCTCCTGGCCACCCCTATATCCTCCCTGGCCCCTATATCCTCCTCTGACCACCTCCCCCAGCGCCTTCAGTCACATTCTCTTTTATTTAACACACAGATTTCAAAATATTGTCATACCCAGGACTCAAATCTATCACCTAGCACACAGACCCCTTACACATGGAGCTATCTGCCCTACAATTTCTGAAGGCAACCCTAACCACAGCCACTTGATTCCCAGTTGTTACGAGCACGCCTCGAGTACTTTTGCCAGTGATGTCAGCTACCGGCACAGTGTACATGTACAGATCTCCCTGCCACTGATATTTGCTGCATATACACTACAAGTAGCACTCTTTCTGTACCATCAGTCGGTGATCTACATGCTGGTTCCAGGTTTGTGCACTGCTTTTCTGAAGGACAAATCCTATTGTAGATGCAGCTTCACCAGCACTCTCCTACATCTAGAGCTAGTGAGTTATACTGCATAATTATGGTGTATCATCACTGCAGGCATTGGATTCACACTGTATATACTGTAACAGTGACACCTGGATAACAATAGTACAACAGGATCGGTACCCCTTAATCATCATATTTGACAAAGCAGATTTATCATGCCCCTTACCCACCAAACTAGTATCAATTGAAAATATATATATTTTTGCCCTCTTGGCAAAAACAGTTTGCATTTTCACCCCTTGCAGTACAATATAGTTTGTGAGGTGCACCTAAGTGTACATCAGACCATTAGGGGGTTATTTACAACATGTAAAACTGCAGAGGCACAGTACAAAATGTCTTCTTGGTGATCATGTTGACAGCTTGGTTTTAAGGGTTAAGGTATGGTTGATGGTGTTTTATTTATGGATAATCAAGATACAGTAAATAACACTCCTACAATGAATAAGTGATGCAATTGTTATTCTCCCATATCTTTCAAGAAATATTATAAAAAATAATAATTGTATACAAAACAGAAAGACTTTTGCTATCGGCGCTAACAATAATATACTGCAAATCTGTGTGTATCTAGCAAATAAAAGCATGGAGACTTTGTTCATATTTTGATCAAAACATTTAAGCCTGCAGCTCGTCGTCAAGGGACCCCAATTCTCTGCAAGTCCTACACTGGCATATGTCCAACACACCATTAACTTGCAGTTAAATGCACTCACCTCCCAGGAACAGAGGGCTATAGCTAGCTTGGCCTTTCATAGCCTTGACTGAAGCCGCCATGATAACACTAGTCAAAATTTTGAAACCAAACAGAAAAAAATATGCCCAAGCATTGTTTTACTTTACATGGTACCATCTGTACGCAGCTGGTACCATATACAATATGGGTAAAACCGAGCACCTACAGTAGCTAAACAGAGAAATGATTTAGCTTTCTTCTCTTAAAAATCATTAACTCTATATGCATCAATTGTTCTATAGCTTAATGCTAAATATGTGTAAAGTTAAATGACCAGTAAGACCTCTAGGCCAGACTCTGATTACTTAATATGGCAGTACCTGTCTCTCTGTAGTTTTGTACAGTAGCTCAATGAGTTTGGTGCATAATAATTCTGTGTGACTTCAACAAGCACAAAAATGTCCTTTAGCAGCGATTCACCAGTCTAAGACTTATGTCATATTAGTTAGTGAGAGTTATGTATACAGTATATTGCACTGGGACCACTTAACTTCCCTGTAGACCTGAAGATGATTGTTTTGTAACTCTTGTTGCAACTTCTAGACTCAACATGTTTCTTCTGAAAGAATGGAGTTTTCAGACTGTGAGTTTTCTTATCTAGCACTGGTAGTAATTGTATTTCTCTCTGCAAGTCATGTGATAATGCTGCTATCTGACTCTACTATAGCTGCCATCTCTATGCAGGGGCGGATTGGGAATTTAAAGTGGCCCTGGAAAAAAGTCTGAAAGTGGCCCTATGTGCGCGCGCCTTGGGCGCGCGATCTAAAAGTGGGTGTGGCCTTGTGGAAGGGGTGTGGCCTAATATGAAATGCCATGCCCACAAGCCACTTCCCCCATTTTTGTCAGGCTAGGGGCATGCCCACAGCTCCAGGAGCTGATAGCCATCTTCCCAGTACCACTCTCCAGTGAATAAGCACAGCGAGCATGTGAATGAGCATTTTCTTACCTACATGATTTCTCTGCAACAAGGGAACCTTGAAGAAATTTATCCTCCCTGGACAGGCAGTGTCTTGAGTCGGTATTTTCTATTCATGCAGGAGATCACATCGAAGCTGCCTGTTTGCGTAGTAATAAAGAAAATGTCATCATCATGCAACCAGATAGTAAAAGCAGTTTTGGGGCAGGACAAATGTGAGTTTCCAATATCAAACAATTTTATATTAATAAAATATATTTGCTAATTTGGTTCCATTTGCATCAGTAATATGGTTTCATTAGAATTGTTGTCTTTCTGAAGATTATTGTCCCCCACTCTTTTCTTCTAATAGTACCAGCAGTCCTTCCGTTCTCTCTGTGTGTCTCCAGCACCATCGCCTTGGGTGTCCCCAATGCCATTATCCTGCGTCTGCCCAGTGCCATTATCCTGCTTCTCCCCAGCACCATCCTCTTGCCCTAGCACATAATAGTCCCCCTCCCCCACACACAGATCATATGCCTTTATTACAGAATAACCTGCCCCCCTCACAGATCAGAATAATTCCCCCCGCCAGGCATTCCCCCATGAGACAGATCTCTCCTATCAGCCACTTCCATTAGGTGCCAATGTAAGTCTCCCAGGCAGCCAGCTAGTCCAGCCCCAGGACAGAGGTGACAGAGGTAGGATAGAGGTGACAGGGACAGGGCCAGGACAGAGGGGCTAGGATAGAGGTGACAGGGCAAGGAAAGAGGGAACACTGGAGACAAGGCCAATACAATACAGAGGGGACAGGAGAGAGGGGTGACAGGGACAGGAAAGAGGTGACAGGGCCAGGACAGAGGTTACAGGCACAGGATAGTGGGGATAGGACAGCGGTGACAGGGCCAGGACAGAGGTGTCAGGACCAGGACAGAAGTGACAGGGCAGGACAGAGGTGACAGGGCAGGACAGAGGTGACAGGGCCAGGACAGAGGTGACAAGGCAGAGGTGACAGGGCAGGACAGAGGTGACAGGGCCAGGACAGAGGTGACAGGGCCAGGACAGAGGTGACAGGGCAGGACAGCGGTGACAGGGCCAGGACAGAGGTGACAGGGCCGGGCAGAGGTGACAGGGCAGGACAGAGGTGACAGGGCCAGGACAGAGGTGACAGGGCCGGACAGAGGTGACAGGGCCAGGACAGAGGTGACAGGGCCGGACAGATGTGACAGGGCCGGACAGAGGTGACAGGGGCAGGACAGAGGTGACAGGGCAGGACAGAGGTGACAGGGCCAGGACAGAGGTGACAGGGCAGGACAGAGGTGACAGGGCCAGGACAGAGGTGACAGGGCCAGGACAGAGGTGACAGGGCCAGGACAGAAGTGACAGGGCCAGGACAGAGGTGACAGGGTAGGACAGAGGTGACAGGGCCAGGAGAGAAGTCACATGGCCGGACAGAGGTGACAGGACCAGGACAGAGGTGACAGGGCAGGACAGAGGTGACAGGACCAGGACAGAGGTGACAGGGCAGGACAGAAGTGACAGGGCAGGACAGAAGTCACATGGCAGGACAGAGGTGACAGGGCAGGACAGATGTGACAGGCCATAGGGCAGGGTGGGACCGAGGTGACAGGACATAGGGCAGGCAGGTTAGGACAGAGTTGGCAGCACCAGGACAGAGGAGACAAAACCTGGACACAGGCACAGGACAGTACTACCCCCTTCTTGGGCTCATTTGGCACCCCCTTCCTCGGCACTACCCTCACTCTTACTGGGCACACTTAACAACACTCTCCTATTTTACTGGGCACACATAAGAAAACCCCCCGCCAATGTCTGTGGCCCCTAGCTCGGCCCAATGCCTAACGTCAAGGCTCACAGCCTGTTCTATTGTGGTCAGGTGGAGCGAAGCGTGGCAGGGGAAGGAGAGGAGAGAGGACCCAGCCAGGAGGGGGGAACAACAAGGGGTGAAGAGCAGCTCTTCTCTGCTGTAAGACTGCCACTGACTGTCATATAGTGTGACATAAGTAGCGGCAGCCGGCAGCAGCAGCTGCAGGGAGAGCGCCTCTCCAGGCTGGCGTCTCCCTGCAGTTAAGGCTCTGCTGACTAAGCGGGTTGCCCGGGTCCTAGCTGGCTGCTTGGCCGGCAAGTTACTTACCCCACATGCCGCCAGCGCCGCCAGCCGCGAACCAGCGCCAAAACGCTCTTCCAACCAGGTCACGTGCTGGCACCCGGAGTCTGACATAGCTCCCTTCGGCAAAGCCGCTTCTCGCGATAGAGGCAGGCCGCAGGGAGCTGACAGCCGGGCTGCCTGTCATGCTGCTGCTGCAAAAAAAATTACAGCCGGGTGATGCAATTTGTGGGGCGGGGCCACAGTTGAAAAGCGGCCCCACAGACCAATCGGCCCACCGGGATTCTCCCCGCTAAAGGTAAGGGCCAATCCGCCCCTGTCTCTATGATTACACTAATACACTGTCACAGGGTTTCTCAACTCAGAGCCTGATTCAGCTTCAGACGGAATAGCTAAGCTGCTCGCAAGCAGCTTAGCTATTCCCTCTGTGCTGATATGGTAATGAAGCAGGAGGCACCACGCCCCCTGCTGCATTATGTATCGGAGCTGCATTGTCCAACGCAGCATCGGATACTCTGTGGACCATCGGCCAGCTAAGATGACCCATTGGGTCACGAAGCCGGCCATCGCAGTTGCAAAGAAGAGGCCAGGAAATCTCCATCTGCTGATGGAGATCCTGGCCTCATCCCTCCCCCCCAGCGACGGCGACATGCCTCCGTTTCAGGAAACAGAGGCCATCACCGCCCCCTCCCTTCCCCCAAATGGCAGCGACTGTCAATCACTGACAGTCTGCTGCCAGTTTACGTGCAAGCTCGCAGTCCCGTTCTGCACATGCGCAGAACAGGTCTGAAGCCTGCAGAGAATCCCGAGCATGCATTCAGCAGTGCACTGCTAAAGTTCATGTGTTCCAGACCACCTACTGTAGTTGGTCCAGTAACTGATCTTTAATAGTTCCACAGATTGTCTGAAAAACTTGAGATTTTAGGGGCTCTGAGGACTTAGGGGTCGATTCAGACCCGGATGCTAAACTGCGCTCTCTCTCTGCCAAAAGGGGCCGGGTATGAAAATTCCGCGATCGCACTGTCTGGTGTAAGGACGCCCTCTATATCTTAGAGAGTGACAGCAGAGTGAGCGCACGCCAGTATAAGGACGCCCACTTTCCTTTCTTAACACACGTCATCTCCAGAGAGTGTATGATTAATCAGAACCATTGAGAGCCATCGGAGCTGCATGCAGTGCTTGAGGTAGACCCTACTCCAGTGGCAAACACATGAATTTGAAAGGGGGGTTTCCAATACTTGGTTACTAAATCAATGACAAAAAAATCTAACCACATACAGGCAGCACTCCTCGGGAACTCGATAATCCAATCTTGTTAATCCATTACTGTGCAACGTTTCAGATGCATTTATTAAATTTTTCGTCAATGCATCTGAAACTTTGCAAAGTAATGGATTAACAAGCTTGGATTATCGAGTACCCGAGGAGTGCTGCCTGTATGTGGTTAGATTTTGATGTAAGTTAAAGACTGAGCGGTCTGCTTAGTTCTTATGTATACTGTATATAGACTGTGGTGTAGTCTGGCACTCAGGTTGAATTGAATAAAGTTCAGGGGTGCCCTCCCATAGTTTAATTATAGGGAATATACTATGTGTAGCTGTTCATCCCCTCCAATAAATAAAAAGGCGGCACTGAGTCCTCCATTACAAACATAAACAATGACATAGACACGCACACAGACACACACCTGACAAAGCCTACACACATACAGTGACACAGACGCACACACTGACAAAGCCTACACACATACAGTGACACAGACGCACACACTGACAAAGCCTACACACATACAAAAACACAGACTCACAAACTGAGAAAGCCTACACACATACAATGACACAGACTCACACACTGACAAAGCCTACACACATACAATGACACAGACTCACACACTGACAAAGCCTACACACACAGATACACACCAAATGCAGCCAGTTAAATACAGTGCTAGCATCAGTTATTAAAGATCCCCCCCACGACAAACCCCTCCCCCAGCTGGCAACCCCCACATATGAACATTACACAGACCTGCGTTACGGCTCTGGGAGAGAGCACCGGGATTACGGGCACTTTCATTCAGAGGCAGCTCTCAGCCTCTCTACAATGCTGGGTATGAGCTGCACGCTACCGCTGCAGCTCCCTCTACAGCCAGTCCAGCCAGGAACAGCCTGAGCTCCGGCTCATTTCTCTACCAAAAAAATATATATATGTTTAGGCACGTTGCGCGGCAATGGAGCAGCGGGCAGGGGGGGTTTCTAGGTACTCGGAAACCCCCCCTGCGTGCGCGTATGTACTCCACCACAAACACTGCGATCACTGCAGGCTGAAATACAACCAAGTGACGTGTACAATGACGCTTCCATGCTAATTATGCACACCCATAAAGCTCTGTTTTGATGCCCAAACATGCCTGCGTTCGCACCACCACTCCCCCGTTCACAAGCACCTTCCCCTGCATGATTTCAGAATGCAATGACTGGTTCGCCCATAACATGTGTCCGCAGCTTAGCGTCCGGGTCTGAATCGCTCCCTTATCCTGAGAAACACTGTGGTCTATCTAGTTTTATCTATCACATTATTTTATTATCAATACCCTTCTAAATTTTAAATCAAAATGTTCCATGGCCTACATTTTTGGGGAGGTCTGTGCTTTCAGGGGGGACCCCATTTTTTGGGGGGTCCCCACTTCCCTAGGACATCCAGCCATGGGCTGAATGCCCAGGCCTCTTCTCTGCATCTCTGGTGGAAGTGGGTGTGGAGGTAATAGCAATTAAATAGTTTATTAATGCTGGTTCAGCCTAGTGCTGGTTGTTGGTAATAGGGTAACCCCACACAGTTAATTCCTCCTATTTTCCAATAGCAGCCTAGGCTGAGAGTTCTGGGGCTGGTTATGGATTAGGGGGTGGGGGGTCCCAACACCATTTTTTCTGTTTTTAATAATTTTTACAAATTTTAAGTTAACAAAACCTGCACAGATCACAGTGGTCTGTGCAGTACTTCACTCAAACTCAGCTACCTCAAACAGGCCTTTTTTGGGTGGGTTTGCCATTGTTTTAGGGTACATTTTTGGTCGGTTTTTAAAAACGATGCTTAGAATCTATCTTGTTTCTATACCGGTCTATGAAAAATAATTGATAGTTGTTCCAATGTTCTAAAGTTCTTAAAGTTGATATTTTGGTTGTTTAGCTGTCAGTTTTGCCTATAGTAAATGGTCAGTTTGCAAAACTGATAGAAAAATTACCAAAAAAACAGAATCAACCTTTATTACATATACATCCTGGTAACTTAACTAAGATGGAAGTGATTCTCTGCCGTATAGAAAGTAAATGTTGACACACCTCATCATATGTAATTAAAGCATTGTTTTGCAAGGGTGATTACAGTGTCTAAAGCTGGGTGCACATATCAACAATGTGCCGATCCAGTGAATTGGCGCTGCGATGTAATGATATATTGCATCGCCGTACACACTGCACAATCTGCCATACAATGATACGATATGCAGTCAGGTGCATAAATATTGGGACATTGACAGAATTTTCATATTTTGGCCTCTATTCACCACCACAATGGCTTTGAAATGAAACAAACAAGATGTGTTTTAACTGAAGACTTTCAGATTTAATTTGAGTATAATTACATCCAAATCAGGTGAACGGTGTAGGAATTACAACGGTTTCTATATGAGCCTCCCACTTTTTAAGGGGCCAAAAGTAATGGGACTATCAACTCAAAAGCTATTTCATGGACAGGTGTGGGCTATTCCCTCGTTATTTCATTATCAATCAAGCAGGTAAAAGGTCTGGAGTTGATTCTAGGTGTGACATTTGCATTTGGAATCAGTTGCTGTCGACTCTCAATATGAGATCTAAAGAGCTGTCACTATCAGTGAAGCTAGCCATCATTAGGCTGAAAAATCAAAACAAACCCATCAGAGAGATAGCAAAAACATTAGGTGTGGCCAAAGCAACTGTTTGGAACATTCTTAAAAAGAAAGAATGCATCGGAGAGTTCAGCAACACCAAAAGACCCGGAAGACCACGGAAAACAACTGTGGTGGATGACAGCAGAATTATTTCCCTGGTGAAGAAAAACCCCTTCACAACAGTTGGCCAAATCAAGAACACTCTCCAGGAGGTAGGTGTATACGTGTCAAAGTCAACAATCAAGAGAAGACTTCACAAGAGTGAATATAGAGGGTTCACCACAAGATGTAAACCATTGGTGAGCCACAAAAACAGGAAGACCAGATTAGAGTTTGCCAAACAACATCTAAAAAAGCCATTACAGTTCTGGAACAACATCCTATGGACAGATGAGACAAGGATCAACTTGTACCAGAGTGATGGGAAGAGAAGAGTATGGAGAAGGAAAGGAACTGCTCATGATCCAAAACATGCCACCTCATCAGTGAAGCATGGTGGTGGTAGTGTCATGGCATGGGCATGTATGGCTGCCAATGAAACTGGTTCACTTGTATTTGTTGATGATGTGACTGCTGACAAAAGCAGCAGAATGAATTCTGAAGTGTTTCGGGCAATATTATATGCTCATATTCAGTCTAATGCTTCTGAACTCATTGGACGGCACTTCACAGTGCAGATGGACAATGACCCGAAGTATACTGCAAAAGCAACCAAATAGTTTTTTAAGGCTAAAAAGTGGAATGTTATGCAATGGCCAAGTCAATCCACTGACCTGAATCCGATTGAGCATGCATTTCACTTGATGAAGACAAAACTGAAGGGAAAATGCCCCAAGAAGCAGGAACTGAATACCTTTGCAGTAGATGATGTCTATGCGTTCCAGACTTCAGGCTGTAATTGCCTGCAAAGGATTTGCAACAAAGTATTAAAAAGTGAAAGTTAGATTTAGGATTGTTTAGTTTGTCCCATTACTTTTGGCCCCTTAAAAAGTTTGAGGCACATATAGAAACCGTTGTAATTCCTACACCGTTCACCTGATTTGGATGTAATTACCCTCAAATTAAATCTGAAAGTCTGCAGTTAAAGCACATCTTGTTTGTTTCATTTCAAAGCCACTGTGGTGGTGAATAGAGGCCAAAATATGAAAATTCTGTCAATGTCCCAATATTTATGCACCTGACTTTATAGTTGCATTCTTAATGGAACTACACTGAGTCACCCGTCGCATTGTTCCATGTGATGTGCAGCACATCAGATGGGAAGATGCCACCAGCTAGTTCATCAAACGAAAATTTGCATAGATTTGGCAGTACACACTATATGATGGTCATTGCAATCCATTGCGGATCACAAGATCGGCCAATATATTGTATAGTGTGTTCCAAGCTTAAATACCTATTTCAGTAAGCTCCGTCTCTACATCTTTCTTAGCCCACTGTTCTGTATAATGTAATATAAAAACTATGATAAACCAGTGGATTAGTGCCACAGCCAGTGGGACCTCTCTGTATGAATCCCATTGGCTGCAGCATTAGCATAATTATGCAGTGGCATGCACCTCTGAGAGGAGAGAAAGCATAACAAAATAAGGGAGAATCTTTCTACTCTGTACTATACTTCTTATGATATTGCTTCCAGACAGCACACGTTTTACACAGCACCAGCAACTGGACAAAGTTTTCATCTTTTTTGTTCTAATTTCTGTTTAACAAATCAACTTTATACCTTGTTCATGTTCTAGGACAATAACTGAAAATAACCCTTTCAACTTTCTAATATGCAGTTATAAAAGCTGAAAGCTGTGATAACTCCAGGTCACCTGAAAGCCTGGCCTTTGGGCTGTCTCTTTTAGTAGATAACTGTTTACTGTACCAATAACAATCACTCCAATATTTTCTGTTGGTTAAGGGTCTGATTCTGAGTTAGACGCTATTACTGCCGCAGCTGCGAGCTTTTCAGCTGAGGATATGCGAATATCTACAATAGGAACAGCCACTGGGACTTGTACTGAGATGCCCACCGGAGTCATCACGACTATCCGCAACTGCGTACACACACGCAGCATCAGCTACAGCTCATGTAAACATTGACTCCTTGGGCAAAATTTACTAAGCGACGGGTTCTAAACTCTGGCGGTTTGATGGCGATTTGACGGCGAGTTCTAAACCCCAGGGGTTTGGTGGCGGTTTCTAAATGACAGCCCTGTTCTATTCTATTCTAAAATTTGTTTTGATGGCGGTTTTGGCCTTAGTAAATCTGCAGATAGCAAAACAGTCACCAAACCGCCACCAAAATGTCAGGGGTTTAGAACCCGCCACTTAATAAATTTTGCCCCTTGAGTGAGTCTATGGTCACTCAGAATGGCCGCTGTAACTGAGATACTGGAGCTCGGTTTTCTTGTGTGACACATCCCGAAATAGTCGTGAAACGCCTGCGTTTTAAGCTGGCAGTCCCCTTTGCCTCCCCAAATGCTCCCAGCCTATCATTTATACTGCGAATAAAAAATTGTGGTGTGCAACTACGGTAATGTACCTGGGCACATGTGTAGTGCAACTCAGAGCCATATACTGTACAGTGGCCACAAAATCGCTCCATTTGCAAAAACATAGGCATTGCATATAACTCTGAATTAGGACCTAAGTTATTAACATGTTGGTGGACCCAAGGCTCATTATACATGTACTTGACAGATGGAGGCATTAATCATATTTAAAATACATTTAAAATACATTTCTGCTTTTTCATTAGCCTGCAACATGGTAGTACATTGTCCTCTAAGCTTTTGGTGAAAAGTCCCAGGAAGAATGCATTTCATTGCTCATATTTCTGCAATCTGTGTGAATGTCATTATAAGCACCAGCTGGGAGTCAGTTTTGCCTGGACCTCATGGATCTACAGCTTCACAATAGTCGCCATCTGTGCAGTTACATGAAACAAAAACAGTGAAAGTCACTTTTGCAATTGTTCAGAGGCAATCTAGAAAGTACATGCTACATTTGTACTGCAAAAAAGCAGTTAGTTTGAAGAGAATGGGGCTGCCAGCAATAACATTCCCCAGATTGCTACGGATGACAGATTCAGTTATGCTAACTCTTTATTATAAGATAACATATTAGTGATGAAATAAACAGCTTGACATCTTACTTCCCCCTTACTGTTTGACGCAGATCAAAAACATATGGGTAAATGAGACCAATTAGGAACTAGTATGGAAAGGTTTATATATGAAATAAATTGCATATGTCCATAAAAATAATTTTCTGCTGTTGCTTAAGTGAAATATCTCTCTGTGATTGTTTTAAGGTGGCAGTCACAAGTTACAAGGAAAAACCAAAGTGCCAGATAACACAATTTATATTACAACTATTTTCAGTAAGTAGCATTTAGATTGATTTAGACAATCTGACATTTGCAGTGGCAAAATAATGTCCATGTAATTGTATCTGGAAATCTAAAAATGATAGCATTAAATGCAGCAACTTATAAAATAAGCATTGCTATTAAGAACACAAAAAATCATAGATTATAAAGACCAAAACTTATGTAATTTACAATTTGTTGGAAAAACTCCACCGATAATATTGTTTAGTTTACATTTTTTCTATAATCGAAATAAAGAATCCATATTGGATGTTAATAGAGATGTGAGCCAGACCATTTATGCTGGTTTTGGTTCTACTGTAATTCGTCGGCCGGTTTTGGTTTTGCCAAGCTGTCGTGACTGATTTTGGATTTTTTTCCAGAAATTGGCCAAAACAACTAAAATCGCATAATTTTAGTCTTTTTTTGTTCCTAGAGTATTATTAACTTCAATAACATTAATTTCACTAATTTCCAGTCAATTTTGACCACCTCATAGCTCACAATATTGTTTTCAATATTCAATTATGCGACTGGGTGAGAGCTGTCATACTTGCTTCCCCTTGCAAAGGGGGTGTGGTAAAAGAGATAAACAGTAATTAGATAGACAATGTCTAGGTAGACACCAGATGTTAGACAGAGACAAAAGGTTGACAGCGACAAAAGGCCGACACACTAAAGGTCGACATGTAAGAAGGTCAATAGGTACAAATGGTCAACAGGGTCAAAAGGTAGACCCAAAATGGTCATCACAAAAATGGTCGACACGTGATTTTATTTGTTTTCTAGCCCTAATCTTCACACTAACCCTCCCCTTGGTCCCTAACCCTAACCCTCCATCCTGGTGCCTAACCCTAACCGTCAGGGTAGGTAACCGACCCTAACCGTTTCTTCTAGTGCCTAACCCTCCAAGAAGTGCCTAACCCTAAACCTAAACCCTAAGAAACAAAACAAATAAATGTGTTGACCATTTTTGTGTCAATCTTTTGACTCTGTCGCCGGTTTGTACATGTCGACCTTCTTGCATGTCAACCTTTAGTGTGTTGACCCTTTGCCCCTGTTGACCTATTGACTGTCTAACATCTGGTGTCTATCTAGACATTGTCTATCTAATTACTGTCTATCTACAGTCCCTTGCAATGGATTGTTTCACAGTCAGTTGTTTTTTTTAAATAGTAGTCTTCTTGGTCCCCTTCTGGAATGAAGATCCATTCCTAGCAGCAGCAGACCTAGCACTGATGGATTCTTCTACACAATCCTGGATAGGGAAGGAGTCACCTATCCTTAAAAAATTGGATGCAGGACTACCTCCGATCATTACTGTGAATATTGAGGATGAACGTGTTGGCGGTAGAGATTGCAGGTGCTGGAATCTAGTTGAACTTGAGAAAAGGGAGCTAGCTGATGCTGGACTGCTTGTTGTTATTTTTTTGCACTAGTTTCTGTCAAAAACTTTTCATGAGTTCACAGCAAATGATGTAACAGGGAGGAGGTGCCTAGATAGTTAGGGGTCTATTTACTAAGCCTTGGATGGAGATAAAGTGAACGGAGATAAGGTACCAGCCAATCAGCTCCTAACTGCCATGTTACAGGCTGGTACCTTATCTCAGTTGACTTTATCTCCAACCAAGGCTTAGTAAATGGACCCCTTAACTTCCCTACCTCTACTTATCATGGTTTTACAAATGCTATAGATGGCTTGACAATTGTTGTCAGGATTTGGGTAAAAATATTTCCACACATAAGAGGTGCATTTGTTGGTCCTATGCCCAGGTATGACAATGGCCTTCTTCTTGTCATTGCTAAGAGCTGCTTCCACTGGTGCCTGACTTACACAAACAACATCCTCATACCCAACATCCTCATTAGTACCAGCGTCAGCTACACAGATATCATCCTCTTGCACTTTCTTGGTGGCATCCTCAATTTCTGTCATCAGCTATATTTGTGCTGCTCATCCCCACATTTGCAGACAGAGCAGAAATGGTGGAAGGCGGCTTCTCTGAGAGTACAACCGTATCACAAAGGTCAGGCTCACATATCGCACTCGTGGACACACTTATGGGTCAATCCAATTAGCTGCAAAGGGTGTGAGTTGTCAATACAATGGCGTTAAAACACAGGCAACGGACAGGCAGCTCGCACCCTTTGTGGCCCACTCGGAGCCCCTATGGGGCTGCGAACAAAATTCTGTGAATCCTGGCTGCTGTAAAGTGCACCCATTGCCGTGATGACTCGCACCGGTGAGATCATTGTTGCTAATTGGATCCACTCCTTAGACTCTCCTCAGGGATTTGTGACATTTCTGTTTCTGAATGCATAGTTTGTTCTACTGCATTAGTGGTTTTAATTTTTTTACACCTCTTCTACACTCTGAGTGATATGGTCTTACATCATCATGAGAGGTAGACGCCTCACTGACACTTGCAGAATGACCACTCATAAATAAAGACCGGGGCCTCAGTCTTTCCTTGCCACTGCATTTGATGAATTTTATGTTTTTCTTCACCACAGTTTCCCTTTATAAGATAGGATATTTCTTTAGCACTGTTTATTGATTTTTTTTTATTTTAGATGCCCTGACTTAGACCCTCTTTTCCCTTGAGCATTGGCTTTAGTAGATGACATTGAAGGACTAGTGTCAGGGTGGATGAAGGTCATTGGGGGCCCCTGGGCAACAAACATGTGGGAACCATATTAAATATGGATGAACTGGGGGTATGTGCAATGGGGTCCTTATGCAGAGCCCACAGTAGTGGTGCTCCTTATGCAGTGCACCCAGTAGTGTCAGTGCCCACAGTGGTAGTGCCCCATATGCAGAGCACACAGTAGTGGGGTCCATTATGCAGTGCATCCAGTAGTAGTACCCCCAGGAGTGGTGCCCCTTATGCAGTGCCCCTATGCAATTCCCCCATTAGTCATGCCCCCTGTAGGCATGTCCCCAGTAGTAATGCCTGCTGTTGTAGTGCACCAGTAGTAATGCCCCCAGTAGTAATGCCCCTGTAGTAGTGCTCCCAATAGTAATGCTCCCTGTAGTAGTGCCCCAGTAGTAATGCCCCAAGTAGTAGAGCCCCCAATAGTATTTCCCCCAGTAGTAATGCCCCCAGTAGTAGTGCCCCCTGTGGTAGTGCCCCCAAAAGTAATGCCCCAGTAGTAATGCCTCCTGTAGTAGTGCCCTCTGTATAAATGTCCACAGTAGTAATGCCCCTGTATTACTAGTAATGCCCCCAATAGTAATGCTCCCTCTGTAGTAGTGTCCAGTGGTAATGCCCCGCCCAGAAGTAGAAATGCCATCTGTAGTAGTGCCCTCTGTATAAATCCCCCCAGTAGTAATCCCCCTGTATTAGTGCCCCCAATAGTAATGCTCCCTCTGTAGCAGTGCAGCCTGTAGTGGTGCCCCAGTAGTAATGGCCCGATAGTAATTCCCCCCCTGAGTATTGCCCCAGTAGTAGTGCCCCAATTAGTAATGCTGCTGTGGGGAGGAAGCCGTGAGCCCGCTGGTAACAAAATCTCAGCGGGCGCCAAGCAAATATAGCCTCTCTGTGGTGCCGGGCTGAGATGGGCCAGAGGAAGGGGTACTGGTTCCGTCTTCTCTGGTCTACTGTAACCCCGATGGGTATGGGGCCCTTTAGATGTGGGGGCCCAGGGACTACTGCCCCTGTCGTCCCCCCATTAATCCGGCCCTGACTAGCATTGTCATCATTACTGGTGGCAGGAGCTGCAGCAACAGTATTTGGTTGCTCATCTCTAAACGGAACATTATCCATTTTTCAGTTCGCAGATTACTGCATGGCTAATATACTGTATGCACGTGAACAAAACAAAGTGCGCCAAACAGTACAAACTATACATTTTATTTTTTTAATGTCACAGTTCTATTTCTGTGTTGACTGGAACCACACGACTTATGTATGCAGCATGTAAACAAAGTGCACCAAACAATAAAAACAATAAAAAAAATGTATTTTATCTCACAGCTCTATTCCGTCATGGGCTGGAGCCACAGGGCTTATATATGCATATGAGCAAAACAAAGCGCACCAAACAGTACAAATAATACACTAATTTTTTTCTATGGCTCAGCTCTATTCCTGCGTGAACAGGAGCCACGGGGCTTATATATGCACATGAGAAAAGCGCACAAAACAGTACAAAAAATACAATTATTTATTTATTTGATGGTGCAGCTGTACTCCTGCATAGACTAGAGACACAGGGCTTATATACAGTATGCACGTGAACAAAACAAAGCACACAAAACAAACATACAAACAATACAATAATTTAATTACATTTTTTTTATTTTTTGATGTTGCAGGAACAGCTCTATTCAAACAGCGTGGAGTGGAGTCACAGGGCTTAGTGAATGTCTTACTGATGGACACAGCACAGCCTATACAGCAGAATACAGTACAGCATACAGCAGATCGCACCCCCTATAAACATTGACTAAGCAGCACAGCCAATTGTGACTTGTAAGTGTAGACACAGCCTATACAGCAGAGTATAGCACAGTATACAGCAGTGTGTACCCCCTATACACATTGACTAAGAAGCACAGCCACTTGTGATTTGTGAGTGTGGACACAGACTATACAGCAGAGTACAGCACAGCATACAGCATCGTGTACCCCCTATACACATTAACTAAGCTGCACAGCCACTTGTGACTTGTTGTGAGTCTGGACACAGCCTATGCAACAGAGTACAGCACAGCAGCGTGCACCCCACTAAATGCACATTGACTAAGAAGCACAGCCTATACAGCAGCGTACTTAACAAGGAAATGGCGCTGAGTTTTGTCCATGGTGCCTTATATAGAATCCAAAACCCAGGAGAATCTGACACTGAGAGGATGACGTTTTTCCTAAAACTGGAATCCGAGTCAGACGGAAAGATCCGAGCAGTCACTCGGATTTACTCGGATTCCCAATGTTCGGGCAGGGTTCAGATTCTAAGGAATCCGAACCACTCATCTCTAGTTGTTTATAGTATTGCTTAGCACATTAAGGGGTCTATTCAACATTACATACTTAACACTTGTGATAAATATGTTTTAAACTCGCTGCGAGTTTAAAAAACTGTTTGGAGGCATTCATCATGCCTCATTAACTAAAGTATCACTTCCAAAAAGCTTCTTTGTTTGCATAGTCAGATTTTTGGAAAAGTGATACTGTCCCCCCTACACCTGCCAGGTCCCTATGTATTTCCCCCCCTGTTTACAGTTGCAACTCCCACCCCACAGCTGCCGATGTCTGTGCCCCCCACTACCAACACTGCCATCTATATTATATCTCCTCTTCCTGCATCCAGAGCTGTCTTAACAGCAGTGTGGACCCTGGGCAAAGCAATGCACTGGGGCCCCTACCCAACCATTCACGGGAAAAAAATATAATCCGGGAGCTGTTTCCCGCTGCTATTCACTTTGCGTTGAATAGAATCATGCCCTGTGATTCACAAAAGTTTTTGGAACCACTGGATTAGTGCAGCGTATCTTCTTTTAAGAATAAAAGAAATGTTAACACTCAAACAAAAACTCCACATTGCTGCTAACATCTATATTCAGGACAATGATGACTAATCCAAACCAAAACAGATATATAATATATATATATATACATATATATATATATCAAAATCAAATGCCTTTGTGTTGCGCTAATGTTAATCACACAAAGCTGCACCTCTAGCTAAAAACCCCTGTCAGCTACGGTCAAATACAATACAATATCACAATCACAATCTATTGTTTGTGAGATATATATACATATATAGAGATATATCTATCAGGACCGGCGCTAGGCTTTACTGCACCCATCGCCATCCTGTGTTGCTGTCCCTTCCCTCTTCCACTCCCTCCCCCTGAGCTTACATTATCCAACTAGTGCCAGGAGGCAGGGTGGGCTTTTTCTGTGCCCACCAGCTACAATAGCGACAGCCCGGCTTGCCTGTGTCTGGAGCCGCCACTGAGATTATATATATATATATATATATATATATATAGATATAAACACAGTATATATTTATTTTATACAAAAAAGATACAGGTAATGTGAAAGGCGGCATTTACAGGACTTGTTTGATGCGACCGACACCTATTAGACCCACATCATGCGGTTATCAATGTTTCAATTCAATAACTGGATAACAGGTATCCTGACAAAGGTTATTAAACTGAAATGTTGATGACTGCATGATGTGCGTCCAGGTGTCCCATGAGTCTGAATGTACCACCTGTATAACAATGTATAAACAATACAGATCCAGATTGTGAAGGCATTCTCATCTATCACTGAGGCATTCTCTTTATCACTGAGGCATTCTCATTTATCACTGGAGTTATACAATATTGGATAGTAAAGTGGGTTTGATTTCACACCACCCCATTATGGGGACCCCATCCATAAGTATGGCTCATGATGACTATGACTATTAGGAAATTTTTGATAATGTAAATGTATGTTACATTACATTATCAAAAATGTCCTAGTCATGACTCATGAAATGTTCATAGTAAGCTGGTAGGTGGTTGCATTCCCATCCCCCTCCCCCATCATCCCATGCATATGAAGACTTAAAAGGAGTCTCCTGACCTGTCACCTGAGTACTGAGTCTACTGACTCCTGAGATGAAGCTGAGACCAGACCCTGGGATGACGACGTCGACGGATCCTCAACCTGCTCCAGTGACCTCACCAGTAGTCCAACTCCGGCACCAGAGAGACAGTTGGACTCTACGCGGCAAGCGGCGGCAGCAGCTGAGCGGCACAATGAGGCAGAGCCAGCAGCAGCTGGCCTGGGCGGAGCAGCTGCGTCTTGCGCATGAAGTCAAGCAGACGTCTAGTAGACATCTGCTTGACCTCGTGCGCAAGACGTAGCAGCTCCGCCCAGGTCTGGTGAGTACTTTGACCCGTCAACCTCAGGCGGGGGCAGGTGCTGGTGACGGGCAAGGGGGGGAGGGTTGGTATCGCTCGTCACCTGGGGGTTGAATCAATATACACAGTGCTTTAAAAAAAAACAACACACATTTACTAATTGGCCGGGGCTGAAGGGGGCTGGCGGGCCCCTTGAATCTTCGGGTCCTTGGGCAACTGCCCAACAAGCCCAATGAAAGAGATGGCCCTGCCTGCATCCTTTCCCCAGTGTTTGCTTTGTGCTCCCCCCCAATGTTTTCTGTGCAATCTCTCCTCCCCCATCACCCGTTCCCTGGTGTCCACAGTGTGTGATCTGTCCCCCCCATCTCTCCTCCCTCGGCTGCTGTGCCCTGTCCCCGCATCCTTTCCCCAGCTCTGCCACCTTCCACTGGTCCCCCAGGTCCCGGTCCCTCTCACCTGTCACCTCTTCAGGCCCAGAGCTGTGCTGTGGAGCCTGGAAGGGAGATAGAAAGTGAACATGAGAGGTGAGTCAGAGCAGGAGGCAGTGTGGAGTCTGGAGACTCACCGGGTTGTGGTGCCCCGGAGCTCTGCAGATGCCTTTTCTAGCTGCAGTGGCTGCCATGTAAATCTTCACAGGCTATCAGGGGCTGTATGCCATCTCAGGATGGTGAACAGTAACATCACTAAGTTCTGAAAAAAATGTTTTTTCGGAGCTTGATGAATGGCCCTGACACTTCATTTATACAAAAGTATGCAAAAGTGTTAATTTTCACCTGCTTTTGTATAAATCAAGTGATGATGATTAGACCCCAATAAGTCTGCTACGGGGAGCCGTGTCACGGGTACTGAGTTCCTGCAGAGAGCAGCAGCTGGAGACACTGGAAATACTGACAGTGTTCACAGAAGAAATCAGCTTCCACCGTGGGCTTTCCTTATCTGCGCTACAACCATCTTTCACCATGTGGTAGAGTGGTATAGCAATGACCGGAGCTGGGTTACGAGCTGAAGGGGTCTTGAAAAAGTCCCAGCATTCCAAGGGATGAAACACGTTGACTTTGAGAGGCATTACCTTCCCCTTCAGCTAGTGACCCAGCTCTGGTCATTGCTCTATCACATAGTGAAAGATTGTTGTAGCACAGAGATAAGGAGAGCCCGCGGCGGAAGCTGATTTCTTCTGCGAATACTGTAAGCGTTGCCAGCATCTCCAGCCACTGCTCTCTGCAGGAACTCAGTACCCATGACACAGCTCCCCGTAGCATTACCTCACTATCGTAGCGGAAATACTGCCACTAAAGGTACAAAGAAGTATTGGGCTGCTTAATAAGAGGTTATACATCAGATTGCGGTACACCTCCTTGATTTGTTGAATCTATTATTTGTACAGGGAAGCCAGTACCATATGGACTCTAATCATAGCAGCTACAAAACACTTAATTGACCTGCCGGAGTTACTTTGAAAATAGCAATTTATTGCTACAGGGTGTCTATTGAGAGAGTACTATAAACACATTGCAGACCTGCTATTTTAGTAACTGGATGTAATATACTGTATGACCCTTGGAGTACAACTTGTTGAAGCTTTTCTCTATATATTATGTATGTGATATATTTTTATATTGTTGTTATATTATGTTGATTTTGTTGTCTCATGAGATTGGCAGCACAGATGGTGTAATGGTTAGCGTTACTGCCTCACAACACTGAGGTCGTTGGTTCGATACCCACTACGACCTTAACTGTGTGGAGTTTGTATATTCTCCCTGTGCTTGGGTGGGTTTCCTCCGGTTTGCTCCCACACTATACTGGTAGGTTAATTGGCTGCTAACAAAATTACCCATAGTGGGTATGGGTGTGCGCATGTGTTAGGGAATATAGGCCCTGATTCAGAGCCGGACGCTCTGACCAGAGCGCTCACTCTGAATCAGGGCCCACCTCCATAATTATGGAGCGTCCTCCTGTATGCTCGTATAGCTGTGGGTCACCACCCACAGCATATACGAGCGTGCAGGATGATGGTCGCGATGGTCTTGACCATCGCGACCATCGCCACTGCGAGCCGAAGCCTGCGGTTGAGTTTCTCAACCGCAAGGCCCGGAGTGATTTTGGCTCTAAAAATCACTCCCACTGACATCACTAGTGATGTCAGTGGGGTCGGCTTCTGACGGTAGGCGTTCCCTTGGGAACGCCCCCGTCTGGGAGGCACGCCCCCGGCACGCCCACCAAAGGGGGCGTGCTGTCAATCAACAACGACAGCACGCCCCCTTTGATCAGACACAACGAGCGAAGGAAAGTCCTTCGCTCGTCGCGTCTCGCGCATGCGCACGACGGAGCTCCCTCCGTCGTGCGCATGCGCAGTGCAGACCATCGACCCACTTGCGAGCGGACAGCCACTCGCGAGCGGGTCTGAATCAGGCCCATAGATTGTAAGCTCCACTGGGGCAGAGATGGCTGTGAAAGGCCGAATTTTCTCTGTAAAGCACTGCGGAATATGTGTGTGCTATATAAATAACTGGTAATAATAATAAATGATTGGTTTTACAAATATATGTATATATCTTGGTAATATTGGTTACTTATTAATAAAACTTACAGTATATTTAGTAAAATTAAACAAGCCTCCTGTCCAATAATAGAGAGCAAACTTTCTCACTAAAACAGATTTAAATATATTTAATATCAGCGCAGTAATTACTGTTGCAAATATAACTCATTGCATATGATAAATTATGCTCCAGCTCCTGTCATCTGTTTGAAAATGACAGTTGGGAGCTGATTGGCTGGAGCATAATTTATCATATGCAACTATTTTTATCACTCGTTGTGAGTGATAAAACTTGTTGATAAATCAGGCCTAGTGGGAGGAAGACATGAGTTTTCCATTTGTCTTTAAGGCTAGACCTGGGGAAAGAGATAGGGGTTGATGTATCAAGCAGTGAAAAGAGTGGAGAAGTTGCCCATAACAACCAAACAGCAGGATGTAGTCTGGAAGCCGACAGTCTAAATGCAGACAGCTGGCTTCAAGACTTTCTAATCCCGTCGTGGTACTAATGACAAGCGTCGAAATTCAAAGCCTGTCATTAACCATACGCCCGGAAGACCGACGCCCGGCATACCGAATGAAGGTAAGCTGGGCACCGGGCGTGGACAGCCGCGGGGGGGAGGGTTAGGTTTAGGACTCCTGGGGGGAATTAAAGTCAGGCACCCCCCTGGGAGGGTTAGGTTTAGGCTAGGGGAAGAAGGGGTTAGGGTTAGGTACCCCCGGTGGGAGGTTAGGGTTAGGCAACCCCCCCGGGGGACTTAGGTTTAGGCTGCGGGGAAGGGGGATTAAGTTTAGGAACTTAGAGGGGGCATAAGGGTAGGCACTTGGGGGGGTTAGGCACCCCTAAGGGAGGGTTAGGGGGGGAAATAGGTTAGCGATACTTACCTTAGGGACGATCGGGATCTTCACCCTTGTCGGGCTGCCGCTGTCGGGATTTGAACCGCCGGCTATGCGGCCAGCAATAATACCTACTACATGCCAATCAGCATTGAGATAAGATTTTATCAAGTACATTTTATAAAAATTTAGGTAGCAGCTGATTGGTTGCTATGGGCAACTTCTCCACTGGTCCACCTCTCTACTCTTTTCACTGCTTGAAACATCAACCCCTAAGATTTATATTATAAGGCTTGTGTTGTCTGTGGGCAGTGCAATGGATGCTAGACAAGCTGGCCTCTATTAGGTCAGTGCCAGGGGTCAACATGGAGGAATTGTTATTTACTGTATGTATGAGCTGTCTACCAGCAAATCTAACAAATAAAGTAGACTGCTATTATATCAGATTTACTGTACATTGTGGAGGCCATATTGAAGGTGCCAGTATTAGACGAATTATATTGATCCCCGCAAAAAAAAAAAATCAGTTCCCCAGGTTAGACCAATATAAGTTAACAACTGGTGAAACTGCAATATAAAAGCAGGATGAACACTGTTTAGATCATGGAGGTGCATTTCATCATATACTGTAATTTGCATTGAAGTTTAACTTATTGCAAGTTCTAAAGAATAAATGTAAAGACATTTGGCTATTGAATATAAATGAGTAAAATGACAATGAATCCCGTCATTAATAGGGTCTTTCTCAATGCATAACAATGATAATCCAGCCTTTCATGATAATGCTAATCGACTGACATTCTTAATGTGTATGGTTAAATGGGTATTAAATCTTAAACATGTAGATCAATTAACACCTAATAAAGATTATGAGCTGTGACTGCAGGGATTGTGTTATAATATAAAACATAATTTTCTTACCAATTACCCACATAATAGTGGTTTATTTCATTTGGGGATTTTAAATGTCATTTTTAGTGGGAGAAAATTGTTTGTACACAAACTAATACTGTAGCTTATTACTGGTTATGCAAACTGCCCTGACAATAGTAAAAATTTTACTGTTTTTATATTTTTTGTACTGCTCATAGTGTTTTAATTTCTTTAGCATATGCTCTGGTGCGTGAAGATTCGTTACATTTATAGTATTTATGAGTTCTGTTTAGATTCAGGTTAGGTCTAGAACATGAACTAGGTCTAAAGGAGGGGCCTAACATAGCACAGTTGGGTCCCATAACAAAATATTCAGAAGGAATAGGTGCTTCAGGTCCAGTCCTCTAGAGGACCTGGCCCCCCGATTTTCTGTGCAGCCAGTACATACTGTCAGAGGCTCTGGATTGTATTCTGGTCCACTCCAACTGACTCCTGGCTCCACTCTTCTGTCCATTATTGGTGGGTGGTTCATTCATTTATTTTATTGAATGAAAATAGAAGAATTTAATTGAAGTTAACCCTACTGTGTATGTGTCTGTATGGTATGGCGTATAGATTGTAAACTTCACGAAAGCAGGCTCTAATGAAGATTAGAGTCACAATTTACAATTTTTTTCAACACCAAGGGCATCATACAGTATAAGACAAATATTTAATATGGCATTGTAGTAATTTTTAACTGCAAGATAATAAAACAGTAATCATGAAGTCTTCAAACTCCTTAATTCTTTCTAAACAATATACTGTGCTTGATATTCAGATAAAACTTAATCAGGAAAATACTATAATTGAAAGTACATTGCTAAGCAAAGAACTGAACATCTAGAAAGGTGTATTAACTCATGCGGTAATTTGTTGCTTGATGTTCTTATGGAATCAGTATGTAATCCTGAGACGAGAAGCCTGACTGCAGGAGAACCCGATGCCGGCTGGTAAGTACCCAAACCCACCCAGGGCCGTAGAAAGCAGCGGCGGGCCCCGATACAGAGGGGGCATGTCCTAATTGCGGGAGGTGTGGCCATGCCCCCTCAAGCGAAACAAAAAAGAAAGAGTTTTGCAGCGCCAGGGAGGGGGCGCTGTAAGCCCCTCAGCCCGGCGCAAAGCTAGTGGGGGCGTGATCAGTGTGATCGCTCCCCCCCCACAGGCAAAGGAGACTGCTGTGGCTGCGGCTCAGCAGCCACGAGCAGTCTCCAACTGCAGCTCAGCACATGCTGTGTGCTGGGCTGCTGAGAGAGAGAGAAGAGACTGGGGGAGTGGCGCCAGACCCGGGCCCTCCGCCGGGCACCTCAGGAAGCCTGGGCCCGGGTAATCTGTACCCGCTACCCCTCCTCTCAGCACCCCTGAACCCACCCCTCTCCCCCTAACCTTAACCCTCCCTTAGGGGTGCCTAACCCTAAAATTCCCAGGGTGGTGCCTAACCCTAAGTCCCCCCAGGGGTGCCTACACATAACCCCCCCTTCCCGCACCCTAAACATAGCCCTCCTGGGGGGGTGCCTAACCCCAACCTACCCCGGGGGTGCATAACCAAAACCCTCCCCCCTAGGGGTGCCTAACCCTAACCTTCCCCCCAAAAAAGCTAACCCTAACCCTGCTACACTCCCTAAACCTAACCCCCCCCCATGGCTAATACTAAGGACGTCCCCGACTTACCACGTTCGGGCTGTCATGCTTTGGAGTTCCGGCATCGGGATTCAGATAGGCGTCGGTATTTTGATCTGAAGTCCCCCGTCGGGCTCCTTGTGTCGAGATATAGAACGACGGCATTAGTTTGCCGGTCTATAAACTGCATCCCTTTCTTATTATTTATTCTTATTAGAGCATTGTGAGTAAGGAACAACACAAGATATTTCTTGTAAGGAATTAGCAAATTTAGAGTTACTGAAAAGAAAGAGTTCATGTTATTTACATTTTTTTGCCCATGAAAGATTACATCAGCAGTGTTCTGAGTTTAACCTATTAGCTCTAGGACCCTTTTTAACCTTTTGTACACTGAAATGCTACAATAAGATGCCATGATACAATACATTGCCAAAGATGTAGTTGGCATCCCGATGGTCAGGATGCTAGCTCTCAGAATGCCAGTGCCAGAATCCCAACAACTGTCAGAATCCCGATCTCTGACATCCCAAAGGAAAGTATTAAAGTTAGGGTTAGGCACTAGGGGTAGGGTTAGGGTTCGACTGCAGGGGGGGAGGTTTAGGGTTAGACTGAGGGGGTAGACAGTTATATTTAGGCTGTGGGAGGGGTGGGCAAGGTTTAGGCTGCATGGGAGGGTTAGGTTTAGGCTGTGGGGGGTAGGGTTAGGTTTAGGAGTAGGGTTAGGAGTAGGGTTAAAGTACTTACCTTCAGGTGTCGGTATTGCAAATCAGTCAGGATTCCAGCATCGGGATTTGAGCACCGGTATTGTGTGCGACAGAATCCCATACCCAACCCCATTTCCCTGTGATGCCAATTGTCATTATAAATGTGTCTGTAAAATAATAATAATAATAATAATAATAATAATAATAATAATAATAATAATAATAATAATAATAAATACTATTTTCTATGGGGGCCACAAAGCTAAACAAAATGTTCTATTTTGAATCTTGCTCAGAGGATTATGGAAGAACTATATACATACTGTAAGTATGATTCTACTTTTACAGAATTATGGACATGGCCATTATCGATTCCTACCTATCTATACAAAATTGTCGCAATAAAGCGTTCTGAGTTGCACAAGAAATAATTGCTTTCAGACTTTGATTGTGGTTCCAAAGCACAAAAGTTATTATTCAACATAAAAGCAGATGGTTACACGCTGTGATCTAAATACAATTAGCGCAAACAAATTATACAGTCACAAGGTACAGTTGTTACATACGCACGCACTCTGGATCCAGATCCCGGCATCAAAGATGGCAAAATGGCATCTTGTTGCCATTCGCAAAATGGCGTCGTGCAGATTTAATGTTTAACAGATTCTGTCTCAGCCAATCATTGACACCATTGTCTGGAAATACATATCTGCTTGGGCTTCAAATGATCAGTAAACCATAATGATAAAATCATACTTAATAAAAAACACCTCCTATCTCCAATGCTCATATATTCTTTACTGAATAGGAAAAGTGTTAAAATTTATACCCAAAAGTACTGATATATCTGACTGGTGGTCAGTTGCACCAATCAGATAATAAGAAATAGTTTGGATTTTTCCCACCATTTTTCAGGTATCTAATTGATGGTAAAAATAATCTTTCATCTGTAAGAACAAAAAGGGATTCCGTGAAGCCCGTGGTTTACTTTAAATTACGTAGAAAGAATGCCTAAAAAAGAGCTAGACATTGCTTGTATGCGGAGGATGGTTTTATTTGCTGTGGTTTTTAGTCATTATTTAATCATTCACATCAGTCATGATTCCTTAATAAGCACACACAATTTTGTCAGCAGTTAATATATTTTAAGATAATATATTTAATAAATTAATTTTAATATTTTTCTCATATAAAGGTGTGTGTTAAGCATTTTTTTCAAAGATTATTTTTTTTAAGTGTACACTTTAGGTATAATGGGCAGTGGTCTATTTTGCAATGTAAAATGTCTCTTACTAAACAATGATGCCACATATTTCATACTGTATATCCTATATTTTACTGATTTTTTTCAATATTTTATAATAGTATTTCCCATAACCTAACTAGAACCCTCCCCTTTCTTAACTATTGTATTTTGTTTCTCAAGATACAAGTCTAATACAACCTTCATGTTTATTGTTGCAAAGGCCGATCCACCAGCACTGCCTTGCCCACTGATGTGTCAGGGGATTCAAAATCCCTGCATGAATTACTTGCTAAGGCAGTTTTAGCTGCCCACTTGACAAACTCATTGACATAAATGTCGGGAATGTCAAAATTCCAGGCACTTGGGGGCAGATTTAATTAGCCACGGGGTTGTCCCAGCAACTAATTGCCAACCAAAATCCCCATGGCGCGTGGAAAAACTATTCAATGAAATAGCATTTTCCAGCACTGTAAAATCAGTAAACACATTGATTCCGTGTAAACTGCGTAATCAATGTGTTTTTTCCCTGCGTGCGAGGCCGATTTGGTGGTTTGAACATGGATTTTACATTGCACCTCCAGGAGCTGCGAGGTAAAGGCCGACCTGCGCACAGGGTCTTGAGGACTGCTGCGCGAGGAATCCCCAGCAATTTAATTGGTCTGGTGCGGCAACCCCGCGGCTAGTTGAATCTACCCCTTAGAGAATCAAGCTGAAAGATTAAGTTCTATTCTATGACATTGGATCTAATGCATCAGTAATCATATACCAAACCTCTATAACAAAAAATGAGAAGCATCAATATATGTTAGACTGCGTATAATTGGAGATGTGCGCCAACCCCCGTGTTTTGGTTTTGGATTTGGATCTGTATCTCCTCGTGTTTTGGATCTGGATTGGATTTGCCAAAACTGCCCTTGCGTGTTTTTGTTTTTTGTTTTGGATCAGTATTTTTTCTAAAAAAAATCATAAAAACAGCTAAAATCACATAATTTGGGACTGTTTTTGTTCCTATAGTATTATTAACCTTAATAACATTTATTTCCACTCGTTTACAGTCAATTTTGACCACCTCACAGCTGGGCAGCACAAACAAGTGGCAGTTCAACTTCCAACATGGCACATCAGGAAACAAATGTTTTTATTATTCAAGAGAGGCCTGAGGGAGTTGGAGTATGTATGTAGTTGAAGGCAGGGACAGGAAGGGTTGATTGGTATTAAATTTAATTTCATTATTTGATTCTGAAGTAAATTTATGAGGGAGGAGGGGATGAGAGGAGGCATTTACAAAAAAATATTTGACTCACTCACATCAGTCCTTGCCCCAGAGGAATCCTTGAGCGCCATGCCTGCTGCTGCTGGGAGTGGATTTTGTCATCCCAGAAGGGGTCCAGGAAGACTTCTAGTAGTGCTTTCCAAAATTGACTGTTAAATAATCCTTTGCAGAGATTCCACATGAAAAGCAATTCCCAACCTGGATAGGAACATTAAAGAAACATAGTTAGTGGCCTTCAAACTGCTTTTGTACCCACTATCCACTTAACCAGCACAGAATCTGTGGCAGATATGTGGACAAGTGGAACATATGAAATGCAATATTTCAGATTATGGTTTAAGTCTTACATTGTGCCTTTCTTGAGATTTCTTGAGCGCCATGCCTGCTACTGTGTGTGGATTTTCATCCCAGAAGAGATGAAGACATTGTTTTGTCTTCCCAACAGACACAGATCTGAAGAGATGTAAAGAACTACTGGCAGGAAAAAGAGGCAATTTGGAGGCCCTTACAAAAACTGGCTTTGCTTTACTTGAGCTGCCCACCCTCAGAAACAGTTTTCAGCACAGCTGGGAACCTTGTCAGTGATCGGCCTGAGAATACTTCCCCAAAATGTGTAAAGATGATGTCCATCAAAATGAACTGCAAATTCTACGAGAACGACCATCAATTACATGCAAAAATTACAGAGGCACCTGTAATGGTGAATCCAGTGTGGACAAATTAATATTGTGTGAAGAAGATGATGTATACATCACCCCAGATTATACCATCACCCAAACCAATATCATCATCCCGTCCTGTGTTGTGTATAAATTACAGCTGCGCTCCCTATTAGACTGGGGATTCATTGTCCACTTTAGTGGATGTGAGCTCCATTTCATTCCATATCACCACACCCCCTACACATCTTCTGACCTGGTCTACAGGAGGAGCAGCTGCACTCTGGAATACGGTTGCATGGAGTCTGACTCGCTGAAATTCAGGTAGAGGGACCATGGAGTAGGGACACTGCATTTTGCACTTACAGTGTGACAATATTTTTTACGAATACACCTCTGCAGCTCCTGCCCCCGGATGGACACAGCAGCCCTTCCCTAGATGAACACAACAACCCCTGGATGGACACAGCAGCCCCTGGATGGACACAGCAGCCACTGCCCCTGGATGGAATTTCTGAAATTTTTTTTGGCACTTGGTTGGAAGAGCACGCCTGAACGAGACAACAGTCCCTTGATAAACGACACAGGCAGCACCCCTGCACACCTACATTGCTGATAAGTGTGACTAATGCGCACACACACACAGAAAAAATATAAAAATTTTTTGCCACTTGTTGGGGAGGAGAGCACCCATGAACGAGGCAGCAGCCCCTTGATAAACGACACATGCAGCACCTCTGTGCAGCTACATTGCTGATAAGTGTGGCTAATGCGCACACACACACAGATATAAAAAACACTTTTATTTGTTTATTTTTTTGCATTTGGGGGCCCCTGAAAGAGGCAGCAGCCCAAGGCTGTCTTAACAGCAGTGCAGGCCCCTGGGCAAAGCAAAGCACTCGGGCCCCTATTAAACAGTCCTCTTCCCGGGGATGGGAAGCTAACGGTGGAGTCTGTGCCGGGGGAGGGGGGGTTGTTATCGGCAGAAATACAGAAGTCATTTACAGGAAAAAAACACAAGTCACAGTAGGAACATGTACAGTACAACAAATTTCCTATGCAGTGCCCCCAGTAGTGCTCCTTATACAGTGCCCCCAGAAGTGGTCCCCCTATGCAGTGCCCCTAGGAGTAGTCCCCCCTATGCAGTGCCCCAGTAATAGTACCCCTATGCATTGCCTCCAGTAGTAGTCTCCCTATGCATTGCCCCCAGTAGTAGTCCCCCCTATGCAGTGGCCCCAGTAGTAATCTCCCTATGCATTGCCCCCAGTAGTAATCCCCCTATGCATTGCCCCCAGTAGTAGTTCCTCCTATGCAGCGCCCCAGTAGTAGTCCCCCCTATGCAGTGGCCCCAGTAGTAGTCCCCCCTATGCATTGCCCCAGTAGTAGTCTTCCTATACAGTGCCCTCAGTAGTATCCCCCTATGCAGTGGCCCCAGTAGTAGCCCCCCCCTATGCAGTGGCCCCAGAGTCAGCCCTAGCCAAATTAATGCCCTAGGCAAGATTTTTGCTGGTGCCCCCCCACACATGTGGGATCCTTTCTAGGGATGTAACCTCATGGAAGGAGTGCTCCCCTTTGGAGTATTGCTGTGCTCCCCTTTGTCACCAGCATCATCTCCCTGCATCACTTCAGTTCAACCCCCTGCGTTAATCCAAGCCACCCTACGGTGTCATTCCAGGTCACCCCATGATGTGTCCAGCTCATGGCTCCTATGCCTGTTTAGCACCAGACAATTTTATCCTGTGAATGACCCTCCACCTCTATGTATAATTATTCAATTATTGCCCCCACTTTATGTATATTTATTATTTAATTCTTTACTGCCACTGCCCTCCTGACCACCCACCAGCTCCACCATTATATTTTTTATTTATTTATGTACACAGTGGTGGTCAGTGTAAGAATTATCTGCTCCATTAGTGTCCAGTCGGGGAGGTTACTCTGAGCTGGAATGAAACAGCTGAGCCGCGAGGGGAGGCACCATCCACATCACTTATTGGGCAGAGCACACTGGGAACTCTGTGACTCCTCTGACAGTAGTCAATTGATTGGCAGCCAGCGGGGACAGGGCACTTTAACCCCTGGGTCTCAGTCACAGAGAGAATAAGCCTGAGTGAGAAGAGGGACATATAGGATTCAAAGAGGCGAGGTGAGGTGCCTCCTTCTCCTCCAGCCAGACTACCTCCAGGCTCCATCCTCTTTATTCATTACAGAATGCGGCCAGCCATGGTAGACTAATAATGAGTCAATCTGACTCATTTATAGTACTGCTCTAATAATGCCGTCGGCAGCTGTCCCATTCATTGCAACGGGTAATGCACCCTGGGCCCCACACTACCTTATCCCTGCTTCTGGTTGAATGCTGAGCCGCCCTGTCTGACTGCGGTAGCAAGAGGCAGAACAGCCATCTGCCAATCCAGCCGCATCCCTGCTCCCAGCTGCTGTCCGCACATCCACCCTCCTCAACGCTCTCGGCTGCATACTGAGCTGCCAGGTAGCGGTAGTCAGAACAGCCATCTGCCCATTCAGGTGCCCCAAACAGCTTCTGGCCCTAAGCTTGGAATGCCCCCTATGCAGTAGTAATCCCCCCTTTACAGTGCCACCAGTAGTAATCCCCCCTATGCAGTGCCCCCAGTAGTAATCCCCCTATGCATTGCCCCCAGTAGTAATCCCCCCATACAGTGCCCCCAGTAGTGGCCACCCTCCCCATACAGTGCTGCCCATAGTGGTCCCTCCTGTACAGTGCCCCTAATAGTGCCTCCCCCTATACAATGCCCCCAGTAGTGGCCACTATCCCCATACAGTGCCCCCAGTAGGCCCCCTATATAGTGCCCACAGTAGCACCCCTCCCTATGCTCTGTGAGTCCCCCTTACATACACAAAAACAGCAACTTACCTGATCCCCACTCCTGCCGATGACTGCCGCTGTCCACTCCTCTGGGCCCACTCTCGCTCTGCACTAAGGGATGGAAGAGATGTTCATGACATCTCTCCCATCACCTGCTTCGAGGGGACCCGGAAAGCGGAGCTCATGAGTGAGCTCCATCCTGCTCCCTCTGTGGATGATGCAGCAGCCAATGAGAGTCTGTCTGACTCTCATTTACTGCTATAACAAACACACAGCCACAGCTGGCGGCTGTGTGTTTGTAAACTGTGTAGGGCAGACCACTCTTACTGTGGTCTACTATACACTTGGGGCCCGAGGGACACTAGTGGGGGTGCAGCAGCAGTTATGGGCCCCTGCACACAGTGGGCCCCGGTGCAATGCAGCACCGCTAGTTTCCCCCCTGAGCCAGTACCCACCTCTGCCTCCTCCCCATGCAGGACTATTAGTGGTGGCAGCTATGCGATGGGGGGTAGGGGTGCTATCGGCCACGGGCCCTTGGAATCCTGGGGCTCTTGGGCAACTTCCTATTTAGCCTATAGGTAGAGACGGCCCTGCAGCAGCACCTTGATAAATGACACAGGCAGCACCCCTGCACAGCTACGTTGCTAATAAGTGAGGATAACGCACACACACACACACACAGAAATAAAAAAGTATTTACATATTTTTTTGGCACTTGGGGGGAGTGCACCCCTGAATGAGGCAGCAGCCCCTTGATAAACAACACATGCAGCACCCCTGCGCTGCTATGTTGCTGATAAGTGTGGCTAATGCACACACATACACAGAAAAAAAACACTTTTATTAATGTATTAATTTTTGGGGGGTACTTGGGGGTGGAGAGCACCCCTGAAGGAGGCAGCAGCCCCTTGATAAATGACACAGGCAGCACCCCTGTGCAACTACATTGTCTGTTAAGTGCGGCAAACGCGCGCACACACAGAAAAAAAACACTTTTTATTTTCATTTTTTTCACACTGTGGGTGAAGAGCACCCCTGATGGACAGAGCACCCCCTGGACAGCACAGCAGCACCTCTTTATGGACTGCAGTGACACAGGAGCCACTAAAGCCCCTATCTTCTGTATGCTGCACAGCTCCTATAGAGTATAGACAACACAGCCCTTATGGACACCAGCACAGCACAGCCAGCCTCTATGGACAACAGCAGCCAGCCCTATTGGTAAACAGCAGCCAGTCCCTATAGACAACAGCAGGCAGCCTCTTGCACAGCAACAACACAGCCGTACAGCCCCTTCCTTGTGTCCTCTTCACTCTCCACAGCCGGAATGAAAACGGCAACAAGTGCGGGGAACCTTTATACAATCCAAAACCCACAAGAATCTGATAGCTGGATGATGACGTTTTGCCTCACTTTGAGATCTGAGTCAGGCGGGAAAACCCGAGCTGGCTTTCATCCGACTCGGATCTGCAAAATTCGGGTGGGTTCGGATCTCTGAGATCCGAACCTGCACATCTCTACATAAAATGCATATTTTGTATGTAAAATTATACTAATGCACAGTATTCTGTATAATCTCTGTATATTTTGAAAGTCCAATAAACATATTTAAAAAAAGAAAAGCATATTTTTCCATTTATATTTTTATATACTGTATATAAACAATGTGAATAGCAAATATGTCTATAATTTTTAGACTAGTAACATGCATCCACAGTATACAACAAGTTCAGGCTTAAACTTGTGTCAGAATGTATAAATAATAATATTTTTGTTCACAACATATAATTTTAATTGAAAAATTGTTAAATTGCTTAAGTTTAATAATCATATACTAATTAAATAAAAAAATACTTATATTGCATGAATTGTCCAATTACATGAATAATTATACCATTCATTACAATTTAAAATAAAAAAGAAAGATAACACAAACAACATTAACAGATTTATAAAATGCCTTGCCTCACAGAATAAAAGGCATAATCAAACTTTGTGCATAATTTTATAAACTGAATATTACACTCTAATATACTTTGGTATATTATGGTAGCATGATGCCATCATATTCAGGACACTTTTTCACAAAAACTATTCTCTTTACTGTGTGGCTATACACTTTTTAAGATCTGAAGCTTCATAACCTTTAAAGCAAATTTTTGAGTGTCCAATAAAGCAGTGATGCATTAAATAAGCTCTAGTATTTTCAATGGTGCCATTGTATGGGGATAGCCTTTATTTTTAGAAAGTGAAAATTTGTCAGTGATGACGTTAGATTTAATGAGACACATAATAGAGTTACTATACAGAAGACACCACCTGACATGTTCCTCATGATCAGGGTTTACAGGATGAGTGACTACATCAATAAAGCAATGTACGCAACAGATTACCCATTATTTAAAGAGCAGATAATTGAAATATTAGCTGCTATGTCTGAAAACATGTACAGCAATGTATGTATCAACAACTTGGGCTATTCAAGTTCAAAGTAAACAAATAATTCCTAAACTAATAAATAGAGATGCGCAGTTCAGTTCTCCAGAAATCCGAATCCACCCAAATCTTGTGAATTCGGACAGATCTGAGTCGTGGTTCTGATATCCTGAGGAGATCTGGACAGATCCGAGTCGCGGATCTGATCACCTGAGGGGATCTGGACAGATTTGAGTCGTGATTCTGATCTTCCCACGGTTCAGAATTCTGATTTTATATCCAAATTACATGATTTTAGTTGTGTTTGAAAACATTTTATCAATTCTTTTTTTTTTTTTAAACCAGATCGAAAACCAAAACCAAAGCACTTGAGTGTGGTTTTGCAAAACCAAAACACAAAGATGAATCCAGATCCAAAAACAAAAACAAATCACGGGGGTCAGCACATATCTCTACTAATAAAACTAGCACTACCACTCATGTCTCTCTGCTTTCCCAGAACAGAAAGGTTTAGGCAAAGAAAATCTCTGAACTAGAAGCCCAAATTGTTGATATGGACCAAAAAAAATTCCAAGAGAAAGCCGAGACTTATCAAGGGAGGGGCATACTTTACTTTACGCCTTCATTCATACATTCATACAGTATACATTCTGAGTACAGTTTCCTACTTCATTCAGATATACAAAGATTAAAAAGACTCATGTTTTACACCAAGGGGAAAATCTACACCCATTACTATATTTTAAATGACACACGTATAGGCAAATAATTTTAAATACATTTGTAAAAGCTACTGGAAAAATAGTTTTTATTTATTTAAGTAGGGCTACCTTCTATTGGAGTAGAAGAAAAAAACTGCGCTCTGATATTTAGGTTGAGACATGGGAATGACACATCAATATATAAAAAAGTTTAATACTTTAAAATAATAACAAAAAACAAAAAACACAAATGCAAACACAATATAGTGGATATAAAATAAATAATCAGGACTGCTAAATTAGCTCATAAGAAATGTAAGAGGCAGGTAATTAGCAAGCATGCAGATTTAGGGAGTTGATCAGGCTCCAAAATCTAAAAACACACTCTCCTATATTATTGGCTAAGCCATATACCTGTATATATATGAACTATATAATGCTGTAGTAAATTAGATTTATAAAGGCAATGATATAACCTATAGCTACTTGGCTAGCTATCCCCAACAATGTATCAATAATGATATTAATGGAACCCATTGAGAAAAGTTTTTTTCAGTTTAGTATCAAAGTCACAGATGGTATGGCCGTTCTCAGATATAGAAAGTGAGGCTGACCGTGTGATCCAAAAACACACCTGTGTATAGCAAGTGGAAAGGTACCCTATTGTGCATTAACCAGTCACAAAGAGTTCTGCTGGGTACTTAGATAATTAAAGCTGTCGATGAATACCTGTAGATAAGAACCATGCCGTCCCTTTACACAAAGGAGATTGGAGCTGGAGTTGCTCGATATAGTTCAGCGGGAGATGCTGAGCATAAGTGTCCAACACGTCTGTAGCCCGCTTGTTCTCTCGTGGTCGGAGTCAGTGCCCGTCTTTGTGCTGACAGCCGCCAGGACCTCCGTCAGCAGTCACGTGACTCAGATCCGCGTCTGGAGTGAACACCGAAGGATGCTGCGGGCAGGACAATCCGTCTCAGTCTCAACCACTATCCAGCATGGGACGCCAGAGGAGAATGCACCTGGGAGACCCACCTAATTGGGCGGTGGTCTAACAATGAATCCAAAACTCACAGGATGCCTTTCAGGCTGGTTATCAATGTAGCAGCATCTGGTTCCAAATGGGGAATAGCTTCAGTGGCTTGTGTGGAGAGCAGCAACCTCGGCTTTCATTGGCAGCTTTAATTATCTAAGTACCCAGCAGAACTCTGCGTGACTGGTTAATGCACAATAGGGTACCTTTCCACTTGCTATATACAGGCATGTTTTTGGATCACACGGTCAGCCTCACTTTCTCAACGGGTTCCATTAATATCATTATTGATACATTGTTGGGGATAGCTAGCCAGTAGCTATAGGCTATATCATTGCCTTTATAAATCTAATTTACTACAGCATTATATAGTTCATGTATATACAGGTATATGGCTTAGCCAATAATATAGGAGAGTGTGTTTTTAGATTTTGGAGCCTGATCAACTCCCTAAATCTGCATGCTTGCTAATTACCTGCCTGTTACATTTTTTATGAGCTAATTTAGCAGTGCTGATTATTTATTTTATATCCACTATATTGTGTTTGCATTTGTGTTTTTTGTTTTTTGTTATTATTTTAAAGTATTAAACTTTTTTATATATTGATGTGTCATTCCAATGTCTCAACCTAAATATCAGAGCGCAGTTTTTTTCTTCTATTATTTATGCTTGTGAGGTTGGCAATCACCTCTTTAATACTGCTGCACTGATATTTGAATTACTGGCTCGTTAGCGCTGAGGTGTTTTCTGTACCTTCTATTGGAGGACTTGTTTAAAAAGGGGTTTTCCTATTATGAAATGTTAGAATTTTCAAAGTTAATTTGTTACAAACAATATCACCCTATACACACGGAGGTCCCAAGTTCACCTGGCGTCAGACAGAAGGAGCCGAACAGGGGTAAGGAATCCAATTGAATCCATCTTTGTAACCCCAGACCTCCTTCCCATAGGAAGTGGCAGAGATCCATGAATCAGCGCCCTCTGAAGATTTGGATCTTGGTAATATTTTGACCCCCATAAAATAGTATGGGGACATTGAGCCAGATTGGGACTGAAAGGTAAGCAGGAGATATCTGTGATATCTCTTGCGTTACCTTTATTATTAATGGGCCCGATACTTGATTTCTACAAAAGTATGTAAAATGTAAATTTTCACCTACATTTGCAGAAATTAAAGGATAATGAATAAGACACCACAGTATCACCTCATGATGAAAACAAAGGACTCCTTAAAATCAACCAATAACATTATTCAAAACCGAAATATATAATAATAAAGAGTGGTCAAAAAGTCTCTATGCACATTGTCTGATTCAGAGGTGGAGGCTGTAGAACAATTGTGCTATAATATGCAGAAGCCACAAAAGGTTTCCTAAGTAATAAGATGTCCACCGCCAACTTCTCTGATCCAATGATGCGTCTGGAGATGCAGCCATCTCTAACTGCATGATCATCAGACATCTGAGTAACCCTCAGCTTACTCAGGATGTTAAGTGCAATCATGTTGCTGGGGCCAGTGAAGCTACATCCAAGGATGCAGCCATTGGATTTGGCGCACCTAGAAATGCATTTTCTGAGATGCTCCATGTCTCCGCCCCTTACCCACCTCCAAATGGCTGCAGCATGTCAATCATGCTGTGGCTTAGGGGGCAACCGTCATTAGAGACAAAGATCTGCACATGTGCAGTACAGATGCTGCATATGCGCAAATCTCCAAACATCAAAGTTTTACATAAACCATCGGGTTTGCATACAACTCTGAATTAGGCTCATAGGGATAATTTAATACAAAATGTATAATTTTTAACAAAATATAATCTTATTTACAGAATACTTTTTTCACAAAATGTAGATATCCCTTAAGAATGCCTTTGAAAAAAATGTGAAATATGAATCACCTGAAGGAACGTATTCAAAATGCAATTTCATGCATAACACTAGATACATTAACAGGAGTTCACCATGAATGGGAGATTGCATCCGTATATTTTTTCAGAGTTTTAACAACCATAAAGAGAATATTTTATATATACCGTAAAGTTACATTTTGTTAAAAAGTATCAATTTACCCTCTGTATTAGAACCGCACTGTATAAGTAAGGAACGAGGCATATAGTAGACATACAGAAAGTGTAGAAAAAAAAAGCGAGGATGTCCCAAAAAGTACAACAGTACTCATAAAAGAAAAAAACAGGTGAGGGAAAATAGAGAGAAAAAGAAAAAGAGGAGGGTCTATTTACAAAGCCTTGGATGGAGATAAAGTGACTGGAGATAAAGTACCAGTGAATCAGCTCCTAACTGCCATGTTACAGGCTGTGCACTTTATCTCTGTCCTCTTTATCTCCATCCAAGGCTTAGTAAATAGACCCCTTACAGAGATAAAGAAAGAGAGAGATGGAGTTAGAGTGGGAGAGAGATGAGCTTAAAAAAGGATGAAGAAGTACTGAAGACAGATAGATAGGAGGAAAGAGAGAAAAAGAAAACCCAGGCAGCACTGATATAATTATTGTTTAACCACTTGCCTGGCATGGTCGCATCAAATGCCGATAAAGCCTTTGTTAGTCTCCATAGACAATCTCTCACTGCCTTTGGAGCAGGTTGACAGACCATTTGAGAGACACTGTGACTGCTTAATGTTAGTGCTGTGCTGAAGTGCTGTTTTATTTGGGGAGTTGGACATTAAGGGGTTGATTAAGCCCGGACGCTAAGCTGCACTCTTTCGCTGTCAAAAGAGGCCGGGTATGCAAATTCCGCGATCGCACTGTCTCGTGTAAGGATGCCCTCTATGTTTTGGAGAGCAAAGGCAGAGTGAGCGCACGCCGGTGTAGAGACGGACACTTTTCTTTCTTAGCACACGTCATCTCCAGGAAGTGTATGATTAATCTGAACCATCGTGAACCATCGGAGCTACACGCAGAGCTTGAGGTAGACCCTACCCCACCGCAAGCACTGCGATCACTGCAGGCTGAAATACAACCAAGTGATGTGTACAATGATGCTTCCATGCTAATTGTGCACACCCATTAAACTCAGTTTTGACGCCCAGACTTGTATGCGTTCGCACATCCACTCCACCATTCTCAAGCACCTTCCCTTGTTACCACCCACAAAATGGCACTCAAAGTAGTGCTCATACTTTGTGTTAAGAGCGCACAATTCCTGATCACAATGACTGGTTCGCCTATGCGCACTGCGATGCATATGCATGCGCAGACAGGTGACAATCACCCATAGCATGCATCCGCTGCTTAGTGTCTGGGTCTGAATCAACCCCTGAGTTCTGTCACTACTAGAGAGGGAGAAGAATGTTTAATTAGAACCTGACAGGCAAATATTTATTTTAATGTTTCGTTTATTTTTTATGACAAATATAACAAGCTACCCCAGGAGACGGCACCCCTTAAACTGATCTTGCAACACATGGTGGAGAATGTGAGCATTGCGCTTAAATTACAGCCATAAAAAGTTATGTGGAAAATTTAAAGTGGCAGTAGCCCAATTATGTTTTTGTTTGCTGTTGGGAAAAGACTGTTATGTTGCGAAATTCCTGTTGGTATCATTGTCATATGCTTAGGGGAACCAGATTCTGCTTCCCACATACACCACGAAATAACATAGAAGACAAGTGCTGCTACAGCCTACTGCGGCTCAGCAGAAAGCTACCAGGGTGCAGCAATTGGCCATTGAGGAGGCCCAGAGGCAACAGCAATTAGATGCTGATGAGATCTCGAGGCAACAGCAATTAGATGCTGATGAGATATGGAGGCAACAGCAATTAGATGCTGATGAGATCTGGAGGCAACAGCAATTGGCCATTGATGAACTACAGAAGAGACAACAAATTGATGCTGAAGAAAACCAGAGGCAGCAGCACCAAGACTCTGATACCCTAAAAGGTGGTGTAGCACCTGGCAACACTGACTGGGAATTCCTCCTCAGATAACGATAAAAGATATCCTTTAAAACTGTGATTGATAGCTTTCATCTATAGTGGGCAGATATTTTAGAGGGGTGGGCGTGGCTATAATGAGGGAATAAATAGATGGCGGCCATTTTAATCATTGCATTTATGCTCTGTGGCTAGTTTGGTTTGGTTTATACCTGCTGAACGCTGTTGCATTGCTCATTTGCTGTGGTTTGTTTTTGGCTTGTCTTTAAACAAACTGTACTTATTTCTCTTCCTCATGGATCCTTCTTATCGCTATCGTGTGATGACAGCATATGCTGGAGTCGTGCTTTTAGCTGATAGGGAGAGGTCTGAGAGACGGAGAAGGGTGCACTCATGCTGGACCAGGGAGTGGTTGCTGCAGAGGGATACTCTGTCGCACATGCCACTGCTGATGGGACTACGTGAGAACAACCCTGATGACTTCCGAAACTATCTGAGGATGGATGATGTCACCTTCCGGGAGTTATTGAGTTTGGTGAAGCCCTATATCGAGAGGCAGGATACGAGGATGCGAAGGGCCATACCCCCTGAGGAGAGGCTGATTGCTACCCTGCGGTTCCTGGCGACTGGCAGATCCCTTGCTGACTTAAAGTTTGGCACCCTCATCTCTGCGCAAACTTTAGGTCGCATAATTCCGGAGACCTGTCGAGCCATATTTATGGTTTTGAAAGCTGAGTATTTTAAGGTAATCACATTTTATACTGTTCATTTATTAAGTGATCCAGGAACCCATTACCCTCCTCTCCCCTCAGAAATGTTTGTATGTGCAGGACTCCTAGTATACACGAGCAGGTCCCCGCAGTCTGCCCTAATCTGTCACACATCATGTGCTGCCCCTCTAAATGCTGCAGGATCCCACTTTCCCCCCCCTTGAAATGTGTATGTACAGGACCCCACTATTCTCCCCCCCTTGAAATGTGTATGTGCAGGACCCCACTATTCCCCCCCCCTTGAAATGTGTATGTGCAGGACTCCACTATTCCCCCCCCCCTGAAATGTGTATGTGCAGGACCCCACTATCCCCCCCCTTGAAATGTGTATGTGCAGGATCCCACTATTCCCCCCCCCTGAAATGTATATGCACAGGACTCAGAGTAATTTTATTTGCTAAAACACACCTCACACTTTTTTAATATTCAGTTTTTAATTTGGAATATAATGGGGTTGATGTATGAAGGCCAAAAGCAGTATCAGCGCACGTTTTGTGCGCTGATACCGCTTCTACCTGATGTATGATCGGGGGTGTGGACGGTAAATGATAGGGGCGCTATGCGCCCTTGTCATTATCGGCGCTGCTATGAACAAGATAACAGCGCCGAGCATAAGGGCTATGTATGAACGGTCATACCACATGACCATTCGTCTGGCTGTAGCTGTCGTTATGGACAGCTACAGCCTTGCGCTAGCCTATACCCACAACAGGGACAGCGCTGTCCCTTCTGGGGCTGCTGCCAGCTCTAGGGCTGCACGTGGGGATCTCACAATACTGGCGAGATCCCGTGCATTTTCAGTGGAGCCGGCCGAGACAAGAGACACAGTGCATCAGCACTAGGCTGATGCGCTGTGCTCTCTAGCGGTTAGCGCTGGAGGGAGGAATTAACACTCCCCCTCTCCATCCGATAAGATGCTCTTACATGTTATCGGTAGTGCTTTCTGCTTCGCCTCGGAAAGAGGCGAGGCAGGAAGTGGTATAGGGGCACGGTAAGTCCCGCTATCATACATCTACCCCAAAGTGTTTAAATGTTTTTTTGTGTATTTTCTTTTTTTTAGTTTCCATCTACCGTGGAGGAATGGCAAACAATAGCGCAAGAATTTGAAGATAAGTGGAACTTTCCAAATTGCGGAGGGGCAATTGATGGGAAGCATGTGCGCATTGTCCCACCGGCTAATAGTGGCTCACTCTACTTTAACTATAAAGGTTATTTTAGCCTTGTGTTGATGGCAATTGTCAACGCCAACTATGAATTTATTTTTATAGATGTCGGTAAAAATGGCCGTGCATCAGACGGTGGATCATTTAAGGACACTGAATTTTACCATCGTATGATATCTGAGCCCTCAATTTACCGCCTGTTTCACAATGCAAGCATCAAATGAACTTTGTGTTTGTAGCTGATGCGGCCTTTGCCTTACAGGAGAATGTATTGAAACCCTATCCGCAAAGGGGTTTAACCGGCGTATCTTTAACTATCGCCTTTCAAGGGCTAGGCATACTGTTGAAAATTCATTTGTGTGCCTAGGTGCAGCAGGTTTAGAATTTTCTATACACCTATTAATCTTGAAATTACAAAAATTGAATGGGTAGTAATGGCCTACTGTGCTCTACACAACTTGTTACGGCGTAAAGCAACATCGCAAACACACTTACCTACCTCTGTTTTGGAGCGGACCGAACAAACGGTGAACAATGAACTCTTGCCATCAGTATCTCAATCCAGAGTTCCTCTGGTTGCATCAGGGCGTGCAAAAGCAATAAGGGAGGAAAACCTCCATTTCTTCAATGGTGTTGGTGCGGTGGAATGGCAAGAAAATTACATCTAATGGTTTATTATACCCATACTTAATAATTTGTAAATTAAAATAAAAGTTTTTACAAGCACTGACTATTGGATACTTATTTGTTTTAAATTTACTAAAATGTCATTAGATTATGTACCAAATTGTTCTTATTTTAAGTTTACTTATGCTTTTAGATCAATTCATTTGTAATTATTCTTTTTTATTGTAGATAAATAGTATAAAGTTTTTGTTTTTTTTTCGAAGTTTTTTTTTAAAAGGTTCTTTTTTTGGTTTTATAGGACAACATCTGGATATAATATGGGTATTAAATAATGATTAGGTGAGAAAATTGTGGGCCTGAGTCAGATACGGTCGCTCTGACACAGCGCTCGCTCAGAATCAGTCCTTTTTTTTTTTAAATGGAGCAGCCTCTTGGCCGCACGCATAGCTGTGGGTGACCACCCACAACTATTGCAAGCGGCCAAGATGATGGTTGCGATGGTCAAGACCATCACGACCATCCGGCTTGCAACGAGATCCTTGTGGTAGGGTCTCGGCCATCGCAAGCCCCGAAGAGCTTTCGGCACTAACAGAGCCAGAAGCTCTCCACTGACATCACTTGTGAAGGCAGGCGTTACGTTGGGAACACTTCCGTTTGGGCGTCCACCCCCCCGGCCCGACCACCAAACGGGGAAAGCTGTCACTCACCATCGACAGATCGCCCCCTTTGGTGCGAGACCCAGAGCGACGGAGCATCCCGACGCTAGCCGGGTCTCGCTCATGTGCACGACGGAGCCGGCTCCATCGTGCGCATGCCCAGTACTCAAACATCGACCCACTTGCGAGCGCACAGCGCTTGCGACCAAGTCAGAATCAGGCCCTGAGTTTACAAATGATTCTGGTTCAGTATACATATGATAAATGGTATACACATATTCAATACACATACATTGGTTAATGAAAATTACACCCACAACCAAAAATGTATTCTACATGAATGTACCATCAATAAAGAAAAACACAAGACCAGAGTACTGAATTATAAAATTTTTATAAGTTTAAAAAAATAAATAAATAAATAAATCTGGGCCGGATTCATTGAATGTTACCAGGCCAATGAGTGCCTCCTCAATAAGGACTACTCCAAAAATGAAAAGCTTCAGGCACTGAAATAAGTGTAATATACAGTCGGGAGCTAAACAGTGATGTTAACATAAGCAGGGTGAAGAACAAGAAATAGGGTTCAAAAACAGTGGGCCTGATTCAGAGCCGCTTGTAAGTGGCCGCTCGTTCGTTCCGAGCGATGTTTGCACAACTGCGCATGCGTACGGATCGTAATACGCATGCGCGAACCAGTCAGTGCGGCCGAAAATCGTTTGTTCGCTAAATAGCGAATGCCTGCTATTTTGAGTGACAGGAGGAGGCGTATGTGGGTGGTAACAGGGGAAGGTGCTTGAAAACGGGGAGTGGAGATCCGAACGCAGGCGTGCTTAAAGGTCAAAACGGGCGTTTTATGGGTGTGCATAATTAATACAGCAGCGTCATTGACCACGTCACTGGGTTATTTTATAGTCAGAACTGCTCACAAGATTGCGGTAGGAAAAACCAACCACAAGAATAGCGAGCAGTTCATACGCTGGTCGATGTACTCGATTAATCTAATAAATAGCGGACATGACGTAGGATGCGAGCAGCCAGGGGGCGTAGTTTTCCAAAAAACGACCGCATGTTTTGTTCGCTCGTTCAGACCTAGAGGCATGAACAGACCGCAAAGAGCGAACGGTTCATTTGAATAGCCACCCCTTTTTTCTGAACGAGCGAGCGCAAAAAGCGTCCGGCTCTGAATGAGGTCCAGTGTCCATGGGAGCACAAGAAGTATGCAGAAATCAAAACGTTCGGAAAACAGGTGCAAATGAAGTACATTTGCCAAACTTAAGGCACTATGTACATGCTCAAATTCAGCCTTGACAAAGAACCAAAGAAAAAGAAGTTTCAAATTTTTGAATCACTGAAAAAACCGAATATTAAAAAATTAATAATTAAAATAAAGCTCATCACCGGCCTCCAGCGTGGCATGTGCACTCATCCATGATGAGCACACTTCACTGCTGGATGTGGTGGGAATGGGAACTGGTGTCTGTGGGGCGCCCGACGCATGATAGGTGAGTGGATGTGACGGAGGAGGAATTAGCATTAATTGGGACGTGGGTCTATGAGGTGGGATAGGGAAATTATCAGAAGACAATGGGGTGGGCTGCACCATCATATATGACCCTACGTTACTATGCTCATCCAATTTTCCTTTGTGAGCTAGTAACAGAGCGTTATATATAATACGCTTGAAATGATGCAGCTGGTTTTGAGCCATGGTGTCCATTTCGTTGCTGATGTGTGCTGCAAAAGTTTGATTTGGACCGGGGGTACATTTAATACCTCATCTGCGTGACTCAAAAATTTGTCACTTCTTGACGGGCCAGAGGATGGAGTCCTGGAAGCCGACCTCCGGTTCTTGTTGGGTGCTGCCACTGCCGGCCTCTCAGTTGTAGACTCCATAAACTCTGTGGTCTTGGTGGTTGAAGGGACAGGATTCACATCCAGGACTTCCTCCTTGGAAAAATGACAAACGAAAAAAAAAAATTTTTTAGATATTAACAAAAAAAACATACATACGGTGCCTTACAAGTTGTTTTTTGAATTAAAAAAGCATAGCATTTGGAGCATCACCATCCTGTCCATCCTAGCAAAAAATAATACACTATGGCCCTGATTCAAACCCGGTCGCAAGCACTGAGCGCTAGCAACCGGGTCGATGGCGGCCTACAGCGCATGCGCATGACAGAGCCGGCTCCGTCGTGCGCATGAACGAGACCCGGATAGCGACGGGCAAACAGTCGCTCGGGGTCTCGCACTAAAGGGGTGGGCGATCTGTTGATGGTGAGTGACACCTTTAGTGGGCGGGCCGATGGTGTGGCTGCCCAAACGGAGGCATTCCCATGAGAACGCCTACCATTTTGGGCCGGCCCCACTGACATCACGAGTGATGTCAGTGGGAGAGATTTCGGCTCTGTTAGACCTACCACAAGGTAGGTTAAGACCTACCACAAGGGTCTCGTCGCAAGCCCGATGGTCGCGATGGTCTTGACCATCGCGACCATCTTCCTGGCCGCTCGCTATAGCTGTGGATGGTCTAAAAAAAAAAAAACGGTCCTGATTCAGAGCGAGCGCTCTGTCACAGCGAGCGTCTCTGAATCAGGCCCAATGTTCAATTAAAAAATACAATAATTTATTGGCATACCTGGTCCTGCCCCTCCACATTCTCCACGAGGGTCTCTTCTTCCTCGGGAACCAGCGAAGACTGCGCCCGTGTCTTTGGTTCTTGGTCAAGGATGAATTTGACCAAGTCATAATACCATAACTTTGGCTTTATGACTTCATCTGCACCTGCTCCCGAACGTTTTGATTCTTCATACTTCTTGTGCTCCTTCAGGAACACTGTTCTCAAACCCGACTGTATACCAACAATTTCTTCAGTGCCTGAAGCTTGACATCACGGTTGGAGCAGTCCCTATCTGCGTGCTTTCAAAGGCACTCATTGGCCTGGTACATTTCAATGAACCCGGCGATAAAAGCTCTGGATTGCGTTCCAGTCATGTCTGCAAGTGAGAAAAAAAAACAAAAATTATAAAACAAACAATAACACATGCATTACCCCATGCAGCACACCCCCATGCCTTTTATGCAGCACCCCCCCATGCCCTCTATGCAGCACCCCCCTTGCCCTTTATGCAGCACCCCCCCAATGCCCTTTATGCAGCACCCCCCCAAGTCCCTTTATGCAGCACACCCCAAGTCCATTTATGCAGCACCCCCCCATGCCTTTTATGCAGCACCCCCCCATGCCCTTTATGCAGCACCCCCCCTATGCCCTTTATGCAGCACCCCTCCAAATCCCTTTATGCAGCACCCCCCATGCCCTTGATGAAGCATCCCCCATGCCCTTTATGCAGCACCCCCCCAAGTCACTTTATGCAGCACCCCCATGCCCTTTATGCAGCACCCCCCATGCCCTTTATGCAGCACCCCCCAAGTCCATTTATGCAGCACCCCCCCAAGTCCCTTTATGCAGCACCCCTATGCCCTTTATGCAGCACCCCCTATGCCCTTTATGCAGCACCCCCCCAAGTCCCTTTATGCAGCACCCCCCCCAAGTCCCTTTATGCAGCACCCCCCATGCCCTTTATGCAGCACCCCATGCCCTTTATGCAGCACCCCCCCATGCCCTTTATGCAGCACCCCCCAAGTCCCTTTATGCAGCACTCTCCAATTGCCACTCCCTGCTTGTGTGCCCCCTCTTGTACCCCTTCCCAGTGCCAGTCCCCAGGGAGTGCTACATTGGTGGACAGTGGTTTACAAATAAATACTTACCGAGCTTCTATTTGTGATCCGCGTGGTCCTCCAAATAATGCAGCCTCTCTCAAGCTCCGTCAGGGCTGAATCCACAAAATGGAGGTGTGGGAGTATCAGGGAGTAGTGTCAGGGAGTGGTTCATCGTTTGATCGTTCACAGTGAATGATGTGTAAACGATGTGTAAACGATGTGCAAGCGATCTGCAAGTGATTTTAAAGCGATCCAGTGAAATTGACCAACTTGTTCACTCAATGGAGGAGACGATCAAACAATCAGCGTACATCATTAGAAACTATTTCTGCATGATTTGCAAACGATTTGTAAACAATTTTTAAACGATTTAACGATAACGATATCGTTATCGTTCAATCGCCTGCTAGAATCGTCTAGTGGATGTGCCCCATTATGGGTTAGGAATTGTTTGCAAAAGATGATTGATGATATAGAAGCATATTTAGTAACTTTTGAAAGAACACCTGAGAGTGAAGGTTGTCCTTAAAATCAGTGGGCAGGTCTTTTGGCACTCTTCCTGTCAGGAGAACCACAAAAGGCAAGAACTATGACAAAATAAAAACAGAAATTTTAACCTGTTTGTGTGTAACAATATCTTTTTGAGCACAACAAGTTATTTGCTAGAGATCCAAATGGATAAGCCTCCCTGCTCTCAAATGCATGATTTCATCCATCTAAAATATAAGTGGCTACAACCAGAGATAACAGGGTCACAGATCATGGAAAGGGTTGTTATGAACCAACACCTACAGCACGGTCACTGCCTGCAGCCCTGCAGAAGTGGGTGAGCCATATATACCCTAAAATGGCAGACCAGCAGGTTGAACTAGTGGATAAGTATGTGACAGCTGAGGACCTGATGACTGAACCCAACAACCCCTAGTCCTGTAACAGTGATCTCCAGTGACTTCTGGTAAGATTGTTCCAGAAAAAGGGTGCTGGGCAGTGGAATGAATTTAAAAATCCAGAGACTATAGGCTTGGATCCTGGAGATTGGCCAGCTGTGCCAGAAAGGTTCCCACCTACTGTAATACAAGACTTGCTAAAAATGTGATCAGATGTTTTAGATGTGGTGGCTTGGGCCATGTTGCTGATAATTGTCCATTTACCTCTGAAGCTATGCAATGTGATTTTGCTTATGTCAATCGCAGACTATTTTTTTTTTGCTCAGCTAGCCTGCACTGCAGACTCACACGCTGAGTCAGATAAACAAATGTGTATAAACGCTGTAAAAGACAAATGGGTAGAGGCTCTTTTAGATGCTGGTAGCCTGGTTACTTTTGTAAAGGCCAAGTTGGTGAACCTCTCAAAATGTCAGGGAAAAACTGATGGCACTAAAGTGAACATAAAAAAACGCAGTGTAGTCTGACTGTAGTCACTGAGGGATTAGTTCCTTCTTTGATATGATGCTATATTGGGGAGAGATTTTTCCCACATATGGAATCTGTGGGAAACCCAATTTGTTAAAGGAGTAATTAACCCAGACCAATTTGATAATGTTACTGATACATTTGCAGTGGTTGTGTTTCTGAGTCCAAAGTGTTCCCTTTTTCAAGCATGATTGGTGAGTTAGAGAATGATGAGAGCAGCAGTGCAGCACAGAATGATGTACCTGCTAAAGAGGTAGGAAATGTTTTTGAACCAATTGATTGTATGCCTGATTTTGAAGAAGAAAAGTGATCTCTGAACAGTTAAAAGTCCGTACTCTGGTAAAGGCTAGAGAAATGTAAAAGTGCTTGATGGAAACCCAGTAGAGCCTGAAAGTAGATTGTCATACTATCACATGGCAATACATGTAGATTTGTTGTAACAAGTGTCCAAAAAGAAGAGGATATTGTGGAACAATTGATAGTTACTAAGGCATATATAAGAATGGTGTTAGACTTGGCTCATGGTCATATAACTTCAGGACATCTAGGGGTAGAATAAACTTATCAGAGAATTTTACAGCATTTTTATCTGGCCAGAGGTCCATTATGATATATCTTAATACTGTGCTTCCTGCCCTGAGTGTCAGTACCATGCTCTCAGGCCACATTTTAGAAGTCTGCTTGTCCCGTTACTCACTATTGAGATCTTATTTGAGAGAAAAACTATGGATTTGGTTGACCCCCAAATAAGATCTGCCTGGGGTCATCAAAACATTATAGTAGTAATGGATTATGCTACCAGATACCTCAAAGATTGTGCAATATGTCAAGAAAGATAATTTTTAGAGAACTAGTACCTGTCTTTAGCACTGTGGGAATACCGTAGGAAATCCTAACTGTCATGGTACCCCATTGATGTCAAGAATCATAAAAGAGTTGTACCACCTGTTTAAGGTTTTTCATCTAAGGACTTCCATGTATCACCCTTAGACTATTGGTTTAGTGGAGATATTTAACAATACTCTAAAGAATATGTCAAAGAAAGTGATAAAGATGAGAATGATTGGGGCCATTTATTACCATATTTATTGCTGGCCATTAGTGAAGTTCCACAATCCTTAATGGGATTCTTGCCTTTTGATTTGCTGTATGTGAGACACCCACAGGGCTAGTTGGACATTGCAAAATAGACACAGGAGGGGTAACACAGGCCTTATAAAACTGTCATTGAACATGTCAGATTGAAAGCTCCACTGGGGCAGGGATTAATGTGAATGGACAAATACTCTCTGTAAAGCGCTGTGGAATATGTATGCTCTATATAAATAACTTGTAATAAATAAATAACAGCACTGTGCTTAATCACTCTAGACTTAACCAAAGGTACTGGCAAGTACCATTGACAGATAGTACAAACTGTTTTTTTTCTGCACTAGAGGGTCTGTTCCAATGCAAGATGTTGGCATTTGAGTTACAATAGACGCATATCTCCCTTCAGAGTTTAATGGATAAATTCTGTGGCCTCATATACAGTATGATGCGGCTTATCTTGATGATATAGTGATCTATAGCCATGATTAGCAATCTGAAACACCCAGTGTACAAGTAGCGTTGAACTCTGTGAGGCAGAATTTATAGCCAGCCCAAAAAAGTGTTGCTTAAGGATGGAAGGAGTGAAATGTCTTGGATACACCATGGGCAGATGTTTGTTAAAGCAACCAACCTAATAAAATTTAAGCAAAACAAAATTGGCCACAACCCCTAAATAAGAAACAGGTGAGAGCTTTTCTTGGAATCACAAGGTATTATAGGAGATTTATACCCAATTTTTCAGCATTTTGGTCCCTTTAAATTACTTTACCATGGGAAAACAGTCAGTTATGGTATTTTAAGGCAAAAAAGGCTTTTCATTTGTTGAAGGTAGCGTTGTGCACCTAACAAGTTTTGATGACATCTCACTTTAAAAATTAATTTGTGGTCGAAACAGATGCATTGAATGTAGGAAATGTTCTGTCTCAGAACTAATTGTTAAGAGAATACATTTATCTATTTAAGCAAAAAACTAAATGTACAGTACATGAGAGAAACTATGACGCTATTGGAAAAGAAGTTTTGGCAATAAAGTGGGCATTAGAAACACTCAGGTACTACCTTTTTTGAATCATTACTGATCATGCTCCTATGAAATGGATATCTGAGAATAAAGAGAGCAATGGGAGAATAACAAGATGGTTCTTCACATTGCACAATTTAAAATTCTCAGTAGAACTGGGTCAGTAAGCCAACTGGCCAATGCATATGTGTGGTCCCATGTTTTTTTGTTAAGGGGCTACAGGTATTCTGCCCCACATGTCAAAGCAGAAGCTGAAATGTGTGACAAAAACAATGTAAAGATTAATAGGGGAAATATATATATGGCCCAGATTTTAGGTACTGTCTGGTAGACAAAATGTGATTAGCAGCCTTGATTGCCAGACCACCTGTGAGAGGCTGATAAAGGGTGAGTTGGTCTCTGTAGTCAGTCTCCCACTGTCTGGGAATCAGTCTGAGAGACTTGTTGAGAGATACTGTAACTGCTTAATGTAAGTGCTGTGCTAAAGTGCTCTTTTCTTTGGTAAGTAGGATACTATTTTCTTCAACTAGTACAGAGGTTAGCATTGGACAGGCTAGGGTTTCTTTTATGTTTTGTTTATTTTTCATGACAAATAAAACTAGCTATGGATACATATACCAAGGCCCTGGATTGGTGTGCTAATTGTCTGCTTCATGTACAGTGCTACTGTCCACCCAAGGAGAAGGCACCCTTAACCATATCTTGCAAATAGGTGTGGCTATTAAATAATGAGACTGATGCTATAATGTATGTGTAATTATAATAAGTACATGTTAACTTAGTTCCTTTTCTATGTACTCCCCTTATGCATCCACACACCACTGCATTCTTATTTTCCTTTGGCCAAAGCTGTGTAGCTCATTATCTGTCAACTGTCTAAACAGTTGCTTCATTTTATTCTTTACCTCAGTAACTGATGCAAAATGGCTTCCTTTGAATACAGATTTGAGTTTAGGGAAAATAAAGAAGTCACACAGTACTAGGTCTGGTGAGTATGAAGAGTGTTCTAGCACTGCAATCTGTTTCTCTGCCAAAATTGCTTCACAGATAGAGCTTTGTGGGCTTATGCATTGTCCTGAAGGATGATGAAACCATTTTTATACAGCTCTGGCCTCTTACTTCTGATTCTTTTGATGGTCAATTCAAATTTTTTTTTTTCTAAATTTTCATGTGCAAGGCCTTCCGGGATGATCATCATCTTTGACATCCACATGACCGTCACTAAATCTTTTGTGCCACTCAAAAACGTGACATACAATCTGCCCTGTAAGCCTCGGTTAGCATAGGAAAAGCTTTTAAGTTAAAAGATTGCTCTACTTTTGAATTAAGCATTTTTACGATGCACAGGAATAACACGACTTGTTTCGAAGGCTGATTGACAGCAAACCATTGTGAAAGAGGAGTAAAACTTGCAAAACCATTTTGGGACAGTTCAAGGTCAATGTTCCCCCACTCCCTTTTAACTCGCACAGCATGGTTTATTTTTTACAAGTAAAGTCTAATTATTTAATAGCCGCACCTAATATATATATCATCCTCCATGCAGCGGCACTCACCGGACTTTATGGCACAATGAAAGAATCAGTCATAGTTAATTCTGACTAGTCTAAAGAGATGGATGGAGGTGGGGTAAGCACTTCAATACAAAAGGCTGCTGACTGTCATCACCATCTAAGGATCTATCCCAAAAAGATCTGGAAAAGATATCTGTGGTAGGTATGAGTTTGGTGTAGAGATTGGCGCTACCTTTAGAGTCACAAGTGTGAAAGTTAAAATATTTTTAATTAATTATAAAATAATAAAAATACTCATCCTGGAAGGTGTAGGTGTTCTTGTTTTCTGTGATGGTTTTCTCTCTTACTCGTCCATGCAGAATTATTTTTCATACGATCATGAAAATAGAAAAATAAAACTCAATGTGTACTATGGTTTAAGAGTTGTTCATTTATAAAACCGTCAATTATAGGTATGTAGACCGCACCCGAACTCATTGCGCAGAGATTGGGTTGACTCATATAAGGTATCATTCGTTTTTATCATGAAACAGAATTTTTTAAACAGATGACTGCCAGTTAGTGTATAGAAGAAAACCTTGTTGATGATGTTCTAATATTATATCTGTGTTTATGCAGATATATTATACATGTATCATATCAAAATGAATGCAATACGAGGTAGCATAGAAATATAGAAAACTGATGAAAATGGCTAGGGGACAAGGACACATAAATTGATAAACTCCAAAAATTAGAAAAGGTGCTATGCAAAGGGAAAACTAGCACATAGGAACATATCCTATTAGCCGCGACAATCCGTTTTTCCCCGATAAGTTTTAATTTGTGAAAACTTTTTGCTAAAGATGGTTATCGGGCAACCTAATTAGTCACGGTTTTCACGCAAGCAAAATCTGAATTTGAATTATCTATTCAAGTCATAAGTTGTGCAGAATCCCTATTTTTTGCTAAAAATTTCTGGACTTGATGCAGAACCACTGCGACACTCTCCTTAATGACTAATTAGGTGAAAAAAAAATCTAAGTAGCTTAATTTGGCCAATAATTACATATCAGTTTTGGGGTTAAAAAGTGAAAAGTGTTGGAAAATAGTTTTAAAGTAGTGGGACAGGTATATTTGGGGCTGTATGGAAGGGACAGGGACTGCAGGTGCAAGTGACACGTGTATTTTGAACATTTAAAAAAATACCCTATAATGACACAAAATTATACTTACACCCATTGTAATGTAACCCTAATTTAACTACAGCATTTATTTTGACCAAAAAATATTGCTTTCTATAATTTTTACACTGATAGAGAAAATTCATATAACAGCCAGTTCATACAGTTTAAGAACCGCAAAACCTTTGAATATGTCCAGAATTCTATAATGTTAGCCAATATTAGTTTACCTTTACTGGGGATTTGTAATAATATTGCCCGATAAATGGGAGCATGCATACATGTTATAAGTGACATGTTTGGGCGATCAGTGCAATAAGTTTACACAGGTGCAAACTTATCATTATCACGGCTAATAGGTTATGTCCTATATCATCCAAATAGAAGGATATAATCTGCAGATCCAAGCAAAAATTAAAAAGAAATCTTATTGAAAATCATAATAGTACTAGGCAATCCATTCTACAAAGTGGAATCTGCAAAATACGTAATTTTGTTTTAGAAAGGAAATATGTACCAAATAATATATGGTCCAAAAATATAAAAAATGAAATAAAAATAAAAAAATAAATATATATATATATATATATATACATACAGGTTGAGTCTCCCATATCCAAATATTCCAAAAGAAGTATGGAATATTCCGATATACAGAATTTTTTAAGTATGACTGAGATAGTGAAACCTTTGCATATTGATGGTTTAATAAACATAAACTTTGTTTAAGGCACAAAATTCTTAAAACTATTGTATAAAATTACCTTCAGGCTTTGTGTATAAGGTGTACATGAAACATAAATGAATTTCATGTATGTACACAAACTTTGTTTGAGCCACAAAAGTATTGATAATATTGTATAAAATTACCTGCTGGTTGTGTGTATAAGGTGTATATAAAACATAAATGCATTCTGTGTTTAGACTTGGATCCCATTCCCAAGATATTTCATTATGATATGAAAATACTCCAAAATACGGAATATTCCGATATCCAAAATACCCCTGGTCCCAAGCATTTTGGATATTGGAGACTCAAACTGAATATATATATATATATATATATATATATATATAGTGACACAGTCGGGATAGGGGTCCCTCTCCTGGGGTAGATGGACTCCCTCTTTACACACACAGCAGCCATAGAAAAAGAACACAAGTCTGGGGTTCTCATGCAAACTGGTCGGCGCCAGTCTTTATTGTGCCAAATGAATATAAGAATTCATAAACCAAAATCCTAGCCCATCTGGGCAATAACCAAACAGTAGATACCCTCACTACCAGGATGGTGGGGCCTACTGCCCACACCATCAACAACAGCACATGCACAGTACTTACAGGGTTGTCATAGCAGTGTCTCTGGACATGCTAGCCTGCATGCCTACTTCCCCAGGTGTGAGACACTCAGCTACAACTGAACACAGCTTATATCAGCCAGTACCAGCTGTAAGCCCTAATGAGCCTGCTACCAGGCTGAAAGACCCAAAACCTGGAGGGTCCTGTGGATGGAGCCCTCCCTTTATCAAAAGCCGATACTCTGGACTGTTTATAAAACAGACTTCTCCTGGGTTTTTTAGAACACATAGGCCAAAAACCAAGAACAAACGTACCTGCCATTGACCACTTTACCAGTGCTACTATTACATATCCCCCCCTTTGTTTCGACCTGTGGGGTGGAACAACTGAAACCCCAAAGCAATACACATGCGATAAGGCATCTGCATTGGCAAGCTGGCTTCCTTGCCTGTGTTCTACTGAAAACTTAAAGTTTTGTAATGCCAAGAACCACCTCGTTATTCTCCCATTGCTCTCTTTGTTCTCTGACATACACTTCAAAGGGGCATGGTCAGGGATCAGCCTGAATTTCCTTCCCACCAAATAGTACCTGAGAGTTTCTAAGGCCCATTTTATGGCCAACGCTTCCTTTTCAATTGCAGCATAGTTTCTCTCATGTACATTTAATTTCCTGCTTAGGTAAAAAATAGGGTGTTCCTCACTGCTACTATACCTACTTCTGATGCATCAGTTTGCACCACAAACTCCCTGTCAAAATCAGGAGTCACCAGAACAGGTAGGGTACACAATGCTGTTTTTAATGCCTGCAAAGCCTTCTCTGCTTCAGGACTCCATTCCACCATGACTTTCTGTTTGCCCTTGGTAAGGTCAGTCAGTGGGACTGCAATGGTGGCAAAATTGGTTATAAACCACCTATAATACCCAGTAATCCCTAAGAAGGCTCTCACCTGCTTCTTATTCATGGGTCTTGGTCAGTTTTGTATTGCCTCAATTTTATTAAGCTGTGGCTTTATCAAACCTCTGCCAATGGTGTATCCAAGATACTTTACTTCTTCCATCCCTAGACAACACTTTTTTGGGTTGGCTGTCAAACCTGCCTTATAAATGGAGTCCAACACTGCTTGTACTCTCGGCAAGTGAGACTGTCAATCAGGACTATGAATGACCACATTGTCTAGATAAGCAGCAGCATACTGCCTATGGGGCCTTAGAATCCTCTCCATCATTCTTTAAAAGGACGCAGGTGCCCCATGTAACCCAAAGGGCAACATCCTGTATTGAAACAACCCTTCTGGTGCCGAAAAGGCTGTCTTTTCTCAGGCATTCTCAGTTAACGGGACTTGCAATTAATTCAACCACCTTAGGCATTGGGTAGGCATCGAATTTTGACACACTGTTCAATTTCTGGAAGTCATTGCAGAAATGCACACTCCCATCGGGCATTGGAATAAGCACAATGGGGCTTGACCACTCACTATGTGATTCTTCAATTACACCCAATTCTATTTTTTTTTTAAATTTCTTTAGATACTGACTCCCTTTGGGCTTCTGGTAACCTATAGGGTTTTAGGTTAATCTTAACCCCTGGGTCAATGATTATATCATGTTTAATGACCATGGTTTTCCCTGGTATGTCTGAAAACAAGACCCTATTTCTGATAAGAAATTCCTTAACTTCCTGCTGTTGAACTGCTGACAGGGTTTTTGCCACTGTCACTTTGAGAACCAAGGGCCCTGGGCTCGGACAGCTGACAGACCTGCTCTATCCTTTGAGGGTTTTATAAGATTTACATGATATATCTGTTCTGGCTTTCTTTTCCCAGGCTGGTAAACTTTGTAAATAACTTCCCCCACTTTTTCTAGGACTTCAAAGGGCCCTTGCCACTTAGCCAAATCTTTACTTTCTACTGTGGGAACCAATACTAACACTCCTTCCCCAGGAGCAAAGACGCGTAACTGAGCATTGCGCTTGTACACCCTCTGTTGTGCCTTTTGGGCCTGCTCCAAGGGCTCTCTCACTATCGGCACCACAGCAGCAATTCTTTCTTGCATTTGGGAAACATGCTCAATAACAGTTTTATACGGACTGGACCTCCCCTCCCACATCTCTTTGGCAATGTCTAGTAACCCCCTGGGGTGTCGCCCATACAACAAATCAAAAGGTGAAAACCCAGTGGATGATTGGGGAGCCTCTCTTATGACCAACAACAAATATGGCAATAAGTAGTCCCAATCTGTACCGTCTTTGTCCACTACTTTTCTTAGCATGTGTTTTAAAGTCTTGTTAAACCTCTCCACTAACCCATCGGTTTGGGGGTGATACACAGAAGTTCTTAACTGTTCAATTTTAAACAGGCGGCATAGCTCTTTCATGATTTTTTACATAAATGGGGTACCTTGGTCAGTCAGGATTTCCTTAGGTATTCCCAACCTGCTAAAGACATGGACTAATTCCCTAGCAATGGTCTTTGTTGATGTATTGTGCAATGGTGTCGCTTCCGGGTACTGGGTAGCGTAATCCATTATCACTAGAATATATTGATGGCCCCGTGCAGACTTCATTAATGGACCAACCAAGTCCATAGCTATTCTTTCAAAGGGAACCACAATAATAGGCAACGGGGCAAGTTGACTTTAAAAATGCGGCCTCAGAGCATGATATCGACATTCAGGAAAGGACGCACAATAGTCTGACACCTCTTTATGGACCCCGGGCCAGAAAAACCTCTGCAAGATCCACTCAGTGGTTTTTTCTACCCCTAGGTGACCTACCGTTATATGACAATGAGTCAGGTCTAACACTGTTCTTCTGTATGCCTTGAGAACTATTAATTGTTCCACAATGTCCTCTCCCTTCTTAGTCACTTGATACAAAAAATCCTGGCACACTGCCATGTGAGGATATGACAACGGACTATCAGGGTCTATGGGTTTACCATCAATTAATTTTACATTCTCGCTGGCTTTTACCAGAGTAGGGTCATTCAACTGCTCAAGACCTCAAGATCAGGCAGGCGATCTATGGGCTCAATAACACTCCCCACCTCAGTGGGTGGCACACCGCCTGGTGAGCCACCATCACTCTCAGGTTTGCCAACCATGCTAGAAAAAGGGAACATCACAGACTCTGAAGAAACTCCCCCTTCTACTGCATCAATAACCTTCTCAAATGGGTCGGGGTTGTTTACTTCTGGAACAAATCGGTTTTCCCACAGCTTCCAGAAGTGAGCAAAGTCTCTCCCCAACAATGCATCATACATCAAACCATGCACCAAACCCACAGAGACTATAGCAGAACCACGTTGTGTTTCTATGTTCACTTCTGCAGTAACATGATACCGAGTATCCCCATGTATGCAGGTCACTTCAACAATTTTTCCCTTATGCTTTAAGGGGTTCACCAGCTCTGCTTTCATAGGTGTAAACAGGCTACCAGAATCTAACAGAGCCTCCTCTTGGTTGCCTTCTATAGTGACCATACACATTTGCTTTTCTGTCTCAACCTGTCGACCAGCAGAACAAGCTGTGCAAAGTACGACATTCTGCGATTGACATAAGCAGTATCACATTGCATGGGTTCAGAGGTAAGTGAACAATTAGCAGCAATATGGCCCAAACCACCACATCAGAAACACTGAATTACATTACTATCTAGTTTTTTTATGGGGTAGGAACCTTCCTGGCCTGGCAGGCCTATCTCTAGGTTCCAAACCCACAGTCTTAAAGAAATTCCACCACCCAGCACCCTTCTTCCCGGGAACAGTCTTACCCGTGTCCATGGGAGATTGCCGTTGCGCCACTGAGGGTTGGTGTGGCACATTCAACAGTTCCTCAGCCACGACATACCTCTAATTCAACTAACTGGTCTGCTGTCTTAGGGTCACAGATACCAGTCTATGATGACCCTTTCTACAATCTGTGGTCCTGTTAGCATTTCGGGCTGCAGCCATTTTGTGGTAAGATGGATGAGGTCATGTATCTGTGAGCGTGGAGGCTTTTCCATTTGGAACTCCCAGCGGTGGACTCATTGGGCGTGAACAAATATAGTGATTCATAGGCGAGTTAGAATCTCTCGTTTTAGTTTTTCATAGTCATTTGCATCAGCTAGGAACAAGTTGTAGTAGGCCTTTTGCCACCAGACTTGCCCATTGTTCCTTGGGCCAACTCTCCCTCTCTGCTGTTCTCTCAAACACGATGAGATATGCTTCCACATCATCACCCTAAGTCATTTCTGTAGGAAGTAGGCATTTATGGAGTGAGTGGTGGTGGGAGCACCAGTGGGACCATCTCCAGACCGGGCTATTAGGTGTTGTACCACTTCCTTTAGGGCCTGGCTGTTTACCGCTAAGACCTGGTGGGTTTCCTCGATGGTGACTTGTTGATGCCTCTGGGCTGTCTCCAAGACCAACAGTTGCACCTGGGTGGACTTTTGCTGAGCTCTGGTAGCTTCCTGCTGAGCGGCCGTAGCCTGAAGCAAGGCTTTTACAAGGTCCTCCATGCTGCTTTTAGGTGCGGGCTGGAAGCAAAATCTGGCTTCTCTAAGCATCTGCGGGTGCCACCTCCATGGGCATCAACATTATATCCACCACAAAAAATTGGTGTCTGTCACTTTAAATTTTAAACATAGAAATTTTTCCTTGCCACAATTTCATTGTATATGCCCGCATTCTCCACCAAATGTGACATAGTCAGGATAGAGGTCCCTCTCCTGGGGTAGATTGACTCCCTCTTTACACACACAGCAGCTGCAGAAACAGGACACAAGTCTGGGGTTCTCGTACAAACTGGTTGGCACCAGTCTTTATTGTGCCAAATGAATATAAGAAATCATAAACCAAAATCCTAGCCCATCTGGGCAATAACCAAACAGTAGATACCCTCACTACCAGGATGGTAGGGCCTACTGCCCACACCATCAACAACAGCACATGCACAGTACTTACAGGGTTGTCATAGCAGTGTCTCTGGACATGCTAGCCTGCATGCCTACTTCCCCAGGTGTGAGACACTCAGCTACAACTGAACACAGCTTATATCAGCCAGTTCCAGCTGTAAGCCCTAATGAGCCTGCTACCAGGCTGAAAGACCCAAAACCTGGAGGGTCCTGTGGATGGAGCCCTCCCTCTCCTCACATCCACACCCCCAGGACCCAAACTGGCTTTTATCAAAAGCTGATACTCTGGTCTGTTTACAAAACAGACTTCTCCTAGGGGGTTTTAGAACACATAGGCCAAAGATCTATGACAAATGTACCTGCCATTGACCACTCTACCAGTGCTACTATCACTATATATATATATATATATATATATATATTCCACACAAAAAATATAGAAAACATTTTTTAAAAATATCTGTAAAAAAATAAATAACACAAAAATAATGCAATTATGCAAAATATTAAAAAAGGATGAGTCCCTCTATATCCGGCTTCTGGACTGCGAACAGCATTTCGATTGTCACATTAAACTGCTCCAGCAAATCTTCTCCTTTAAGCCTTTTGGCAATATTGTATATAACCGCAAGATCCATTTCGCTTTCATTTTTAATCATTTCTTCTTCCTGTCTCCACCAAATCTGCGTTGAGGAATATCATCTATAGTCATGTATTTAAGACTGGCCAAACTGTGACCTCTTGTTACAAAGTGTTTTGCTACAAGTTGCTCAATAGATTTACTAAGTAATGCTGCTCATATAGTTTAGCGAAACAGAGCTATAAGCTCCTTGAATTATCTAAATGTTTTAATGACATAACGTAACCCACAAGGACATTTAGTGATGTAAATGACATAACTTTTAGTACAGGTTACAATGTGTTGGACTGGAATATACATGCCACTATACAGGTGTTGGAATGATGTTTCCAACTATCTAAATGTGATACAACTGATACATTTACTGTATAACTACAATGTTTTTTGTGGTAAATCTTGGTTTAATGTGGTCAAAGTCAGTAATATCTGTACAGACTACTTAATCCCTGATGTTCTTTCCACAATGAATGCACGTTTTCTTTGTTTGGTTATTGAAACACTGCAAGCCATACTCAAAATAGGCCATAAGGCCTTGGTTTCTTTTTGAATCACTGGACTACTAGTTTTATAATTACTGCCACAGATTATGTGGCCCTTCTTGTCCTTCTTCTTTGACACAAATAGATGCTCTTAGGTAATAATGAGGACCTTAGTTTTTTGTTTCAATAACAGATACCCGGATAACCCCGCAACTTGAATTTATGACACATCTCCTTTAGTTGTGATTCCAATGAACTCTTGTTGCTATTAATTTTAGCTACACATATTTACGAATTTGGTAAACCTGATTTACTGTATTTGCCAAAGGACGGAATATCGGAGAAGGGTGTTGATGTCTATTTATAATAAAAGGATGGTTCCAATTTGTTTTCATTACAGTAGATCTTGACTTCTAGATATTATATACAGTATCTGTGTAACTGGTCTTGTAAGTAAGCTTAATAGGTCCGTTCTTTGATTGATAGACTCGATAAGAGCACAAAACCCCTACATCTCTGTCCAAAAAAGTAGCAATTTATCAATATACCACAAAACCAGTGCAGATTGAGTCTCCCATATCCAAAATGTTTGGGACCAGGGGTATTTTGGATATCAGAATATTCCGTATTTTGGAATATTTGCATACCATAATGACATATCTTGGGAATGGGACCCAAAACTAAACACAGAATGCTTTTATGTTTTATATACACCTTATACACACAGCCTGCAGGTCATTTTATACAATATTTTTAATAATTTTGTGGTTTAAACAAAGTTTGTGTACATTAAACCATCAGAAATCAAATGCTTCACTTTCACAGTCATGCCAAAAATATTCCGTATTTTGGAATATTCCGTATTTCGGAAAATTTGGATATGGGAGACTCAGCCTGTATAATAGAATATGTTGGCTAATCTCCGGTTTACTAAACAACAGAATCTATTCTTGTAGATACATGAAAATATTCACATATGTAGTCGCTACATTAGAATCCATGTATAATAATTGCCATCAAACCTAAAATACTTCCTATACATAACAAGAGAAAGCTGCTTAATGACAAAAGACAATTCCTGGCCATGGTAATGATAATTATTGGTCACAAATTCTTCAGCTGCCTTTCTCTCTTCTATATGAGGGATTGAAGTATCTAAACTCAGTACATCAAAAGTGTACAGTAAGGTATTTTCAGGTAATGAAGAAAACTGTTGTAATTGTTATGAAAGTGACAAAGTGTCCTTAAAATACATCCTTTCATGTGTGACACAAGGTAGTAGAATAACATCTAAATCCTAAGATACTTGGCGAGCCTCTAGCCAAAACAATCAGAAGACCAAGTGCCGTGATAGGGTTCTTATGCACTTTAGGTATTGTATAAAAGATTGGATAATTGGATTATCTTTAGATAAAGTTTTCAACACATTGGAAGAAATCACTCCCTCAAACATATCATCATGAACTTCACCTTAAATTTTACTGTTGGAACTCTCTGTAATTTGTTATATGTTCTATTTTTCTTTATTGTTATTTATTCCCATTCTGTGTTCTTCTTATTCATATGTATATACTTATCTTGGTGTGGGTCTTCTTCTTATTGTCTGATACTTTCTCAGGGTGTTCGTTTTGTTATTTTAGTACTGCTGAGACACGGGCAATCAGTATCCTGGCTGCATCGGTGGCTGCTGGGAGATGACACACCGGCTGCAGCTGATGGAAGATTATGTGATGTCATCCACTGTCTGTGCCTCGTGGACCTGGTGAATTCTCACTTGGTGGGGACTCCAGTATTTAAGGCTTGGTAAGTTACATTTTTCATGGCTGTAGGTTTATTCATTGGATTTTTACTGTCCTGATGATGGTGTCTATGGGCACTGAAATATTGACCATAACTATGTTTATGTAAGCATTTTCTCATTCTAAATATTTTTGCAGACCTTGAGAGCCATCCCTTTTATTTTGCGATGCATTATTATGCACAGTGTATTCATGATGATCTTAGGCGTAAGTATGGTGAAGTGGCGCCTGTTTCAGATGGATCTTTTGCATCCAGCATGGCATAGAATCAGGCCCATTAGCTCAAACTGTTATATACAAAACATGGTGTAAAAGTTGTAAAGGGCAAAGTGGCTCCTTTAAAAGGTTCTCACATGATGTGCCATTCACAGCAACAATCATTTAAATAACTTTGACATTTAGCAGTAAAATATGAAACTGCACATCACCTTCCCAAGTATATTTAACCTAAAAAATTATTGCTCTACAGTATGTTTTGCTGTTAGGACAAAAAAAAGTTGGAAATATTTTAAAAGCCTGGACATAAAGCATGCAAGTCCACAGAATTGTGGGTTATGCAGAGTTGTGTGGATGCATCATTAGACCTGTTTCCAGCCAGATATTTGTTATCAGTGATAAAGATGATAGCTATGTATCAAAGCCAATAGATTCTGGTCACAGAGATGCATACACCCAGGGCTGCCATCAGAAATGGTGGAGCCCGGGACTGACAAAATAGGCAACCCCCCCCACACTTTGAAAAGCAGCTACTATATGTGGGCATTATTATTTTCAATGGGGCATTGATATTTATCTATGTCCTTGATAGCTGAGATAATCTTTATGTCTATCACTGAAGTGACACCAGGCAGCACAGTATTTTTATCTTCCTTTACAATTTTGACATCTCTAGCTCCCTTCTGACTCTCCCAACACTTGTCTCCAGTCTAGCCCCACAGCAAGGCTCAGCCCCAGATGGCCAGCCCAAGCCCCAGAAAGTCAGCCCCAGCCCCAAGCAGCCAACCCCAAGCAGCCAGCCCCAGCACCAGGCAGGCAGCCAGCTCCAGCCACGGGCAGACAGCCAGCCCCTTCCCCAGACAGCCAGCCACTGCCCTAGACAGTCAGGCTCTGCAGCTTGCCCCAGATAGCCAGTCTCAAACAGCCTGCCCCAGCCCCAGACAGCCAGCTGCACACTTACTTGCAACTTTTTGTTGCTCAGTCCTCACAAGCTGCGGCTCCTCTGTGCTCTCTCTTGCTATCAGTGGTGCGGCGTTACATCATGAAGTCACGAGTGCCAGTGTCCGGATCTCACTTTTTCACCCAAAAATAAATAATTTCTTGCAGGCTTTGAAGCACAGCAGGCAGCAGTCAGTGGGCAAGTGGGTGGTCAAACGAGCCGCCCTCTTTGTCCGGGCCTGGGACTCCAGTCCCGGCAGTCCCCCCTTAATGGCGGCCCTGCATACACCTCTGCTTATTGGCAATTATACACATATAGATCCGTGCACACAATACAGGAGCAGTAAGGCTCACTTGCATCCAACTCTGTATCAGCCCCTTTATATGCATTTCTCTATCTACACTATGTAGACCATAGTGATTGGACACCCCTGCACAAGCAAAATGCATACCATGCATACCACTGCACACAAGTTCAAATGGCCACTTATGTAGCAGTCTAGACAAGAACACTTCGTACGGAGGCCCATGCACTTGCAGTTCTATAGAAACAGAAAATGTTTTTATCAGGACGACAATGCCATCTATCATGTTTCCAGGGCGATGCTTGACTGGTTTACAGAAAATTTGGTAGCCCGGATGGACTGGCCAGCTTAGAGTCCAAATCTTAACCCCATTGAGAACCTCTGGGACGAATTGGAGCAACAGGTGCATTGTAGACCGACTCAGCCTTCTTCAGTGTCACAGTTGGTCACTGTACTTTAGGTGGAATGGCAAAGCATACCACCTGCTGTTGTCCAGAAACTTGTGGACAGTTGCCAAGAAGGGTGTCTGCAGTAATCACTGCACGTGGTGACCTACAAAGTACTGACGTCAATAACATCTCGTTGACCAATTTGCTGTCAGTGTCCAATCACTTTTGTATACATAGTGTAATTAGCATACTATTTTAATTCTTCATATTAATATAAAGACAAAAGGCTGCTCTGACACTGCTGCTGTATTTACTAGTAATGAGTATGTACTTTTAACTCTATGTAACCGGCAGCTACTGAGAGACAAGAAATGTATGAATTATTTTATGTAATGTTTACTTTTTACTTTAATTTAATGTAAAATCCAGCTGAAGTTTTTATTATGTTCTGTGCTTCAGAAACTTAGTTTAGCTCTTTCAAAGAACAATTTCTACGACAATGATTCATAAACCAGTAGTGACATTGAGAAATGTTAGCACAGAACTAATCTGTTTTTCTAAGTGATAAAATGAAGTACTGTAAGGACCTCCATGCGAGATGTACAGGCCATGTCATTTATTTGTTTTTCCAAATAAAATAAACCATGCTTTTTCTGCTGGCTTGCCAATGCATCAGTTGAGCACTAATCTACATTTATTTACTGAGAAATACATAATAGCATAAGTGCCAAGAAATCTGGTTAGTAAAAATGCCAGAAACTCTGATTTGATGTTATTTAATTTGGTTAGAGAGCCTCGGCTTAGCTGTGTAAGTGCACCACTACTGTTAGCATTTAAACATTCATTAAGGAATCCCAAGTGGCTTCATTTATTTTACTGAAGTTCAATTACACTGCCACAAAGACAGCTTTTTTTTCTAGTAATTAACTGATTTTCCCTATTTGTGTTTTCAGTGCTGAGTCAGTAAGCATATTTTCCATGTATAGAAACAATAAGTTGAAGGCTGATATACTCAGTTGGTAAATATTAGACTACTGTCAATTTATATTTAAAATCAACTTTGCAATAACAAATTATTCAATGAGATGTAATGCCATATTCCTCTAGTCGTCACAATCTTTGAGATCACAACGTAGAATACAAAGCAGAGGTTATGTTAAAAAATTGTGTGACAATTGTGCTATACAGAGAATTATTTTTATTTGGGTGTCATTTGTTAAGATCAAGAGGCAAATTTAATAAATGGCAGTTTTGCAAAACTTCAGGTTTTTTTAGCCATTGTGTGTGCTGGTGTGGTTTGGAAAATATGAGATTAACTAAAGGCCGACCACACATATAATAACATGTTTTTAACTAGCTTGATTTTTTTCTAATGATTTACTGTAAGAGTACGTTCTTGAAAGATTGCACACACAATTGTCGGACAAATTGCAGGGTTTTTTTTAGACTTGGTTCTTTCCTGTTAGAAAGGGTAAAATGAATAAAAAATGTTAAAAGAAACTTACCCTTCCTTTCCCTCATTATAAGCCCAGTGCTATTCAGCATCTTATTGTGGCCTGAAAAAAAGGATGTGGCCCCCGCGTCTACTGTAGAGAGTCCCAGGCAAATACTAAATAACACTTCTGTAGGCCCCTCCTGTTACACAAACTGTTGGGTTCTAGGGCAATAATGTTAACATAGCATGGCCTCTCTTGTGGCCCTACAGTTGCCAATATGCTCTGATGCACTTGTTGTGTTATAAAAGCAGCCACTGCTTGGTCCCTACAAGACTAGTAAATCTGTATCTGCTCCAGGGAAGCTATTCTTAGCAGAAATTGCTTAAGGCTCTTAATATTCTGGCTCTTCCTAAGTAAAGCAATAGTGTTTAATTTCTTTTTAAATGAGGTTTTATGGGCCTCTGATATTATGCCCATGCCAGTAACATAATTATCATTCATAATTATCACTCAATGCAAAAAATGTACAGCAGAACACAATGCACACTAAAAGCCAGAGTCACAATATACCCAAAAGCACGTAAAGCCTACTGTATGTCCTCTTCCACAGTTGATGATAGTCAAAGTTATCATCATCATTGTTTATTAATTAAGCTTGACAGCTGCTGACAATCAGTTTACAGTAACAGCACACATTAATGCAATATATATAGTCACAGATACTCATCATACCAGAGACATGAAAACAAATTATGCATAATAAACAATTCAGCATTGTGACACTACATGGATAGTCATGAGATAGAAATTACCTCTAGGATCAGTGTATGGATAGAAGTATTAGTGGGGCAGTCAGCATCACAACAGGATCATACAAGATATACAGATATGACATAAAACATGGAAAGGACCCTGTCCATGACAATTTACATACTTGATGGAGTGTATATGAGGGTCTAGGTAAGCTATTATAGGGATGTATAAAGAGGTATATCTTAAAGGGAATGATCGAAGGGCTTAAGATTTGGATAGAGTCTGATTAACCAAGCAATGGATTTACATAGGTGGGGAACAGCATGGGAGAAGCCTTGAAGAAGAGAGTGGAATGCAGTTACAATGGGCATACAAAAGTTGAATGTCAGTGCAAACTGAAGTGGTCATGCTTGGGTGTATTTCATGATGAGGTCAAAGTTGAAAGGTGGAAGTATTGGTCAGGGTCTTGATGGTGAGGGTGAGCAACTTGAAATTACTTCTGGAAGCAATGGAGAGCTAGTGAAGGAATTTAGAGATGATGCAGTAGAGGAGGGAGGATGAGGAAAACCAATTAGTAGCAGGTTTCAGTGGTCAAGGTGGGAATTAATGAGCAACTGGTCCAGTTTGTTCCTGAGAGAAGAAGGGATAATTTTAGCTATATTGCCAAGGAGGAGTAGGTGAAAAGACTTGGATTGAGACTGGATGTGAGAGATAAAGCTATAGTATGTGCAGAGTCAAGGATGACACCGACACAGCATGTGAGGGAAAAGGCGAGAGATTGTGTTATTGATGGTAAGGGAGATATTGGTAGGGAGTAGTGAAAGCAGGGGAATACTGATAAGCTCAAATTTAGACAAATGTGCACTAAGTTTTAGGAACCATTAGGTTAGGCATGTGGAGATAATGGAGAGGTAGTTAACACTCAAGATAGGAAAGATGGTTAGAGGTTTGGGAAGTAGATATACATTTGGGTATCATCTGCATAGATATGGTTGTTTAGTCCAAAAAAGCATAAGATTTTTTGGGAAGAAAAGGTGTAGATAGAGAAGTACAGTAGTGGCCTAAAACAGAGCCCCAAAAATGAAGAGAGGAATTGAGGGGACAAGAATTGGAAGTGGAAACACATTATCCTACACGTAAGAGACAAACTAGTAGAGGACAGTGTTTTTAAGGACAAAGAAGTGGAGAAGAGAGTAAGCAACAGTATCAATTATGGTGGGGAAATCAAGGCCTATAAGAAGAGAAATGTAACCCTTTGACTTACCTACTGTAGCTTTAGGTCGTAGGTCTTTTTGGTTATATAAAATAGTACAAGATCTGGCCAGGTAGATTAATTTAAAGCTTTGAATAAATAATGGGAAAAGGATTATATTTAAGATGGATGTAAAGAGTGACCTGTTATACATCAAGGTTAAAAGTTCTTAATGTTGTTAACATGTAAGTACAGTAGTATATGCTACCTATCAATAACACACAATCTTGCCAAAGCCCATAATAAAAAGTGGTGCATGATAGTATTGTCCTTTGGTTTTATTATTCACCCTTACTGTATGTTGTATATTAAAAAGGACATGCACAGTTTAACAAACCAAGCACTTCAGCTACAGGAACTGCCACTTTTGTGGCTTCAATGCTAGGTTTGTTTGGGTCCAAACAAAAGAAAACATTTTGGTGGTCCGGTTAAACAAAGCTACCAATGGTAACAGTGTTAATCATCCTTATAGTTCAAGATGTTATTATCCTCATTATCACCCTCATCACTGTTGTTAATATCATTATCACACAATACTGTTTCTCACTGGAGTCCACCATTACTGTCTCTGTTTGCATTTGGTGGCAAAGGTATTCCTCTTTGAATTTGTAGTTCATTTTGATAAACATCAGTTTTTCCAAATTGTTTTGGGAAGTAGCCTCCTATACCAATTGCTCACAAGGTTCCTGGCTGTGCTAAACACTCTTTCCCAGTACACACATTGGATGGTGGGCAGCTTCTACTGCAGTTTGTACAAGGGGCTCCAAATTGCCTTTTTTCCTTCCAGTATTCAAAGGGATTGTGTGAGATGCTAATTTGTACATTATCATAAAAGTAACCCTTCACCATTCTTTTGATGCGTACTGTATGAGATTAAGTTAAAATAGATGTGTCAATAATTGTGGGCATTTCTTTTAAGCCTGACCAAATGTGTCTCACTGGTGTGCTAAGATGACTCATTGCTATAAGCAGTGGGCCTCTTTAAAAAGTTGATTTTTTCATGGCAGTAGCATTTGCAGGAGAAAATGAAGCAGATGTGGTGCCACTTGAGCTGACAACTTGCTCACAAGGATGTCAATTGAAAAGAAAGACATTACATAGGACTTAAACCTAGGATCCAGCATAGTTGCCAAAATGTAGTGATCAAATTGCAAGATATTGCCTTTGGCCCTGACGAAGCAAATAAAGAACTTGATGAACAAGTCCAACATGCTTAGCAGAATCACTTAGTTTAATCTCCTCCTTCAGCTTCTCATGAATTGATGTTTACGTCATGATGGCTTGTTGTTGTTCCTCTACTCACTGTAGCATACAAAGGGTGGAATTCCACCTAGTTATTACCTTACTTCAGATCGTGGCATGGCAAATTGAGCTTTTTTTTGCAGCTGCTGCAATTTTCTTCATGCGGTTGCTGAAGGTTGAAAATGTTGAAAATGACAAAAAAAATTACAGGCCACAGCCTGCATGGACCTGTCATTTTGACAGAAATTCTGAACCACCAAGTTTATTGTGTGTGCAAAAAATTATACTGTACATGTTGAATTCACCCAGTTGTGATGCTTGTGCAATGTTACTTGCATTAGAGGAAATGACAAATCTTAAGTAGAGTAAGCCATTTTGTTATCACATCCCTAATTTTTTCTAACAGATTAACACTTATATGCTTCTTAGTGAAGCCAGTGATACAAAGAGTAGTTTGCCTGTGAATGAGATGGCATTGTGTGTTAGATACTGCTGCTGAACGTAAGACATCCACCCACTGGGCTTTCACAAGCATGTAATCTTTAGTTTTATCATTACTGCTTGCCCACATAACTGTAGTTAAGTGGATAGTTGGTACAATGGCATTTTCTAGGGAAATAATAACTTTTTGTTTAATGTGCTGGTACAAGTGAGGAATTGCTGTTCTAGTAAAATAGAGTCAACATGGAATTTGGTAGCATGGATATATTACCTAATGGCCTAAAACCAAATGCCATGATGGTGGATATTGAATAAAGATCTAAACCTAACATAGCACACATTTCTTCAGTGATCTGCTGTGCAACAGGATGGCAGCTGTGATACTTGGTCCCTCTTGCAAATTACTGTCTCACAGACAATTGTTGTGAAAACTACTAGTTTTCTTGGTCCCCTTCTGTGATGAAGAGTCACCCCTAGCAGCAGCAGCCCTAGTGAACAAGAATTCTTCTTGGGATTTGTGGGTTGCATTAGGGGAGTCAGTTTTCTTTTGCAAATTGGATGCAGTAGGACTACATCTGATATCTAATGAGGAGGTTAATTAAAGTGGTGGTGGTGGTGGTGGTGGTGGTGGTGGAGATTACATGTGCTGATTTTAGCAATGCTGCTGGTAGCTAATGATGGACTGCTTGTTATATATGATTTTCCAGATTTTGCTAAATCTCTTCTACAGTAGAAATTTGCTGCAAATGATATAACAGGGAGGAGTTGCTTAGTGTCATGACCAAGGTTTCTCGGCATGGCGGTCACCGGGTAATACCTGTGAGGACGCTATGGCGAGGGGCGTCTGGCGGTGGTGCTGGTGTCTGGCGGGGAGCATTGGCTGTGCATTGTCCTATGTGGGCATGTTGTCATTCTGGGCTGGTTAGGCCTGGCGGTGCTTCCGTTCTGCTCTGGCATGGACACTGCCATCTTGCCTCTGGCCATCTGACCTAGTCGCCCTATCCTGGTGTGGCACGTGCTCTCTCTCTGACCTGTCAGGGCAGAGCACTGGGTATATAAGGGAGTTCAGAGCTTCCCTTCATTGCCAGTGCAACGCGTTTCTCAGCGGAAGCTGAGAGAGAGTTCTTGTGCTTGTACACCTGTCGTTGTAATCCCTGCCTAAGCCTGCTTCACCTTGCCTGCTCCAACCCCACTGGATTCCCCTGCCTCCTCCATTTACCTCTCCTCTGCCTGAGTGCCTGAGTGCCTGAGTCTCCTGAACCCTGCACCTTGCCTCCACTTGCATTCCACTGGATCTAGTTTTCTTCAGCCTGCACTTCACTTCAGCCTCACAAAATCTGGAATACTGGACTGTCTCCTGTCTGTCACTACCTGGACTTTTTCCCATTCCCTCGCTACATTTCCAAGTGCACCTTAATATAACCCAGACTTTTATGTTGCTATATTCATGTCTACTAAACCACTCATTAAAAGTTCCACTTTCTCTTTTAAGTCTGCTTCAGTGTCTGCTCCTAATACCACCCCGGGTCCACAACAAAACCAGAACCTCACGGTTTGCACTGGTCCCATGGACTTGGCCATGGGACAGGAGTCTGGAGCGGATTTATTCCAGTGCATTGCAGGAAAACCTGGAAGCTATGCAGCACCAAATGGCTCAGTTCCTGCAAGAAATTACTAAATGACAGGATAATTTGCAAACCTCTTTATCCACCCCTAGTGTAACAGTTGCTACACCCACTTCTGTATCTTAAAATACAGGTTACAGGGCATCCCCCCGCTTACACCTTCCTATGCTAAGCAAATTTGACGGCAACCCCAAGCTTTGTCGGGGGTTCCTGAATCAGTGCGATATACACTTTACCTTACAGCCTGATAATTTTACCACTGCAAGAACTAAAGTGGCCTACATCGTGTCGCTGCTGTCTGGCTCAGCCTTGGAATGGGTTCCCCACTCTGGGAGCATTCAGATTCTCTACTTGATAACTATACCAACTTTGTAACATCATTCAGGAGTATTTTTGATGAGCCTGGATGTACTGTATCAGCCTCATCTAGTATTATGACACTGAAACAAGGAACCCGTCCTGTCAGCCAATATGCCGTACAGTTTCAGATTTTAGCATCAGAGCTCAAGTGGAATATAAAAGCCCTCACCTCAGCCTTTTGGCACAGGCTCTCTGATCGACTGAAGGATGATCTGGTTACCCGTGAGCTTCCTACTAATCTGGACGATATGATTTCTATCTGTAACAAGATCGATCTAAGCTTCAGAGAACACCAGGCTGAGAAGCATAGAACTGACTGGCAAAGGTCATTTACTCCTCCCTCTACTACCCGTCCAACCCCTCCTTCTACTGATGAAGAGCCAATTTCAGGTGAATCATACACATCTCTCCAAAGAGGAACATCAGAGAAGAAAATTAAAAAACCTCTGCCTGTACTGTGGAGACTCGGGTCACCTGGTGGCCTCCTGTTCCCGTAAATTGGGAAACGCTCATTTCTAACTGACCCTGGGGACATCAAGGTAGGAGTAATAAGCCCGTCCTCAAATTCTAAAGATTTTGGGTTAACTTTAGCCATTGATTTCAAGTCAAAACCTGACTGTGTTGCTGCATTACTAGATTCTGAAGCAGCTGGAAACTTCATGACTTCCAGCTTAGTTGACAAGCTACAGATTTTTTGCTCTTCCCTCAACCACTCAATTTCCCTGACCATGGTAGATGGACAGCCTCTGACTAATGGAGTTGTCACCAAGGAAACTCAGCCAGTACTAGTCCGTATTGGAGCACTTCATTCTGAGTCTCTAAAATTAGTGATACCTGAGGCCTCCCAAGAAATCATTTTAGGGCTACCCTGGTTACGCCAGCACAATCCCAGGATAGATTGGCGCTCTATGCAAGTTCTTTCATAGGGAGTTGACTGTCAGAAATCCTGTCTTCCCAAGATATGACCTGTGAGGAAAACAGTCTCATTAGCACCACCAGCAATTCCCAAGGAGTATCAAATGTTTACTGACGTTTTTTCTGAACAACAAGAAAATGTCGTACCCCCTCACAGAGAATGGGATTGTTCAATTGATTTGTTGCCTGACTAGATGTCTCCTCACACTTATCCTTTTTCCCTGCCAGAGACCAAAGCCATGTCTGAATACATCCAGGAGAATTTGGAGAAAGGGTTCATCTGTCCTTCCACTTCTCCAGCTGGAGCTGGGTTCTTTTTTGTTGCCAAGAAGGATGGTGGGTTAAGACCATGCATAGACTACCGGGGCCTTAACAGTATAACGGTCAAAGGATCCATCATATTCTCTAAATTAGATCTATGCGGGGCCTGTAATCTCATTCGTATCCGTGCAGGTGAAGAATGGAAGACCGCTTTTAATACCAGGGATGGACATTTTGAATACCTTGTGATGCCCTTTGGATTGTGCAATTCCCCTGCTGTCTTTCAAGGCTTTGATAATGACATTTTCCAAGACTTATTATATGTTTCAGTAGTTGTCTATTTGAATGATATATTGATTTTCTCGTCTTCTCTAGAAGAACATCATAAACATGTGAAGGAAGTTCTGTCCCGACTGAGGGAAGATCACCTCTACTGTAAACTGGAGAAATGTGTCTTTAGTGTATCCAGTGTGCCATTCATTGGTTATCTCATCTCTGGTTCCAGTCTAGAAATGGATCCCAAAAAGGTTCAGGCGATTCTGCATTGGTCTCGTCCTCAAACCTTGAAAGCTATCCAGAGGCTACTCGGATTTGCTAACTACTACAGACGCTTTATCAAGGGATTTTTGTCTTTGATGGCTCCCATCATGGCTCTGACCTGTAAAGGAGCTAATCCTGCTCTATGGTCACCTGAGGTAGAGACAGCCTTCCAGCTTTTGAAACAAGCTTTTACTACAGCCCCAGTTCTAAGACAACCAAACCTGGATAGACCCTTTTTATTAGAGGTTGATGCAACATCAGAGGCAGTGGGAGCCATCCTATCCCAGACAAGACAACCAAGTTCACCCATGTGGGTTCTTTTCCAAGAAATTTTCTTTTTCTCCTGCTGAGAAGAACTATGCTATAGGAGAACAGGAACTCTTGGCAGTAAAATTGGTGCTAAAGGAGTGGAGATACCTGCTGGAAGGGGCTAAATTTCCTTTCACTGTCTTCACCGACCACAGGAACCTCCTCTTCCTCAAAAATATCCAGTGTGTGAGTCCTCCTCTGGCCCAATGGGCAATATTCTTCGCCCATTTCCAGTTTACTCTGACATTCCATTTGGAGCCCTAAATAAGAAAGCAGATGCTCTATCTAGATCCTTCTCCTGCAACAACAATTCTGGGATTCTACACAGTACCCCCGGTTTGGAGTCAAGGGTGTTTGCCACCATACAAATGCAGCCCCCTACTGGTAAAATCTTTGTGGCCCCAGAGTTAAGGAAGCAGCTCCTCACCTGGGCTCACTCCTCATGCTTTGCAGGTCACTCTGGTACTCGGAAAACTCTGGAACTTTTGAAAACAGCCTACTGGTGGCCATCAATGAAAGCTGATGTGTTGGAGTTTATCTCTTTGTGCCTCCCACTTTTTAAGGGACCAAAAGTAATGGGACTATCAACTCAAAAGCTATATTATGGACAGGTGTGAGCTATTACCTCGTTATTTCATTATCAATTAAGCAGGTAAAAGGTCTGGAGTTGATTCTAGCTGTGACATTTGCATTTGGAATCAGTTGCTATCAACTCTCAATATGAGATCCAAAGAGCTGTCACTATCAGTGAAGCAAGCCATCATTAGGCTGAAAAATCAAAACAAACCCATCAGAGAGATAGCAAAAACATGGTGTGGCCAAATCAACTGTTTGGAACATTCTTAAAAAGAAAGAACGCACCGGAGATCTCAGCAACACCAAAAGACCCGGAAGTCCATGGAAAACAACTGTGGTGGATGACAAAATAATTATTTCCCTGGTGAAGAAAAACCCCTTCACAACAGTTGGCCAAATCAAGAACACTCTCCAGGAGGTAGATGTATATGTGTCAAAGTCAACAATCAAGAGAAGACTTCACAAGAGTGAATATAGAGGGTTCACCACAAGATGCAAACCATTGGTGAGCCACAAAAACAGGAAAGACCAGATTAGAGTTTGCCAAACAACATCGAAAAAAGCCATTACAGTTCTGGAACAACATCCTATGGACAGATGAGACAAAGATCAACTTGTACCAGAGTGATGGGAAGAGAAGAGAAGGAAAGGAACTGCTCATGATCCAAAACATACCACCTCATCAGTGAAGCATGGTGGTGGTAGTGTCATGGCGTGGGCATGTATGGCTGCAAATGGAACTGGTTCCCTTGTATTTATTGATGATGTGACTGCTGACAAAAGCAGCAGAATGACTTCTGAAGTGTTTCGGGCAATATTATATGCTCATATTCAGTCAAATACTTCAGAACTCATTGGACGGCGCTTCACAGTACAGATGGACAATGACCCGAAACATATTGCATAAGCAACCAAGGAGTTTTTAAAGGCTAAAAAGTGGAATGTTATGCAATGGCCAAGTCAATCCCCTGACCTGAATCCGATTGAGCATGCATTTCACTTGATGAAGACAAAACTGAAGGGAAAATGCCCCAAGAACAAGCAGGAACTGAAGACATTTGCAGTAGAGGCCTGGCAGAGCATCATCAGGGATGAAACCCAGCATCTGGTGATGTCTATGCATTCCAGACTTCAGGCTGTAATTGCCTGCAAAGGATTTGCAACAAAGTATTAAAAAGTGAAAGTTAGATTTAGGATTGTTTAGTTTGTCCCATTACTTTTGACCCCTTAAAAAGTGGGAGGCACATATAGAAACCGTTTTCATTTCTACACCGTTCACCTGATTTGGATGTAATTACCCTCACATTAAATCTGAAAGTCTGCAGTTAAAGCACATCTTATTTGTTTCATTTCAAAGTCATTGTGGTGGTGAATAGAGGCCAAAATATGAAAATTCTGTCATTGTCCCAATATTTATAGACCTGACTGTATATATATATATACATATATATATATATATATATATATATACATATATATATATATATGCATATATTTATTTTTCTTAGCATTTTAATTACACCTTTCACCTTTTAACACATAGTTTTTGCTTTAATCTTACATACTAACACTTTAGTCTCTCACTAGTGTGCTTCACTGGTGTGGCTGGCCATCGCCGGCTTTTTTGGGGTTCTGCACCCCAGATTCTGACCAAGTGATTGGGACCTCCGGTATCAGAGACGCCGTGACGCAGCCCGGAGGCTTAGCCATATCTTTGCAAATATATGCAACTGAGATCTCTGAATTATCTGCCACCATGTAGTTTTTCAAATCGTATTGCTGATTTCATTCAGTGTGCTGGGGGATTACTTTTTGTTGTTTCTTGTAACTACTTTTTTCAGTCAGATACATGCAGGCATCTCACTGATATCTGCATGTATCTGTGTCAATCCGACCTGCTCATGCTCAAATCGAAAGCATAAAGCAGCTCTATTCTATTGGTGATTTGAAGTCCGATTCTGAGGTCGATTTCAAATCAGATGATAGTAAATCAGGGTTTTGTGTGTTGGGGTATGTAAAAATACCAATGTTTTTCCAATTGTCAATTTGAGGTCGATTTGTTCGATTTTACATTCGATTTGGCCTTTAGTAAATACCCAAAAGCAACATCAAATACAAATCGAATGAAAATCACACCTCAAATCACTCAAAATGCCAAATAGACCTTTAGTAAATTTACCCTATGGGCTCTCTTAGACTCTCCTCTGGATGGATTCTCTGAAGTTTGTGAACATACAATTTGTTCTTCAGCCTTAGGGGCTTAGCGAGCGGCCAAAAGGCCGGCTCAATTTAAAAAAAAACCTCCCTGATTCAGAGCGAGCGTTCTGAAAGAATGTCCGGCTCTGAATCAGGGCCTTAGTGTTCTTTTTGTGCATTGATTTGCCTGTTTTAGAGGTGATACATCTAGACCAAGATCAATAAGGTGGGGCATGCAAGGGGCATAAGGTGCCTGACTATGTTTGATCATGGCTTTCACAGTAGGCATTCTAGTGCATGATAAAGCAGTAGCAGGATCACAACTCACAAATAAAGGCCACAGTCTGAGCCTTTCCCTGCCACTATGTGTGGTATAGGACATGTTGTAAATGTTACAATTTATGGCAGTAACTTTTACCTTCATTGTTAAAGGTGATGTTTTCTTAAAGATTGTCAAACATTGTTTAGATTTTGAGTGCTCCTTCTTACACCTTCTTCTTACCCCTTGACCTTCTTTAAAAGTAGATGTTGAAAAAGAACTAGGATGGCCAGCACTAGTACTGGGATGCTTCTGTTCTTCTATAGACTGATTCATGATTGATTTACACCAGGACAGTACTGTACCTAAATTTGTAGCTGCCACCACATAAAATAAATGTACAATGAGATAGCAAATGATGGACAGTTACCTTTACCATGCAATATCATTGAAACAAAAATATAAGGAGGCACTTGTCTGTTAATATATTTATTATTAAACTATATAGTATGTGGATGCCCAAATATATAAATCCCACATTCATATAAATTGTAGCAACTATGAAGAACATAAAAAAATCTCTTTAGGCTATTTAAAACTTCAACTCTGTGTGTAACTCAATCATCCAATTGAAACTTAGTAACAGCAAAAGAAGTGAAAGTTCCAAACAATCATATAAATAACTGCAATCTATAACTTGGATCTTTTTCTCTCGATTTCTTTAAAGAGCCACCGACCACATCCAAAGAATAAGCACTTTGATATAAATTTGCACTGATCATCGCACATGCATAGAGGTTAGTAGCAGCATGAAAATTATCATGCAGTTTTTAAACAATCAGTCTGTAGCTTTAGCTGCAATGATGTTAATTAGCACAGTCCCGGCAAACATACTGTGGTTAGTAATAGCGACAGAGGGAGAGGATTTAAGCAGTATTAAAAGCATCGTTCTGCACCTCTATCCCACAAAAGTTATTCAGCAGGTTCAAAGCACATGCATTGATGTTAGTAATAGTAGAGGGAGAGTGTTAGGTAATAAAGATCCACTTGTTTAAGCTACCTGTTGTGATGCAGTCCACACCTCAATCCTTCATATGTCCTCCATCTGCTAGCTATTTCAATCCAAAAGCGGTTAAATGGCAATATAGATTCTCTTAAATTTCTAAGTTCTCACCAAAACCGCAATACAGCAATGTATGCCTTAGTAATATAGGATGATCAGCGCAATCAAAGTGCAACTACAAGGGCAGTGTCATTAAAAGACACAATACTCCCTTGAAATATCTACATTTATTTATAGAAGACAATTAAAAAAAAAAAACACAAAAAGATGTCTTCTTTGGGGTGTATCTCACTCAGACACAGCACAGTATTTTGATAAGAAATGGATGAACTGCGCTAAATACCAAGGTGGAATACTTCAATAATGTTCAACAATGAAACTAATAAACATAAATTGCAAATATGTGTTTTTATTGATGTTATTAAACAATTTTTGATTACCCTCAACCAAGCCGTAATGCATACTTAGCTATTCACTGTTATATGCCAATGTGTAGATGATTTATGTTTATTAGTTTCATTGTTGAACATTATTGAAGTATTCCACCTTGGTATTTAGCGCAGTTCACCCATTTCTTATCAATCTACATATTAGGGGGCTGACTACCCTCGTTGAACCTGCAGCTTAGACAGCGCCTCTGACACCCTTCTTTTTACACAGCACAGTATTTTGGTCAGCTAAGCTTGCAATAACAGTACAGTCTCTGCACCTAATGCACAAGGTATATATATATTTATGACAATTCCAATAACCGATACCGCCATCTTCTTAATAGTTTTATTGCCCTGGTGCCCGCTTACTTTGAGAAGATAGTATATTCAAAACAGCGGCACTCTCTGGTCTTCTTAATGTGAATTAAGTACGCTGAGCCCAGCTACTGTTGAAGCCAATGTTTCGGGTTTATTAAGTCCCTTATCAAGGATCAGTATAACAAATATAAAAACGTTCCTTTCCTTAAATACAATCACCCATAGTGTTCTCCTGCCAGGCGGCCACGGGCTCAGTACTGTGTTCATCGCGGGACTTCCGGTCCCACCCACTCATGACGCATGACTTTACCCTGGCAACCCAGATGCTAAAATCAGGAAAATCAGTGACAATTACCACCACCACTCTAATAAAGATAAAATACAGTTTTAAGTACATGGGCTGAGTCATTTCCACATTAATGATAAGTTCACATGCTATAAGTTTAACTTCTCTCCTATTAAATTCTCAATAATTCAATCCTAAACACTTTAGTTTAATAATCACAAAAATGGAATAAATGTCAGATGGTCATTGAGGCCCCTTGGTTTAATGGTATCCAAATTGTGGATCCACTCAGATTCTAATTGGAGCAATTTCCTATGTCTATTACCTCCTCTTCTATCTTCCGGGACATGATCTATAATGACTTGTCTAAAACTAGCCAGATTATATTTAAATTCCGCATAATGTTTTGCTACTGGCTGACTTTTTGCCATTAATAGCAGCTCTAATAGCCGAATGATACAGCGTCATGCATTCCTTGCATACACGTATAGTTTTGCCTGTATAACATAATCCACATGGACATTTTACCATGTACATTACATAGGTACTGCAACAAGTGAGTGGGTATTGAATATTGAGTGGGGATGATTGAAAAATGTCACTGCTATCATTTGAAGGCAGGTTGTACACCCCATGCATGTAAAGCACCCACTACTCTTTTTTTGTATTCCAGAATGTACTTGCATGTGTTCAGTTATATCCATCTTCACTGTCCAGTCCTTTATATTTTTACCTCTTTTATAACACGGCATAACTTGCAGTTGTTTGAAGGTACTTAGATCTCTGTCTTTTTGTACTATTGGCCATGTTGTTTCAGTAGTATTTTTTTTTTCATTTTATTTGAGGTATTGAATCTTTGTACCCAATGTACTTTGTTTGTACTCTTCTTTCCTGATGATTTTTTAAGAGTATATCTCCTAGAAACTGTTTTCCTGGCTAATAATATATCTTTTTTTTGTATCCTCTTGTCTTAAGTTTGTACATCATCAGATTCCAATCCCTCTTCATTGTTTCCTCATTACTATTCTTTTAACCCTCAATAGCTGGGAATTGGGTAATCCTCTTTTAGCGGTGGGTGGATGATGACTAATTGCCAGTAAAAGTGTGTTTCTATGCATTGGTTTTGTATAAATTGCTGTAGAGATCTTATTTGTTTCACAAAAAAGTAGATGGCATCTAAGAACACATATCAGCGAGTGTATTTATAAACCACCCTTATTAAAGGCTCAAATATCAGTATATGTAAACTTTCAAAAATATCAATAAAACTCCCGGGAGTATAAGAAAATTCTATACACACAGTATGTATTTAAATATATAACATGTCTTCAAATGAAGCACAAAATCATAATTAAAAGACAAACAATCACAATAAAATATCTCTATTATTCTCAAATTGATGGATTGAACATCTGAGCTCTGGTGCTTCAATGAGCCAGGTGAAAATGGCCCAGTTAGCAGCAATGTTCTGAATAACTGAGAATATTTTTTTTTCATGTAGCAATGAATTGAAAGCTGAATGGCCCAATAAAACTAAGTAGCTGACAGAGGGCCTGATTCAGGACTTGACATTGTCAGGACTTGACATTGAAGACGGATATAACTGAACACATGCAAGTACATTCTGGAATACAAAAATGGAGTAGTGGGTGCTTTACATGCATGGGGTGTACAACCTGCCATCATATGATAGCAGTGAAGTTTTTCAATCATCCCCACTCAGGACGAAAGTACGATATTCAATACACACTCACTTGTTGCAGTACCTATGTAATGTACATGGTAAAATGTCCATGTCGATTATGTTATATAGTCAAAACTATATGAGCATTTAAGGAATGCATGACACTGTACCATTCGGCTCTTGGAGCAGCTATTAATGGTAAGAGTCAGATCTGCTAGTAGCAAAACATTGGGGTAGATGTATTATAGCGGCACTTAACGTGCCACTATAAGGCTTCTCGCTTCGCCTCTTTACCGAGGCGAAGCAGGAAGCACTACCTCATCGGCCGGAGAGGGGGAGCGTTAACTCCCCCCTCCGGCGCTACCCGCTAGAGACAGCAGCGCATCAGCCTAGTGCTGATGCGCTGTGTCTCTCTCCCGGCCGGCTCCACTGAGCATGCGCAGGATCTCGCAAGTATTGCGAGATCCCCGCGTGGAGCCCTGGAGCCGGCAGCCACCACAGCAGGGACAGGGCTGTCCCTGCTGTGGGGATAGGCTAACGCAAGGCTGTAGCTGTTGATAACGACAGCTACAGCTGGCCGAACGGTCATGCGTTATGACCGTTCGTACATGGCCCTGCCGTCGGCGCTGCTATCTTATAGATAGCAGCGCCGATAATGACAAGGGCGCACAGCGCCCCTGCCATTTACCGCCCAGACCCCCGATCATACATCGGGGAGAAGCGGTATCAGCGCACATAACGTGCGCTGATACCGTTTCTGGGCTTCGTACATCTCCCCCACTATGTGGAATTTAAACATTATCTGGCTAGTTTTAGACATGTCATTATAGATCACGTCCCAAAAGATAGAAGAGGAGGTAATAGACATAGGAAATAGCTCCAATTAGAATCTGAGTGGATTCACACTTTGGAAACCATTAAACCAAGGGGCCTCAATGACCATCTGACATTTATTCCATTTTGTGATTATTAAACTAAAGTGTTTAGGATTGAATAGTTGAGAATTTAATATGAGAAAACTTCAAATTATAGCATGTGAACTTATTAATGTGGAAATGACTCAGCCCATGTATTTGAAACTGTATTTTATCTTTATTAGAGTGGTGGTGGTAATTGTCACTGATTTTCCGCATAGCATCTGGGTTGCCAGGGTAACGTCATGCGTCACGAGTGGGTGGGACCGGATCTGCCCCCGGAAGTCCCGCGATGAACGCTGGACAGAGCCTGTGGCCGCCCAGGATGAGAACACTATGGGTGATTGTATTTAAGGTAAGGAACATTTTTATATTTGTTACACTGATCCTTAATAATGGGTTTAATAAACCTGAAACATCGGCTTTAACAGTAGCTGAACTCAGCGTACTTCATTCACATTAAGAAGACCAGAGAGTGCTGCTTTGAATACAATATAAACATACAGTATATATAAATTATATATATATATATATATATATATACGTAGTAGATAGTCGGCGGCACTCGGATAATAATCACGTTACACAGGCAGTAATTCCAACGTTTCGATGGTTGCTTTTATTCCATCGTTATCAGGGATAAAGTACAATACAAAACTCGCTCACCTTAAATACCCCTTCACCAGGTGCAGCGTCCTCTGCTAACCACGCGGGAAACCGGGACACCTACTGATGATGTCACGGACCCGCGCCCGTTGCCAGGACAACAATAAAAACAACAACAAACACCATAACAGATGCAATACATATCAGAGACCGTAGACATAAAACACATATGATATCCTTACATTATAGAACAGATGACCAACATAATCATGTGTAATGCAGTGCATTTAATCTAATGTACTCAAGTATAGAAAATAACACGCCCTGTCCCGTCATTATTCAAAATCACATGAAAAAATGTAACCCAAGGTGTTCATTTAACCCATTAGGGGTCAGGATGTTCAACCTATGAATCCACCTTGATTCACACTTCAGTAGTTTTAATGATCGATCACCACCACGCAAATGCGATTGGGATATGATCGATGATGATATACCTTAATGAAGCCAGACTATGACCCGATTGCATAAAGTGACGCGACACTGGTTGATCACTTTGTCCCGAGGCAATGGCAACTCTTATACTGGATCGATGTCCTGCCATTCTCTCCCTCAAGGTTCTATCGGTCTTACCCACATATCCTTTACCACAAGGACATGTAATTAAATATACAACAAACTTTGTAGTACAAGATACTCTATGTCTGATTAAAAATCTCTTTCCACTCATAGGGTGGCAGAAACTATCCCCAACATTGAGATATCTACAAGTTAGACAGTTGATACATCTAAAACATCCCATTTTTCGGGGCAAAAAGCTCTCTGATAGTCTACCACCCAATCCAGTAACATCCGTCTTCACTACCATATCACGGATATTCCTCTTGAATAGCAAGGCATAAAACGTCTATCTTTCAAATTTAGATCTTTATCAGACTCCAACATTGGCCAAAGACCTCTAGTAATCTGTCTAATCTCATTACTAATCACATTATTGTGTTTTACCCAAGGCATGATTTAATTAGAGTTGTTTTTTCTCTTGGATCCCGTCAGTAGCTGTTCCCTAGACATTGATAATGCTTTCAATTTAGCTTTATAAAGCTTATCAGCCTGATAACCTCTATTTAGAAATTTAATAATCATTCGATCAATATTTTGTTCCGCCACATCTCTCTTACTGCAAATTCTAATGGCTCGTATAAATTGTGAGTACGGGAGACCGTACTTAAATGATTTCTGATGAAAACTCTGAGCATGTAATAAAGAGTTTCTGTCAGTGGGTTTCACAAACAATTCTGTCTCAATTAAACCCTTCTTCAAATTAATCCTGACATCCAAAAAAGTGACTGTGGATGCATCAATAAAATAGGAAAATTTAATGGGGCTATTGGTCGCATTATGTTTTTCAATCACATCTATAAACTGGTCCTTAGACCCACTCCATATAACAAATAGGTCGTCTATATAGCGGGCATAAAATTTAATCTTTCCCGAAATATAGGCATCCGAAAAAAAGATATCCTTCTCAGCTGAAAACATGTAGGAATTCGCATATGATGGGGCCACATTGGACCCCATCGCACATCCAGATGTCTGTACATAAAATTGCCCATCATACAAAAAATTGTTTTTGCTCAAGATCATCTCCAATACATCCCTAATAAGCCCAACATCCGGGCCAGCATATAAAGGGTTATCAGTTATTAGATTACAAACAGACTGTACACCATCCCCATTAGGAATGACAGTGTACAGGCTGTTGACATCAATGCTGCACAAAAAACTATCGAAAGGGATATCATTGATATTATGCAATCGATTAAAAAATGAAGTTGTATCTAATATATAGTCGGGATGTCCTACCACACATGGTTGTAACACTGAATCAAGGAATATAGATACAGGTTGAAAAAGCGACCCTCTAGAAGAAATGATTGGTCTACCAGGCGGGGGATTTAACCCTTTGTGGATTTTCGGTAATGTATATAATAATGGTGTTACTGAAAATTCCACAATTAACAAATCACACAATTTTTGTGAAATAACTCCATCTCCCACCGCCTGGTGCAACCTATCAACCAACGTTTTCTTAAACATCATAGTCGGATCTTCTGCTAACAGTCTATAGACTTTTTCATCCTTAAGCTGGTGAGCAATCTCATCCTTATATGCCATAAGACCTTGAATTACAATTGCCCTGCCTTTGTCTGCGGGGCGAATCATAATATCCTTATATGATGCTAGATCTTTCATAGCTGTGAACTCACTCTTACTTAAATTATTACACTCCTTAGCACGTATTGGAATCAAAGGTAAGGCAGAATGCTTCACCTCATGTTCCAATAACCGTGAAAAGGTTTTAATGGTAGCATTATTGCTCACTGGTTCAAAAACAGATTTTTTATGCAATTTGTACAATTCCTTGGGTATATCATCATGCAAAATTGGTAATACAGGTTGTGATTTTGAACCATTAAAATGTTCATGGAGTCTCAATTGTCTATTGAGGCTGTATTTTTCCACCTCCCACTACATACTATCGAACCTTGTAGTGGGCAGAAAGGAGAGTCCCCGACTCAGGACCTTCGTTTCCTCATCGGTCAGGGGATGAGATGACAAGTTTATTATAGTCTCCTCCTGGATAGCGGCGGTCTGCCGACCTCGCCTTTGCCTTTGACTCTGCCCCCCTCTCCTTGTATATTTCCTCTTAGATCTGTACCCAAACCACGGGTTTGTATTCCTAAAGGGACACTCTGACTAGAGTTTGCACCCAAATCAGAGTCACTAGTGAAGATCATATCCTGTGAAGTATCGGAATTTGGGGCAAAATCGATGATACATCTTACGAGTGGGTCAATACTGTTCTCGATTAAAGCCCCCTACCCATTGGTATACATGGTTCTGCTCGTAATCGGCATTCACCCTTGCCAGTTTTACTTTTTTAAATTGAATCAGATCTCTCTTATAGCGGGCGATCTGACCATTCAACTTTTCACACCAGTTATTACTAGTATCAGTTTCAACCGTGGCTTTAAACTTAAGTTCAAACTCAGAGATTTTATTACGGATACAATTCAGCTCTCTTCCAGCCTCCTCAATTACAAGGATCATCAAATCATAGCTGCATTTATTAAGAATTGCATCTCTTGCAAAAACTTGCATTAAAGCGACCAATAGTAGGTGAGTTCTGAACCCTAAAACCACGTGGAATACGTTTGTCTTTAAAGTAGTCACTAAGTGTAACTCCATGATAAAAATAGTCCAGTTCACGTTGTTTTAATTTCAACCATTCCTTGTACAGCTGTTCAACAGGTTTTGCATCCGCATCATCACACAATTGCTCCTTAAACAAAATTGAGGTCACTTCAGATTCACTGAAAGACAGGGTATCCCCCTGTGTTAACAGTGCCAAATTCACAGTCTCAGTGATTGTATCCTCCATGATAAAAAATCACAGGCGGTGAAATGCTTCCCACCACCTATATACTGATGCCACACAAATCTGAGGTAATCGTTCCAAATGTAATGGGTGCCACAAGCCCAGGACCTCCACTACTAGCCAGATGGAAGTCCAAAATATAATATAGTCATGGGCAGCACTCACGTATCAGTAGTATAAATCGCTCCGGTGCCCTCCGCATAGGAATCAGTTCAATCCCAAAAATACGTAGTAGATAGTCGGCGGCACTCGGATAATAATCACGTTACACAGGCAGTAATTCCAACGTTTCGATGGTTGCTTTTATTCCATCGTCATCAGGGATAAAGTACAATACAAAACTCGCTCACCTTAAATACCCCTTCACCAGGTGCAGCGTCCTCTGCTAACCACGCGGGAAACCGGGACACCTACTGATGATGTCATTCTGTCTTTTGCATCCTGAGGAAGGGACGTATTGGCCCAAAATGTTGATGTATCAGCAATAAAGAGAGCTGTAATATTTCTTGAGAAGTCTCCCGAGTGCCGCCTCTGTGTATCGTATGTGGTGGGGACGCAGTTCTCCATTAGGAGGGCATCGGAGCGAGGAAATTCATCTAACATTCAGTGAGTGCCGTCACATTTGTGTGCTGTTATATATATATATAATATATATATATTGTGATAACTTGGGGGTAATTAGCTCGGTAGATTGGTGTCAGTGATTAGGTGCAGAATTAGAGTCCACACATGGCATTCCAGCATGCAAATCAGGGAACAGAAATAGGAAATAATAAACAACCTAGCCCCTATTTAGGGCGTCTGACTCACTTCTTGAACCCTCTCTATCGTGGTGCAGCTAGTCTGCCAACACAGTCTCTGACTGCTTCTCTGCAGGTCTATCGCCAGCTCCAACCTGGCTTGGTTGCCACAGCTACACAAACAGTCAGTCTTGCTGGCCTTCCCTGTATCCTACAGATATAGGCCCTGGCTTCCTCAGCCTGCAGTTTCACTGCTTTATTGTCACACAGTCTTAGAGTTTGGGGTCCCCCCTGCCTCCTGCAGGTACAGACCCAGGCCTCCTGGCCTCCCAATGGCTTGCTCAGCTTCACTGGGCTCTCTGGCTGCCACAGTCCCACATAGCCTGTCTCCAACAGCAGCCTGACTGGTCTGCCTCCTCATCAGCCCACACCTGAGCTCTCTCCACAAGGCAGCCATTACATATCTTCCCACAATGCTTTTGTATTCTGTGTGGGCGGATCTCTCCTGCCACACACAGAATCTGCTGCTCACCAGCGCCATCTCTGGTGATACTGCCACAATATATATATATATTTAAAAACTTGACAATCTGGCACTCAGTGATACGAGCCAGTATTATTCCTTTGCCAGGGTGCCCTCCATTGGGGTGACTGACCCCAATAATAATTACCAGAGAAAAGGCAGCTCTCCTGGGCTTCAAAGTGAAGAAAAAACAGGTGTTTTATTTCAACATTTCGGGGTTATTATATGTGTTTTATTTCAACGTCATCAGGATATATATATATATATATTTCTAATATGTACACTATAAGTGCAGCTCAGACTCTCAAATACCAGCAGGTGTCTCTGCAGATTGCTGGCTGTAGTGTCTGTCTCTTTATCTTCCCCTGACATGTACAGTTTAAAAGACTGTGCTTTCCTGTCCACCGAGACAAAACAATGTGCAAACTAGATCTTTGGTTATCTAAGCTTGATATCTTATCACAGTACTCTCTGCCCCAACAATATATACTGCAGTGTAGATAGAGATACCCTTATCAAATACAATTGTAAGTGCATCTCACTTTAAGAAACAGGAGGCTGTTTTGCAGGCTGCTTGCTAATGTCTGGCCCTCACAGACACACAGATTAAAGATGCCTTCTTTTGCACCCTTTTTCCACTCACGCCAACAACCCTTTCCATGCATTCTCCTAGGTAAAATAGCACCTGAAGTAACAAAGGTAGGGACTTAAATGCAATCCAAAAAACATGAGATGCTATATGAGAAAGATACATTTGAATTTGATTCAGAGAAGTAATTGGCAGAAGGAGACAGCTGAAGTGTTGAGAGGTGTGCAGCACTAGTAAGGATAGACTGAAGAGGGGAGTACACTACTGCAATCTGGGCAAAAGATGATGAGTAAATAAATAAGAGTTTAGTAGCATCCAGGGTAAGAAAGGGCCTGAATACTGTGAAAGTGGAAATGGCAGGATTGGGAAAGGGACTGAATGTGGAGAAAGTAGAAAAATGATGAGTAAATTAGACTTTGGGAACAAAGGAGAAGGAGATGTTATAACCTGAGAGGGAGATGGTGGAAGAGGGGACTGTGGCTGGAGGATAAATTATGAGTTAAAATAATGAGTTTCAGGAAGTATTGTGCCATCCAGTAGGAGATGGCTGACAGACAGGAGGTGAGTAGGAACCGCACAGAGGGAGTGAGATCAGTGGAAGAAAACTACATTTTTGTATCATTGCCATAGAGGTGGTATTAAAATCCAAAATAACTTATAAGTTTACCAAGTGAAGTAGTATAGAGGTAGAAGAGAAGGGGTCAAGGAAAGATCTTTGGGGGTCCGCAACAGAAATGGAAAGTGGGTTTACATACAGAGAAGGAGGTGTTGGACAACTATGAGCTTAACAATGAGAGATCTGAATTCCAGAGCATGATGGAGGGGAGTATTTGCAAGATGAAGGGTTGGTCAATGGTACTGTGAGATATATAAGTAAAAGAATAAATACAAGGACCTTGGATTTGGACGTGACAATGTCATTGTGACCACAGTCAGGAGAAATTTGCTGGAATAAAGAGATTAAAAGCTGGGTTGGATTGGGTCTAGAAAGGAATGGGTGGAGAAGAAGGCACTGAGGTGGGTGTAATGTCTCCTTATGGATCAGAAAGGAATCAGCCTGTCAGTGACCTGTACTATGAACATTGAATGCAGTCTAGAAATTGAGCTACCTGAGATTAATCCTCATTCCATTTTTTAAATTGTTCCACAAAGCTGTCTTTATTTAGTTACACCTTAGTGGTCTTTGAGGGAAATATGTCAACAGTAAAGCAAGGTACAGTAGAAAATACGATTACAATAGTTGCTATTAATCGGTTGGGTACAAGATACTGGTGCTTGGGTTCCCGCCTCAGAATCCTGACGGCGGCATCCCGACAGGCTTAGGATACCGACACCTGTCAATAAGTATCCTAACCCTAAACTTAACCCTCCCCCCCAGCCTAAACCTAAATTTACCCACCACAGCCTAACCCTAACCATCCCCCCAGAAGCCTAACCCTAACTCTCCACATAGTGCCTACCCCTAACTCCTTACCATAATCCTCCCCCTAACCCACTGCTTACCATTGGGATGCCAGCAGTCGGGATGCTGATGCCGGGATTCTGACTGATGTCAGGATTGTGATACTGGCTTTCTGAGTGCCAGCATCCTGAGAGCTGGGATTTAAACTGCATCCCCTATTAACAGTTTACAACATACAGTACAAATAAAGTAGCAGTTTTCATGGTTTCATGGTTCTATTTCCTATTAAACAAAAAAATAATAGGAAAAAAAATAATTGAAATACAATTAATGATCAGTAGGTATATTCCATATGATTCAATGAAAAAAATAAATAAAAAAAGAATATAAAATAAAAAATTATCTATACAATACATTTAGACTGATTACACAGGTCTGTGAAATTTAAGGTATTAAAAGCTTTTTTAATAATATTTTTATATTATTAATTTTACTCCTGTGTACATCAAGAAATAATATATTAAAAAAATGACCATATCACATTGACCTATAAGGGGGTTACATACCTTTTTAAGAAAATACAAGAAGTTTAATTGTTTTTGACATATTTATTGTGAAATACAAAGAAGTGTAGATGATATCACTGTGTTTTTGTCTTAATTACATAATAACATAACAATAAAATCAAACAATAATAGAAACAAAACCAAAGTTTGTCTTCAAACTTTGTTTTGTCGCTTTTCGCTTATAAGTTTTTTCTGTGTCGTCTCTGTGTATCATCCAGCAGTAGTCAGCCATCATTCTGATGTCCCAACGACCCTGGTATCTTCTTTCTACATCTTTAACGTCTTGGTGGAACCGTTCACCATGTTCTTCACTATAGTCTTCATGATTATTTGGGAAATGCTCAATATGGGAATTCAAAAAATGTACCTTTAAACTCATATTGCAGCCAAGGTTTCTGTAACTATTAAGCATTCCCTGACAATTTCTTTGTAGTTTGGATCCTTGACATTGCCTAAAAATTTTTAAATGACTTGTACTGTATGAGTGGTGTGTACTGTATATGTACTGTGTGTATGTAGTTGTACTGTGGGTGTGTGTGTGTGTGTATGTGGTGGTAGACAGGGGTTAAAATTAGCCGACACAGGGCAAAACTGTGTTGCATCTGTTGTATTTGGTTCCACCTTCGCCACCTCACCTTGTAGTTGTTGTGTGTGTGCAATGTTCCTTTAAACAGTATGGGGTTTAGGCCTTTTGTAAATTTCAGCTCCAGTACCATGTGGACTTTAATCTGGCACTGGGCGGGGGAAAGTTTTATGACGAGAACTGAATTGCAATGTTCTATACTACCGACTGAATTCATTTAAGACAATGTTTTATAATAAATGTAGGTAGAATGCATTTATTACTTTAAAGAATATGAAAAAAAATGACTTATTCATAAATACACATTTTGCAGAAAAACGTGATGTGAGATGCAAAATCGGGAGTAATTTTCATGTTCAGAAGCCAAAAATCTATAAGGATCACATAAATTCGTTAAAACAGCTTTTTCATCGCAGACCTGTGTTATTGTATTTCAACAATTTCTTAATAAAAGAGCATTGAGCATGGTGGTTTCATTATTCTACTATATTTTTAGTTTTACACGGGCAAGGGAATTAAGAGTTCCTACTGTAGTTAGTTTTTTTTTTTAGACTAAATTCATTCATTGGGTTTAACACTAATATGCAGCAAGTGGAGATATACTGTAGCATTCCTTGAGATTGTGTGGTGGAGAGATACCCTGGTTAATGTGACTGGCTCAATAGGCTTATTTCCACACTGCACATGTACAGATAGGAAAACACACAAAAATGCACAACTGCAGAGTGGCACACTTTATTGATTTACTAAGTTTTTAGACCAGTGAGGCATATTGAGGCTGGGTGTTCTCCATACTGTAGGCATTTTTCAGTATGGCATATCAAACAACATCTTATTCAGCCCAGCAATTATGCAAATATATGCTTGTTAATAAGCTAGGTGTATGCAGATCCAGATACATCTTGAGGTGTGTATGGTTCAGCATAAAAAAACACATTATTTTTGTAGGCATTATCTTTTTGAGTAATTTCAGCCCATTTTGCTTCCAAACCTGCATCAGGCCCAATGAGAGCAGATTTATTCTGAATCTAAACTTTTTGGAACAACTTGATGTGAAAGTCGCCCTATTGTATTTTTATAAATGGGTGTTGGAGCCCAGATGAGAGGCCAGCCAGAAGATCGTTCATAAGATAAAATTGCAACTTGTCTCAATTTTACACATTGGAATCACATAATTGTTATGCTGGGTACACACTAGACGATATCAGATCCCGCAAATCAGAGCAACATATCGGGTACACTGTCTAGTGTGCACCCATTCACAGATGGTGCAATGGTTAGCATTACTGCCTCACAGTACTGAGGTCGTGGGTTCGATTACCACCACGGCCCTAACTGTGTGGAGTTTGTATATTCTCCCTGTGCTTGCGTGGGTTTCCTCCCACACTCCAAAAATATACTGACAGGTTAATTGGCTCCCCAAAAAAAAATTATCCTTAGTGTATATGTGTGTGAGCATATGGTAGGGAATATAGATTGTAAGCTCCACTGGGGCAGGGACTGATGTGAATGGCCAAATATTCTCTATAAAGCGCTGCGGAATATGTGTGGTAATAATAATAAAATGTGTGCTTCCACAGGTCACTAGCACTATCGCCCACCGGTCTTACTGCAGGGCCAACAGGGGATGTCCATAATGATGTCATACTGCAGAATGCAGCATGATATGTAATTCCCCCATCAGCAAGTGTCACAGGCGATGACGTGCTGTGTACACATTGTCTATTTGTGTACCCAGCTTAAGACAGAATACTACATTCTGTTTATGTGTCTGATCACATAGTAGGCATAACAAGTACACACTGTACTTGTTATACAGCTTTATTAGGTGATTATCAAAGATCATACAAGAAGTTAGTAACTGTTCCTGACCCCTTTCTTACCTGCTGGACACCAGAACGGATTCTAGAAAACATTACAGCTAGAACAAATACTTACAGCTAAAACAAATACTATCTTACTTGCAGACTTTTCCCCTGCCCCCTCTGGGAAAGGACATCCAGGTCGGCAGTATGGAAGGGTGTGACGCAACCAAGTGGGCGATAGCCACGAATACTAGCATTGTAAAGAAGGGGCGAGGCTGTGAAAAAATAATTCAGCACAAATCACGTCATTGTGGCTCCACCCCTCTTTACAATGGTGGTTTTTGCAGCAATAAATAGCAGGAGTCATGATAACACAATCACAGTATCATTCCACCACACACACACACCCCCCATCACCCACGGTGGGCCTTTGGGAAACTGTCTACTTTTTGGGTATCCGGTAGAGCTACCAAAAATTCAGGAGTCTCACAGACACTCTGACAGTTAGGCATGTATGATAATAGTATGAATGTAATAGTTAAATAAAAGGTTTTTTAGACTGATAAGTATAAGGGGGCGCTTTAAATTAGGAACACATCACATGTATATGTAAAAGCAGGTGAACAATTTATTACATATAAATTATTTACCATAACAATAATAAAGCATCATAATCTACTAAAAAACTGACTCCTGGACAACTTTAGAACACATAAACAGCCATAGTCCCCTCCAAAGATGTAGAGAGCAAAACTTCTGGACGTAGTCTGCAAGTGTGGCACTATGTAGCAGTTTAGTAGCTGTTTAGCATGTGCCCACTAGGGCAAATGGACAGTCCCGATATATTCATCCCTAGTCTTAGGGCTATTTTCCAATAATCAAGTACTTTGTAAATGTTTAACCTATTCCCATCACCACTGGCAACTATATAAACATTGGCACACTATAGCTGGTGTGTTCTCATACTGTGTGTGATACCATATGGTTCAGTGATGTAGCCAGGAGCCATTACATTTCCTTCTAGGAAACGCCTTGCTATCTTGCTTGGTTAAATAAAAATGAATGCAATGTCGCCTTTGACCAGTTCGACATTCATCATGTCAACACTGATGAAATGTCAGCATGATTAGAATGATGACAAAATGTTTATCAGCAACTCAGTTGTATTATTGAACAAAACTGTAATACAGTTTCTATCAGATTATTTCACGACAGTCTTGTGAATATCTACATTACTTATGATTAGTTATGATTTCTATTACATTTATTTATTTTTTCCTTTGTTTTGTAACTTCTTCAAATATATTTATTGCTTCATGTTTTCTTACCAATCCAGGCATCAAACTCAGTCACAGTTCAGCTATTGTCGTTAGGTATTATTATTGTCTTCCCTTTCTGACACTTTCAGTAAATAATAACAAGCAGATAACTTTCCATGGAAGGCTGCGTTAGTTACTAAACAAATGACTTTGTAACAGTTGTATGCATAACAATATTCATCTTATCAATATATGTATACTAACGTTGGCCTGTAAACAATTTGAATAAAAATAAACCCCATCTCTACTACAATTCTTTACACCATTAGTAATGCCTATCCGTTATACACAATCTGTGACAGGAGTACACCACGGCATCAGCACATTGAGAGGAATTAAAAAAACACATTGCTTTGCTCTGTGCTCCCCCTCCGCCCCTACCCTCACTGCGCCCTCCCCGTGAGCATGAAATAATAATGGCAGCAAGTTGGTGGAGGGCAGGGACATTCTACAGCTGAACCCTGGCGCACCTGTGCGGCTACACGCATGAAACGTGCCTGGAGCCGGTCCCGTGTGCTGCTATAATACATCTACCCCTTTGTCACATACTCTAGTAGTGCCATTTTTTCACATTATGTCACACAGTAGTGGCCATGGGCAAAACTACTATAGGTGCAAGGGGTGTAACTGCTATGGGGCCAAGAGCTTAGGGGGGGGGGCATCATCTTTGTCAAAATTACATGTGACATATACATTTTTCACCATTGGATGGTACGTAGGGGCCCTTACAAAATTGTGCTATTTGGCCTTCAAATGCCTAGTTATGCCCCTGGTAGTGGCCCTTAGGCATGACCATCTGTAGGTTACCCATCAATGATTTCATCTACCAATGGTCATCCCTGTTTTAATACTGGATGTGCAGCGGACTGAACAAAATGAGTTAACATTGGCCAGCAACCATCGTTTTTTTTAAAACATTGATCGTCGATGGCCATCCCTACATCATTTGGCTCTGTGCCATTGATGGCGGTGAAAAATTGGTTTACCGTCTAGCATTGCAAAATCATCAACCATTGGTGGTTAACCTTTGATGTCACATTGTCACACAGTAGTGACCCTAGTTTATGTCACACAAAGCTCATTCACATTATGTCAAACAGTAATGGCGCTATGGAGGATCCTGATTGGCTATACTTAACTATTGTAACTACACAGTAATACTGTATTTACTACGCAAAAAGTGTTGCCTCAGACTTTGTAGACGTTGGGGATCCCTTCTTATTAGATCACTCCAATGCCTCTGAAGTGATTGAATTGATCTATCTCGGCCTACTTGGGCAAGGATCATTTATAAAAGCCAGAAACTTTTCAATAATATTCAGAAGCTGCTGATCCCGCTTCTGAAGGAGGATTTGCAGCTCCCTCCATGAGTAAGGATGCTGCCTTACAGCCATTTTGTCTCCACTCAATAAACAGAGCTGGACCTAGAGCATAGGGGGCAGGATGCACAACACCAGATATTAATGCATCAGAGCATACGCATGCATAGGCCTTGTTTTACTTAGTGTGTGTGGGAATTTCAGTGTATTACTGCTGCGAGGTAGTCAATGTGTAATCTCTTTCCATCCTGTAACTTGTAGTTGAGTTATGGTTTTATACTTTTCATAGTGTTCAAGCCATACTACTAATTTTTAAAGCATGACATGGTTGTGTGAGCGCTGCACGGCACTGCAGAATGTGCTCAAAGTTTGCTGCAGAAGATGCACAGTCAGTTTGTAATGCAGAGATACCTCTTTTTGGGCTGAGACTTGTAGTTCAGTGATGGTTTTATAAACCACTGCTCAGACCCCAATACTAAATTCTAAGACCTGCCATCACTGTGTGAGTGCTGCACAACACTTTCTACAGTGCTGCAGTGGCTGGTACTTACTGCCGTGTACCAATTAGCAACATTTTGTACAAGCTCCTAGTGGCACAGCAGTGCCAACATTGCCGCAAGTGTGCAGCATAAAATGCACAGTTAGTTTGTAATACAGAGACACCTCTTTCTGGGCTGAGACTTGTAGTTCAGTGATGGTTTTATAGACCACTGCAACATTCTAAGACATGCCATCACTGTGTGAGCACCACACACCACTTTCTACAGTGCCACAGTGACCGGCACTTACTGCTGTGTGCCGATTAATGACATGTTGTACAAATTCCTAGTGGCAAAGCAGTGCTGACATTGCCGCAACTGTGCAGCATAAAATGCAAAGTCAGTTTGTAATCCAGAGACACCTCTTTCTGATATATGTGGTTCATTGATGGTTTTATACTCTGCTGCCAGACCCCACTATTTCTAAGGCATGCCACCACTGTCTACAGTGCTGAGGTCACTGTCAGTTACTAACGGCTGGGGGATGGTGTCCTACCAGTGGTCACCATTCCTCTCCTTTTCATGGCACAAGTACTGTAATTGCAAGGGCAGACCTTGAGTTGACTGCTTAAAAGGCAACAAAACGTCTTTTATTATGTTAATGAAAGACTCTTGTTTGCTTTGGGGGAAGGGACCTAGAGGGCACACCAAGTTTGTAATGTGAACACACCACCTGCTTCAAAGATTTAAAACAGCACAGTAGCTAGCCCGCCCCCTCAACAACCACCACCATTAACTCTTAAAGAATACTATTATATAATAAAAAGAGAATATTTTTTTACTTTGGTTTGTTTACTATCAGGATTTGCAGCCAGCACCAAATGATAAATTAAAAAAATAACTGTAATATTACGTACTGTATGTGTCCCCTTACAATCTTATTCACATATGAAACACTATAGAGCAAGCCATGCACACACCGATCATTGATGCATACTGTAGTCTCACCCGCAGCACAACTCGCAACACAGGCACTTGCCGCAAGTATGGTGCAGAAAATGCACATTCAGTTTGTAATCTAAAGACACCTATTATCTTTGCTGATACTTGTAGTTCTGTGATGATTTTATTGCGTGCCCTTCAAACCCCATTTTTCATTTTTCAGGCATAACATCACTGTGTGAGCGCCACTCACCACTTTCTACAGTGCAACAGTGACCAGCACTTACTGCTGTGTACCGATTAGCAGCATGTTGTACAAGCTCCTAGTGGCCCAGCAGTGCCAACATTGCCGCAAGTGTATGGCATAAAATGTACAGTCAGTTTGTAATACAGAGACATATTATTTATTATTACCAGTTATTTATATAGCGCACACATATTCCACAGTGCTTTACAGCGCTGGCCATTCACATCAGTCCCTGCCCCAGTGGAACTTACAATCTATATTCCCTATCCCATGCTCACACACATACACACTAGGGTTAATTTTTGCTGGGAGCCAATTAACCTACCAGTATATTTTTGGAGTGTGGGAGGAAACCGGAGTACCCGGAGGAAACCCACGCAAGCACAGGGAGAATATACAAACTCCGCACAGTTAAGGCTGTGGTGGGAATTGAACCCACGACCTCAGTGCTGTGAGGCAGTAATGCTAACCATTACACCGTCTGTGCTGCCACTATCTTTCTGGGCTGAGACTTGTAGTTCAGTGATGGTTTTGTTCAGTGATGGTTTTATACACCACTGCTCAGACCCCACTACTAAATTCTAAGACATGCTATCACTGTGTGAGCACCACACACCACTTTCTACAGTGCCGCAGTGACCAGTACTCACTGCTGTGTACCAATTAGCGGCATGTTGTACAAGCTCCTAGTGGCACAGCAGTGCAGACATTGCTGCAAGTGTGTGGCATAAAATGCACAGTCAGTTTGCAATCCAGAAACACCTCTTTCTAGGCTGAGATTTGTGATTCAATGATGATTTCATACAGCGTGCTAAAACCCTACGTGAGTGCCACACATCACTGCCGAAAATAGCCTGCCCTACAGAATTACTACAGTACTGAGGGCTCTATTTATTAACATTATTTTGACTAAAATAAAGTGAAAAGGGGTGTTTTCACAACCTTTTCACATTATTTTAGTATCACCTAGAGTTATCAAAGGGCAATTGGAGTAGAATTTGTAAAATTCTACTCCAACCCCTAAGTATCACTTATTTTTAGTAACCAGATCGCATTTCCCATAATTCTAATGGGAAATGTGATCTGGCCAAAGTTACTAAAAATAAATTGTATAAAAATATCGGGGAAAGCCCTGTGATAATAACGCCACCTGGAGGTGGCGTTATCCAGGGTCTCCCCCAATTACTGGCCTCCTACTCTGCTCTAACGGGGAGAGCAGAGCCAGGAGTCGGTCCTTGTAATCAGCTGTGTGGTCTAACAGACCGCAAGCTGATACACTGCAAAAAAAAAAAATTGGTAAAAAAAAAAATGTACTTACCTGAATCCAGGGACCGGTGATCGGGCCTCCGGCGATGACTCCCCTCCGGTCAGCTGGTCTCCCATAGTGCACTGCTGCCTGGTCATCAGGGTCCCAGTGCAGTATGGGAGATCACCTAATCGGAGACATGGAGAACATCACCGGAGGCCCGGATCATGCAGGTAAGTGTAATTAAGGGAGTGGGATCGTGGGAGGGGGGAGGGGAGTTCACGGGAGGTCCGCGATCATGGGGGGCTGGGCTTAGCACCGGGGGGGTAGCAGCGGTGGCCAGTCGACGCATGCGTGGGCAGTTTGTCAGGGTATTTTTTGCGAAAATACCGTGATAAGGCTCTGAAGGGGAATCGCAGGGACAGAGCTATATCGCAAGCTCTGTCCCTGCAAGGGATTTGTAGTAAATCCCTGTGATATTGCCTGAATTTGCAATGCGTTAATATCACACTACAATCTGCATTCAATATGTGGATTGTAGTAAATAGAGCCCAGAATACTGTATTAAAGACATTGTTTACACTCTGCAGTACTGTACAGTATGTGATTGGCCCACCTGTCAGGGCTTACTGTTTTATTGTATTCTGTAGTGCCATATCCATCCACTGCTGTATTATTCACCACTGTAATTTTATTCAGCGGAGCACTGGCCATCCAGCGGTGAAGCTGTGTATTGCATGCCATGGATATTGGGCCTGATTCAGCAAGGAATGCAGTTACTAATAAGCACAAAATCAGCCGATTGTTGCGTTCTGTGCGTGTGTATACATCGCAGTGCGCAAACCGGCCACTGCGATCGAGACTGCAATCACATTGACTACGCCGACGACCCATCGCAGAGTGATTGACAGTAAGTGCCATTTGGGGGTGGTGACTGGGAGCTGCTCGTAGAAACGCAGGCGTTCCAGTGCGTTTCAACCCCATGCAGGGGCGTGCATAAGTTATCCATTGCGATGTCATATGGATCCTGAAAGCCCATAGCGTGCGATGAACTTAGCAATTTCTGAGTAAGGTCAGAGCTTATGCAAGTGTGAGTAACGCTGTGATAGTACTCGATGTTACCGATGGTTTCGCAGTCTTGTAAGCATTACAGATGTGTGTAAGCATAGGTGAAACTAAAGATCTGGTAATGGGTGGTCCCAGTTTTAGCATGTCAAATATTGTGTTACTGTTTCTTGGAAAAAAAAATGGTATCACACCCACACCAGTGGCATCTGTCCCCATGGTGTTACCCTGTGTGGAGAGGGTTGCTGTGTGCGCGGCTACGCCGCACGCTGCCAAAAAGGGGGCGTGGTCTCATGGACAGGGGGCTTGGTCACTTGGGAAGGGGTATGGCCTTGCCACCCGAACCCCAGTGGTCTGGTGTGTGGGGGGTGCCAGAAGTACGGGTGAGCACTGTGCAGTGCCGGCTCCCTCACACTGTCAGGAGCCGAGTGCTGCACTTAATGCTACAGTGCAGCACCCGGCTCCTGTTACCTTGGTGTCATCCCTCAGCGGGTTTTTGGGACCCCAGTCAGTTTGAAAGTCTTTTCTTACCTATATGGTGGTTCCTCTCCAACAGGGAACCTCTGAGGAATTTGAGACACACTGGGCAGCGTTTTCAGCCGGTATTCACTATTCATATAGGAGACGATGCCTCATAACCAGATAATATATACTATAGTAACAGAAGTTTTTGTGCAGGAAAAATGTGAATATCCCTGATCAAATTTGTGTCTCTCCAGGCTCCCATGTGCTACTCCAGACCCCCCAATGTCTCCATCCCTAGGACCCCCTGTGGTTCTCCAGGTTCTCTGTGTCTCTTTATTTCCAGGCCCCCTTGTCTCCCCCAGGACCCCCTGGGCCTCTCCATCCCCAGGATCCCCTGGGCCTCTCCATCCCCAGGACCCCCTGGGCCTCTCCATCCCCATGACCCCCTGGGCCTCTCCATCCCCAGGACCCCCTGCATCTTTCCATCCTCACGCCCTCCTGTGGCTCACAGCCTCATTCCCCCAGCCCCAGTGTGCATCTCTCTGCCCCAGTGCTGACGCCCCCAGCCCCAGTGTGCGACTCTCAGCCCCGTTCCCTGAGACCCAGTGTGTGTCAGCGTCATTCCCTAGCCCATGTCAACCCAACCCTGTGCAGTCAGCTCCAACCTCACCCCCCCAGCCCCCTGTGCAGTCAGCTCCAATCCCCCCAGACCCCCTCTTTCTCACATCACTGAGACCTCTCAACACAGGCCCCCTCTCACATCACTGACCCCTCTCACCTCTAAACACAGACCCCCTCTTTCTCACATCACTGACCCCTCTCAGAACAGACCCCTCCCTCACAGCAGACCCACTCTTTCTCACATCACTGACCCCTCACAACACAGATCCCATCTTTCTCACAGTACTGACCCCTCTCTGCACAGACCCCCTCTTTCTCACATCACAGACCCCCCCTCACAGCACAGACCCCTCCCCTCACAACACAGACTTTCCCCTTCACAGCACAGACCATTGGGTTACCATTGGCAGCCCCCTTGTGACCCCACAGTCCTCTGTCTGTGTCTCCTTCCTTAGCTGCCCCCTTACACATCCTCAGCAGCCCCTTGTGACCCCCGCAGCTCTCTGTCTGTCTCCTTCCTTAGCTGCCCCCTTATGCATCCTCCGCAGCCCCTTTGTGTCCCCCGCAGCCCTCCGTATGTGTCTCCATACTTAGCTGCCCACTTACGCATCCTCAGTAGCCCCTTGTGTCCCTAGCAGCCCCCACACTTACCTTCGCAAGTCCCCATTGCTGTTCCTGGCTCCTCTCATTCAACGGCGTGCGTGACATCAGTGCGCCGGGTCTGTTACAAAAAAACAAAAACTTTATTGGCTGCGGCGCCTGCAGACTTCTAGTAGCTGCACGGCCCGCGGAGGGTTGACACAGCAGCCTCACACTGATGGCTGCCGGGCCAGTAAAAAAAAAATAATGTTCTCCTAAATGACAGGGGGGGCACGTACCTGGATGCCCCCCCCTGAATCCGCCACTGATCATTAGTACACAATTGCGCAGGTTGGGTATGGGATCCAAGCAGTCGGGATGATGGCGGTCAGAATACCAATAGTGGCACCCCAACAGTCAGAATCCCGACAGAATTAGGTAAGAATACTAAGAATACTAACCCTCCCCCTAACCTACCTTTCCCGCAGCCTAACCTTAACCCCCCCCCTGCAGCCTAACCCTCCCCCTAGTGCCTATCCCTAATACTTACTATATTGCATACACACACATGCTGTTCGTCAGTGTTGGTGGATTTCTGGCTATGTCTTGACAAAGGCCTCTTGTGAGCCGAAACGTCGACTAACTTTATATGGATTAAAAACTTTTTACCTTTTGCATAAAAATCTTTAAGTAGTCTGGTGAGTGCTCTCCAAATATACTATCAATATATACACACACACATATATATATATATATACACACACATACATTATAAATATACACATACACATATATATATATATATATATGTGTGAACATACACATATACACACACTTTTTATTATATATACACATATATACACACACTAACTATATATATATATATATATATATATATATATATATACACAATCAGGTGCATAAATATTGGGACATTGACAGAATTTTCATATTTTGGACTCTATTCACCACCACAATGGCTTTGAAATGAAACAAACAAGATGTGCTTTAACTGCAGACTTTCAGATTTAATTTGAGGGTAATTACATCCAAATCAGGTAAACGGTGTAGGAATTACAACGGTTTCTATATGTGCCTCCCACTTTTTAAGGGCCCAAAAGTAATGGGACTATCAACTCAAAAGCTATTTCATGGACAGGTGTGGGCTATTCCCTCATTATTTCATTATCAATTAAGCAGGTAAAAGGTTTGGATTTGATTCTAGGTGTGACATTTGCATTTGGAATCAGTTGCTGTCGACTCTCAATATGAGATCAGCGTGCGCTCGTGGACAATAACATTGATTCCCATTGGTGCCAGCACAAGGGAGGTGAGGCTGCAGACCTTGAAGGTCACGATCAGGTGTGTTATGTACTGCAGCTGCTTAGCGGCGTTAACCCCTTCCTGACTCCCGGCTATTAATTACAATTAAAAAAATGGAAAATGGTGGCAGAGGTTAATGGGTGATCCGGTGCACCCCCGGACCACCCCCCAGTTTCGCCTATGTGTGTAAGGTAAAGTGGGCATACTTGTGTAGTGTTGCGGCAGCATAGCAATCGCAATGGATTACCATACTATCGCAGTTGAACTGCATGCGTAATCGCTATTGCATTCACAGTTGTGATCCGTAATGAGTTAGGCCCATTGTCAAGTCTCACTGCGCCTTACCGCGTCATGCCACGATATTCTTATGCCGCAACTTAGAAGCCTGTTTGGCATGCTATGAGCAAAGATGTAGCAGGACACATCTGTAGAGTAAGATAGAGCAAGTAACTGTGTATCTGGACACTGCCACGTACAGTACTTTTCCCTGTGGTCTGCGCATGCGCAGTAGACTCCAGGCACACTCTAGTGCCCGGAGTCTACCGTTGCTGTCAGTTCGCTGATGGCAGCCGGGGAGAGAGGAGCGGGCCCCGGATGGTGAGTGAACACGGGCCCCCTCCTCTCTTAATACGCTCCTCTGCACAGTTACTTGCTATTTCTTTCTTTACTCTATTCCCAAATTTGAATCAGGTGAACAGTGAAAAATTGCGGTGAAAGAATATTTTCTAGCACTGCGATAATCGAAAAACAAAGTTTCTTCAATTAACTAATAATTATAAGTAGACCCCCTAGTGTTAATAAACACAAATATGAATAAACGGATATTCCTAATCCATTAATGATTAATGAAACAATAACTGACATGTAAACTTTCAATGCTAAAACTCTACAGTATTTATAAATGAAATCAGATTATTTGCTTTTGTGTATTACTTATTAGAAATTAGTAAGCATTTTCAATGACATTTATTTTATGCTAACTTTTGCAATTTTACAATTGTTTTTTTTTACTGTAGTGATTGAAAGTCACGCTCTGTTAGGGGTGTTTTATGAAGTTTATTTTAGTTTGTATGAATGGGATATTAAATCATTACAATAAATATTAAAAATAAGCAGTTGTTAAACCCTTGCAGACAAATAATAAAGCGTAGCAATTACTTCTTGTGAATATTATGACCTAGAATTTCATCTGATCTACCTGGTAGTGATAATTGAAGCGCAGAAAATGAGGTTACAAATGACAGTAGTGTGATGTACAGAAGTGTCACTTCTCTTTGTCCCTGGAGCTATGCTACAAGTATGTAAAGTTAGGATGATTGCAGTTCTCATATTCTCTTTCTGTCTCCCTGCTTATAAAAGAGACTGTTTTGTATAGTGTCTTATTTCCACTTCATGAAGTATCAATTTTTGCACAAACATCTATTATACACACATTTACATTTTACAAATGTGATAAACAATTCTGGTAAATGAATATATGTTGATTTGAGATAATTTAATTTACGACTAACGAAAGCAGCTTTCGACTCACTCTGCACTTTGATTGGCACACGTGCACTTACATTTCCAAAGGGGCAAATAGATTTAAGGAGCAAAATGTCTGTGTTTAGACAAAGGTATGAAATTGGACAGAGTGAAGGTGTTCTAAGTGAAGAATGGACTAAGGACCTGATTCAGGTTGGTTTGCAAGGCTGTGTTCACACGCAGTCAGATGATATTTGCATTCTGCGCATGCGTATGCATCGCAGTGCGTAGGCGTGTACTGACTGTCGATCGCAGTAAGCAGGCAGCCCCATTACACATAGATTGACAGGAAGTGATTGTTTGGGGGTGGAGAGAGGGGGTGGTCGGGCGAACGCAGGCATGCCTGTGTGTTTGAACGCCGTAACAGGGACGTGCATAATTAAGCCCCTGCGATTGTATACTTAGATATAGTTGGCGACAGGAAGTTTAGCAGTTTGTGCGCCAGGTCATTGTCAACCACAACTGTGAGTATGGGTTTGATGTTACTGATGTTTTCGCTGACTTGCGGATGCATGTCATGGGAAGTGGGCTGCTTTATACAGTAGTGGGCGTCTTGGTATAGTGCTGCGGTTGCCATGCGATTGCATTCGTTAGCATATTTTCAGAGCGAGTGGGTGCATGCCTTGCAAACCAACCTGAATCAGGCCCTAAAGCAAACAGGAGAACCTGTGTTTTTGGATTAGAACATTAAACCTCCTATCAGCTAAATGGTATCACATGTGCGTGTCACATATACAAATTTAACAGAAATAATAAAGACTCTGAGATATGAATTGGAAGATAAAGGGCAGCATTTGTTTATTAAGCAATACCAATATAAAATTGTATGGTGACAGCCAGGAATCAGCACTGCCCATTAATGCACCACTTAGCAATAACAAACAAACATTGCAAACTGCCCTATGTGCCCTTATCAAACATGTACTTCATGAGTGGACACCAAAACAACAAACTTGCACTGGAGCTGATGATCTGCTGTTCTTTCTCGTCACACCAAGGTTCTGGCTACAGAACCACTGCACCACCACCATACACCAAGCTAACCTAACTTATCTAGAACTTTGAAGAGATCTTCCACAAATAAAAATATTTCAGTTAAGTGGACGTCAACAGGTTATTAAGAATAATTATTTTGAAATCAGACTAATGGGTGGAGAACAACAAATCTACCATTGACCAACCAAATTTTTCCAACCACTGGATTTACTTTCTTACAAGCCTCATCATTGGCCATGAAATCTCAAACACCCTATTACACTAATCTTGGGAACATATAATACTAAACAAGTGTGCCTTAGGACCAAGCACATAATATCAGGCCAAGATATGTACAGTACAATAGCACAAAACAGCTCTAAGGGCCTGATTCCAAGATTTACACTAATGCAATCTCAACTGCGATCTCTCACGGATCGCAATAGTGAAAATATGCTAATGACTTCCAAAGCTTCCCCGAGCATAGGGACGTCCACTGCTGTCTTCTCATATCCATCCGACAATGTTCAACAATTGGAGAAGATCGGGCAGCCATGCAGCTTCTAAGTGAAGTCTGACCTGTCTCATACACTGTGTTTGTCCTGACACACTGAGAGCTCTCATGCTGCGATGGAGATTGTAATGGCATATTTAAACACACCCATGAAACAGAGTTTAAACGGTCCCGACATGCCTGCGTTTTCCTAGCCACCCCCCATTGCCCACCTTCTCTACCTGTCACTCACTTTGCAAGTGATTCCTTTGTGTGAGTGTAATCGCAAAACAATTGCTGCACGTGGACAGTGTGGCTTACATGCTGTATGCGCAATGGCAACAATCGCTCAAACTGCGTAAATATCGGCATAGCGTCTATTTCTGTGCATAGGATGGGATTTCAGGTAAGAACCAGGTCCCAACCCAGGCTGCGGAGCCACTACACTCAATGCAGAGAATATGTGACACCCCCAGGCAGAATAGCGGAACCCCAATTGGCCATCTGGTCAGTTCAGGACAGTTTCTGGGAAATTAATGTAAAAACCATAAAGGGAATAGATATGTGATCACAGGTGCAGGTGGTGAAATTAGAAGGGGAACCTGTGTCACCAATTACAGAAATCCATAACCCAAAATACCATATAAAATAGTAGTGACAGTATTGAACATGTCACATTTTGTATTTTTATTAATTTATTCCTTATTTATTTTTATATATTCTTTAAATATTTATTTATTTAGTTATGTATTTATTAATTCTCAATATAGTTTTTTTTTCTTGTTCTCTGTTTCATAGGACAAACACAACATCTAAACACAGATAGAGCCTTTGAAAGTGACCTGCACCCATTACTGCCGAAAGGAAAGACGACAATGCCATAACTTTATGCCGGTGCTCAGCCCATGTCAAGGAAACAATTACTCCCACGGAAACCTCACTTGCTTAGGCAAAATGAAATGGTGGACATCCTCTGTACAGCACTGCATACATTGGTGGCTTTATACAGTATCAATAAATGCTAACAATAAAAATACTAACAATAACTAATTCCAATTGTGCCTGTTGCTGAGGTCCAAGGCAATTTTATGTGGTCAAAGGAAAAATTAATAAGATAGTTATTATTGCTTACATGTCCGTATATAAAATGTAGACAGGAGAGAAACTTATTCGGTCTGATTCTGAGTTGGAATCAGATGTGGCCATCGTGGTTGCACCATCAAATCTTGCAACAGACCTATGGCAGATGCATTTCTGTGTCTGACTATGGCCTCATACTGCATGTGAGCGGTTCTGCATCTAAAAATGCAACCACTATTAGTGATGCACCCACAACACACCTGCCGCACTCCTATCAGATGCAACATCTCCGTGCTTCTGCTTGGTCACACTCCTGTTACTTTGCAGTCACTGCCAAAAATACCTCAAATATTTCTGCTACCATGGATCTAAATATATAATCCATCTCTGTACAAACACAAATGGGACACGCATGCGCAGGTGAATAACTTTGCTCCACTGCTTCCGACTAAAAATCAGGCTCAGTGTGTAGTTAGTTAGTTTAAATATTTCACAAAGAATTTGTATAGAATAAATAGTTAAAAGGTCCCCAATCCAGGGAATGGTCAGAGCTGGCACTACTCCCTAAGCAAAGACAGGGATGGTGAACTATAGAACGCATATATATAGTATACAGGGGACTTGTCAGTGATGACTCCCCCCAAGCAATACCTGTTAGATGTACAAGCTCCCTCACCCAGCATACCAGCCCGATTGTCTAACCGAACATAAATATTACAGGAACCCTGAAATCAATGTGAGAAGCTGCATCATAGCAAGATCACACCTGGCTAACAGGATCCAAACTAACAACATCTCTGGAGCCAGGAAATGGCTGGTGAGAATCGACCCTTCTGCTCTGGCTGGAGCCCCTGGCAAAAAACAGTTAAGAGAAATGTAGAGGCAATGGCAGAAAAAGAGCGCAGGCAAAATCAGAAAAGAAGAGATACTGTACAGATAAGGAGAGAAGAAAAGAACCAGAAAAAGAGAGAAGGAAAAAGAAAGTAAGAACTGCAGATAAACACTGAAATATGTCACAGTAATGTGATACACTTAGCTTGATGGAGCTTCACCTTTCAAATGGTCTTTGCCTTAAATTCACAGGCTTAAATAACCTACCAAAAACTCACCCTATAACTACTAATAAGCCAAGCACTAATCAAAAAGCTAGAGAATAAGCCAGTCCTCAGGCTTATGAGAGCCTTCAGTTCTTCAAATAGGGATGGCCAATGATGGGTTAATCATCAATAGTGCCATCGGTGCTAAACATCAATAGCATGAAACCATTGATGGTGTGTTGTGGGTAATTAGTGGGGTGCAATGAGGTGGGACTAAGCATCATGTCCCCTGTGCAGAGGGAAAAAAATGTTTTACTCTAAGCCATCCATGGTGTAGAACCATTTTATCTTCACCATTGATGGCAAAACCATCAGCCATTGGTGGTAAACCATCGATGGTTGTTAACCAGTGATGGTCTGTCACCTCCCTATCTTCAAATGGTATTTCATTTTGCAGAGCAAGATAATTGGTATGATGAGATAAAGAGCTTCAGAGGGTGCATTTTCAAGGGAACCCCTTGCCTGCAGAAGGATGTTCCTTAATTTCCAATTTGCAAAATAAATGGAATTTTGAGCTGACAGAGACTGGGGGTAAATTTACTAAAGTGAGAGTTTTTAGAAATGGAGATGTTGCCCATAGTAACCAATCAGATTCTAGCTATTATCTTCTAGAAGGTGCTAGTTAAATGTTAAGTAAAATCTTATTGGTTGCCATGGGCAACATCTCCATTTCTATAAACTCTCACCTTAGTAAATTTATCCCTAGGTCTTATTCTACATTTTTAATGCATCTGCATGTTGCTCTTTAGCTAATAATCAAATTTCCTGGCCCAATCGGAACAATGTAAAAAGAAAGATGCAAACAAGCAAAAATGCTGTTTGAGGAGAATTTTGGAATTTGGCACTGGCATCTGTGCAAAAGATAGCAATGTCTCTCATGTGCAAGAAGAGAGTTCCATGTATTTCTGGAGCAGTAATAGTTATATCATAGTAAATGTTTTGTATCTCAAAAAGAAAAATACAGCTATTATTATTAAAAATACTTAGAACATTAATATAAATAGTTAGAATGCTCATCTAATCGTGGGAGCCACAGTATAGAGGCAGGGAGCAAAAAGAGGAGGGGACAGATGTATGGGGAATGGGATTGAAATGCCGGCGGCTGTTTAGGTTCAAATCCCAATGGTGGCTGCCTGACAGGATGAAAATCCCAACAGAGGCAGGTACGTATGCTAACCTCCCCTGTCCCCCCCCTAACCCTAACTCTCCCTTAGTGGTGCCTAACCCTAACCTTTCCCACCTAGTGCCTAACCCTAACCTCCTCCTGGGGGTGCCTAACCCTAACCCCCCTTACCGTTCCTGAAACCTATCCCTCCCGTGGGGGTGCCTAACCCTAACCTCTCCCTGGGGGTGCCTGACCCTAACCCTCCCCCCTAGGGGTGCCTAACCTTAACCACCACCCTCCCAAAACCTAACACTAACCCCGTTAACTGTCCTAGACCTAACCCTCCCCCCCTGCAGGGTGGGCGCCCAGGTCTTACCTCGTTCGGGCACGCGTCATCCTGGATTCCGGCGTTGGGATAATGATAGGCATCTGTATTTTGATGCTTATCATAAATCCCTAGCCGGCAATCTGCTGTCGAGATTGTGACCGGCGGCCTTGCGACCGCTTGTGACATAACTACATACCATGTATGGGCCCTTCAATAATACACTCCAGCTTGCCTTGTGCTGAAGGAAGGAAGAGGAAAGGAAATCTTCCCCAAGCTGTTGCTGAGAGCAAGAGAGTCAGAAACAGTGGCACTGGATATGCCGGAAAGAAGAATGAGAATTTCTTGAAAGGAAACAGATGACGAGAGCATTATGTTTGCTCCCCTCGTAAACCAAAGTCTGGTGTATAATTCTAGAGTGTTCCTGGAACCTGCATGCACAGGGATACTGGTGCCTGCATCCAAAGGGCATCTAGTGTCCAGAGGGAGTCCTGTGTACAGAGGATTTCAAGCAAGATCCAAGATGTAATATGTGCTCAGCCAGGAAATTCCCGGGAGACTGGTACTAGAAGACCCCTATGGACAGTATAAGCAATCTTCTGAACTATTTTTACAAAGGATAGGGCTGCTGGTGAAGAGTGCTTTGCTCATCTGAACTAAGGGTCTGCCTTGATCAACTTAATGTGAACATTTCCCTAGTCACCGCGAATGTTAACAGCAGCCAGCGTCTACTCCACATGTGTGAATTCCTATCATTTCCCTGTTAAAGCCACTCACAGACTGTCACTGCTTTTATCTTGGAGGATACTGGGCAACTATATTGCAGCAACAAAATTATTTATTGATCAAGTAATACCTCACTCCCCGACAAGTTCCCCAGGCCATAGTCACCATGCCAAATTATAGCATTATAGCTCATAACTGTTGCCACTGTGATTTGCCCGTGAGTCGCACGTGAGTCACACGCAATTCCGATGTTCACATAGTTGAGCAATTATTTGCAGCGGCACATGTGCAAATACTTCTGAAAACCCTTTGGCACATATGTTATATAGTGAGTAAGCACAAAGGTGCTGTTGCAAGCAATTCAGACAGTATGGGAAAGGTAGCATAAAATTGATGGGCGTTCCTGGGTGGTGACTGGGTAGTACTAGTAGTGTAAGCAGAACTGGTCCATTATGGAAAGCTGGCCGTATTATGGAAGTGTCGTGGCAGTGTCAATGCAAACGGCTGCATTCACAAACATACAGCTGCAGGCATAGAAGGCCAAGGTCGGATGGAGAAACTGCACTTGCCATAGGGCAAGTTCTGATTGTGCAACCAATACTGGCATATAGGGACACACCAATGGATAATACAGTATGCACGGGAGCAAAGAGTGAGTGTCTCAGTACTTACATGTTCAGCCGCATGGAAAGAGTTTGTAGGACATTTGCATAAACTTGCAGATGAGAGACCACCAGTACACGCTGCTGCGTGTATTTTTATGTGTGACTCAGAATCAGGCCCTACATGTATCATTTTACTCATGCTTGCTTAGATAGTTTTAGGGGGCTGACTGCCACTTATAGCATGTGTGGAGTGAGTGTGAAGATGCACTTGATGAGTATAGCAAGACATTTGTGGAGCACATAACTTTGACTTTATAGCTGAATTCAGTCTCAATTGTAAGAAATCTGTAAATCTGCTGCTTAAACAGGACTATTATTCCTGAGTGTTATAATAGTGATTGTTCTCATCACTCATTTGAGTAATTTAATTCATTATTATTACAGCACATGCATTACTTGCTATAGCAAACAGCTGCTAATAATTGTAACTCCTTGTATACTGTAAGTCATTCTGCCTTGTTCCCTTTATACCATGGCATGTTCTAATAATTATGCCTGAGTTTGGTGTGGAGTTTGGCATGTTTTTGCCTTGCTACAGTATGTACTGTACCTACACATGAGTCAGGAGGGGATGTCTCCCAAACCCTTGTAGAATCGAAAGATATTACTAGCTAGAGGACTGCAGGCATGATTCCCATGGAGACACTGTGGAGACACAGTGATAGAGCCTGTTGTGAGGCTTAAGCTGGCCACACATCTAAAGATTATCTGTCCAACCAGCCAACTAGTTGATTGGTTGGAATGAAAATCTGGTAAGGAATGCAATCAGCAATTTGCTCCCAAACGCTGGAAAATTAACCAAAACTGTTGTTTGAACAAATAGTTTAGATCAAACATTTAACAAACTTGTCTGACCGATCATTTTCATCTGTTTTCTGACATTTAGGAGCAAAATGCTGATCATCATTTACTCCAATACGTTACCAGATTTTCATTCCAACCAATCAACAAGTTGGCTGGTTGGATGTAAGTTGGTCTAGTGTGTGGTCAGCTTTAGTCATGGGCATGCCTACAGTACAGACATGCATGACCAACCTAGAAACCCTTACGTTCCAGAAGTTAAAATGTTAAAGAAGAAATAATGATTGCCAACAAGACAACCATAAAAAGGGTTACTTGCATATCCTACAGAGAGTCTTTCTAATGGATGTGGTACAAAATGTCAACATTCAGAATATCGACATCAGAAGGTCAACATGGTCTGAATGTTGACTTTCAGAATGTCGACATGGATGTTATGGTGATATGTTAACATGCACAATGTTGACATGGTCATAATGTCTACATGGTCATGTCGGCAGTTAGCATGTTGACTTATTTTTTATCTACTGCAAGAGTCCTAACCCTAACTGCAAACTAACCCTAACTGCAGCCTAACCCTAAACCTATACAATATACGTAGAAAAACTTGCGTTCCAAGTCAAAGGTGCTGCAGTAGCTGCTAGGGTGGTCTCTGGCGCCCTGTTCCTAGTCCTAACCCTGTAATTTACAATGTCAACATAATGACCATGTCAACATTGTGAATATCGATATGTTCACTGTTGACATAATGCCCATACTGACATTCTGAATGTCAACATATTGACTATAAATCCTTACTAACATTGCTCTTTGAAATCACACTATAGCAGTCAGCAGTCACTACTTAACTGCTAAGTTCTGCCATACTTTTCCTTGTCTAAAATGTAGAGGTCATCTAGAAAGGCGTGAATATATATGTATGAGTAGCTGAGAAACTAAGCAGACAGAATTCTTTGAACGATGTGCACTATCCAGTCAATGATAATAAATCCATACTGCAGAAATATTACTGTATACAGTATAAAGTAAACCAATCTATTTATATTCCTCTCTTTCAGTCCTGTCAATCTATCAATTTCACCTCTTTGGTAACAGCTTCTGTTTTACCTTATAGCTGAATTCGTACATCTTTGTCCTCCTTTCATGACTGGCAAAATATGTAAATAAATTACTTTGATAGATGCATTTTCTACAACTTTTTGGAAAGATGGGAAATTCAGATATTAATGTAGCTCACCTATACTGTTATGTAACTCTCTTCCTTTATGGATGTCTCTCATGGAACTTGTATCTTTGCTATACTCTTGTTAGCCACTGCTTAGTTCTTTATATCCAGATGATTCTTGTACCCTCACAAGTGATTTTAGCATGTTAGTGATCCTTCAGAAGCTTGAGCGACTCATGGTTCTACAACTGATGAGTGCATGCTGCAAACGGGTAGCAGGGATGCTGGAAAATCTTTAAATGTAGGAAACTTCTGTCTCCCATCATATCACTGTACACAGTACTCAGTAAAGACAAAATGGCCCATGTACATGCCCAGTAGTGACCTTGGTAGCCATTGGAACAGGGCATGAAGCCTCCCTAGAGGGACAGGAAGACTGGAGTCTGCACAGTACAACACTCTTCTTTCAACACTGTCCACAGTCTATACAGTTATGCAGTATGCTCATTCAGGGGAAAACTCGCGGTGTACGGGATCCTGGTGGTCGGGATGTCGGCAGTCAGAATACAGACAGTGGCATTCCAATAGTCAGAATCCCGACGACCAAAGGTAAATTGCATAATCCTAACCTCTAACCCACCTTTTCCCACAGCCTAACCCTCCCCCACGCAGCCTAATTCTAGTGCCTAACCCTAACTCTAATACTTACTGTCGGGATGCTTGTGGTTGGGATTCTGGTGCCGGGATTCTGACTGCTGTCAGGATTTCGGCGCCAGTACGCTGAGCACTGCCATCCCGACTGCCACAATGTCAACTACATCCCATTATGTCTTGGGTGTGGGGGTTAGGGTGCAGAGTGTATGTTTCTGGAGCCAGAGGTAGTGTATGTCCCTGGGGCCAAAATAGGGTGACAGCAGGGGTGTGAAGAGTGGCAAGATGGTGTGACAGCTGGGAAGGGGATAGTGCTCAGATGGGGTGACAGCTGGGTTGGGAACAGTCCCAAAATGGTGTGACAGCTGGGGTGGGTACAGTGCTGAGATGGCGTGGGAGCTGGGCAGGGGACAGTGCTGAGATGGGGTGTGAGCTGGGCAGGGTATAGTGCAGAGATGGGGTGAGAGCTGGAAAGGGGACAGTGCTGAGATGGGGTGACAGCTGGGGAAGGGATAGTGATGAGATGGGGTGACAGCTGGGGAGAGGACAGCACAGAGATGGGGTGACAGCTGGGGAGGGGACAGTGCAGAGAAGGTGTGACAGCTTGGGAGGGAACAGTGCTGAGATGAGATGATAGCTGGGTAGGGGACAGTGCATGGGATGAGCTGGGTAAGGTACAGTACAGAGATGGGTGACAGCTGAGGAGGGGACAGTGCATGTGGTGTTACAGCTGGAGAGGGGACAGTGCTGAGATGGGGTAACAGCTGGGGAGGGGACAGCACTGAGATGGGGTGAGAGCTGGGCAGGGTGTAGTGCTGAGATGGGGTGACAGCTGGGGAGGAGACAGTGCTGATATGGTGTAGGAGATATAGGGAGGGAACAGTGCAGAAATGGGGTGATAGTGGGGGTGGGAATAGTGTTGATTGGATGAGAGCTGGGCAGGGGACATGTGCTAAAATGGAGTGAGAACAGTGCTGCACTGCTGCCAACCTACGCTACTGCTCCCAGCTAACAGTACCAGGATGTATGTGTAGTCTGGGAGGTGGGGCATCCCCTTTGCTTGACTGGAAGGGAAGGGGGTGGGTGCCTCTCCGTCTGCTGAATGAGTGTGGGGAGGACAAACAGAGACCTGAGACCTCAGACCAGGTAGAAAGGAGTACAGAAACAGCAGCCGCAGATTACAAGATCCACGGCCGCTGACCAAGCAACGTAAAAGCATGAGTGCCAGCCCCGGCTAAAGGCACTCAGAAGTGGCCGGCAGCCACAGCAGACAGCTTCGAGTTTGCATTCCACAGCAGAACGCAGCACTTGAAAGCGCATCAGCCAGCAACCAATGTGAGCCGGCCCACTGTCCTGGTGGCCCAATCTACCCCTGCATTGCATTAATAAACTGTACCACCAGAATTTACCAAAGTTGAGGTTTTGAGACAGAGCTTGTGAGATAGCTCCGTCCCAGTGAAAAGTTTGAAGCAAAGTGATATAGCCAGGGCTGGCCTGAGCCTAATTTTTTTGGTAAGCAAAAAGTCTTCTTTGCGCCCCCTGAGTTATGAGGGTGCGGTCTCATGGGAAAAGCCATATATATTTATATATATATATATATATATTCAGTATTGCCTCCTTATACCATCCAGGCAGTCTCCCCACATGGTCACGACACTTACCAACCTGCTTTTTCATACAGCTGTTGCTCACTGCTCTCTCCCACAGTCACAGCATGCGTGGCCTTCGTGGAGTAGGAGCAGGTGCCGCAGCCCCCTTCTGCTGCGCTATCGTGTGAGGAGGAGCCACCTGTGAGTAATGTAAGCAGGGGCGCCAAGAGGGGGGGAGCGGGTACAGATTACCGGGGCCCGGGCTTCCTGAGGGGCCCGGCGGGGGCCCGGGTCCGACACCGCTCCCCCTGCCTCACTGAGCTGCAGTGGAGACTGCTCGTGGCTGCTGAGCAGCAGCCACAGCAGTCTCCTATGCCTGTGGGGGGGAGTAGGGATGAGAATCATTTGATGTTTCATCGGAAACATCGGTCTGATGGTTTCGATGTTCGATGTTTAACCCTGCAATGTTTAGCATCCAATGTTTCATTACCATCGCTACATTTCTCCCGCGATGTTTTTCCCTACTTTTCCAATGTTTTTTTTTTATGACAGTGTGTGGTGCAGGACTGCTTTGGGCTGCCAGCTGACTCTCTCATGTTTTTTAGTCAATTGTAAAGTAAGATAAGAGTGTTCAAAACACACTGACTGGGTTACTACTAGTAGGGGTGGTGGCTGACAGAGTGAAAGACACTCTGATTAACCAATTAGCAGCAGCACATAGGACAGTCCCACCCCTGGCTCACTGTCACTGGTGCTGCTCTCAGTGAATACTGATTGTGTGCTGGGGTGTCTGGCTGCTGCAGATATTGGCAATATGGTAAGCAGCAGTGACATTATAAAAGTTTCATTAGTTAATGCATCACATTTTATTTCTTTCAAAATATTGATTCACCACAAAACATGTTTTACTTCTACAAATGCATATATCCTTCTACTTTTTGCACCATTTATGTTCTCTGTTTGCCTCCATGAAGACAGACATAGTAAACCAATTATTTTAAATGTTTATTAGCCTATTTTATGTTTAAGTACAGACTTTGCATAAAAAAACAGAAACATCGGTAACCATCGGTTCCAGAGAACCAATGTTTATATCTAAATAATGTTTTGGATTCAATGTAAAAAACATCAGTACTTCCAATGTTTTGTTTCGATGTCCCATCCCTAGGGGGGAGCGATCACACTGATCGCGCCCCCCCTGGCTTTGAGCAGGGCTTAGGGGGCCCAGAGCACCCGCCTCCCCAGTGCGCAGCGACGGTACGCGGCGCTGCAAATGTGTTTTTTTTTTCGGGAAGGGGGCGTGACCACGCCTCCCGCGATTAGGACACGCCCCCTATTACCCGGGCCTGCCGCGGCTCTCAACAGGCCTGAAGGTAAGGTCTGTGCTGCTATGGCTATACAGGCTACGCCGTACTTCCAAAGCTGGATGTGTAATTCTACAACAGCTCGAGTGCCACAAGTTGCCTAACCCTGGTGTACAGGCAAATATCCATGTATGCTGACCCAGGGAAATTCGTTCAGTGGTGTAAATGCAGTACAATATCTTGCAGAGATTGAGCATATTGATCTATAGTGATGTATAATCCAAATCAGTAAAGACTTTTAGCTTCTCGCTATATAACCCCTCCAGCTCCACCGTTTGTAGAGAACTGAACATTACATGTTCCAGCCAGCTCTTAGCATACTTGGTTATAGGGAAGGTATATAATGATGTCAGTCACTACTGTGGAAGTCTATTCATATGCAGATCAGGTCTATAGATAACAGTAGTATTAACTCCATCTATAGTTGTATAGGTCATGTCTTTAGGGAAAAGAGGTCCCAATTCAGACCCGCTCGCTAGATGCGTTCAGTCGCAGCAAAAGTAAGCAAATCCGCAGTCGCGCAGCAAGGCATTAGCACGCCCACTATGTCTTGGTGTGCGATCACACTGTGTATGCAGACACCCACCAGCCTGTCTTAAGAAGCCCACTTGTGCACATCATCTCCAGGAGTGTATGCAACCATCGGTAACATCGAGAACCATCGGATGCATAAGCAGCACTTGTGGTAGACCATACCCTGCCGCAAACACTGCAAGTGTTTCAGTGTAAAATTCAGCCACCTAACGTGTACTATAACGCTGCGTCTTAATTATGCATGCCTCTGAAACGGCATTAAGATGCTCAGACATGACTGCTTTCACACCACCACTCCCCCGTTCCAGCGACCACCCCGTCACCACCCAGAAACGACTTGTTCTGTCACTCAAGCTAGTGAGGTGTCTATGCACAAGGAGCGAGCAATTCGCGATCGCACAGACGTTCGCGCACACGCACTGCGATGCATATGCACGTGCAGAATGCAAACATTGGCAGGCTGCGTGCGAATGCATCCTAGCGTGTGGGTCTGAATAGGTCCTTGAATCCTCCCCTTGTGCATGTGTATATAAGTCATGTCTATAGGGAATAACAGTCTACCCCGTGCATCTGTATAGATGTCAGATCTATAGGTGATAGCAGCTGCTATTCATCCTATGCATCTGTCTATAGGTGACATCAGCTTCCCTATGCAGTATATAGGTCCGATCTATAGGTGATAGCAGCCTCCCCCATGCATCTGTATATAGTTCAGGACTATAGGTGATAGCAGTCTCCCCTGTGCAGCTGTATAGATGTCAGGTCTATAGGTGACACCATGACTGTAGCTATGATCTGTATGATGATAGACAACTGTACTGTATATAAAAATGCTCGGAAGACAGAGTTGGCCTCACTGGCTGCAGTTACAGGGAGAATTAGTGGCCTCTGCATAACTCCCATCTGTCCACTCCCCACTGTTGCCAACTCTGAAATGACAAACAAGCATCTCTTGAGTGAAAAACAAGCCCAAAACAAGCCCAACCCAATCCGATAAAGCCCAAAACATAAGCCCAAAGTAATATGGTGGTACGGGGGTGGGGTAATTTAATGAAAACCACACATGTTATTGTTTATTGTTCATTTTATTAAAATACATATAAATATTTACAAAACACTGCTTTTCCCTGCTCTACGAATAGCCTCCACTGTGCGAAGTAAAGAGCAGGGCACTCGGGGCCTGTTTCGGCATAGGACGGAATTGCAAAGCCGCACACATAGAGCTTTGTAATTCTGTCCTTGCTAAAATGCAAATGCAGCATAAGGTGCCTGAAATCTCTTTGCTGCATCTGTGATCCCAGGCTGCGACCAAGGCTGCAGTCTGGGATCACCATTGCAACCATCGATCATGATGGTTGCACCTTTGATCGGCTGCGGTAGCTGAAGCTGGCCATGTTCTGTCATCATGCAAGGCCAGGAAGTCTGTGTCCATGGATGCAGATCCTAGCCTTGCCACTCCCGGAAAACGGGGGCTACATGCCCCCGTTTCCGGGAATGCAGTAAACAGAGGCAACATGCCCCCGTTTCCAGGAACGCAGGCCGTCTCCGCTCCGCAAACTCCTCTGCCTGTCAATCAGGCAAATGCATACAGGTGGAGAAAAAAGAGTATATACTGCGCTTGGCAGAACAGGGTGAAGTATTCAGATATAAATTTAATACATATAAATATAAATATATACGCCACATACAATAAAATATACACAACAGTATATCATGCAATAAAAAATTAAATAAATGAATTAATAAAGATAAAAAAGAAAAATGCTAAAACATCACTTTCCCACTTGAGATGTAAAGTCCCAGATGTATAAGCAATTGCAGGGAGCCTTAGATTAGTGACCTTGTAGAGAGCTCTCTTAATAATAAACTTAGGTCAACATGAACCACTTCCAGTGTGAAAAATAGTGGTCCTTAGACAATGCTAGCAAGATATAACAATCCAAGATACCTCAGATCCAAAGTTCCTCAAATAGACACATTGGGTATAATGATGTCTCTTGTTGCCATATTACCGTGTGTCAGATTCAGTCAGCTGGTGGCGTGTAAAACAGCCTCTCCTGCCGTCACAGCCTGTGTCTCCGGCCCAGTGGGCACTTGGTACCTCAGCTGGCAAGGTGTGGGGACAACTCCTTGGTCGTCACAGTATAAATCCCAAGTCCAGTCGACTGATGGCATAGATGGTAAGAGGTATGGTGATCTTGCAGCACCAATCTTCCATAAATAGGAGATGGAATATACAGATAACTGCTCCCGTTGGTCTGGGTAGGTGGGAAAGGGAGAGGCCAGTCCCTTAATGCGTTTCGCTGTGTTAGGCCACAGCTTTATCACAGCTTTTATTGCATGATATACTGTTGTATATATTTTATTGTATGTGAAGTATGTATTTATATTTATATGTATTAAATTTATATCTGAATACTTCACCCTGTTCAGCCAAGCGCAGTATATACTCTTATTTCTCCACTTGTTGACGATGACTGACTATCCTCTTTTTTGTACAGCTGCTCGCTACAGGGCTTAGATTCTCATCCCATGGTAGCGCCATTTTGGTATTTTTATACCCTTTGCTATTTATTCAAATGCATACAGGTGCCTGTGTGATATAGCAGGACCCGTTCTGCACATGCACAGAATGGGTCCTGCGCAGATCAAGCAACTAGTGTGCACTGTTGAATCAGGCCCTCTGTGCATGGTAAAGTACAGGACAAAAGAGTCATTTAAACAAACACGTCAAAACAAAATAACTGACATATGGGAAAATTTAACTTCTATTGATCGTTTAAATGAGTCATTCTAGTTAACCAAATCTATATAACTACATACAGGTATACAGAGAGATATACATACAGAGAACTAAACATAAATGGATTGGTGAAGGAGCTATATAACATTTGCTCACCTTAGTAGTGGGACCTGGCTATCAAGCCCAAAAACAAGCTACCTAAAAAAAATAAGCCCAAAAACAAGCAACCATCCAAAAAAACAAGCAACTGGTGGAAAAAACAAGCCCAATTCCGCTTGTTATAAGCGGACTTGGCAACTATGCCACTCCCCCAGCCTCTAGTCCGAGTGCTAGGCCGAAGCCCCGCAGGAGGAGGGCGGGTATCCCCAGGCTGGGTATCTTGACAGGTAAGGGAATGCGACTCCCGCCCGCTCGGTCAGTGTTTTATGTGGGAGACCAGTGACATGTACTCCCCGCTGCTCCACCCTGCTCCCATACACCACCAGACATCACCTTCTAAACACCTGTCTCCCACCACCACACACTTTATGGCCTGCATGGCTGCGCGGTGTCACGGCTTCCGGGAGCAGAGGGAAGTGAAAGGGGATTAATGTGTGTATAAAAAATAAGTTGTGCAGGCTGACCATGGCTCCCTCTGCTGGCCATCGCTCTACTCATCTGCATAGTCAGCATAACGGGTGGGCCGGCCCTGGATATAGCTACTAACATCACTATACATCCAGGTAAGGACTTGGCGAGTCTTAGGTGTGCCAAGAGGGAGGGGGGTGGGTACTAATTACCCAGATCTGAGCCTGTTTAAGGGGCCTGCAGCTAGGTTTGTAGATGCCATAGGCAAAGCTTCAAAGTACCGCCCCTGCTCCCCCCAGTACACTCTTCCCAGTCTGATTATATTAAATAATTGAAGAATAAAATAACTTGTGAAAAATACGCAACTCACAGTGTCTTCTCCAGAGGAACGGGATGAGAGAGAATGGAGGAGAGAGCTGGGGACAGTCGTTTGCTAATTATTGTTCACTTGTATTGTACCATAGCAGATGTCACTGTGACAGCTCTGGTGGCAGAAACCTGGAAGTGTGGGGTGATGGGTCACCTTGACAGCTGCGATTAACAAGACCCACAGCCAATGCCAGCACCAAGGGATGGATTAAGGACCCCTACCAATAAGACCCTATACCTCATTCACTTACTGTACGTATATAAACCTCATTGATCCACCATCACTCACATACCTGACACACTGACATAATCCTCATCCAACGCAACTCCCTGACACTTCCCTCACCCACAGAAATATCCTTTATATAAACTGAAACAAAAAAAAAATCTAAAGAAAATTGTGTAACATTTTAATTGTCCTACCTCTCATGACACTTGTTGGAGGGATTCCCCCTCCCCCCAAAATAAAACCCAACAAAATAAATAATGTAGAGCAAGAAAGAAAGATATATAGCTATATATAATAAATACACAAATATACACAGACATTATTTTTACCAACATTACTATTGCAGTCAAAAAATATATTGTTTAGATTATTCTCTTTACATGTTTGTCTTTGACTAGTGTTATAATGCTTTCCTCCATCTGTATGTCTGTGTTGTGCTTTCCCCATTTCACCTTTTTGTTATGTATTATGGCCCTCATTCAGAGCCGCACGTTAACAACAGTACACTCGTTGCGTTCCGATGTTGACTAACCGCGCATGCGTCGGTGTTACACCGCGCATGTGCGTATGGCAGATTGCGAGCTTTTTTTCTCTCGTTCCTAAAATAGCGTACAGGAAGTGACATGTCAAATGTGATTGACAGAACAGGGCGTTTTTGGGTGTTGACGGGGGTGGAGATGAAAAAACGCAGGCGTGGCGAGGCGTTTTTGGGGCGTACATACATTAGCAGATGCGAACGTCAAATGTGTTCGGACCGTCTCATACGTCACTGAAACATCCGCTTTCCCTTCAAAATGCTCGCACAGCTTAGGGTCAGGATTACTCGACCACATTGGCGATGGCCTTCTCCTCCGTCCCGGGACTCCACGATGGTGCAGCGATTAATCGTGGCTGGTCAGTAAAGTAATTAGTGTTGGATTGAAATCCGGCTTGGTATGTGTTTGGAAAGCAGTTTATTGGGATAGCACAAAAGCGTACGCAGGTGGAAATCAGAGCTGCTAATGTCATGATTACATAATCAATTAGCGTACATTTTTGGGCTTTTATTTTGGCCACAATTTGGTGGTTATGGCCTATTGTAACAATAATGTCATCATCTTTTAATTAGCTCCCCTTTTTTTTGGTTTACTGTGGAATTTGCATCGCTATGTGTTTTTTTAAACGTTCCTTAAAGAGGCCTTTTTTTTTAAAAAAGAGGGTCAGTTTTTGCGTTTAAGGCCAGGATTAAATGTAACCCATTTGTACAATAATGTCACAATACAATGTCAGTGTTTTGTTTTTAATTTATTGTTTACACACAAACAAATTGGCATAATATTGTATTGCCTTTTTTTGTGGCCAAGATATTTGATCAAAAAAAAAAAAAAACATAACTACTAACATAAGCGTAAATACAAAATTTAAAAACATTTCACAAGAAAGGAGAGGGAAGTTTTGACCAGAAAGGAATATGAGCCAAGCACAGAAGGAAAGTGGGAAAAGTCGCCATTGCTGTCACCGTTTTCTCGCCCGTTTGGCTGGGTGAGGGTGGGCGCCAGACCGGGTCCGGGATGCCATCGGGCTGGCCTGTCCAGAGGCAGATGTTGTGGCCTCTGGACTAGGCACAGGGCTAGGCACATTTGGAGGATTGCCTGATGTTGTGCCAGAGGTAGAGGATCTGGATGTTCCGGCAGGAAGGGAGGTCGGCTCCACCATGTGCTGGCGAACGAGCTGCTCCAGGGCATCGGCGATGCGGATGTTGGCCCTGGTATTTTCCGCCAGGGCCTGAGCAATGGTCACGTTGGCCGCAGCATTTTGCTCCAGGGCCTCAGCCACCCGTATCAGACTGGCGTCCATCCTCTGCAGAATCTCCGTATGGCAATCCGATTTAAAATTGAGTTCTGTGAGGAGGCCCACTGCCTGCGAGGGGGCACGCCCTGGACTGGCTTCTGCAGGGTCCTCAGCCGGATGTACTGGTTCCTCCCCTGCAGAGTCAGCAGAAATTCTGCGGCCAAGGCTCCCCTCTGGAGCAGACTCATCCGCCTCTGTCTCTGTTAGGAAATTGGAGAAAAGACTCACATTAGAATCTACATATTGGCACAATAGCATTTCTGAGTTGGTGACATCACAAGACTTACCTTGGCCAACATGAGGAGCCGCAAAGTCTGGCATGTCCGTATCCATGTTGGACACGCCAAACACCTCCACAGCCTGCACACACCCCTGTGCCATCTCTTCTAAGTCTGTCAACTCCAATGACACAGGGGTGGGACCCCCACCTGTCCCCCTTGCATGCTTAGCCCTGTCGGCAAGTTTTTGTTTTAGACGATATTTGAAGTCTGCCCATCTGTGGAATGAATTTGGAACCATTATCCTTTTTTTTACAATGGGGTTTGTTTATAGGATGGGAAAGTGTTTACTTACCGCCGTTTGACATCCCGGGCTAGACGGACATAATCACCCACCCTATTGACAGCAACGGCGACCTCCTCCCACATTCTCCACTTCTGGCTTTGGCTCATATTCCTGGCTGCCTGGGGCAGGATGTCAACGCACTTCTGGATCAAAACCTCCATCTCCTTGCTTGTGAAATGTGGCTGCCTTTTTTTTTTTGCAGCTTTGGCGGGTTGACTGGGGCCAGCAGTCTCTTCCATGTCATCCTCCTCACCTATTTGGGTAAATATGCAGATTTAGCCACTTCACAACTTGCACAATATTATGTTTTAAAATACTCATTGACACAAAATGCATGAAGGCCTTACCGCCGCAATTTTGACCATTGTTTCCCTGGTTTGAAGCCATGTCTCTGCTTCCAGCATGAAATCATCCAGAAATTCTATGTGATTTCGTGACGTATTTATACATGCGTCGTTAGTTTGCGGCCGCATCATTGATTGTGCGTCCCTATGATTCATCCTTAATTTGTGCGGAAAAATAAACACTATTTATGGCTTGGTGTGTGTGGATTCGAGGTGGGGTTGTTGGAGTGTTGTCGGTTAAGTGGTTTGGATTTGGTTGGTTGGTTGCGTTTGGAGGATTTTGGAGAGTTGTTTTTTTGTTTGTTTTTGCTACATTTCTTTGGTTTTTCCGTTCGCATTTTTTTCATTTTTTCTACATCCTTTCCTGATTTGGTAAGTTTTGTGCATTCAAATTTGTGGCCAATTGGTGTATTCTTCTGTTTTGTGGTTAGTTAATTTGTTTAACACTCATTTCATCTTTTTTAGTTTTTTTTTGTTTTCGGACCCAAAGAAGTTTTTTGAGGACATCTTATATATTCGAGTTGGGTAAGTCCATTTTTTGTCTTGCATTTGCGAATGAATTACTGCATTTTTGACTGTTGGTGTAGTGACTTGCATTTGCGAATAATTTACCGCATTTTTGACTGTTGGTGTAGTGACTTGCATTTGCGAATAATTTACCGCATTTTTGACTGTTGGTGTAGTGACTTGCATTTGCGAATAATTTACCGCATTTTTGACTGTTGGTGTAGTGACTTGCATTTGCGAATAATTTACCGCATTTTTGACTGTTGGTGTAGTGACTTGCATTTGCGAATAATTTACCGCATTTTTGACTGTTGGTGTAGTGACTTGCATTTGCGAATAATTTACCGCATTTTTGACGGCTTATTCATCATATAATCCAGTTTTGCTTTTCCCTTTTCCATTTTTTGGGTCCATTTGAACCCTATTTGACGTACGGTGTGCAATGTAGTTTTCATCGATGGCCAAATGTGTTTTTCCGCTATTTTCTGTGTTGGCTTGCAACAATTTTTAAACAAAAAAAACACCCTCTAAATTTTTGAAGTCTCATTGTTGCCTTTTTTACAGTTTATACGTATCATGACAATACCCCGGCATGTAAGCAGCTATGGATGGTATCAGAAAGCTAAGTTGTTTTTTCTTACTTTTGGGGTGGGTCAAAAGCCTTACATTGTAAACTTTGAATTTCAGGTAGATCTGGGGCGAATTGTTCTGGCCCTGCTCCCGGAAGACGACCAACCTCAAACTCGTCCCAGGCGTAGGCATCGTAGGCATGCAAGGCCCCAGATATTTCGAACACGTGTCACCCTTTTTGGAATGCCCGATGATGAGGTTTTAAGACGCTACCGTCTACCTCCCAAAATCATCATAGACACTCTCTCATTAATAGAAAGTGATCTTGAGCGGCAAATTGACAGTCCAACAGCAATACCACCACTGACGCAATTTATGGCGGTGTTACATTTCTGTGCCTCAGGATCGTTTCAAACAACGGTGGGAATAGTGGCGGGCATCTCCCAATCCTCCTTTTCCCGGATCCTGAGGGCAGTGATGGAGGCACTTTTCAAGCACCTCCATCATTTTATTAAAATGCCTTTGGATATGGGTGCCCTTAGTGTGGCCAAGGCCAATTTTTACCAAATAGCTGGCTTCCCACACATCATAGGGGTTGTGGATGGTACTCACATACCACTTCAGCCTCCAGCACGGCTGGAGGCAATATTTAGAAACAGGAAACACTATCACTCCCTGAATGTAATGGTGGTATGTGATGCCTCCCTCCAGATCCTGTCCCTGAATGCTAAATTACCCGGAAGTGCTCATGACTCCTTCGTCATCCGGCAATCAGGGATATGGCAGAAATTAACCAACCTACAAGCTGGTGATGCGTGGCTTCTGGGTAAGTGGAGACCTTTAGTACATAACAATGTTAAGCTTGATACACAGTGTTCCTGATGTGGTCTATTTTTGTTCACAGGAGACAGTGGATACCCTTGCATGTCCTGGCTTCTCACTCCTTATTTGGCTCCCACACCAGGGCCACAAAGTGCGTATAATTCCACACTTACAGCCACCAGGCAAGTGGTGGAGCGCTGTATCGGCCTTTTAAAAGGCCGATTCAGATGCCTCCACCGCTCTGGTGGCGAGCTCATGTATGTGCCGGATATGGTGTCTAAAATTGTGGTCCTGTGTGGGATATTTCACAACATTGCCATAAGGAGTGGTGTCCCAATGCAGCCAGAGGATGCCTTACCTGAGGATGGCCCCCCCGAGGTTGGTCGAAGGTCAGTATGTGGGGGGGCCATACGCGATGATGTGGTGGCCAGATTTTTTAGGTAAGTTTGTTCAAAACTCCAGTGTTTATACCTAATGTGTTTGTTTTTTTTGGCAAACATCTAATTTAATTTTAATTTTCTCACCATCTTCTGTTTGTTCACATAATCTTTGGCACTCCAACGCTCACTACTTCCTGCTACCCTTACCAAACCTGGATCTGGTCCTTTTGGGCATATATTCTGGAACCCATATCGCAACGCCATGTTTGTGGAATCATGTTGGCATGGTCCTTCGTCAACCAGTTCTTGATTTTGTGTTTTTATTTATTTTTTTCTTGGTATGTGTTGTATTTGAATTTATCACTGTGTATTTTTTTTGGGAGTGACCACTTTGTTTTCTCTGTTATGTGGTGAATAAATGTTTGAAGAGTGAAATGGTCTTCCTTTTTTGGGACGTTAACAGCAAGTGTAACCAGGTTAACACAAGTTACATTTGACTAAGGGGTAAACCAGTACTGACGCCAGTTGAGCAAAACTGAAATATGTTTTCAGCTTTCCAATCCACACCAAAAGGAAGCCTGGCCCAACCTTGGGATTTGTAAGATTGGCCTAAGCAGCTTGCGCACCAAGTAGGAACCTGGAAAATGTAGAAATCTGAAATTGACACTACACCCAAAAAGGGAAATTACATTGTTACTGTTATGTGTTTCTGGTGTCTGTTTGACATACAAAGACAAAACACAATCTAACTTTTAAAAAAGGGAAATCCTTGCAGGAACTTATGTCAGGCTAAACTATCTTGGTTTTGGTTTTTAAAAATGAGCCACAACGTATATTTGTCTTTAAAAATTTATTGGGCAAATACAACAAAAAAAAAAAAACTAATGCCGAAGGAGGCCAGACAGCCGGTCGAGGGCCACCAGAAGGCCGATTACATGGTGGCGCATCTGCCCCACAACATCCGCCACCTCTTGCCGACGCCTCTGTTCCTCTGTGGGTGAGAAAAGTGTGTGGGTTAATACAACAATAGGGACTCCACAGAAAAACATTTAAAAAAAAACAAATCACTCCTAAACCCAAAAACATAAATAAAAAGGGTGGGCTGGCAAAAATACAAGGCCTAGGTACAAATTCCCACAGGTATGATATGTGTATGCTTAAATCACCAGGAAGAGGTAAAGGCCAACCTTCACAATCAACAAAAGTCAAGCCACAAAAACACGAAGAAAGGCACGACACATGATTACATACAAACAGTTTGTGCTTTAAAAAAAAATAATAAAAAACATACCGGGAAACAAATCGGGAGCTCCGGCAAAACCTCCATGATCCTCCTCGGAGGATCCGTCATTCCCCAAAGAATGGGGCGGAGTTATGCTGGACTCCGGGGAGGGGGTAATTGGAAGAGGGGTGGGTGGAGGAGAGGGGGAAGTGGGACGGAGGGGAAGGAGGCCCAACATTTCCGGGAGAGGGTCTGGGAAGGATGGGGAGGAGTGGGGAATAGGCGAAAGATTTGGGGTGGAGTGTTGGCTGGGGGTTGGGGAGAGTGGGCGGGAACGCCGACGTTGACGGCGGAGTCTTGGCTGTCCCCCTAAAATATGTCAAATAAATTGCGTTTAGTTTATGGACAAATCCGGGCAAACAAACAAAAAAAAAAAAAGAAAAAATAAATAAAACCAAAAATAATAGCAGTAGAATTAAAAATTCATAAAAAGAGGGAAAACATGCAGACGCAGATATGAGTACAAATAATAAATAGAACAGACAGGAAAACATGCAGACGCAGATATGAGTACAAATAATAAATAGAACAGACAGGAAAACATGCAGACGCAGATATGAGTACAAATAATAAATAGAACAGACAGGAAAACATGCAGACGCAGATATGAGTACAAATAATAAATAGAACAGACAGGAAAACATGCACACGCAGATATGAGTACAAATAATAAATAGAACAGACAGGAAAACATGCAGACGCAGATATGAGTACAAATAATAAATAGAACAGACAGGAAAACATGCACACGCAGATATGAGTACAAATAATAAATAGAACAGACAGGAAAACATGCACACGCAGTTTGCCCCACAAACACAAACATTAAAACCACAATACATAACACTTACTTGCCAGGATCTGCATGCGAAAGCATGCCAGCAAGCGGGGCGTTCGCCGTTGCAGGTCGGACCACCTGCGCTCCAGCTGCCCGATGTTGCGGCGTGATCCGAAGGACCGCAGGCGGGACCGTACCTCCGCATACGCGGAGCGCTTCTGCTGGTTGGTCATGGGTTCTGGCTGGCTGGTGATCCGGCGATCCATGACCTCCGTAAGCACCAGCAGCTCACGCCTGGTGAATGCGGAGGCTCTCATGATGGCAATGGTGTTTTTCTTAAAAATCATTTTTGATAAAGTGTGTAAAAATTTTCTGATTGGCTAATGTATTTTGGAAATTAACAGGAGCAATTTTATTGGTTAGTGTATGAGTCATGTGTTCGACAGGGCCAGAAATCTCTGGAGAGTTAGGATAGGCTTGATGCAGTGACATGCGTCAGCAAATTTAAATAAAGAAATGAACCCAGGGAAATATGCGGGGATACACAGCAATAGTACAATTGTTTAATTGTGGTTCACATGTTTTTTAAACAATAAAAGCGAATGTTTCATCCGTACGTATTCTGCGGGTAAACACAAACACAGACAAGAGTAAAGTTTCTTGCATTGTGTTGAAAAAAAACAAACAATTAAGCTAATTGATACATTGATTGGCATGATACGATTGATGGAGGTAGGCAGAATAAAGGAGCAGGTAATCGACATCTGACAAGGCCACTTCCTGTTTATACTTGTGCGTGCGTTCCTTTCAAGCCATTTCGGGGATGTACGCTCGCTATTTCGTACGCTCGTTAGTTAGAGGAGGGGTCGTCAGAGTTCAGGGAGGAATTTTAGATGCGAACGAAAATACGAGCGAGCCATTGAATTTAAATATTTTTGTACGTACGCCTAACGTACGTGCGCCCGCTTGCGTGCGGCTCTGAATGAGGGCCTATGTTCTATAACCCCACTCTATATATTCTGTAGTGTGCAGAACCCCCTCCCCATATCTCTAATTTTTTCTACTACACCCCCAGCCCCCTGTATGTCCTCTACTGCCTCTTCCATATGCATGGTTTGTGTGTATTGTGCTCTCTCCCCCTTTGGTCTTCAGATTTAGCTTTGATTCCTGCCCCCACACCAGTCTCGATGTACAATATTGTGCTCCCATCTGATTTTGATATATATGCTCTTAGCTACTTACAAGGTATAGTATAATATGGTATATGCCATGGGGAGGCAAAGGGTACTGTGGGAATTTGAGTGGTTATAAAGATACTTATATTTGTGTAAGTGGTGGTGGTGTTTGATGAAAGTCATGTGTGACACTAAAAAGTTGGGCATCCACTATATAATTTTCTGTCAGATATCTTTCCAATCTGGATGGTTGGAATGAAAGCCTGGTAATGTATGGGAGCAAATGATAATCGTCCATTTGCTCACAAACACTGGAAAATGGCCAAAAATGGTTGTTCAGACAAATTGGTTAAAACACACAAATTTAACCAATTTGAACAATTTTTTTGTCCTTTTTTTTCAGTGTTTAAAACCATATAATCGACTGTCATTTGCTCCCATACATTACCAGGTTTTCATTCCAACCAGCCAGACTGGACAGATATCTGACAGAAAATTGTATAGTGGATGCCCAGCATAAGGTGTTTTTGTCATGTCATGGGAATTGGTTATTATATCAATTTTTTTATGTAAATACATATCTATTTCATTGAGGAATATATAGTTGAGATCCTGAAAGAAAAGGATTGTAAACTAGTTATCCACATATGGAATGTGTCATTTGGATATAATAATTTTATTGTTACTCAGAGTGCAAATTTTACACTTTAAGTTTTATTTAGTATCAGAGATTAGATGCACCCAGCCATTTTAAAGGCATTAATTATTGTACAGGTGACCTTCATTGTCATCAACTTGTATTTGCATCAGCTCTCATCAGTGGCGTCAGTAGGGTTGGTGTCACCCAGTGAGCCTACTTACCCTGGCACTGCCATCTTCAGATTCCTTGCAAGCACGCTCATGAAAGGGGTCATGGCCTCATGTCTGTGAAGCCATGTCCCCAGTTAGATGACATTTTGGGGACGTGACCGCATCACCATCCTTATTCTCGTTATGCTGGGGGTTGCTCCTTTTCTCCTCTCTTCAGCTTCTCTAATTACAATTAGAGATATGCGCTGACCCCCGTGTTTTGCTTTTGGGGCTGGAGTCATCTTCATGTTTTGGGTTTGGTTTTGCAAAACCACCCTCAAGTGTTTTGGTTTTGGATCTTTTTTTGTAAATATTGATAAAAAGTTTTTTTTTAAAAAGCTAAAATCATGTAATTTTTGCACTCTAAAACCCAAAATGTGGATTTAAAATCCGAATTCCAACCCGCAGGAAGATCAGAACCCAACTCAGATCTGTCCGGATCTCCTCAGGTGATCAGGACCGTAAATTGGAGTATATCTGGATTCACAAAATTTGGGTGGATTCGGATCTCTGGAGAACCACGCATCTCTAGTTACAATAGGAGCAAGTGTCAGATGTAGCCAAATCCTCTTACTTGCATGTTTAATGGGCATTCCCAGAATCAGTTTTCATACTGTATGCTACACAAACAGGAGTACTTCCAGGATCAGCACCACCGACCAGTTTATAGGAAGATTGAAAAAGGTGAAAATTTAAAAAATATATTTTCTTTCTACCATGCTCATTTACAGCAAGACTCACACACCGCATTTATTTAATATTCAGTTTTACAAATTCTAATTAACATGTATGAGGTAGACATATGGACACATTTCTGTAAATGATGCCCTCATATTTTGCTGTTTGTAAATATTCTTTAGAATGCTATGGTGATTTTTCCTAGATTACATTTTATAAATACAATATATGTTCCCAGTCGATGCTATCACACATGAAAACATCCTGGTAAGCATTCCCTTGTTTATACAACACTATGCAATTAATGAGCTGCTATAGTTGAACTCAGGTCTTCAGGTCAATAGTTGTTACCTCTCACAGTAATTTAGTGACATTGGCAGTAAAATTGAGAAAACTGAACAATTTGATCATCAAAAAGATTGGTAGCAAGAGGAAATATCCATTTAAAAAGCTAATTATGTCCAGTTTTTGTTAACATTATTTAGTAGTAAATCTGTATATTATTTCTATGCATGCTATATACTTTCACCAGCCCGAAGCAACAGTCATTTACTTTCCCATCACTGTCCCATACATGTGAAATAATTGAAAATAAAAGCCCTCTTTATATTCAAGATTAAGTATAATAGATAATAAACACATTGTTACAAAAAATGTAAAATAATGCAGAATGACAGCCCTTTCCTGCTGCCATATTAAATCTGGGCCAATATGGGTTTGCCACAAATAGAGTCCTGTTTGGTAGGTGCCTCTATCAAACCAACCAACAAATAAATCATTGATAGTTCAAGTTAAATTAAATCCACACACATCCCATATATTGGTACAGTAGTTACAGTTGCACATCAACAGAAAGAAATGCATTATTCTATTTACCTTCATACAGTAGGTCTTATTTTTAAGATCTACCTGGTAAGCTGTCAGGAAGAATGCAACCTATCTAATTTTTTTTATCTTTTTTGATTAACAAAAGAAGCAATATTACATTTTTCTACAGAATTCATTTTAAAAAATCAGAATATAAAAACATAAAAGCAAAAACACATAAATAGATAATTGCCTCATACAAAGTTCTGTGTGGAGTTTTCCAAGATTTGGAAGCTATTCAGGATAGTAATTAATAATAATCAACCATTGCAGTATGCTGTATAAATAATGTGCTATATACTCTGAGTCCCTTAAGAGCTAACACAAACATGTGAACCTCAGAATAAATTTAGCTGTCAGGGAAAAATCATTACAATAAGATTTATGTGACTTGTAGTATTGTTTGTAGGTTCTGAGTATGTTTTTAAATTCAGCTTACTTCCTTGACCCTAAGGTTATAAGGTAAGGACATTAGGCTCAATTGCAACCTACATCTTTGCCTTTTCTTAATGGGGCCATTAATTTTGGAGTATAAAACAGTAATAAAACAGCATAAGGTTGTGTTTATGTTGTAAATTGAATCTATTACTCCAAGATTAAAAATTATTTTACCTTATATAAGAAAATCATACAAGCATGTTTGTGATCTATCTATTTATCTATCTCTCTATCTCATATCTATCTATCTATCTATTTATCCACACATACATACACACACAACACACACACACACATACATACATATATACATATTAGATATGTGTAGTTTGGTTCTCCATAAATACGAATCCACCTGAATTTTGTGAATCAGGATAAATCAGAGTCGCGGTTCTGTATCATGTTTCAAATGATTGTTTGTTCTTTTTATTAAGCTATGGGTGTCAACAATTACCCTTTGAAATTCTGGCTTCCTGAACATGCCATGAATAGTAAATAAAGAATTGTAAGGGCTTTTTTTAATTAAATTTAAACTATAATTCAGTCATTAAAAACAGGTTTTAAGTTGCATGGGTAAACATAATATCTGAGTTGAATCAAAGAATAGATTATGTATTCATTTTCCAGATTAAAATGCTGTACATATGTAGGCTAGACAGTGTCATACCATTTCTGGGGTTTTTTGTTTATTGTATTGCCACCTTATTATTGAATATGGGTCCACTTAGGTCTTTGTTTTTAATAGTCTTCCACATTGAAAATTTAATTTTTTAGTTGGAGGCTCAACTATTCTTCAAATTCCTACAACATACTGAGAATGGATTAGATTAGGTCCATTTTGTCCTCTGCAGCACTTGGGTAGCCAAATGGACTATAAATACCAAAACTTGACTTTTCCTAACAAGTACAGTACATCATAAAGATGCCTCCACTGCCATTCCTAGGATGTTTTATGATCTTATATATTTTTTCCCATAATTACTATAAGTCCAAAACATTTGGCAGGATTTACATTTCATTGGTTGTTTTGGTGCGCTAATCAAATGCAAGTATTTGTAAACAATAGAAAGTAAAAAAATAGCAACATAAGAAAAAACACAATATAACATGTTTTTAATAGGATCACAACTTATTTCAGTGATAAATAGTACTATTTGCCCATTATCAAAAATTAGTTAGTGAATCACACCGCAATGGTTTTTGATAATGGCACCATTCAAAAACTAAAGAATAAAGCAGCTTGAGTTTTCTAAATTGTGAATGATCAAATCAAAACATTTTTTTTAACAAGATGACCATTTTCTCTGTATTTTTGTTGTTGAATAATAATAACGCTTTAAATATTATAAAGTTTTAAATTAATTTTCAGTATCTGTAATAATTAATATCTTTCAATATGATATTTACTAACATTTTCTAAAAAAAAAAAAATCATAGTGTACAGTATATCATAGCCTGCCAACCTGTCATATATATCAAGAGCAGCATTACATTTTCCATGGACAGCTGGGAGATTTGCCAAAACTTAAATAAAATGAATATGCAACACGAAAACATTTTCATGCTATCTTCTGTGATGTAAGCCCAAATATGCAATGTAAGTACTGAAGAAGTAGTGTAGCTGCTTCACAGTTTTCATATTAGATAGAGCTGTTTTTGCTGCAAGTATTCAAAAATATAAAGAAAAACAAGAAATGAATGTGAGATTAATAGTCATGAAGTTGTGTCAAATTAATCAAGCTGCAGGGTGTAGAGTGCACATAGGTTAATAATGAGTGTCCCTTGGATTAGGGTCCCCCTCTGAATCCACAGTTATGTTGGGGTCAGAAAGGGACCCATGGCCATGTTATATGGTCATAAGTATGCTATAGGAGACTGGGCCTGGCCTTGATATCTTCCCTATGGCTGGTCTTCTGCATGGATCAACCACTAGATTAAACATCCTGCTGTTTACATTGGGCATCAGTCAGCTATTCAGACTCAGCTGCCTGTTTGTTATCTTAGGGCAGGATGCTTAGGCTGGTAGACTACTGGCAGAGCCATAAGCTAACAAACAGATTGCATAGCATACAGATTATAATTGAATAAATATAACATAGGTCTATAAATGGGTAGGGGGTGGTTGAGTAATTATATATCCTAATCCATACTCAATCCAGTTGCTTAGCGAGTCAACAGCATTTGTAGGAAAGAGAACAGCAGTAGATAGTTGTACTGCAAGAACAGATTGGAGAGAGCAGCACATGCTGATTATGGCCAGCAGCCACAGATTTGGGAAACTGTCCCACATAGTCCTAACTGCAGATGGAAGTTATATCTTGCTACACAATGCCGTCCCAAGCCACCCTTACCAGCAGATAATTACCCTTCTATGGTGGAGGAAGAGACAGAGTGCTGCACTGCACTACACAGCAACTCCTCAAAGCTGCTGCTTCATGACATTGATGCACCATGCATAGCTTAGTGATAGCGTCAGTGAGAGTCACTCTTACAAATTTCTTTCCACATGAAGCAGTACAGCTGTTGTGAATACCAGAGCCCAGTCCAGTGGTCACATCAGCAATAAGTAATCAGCAAGGATAAACGGAGAATGATGGTGGAGCATATGTGACAAGAAGAGAGTGGAGATGTTATTATTATTATTATTATTATTATTATTATTATTATTGATGTGCCCAGACCCCTGTATTTTTGTTTTGGTTCTAATTCATCATCATGTTTAGGTTTTGGCAAAACTACCCTAAAGTGTTTTGGTTTGGATTCAGTTTTGGTTTAGTTTTGGATTCCTAAAAAATCAATAAAAAAAATCAATATAAATCGATTAAGAAAACAATAAAATAGCTAATATCAAGTAATTTGGACCTGATTACATGCAATTCAAAACCCGAGTTTGGTTTTTAAATTGAGTTTGAAACAGACTACAGAACCGAACTGGGACACGATTCAATTCGGAACCTCTAATTATTTTTATTATTATTATTAGTACTATTCATTTATATGATGCCACAAGGGGTCTGCAACACCTTTTAAAGTACATAAACAGAAACAGTATGAACAAAAGCAATAAGAACGTGACTTACAATACATATCATAGCAGGACATGGACAATGTTTATAAACATTGCTGCATCAGCAGTCATAATACCCAGTCCCAAATAAGCAGCACCAGCTGAACCAAAAGGTTTGGTGCAGTTGTAGGCAGTGAGGAGTAGATGATGATTTAAGTGAGGAAAAGAAATGCACATGAGGGAAGAGGGCTGTCAATCTAGTACAGTATGTTCTCACAATATTTTTGACTAAAGGGGATGAGTGGGGAAACATACAGGGTATGTGACAAGGAGATAGTGGAGATGTAATATGTTACATATGCCTCTGCACTCACCAGGGGTGGATTGGGATGGAAAACCAGCCCGGGAAATTTCTGGAAGCAGCCCTAATGGGGTGTGTGGTCTGTTGAATGGGGTCTGAGGTGGCGGGGCCTGTTAAGGGGCATGGGATACTCCCTCTCCCCAGAAGCAAGAGTTTTTTTCAAAATTGAAACTGCAAATGTTTGCTTTCCTGAAATATGGTATATTTATGGGTTACCCCATGTATGGTGCATCAGTGGAGTAAACTGTACACAAACTTTACCTGTAGCTGTTTTGATCTACACATATATATATATATATATATATATATATATATCTCATAAAAGCAGGGTCTGGCACTCCCTGTAACACGGTAACTTGACTGGGTGCCCTCACAGAAAATATGGTACAGTCTTACATGAGTGCGGCACTCCTGGTACAGACAGAGGCTTCAAAGCAGCATGACAGTCAACGTTTCTTAGCATTTATTACAGTTTTTTCATCAGGGCTACTGAACATCCGGATGAAAAACCTGTAATAAATATTTTGAAACATTGACTGTCACTCTGCTCTGAAGCCTCTGTCTGTACCAGGAGTGCCGCACTCATGTAAGACTATATATATATATAGATATATAAATAATCCAAAGAGAGGTCCGACACTCTTAATAGCAGAAAACAAGTCCCAGTGCCCGAATAAAGTTCAAGTAATAAATGCTTCAAAGAACAAAATGGCGCTCAAAGGACATTTTCAAATAATGCATTACATATATATATATATATATATATATATATACACACGCACACACAGGGAGAAACACACACATGCATATACACATACATATATATATATAAATACATACACACGCACACATATATTCATTCATATATATATATATATATATATATATATATATACACACGCATACTCATTCACACATTATATATATATATATATATATATATATACTTCCCATGGAAGCCTGGCACTCTGGATGAATAGATCAGCGGAGGGGTGCCTTCCTAAGCACATGCAGTCCTCTCACGTCCCACTCCAAGAACGAGGCGGCACTCCCAAATAATCATGATGCCAAAAAACGTGTATTTAAATTGATTCAGTGACACATGTTATCGACGTTTCAAGGTCCTTAGACCTTTTCATCAGGATGGGTCACATTATGTGAGAAAACGAAGATCAAACCTGCAAGTGCAGGCGTCTTACCTTATACAGTTGAGGGTCTCCTCCCCACAGCGCTGCTACCCGAGTAGGAGGCGGGCCACCTGACTGGCCGGAAACCGGACACGGCGGAAGCTGACGCATGCGGTTGCCTAGCAACCCCTAACACCACACTCCTCTCTGGCTAACGGCGCTGTGGCAAGGGAACAGAAATAAATCATACCGTGAAAACAGACCATGCGCATAGCACATAGGATTACAATTGTGAAATAAACAGTGTTGTAAGTGATACATTAAAAACATTGAAGAACCATTAAAAAGGAGGAAATAGTGTGTGTGTACACACACACACTTGCACAGTGATCGCTCTATAGATGTAAAAAAAGACATATATGCAACACAATCGTAACGGTGATAAATCGGTCTAACATGCCACACCCCCAAAATTACAGGGCTTGTTATAGCTAACCCCCTTTTTTTTACCTACTCTTGTATGCACAAGCTTTTCCTAACATTGCACTGACAAACGGAATAAGGCAAAGAATGTAAAAATGTAAAAATCATTTACATTCATACCATTGCGCACTGGCACATGGGATCGGGCAAAGAATATATAAATATCCATACAGCACTGTTGACACCAAAAAGAACTGCATATTTCCAAAAACTCAATATCCCTGACAGAGCAGTCGACCCTGTACAAAAAAATAGTAATTCTAATGAATTTCCCATATTCACACGAACACATTCAAGCTAAGTGTTTCATTCAGCCCTTTAGGTGACATAGTATCTAATCTATGAATCCAACGGGCCTCGCATTGACACAATTTCTTACAGCGGTCGCCGCCCCTAATGTCTTTTGGAACATGATCTATAATCTTATACTTTAAAGCTGCTAGGGGATGATGTAGATTTTTAAAATGACGCGCCACCGGCTGGTCACTGACGCGTCCGTCCAGGGCTGCTCGAATGGCAGATCGATGAAGCGCCATTCGCTCCCTGAACGTACGAATCGTTTGGCCAACATAATATAGCCCGCAAGGGCAAATGATTATGTATACAACGAATTGTGTCTGGCATGTGAGAACGTGACGAATATCATATTTACGGCCCGAATGAGGGTGTTTAAAATAGTTACCAACCTCCAAATACCTGCAGGTAATGCATGACGCACATTTATAACAACCTGCTTTTTTCTTTTGGACCAGGAAATGCATGCTGGGTTCAGTATTAGATGTAATCCTAGATTTTACCAGGATGTCCCGCAGGTTGCGTCCCCTCTTATAACACGGCATGATTTCCTTGTTTTTAAAGATCGGTAACTCGCGGTCACCAGAGACAATCGGCCACAAGGCTCGTGAAGCCCTCGGTAAAACCTGGCTTGCTAACGTATACTCGGATACTAACGGAATTTTATTAGACTTAGAATTGCCTATTTGCTTGTTCAAGAGCTCCATGCATGGAATTTTAAGAACCTGTTCTTTGGCATTATTAAGAATATTCTTAGGGTACCCACGTTCCTCAAACGACTTGGTTACCTGGTCCAATGCAGCGGGGACCCTCTGGGGATCCGAAGTGATCCTCGCAGCTCTATACATTTGAGACTTGGGTAAGGCTTTTTTCAAAGTTGGGGGATGACAGCTGCTATGGTGCAACAGAGTATTGCGATCTGTTATTTTATGGAATACTTCCGTACAAATTTTGTTATCAATGATTTTAATATGGACGTCTAGATAATTAATCTCCGACGCACTTAGATTGTAAGAAAATTTGACTGGTTGCTCCTGGGCATTGATAGCATGAATCATCCCCGTTAACTCCTGCTCAGTACCAGACCACAGTAGAAACAAATCGTCTATATACCTAGTATATAGAATGATGTTCCTAGAAAAGCTGGAGTCCAAAAAGAAAAATCGATGTTCCTGCTCAAACATGAACATGTTGGCGTACGATGGGGCCACATTGGACTCCATCGCACACCCGGTGCACTGTAAATAAAAATGATTATTATGAAGAAAAAAATTCTTAGTTAAAGTGAACTCCAACAGTTCTAGGAACAACTCCATGTCCAGATCATCGAATTTATTAGCCTGCAAAAATCTCCGCATGGAACTCAAGCCCATGTCATGAGGAATTATGGTATATAGATTTTTCACATCAAGGGTGCACATAATAGTGCCTGTGGGTATATCTCCCAGACTATTGAGTTTTAACAAAAACTGAGTAGTATCTTTTAAGAAAGTCGCTTGTTTCATAACTAATGGCTGTAACAAAAAATCTAAAAATTGAGAAATGGGCTGTAACAGAGAACCCCGGGCAGAAATGATAGGTCTGCCCGGGGGATCTCTGGCATCCTTGTGCACTTTGGGGATGGTATATATGACCGGGACCAGTGGAAACTCCACTGTAAGAGCATCCAGCAATTTTTTATTAATCAATGCCTGTCGAAACGCTGTAATAAGAATAGAGTCCAAGCACTTTTTATATTCTATGGAAGGATCTTGATGTAAACGTCTATATGTATCATGATCTGCTAGTTGTCGATCGATATCCGCAAGATACTTCGTCATGTCCATCACAATGATACCCCCGCCTTTATCGGCGGGGCGGATGACAATGTCTTTGCAAGCTGCAAGGTTACTTAGAGCGGATTTTTGTTCACGAGACAAATTATGATAATGATGTTTAGGTGCTTTATCAAATTTGGTGATGGATTCATCTAATAAGCGGGTAAAAGTTTTCAACGAGGCATTAGATGATGGTGGATCGAAGGAGGACTTAGAATGTCGCTGAAAGAACTCATCAAAAGGGTCTAAATGTGATGTTAATTTATGTTGAAAAAATTCCCTGATTCTCAAGGAACGGCTAAATTTCTGCAGATCAACCTTCCATGGGAGGTCCTGATGGGAATTACTGGGAATAAATGATAGACCTTTGTCTAAGACAGATATCTCAATATCACTAAGACTCCGAGAGGACAAATTAAAAATTAGTTCTTTCTCCTGTTGGATGGTGGTTTTGCCAATACTCTCGTTCTGCCTCCCCCGTCTGGTAAGCCTGGTCCCGGATTGCCGTTTTTTGACCTCGTGGAACGGGATACTTGGATATTAGATGCCGAACATGACTCATCGGAATCGTTTACAACAAAATCACTGTCGCTGTTTGATTTGTATGTCTCCCGTTTTTGTAGTTGTTTATTATGCCAGGAAGGACGCTGGCGATTCTGTTCAAAACCGCTCCTAGATGTCAAACCTGCAAGCCATCTGTATACTCGTTGGTCCTCATAATCAGTTTGGACAGTGCGTAACTTGCTTTTTTTGAATTTACTCAATTCCAATCGATACTGCTCACATTGGGCTTCCAATCTATCCCACATGGCTTTATTTTTCTTGTCGTCAAACAGGCTTTTATGTTGTATGCTCAAATCGCTTATCTTTGATTTAGATATAGATAGCTCTTTACTAGCTTCTTGTATGACGAGTAACGTCAAATCGAAGCTGCATTTATTAAGGATGCTGATCCATTGCCGGCAGAATTCAGCACTGTTTCTGCCAATTGTGGGCGTATTACGAATGCGAAAACCACGTGGAATGAGCTTGGCACGATAATAATCTGACAGTGATGTACCATGTTGTAGATAATCGATCTCTCGTTTTCTATGTTTGAACATAAGTTGGTATAGCTCATCTACTGTACATGTGTCATATTCACTTTGTGCTGTAGCTTGAAAAAGGATAGCAGAGGCTTGGTCCTCAGTGAAACTAAGAGTGTCGCCAATGTGTTGTTGGATGCCCACAAAAGACACAGGATCGGGTAAGCCTGCTTGGGACTCCATATTATATGAATATAGAATGCCAATGTTCCCCAAAAAAGTTATTAGTTTAGCAAAAATTAAATCACAGATTCGATATAAAAATCCTACTGGGACAACCAACACTGATCCCTCCTATAACCAGGTGAGAATTCCACACAATCGAGCTAATATGCAGAACATAGTCCATGTAGATTATTGAGCCAGATCATTCCGATGTCCCAGCACACGTGGGGTTAAATAACTCTCCACATAAAAATGCTAATGTTCCACCAAAGGTATTCTTGGATTAGCAAAAAAGAGATCACAAATTCGATGCAAATCCTCCTAAAACAGACGACCACGATTCGTCCTATGACCAGATGGAAATTCCACACAATCGAGCTCATGTACAAAGGGCAAATGCATGTAAATTATTTGTATATGTATAGTCCAAATAGTTCCAGTGCCCCGGCACACGTGGGGTTAAATAACGCTCCACATAAAATTGCTAATATTCCCTCAGAAATGTTATTGGGTTAACCAAGATAGAGTTACAGGATCCTCTTAAGAAAAGCGACCACTGTTCCTCCTGCTCCCAGGTAAGAATTCCACACAGTCAAGCTGATACGCAAAAGATGGTTCATATAGACTTTTAAGCCAAATAATTCCGGTGCCCCGGCACACGTGGGGTTAAATAACGCTCCACATACATACTTCCCATGGAAGCCTGGCACTCTGGATCAATAGATCAGTGGAGGGGTGCCTTCCTAAGCACATGCAGTCCTCTCACGTCCCACTCCAAGAACGAGGCGGCACTCCCAAATAATCATGATGCAAAAAAACGTGTATTTAAATTGATTCAGTGACACATGTTATCGATGTTTCAAGGTCCTTAGACCTTTTCATCAGGATGGGTCACATTATGTGAGAAAACGAAGATCAAACCTGCAGGTGCAGGCGTCTTACCTTATACAGTTGAGGGTCTCCTCCCCACAGCGCTGCTACCCGAGTAGGAGGCGCCGCCCCTAATGTCTACATCATCCCCTACATCATCTTACAGCGGTCGCCGCCCCTAATGTCTACAAAATCTACATCATCCCCTAGCAGCTTTAAAGTATAAGATTATAGATCATGTTCCATAAGACATTAGGGGCGGCGACCGCTGTAAGAAATTGAGTCAATGCGAGGCCCGTTGGATTCATAGATTAGATACTATGTCACCTAAAGGGCTGAATGAAACACTTAGCTTGAATGTGTTCGTGTGAATATGGGAAATTCATTAGAATTACTATTTTTTTGTACAGGGTCGACTGCTCTGTCAGGGATATTGAGTTTTTGGAAATATGCAGTTCTTTTTGGTGTCAACAGTGCTGTATGGATATTTATATATTCTTTGCCCGATCCCATGTGCCAGTGCGCAATGGTATGAATGTAAATGATTTTTACATTTTTCATTTTTACATTTTTACATTCTTTGCCTTATTCCGTTTGTCAGTGCAATGTTAGGAAAAGCTTGTGCATACAAGAGTAGGTAAAAAAAAGGGGGTTAGCTATAACAAGCCCTGTAATTTTGGGGGTGTGGCATGTTAGACCGATTTATCACCGTTACGATTGTGTTGCATATATGTCTTTTTTTACATCTATAGAGCAATCACTGTGCAAGTGTGTGTGTGTACACACACACTATTTCCTCCTTTTTAATGGTTCTTCAATGTTTTTAATGTATCACTTACAACACTGTTTATTTCACAATTGTAATCCTATGTGCTATGCGCATGGTCTGTTTTCACGGTATGATTTATTTCTGTTCCCTTGCCACAGCGCCGTTAGCCAGAGAGGAGTGTGGTGTTAGGGGTTGCTAGGCAACCGCATGCGTCAGCTTCCGCCGTGTCCGGTTTCCGGCCAGTCAGGTGGCCCGCCTCCTACTCGGGTAGCAGCGCTGTGGGGAGGAGACCCTCAACTGTATAAGGTAAGACGCCTGCACCTGCAGGTTTGATCTTCGTTTTCTCACATAATGTGACCCATCCTGATGAAAAGGTCTAAGGACCTTGAAACGTCGATAACATGTGTCACTGAATCAATTTAAATACACGTTTTTTTGCATCATGATTATTTGGGAGTGCCGCCTCGTTCTTGGAGTGGGACGTGAGAGGACTATATATATATATATATATATATATATATATATATAAACATAAGCACACACACACAAATATGTGTGTATATTATATGTAGCAAACTGGCGGCACTGAGAGACTTGTATAAAGATTAAAATACTGCCTTTATTGTCCTACATTTTGGGGGTCAGCCCGTCGTCAGGGAACGGCGACAGGCTGACCCCTGAAACGTAGGACAATAAAGGCAGTATTTTAATCTTTATACAAGTCTCTCAGTGCCGCCAGTTTGCAAAATGTTATTGGGTTACCCATGGAAGGCGTGTGTGTGTATGTGTATGTTATATAGCTACCTGCTGAAGTGGGGCCTGAGTGACTCCAATCACTTTATGATATATATATATATATATAGATATATATGTGCTATATATTTTATATGTATCATCATCATGTCATGGCTGTCACTGTCATGCACATTTTTGCTTACAATATAGGGTAATCTTATATTGTAAGCTAAAATGTGCATGACAGTGGCAGCCATGACATGATGATGATACATATAAAATATATAGCACATAGAAATATAATTTACATATAAGTTCCCCCCGACCCTGCAAAATTAAACTGTAAGGTGATCAAATTCATAAAGAGCAATCAGCAATACATACATTGTAGTGCCGCAGTTTCTGAGCCAGCCGCGGCCACTCAAGTCTTGCAGGCTGCAGCTGTCCTTCTCCGCTTCTACACTTGTGACCACTGGAGGCGGAGCCATGAGCTGCCTGTCACTCACGAGCTCCGCAATGGCCGATGGGAGGAGCTCCCGTGGCCATTTTACATTCTTCTGACTCTTCTCCTGGATGAGCTTCTGCGCATGCGCACAGAAGCTCATTACCGCTGCCCGATCGGAGCTCACTGCAGCGGCCCTCACAGAACCGCCTGTCAGTGTTAAGCAGCCCAGCGGAGGGGAGAGGGGACCGGCCAAGCGGGAAATCTCCCACTTTCCCGGTGGCCCAATCCTCCCCGGCACTCAATATTTGTCACATACTGTGTGTGTAGGAGAGGAAACACTACTTTTGCACACAAAGCCACTACATTAATAGAATGCTTGTTATTGGACTGTGTAGGGCCACATCTTATTATACATTCAATAAACATTCAATTAACATTCAAACTAATTATATACTTTTTCCTAGTAAGGTACTGTATGTTCAATTTCTTTCTCTCATTTGATTTTATTACTAATTATAATGATGTAGGCATCTGCTGGTAAAGGTGGATTGGGAGGGCATTGTGCATCAATTTCAACCAAACTGGTTAAGCTTTTTAATGTAGAAGTTCCATGCTTATAACTCATGGCTTGATGGAGATTTACGTCCTGAATTCTGTGTAAGGAGCTACTGCACACTCATGAATCACCTCTTCTGTCAAATATGTTCTTACAGTTCTTGTGAAATTTGATCAGAACATCTACAATGTGACATATAATCATTAAATGTGGTAGATTTTAAGCTGCTGATTTACCAAGTCTGAACATTTCACAAGAATTTCACCATCCATGCATTTCATTAATAGTTACATTTAATATTTTTTCCCACTGTATGCATAATTCATTAGTGACATGTTATACAAAACTCTTAAATCTACACAGCACAAGCTAAATACTTTTGAAAGTCAGAATTTAAAGCTTTCAGAGCTTGGACATAGACCAAAGAGGCAGCCTGGAGAATGAAGTGCACACAGGTACCTTCATTTCAAGTGTTTATTTTCCCTCCCTCTGGGTTTAAACATGCTTGGCATATCTGTTAAACAAGAGGTAAACATTGCTCTGTTTCAGATTACATCTGTTCCTCGTGCTGACTCAAAGCCAAACACTGATCATCCAATGAAAAATGCGACTATGAAACATGATTGGACAGTCACGCACTCTGTAGGACCAGCAAACTGCACAGTTGAAGAATATTCTGGTTTCTAATAAAAATAATAAAATATACTAAGAAGTGGAAGTGGGCAGCAAAATGTAAGCTTGCAGACAAGGTGGTTTCACTGTACTCTGAGTACTGAGAGGTGGCGATGTGTTAAGAAAATACATTCATGTCAACGCAGTGTTATATAATATTCCATGTATACGCAATTTTTATTCAAATTCAGAAATAAAATGACAGTAAATATTAAAGCCAAATTACCTGCCATACTTGCTCAATGTGTCTGTCATTAACTCATTATATATACTCAAGAAACACACTCATGCTGTAAAATCCTCATTTTGTTTAGTGGATCACACAAATGTAAGTAAAACCTCTAGCAATGATGATTGCATAATATATGAAGTTTAGTAACTAATTATTTGTCTACAAAGCATGAATTTGTCATCAACTAGTATTACACTTGGCAACCCTTTATACATAACTGCCTACGCTACCGTATCGTCCATGAGGTTCCCGTGTGACTCTCCTTAGTGCACGGAAAATAATTCAAGTCTCCTGGCAGCCCATCGATGCTGCCTGATAACACTCATTTTCCAAGTGAAACATGACATGATGGTAGCACCACACTGCCCAACCCCACTCTCCTCCCTGCCCTACATCCGCTGCTCCCAGTTGTCTGCCCCTTCCCGGAGATGAGTTAAATCCTGTAAAAATGTCTTGCAAATTGAGTTTCACAAAGGAACAGCACAATTATCAAAGGTGAAGCATTGCAGTTATACAATCATCATGTCCCATGAACAACCATTCTGCATTGTGGGGCTGAATCACAAGCAGTGGCTGAAGCCTGATTTTCTACCTTGTGCTAGTGTCGGAATCTGTCGGCCTAATACGGGGTTCGAGCCTCTGCAAGCGGAAACCCATGCCGCAAATTAACTTTACACCAGCCCCCGCAATTGGCCTAATTAGTAGTGGCACATGAACCAGCCCCATGTTAGATGCAAGAGATCTGTCAAAAACAGGCCTCTTTTTCCCGTGTGCATGCCACAGAATCATACTGCATTACATACATGCCCATGACTCTCCCACAAGTCAGGGTGGTTCAAGGTACCCACTTTATTGCCACCTCGAAAATCCCAATTTCCTGGAAAATCAGATCCGGCCAAGTTTCTGTCTGACATATGTATATATCTGTGTATACACTGTATGCAAAATCTTGCCATTTGAGCCCATGCTTAGAGATCCGTCAGCCCCTGTATCTGTAAATATGCATTCTGCTTAATATAATCTATAAAAAGAGCCTGAATGTTCATAGTAAATTCATTCCACTTTGTGGTGTGGTTGTGGCAGGACTGAAAACACTGAAGACTCAAATGTGCATACAGATATCTGAATCTTTATTATTGAGAAAATTTGAAAACAGTTGCTTTTTGTAGAAGTCTGAGTTGTCTTTTCTTTTATACTAATGTTGCTTGAATTTTTTTTTATTCCCAAATCCTTTCTTTCTTCAGGTACCTCCTTACCCCCTTCCCTCCAGTAAAAAAGAAAACACCTCTCTCATATACCTTCTGCCTAAAATACCTCACCATATGTTATTAGATCTCAACACATGCCCATTATATGACCCCACATGCCATCGGAAATCCCCAAAAACCCCTTTACATGCCCATTAGACACCAACACATGCCCATCAGATCTTCTCCACATGATTATCAGGGGATGTAGTCAGCATCCCGACAGTCATGATGCTGGAAGCCTGACAGATTGCGGAGGTAAGTATTAGGGTCAGGGGGAAACTTAGGGTTAGGGGGAGGGTTAGGGTTAGACACTAAGGGGACGATTAAGGTTAGGCTGCAGGAAGGGGGAGGGTTAAGGTTAGGCTGCAGGATAGGACGGTTAGGCTGCATAACAGCAGAGTTATGGTTAGGCTGCGGGATGGAAGGGTAAGGGCTAGGCTGCGGGAGGAGTGGTTAGGATAAGAGTTATAATACTTCCAAAAATCTGTCAGCATTCTGACTGTCGGGATGCCGCTGTTGGTATTCTGACCGATGGGTTCCGTACCCAACCAAATTATCAGTCCTCCCACAAATATCCATCAGATCTCCTCTACATGCCCATTAGACCGCCCCCACATTCCCATTATACTTCTCCAAATTCCCATCAAACACCCACATAACTCTAACACCTAAAAAATATAATTTGTGACATCTCTCCCACTTCACAGCCAGATCATACTGCACTACTCATCTTCCTCTGATATGCTGCAGGGGCAGTCATGGGACACATATGCCCCTGGTCAGTCTTATTCTATGCTTTATATCAAAGCATAGGATGTCAGATTGCGAGCAGCTGTCTGAAGGTCAATCTGCCCTTGCCAGGAGAGCCCCTTCACAAGGAGCCCTATGATGCCAGCAGTATGAGTATTACATACATTTTACCAGCTGGGAGCCATATTTACAAGTACTGTACAATAAGTTGCTGGTTAACCACTGCTGAACTGTGGTCAGAGCATGTTCCTGACATCCAAACTTCTGTTATAACACAGTAGTCCCCAGCACACATCTGATAATGCCTTTTTATCTGAAGTACTCACAATGAAACTTTGCAATAACTTCAACCGGAATCATGAAAAAAATATGTTTGTTTAGAAGTAATCATTGCAGAACTTTCATTTTTTTTGTCACTACAATTTTGTATTAGAAAATGTATTCTTTAGTTTTAGTACTAATATAAAGTACATGTGACATGCAATAATATTGCCTTATACTATAAATTCTCAAGTAAAAGTTAGAGTTGCAAATTGGTTATTGTTTTGTATAGGTGGTGTTGATGTCTGACAAATAATATCAGTAACATACTTACACATTTTATAATACTCATATGAAATAATATATTACTAAAGTAACCTGTTAAATAAAAATGAAAAAATGTCAACTTTTTATTTTTTTTCAATGTAAAAAAAAAGTAAAAGCTTCATGTTACGATGACTGAATTCATGTTGCCTTGTTGAGTAACTATTGCTATAGCACAACTGTAACTTTAAAAGTGAATACCACATTTAAAAAAATATATATTTGAAAAAAATAGTGCAGCAAAGTGAAAATAAATTACTTTTGTTCTTCTGTATGTCACCAGCTAATATAATTTTTCTCTGAATGAGAACTTGAGTAGAGATCTGAATGAGAACTTGAGTAGAGAGGATTGGGATATTCCTAATTATGCACTTGTGTGTGCACTGCAGGGAGAAAAGGCAAAATTGAGGACGCTCTTTGATTTGTGAAGAATCACAAAGCTTTATTTATTGTTAAAAGGGCCTGTTCACATCACAAATAAATGTATTATTTGCCTAGATTGTCTGGAAAAATGTGGAGTGAAAACTGGATGTAGAAAGTTGTGATTCACAATTGGAAATATTATGCAATTAGTAAATTTGGCAATGGTGGCTTGCGGACGGTTGTTAGAGATAGCTGCACACTAGGGGGGTCATTCAGACCCACTCGCGAGCGGCAGGACGCTTGCAAGCGGGTCGATGTTCCCCACTGCGCATGCGCACGACGGAGGGATCTCCGTCGTGCGCATGCGCGAGACCCGGCGAGTGACGGGCTCACCATCGCTCCAAGTCTCGCACCAAAGGGGGCGTGCTGTCGATGTTGATTGACAGCAAGCCCCCTTTGGTGGGCGTGCCGGGGGCGTGCCTGCCAGACGGAGGCGTTCCCATGGGATCTTTGCCATGATCTGAGTAAATCTTATAAAACTTTTTAGGTATACATAAACCATTCTTAACGTTCCTATCCTTCACACTATTTATGTGCTATATTCTTCTAATCTCACTGCCCAGTATGAACATTAAAGTGCACCCTAATTTCCCTTACCTTGGCTCATTTTGCTTTCTGCGTAATCTTGAACATTGCTGCTATATTCACCCTTCCTATTGCCACACCAAAAATCTCCTTCTTCTCTACCAGCAACAGTACATTCATCCCATTGAGATACAGCTCATCCCTACTTCTCAAGAGAGAAATAGACTTAGATCTAGAAAAACCCATGATCCTTCTAGCACCAATGTTTCAGCCATTGGTTACCTCCCGAAGCTTATGCTGTCTTTCAGGTTCTGCACATAAAACAAGACAATATTACCTTGCATTTCTTTCTTTAATTTAACAGCCAAATTCACTGACATTTTTGAGTACCAGTCATCTACTCTTAACGTTGTGTTTGGTATTGATATGTACCATGACTACTCTGTTCTCTCCAACCCCTCCCAACAATCTATCAACCCAATCCTCTATTTGCCGAACTGAGCATGAGGGAAACAGCTAACTGCTTGACACTGTCATGGTAACAAATAACTCTATTTGTCCTTGTAATTATTAAATCACCTATGACCAATATATGTTCCCATATTCACTCAAGCAGCCATTCCTTTGGTTGCTAGTTGAGTAATGTTGCTTCTGAATGGATATCAGCAATATCAACCAATTTAGTATATGTATTGGGATGCATCAGGTCATCACTAGCCTCCTTGACACTCTTCCCTCTACCCATTATTTAATTAGCGACTTCAGGGTTCTCCACATTCTTCTGCACTGAAGCAACTATTGCCAGCAAAACTCAATTTTGTGTTGTCAATGGAACTCAGGTTTGCTATTTGTTAATTAGGATCCAGAATCTGGGCTTCTACATGAGCAATTCACACAGCAGTACAGTGGAAAAGTAGATGGAGCTAAGGAGGTGGCTTTACCAATTTTGAATATACAAGTTTTTAATAAAGCTAACTTGAACTAATTACAAAATAAAGCAGTACAGAATATTACGTAGTTATAAATTAACAAAAGACTAACAACAACAAATAATTAGATGAAAAAAGTACAAAAACAATAACAACATTATATAAAAGTTTACAACCAAAGTAGGGAAAAAAGTGTAGATATACCTTACATTGCTATGTGCAGGTGTTAAACAATTTATTTATCTTAACAAATGCAACTTTTTACACAATTGTCAGGACAATGAAAAACCTTTACCAGCTCAGAGACCTCACTTGCTTTTTCTCATAAAGCATAGTATCAGTAAGAAACACATGGAGCAAAAGTTACAGTACAAGCATTTTAGTTATTTTATGCTCTCATACTCATATCACTTTGATATAACATGAAACGTAATATTCTAACAACTTTAGCTACATATGCAAGTATGTAAGATTATTGACCATTATAGACCAATACATGGACAAGTGTGTGCGCATGCACAGTTATTACACACCAGCTCGTACAACCTAAAATGGCTTTGCAAAAGCAGATGCCAACATAAAATGATTGCACACCAGTCTGTATCACTTAAGGGGTTGAATCAATTAGGTACGAGGAGGGCGTGGTGCTGTTGCAACAGTTTGGAAATGACGACAACAACCCCTCATCTCACCCAGGACTCCCTAGTGGGGCTACCATAAGTGCTCCAGATGTGTGCACTTACTTGCACGGCAATTTTAATCAACCCCTAAGTATAAGCCTGTGCCGTTCACAAAAGTAACAATGTATAACTGTATAAACTATTTTTATGGCATAGGCCTTAAATTTATGGGATCATCGGCTGGTGTATAGTTATTTTGGAAGGCACAGGCTAATGCATAATATATTTTTTGGGGCACAGGGTAGTGTGTAATAAGGAGGGATGTAGTCAGGAATCCGACTCTCTAATCCCGGCGTGGTACTAATGACAGGCGTCGAAAACTTGACGACTGTCATTATCCATACGCTGGAAGACCGACGCCCGGCATATCAAATGAAGGTAAGCTGGGCCAGACGTGGACAGCCGCGGGGGGGAGTGTTAGGTTAGGAGCTCCCGGGGCAGATTTAGGGTTAGGCACCCCCCGGGAGGGTTAGGTTGAGGCTAGAGGAAGGGGGGTTAGGGTTAGGCACCCCCGGTGGGAGGTTAGGGTTAGGCAGCCCCCTGGGAGACTTAGGTTTAGGCTGCGGGGAAGGGGGGGGTTTGGTTTAGGCACTTAGAGGGGGGTTTAGAGTTAGGCACTTGGGGGGAGGTTAGGGTTAGGCACCCCTAAGGGAGGGGGTAGAATTAGGTTAGCGATACTTACCTTTAGATGACCGGGATTTTCACCCTTGCCGGGCTGCCGCTATCACGATTTGAACCGGCCAGAGGTATTACCTACTACACACATACTGGAGTCAGAAGTAATATTTATGTTGGTGTATAAAAATTTTCAGAATCACTGGTTATGATGTATAATGTGTTGATTACAGATGGTGTATAGTATGCTGGTCATTTAGGCTATCTAGTATATAATATTTCCATCATGCATTTTTTCATTAATTATGATGCTGATATAATATTGAAATATCAAGTACTTAACTAACCTAGAGTATACACTAGCTGTGGAATAGAAACTAACTACCTAACACCAAAGTGCCACCATTAATTTACAACACACCTAAAGAAACTCCACTGCTCAAGTACCTGGTACTTGATTATTCTCCCCATCAAATAATCATTCACAAAGGTAAGCTTTTAGTTCCACAAGAAATTTTAAAGTGGACATCCTTTCAAATGGTATCCAGTCACATTGTCAACAGTTATCATGTCGTCATGGTTCAACATATCGACAGTTACCATGTTGCTCAGAATGTGGACATGTTCAAAATATCACCATGTGAAATGTAAACATTCTCAGAATACCAACAGTTAGGGTAGGCACTGCCGGGAGGGCTAGGCTGCAGAGAGGAGTTAGGCTGTATGTGGGGGGATTAGGGTATGACAGTAGGAGGAGGGTTAGGGGTTAGGTTAAAAATACTTACTGAAATAACCACTCCCTCAGATGTTCTGGTGGAAGTGAGGGTCACATGACTGCCAGGACCTGGAAGCCGCGCTGGAGTCGCTGCATCTGCTGGGACCAGGTAAATGACTTGTGGGCCACCATGGAAATTAGGTCAACATTCTATCATGTTGACATGTCATCCATGTAGACATGATGAATGCCGACATGGTCACCGTCTACATGCTAGGCACGTTAATGTGCTATATGCCGACATGTCAACCATGATGACAGTCTCATGTCGACCTGATGCATGTCCACATGATAGCAATCGACCTAACATAAAACACCCCTCTCAAATATTTACAAATCATTTTACAGTATACGTTTCTCTGAGTGGTCTTATGCATATACAGTATGTACAGAGAGAGAGAGCTCAAATACTCAAAAAAGAACTAATGTTTTGGTTGCAAAAATCTTATTTCAATCTCTGCAATATATTTATTCTATACAAACTGGTTTTCTTGTGTACAGACGTGCAAAGCCAAATGAATTATTAGTACAACTATTATTACTTTAAAGTGTATTGCATTCTGCATCTAGAAGATATATTAACTTCTTTTTACTCATTCCAATATTACATTATACTCGTTCATGTAGTTTACAAGTGGTTTCAGCTATTTCACACCGTTACAGCTAAGGTTTACACTGCTTAGTTTTTAATTAAACTGATACCCCTTTTTATGTTCTGCAATTGTCTGAATTGCTTTACAGAACTTTGCCATGCTACATAAATGAAATCATTACTTTAGCAGGTGACATCTTGGATTTCACACATATAACACAAATGGCCTTGTCTAACACTTCTGCCTGTCGCATGTTGTTAAAATTAAATTGTGCCTCAGGTAAAATTCACAGATGAGATATTTACCACTTGACCAAGTTGATACCTTTCCTGCATCTTTTAATTATCACATTGTTTTGATGTGTTATTAAACACAATTATATTGATCAAAGTTGAATTTAGCATGCCTTGTACAAATAATTACAAATTACAATACTATATTGGATAGAAAACAAGATAGCAATAAATTGATTATAGGAATACACACAACTGAACTATTTAAATCTTATTTTATTCAATGTGTACTTGTAATACATAAACACACATTTAGAGGATGCACTGGAATGTCTCAAGTACCAGTGATAAGAGCAAGGTTTTTATTACATCAATATGCTGCCCTCCTTTCACTCAAAAACCTCTGCCACCAGCACCATGTATGGCCACTACACCAACCAAATAGCAATGGCACCAGCCTAAGAATAAAGCTGGGTACACATTAGACGATCTCTGCACTCAGCAATGCACAATGCAACCACACGATTTACCAATACACAATCTGGTGAACAACCACCCGATGTCATTCCCCTGCCACATCCACAAGCATGGTGTCGTTGCTTGAATCTTCAGATTGGCCTGTACTGCCGGCCGATGTGAAGATACAACAAACGAGGTGCTGGATCGCGCAATAGAGTGTACACATTTGACGATGTGGACGGTTTGTTGTTCTGATCCATCAGAAATAGGCACATTGTCCAATGCATCGTCTAATGTGTTTCCAGCTTAACACTCTGCAGCCCATTTATCTAGGCATATGCATATGTATTAGGGTGGTCCAAAAAATAAAACATTCATATTTTCTTTCTCCACAAGGTTATTTTTATTCTTAGTACATCAATGGGTAGTACACCAAAACATTTTCCAAACAAGCAATATTTAGGGGTTGCCCTATATTGAAATTTTCCAGATTAAAAGTGCGTACACACTAGATGATCTGCTTGCGATGCGATATCGTGAGCTATTTTCCTTGAACTCTCCCCGGCACTCCAGGACATAATATGATGCTAAAAAGTGTCAGGATACGTGCATCGTGATCGTGAGTGGACACTCACGATTTGGACATATTCTGATGCGTCGAAATTGGGTAAAATCGTGTAAAATATTATCTAGTGCGTAGGCACCCTTAGATCTATGTTCTCAGATAGTTGAATATGTCGCAGAAAATCGGGTAGCTGTGGATGTTTCCGAATTTTTACCATTTTTTGGGGGGTTTTCGTAGACACTCGTTTGTCAAAAAATGCTAAAGCCAAGTGTTCAGAGAGAAACCAGAGGTGTCTGGTAAAAGCAATGTAAGCTTTCTTGCCAGTTGTTACATCAGGGTACATTTTTAGGAAACTTAAGAGCGCGATGTCATTATATGGTGCTCTAATTCCCAATGGAGGTTCATTCCAGTACTTTACATAAACCAGACTTACAAACAAAGCCAAATTCACCATGTTGTTTGTCTCTCTAAGGGGTAAATTTACTAAAGTGAGAGTTTTTAGAAGTGAGCTTTAGAAGTTATGTTGCCCATAGCAACCAATCAGATTATACTTAACATTTAACTAGCACCTTCTAGATTATAATAGCTAGAATCTGAGAATCTGATTGGTTGCTGTGGGCAACATCTCTTCTAAAACTCACTTCTAAAAACTCTCACTTTAGTAATTTTCGCTCAGTGTAGGCACTACAGAGAATGAGGAATGACTGTATGATTACAGTGTTTTAATCTTACTGTTGTTCCTCTATCGCCTACTGGATACTCACTTTTAGGTGTGCGGTCTTACTCTGATATACACATACCTTGGGTGGTTGAAACTTGAAAGCACACCAAGGCATGCAGCCACACACCTAAGAGTGTTATATCTATTACATCTTGAGTTGGGCTGTCTTTATTATAAAGTTTAGATACCTGAGTAACATCCATTGCTACACGATATATTTACACCGGGCCAGCTGCAGACTATTTTATTTTAGTGCCAGACCTAAGAGGGTGAAAAGGGCTAAAATGTCTCTTTAAGCCAGTGAGCCAGCACTTAAAACTATTGAAGAAGCATAAAGTGCTTCTTCAATAGTCTATGTCTATTTCTTAAAAAATCTATGTGATACCTGGAGCCAAATGCTCATATTTTTGAGTCAGTGCAGGGATTGACCAGAACTTTGTGTATCCGAGCCAAGATCTGAGTGCGGTTTAAGTTTTCACGCCTGACTCGGATCCTAAAATGAGGAAACGCGCATCATCCTCCCGCTGTCGGATTCTCACGGGTTTTGGATTGTATAAAGGTCCCGGTGATCAGCGCTTTTTTCACTCCAGGATGTGGAGAGTGTACAGAACAGATGTGCTGCTCTGCCTGTGCATGTGCTGCTGTGTCACTGTGTTGTCCTGTCGGGGCTGGGGCTGCAGGCTGCTGCTGTGTTGTCCATAAAGGGTCTGGGGCTACAGTACATAAAGGGGGGTTTCAGTAAGCAATACATAAAGGGGTGGTGCAGTGTCACTGTTGTCCTGTCAATCAAGGGGCTGCAATACATAAAGGGCTGCTACTGTCTTGTCCATAAAGGGGTGCTGCTGTGTTGTCCTGTCCATCAAGGGGCTAGGTCTATAGTTCATAAAGGGGTGCTGTGTTGTGTAGGGGGGTACTCTTCCCCAGTGTAAAAAAAAGAAAAGTTAAAATAAATAATTATCATTCCTCAAAAAATTTGAGTGTGTGTGTTAGCAACTTAGCTACACTATTACTGTTTGGTGACATTGCCGGCCAGACCGCAGTTTATCATCCACGTATTTGTGACTCTGCAAGTGGTCTGTCCACACTCAGCAGGGGTGCTTTGTGGTCCATAAAGCGGTGCCTTGTTGTTCATAAGGGGCTGCTTCCTCATCCAGGGGTGCAGTTTTATTAAATAAAAATAGCATTCCAGAAAAAAATCAAAAATATATATTTTTTTCAGGGTTTTTTTGTGTGTGCTAGCTACGCTATTATTGTTCAGTGACACTGCCGGCCAGACTGAAGTTTATCATCCATGTATTGTGACACTATAAGTCGTAGAGCAGTGTGATATTATTATTCATAAAAAATGTTGTGGCACTGTAAGTGGTAGCAAAGTGTGTTGTTCTTTTCTTCTTATTCATAAAAAATATGACACTGTAAATGGTAGCGCAGTGTCTTATTCTTGTTCATAAAAAATCTTGTGGCACTGTAAGTGGTAGTGCAGTGTGTTATTCCTTTTTTATTCATAAAAAATCTTATTTGTATAGCTGTTGCTAATAAGGATGTTGATGATGAGGATGTTAATGATGAGAATGGTGTTGATGAGGATGTTGTTTGTGTAAATCAGGCACCAGTGGAAGAAACAGTTGTTGCTCATGATAAGGAAAAGCCCATTGTCATGACTGGGCACAAGACAGAAAAATCTACTTCTTTTGTGTGGAATTATTTCCACCCAAATTAAGACAACAATTGTCAAGCCATCTGTACCCTTTGTACAGCCAGAGTAAGTAGAAGTAGGAACCTTAACCATCTAGGAACCTCCTTCCTATTACGTCATCTACAGCTCATCCATCCAAAATGTTTTATCAAAATTCAAAAACTTTGGCTAAAAAAGTACCAACAAGCAGTCCAGCATCAGCTAGCTCTCTTCTCTCTGCTAGACCCAAGGACCTGCCATCTTCACCACCAATACCTTCACCAACAATATCTATCATGAAGCGATTGGTTTATTTGGGCCCCCACAAAACAAGCTACCAATTGGCAGCTGATATTGCTGGCAATGATCTCTACATGCACAAACTGGCTTTACAGAAGCATCCGATTCCTCACCCTCATCAGTGTGTGCATCATCTTCACACAATATTAATTCGTCCCCACTGGAATCCACCATAACAGGTGCCTCTGTAATTTTTGTATGTAATTGGCATAGAATTTGTAGTTATTTTGATGGACATCATCTTTTCCACATTTTCAGGAAGTAGCCTCCTATGCCGATCGCTGACAAGGTTCCTGGCTGTGCAGAAAACTCTTTCTGAGTACACACTGGAGGGTGGGCAGCTTAAGTAAAGCAAAGCCAGTTTGTGCAAGAGCCTCCAAATTGCCTTTTTTTCCTGCCAGTAGTCAAACGGACTGTCTGACATGCCTATTTGGATGCTACCATAAACAATGTAAAACTGCCCTCAACCATTCTGCATCACATGCCAATTGAGCTGACAATTTGCTTACCAACAGCTCTTTTCATCTCTGTGTTCGTTGGGAAGAAAGATATGCATATGACTTAAACCTACTGTAGGATTCAGCACAGTCGCCAAAATGTATTGATCCGATTGTAAGATCCTGGTGAAGCAAATAAAGGACTTGGTCTAAAAGGTCAACATACTTAGCAGAATTGCTTCATTTCAGCTCCTCCTTCAGTTTCTCAAGCTGCTTTTCCAACAGTCTAATTAGGGGAATTACCTGACTCAAGATAGCAGTTTCTGAACTCACTTCACAAGTGACTACTTCGAAGGGTGTCAGCACTTTGCACAACATGGAAAGTATTTTCCACTGAGCTTGAGTAAGGTACATTCCCCCTCCTCTTCCTATGTCATAATACACTGTGTAGCTTTGGACGGCTTTTTGCTGTTGGAACTATCTTTTGCTTCAGCTGGTGGCAGGGAAAATTTAACATTTCCTGCAGGTGCTGCAATCTTCTACAATTGCCTGCTGAATGACAGACATTTTTTGGGCCACAGAGAGCATCTCCTGCACTGCCCTGTCATTTTAAAACATAATTTGCACCACAAAGTTGATTGTGTGAATAAAATATGGGACTTGTTGGTATTCACCCAGCTGTAATGCTCTCACAATATTGTCAGAAATCACAAATCTTGAGGCGAGTCCAAGTGGGGTAAACCATTTTACAACCATTTTTGGTGATACACAGAGAAGCCTGCCTCTGAATGAGCTGCTGTTTCTTAGATGCTGTGCTGCTGCTGTTGGTGCTGCTGAAGGCAATACACCCACCCAGTGGGTTGTTAAAGTCATGTAATCTTGTATTTGCTATGTTCAGCTTTTCCACATATGGTTAAGTGGACAGTGGGTACAACGGCATTTTGGAGGCCACTAATTAAGTTTTTTTTATGTCCCTGTACAAGTTGGGAATTTTCTAGTGAAGTGGAATCTAGGTGGGATTTGGTAGTGGGACACAGGACCTCAATTAACTGTCTAAAACTCACTGTATTATTGGCAGATATTGGATGCACATCTAATACTAGAACAGATTTTATGGCATCAGTGATGTGTTATGCAACTGGGTGACTGCTGTCATACTTGCTTCCCCTTTCAAAGGATTATTTAACAGTCAATTGTTTTTTAAAGTACTACTTCCTGGTCCCCTTCTGGGATGAAAATCCACTCCCAGCAGCAGCAGGCATAATGCTCAAGCATTCTTCTGGGGCAAGGACTGATGTGAATAATTTAAATATTTTTTGTAAATGCCTCACCTCCTCCCTCAAAAATTTTCTTTGGAATCAAAAAATTTAATTACATTTACTACTAATTAAATCTTCCTTTCCCTTTATTCAAATACATACATACTCCAACTCCCTCAGGCCTCTTGATTAATGAAAACATATGTTTCCTTATGTGCCATGTTGTAAGTTGAACTGCTACGTGTTTGTGTAACCCACTGCTGATGATTAGGTTAGTCAGCCATCTAGCTTGGTGCAAATGTTGGGCCTAACTGGATGAAAACAATATTGTGAGTTGTGAGGTAGACAAAATTGACTGGAAATGAGTGGAATGTTAATATTGTAGGAACACAACAGCCCAAATTATGTGATTTTAGCAGTTTTTATAAATTTTTGAAAAAGGATACAGATCCAAAACCAAACCATGCAAGGGCGGTTTTGGCAAAACCAAAACCAGGTCCAAAACACAAAGTAGATACAGATCTAAAACTCTTCCTCTTTATATTTGTGTGAGAAACAAGAACATTTCCTAGTACCATTAGAGGGCTAATAGTAATAACTCTTAGGTATAAAATTCTACTTTTTTGAATAATACAAGAGCCAAAAAATTCTGTTGAAGATTGTATTTAAAAAAAGAAAGATCCACAAATCTGTCACCTTTTAGCAGTCTTAGATTCCTTAGATGGGTTCTAAAACTTTTTAAATTTTTCTATTTAATTCTTTATCTTATTGTCAAGTTGTTATCCCTCTGATGAAGCTCTAAAGAATGAAACATGTCAGCTTGACACCAAAAACCTTATATTCTGTCCTTCAGTTATTAATGCCTCTTATTGTGGTTACTTCTACACAATGACATTTTAATGCAGGTAAGCACTTTATTTTGCCAACATTTCTGAGGTATTGTTGTTGTAAAGAGAACTTGTAATTGTTGTTATTAACAACTAACTTTGTTGATACTCTGAGGTCTTATCAGCCCAGTTTGGCACAAGTTATTCCGAAGGTGTGGAGTCTAATGCAACACCAAACATGAGTAATAGAGTTGAGTGAGAAACCAGAATACCGTGGAGGCAGCAGATGAAAACAAAGTAAGGAGAAGCAAGGTCTGGACAGGTTGCAGGCAAGAGTGGTCAAAATACAGTTTAGACTTGAAAAAGGCAAAATAAATTTGAGACAATCCAGGTACAGGACAGGCAGCTATCCAGGGAAAGTCCAGTAATCAAGCAGAGGTCAGGATTGGAGAGGTCCGAATCAATTTGGGTCAGGTAAGAAAGTATCAAGCAGAGAAATAGCAGGCTAATGCACTAGGACAGGCAATATCACCAAAACTGAATGGCTTGACTTTGTGCCTTTAATACTCACCACCCTGCAGTAGATTGGCTGTGTCCTGGAAGTGGTCATAGAGCAGGGAAAGATCAGAAATTTCAAGTATGTCCAAAATAGAAGTCTGAACAAATAGCCACTGCTGTGACTCAACTAGCAGGAATAAAAATCACAGTAATTAATTAAATAATTCATTCATTCAATTTGATATGCATCCTACTTAACTACTGTAATTAATTATATTCTTTTAATTTATACACTATTAGTATACATTATTAGGCACCTATTTTGTAATATTATGAATAATAATATATTGATAGAACGGGACAGTGTTACTGCGCATTCTCCAATATGGCTCCTCCAGGGATAATGCATTCCCTTACACAATGACCACCTGAGTTACTCTTCTACTGATCATGTTTGTTGCCATCTTGAGTGTGTGAGCTCTATGAGACCTACTGCTTTTACCTGTGATACTGCTGTTTTCCACATTTTGAGGAAGTAGTATCCTATGCCAATCATTGACAAGATTCCCAGCTGTGCTGAAAACTTGAAGAGTACACACTGAAGGTGGGCAGCTTAAATAGAGCAAAGCAAGTTTGTACAAGGACCTCCAAATTGCCTTTTTTTCCTTCCAGTAGTCAAAGGGACTGTCTGACATGTCTATTTGTACACTGTCATTAAAATAATCTTCCACCATTCTATGGATAGTGACTGGATCATAATGAATTACAGTAGAGGAGTCACTAACTTTGGACAATTCTTTTAGACCTGACCAGATGTCAAAATGTTGTCTTGACTCATCCTAATCAACAATGGGTCTTTTGGGAGAGATCAGTTTTTCCCTGGCAGCAGCAGTTGCTGTAGAAACTGAAGGAGAAGAAAGCATTGTGTCATGTATCACTTGAGCTGACAACTTGCTTGCCAGGAGCTCTTTGCATCTCTTAAAATCTGTGTCAGTTGGAAAGAAAGACACGGTATATAACTTAAACCTAGGATCAAGCACAGTCGACAAAATGTAGAGACCCAGGACCTCATTCAGAGTCGGTCGTTGCGGCCGCACGGTCGTACGACCAACGACCGCAAAATCCGATCGTACGGCAGGGTGATCGTAAACAAAGTGACACCCATTCGTAAGCACTGCACCTCCTCTAGCTACCAACTGATCTGAACGAATGATCGAGTCAATCGTAGTCAGGCGCTGTCAGTCGCTGTATGCTAATTATGTTCTGATGTTTGCGGCCGTATGTGCTGTTTTGATGGTCACATGTCATGTTTACATGGACTATCGATCAGCTTGTTATTAGCTTGTTGGCAATTATATAATTAAGTGTTTAACTCTTGCTGCTCTTTCAAACAAGTTTTTTATCATGTGTCAATAAACTTTATTGTTCATTTCGTGTTTGTTTTCTCTGTTCTTATTTTTTCACACAATGTTAAAAACAAAGTAAGGTTTATTAACTGTGAATGTCCGTTTGCTAATTGTGTTAACTTTATAAATGCATGTGCATTTTGCGTTAGGCTCATTTTCACTCTTATGTTTGCAATTGCACACTGCGTGTTGTAGCCAATCAAATGTGACCTTATTTTTCGGGACACATGATTAAAGGATTGGCCAATAGTGGTGTTTTTGATGAAAGTGTAAATATTTTAGCCAATCATATTTTTTCTACCCCATGTATATTTCATGTTTTCTATAAAAACGCCCATTGCCATCATGAGAGCCGCAGTGTTTACCAGGAGAGAGCTGCTTGTCCTGGTCAACATAATGGACAGGCGTATCACCCATGCTGTGCTGCCCATTTCAAATAGGACAAAACGGTCCACCTATGCGGAGGTGAGGCAAGCCCTCCGATCAGAGGGGTTTCGTCGAAACATTGCCCAATTAGAGCATTGCTGGTTGGACCTGGGCCGCCGGTCGCCTGCGCTCCTCAGGAATTTGCGTTTGCAAATACGCAGACGTAAGTATGCATTTGTTTAAAAGTATTAATTAGTGGACTGTTAAAAATGTATGTTCCTTTGCCAATTATTTAAGTCAATGTTAAAAAACCCTCCTGTATGTTGTCCCTATTGTACAGAATGTGTACTTGTATTGTGTAACCGAAATTGAAAACTTTATTTTTGGGTTTTTATTTTTACATTTTAGAAGCCCAGCGGAGACAGAGAAGGGCACGGCGAGTCCAAAGACAAGCTACCAACCAGCAGCCCTCACCTGCATCTCCTCAACCCAGCCCTCCCTCCCCATCACCATACTCCCCCAGTAACCCTCCCTCCATCTTCCAATCCTCCCCAAGTCTGCCTCCCTCCCCTGCCCACTCATCCCAAATGTCCCAAATCTCCCCTCCCTGTGATCTTTCCGCCTCCATTTCCCCTTCCACCATTCCCCCCACTCCCGAATATTCACCCTCACCCGAAGCTTCGCTGGCACCATCTGTTGCTGTGTCTGAACACTCTCAGGGTATGTTTTTTTTATTTTAATTTGTTGGGGTGTTGTTATCCATGTATTTGTTAAAATTTCTGTGCTGTTTTTGTTGTTTTGAAAATTTGCTGTATGGGGTTTAACATCATTGCGCAGTAATGCTGTTTTTCAGAATTACAACCTTATGTTTATTGTCTGGCCCTTTTTTTGTTTTGGGGTCCTCAAAAATATAGTTGTTTTTTTTTTTCAGAATTACAACCTTATGTTTATTGTCTGGCCCTTTTTTTGTTTTGGGGTCCTCAAAAATATAGTTTTGTTTTTTTTCAAACATTTTTGGAGTTTGAGGAACTAATGATTACATTTGGATTAGTATTTTACAATGTAAAAAAAAATCTGTCACCAAACTTGCCCAGGTGCTAGGAACCAGACTACCCTTGTTGATGTTGTGTACACTGTGTTTAAAATGTACCAATGTACTTAGGCAAAGTGATGTTTTTTATAGCAAACAAATAATAATTTTTTTTGGTTTATCAACAACAACATTCTAAAAGTGAATATGTGCATTGTGTTTTAAGGATATGGCCATCATGACTTAAAAATACACCTCCCATTATTTGTAACATCATCATCATAGTGGATTTTGGCTTATGCCACATAGTTAGGGTTTAAAATTATTTGAACAACAGAAAAGTAGTAACCTATTAATAATGTTGTGTGTCTGATACTTTCAAACTAACCGTAACATCAGTGTTTTTAAACACTTTTTGGTACATTGAATAATAATAATAACATTCAAATGTTTCTAATTGTAATGAAGTATTTAATCCGCAATTTTTACAAATTTTCTACAGAACTAACCTACATCCTGAGGGAAATTTGGGAGGAGCTGCGAGAGACCTCAGGCTACTTAATGCAGGTGTACTGCTGCCTCCAAAGATTAGTGGGGCGTTTGGAGGATGTGTAGTATTTTTTATTTATTTTTTTTACATTTTTATGACATTTCTATAAAAAAAAATAAAGTTGTGTTATTTCCAACATTTGTCCTCTTTTTTGCCACACATTAAAGGGTGTAATTCTGCATGTGAAACATTTTAGGAACAAAGGTGGGTGCCTTTCCATAGTGTAAGAACTTAAAACATGTATTAGTAAACCTTAAGAAAATTTGCAGTAATGTTGTTTATTTTTCAATTATGGGTTGGCATACATTATACACCTTAAAATGGCATACAATATTTTACAACAAACAAGCAACAACATTTTTGCATCATTTAAAACATTTATTACATAACAAACATGTTGCTAACAGGCTTTTAATGGTAAAAAAAAAACATAACAGCTTCACACCTAACAAATGTCCTCATGGTTTTGGCAAATTAAACATCTGGCTTAGTCAAACCTAAACAAGTATAGTAAAACACAAACAGATTTTGGAATGGAAAACATATCAATTACTAAAACAAAAGGCAAATTAACTAAACATGTTGGGGGATATCCGTGCAAAATGTGTTAGTTGTCCAAAAACATACAGGGTATTGCCAATGGGTTCCATTTTTTATCCATGTTTTGGAAAGTGTTGTGATTTTGTTGGTAGGAAAAGAAAACAAAAGAAAAAGGCCACATTAAAATACATTTTGCAAAATTCTATTTTCTTTTCCAAAAAATTTAAACATGCATACCTAAAAAACCGTGAAACAACATCATCGCGTCTGCCCCCCCCGACAGCATCACAACACCTTCCTCCGGGGGGCCATCCTCTGGCAAGGCATGGGTACTCGACTCCTTATTGCAATGTTGTGTAAAATCCCACACAGGACCACAATGCGAGAAACCATATCCGGTGAGTACATGAGTGCGCCACCAGAGTGATGGAGACACCGGAACCGGCCCTTTAAAAGGCCGATACAGTGCTCCACCACCTGCCTGGTGGCAGTAAATGCGGCATTATAGTGAGTTTGGGGCCCTGGTGTGGGAGTCAAATAAGGAGTCAGCAGCCAGGGCGTGCAAGGATATCCACTGTCACCTGATGGAAATGGGACACCAAAAGATACATTTACCATGAGAACCTGTTTACACTATTACTAGAAAGACATACTGGATTTTTACTTACCAAGAATCCATGCATCACCAGCTTGCAGTGTGCTTAATTTGGGCCAAATCCCTGAATGCTGGATCACATACGTATCATGGCTGCAGCCTGGGAATTTAGCATTCAGGGAGAGGATCTGGAGGGAGGCCTCACATAGCACCATTACAATTAGGGAATGGTAATGTTTGTGGTTCCTATATATTTGTTCCCTGCATGCAGGGGGCTAAAGTGCTATGTGAGTGCCATCCACTACCCCTATGACATGTGGAAAGCCTGCAATTTCAAAAAACCTCTGCTTTACCACATCAAGGGCTTCCGTATCCAAAGGCATACTAATAAAATGTGCTAGATGATTGAAAAATGCATCTAGCACATGCCTCAGGATCCGTGAAAATGAGGGCTGGGAGAGGCCACCCACCAGCCCCACAGTGGTTTGGAAGGAGCCTGAGGCACAGAAATGTAACACCGCCAACAACTGTGTAAGTGGTGAGATTGCTGTAGGAATGTTAATCTGACTTTCTAGATCATTCTTTATTATTGAAAGAGTGTCTAGGATACTATTTGGAGGCAGGCGATAAGTGGTAACAACCACATCATCAGGCATTCCAAAAAGGGTGACACGTGTTCTATATATCTTGGCCCTTGCATGTCTCCTATGCCTATACCCAGGAGGAGGCTGAGGAAGGTTGGTGGGGGTCAACATGGCCACTATTAGTTGTCCAACATCGCTCTGTAAAGTTAAATTTATATTTTTAATTGGTTCTCCAGAGTGTATTGTGAAATTTTGTGCAAAAATACTTAGCTTTATAATAATGGGGCATATTCTTACAGGGTCGGGCAGTGCCATCTTCGGAAATCACTACCTGTGTATTTGTTGTTCGATTTAAAAATGAGAGGGAAAAATAAAAAAAACATTTTTTAAGGACAAAACAATATTACTACTTTTAGTGTTAAAACCATGCTAAATTTTTAAACTCACAAATATGAATTGTTGTTAAATGTACCAAATTTGAATTTAAAAATAGAACAATAAACAATATTCCCCAAAAATGTTGTTAAAAAAAATAGAATAAACTAAAAAATAAGTGTATGTTTGAAAAAATAGACACTTACCTGATTCCAGACCAAAAAGGAGTGTTAAACACCTTTAAGAAATATTAAAAAAAAAAAATTAGAATAAAATACAAAAAATAACGAAGATTATGATTGTTGATCCAAAAAAAATAACAAACAAAATGCAGTAGGCTGGCACACTTACATGATTCTTCAAATAACGTTGGATTTAGGAAGAAGACAAAAGGCCGGCCAACCAAACAAAAAAAGTCAACCGGATCAAGCCCAAAAACTTATGGGGTTTTTCACACTCCAAAGCAATCAAATTTTGCTAAACAAAAACAACACCAAAAACAAAACACACACAAAAAAAAGGAACACAAAAACCAACACCACAAAAAAAGGAACACACAAACCAACACCACAAAAAAGGAACACACAAACCAACACCACAAAAAACGAACACAAACAGAAAACACCACAAAAAACTGAACACAAACAAAAAAAAACACAAAAAAAACGAACACAAACAAAAAACACCACAAAAAAACGAACACAAAAAAAACCCACAAAAAAACAAACACAAAAAAAACACCACAAAAAAACAAACACAAAAAAAAAAAAAAAGAAAGGAACACCAATAAAAAACCAACCCAAAAAGAAAGGAACACAAAAAAAACAACACTAAAAAAATATTTAAAAAAAAACCACAACCAAAATAAATTAATACCAAAAAAAAAAAAAACACAAGCACCTCTCAATCAACTTCAAACACCTCTCAAACTACACACACAAGCACCTCTCAATCAACTTCAAACAAACACCTCACAAACTACACATACAAGCACCTCTCAATCGACTTAAACAAACACCTCACAAACTACACACACAAGCATCTCTCAATCAACTTCAAACTATTTAACTATTATCAAACACCTCCTGCACCACCAAACACTCCAACTACAACCCACAAGTAAGGGAACATTTGGCTTTGCCTTAAATAAAGAAACCAAACCCCAATTATTGAAACATGCAGGAAAGGTGTGCATTTGTAGTTAGGGAAATAAGGATGCACGGGTAACCAATCCAGGGATGCGCTCACATCTAGCCCAACCCACGCAGTGATTACGGAATGCAGGAAAGGTGTGCATTTGTAGTTAGGGAAATAAGGATGCACGGGTAACCAATCCAGGGATGCGCTCACATCTAGCCCAACCCACGCAGTGATTACGGAATGCAGGAAAGGTGTGCATTTGTAGTTAGGTAAATAAGGATGCACGGGTAACCAATCCAGGGATGCGATCACATCTATAAAAAAGTCTACAGAAGCAGTATTCATCATGCTCTCTCGCAGGTTAGCAGAATGGCAAGTGAGGAGCATGGTGAGCAGAGGCCAACTGAGCCAGGTAAGTTCCAATCACATTTTTTACACAACACAAGAACTGGTCATATTTCCCATAAAATATTGTAAAAAATTGTACTATTTGAAAAATTGTTGTAGGTGCTGGAAATCAAAGTCCAGCAGTAGAGGAGGAGGAGGTGGGCCCAAGCAGGCCAAGGCCAAGAAACCCTCCATTTTCACAGATCGAGCTTGAGACATTGGTGACCATGACAATGGAGAACCTAGTCAATACACCCAGAAATATGGGGACTGGAGCCAAAGACAGGATTTGGGAGGAGATATTCAGGGCTGTTAATGGTGTGGGGACAACCTACAGAACACAGAAAGTCGTAAAAAAAACGGTAAGAAAATGATATTGTGAGTGTCCTGAAGGCCAAAGCTTGATCTTATTTAAAAAAACTAACACTTAAAATTTCAAAAATAACATTGACAGCTGGACAGATTTCAAATACCAACTGAAGAGGAAGCTAAGAAGTAGGGTGGACCATGCTGCGGGGACAGGTGGTGGTCCCATCCCTGAGGAGCTGGCCTTGACAAGGTTGGAGACTTTGGCTCAGGGATGTGTGATGGAAGAGGAGATAGTCGGCATGTCCACTATGGACACTGACATGGCCGACTTCAATGCTCCACATGTGCACGAAGGTAATTTCATTTTGTAAGCCAAAAAGTACAAAGCTTAAACGTCTCTGGTTTTATTTTTTTTTCGAAAAACAAATAAAATTTTTAAATTTATATTCCGGTCTCAGAGGAGGTAGTGCCTGCTCCTGAGGTCAGGTCTGGGTCCAGCACAGATGGGGACTCTGCAGGGGAGGATCCAAGTACTCCATCTGGGGACCCTGTGGAGTCTACTCCAGGGCAAACATCAGACCGAGCAGTGCCTCTCCACACCAGGTTGGTCTCCCAAACTCAGGATAACACATGTGTTCTTCTGAGGATGGAGACCACTCTGTTGAGGGTGGCGGTGGCCCTGGAGACCATTGCTAGGGCCCTAGATCGTTTGGCCAATACCCAGGAGCAGGCCAACCCACCTGCCATGATGGAGCGAGACTCCCTTCCTCCCAGGACCACCACCTCTGGCAGCCCAACAGCCACCCCCGCAAGTATGGAGAGCCCTATGCCTCGGCCAGAGGAAATCCCATCTACCTCTGGCCAGGACAGTCGGCGTGTTACACGTCAGTCAGCTGTCCGTAGCATACCTCTTCCTCCGAGCTGGCCCAAATGATGCAAGTAGCCCTGGATATCTCCTCCCTCACCTGTTGTCCAGTCCCCATATTTCTGGTCACCAGTGTCTCAAGCTCTTTTTTTTTTTAACCAAAAATTTTTTTTTCTTTATTTTAATTATATACAAATGTTGCCTAAACAATTATTCTTGACATTGTGATGAAAGGCAAATTTCACAAAAATAAAATAATTTCATACCAAAAATGTCTATCTTTAACTATATCAATGTATACAAGGTTTAAACAGTGTGGTATCTGAAAAGGCTGCTACGCAAAACACAATGCTAGATGTTTTAAAAACTGAGCAAAAAACTGGTTAAAAAGCACAAAGAAACATTTTGGTTATGAATTCACTAATGCACACGCAAGTGAAATGAGTTACAAGGCAATTAGCAGTGTTAATAGTTACAATGCAGCAATCTTAGCTGCTTGGTTTGTGTGGTTCAAACATAGCAGGGAACATCAGATTAACGATTATATTGTTGTGGCTTACGGACGCTTCTTGCCTACCTTAGCCTGGACGATCAGCCTGTTCGTAGAGTGACGTTTTCATGCATCCGCAATTCTTGGTCATACGAAGCAGGTGATTTATGCACTCCCCTAAAATGCCTGGAAACGCTGAAGAACGCCTCCGTTTCCCGTATACTCCCACAAACGGTCTTTCCTGTCAATCAACTTTAGCAATCCACTTCCATGTCGGAAGCCCTACGACCGACAGTATTTGTGATTGGTAGAGATCGTATGCACATGCGCACTGCTAGCCATGCGCAGGCGCAGAAAGAAAAACATCGTATGCGTATGACCATGCGGCCGCAACGACCAACTCTGAATGAGGTCCCCAATTTCAAGATGTTGACAACCCTTTGATTCTGGCAAAGCAAATATAGGACTTGATCTACAAGTCTGATATACTTAGCAGAATCACTTCATTTCATCTCCTCCTTCAGTTTCTCTAGTCGTTTTTCCAAAAGTCTAATTAGGTGAATCACCTGACTGAAGCTGACAGTGTCTGAACTCACTTCACAGGTGACAACTTTCAATGGTTTCAGTACCTTGCACAATACAAAGTATTCTCCACTGCGCTGGATAAAGGGACATTTCCCCTCCTCTCCCTATGTCATGTGTAGGTTTGGATGGCTTGCTGCTGTTCCTCTATTTGCTCAACCATATAAAAGGTTAAATAGCTCTTGCTTCAGTTGGTGGCATGGCAAATTGAACTTTTCTTGAATACACTGCAATCTTCTACATGCAGTCGCTGAATAGCATAAATGTCCCAAAATTTTTGCGGGCCACAGACAGCATCTCCTGCACGCACCTGTCATTTAAAAAAAAAAATTCTGCACCACCAAGTTGATTGTTTGAGCAAAACATGGGACATTTGAATTCATCCAGCTGTAATGCTCTTACAATATTTCTGGCATTATCAGAAATTAAAAATCCTCAGGTGAGTCTAAGCAGGGTAAGCCATCTAGCTAAGAGAAGGGATCTAGCTGATGCTGGACTGCTTGCTGTTAGTACTTTAATAGAATTTTAGTTAACGTCCTTACCTCTACTCACTTTGGCTTTAGAAACTTTACAGGTGGCTTGTCAATTGTAGTCAGGATTTGGATAAAAATTATTTTACACATAAGAGGTAGATTTTTTGGTCTTATGCTCAGGCATGACAATGGCGTTCTTATCATGGGCAAGAAGTGGTGCCTCACATACAAAAACAACATCCTCATTAGCTACACAAATATACCCCTCATCCTGTTTTACTTCCTCAGTAGCATCCTCAATTTATATATCAGCATCTTTACTTGTGCTGCTTATCCTCACATTTGCAAAGAGTGCATAATTGGTGGAAGGAGTCTTCTCTATGAGTACAGTATCAGAGAGGTCAGGCAGGCTCACACATAGCACTCGTGGACACCCTTTAAATCTCTTCAGGTATTTGTGACATTTCTGAATACACAGTTTGTTCTTCTGCCTTAGTTTTTTTTTCAGCACTTATGTTATTGTTTGAATTTTTTGACACCTCAGCTAGACTCTGAGTGTGAAGATCTTGCATGGTCACGTGAGTCAGAAGAAAGTGCCTGGCTGACAGCAGTTGCAGAACCACCACTCATATATAAAGGCCATGGCCTCAGCCTTTCCTTGCCACTGCATGTGGTGTATAGCATGTTGGCAATTTTATGTTTTTCTGCAGTAAATTTAATTAGAAGTGATGATTTTTCTTTAGCAATGTCAAATTTTGTTTGGTTTTCAGATGCCCTGACTTAAATCCTCTATGCCCTTGAACACTGGCTTTAGTAGATGTTGAAGTACTAGTATCGTCATGACTGGTGACAGCAGCTGCAGTGCTAGTACTTGGTTGTTGCACCTGCTGTTCTATTGATTGATCATCATGATCCATATTGACGTACAGTACTGATCTTATTAACACAGTGGTCCTGAACCTACTCACCACTAGTGTTGCTAAACACTGTATCATTCTCTGCATGAAGTTTGCTGAACACACACAAGTTTAAGCAAGTGAGACACACTGAGAAGATATTAAGACCTTGGCGTTGCCTTGACCTACTGATCATTAGTGTTGTTAAACACAGTATCACAGCTTGCCTGAAGTTGTATGAAACTACAAACACACTCAAAACTAAAAAAAAAAATTGTTTTGTTTTCAAAAACAACTGCCCACCAACTGCCACTCACTGTGCAAATATTAAGGTGGTGGCCCTCAACCTACTGACCGTTAGTGTTTTTATACACAGTATCACAGCCTGCCTGAAGTTATTTGAGCACACACATTTTTTTTTAAATTAAACAACTGCCACCAACTGTAAATCACTGCACAGATATTAAGGCAATGGCCCTTGACCTACTGACTGTTAGTGTTGTTAAACACACTATCATGGCCTGCCTGAAGTTATTTGAACACACAAAAATATATATATATTTTTTTTAAAACAACTACCTACCAACTGCGACTCACTGCTCAGATATTAAGGAGGTGGCCCTTGACCTACTGACTGTTAGTGTTGTTAAACACAGTATCATGGTCTGTCTAAAGTTATTTGAACACACAGAAAAATATTTTGTATATATATTTATTTATTTAAAACAACTGCCTATCAATTACGAATCACTGCTCAGATATTAAGATGGTAACCCTTGACCTACTGGACATTAGTGTGGTTAAATGCAGTATCATGGCCTGCCTGGAGTTGTACTGTATGAAACTATGAACACACACAAAACAAAAAATTTTATTTTTTTAAACAAGTGACCACCAACCGCGACTCACTCAAGGTTGTTTTTTGTTTAGTTTTTACAACAAGTGACCACAAACAGTAAATCACTGCTTCAAATAACTTTTTTTTATTAAAAAGCATTTTTTTTTTGCAGACAGTCAGACACAAAGTGCCCGCTGCCCATGCTTGAAATTGAACACATGCTCCCTGAGTCCAGTCCACAAAGACACAGTGCCCCTGCCTTGGCTTATAACTAAGTTGCTAGTTGCTAAACTTGGTACTACTTTCAGTTTGGGGATCTGGAGTGAGAAAGTGGGTGGAGAATAGCTGTGGGGAGGAAGAAGGCAGGCTGGGAGAAGAGTTGCCCGATCTGGCTGGTTGAGTCTGACTGTCACTCAGTGTTTTGGGTGTTTCTGTGTGTACACTACACTACATCGAGGAAGCGGGGCGGGCAATGGGGTTGGGGGCAATTCAATTATATGCAATGGACACAATGTGCCATTCTGGTATGGCAAACTGTGCCCACCGGCATGGCAAGTTTTCACTCCCACCCCATTGAGGTGTGAGGGAAAACTTGTGATGTCGGTACTATCATAGGCATTGGCACATCGCTTTGAATTGAGGTTCCCACTAATAAAGAAAATATAGAATATACTTGGTTAAGTCATAGTACTACTTAGCACTAGAAGAAAACACAGTAACAAGTATCTAACAGGCCACTGTAAAATATGACCTGCATGGGTGGGCTTCAGTTAGCAATACAGGATGTATGGCTAATATTTTAGATCCATAATTTGTCAGGTCGCGAATATGCAAAAACGCATACATTTTGATGTCTGTTCAACTGACAGTGGTCATGCGCATCACACGCCATCGTGTACATTCTCGGCACAAACATGCAGGTTTGTGCTTTACTAGCCAGGCACAAAGTTTCCAATAGCAGATTGTAGGGAAATAATTGGTTAAGTTGAGGGGAAACTGGATCAGTGGCCTGGCCAAGTTGACCCAGCATTCCTTTGCATGAGAATTAATAGGTGACTGCAGCAATTGCTTTCGGATTAGTTGCTTTTTAGCCTCTAAGGTGGCCGTACAGTTTCACAGAGCATTTCTGATAAATACATCCGGGATGTTCTCTATCGTACACTGGAACTGATTCAGAGCCGTTCGCTAAGGCGTGATCGCTCGCTGCCTGGCGATTGTTGATCAGTGCGCATGCATATAAATCGCAGTGCGTGTGCGCAATCCAGTCTCCGCGATGGGGAATAGTGCACTCGTAGTACACAGACTTCCCGCTACTTTGAGTGACAGATAGTGCTGTTTGTGGGTGGTAACAGGGGAAGGTGCTTGTAAATGGGGGAGTGGTGTTGCGGATGCAGGCGTGTCAGGCTGACAAAACGCAGTTTAAAGGGCGTGCATAATTAGCAAAGTAGCATCATTGTACACATCACCTGCATGTATTTCAGCCAGTACTGATCGCAGTGCTTGCTGCGGGGTAAGGCTACCTCAAGGGCTGCGAGCAGCTCCGATGGCTCTCGATGTTACCGATTAATCCAACAATTCCAGGAGATGACGTGTGTTGCGAGGGGAAAGAGGGTGTCTTTATACACTAGTGAGCACACAGAGACGTAGCTCGCTAAGATATAGAGGGAGTCCTTACGCCACGCAGTGCGAGCGTGGAATTTGAATATCTGGACCCTTTTTGCCAGCGAGCGGCAGCATCTTGCTAGCAGGTCTGAATGAGCTCCTCTGTCTCTGTAGATTGACACTATTGAAAGGAGTAACCAAAAATTACTGTTACTAAGTTACCGCTACAGTTATTGCCAGTTGGTCTGAACTCTGACCCCTCCACTAGTGTCAGTGATGTTAACAAGGATATAGCTCAGTGGTTCCCAAACTGTGCGCCATGGCACCCTGGGGTGCCTCGGGACACTTGCAGGGGTGCCTCAGGTTGGTGGTCTAGCACCAGATCAAATTATTTATAGTCAATGTAATGTAAATATGTGGAAAAACAGAAGCACAAACCTGTCCACCACCACATAACTGGACCTAAGGATGACTGGTAGAACAATTTTCTTCACTTTACTACTTTATTAATTTTTTTTCTGAATTTCTCAATAACAAACTTTTTGTTTAGGTTTGCCGTGAAAACAATGCTGTTACTCTAGGGCGCCTTGATTCAAAAAAGTTTGGGACCCTCTGATATAGCTTGTAGAATTATTATGTAGATATAAACATCCTTCAACCTCATATCACATAATGAAAAAGACAGTAAAGTGGGGGCCTGGGTTAAAGTTTTGCCTTGAAAATCCAGTATGTTCTCTGCATCATCTTTGGGATTTTTTTCTCAGGAAATGTATTTTTATTGCGACTAAAGTATAGTTCTTCAAGCCAAATCCAAATGAGAGTTCACATGTGCATTTATCAAAACAGTAGAAAATCTTTGTTTGCCTTTCCTTTCAAAAAGTCATTACCAAATATATTGACTAGATCCTCAAGGGACCCAAGAAACAGCAGTAATAGATAACTGTAGTTTTACAGTAATAAAGGAGAAACTTAGAAAATAAGAAAAAAGTCAATGCAGACATTGGGTTAGGACAGGCTATTGCAATTTGATACATTGTTATATTTTCATAGGTCTATTCACCAGGTGATTATAAATCAGCCTTTCCTATGCTAAGGTAGTTGTATGCCACATTATCATTGTGTTGTCATCTTCCAAAGGCTGTGATTGTTCTGATTGAGCAGAAAATGAACTTCTTGGATAGTTTTCAATATAATTCTTCATATATGTAAATCATTGTCACTTAATGGTAAAATTATTTATTTTTGTGTGTAAATATCATAGTTACAATTAGAACTGAATCCTGTAGCAAATAAATGTCATTTAAATTAAGTTTCCCAGCAGAACTGATAATAAGGGGTAAATTTACTAACGTGAGAGTTTTTAGAAGTGGAGATGTTGCCTATAGCAACCATTCAGGTTCTAGCTACTATCTTCTAGAAGATGCTAATTAAATGTTAAGTAGAATCTGATTGGTTGCTATGGGAAACATCTCCACTTCTAAAAACTCTCGCTTTAGTAAATGTATACCTTACAGTGGTGTGATGTTGCAGCATTGCAATCTTCAAGTTCGTTTATCCATCATTCTGGAAAATGTCATTCTAAACTGTATGTAATGTCATCTCCTAAATAAATTATTGTCATCAGCTGGGACAGCAACAGTCAATTCATTCTGTTGTTGTCTAGTTATGGTAGGACTTGGGTAGAGATATATCAAACCTTATATAGAGGTCAAGTGGAGAAGGTGCCCTAGCAACCAATCAGCATCCAGGTGACCTCTATCAGGCAGGTTCCTAAGACTTAACACATAGGAGTTTCTTTATAATTCTTTAACCATCACTTGTAATCTCGCACTAGTGTGATGCCATGGGGCTGTTCTGCTGGGTTGGCCCGGGGGGGGGCCGTGCCCTGTATTTGTTCCATAGAAGTGTTAGGGACTTGCCTGATAAAGATCACCTGGATGCAGTGGGCAGGCCCATAATTATGGCCATTATAATGCTAAGAACCTCTTTGATGCAATATAGCAATATTATTATTAGGTTTAGCATGGTTAGAGTGTGCACTTGCATTTTTTCTCTTTTTCTGCTTGCAGCACTACTAGTCTCAGCAGGTAGCAGCACCTCACATTGTGCTTAGGGTGTGCAATCTAGGGCCCCTCCCCCTATGCATACTATGTGTATGTATGTACACTGGAAGGACTAGTCTCCTTCTACCGTGATTAGCACCTCTCCCACCTGTTTATGGGTGTTTTTAATTACCAAGGAGTCCTTGCACTCCAAGACTGCACATTTAATAAGGCACAGTGAAGGTAAGATCTACTATATATAAATGCTGTATGTTAGTTTTGGGATTGGTACTGGGGCAGGGGGCTCTCTGGGCTGGTGTGGCTGGACTGTTTCATGGCATCATAATGTACACTTTTTCACTTATTTAGTACTTCATACACTTTTAATTATAACATATTACTTATGTAAGACTTAACACATAGGAGTTTCTTTTTAATTCTTTAATTTATCACTTGTAATCTTGCACTAGTGCGATGCCGTGGGGTGGTTCTGCTGGGTTACCCTGGGGAGTCCCATGCCCTGTATTTGTTCCATAGGAGTGTTAGGGACCTGTCTGATAGAGATCACCTGGATGCGGTAGGCAGGCCCATAAACAGAAACCTCCAATATTCCTATTGCATATGGGCCTTTTCAAAATATCCAAATAGACTCTACAGTAAATAAGGTAAGACAATTCCAATTTGCCTTAGTTTGTGTAGATGTAAATTCGGGGTAGGCAAAAGCATTCCCAGTTGTTATTGAACTGCATCCATGACTGCAAAATAATAGGTAACCTCAAATAATTGAAAGTGATCAGCGGGCACATTTCATAGTAAAACCACTTTAAGAAATTGTAAACTGATGGGGATAAATAAAATATAGACTTATCACACACAAGCTAAAAAAAAGGTGAAAAATACAATATTTCCATTAAAATAAATTTATTAAACCAAAGAAACAGTTATAGCTTAGTTAGAGGCAATGCCAAACGTGAATCTGACTCTTTATGGGATTAATTTTTGTAAATTTTTTTAAAACTCATGTTAGGTTCTAAAATGAACTTGCATGTTGCAACTGATCTAACAGCCACATAACTCATTAGAATAAGTAAAACAAAGTAGGAAGCCTTGTCCCAATGCTAAGAACCTCTCAACTTTCATCTATCAGGAAAGTCTCACCAATCATTTCAAATTATGATTATGATAGATGTTTCTCAAGTCTTCTCCACTGAATGCATGTTTTCTCAGCATATATAATATAAAGATAAGGATCACATAGGGGCATATTCACTTGGGCACAAGGTTTAGAGAGGCAAAAAACCTTGTGTACTCATGCCCAATTTTGGATTACCGCTGGGATGCGCGCTCCCGATACCTGTGGTATCCAATTAAAAAATGTGGTAGCGGGATTTTCAGCTCCTGCGGCTCCCAATGGCCTCTCCTCCATCTTTCCACTGGGGAGGGTGCTACTGGGAGTCCTGGAGACAGCTCTGAGGCTCCTGGGGCTGCAAGAAGCAGCAAGGGCTGCTGGGAGATATAGTTATGGGGAATACACTTACACCTGGGGGGGGCACACACACAGACTCATACACACTTACTAACACTCATACACTGCTGCAGAAGACCGAGTCCCGATGCTGAAGATAGCTCTTCAGAAGGTGAGTAATTAATGACTAATTAAGCTAATTGGAAACTTGCAAGTGCTTAATTAGTCCTCAGAGGTGGTGCCGCCATGGTCCCAGAGCAAGTCCTGCTGATTTTTCCTAAAATTAACGATTTTAGGAAAAATCAGACTTGCTCTGTAAGTGCTCAAAAAAAACCTCCCAGCGCTCAAAATCTAAAAAACTGCACCTGATTGAATAGCAAAAATCCAGCACCTGTAGGAAAAACCTTGCAGGTGCGGTAGTTCTGCTATTCTCACCCCAAATTAAATATGCCCCATAGTTTAGTATAATCAATATACATTGATGATCCACCTCCATACGTGATGTAAATAATGAAAGATGTGACTCCCTTCTCGTTAATATGTGCAGGTGTAATGAAAGGCCTCTTATTGGTGTACAGTTATTAGAATCATATGCAATACAGGCATATCAAGCAATCTTTTGCTCCACAGCACATCTTTCTCATTCCTTCAATACAGGCTCCAGGGCATGGAATGTAAGGAGGAATGGAAAACACACTGCATAGTGCACATTACCTCTTAAAAAGGGATGTAGTTAAAATACCAACTGCCGGGACATCTGTTGAAATCCCGGCATCAGAATCCCGACCTGGGATTTAACATAGGTGGCTAAATCCCGACGCTAGCCCATAGCCTCCAGAATCCTGACAGACGGCATCCCGATCGAAGGTAAGCTGGGGTGCTCTTAGCTGTTAGCTGCGAGGGCGGCGGTTGGCTTAGACACCACGGGGGTGGGGGGTTAGGGTTAGGCACTAAGGGCCGGAGGGTCAGGTTTAGGTACCAAGGAGGGAGGGATAGGTTTAGGCACTAACAGGGAGGGTTAGGGTGCGGGGTGGGGAGTGTTAGGTTTCAGGTGCAAGAAGGGAGGGATAGGGGGAGAAATGGGGAGAGTTAACATACTTACCCAACCCCTGCCTGGATTCCCAGCATTGGGATGCGGCTGTTGGCATTTTGACAGCAGGCATCTCGACTGCCGGGATTTCATACCCAACCCCTTAAAAACACTTAAGAATTTTTTTAAAATAAATCCATAGGCAAAGTTTCATTTAAATACTCCTCCAGACAGACATGTCAAACAAGCATGTTTGACATACATACAAGCTTGGGGGTTCAGAATTTCTAAACACTAAACATGTGCGGAATCTTGGTGCTGTCCTGGATAGTGGCTTGACACTTAAACATCAGGTATCAGCCACAATCAAATCCTCATGCTTTCATCTGAGAAACATTGCCAGAATTAAGCACTTAATTCCCTCAGAAGATCTGCCCAAAGTCATACATGCATTTATATCATCATGCCTAGACTACTGCAATGCCCTCTACCTCGGTCCTCCAGCAAAAAAATTACACCGCTTGCAGATGGTACAAAATGCAGCTGCCAGGCTATTAACCAACCAGCCCCGTTCCAGCCACATAACACCCATTCTCTACTCCCTTCACTGGCTGCCTGTCAGATGGCGAATTGCTTTCAAGATTGGATTAATAACTTACAAAGCCCTTCATGACCATGGCCCAGAGTACCTGAAGCAGCTTCTGATTCCTTACTGTCCCACTCGATTACTGCGATCTGTTGACGAAGGACTATAAACAGTACCTAGAATCTCACGGAATTCGTCTGGGGGTCGAGCTTTCAGTTTTGTGGTTCCAACCTTTTGGAACTCACTTCCCCGCACAGTTTGAGAGGCCTCCACTCTAGAATCCTTCAAAAATAGACTCAAAACTCATCTATGCACCCAAGCATTTCACTAATGTCCCTTGTTCAAGCTTATTTTGTATTTTGTACTGTAAATGTAAAGCACTTTGAGTCCTTTAGGAGAAAAGCGCTATATAAATAAAATGTATTATTATTATTATAAATCAGTCCACCTTCTTGGTGGAAACTGCCCTGGCTAATCAGGCTGTGACAAGATTTCATCTGTTAGGGAACATCAAGGTGTAATGTTCACCCTATGCCTACACATTTTAACCATAATTAGGTCTTTTTCAAGGCACATATGGGGTATTATATGGACTCCATGTTTATGCAGGGCTCCTGGATTACATCACAAATTAACATTCTCAATACATAAAACAACTTCACCAGTAAATAATCCATTTTAAAATATAATTCCATTTAAGAAATATATATACTGCATGTTCAACAATTCTAAACACGTATATTAATAATACAAAGTAGAATCCTTGCTGTCATTGCTGGAACTGACGTTACCATTCAGAAGAAAAAGGAACAGACATCCAAGCAGCTGTAATAAGCCCATTAAATATTGGCTACAGGTGTTTCACTACATGAAATCTTTAGAAACTATTATCATTTGCTGTATCCTGCAATTAGGTTATCTTACAGACTGATGGATAGCACAATATGAGGCCAAGTCAGGCTCACCTCAAGCCAGGGGCATTTTAAGAGAGGACGGGGCCCGTGTGCAGTCTCCGTATGGATCCCCTCTCTCTCCGATGGCTGGGAGCATAGTAAGCACAGAGCCATGGCAATAGACCCTGTGCACTAGTCTGTGCCCAGAGTCTACTGTGCATGCACTTGTCACTATTTTCCCAGCGATTTCCCTACTGCGCATGCGCAAAATGCTGGGAAAATGGCCGCATCGACCATTTTCCATGTAATTTTTATAGCGCTGATACTGCCGACATAGGATCCGTAGAGGTAAGTATTAAAAATATGGGTGCAGGGTGTGCAGTGTGGGCCCCCTCGACCCAGGGGCTTCTCTCTGCCTCAAGCACTGCAATCAAGGTCATGGTGAGCCTAACTTGGGTCCATGTTTCTCACTGCAAGAGAGTAAAAACCAAAGCATTACATGGAGCTGAGGATGTCTTGGAAAAAGCTCACTCTTCCTTACTTAACCTGCATATTGACAATCCAGTAACAGACCAGTGTGAGACATAATAATTCTTTATTCTTTAGTTTGCTGTGAAAATGTACACCTTAATGAGATCAAGACCAAACAAAGAGCCCTGGGCATTCATCCTTGGGTAAATAGTATTGTTGTTGGAAATGTGTTTTTTAATTACTGTTTTGATTGAGAGAGTTTGGGTGGAGGGTCCTTGTGGTAACACAGTTGAAGCTGTGACTAAGGTCATAATTGGTAATATAGAAGTATAAACTGTCATACATCGCCGAACCTCATAAAAAGTAGGCGAAAACTGATTTAGCTTAAGACAATGTAAGAGTCCCAATATTTTGTGATTTCCTGGTAATTAGAGCAATGGTGCTAGGTAGAATGATGTTTGCTAGTTGGTTATTTTATTGGTTGATTTTAGCCTATGGGATTTAGTGGGTATGTTTGGGAGTAAGGTTATACATACAGTAGTGTTGATTATATTTGAATTCAGCCTTTTCAGATTTTTTTTTCTTCCCAATGCCATCATTTTCTTTGTTTGTCTGGTGCTTAAAAACAACTTTTCACTGAAGTACAGCTAGGTGGGAAGGCGCTACTCACCAGCGGCCCCATGTGATGCAAGAGATCGTTGTGGGGTACTTACCCCATTGAAGTAAGGCATGGTGTCCTACCTATGCAGAGGGACCTGGATGCCTCTTTGCGGAACTGTTGTGGCTGTACCTGACTAAGGGGAATTGAGTCCTTCACAGCACAGGTTCCATATTAGGGTGAGCATGTTAGTCATCCCTCATTTGTGTAGAGTATTTATTACAGTAGCTAGAGCTGATTTTATAGCGTCTTCTTGGCCAACTCTTTATAGATCCTAATTCAGACATCAATTAAGCAGTTGTTTGTGTCATTATTTCATTTAGTTATAGTGTTAAGAGATTTTTATTCTGGTTAATTATAATAAAGTAATGGCCCCCTTGCATTCACACCAGTATTGATGTCATTATTACGAGTGTCATCCCACTAATATTGACGTCAGTATTACATTTACAAATCCAAGGTCAATCCAAAACATCACTGACTACTGAAGCACTATAACAACCTCAGACATCTCCCACTTTTTGATTAATAATAGATGTTTGCCATCTAACAAAGAGCTAAACTGTCCATGCCATCAGCTAATATAGCATGCTCTGCATACAATTTTGCTGGTAATTTTGCAATCTTGGGATAGGTGCATGACTAAGATGAGAAAGGAAAATAATGTAGATCCCATCAAGAAAGTAAAGGGAAATGTTGACGCCATATGCATAGATATGAGCACAGGTATACACCTATATATAGGACACCTGCATTAACAAAATTATTAACATTCACATTATAGCAATTTTTTTTACACATTAGCTTCCCAAAGAGGTCATGTTGAGATAGTAGGTACAGTGGGTAATCCTGATATCTGTATTTGAAGAAAAATATCTGTATAAGAAAAAATTTTCATGGGTTTGTTGCTATGTGGTAGTATCAAGTGTACATAGTTTCATGAAAATCTGAGACGGTGTGTGTCATAATAAATTTTTTCTGGGTGTTTTGACATTGAATGAACCACATGGAAACAGGAAAAAGTATCTGCACAGGCCTCACATAAAGGACCTTGCCTTCAGTCATAAATCAGATTACAGACAATGAGCATAAACCAATGAAAATATACCAGGAACTTTGCACTATTTCTGTCCCCAACTCTGCTCATATACCAGTAGCACAACCAAGAGACATAGAACAAATTATGAATAAAATAAAAAATTAGAATAGGAAGAAAAGAGTAAATCACGATGATTTATACAGCGTATATGAACTCACCAATGTCTTGGAAGGGTTTATAAAGACTATTTGTCTCTTTCCTGATTTTTTTGTTGTTATGGGTTCCAAGGAAATTTTGAAGGAACTCCAAACTATTATACAAATAGAAAAGGATTTGCCGGTCCTGTTGTATTACGATACAACATTCAATTTAGGTGATTTATTTGTTACCACACTTGTATTTCGTCATTCAATGTTTGATGAATCACCACTGATAACAGCTGCCTTTCTTTTACATGAAACAAGAAAAGAGAAAAATCACAGACTTTTCCTTGAATGTCTACTTGAACACTGTCCACAATTGAACTCCAACAAAGTAATTGTAGTTACAGACAGGGAATAAGCCATTTTAAATGCTTTTGACACTTTACTTCCAAATGGAAAGCATGTTGTATGCTGCAATCACATCAGACAAGATGTTAAAATCTGGCTCAGAAAGCATGGTGCAACATCAATTGACATTAAGGTGTATTTAACTGATATAGTAAATTTACTAAATTCACAATCAGAAGTGGAATACATGAAGCTCTTAAATAAAGTGAAAAGAAAATGGAGTATGGCCTTTCTGCAGTGTTTTGAATGTCAAATTAATTCTATAATCTGCACGCAACATAGATCATGGATTTTAAAAGAATATAAGATTTTGGAAAAAAACGGAATCACAACCAATGCTTCAGAAAGCTTCAATGCAGCACTTAAGCGGCTTTCAAACTGGAACGAAATTCCAATGAAAGCAATAGTGCTTTCCTTGTACCAGATGCAAAACTATTACTTTTGTGAGCTTCTACGTGGATTCTGTAATCTGGGTAATTACTATTTATGTGACAAGTACTCTAAGTATGGAAGAGGACAGAAAATACTAATTTCCTGACATATTTTGTGCTCTAGAACAAGTAGTTGAGCTTGTGAAAGAAGGATATGTATCACAAGCACAAAAGGAGACCCTGTATGAGAAGCATCCAACCACTTGCCAACAGGTTTTAGCAGACATTTCAATTACACGTGGATTAGTTTCCCTTACTTCTCAAACTGGTGTGTTTGTAATTAAAGGTACTAAACATAACCATTATTTAGTTAGCTTGTTCCTCAATGAGAAATGTTCTTGCCCAAGTACAAGAACATGCTATCACATTATGGCTGCAAGAAAAATTGGGATGCCTTTAATGCATGAAAAGCCTCGCAAACTTCACTTGACAAAGTATATGCTTATATGATTATGACTTTGATTCTCTGAAAGGTTCAGAGTGGTTGAATGACTGTGTAATTAATGGGTGTATTGCTTCACAGGCAATTATTTGCAAGGACCTTGGTTATAATGCAAACATTTTCCCATTTAGTTGTTTGTTTTTATTAAATCCTTATTGTTACAAACAATGGCCCTCATTCAGACCCACTCGCGAGCGGCTGTCCGCTCGCAAGTGGGTCGATGGTCTGCACTGCACATGCGCACAACGGAGGGAGCTCCGTCGTGCGCATGCGCGAGACGCGACGAGCGAAGGACTTTCCTTCGCTCGTAGTGTCTCATCAAAGGGGGCATGCTGTCGATGTTGACTGACAGCACGCCCCCTTTGGTGGGCGTGCCGGGGGCAAGGGAACGCCTACCGTCTGAACCCGGCCCCACTGACATCACTAGTGATATCAGTGGGAGTGATTTTGGCTCTGATAGAGCCAAAATCACTCCTGGCCTTGCGGTTGAGAAACTCAACCGCAGGCTTCTGCTCGCAGTTTCGATGGTCGCGATGGTCAAGACCATCGCGACCATCATCCTGCACGCTCGTATATGCTGTGGGTGGTGACCCACAGCTATACGAGTGTCCAGGAGGACGCTCCATATTAATGGAGGTGGGCCCTGATTCAGAGCGAGCGCTCTGGTCAGAGCGTCCGGCTCTGAATCAGGGCCAACGTCAATTCAGGCTTTCAAGCACTGCTTCAAGAATGGTCTTTTAAAAAAAGATTTTTGGATGATTCCAATTAATGATAGAGGTGTACACTGGATTCTTATTGTTGTCATTCTTAAGAAGACATTAGTATTGACCCTTGATTCTCTGCATGGATTGAATGTTTCCAACATTAAGAAAATAATGGAGTTTTTAGATAAAATTCACTTTCCAAAATATTTATGTCATTTGAATAGGAAAGAATAGTCATTCTATGCTCCCATGGAAATACTAAAACAATCAAATAATTATGACTGTGGTGTGTTTGTATTTGCCATAACACATGTAATTGCAGCATCAGCAAACATACCATACACCCAGAAGGACATGCCACAAATCAGAAACCGGATAGCTACTGAATTGATAAAATATGATGGAAAATCCTATTTAAAACCAAAATAAAAGTACATTTCATTTACTACAACAGCATCAAAAAGAATAGTCAAATGACAGGAACCTATCACAGTGCTCCAAACATATCCACATGGTTTTAAGGATATGCTCACATTTTGTTCTCAAGTCACATCATTGTGTTTTGAAGGACACTGGTCACAATGCTTCCTGAAAGAGTCCTGTTTGAAATCAGTTGATAATTTGGAAATGGTAATCTGTGAAGGAGTTTGTCAGGACTGGTACCACTTCTACTGCTTGAGGGTAGATGTTAAAAACCTTCCTAAAGTATTTTTTTGCCAGCAATGCAAGACCAAATCTCAGAAATAGAAAAATAACATTACATGCCTTCATGTTTTACTATTTGCAGATGCAATACTGAGTTTTTTGGTTGAACATTAATCCCACTATGATAACTTTTAAGAAGTATGTCTAAAAATCCTTCTTATTTAATGCAGATAAAACCTTGATTAATTTTATCTGGAAATGTCCCTCCTACACCTAAAGAATTGTTCTCCCGTATTTACATAAATATATCACTGTACGATCTTATCTTGTAAGTCTCATGTCCACTTCCATTCTTCAACCTCAGGCAAGCAAATAGACATTTTCTCTCCTGACCCCTTGTTCCTCATCACCAAACACTCCTTTTCATATCCCAATATACCTCAACACCATCCTCCTCCCATCCTCTTGTCTTGTGTATTCCAGTCAACCTATTAGCTTTCTAACTTTCTTTTTGACACTCAGTCAGCGCAGACTGGTATAGTATCTCTTAGAACTGCAACCAGTCTAGAGTAGTATTCAATCTAAGTTAGTTTTAGCTGTTTTGTTTTTAAAAAATATATTTACTTGTAGGCTGACTGTATATCTATGCTACCAAAGATTGTAACATGTTTTACTATATATTTGCCTACATTTAAAAAAAAGATTGTAGGTGTAATAACTCAAAACTTTGGCTTCTGTTTATTAAAAACATAAAAAAACAAAGCAGAATAGGCTACATGACCATCACTTTTACTATGCATTTACTATGTTTTTGGCTTTTTTTGTGCAGCTACTGTACTGTAGGTCTGGGTGTTTCGTGTGAATTCAGTGTCTACATGGAAAAGTGTGTGTGTATCTGGCTTTGGTGTGAATTTTTCAATACATTTACTATTATTTCCTGCCTTTTCAAAATACATTTACTATAATTTCCAGCTTTTCCAATACACTTAGGGGCACCGAAAGGAGGTGGGTACTAAATTACCAGGGTCTGGGCTTGTTGGAGGGGCCCGATGCCGTCACCCTTCCTTCTTACCTCTCAGCAGCTCAGCACATGCTGCTGTATGCTGGGCTGCAGTGGGAGACTGCTGCTGCCAGTGTGGAGGGGAGTGAATACAATGATCGGGCCCCCCCTGGATGTTTGCCAGGCTGAGGGGCTCACAGCGATACAAATAGGTTTATTTTTACATTTTTTCCAAGGGGGTGTGGCTACATTTTCCATGATTAGGCCAAGCCCCCTCATCAGTAATGGAGCCTGGACTGGCTCTTAACGGCCCTAAATAGACTTTACTATGATTACTGGCTTTTTCAATACACTTTACATGATTTCCGGCTTTTTCAATACATTTACTATGATTTCCGGCTTTTTCAATACACTTTACATGATTTCCGGCTTTTTCGATACACTTTACACAATTTCCGGCTTTTTCAAAACACTTTACACGATTTCCAGCTTTTTCATTACAATTACTATGATTTCCGGCTTTTACAATACATGTAGGGGTAAATTTACTAAAGTGAGAGTTTTTAGAAGCGAGTTTTAGAAGTGATTTTGCCCATAGCAACCAATCAGATTCTAGCTATTATCTTCTAGAACAGGGATGGGGAACCTCAGGCCCGGGGGCCTTATATGGTCTGGCCCTCGGAGCTTTTTTCTGCTAGCCTCATTTGGCTTAAAGGGTACCTATAATGGCACCCTGCAGCCTGAATCTATCAGTAGTACCACCTGGAACATCCTTAGGATGCTTCAGACGGTCACACCACTGCCCTTTCAGCTCCCAGGAGCATCCTCAGGATGCTCCTTGAATTGCTGTAATCACCGGCGATTGTGACCTCGCCCCTGTGTAACATCACACGGAGGGGGTGTGGTCAGCACCAGGCCTGTGAATAATGTTATATATATCAAAATGGCCCTCGGCAGAAAAAAGGTTCTCCACCCCTGTTCTAGAAGGTGCTAGTTAAATGTTAAGTAGAATCTGTTTTGTTGCTATGGACAACATCACTTCTAAAACTCACTTCTAAAAATTCTCACTTTTGTAACTTTACCCTTTACTATGATTTCCGGCTTTTTCAATACATTTACTATGATTTCCGGCTTTTTCAATACACTTCATAGGATTTCCGCCTTTCTCAATACATTTACTACGATTTCCGGCTTTTTCAATACACTTAATATGATTTCCATTTTTTTCAATACATTTACTATGATTTCCGACTTTTTTAATACATATACTATGTTTCCGGCTTTTACCCACACCCTTTTGACTGTTTGGATGCCACTGTCAGTATTCTGACTGTCAGGATCCCAAACATGTACAAGCTTAAATGTCTATATTTTACAGCATTTTTACCATATTTGCTGATTCAAACAGCATACATTACTGAGGGGCAGATGTACTAAGCTCTGGAAAGTGATAAATTGGAGCTTGATAAATAACCAACCAATTAGCTCCTAACTGTAATTTTTCAAACATGGCTGTAACCTTGACAGTTAGGAGCTGAGTGGCAGGTAGTTTATCACTCTCCAATTTATCACTTTCCACAGTTTAGTACATCTATCCCAAGTTTGAAGCTTGATTTTGTGATGTTCATCAAAACATGTTAGAAATATTCTACAATGTAGCCATGAAATTCGAAATTATGAACCAATTTAAGAACTATTTTGGAACAATTTCTAGCATTTCTAGCAATAGCCATTCCCGTTGTACAGTATTTGGCTCCATTCAAGCCATTATTATTAGATATAATTAATTTCCCACTGTCACAGTACAGTATTGTTTCATAGCAATTAAGAATGTTTAGAATGTTACACATTTAATGGGAAACTCCCAAGCACTTGTACAGACTCATAATCAATTCTAACCTCTTAGTTGTAATTTAAACAAAAGATGTCACTTTTAGGTATGTTCCTTAGATTTATTAACATAACAATAAAGTCCTTGAACAAATTAAAAAGATATGCAGGATGTTGCTTCTTTGACAAAAGATACATTATATGAGCTCAGCTTCTGAGTAAATATTTTTCATTTAAGTGATTTAGGAAAAAGGATTTCCTCTTACCGGAAACTTGATTCCAACAAGCTTTGAGGTTAACCTCAAAAAACGCCAGAAATTTTCTCAGGATTCAACATACATGCAAGAAAATGCTATTGAAATGACATGTCAGTACTTGCAGCTCTTTGTTTATTAAGAACTGCCATGCTACAATTTTTATCACGTAATTAGGTACAGACATATAAAGCACTTCAAAATCATTATGCATCTTGCTGAAAAAAGTGCCAGCTTGGAATGTGAATTGAGAGAAATAAAACAATTATAACTCCTATGAAAAATAGATGTGTTTCTTAATATAGTTCATGTATGTTCAATAAAATTACTGTAAACAAAAAAAATAATGGTTGTCATTTGAAAAGTAAATATACATGTCATATAGACATCAATTGATTTTTTTTGTTTGTATCATAATAAAAATAATAATAATAATAATAATAATAGTTATTTGTTACATAGCACTTTTCTCCCAATAGGACTTAAAGTGTTTTACATTTAAAATATAAAATATGCTTAATAGAAAAGAGAAACATTAGTGAAAGGACATTAGTGAAATGTTGAGTGAACAGGTGAGTCTTGAGTCTGTTTTTGAAGGAATCTAGAGTAGATGTCTCTTAAACTGTGCAAGGAAGTGAGTTCATTGAGTAGGAGCCGCAAAGCTAAATGCTCGACCCCCAGATGTTTTCAGCGAGATTCTAGGTGCTGCTAATAGTTCTTATTCTACACATCTACAGATCACAGTAAATGAGCAGGGCAGTAAGGAATCAGAAGCTGCTTTGGATACATTGGGCCCTGGTTATGTAGGGCTCTGCAAGCCATTAAGCCAATCTTGTAGTGGATTCTCCATCTTACAGGTAGCTATGAAAGGGAGTAGAAAATTGGTGTTATGTTGCTGGAACAGGACTTTTTGCTTAATAGCCTGGCAGCTGCATTTTATATCAGCTGCAAGCGGTGCAGTTCTTTTGCTGGGAAACCCATGTACAGTAGTGGGCATTGCTGTAATCTAAGCATAATGATACAAATACATGTATGACTTTAGGCAGATCTTCTGAGGGAATTAAGTGCTTGATTCTGGCTATGTTCCTCAGATGAAAGAATGAGGTTTTGATTGTTGCTGATAACTCAGGTTTATGTGTCAAGTCAGTATCCAGGACAACACCAAGATTCCACACATGTTCAGTGTTTTATAATTCTGAACCCACAAGCGTAGGTCCAGTTGGTTGGCTATGCTGCAGTCTTGTCTTTGATGGTAAACTCCTATCATAAGGATCTTTGTTTTATCAAGATTCAGTCACAGCCAACTGGCACTCATCCACACCATGAGCTCTGGTAGACAGCCTTTTAAGGTTGTTATTGGGCTCTCAGTACCCGGCGCAAAGGACAGGTGCAGTTGTGTATCATCTACATAGTAGTCGTAGACCAGGTCATGACATCTGATTATTTCACCCAGTGGTAGCATATATACTGCAAAAAGCATGAGAGATAGTATAGAACCCTGTGGTACACTGCATGGCAGTAGCACTGGTGATGATGAGCATACTCCAGAAGAAACTCTCTGTGACCTACCGGTGAGAAATTATTTGCACCAGATAAGGACTGTGCCATCCTGTCCACAGAAAGTTTCCAGATGCTCAATCAGAATCCAATGGTCCATGGCATCAAATGCTGCAGAGAGCTCCAGAATAATTAAGCCTGAACAGTCACCTCTGTCTCTTGCCATCAGAAGATCATTAAGCACACATTCCAGGGCTGTTTCCATGCTTTTCCTTCTCTGGAATCCTGAGTGGACTGAATCATAAATATCATGGGTTGACAGGCAACATTCCCACCATCTGTGATCTGGATAATATCAGCAATGTCTTTTACATCCATTGGGTCAAGCTGATCCATGAAGACAGGTGGCTAACATTGTAGACTTGGAAACTTGGCACTCTTTTGACGGCACTGTGGGGATTCCAGCCCAGATTGCTGACATCTAATGTGCAAAGAAGTTTGCAAACTCGTTGCATCCTGATTGGGAAAGGGTTTCATCAGGCTACCGGCATGCTGGTTTGCAAAGCATCTCCACTGTACGTAAAAGCTGATCTGGCCTATTGTTTACTGCCATGATCTCACTTGACAGGAACTATTCTTACGGGTGATTGTAGATTGGTATTCTTCAATATGCTTGATTGATTTTAATTTATCCTCTAACAAGTTAGTCTTCCTTCATAATCGTTCAAGTCTATGATCTCTTCACTTGACCTCACTAACACCAAGGCGTGGTATGTGGCGTCATATTTGCTTTAGTTTATCCTCTACCATCTTATGCAAACATAAAGTAATTAAAATATGTTAAACACTTAAACATGAAAGCTCCAATCCATTGTTGATATACAGTATAGGGCCACAAAAAACAAAAAAGACAGCGCTAATACATTTAAAATTGTTTATATGATAGAATAAAGCTTCTCATAGATCTAGCTTAGTTAATGCATTTTTGCTAAACAATATAACAGAATAATTTTATATACTATATATATATATATATATATACACACAGTGTATATATACATAAAATATCTAAATATATAATAGATAGATTCCACAGTGCACAGTTCATGCATAAGAGAAAATATGTGGGATAGATAATCAACAATAAAAAGGGTAGAGGAATGTGTTGCACATGCTGTACTGCCATTACACTAGTACAGGCAGAACAGGAGGGTAGGTCCGTCCCTGCAGCTCCATCACACTATAGAGAGCAGAGAACATCCTATCAGGATGAGCTGCAGGGGATTTGAGCCCTGATTGAAGGAGCTCATCACATGCTTCTCTGACCCCTCTGGTGCTCAGCATCATGGGACTGGTTATACCAGTGTCTGGTTGAAGCTGAGATCGGGACTGCTGCTGGGACTGGGGACAATCAGTCAATCACAGACTAAGTAAATGTGACCCTTTTTTTGAATGTTTGTTCTTTTTAATAGGTTCTGCATATGTTATTTTATTACTCTACTGGTAACTTTAAAAGCACTCAGTTAACAGAGACAGCTACATATGAAAAACAAAAATAAAGAAAAGGACGCCTTCTAGTGCAGTACACAACAACACCACCCATTCTGTGTAAATATGAAAAAAAGTATACAATGGCCCTGTACCAAAATATGACAAAAATATGGCTTATCTGAACCACATGAAGAGTTGCATCAGTCCATGGTTAGTCGGATACATCCATTTTAATAGTAGAAGACTCAAAAAAAAACCATAAAAACAGCATAATACAGTCTGCACATGTGCTTAAATCCACATAGCACAATAATAAAATGAAATGCACAAACAAGATTAAAATTAAATAAGAGAGCTTACCTGTGTTTTAATTCCCGGATAAGATTCACCTTTGATGAAGGCAATAGTGCTGAGGGTTATAGGTAGCGAGGAAGTCAACAGAAATGTGGCCAAGTGGCAGCCTTGTTGCCAAGTTGCAGCCTTGAGGGCTGGAGATGTTTGGCAGGGATGTGGCCTTGCAGCCAAGTTGCAGCCTTGAAGGCTGGAGATACTTGGCAGGGATGTGGCCTTGTGGCCAAGTAGCAGCCTTGGGGCTGGAGATACTTGGCAGGGATGGAGAAGCAGAGCAGCGGAGGTAGCTGAGGTGTAAGGCAAAGTGCACTCAGATGCTACAGTGCGGCTGATGCTGCCAGGATATAGTACAGCAGCTGAGATGACTGGAGACGTGGAGCAGCGGAGATAGCTGTGGTCTTATGGCTGAAAGTAAACAGCAGTGCGGCTGATGCCGCCATGATGTAGTATGGCAGCTGAGATGACTGGAGACACAGTGCAGTTGAGATAGCCATGGTGTTTAGGCTAAGTTCACTCAGACGTTGTAGGGTGTCCTGGAACAACATCACGGCCAAGACAGGAGACGCTGCAGTAACACAAGGAGAGAAACCAACACTATGGAACCGGAAACACATGTAAGACGCTATCACCAGCATCTGAGAAATTCACAAGCAGGAAAGAAAATGGAGGAGGAACCAATCTGGTCCAGGCAGAGAGTCGACGGAGCAGCCAGATGAGAGGACTTCATGGATTGGCAGCGTGATGTCCAAGTCTCCCAGCAACAGGCCTGAGAGAGCCGCCAGGAGCACCATTGTCCAACAAGATGCATTGGCCGCTTGTGACAATCTGATATCCATATGAGGCAATCAGCAACCAAATTGGTCATACAGGAAACACCCACTCAACACGTTTCTTTGGATTCCCAATGTGATGAGTCCAATGCTTTGATCATGGAGTTAATACTTTATATATATATATATATATATATATATAGAGTGTGTGCGTGCAGCAGGACACTTTAGTCAACAGAATGACATACACATTTTGATATGTAAAGGGTATATATGGATGGATTGGAGGGGGGTTCCAAAACTGGCTCTTTCCATGGGATCTTAATCAGGGTCTGCATGTCATCTGTCAACATTCTGAACATTTCAACAGCCATTCTAAACATACCAACGTTATGGCATTGACATTTTGATTGTCAACATTTTGAATGTCAACATCCTGACTGGAACACCTGTGGGCTGTGCCTGCCTCCTACTTCCCAGGATACAGTGTGACATGTGCAGCCAGTGTGTGACATGCACTGAGTCTGCACATTGAATGAGAGCCAAGGGCTAATCAGTGTGTCATAGCACACAAGTGAGCTGTGCAGCTATGACCGAGGTGCAGCTAGTCTGCTGGCATCCCCCCACCCCTACAATATCCAGGGCATGATCCTTGCACCCTTACCCCCAGGATGCAATTCTGAGTAAATGGTAACTTTTGTATTATGAGTTGCCAACTTAATGACCTAGTTCAGTCTTAGGAAATCAATGTAAAGCTCCCATTAAATTCCACAGACAGGGGCTGATTAGCCAGAGTTATTACATAGATTTTTCACATTAGGAGAATACCCTAACAAATCTACCTGATATTATTATTTCATTGGGTATCAGTGGGTTAGACAGGATGTTGAACTGTGGACAGGCCAATATGGGCTGTGAGTGGACCTGGCAGACCTCATGTCTACCCAACTGATTGGAGCCAGCCCAAGCAGAGAGTAGTCTGTGAAAAGCAGTATAGCAATATATCAGATTTACTCCTGCGCTACCTGTCATTGAAATTGCATGCTATGGAGCTCATCATGTGACATGCATTTTTCTGCTGTATCCAAGGAGTTTAACAGTTAAACATAAGTAGTAGCCTAGTGTGCGCCAATTATACTGGTGCTTCCTTCACCCCCAGTAAAGTGAGGAGCAGGAACTACACAACCTCCAATGCTATCTGGAGAATTGGTACTAGTGGTGGTCTGGATGTTGGGGCCTGTGGTCTACTTGATGTGTACCTTATGCTCACCGCATGAAGAGCAGAATTCCTTGTCTTTAAGTGCTGATTTTTTTTTCCAAGGAGGTCTTTAAGTTCTAAATCTATCTTTGTTCATGGAAGTCTTATACAGAGCAATTAAATGAAGGAACTCATATCTCCCTTCATTTATCATTTGGAAAGATAAATAATTAAGCTAAGTTAGAGATATAAGTGGCAAAATCTTTAAAAAAAATTCAAACAATTCATTCCATGTTTGTGATCGTTGATACAGTACATAGTCTTTCACTTATAAATTTTGGGCACAATACATCAAAAACTGTACTGTATATGGTTATATTTTATAGGATACATATAACGTGCATTATATTAACTTTTTCATACAGGCTAAATAGAGTTAGCTTTAAACTGCGATAAACAAGTGCCAGCAGTTGTACACATATGCAGCAGAAAGTGTTGTTATTCAGGCAGTAAGAGAGCTACAATACATTAAAGTAAAATATTTTAGAGATTGGATAAAAATATTTTTTTTATGACAGTTTTTTGATGCAAATAATACATTAAATATGTATAGTGTAGCGGGGATAAACTCTTTTCCTGTATTGTTACACCAATTTATTAATCCTTTATTTTTCTCTTTCTTTAGTGCCTCCACTCAAGTCTTGGACCCTTTTACCCCTTCCACGGACTGGGCTTGGGAACGACCCCAGAAAGTAAATATAAGATAGGATTACAATAGCATTAAACAGTAAATTGTATTTATTTATTTATTTATTACCAGTTATTTAGATAGTGCACACATATTCTGCAGCTCTTTACAGACAGTATTTGGCCATTCACATCAGTCCCTGCCCCAGTGGAGCTTACAATCTATGTTCCCTATCACATGCACACACACGTACACACTAGGGTTAATTTGTGTTGGGAGAAAATCAACCTACCAGTATATTTTTGGAGTGTGGGAGGAAACCAGAGTACCCGGAGGAAACCCACGCAAGCACAGGGAGAATATACAAACTCCACACAGGTAGGGCTGTGGTGGGAATTGAACTCATGACCTCAGCACTGTGAGGCAGTAATGCTAACCATTACACCTCTGTGCTGCCCGTATTTGCTTATACATATATGTTTACAGTATCAATATCGCATATGTCTTCTTAGGGATCGGCTGTTTAGCCGCCGGTTCAAATTCTGATAGGAGGAGAATCCAATGCCGGCTGGTAAGTACCCCAACTCTCCCCTCTCCCCCCCCCTAACCCTCCCCTAGGTATGCCTAACCCTAAAACTCCCGGGGTGGTGCCTAACCCTAAGTCCCCCGTAGGGGTGCCCTAACTCCCCCTTCCCGCAACCTAAATCTAACCCTCCCGGGGGGGGCTAACCCTAACCTACACCGGGAGTGCCTAACCCTAACCTCTGCCCGAAAGCTTAATCCTAACCCTGCTACACTCCCTAAACCTAGCCCCCCCCACAGCTAACACTAAGGACACCCTGGACTTACCTCGTTCGGGCTGTCGTCCTTCGGCATTCTGGCGTTGGGATTAAGATCTTAAGTCCCCCGTTGGGTTTCTTCTGTCAGTATGTAGACCGGCGGCATTTAGTCCGCCGGTGTATAAACTGCATCCCATCTTCTTATTCTCTCAGTGAAATCCCCACGAACGCTTAAGTATTTTAATGTACTGCTCCGCTTTCTTCAAACTGGAAAGCAAGGTTCCAGTTAGATTAGCAACATACAGTACATATGTTTTTAAAGTTAGCTATTAGTATAGGATAACCATAATACACAGTTAACATATGTAATTAATCTGTACATATGGATTAACATACATCAATACATACAACTATTAATCTATCAATTACTACATTGTAACTTCCTTGAAAGCTTTGAAGTATAAGCTTTAAAGTAGGGATGTGCGCTGACCCCCGTGTTTTGGTTTTGGTTTTGGATCTTTATCTCCTCATGTTTTGGATCTGTATTTCTTCTAAAAAAAAAAAAACATAAAAACAGCTAAAATCACATAATTTGGGTCTGTTTTTGTTCCTACAGTATTATTAACCTCAATAATATTTATTTCCAGTAATTTCCAGTCAATTTTGACCACCTCACAGCTTACAATATTGATTTTTTAATCTAGTTTAGGGCCAAAAGGTTGCTTCCAGCTAGCTGGCTGACTAAGCTATTAGACAGCAGTGGGCAGCACTAACATGTGGCAGTTCAGCTACGAACATGGCACAAAGTGGCACTGCAGTGGTAGACAGGATGGCAGTTTAATAAACTATACGACCCTTAGGAATTTTAAAAACAAGAATGTTTTCCTTAACTAGGTCAGAGGTCTGACAGAGTTGGAATATGTTTATGGACTGAAGACAGGGAAAGGACGGAAGGATTTATTAGTTTTCAATTTATTTATTTTAATGTTTTACTTCTTAAATAAATTTATGAGGGAAGATCAATCTAGGATCAAGTTCTTCAGTTCCTAAAATACATCTTTGATCTGAAGGGGGTTTTTTAATTTTTTATACATCATGTTCTAATTAAAAAAATGAGGTGGCCTTGCTTGTGGAGGTGCTGCTAGAACATACTGTAAACAGATGTTTACTAGTTTGTACTCAGGGAGGTTGTTAGGGATAATGGGACCAAGACTTGCTGTTTACATCAGAGGAAAGCAGCCTATAGTTCTCTGGCTGAACTAGAACTCCAAGCATCTGTGATGTTTGCTGGGCCTACTGGAAGTTATTTCTCAACAACAGGTGGCGTGCTTCAGGTTACCTCAGCCTGCTTTACGCACTGTATGTACCATGTGAATATGTATATGTGTGACCAATATACACAACAAATTTTTGTATTAAACGTATTTGCACTTTATTCCACACATCCTGGCAGGAAGATGCTCTGTGCTGCTGCTCTTGTTTGCCCACCCCATCAACTTGGTGGTTCAGAATTTTTTTTTAATAAAAGGGGCATACAGGAGATGCTGTCTGTTGCCATTACAATTTCTGGACATTCATAAACCATAAAATTAAAAAGGTCAGGCAGCAATGCCCCAAACAGCACATGCAGAGAAAAGAGAAGCAAGATGGAATTGTCCTTGGGCCTCCCCACCCAACCTTATGTTGTATATATGAAACAGGACATTCACAGTTTAACAAACCAATCACTTCAGTGACAGGGACTGCCACTTGTGCCTGAAATTATTGGTTTGTTTGGACCCCCACAAAACAAGCTGCCAATTTGCAGTGGACATTGGTGGAAATTATCCCACACACAAACTGGCTTTACAACATACAGTAGGTAAGATCAGATGTCGTCATTGTCATCATCATCATCATCCCCATCAGTGAGTACATCTTTTTTTTCACACAATATCAATTAATCCTCGCTAGAATCCACCATTACAGGTGCCTCTGTATCTTTTTGACTTAATTGCTAGTAAAGGCCTTCCTCGTGGAATTTGTAATTCATTTTTATGAACATCATCTTTTTCACAATTTGGGGAAGTAACCTCCTATGCTGCTCACTGACAAGGTTCCCAGCTGCACTGAAAACTCTTTCAGAGTACACCCAGGAGGGTGGGCAACTTAAGCAAAGCAAAGCCACTTGGTGTAAGGGACTCCAAATTGCCTCTTTTTCCTGCCAGTAGTGAAACAGACTGTCTGACATACCTATTTGGATGCTATCCTTAAAATAATCATCCACCATTCTCTGAATGGTGACCGTATCAGATAAAGTCACAGTAGACATGTCACTAATTGTAGGCAGTTCTTTCAGACCCAACCAGATGTCATTAGGTTTTCCTGACTGACCTGCATCACCAGCAGTGGGTCTCTTAGGAAAATTTTTCCTGGCAGCCGCAGAAACTGAAGGAGAAGATGCTGCCATGTCACGTGCCGCTTGAGCTGACAATTTTTTCACCAACAGCTCATTGCATCTTTTCAGATTTATGTCCATCAGAAACAAAGACACAAGGTATGACTTAAACCTAGAATCAAGTATGGTGCCAAAATATAGTGATATGATTTCAAGAGATTGATGACCCTTGGATCCTGGCGAAGTGAATGAAGGGCTTGATCTACAAGTCTGACATATTTAGCGGAATCAATCTATTTCAGCTCCTCCTTCAGTTTCTCCAGCTGCTTTTGCAAAAGTTTTGCAATTAAGGGAATGACCTGACTCAAGCTGGCAGTGTCTGAACTAACTTCTCATGTGGCAAGTTCAAAGGGTTTGAGAACCTTGCACAACATGGATATTATTCTCCACTGCACTTGACTAAGGTTCATTCCCACTCCTTTCCCTATGTCATAGGCCATTGTGTAGCCTTGGATGGCCTTTTGCTGTTCTACCATCCGCTGAAGCATATAGAGGGTAGAAATTCACCTAGTTACTACCTCTTACTTCAGCTGATGGCAAGGCAAATTAAACAGTACTTGCTGGTGCTGCAATCTTTGACACGCAATTGCTAAATGTCTAAAATGTCCCGAAATCTTTCGAGCCACCGAGAGTATCTCCTGCACATTTTTGTCATTTTTTTTAAAATGTTGCACCACCAAATTAATTGTGTGAGCAAAACATGGGATGTGTTCAAATTCGCCCAGATGTAATGCTCGCACAATATTGGTAGCACTGTCAGAAATCACAAATCCTGAGGAGAGTACAAGCGGGGTAAGCCATTTTGCAATGATTTCCCTGAGTTTTTCCTTGAGGTTTTTAGCGGTATGCTTCTTAGTGAAACCAGATTTACACAGAGTAGCTTGCCTCTAAATGAGCTGGCATTTGTTAGATGCTGCTGTTGCTATTGCTGTTTGCACTGTTGGAGGCAATATACCTACCCAATGGGCTGTCACAGTCAAGTAAACTTTAGTTTGCTATGTCTCGCTTGTCCACATACCTGTGGTTAAGTGTACAATGGGTACGGCATTTCGGAGGACAATAATAATGTTTTTTTAATGTCCTTGTACAGACTGGGAATTGCTGTTCTAGTGAAGTGGAATCTAGAAGGGACATGGTAGCAGGGACACAGGACCTCAATGACCTGTCTAAAACCCATTGCACTAATGTCGGATTTTGGATGCACATCTAATACCAACATAGCTGTTATGGAGTCAGTAATCCGCTGTGCAACTCGGTGGCTGCTGTCATACTTGTTCCCCCTTGCAAGTGATTGTTTGACAGTCAATTGTTTTGTTAAACTACTAAAAGTAGTCTTCTTCCTGGTCCCCTTCTGGGATGAAGATCCACTCGCAACAGCAGCAGCAACAACAGGCGTAGCACTCAAGGATCCTTCTGAGGAATCATGGATAAGAGAGGAGTCAGTCATGCTTAAGAAATTGGATGCAGCAGGACTACTTCAAATCATGAATGAGGATGTTGATGATGCAGGTGTTAAAGGTGGAGATTGCAGGTGCTTGGATCTAACAGAGAGAAGGGAACAGCTATGTGACACTGGACTGATTGTTATGTTTTTAGCCAAAGTTTTTGAAATTTGCAAACACTTTGGAATTTGATAAATGCGCTGCAAGTGACGTAACAGGGAGGAGGTTCCTAGATGGTTAAGGTCCTTACCTCTACTCACTCTTGCTTGGCAAAGGTTACAGATGGCTTGACAACTGTTGTCTGGATTTGGGTGGAAATAATTCCACGCATGAGAAATTGATTTTTTTGTCTTTTGCCCCAGCATGACTATGGCTTTTTCATACAGTGGGCAACAAGCCCGATTTACACAAACAACATCCTCAGCTTCAACAGCCTCATCATCAACATCCTCATCATCCTTGTCAGCGTCAACTACAGAAATATCCTCCTCATCCTCCTGGTGCAATTCCACAGAAGCATCATCGATTTCTGTGTCAGCATGTTTATTTGTGCTGCTCATCTTTTCTGAGCACACAGTTGGTTCATGTGCCTTAGCGATTAAAAAATGTTTGACACTACAGGGAGAAGGGCTTACATCATCATAAGATGCAGAACCACCAGTCATAAATAAAGGCCAAGGCCTTATCCTTTCCTTGCCACTTTGTTTAGTAAATGGCATATTGCCAATTTTTAGTTTCTCTGCAGCTACCTTAGCTTTTATTTTATTTTTCTTTAATACTGTAAAACATTGATTGTTTGATTTTGACATAAGCCCCTGGGCATCAGCCTTCGTAGATGACGTTGACAGCCTTGCATCATCATCATGACTGCTGGCAGCAGCTGTATGACTGGTATGTGGTTCCTGCTCTCCTCTCATTTGATCATCATCTATATCAACAAACTTACACTGCGGTCTGACATCAGTGTCACCGAACAATATTTTATTTGACACTGGATAAGAGCACCCCTGAATGAGGCAGCAGCCCCTTGATGAACAACAGAGACAGTACCCCTTTTTTATTAACAACAAAGCACCCCTGCCAAGTGAGGACAGACCACCTGCAGAGTCACAAATATGTGGACGATAAACTGTGGCAGCGTCACCGAACAATAATAGTGCAGCTAAGTTGCTAACGCCCACACACACACAAAAAAAAGTACTTTTATTTTATTTACACTGGGGAAGAGCACCCCTAATTGACAGAGCACCCCCTGCACAACACAGCACCCCTTTATGGACTGCAGCTCTAGCCTGATGGACAGAACAACACAGCAGCAGCCACAATTAATTGACAGGATAAGTGACACAGCAGCTGCAGCACCCACTGAAGGAAGCCCCCCTATATACTGCAGCCTAAGCCCCTTTATGGACAACACAGCAGCAGCCTTCTGCCCAAGACCCCAACTGGACACACACACTGAGTGACTGACAGTGGCAGACTACACGTCTGCTACCTTCTGTCTCCACAGCCGGAGTGAAAATGGCACAGACAGCGGGGACCTTTATATAATCCAAAACCCTCAAGAATCTTACAGCTGGAGGATGACGCATTTTGCCTCATTTTCAGATCCAAGTCAAGCGGGAAAACTTGAGCCAAACTCGGATCTCGCCTCGGAACACGTAGTTCGGGTGGGTACGGTTCTCGGAGAACCGGACCCGCTCATCTCTACTTTAAAGTATAATATACTGTCACTCACTCCTCTAAGTTCCCTTAAAAATCTGTGTGCATGGCCATGCTCATTGGTGCACATATAAATTGGCTTTAAAGCATACAAAGTTGGGTTGCAATAATATAGTTCTAACAGTCCTCCTCTCTTACAAGATGGCAAGATGAGCTAAAACACGGGGCCTGAGTTAGACCCGCTCACGAGCACATATCGCTCGCAAGCAGGTCAATGGTCGGCCAGTGCGCATGCGCAGTGTGCACAATGTGCGTGCGTGAGCCCTGGAGCGAGAGAGAACTTCATTCGCTTCAGGGCTCGCTACAAAATGGGGCAGCTGTCAATGTTGATTGACAGCTTGCCCCGTTTTGTAGGTGGGGAGAGGGGGTGGCTGGACAAATGGAGGCGTTCCCAAAGGAACGCCTGCCGTTTGTGGGTGGCCCTACTGACATAATTTGTGATGTCAGTAGTGAACTTCCTGCTCTATTAGAGCAGGAAGTTCACTTGGGCTAGTGGAAACCGAGACCCTACCACAAGGGTCTTGTCACAAGCCCGATGGTCGTGATAATCGCGACCATCGCCAGGCCACTCGCAAAAGCTGTGGGTGGTCACCCACAGCAATGCGAGTGGCCTGGAGGTGGATTTTTTTTTAAAAAAATCTGCCCTGATTCAGAGCGAGCGGTTGCAAATAGTGAGCGCCTCTGAATCAGGCCACCAGTCAATAGTGCAAAAAGTTTTTTTAGAAATCCTTTAGTGCAATTCCAATACTTGTGGCAGTAAAACCTATATCTGAATATATGTTTTGTTGTTTATCTTATATATAGTGGTTTGTTCAGGATGCATGCTATTTATATAGTTAGAGCGGTTTTGATTGTTGGAATAGAGAGAGAGGTTCTCATACAACTAGTTATTTTGTATGGTCAGTGCTACTGAATAGAAGATGGTAGATTTGTACAACCACTTGGTAATAGCTTTATTTATTCATCAATTAATCATCTGCAGTCACGTATTATTTCATTCTTTCTTGCAATGATGAGATTCTGCTAATGTGCTGTTAATTGTATACAAATATCTAACCCATGGGCGTATTAAGAGAGAATGGGGCCCGTGTGCATTCCCGTCCGGGGCCCCCTCCTCTCCCCCCAGCAGCCAGCAGCAAACTGACAGCAGCAATAGACTCCAGGCACTAGTCTGTGTCTGTAGTCTATTGTGCATGCACAGGTCACCATAGATGCGTGGCAGCCATTTTTCCCGGTGATTTCCCTACTGCGTATGTGCAAAATGCCTGTAAAATGGACACGGCGGCAATTTTCCAGGCATTTTTTTTAGTGCTACTCTGGATGACGTGGGACTTCAAAGTATAAAAAGTATGGGTGCAGGGTGTGTGGTGTGGGCCCCCTGGACCAGGGTTCCGTGTGCACCGCACACACTGCACCCATTATGGATACGCCCCATGTCTCTCCTAGATCTTTTTATAAGTAATTGAGCTCTGAATGGATCCCTTTTATGCTTGTTTGGCTGCTTATAAAAAGGCTTATACATAAATGGGGATTATCTGTCTGTCACTAGTACGCCTCTTACACCAATCACTGAACTAGCATTTAGCTGTCTTTCTCTTGTTAGAGCTAGGCAGGAGTTAAATGCAGTTGTAGTGAAGTGATAACCTCCCTGCATTAGTTAGTTTGTCTGGTGTACTATTTCAGTGATGAATGAAGGGATGAGTTTGTTCAGACTGTGTATGCCTCTTACCTCAGTACCTCAATTCATGGAAAGCACTAGCAGGCCACTCCCCCGGATCATCTCTCCAGGCTTATTTGGCTTCCAGGTCTCTCTCCTCTTCTCACACCTGCCAGACCTTCCACCATTCCTTCTTTGTCCTCTCTGTGATGAATCTTGGTTTCTCCTCAGCTCCAGATCACCCGTCCAGTACCTCTAGTCCTCCATCTCCCTCTCAGATAATTGCCGCTGCACCTGCACTTCTCCCCTTGCCAGCCATTTATACTGGTCAGTGTCTCACGCTCCCCCTCTCCTCAGCACGGTTCATGGTCTTCCAGACCTTTCCCTAGCATGAGGGCTGCTGTAGAGCTTCTTCACAATCACTGCCACCAATGTTTGTTTTAACATTCATGCATAAAAGATACTGTATATAATATATTACATTTCTATAATATCTTTATATATAGGGTACCTACTAATACATATATTAACTTTACAAGAATATATATATATACAAATACCATTGTATACTGTTAAAGGTCACAATAGTATTTGTTTTTACTAATGTTATCATTACACTAATACACTTATCTCAATGGAGAGGAAGGGATAATTCATATTTGTTAAGTCCTCATTAATAATGATTAAATGTAGTAAGTGGATTTGCAGTAGTACAAGCAGGCCCACCAAGTGCCGTGGCAGGCCCGGGTAACAGGGGGTGTGGCCTAGTCGCGGGAGGCTTGGCCACACCCCCATACCGGGAAAAAAAAGTTTGCAGCGCCGCTTGCGGGGTCGCTCAGAGCCCCCTCAGCACGGCTCAAGGTGATCGTTCCTCCCCACAGGCATAGGAGACTGCTGTGTGCTGGGCTGCTGTGAGGGAGGGGGGGTGGCGCTGGACCCGGGCCCCCGCTGGGCCCCTCAGGAAGACCGAGCCCAGGTAATCTGTACCCGCTCCCCCCCCCTCTCGGGGCCCCTGAGTACAAGTCATTGAGTTGATATTACTCTATTACTGCATTATATTTGTTTAGAAGACTCCACAAAGAAGTGCTGTACCCAAAACTTTTACAATATATCTGTAATGCTAAATTTGAAGTACATACTGCTAAACCTGATAAATTAACTATTTAGAAGCAAAATCTCCATACAAGCTAAGTTGTATTGCAGCTACATTTTACAAAAAAGTTGACATCTAGGGGTATATTTACTAAAATGTGGGTTTTTAGAAGTGGAGTTGTTGCCCCTAGCAACCAGTCAGATTCTACTTATCATTTATCTAGCACCATCTAGAAGATAATAGCTAGAATCTGATTGGTTGCTATGGGCAACAACTCCACTTCTAAAACCTGCACACTAGTAAATCTACCTCCTAGAGAGGAAATACTTAGGAAAACATTAAACTGAATAGAGGTTGTTAGGTGCAACACAGTATAATGTTTCATGGGCTGAATGAGATAAGCCGATGGAGTCTGGGGGTGCAACAAAAGAACCTACTATATCACTGACCCTGGACATATATAGGCACACTGGTTTCCCTATACACTGGATAGTGTATGTATACAGTATTAGTAAATAATGCTATAGATGGTCTACAGGACAGCAGTGAGCAGATGTAAACGTTACTGGCTGACACATTTTAAAAGATCCATAAGTGGTGCTAAATCATACATGCCTACCCTCCCCGGTTTTTGCGGGAGGCTCCTAATTTTTTGGGTAACCCCATGCACCCCCGGATGGGTAGGCACTTCTCCCGCATTCTGCCCACTTCCTAGTGAAGTGGGCAGAATTGGGAAAATGTTAGCAGGGATCTGAGTGTTGGGGCAGGGCCTAATGGCGCGATTCTATGAGAATCACATCATTTAGCCCCACCCCCTAGTTGAAATATGCATAATCACAACAAATTCCCACGAGGAGGTGGGGTTTAACAGCACACTTTCCACAAGGGGCGGGGCTTAACAACACAATCCGGTCACCCCCACCCCCAACTCTGCCTACCTGCTTCACCTCTTCAGGCATCTCCCGGAGAGGAATATTATATAGTCGGCAAGTATGTGCTAAATATTTTACTGAGTAGATCTGGAAAACATGCACTTATACGGATCTCTGAGGGCCAACTTTGGAAAACACTGGTCTATGGTGTAGGCTATAGGGGAGTGAATCTCACAAATGTAACTTTCTGTATCACACATATTTATCTCATAAAATAACATAAGTGGTCAGGAAGAGTTTAAATATCCCATTAAAAATATACATGCATAATATAACCAGTAGGAAACAGATCAGAGCTTACTAAGCGCACAGTCTCCCACCTCACGCTAAGACACTCTCAGCTATGTTCTGTTCCTTATACTGCATATTGTGGTCACAGCTGTAATAAAATTGTATTACTGTATATAAAACTGCTATTGTGGTCATAATGTAAGTGGGTGGGCTAGCCGTACCTGTGGGTTGGGGGATCTGGGCAATTAGAAACCTCCCCTGCATTTGCCTTTGCTGAAATGTTGACTCCTTCTGGGTTTTTCTATTTGGCTCCTCTCAGCTGCTATACCTCCAGTTCACATTGAGGGAGCTAAGAGCAAGACTCTTCAGGGACCGATGTCGTCAGAGCAAATAACAGGCACACAGTCCTCTATACAGGGCTGGTGCTATAAATTTTAGCCCTCCCTCCCATTTCTTATACAGGGGCCAAAAAAGGGGCGTGGTCACACAAGAAAAGGGCATGTCCGCACAATAGTAACTCCAATTCAAATGATGCCACACAGTAGCACATTCTTAATTACATTATACCACACACAGTGCCCCGAATACACATTACACCACATGTTACAGTCACTTATTCACATTAAGTCACACATGAGTGCCCCTTATATACAATACCCACAATACTGCCCATAATGCCCACAGTAGTAGTGCCATTTACATGCAATTCCCACAGTAGTAGGATCCCTTACATGCAATGCCCACAGTTGTAGTGCTCCCTATGCAATGCCTGGCTGGCTGGCTACTGTTGTCCATATATACATAGGGGCTGGCTACTGTTGTCCTTGTGCATATAGGGGCTGGCTGTTGTCCTGTCCATAGGGCCTGGCTGGCTGGCTGGCTGGCTGTAGTGCTGTGTTGTCCAGGGGCTGCCCTGTCTGTTGTAGGGGTACGCTCATACAAATAATTTTTACAGGGGCAGCCCTGTCTGCTGTAGGTGTGCACTCATACAAATAATTTTTACAGGGGCTGCCCTGTCTGCTGTAGGGGTACACTCATACAAATACCGACTGGCCGGTACTTTATCTCAGTCCACCTCCTCTCTCCCGCAAAGGCCCAACACACAGACCCCCATGTATGATATTCAGCCGTCTGAGGTCAACATTTCACTGACTGCTGTCCTTTGATTAGTGATTTGGGCTGATATTTTTGGATTAGATTGCTCATATTGTGTAAGCACTAAGGTTGATCAAATACCTATGTGCAATACAGGCAGTGAATGTGTGGGTGGAACTTACATTCAGCACATCCATTCACTAGGAACTGGTGAGGCCCTTTCAGCTCACATATAGCATGCCTTTAATGCGTGTAGTTGTAGATTTAATTTAATATAACTTTTTTCATTTGCTTGAGAATAGGACATGTGCTGTTCTTCTAAAACAGGGTATATTTTTCTCTTTACATTAAGTTTTCGATTAAAAGGTATTTTCTTGCATTGAATAATTTTTTAAAAAAACCTTGTTTAAAACCCCCACAATGTGAGCCATAAAAAAATTAATATGAGAATATAACCATCTGCCCATAATACTAAAATAATATTTTGCAGCTTTATTTTCTGGTCCTTTAGAGGACACCTAACAGTTCAAGGAAAGGCTTTTTTTTCGTAGAAGTAAAAGAAGAGAGACTTCTGGCCAAACAGAGATCCAGTAAAAAGTAGACATGACCGTGACAGATTTGTGGCGATATGAATGCCACCTAGGTTCTTTTCTCTGGTTTGGAATCCAGCCATTAGTGCCATGATAGTGCTCCTCCTGACCTCCTCTGTAATATGCGTCTCTGCTACTGTGGTAACTCTCCTTTTGATAAGGATAAGAGCTATGGCTTCTACTGGATCGGTGGCTGGAAGAGGAATCATATCTGTGTGGGGGAGAATGATCGGATCCGTGACTGTACCAACTTTGGTGAGGCGGATAATGTGATGGCGAGTAACTGGGTTGGGCCATCTTTGCTGTGCTGGATCCATGAGGGGTTTCCGACCTATATAAGTTATTCATCATTGCTTGTCTTTGAAGATTGTCCGGAGAAGAGTAAGATCTCTGATAGTTTGGAACAGGAGGTGAAAGTTCAGAGTATTTCATGAACTCCCCATTGCCATCATGCCTGTGGTCATGTGTTGATGTTTCCAGTAAAACTGATATTTCCTTGTGGCAAGTAGGCTGCACTATTTGTTTCTGCGTAGCCATGGCTGCTTCCTGATCTGAATTGAATTTTCAGCGGCCTCCCAAAGAGTTTGATTCCATTTAACAAACTCATTCCATAGGGAACAGACTCTTCATGTTTGAAATTGATAAAAGCAAATTGTTTCAACTTTCCATCCTTGTCCTTTGGAATTTTAACGTTAATTGCAGGACTCGCCTGCAGAAACAGCTCGAACAGGATCTCCTCGGTGGCCCTGGGATCTGAGTTCCCCACCAACAGCGTCGTATCAGCCTCGGCGGCGCCCATCTCTCTCCTGAGTCCCGTCCTGTGCCCAGCAGCAGCAGTCGATGGGTGAAGCAATAAGTCACCTCGCATCGCCTTTTGGGGCCTAGTTTTTCAAACTGCCATCTTGTCTGCCACTGAAGTGCCACTCCTAGATGGGCCACGTGTTTGTGCCGCCCACTTGTGTTGCTTAGCATAGTCAACCAGCTACCTCGGTGCAACCTTTTGGCCTAAAAACAATATTGTGAGGTGTGAGGTGTTCAGAATAGACTGGAAATTAGTGGAAATTAATGTTATTGAGGTTAATAATAGCGTAGGAACAACAAAAAAAACAGATTCTGTGATTGTAGCTGTTTTTATGCTTTTTTCCAAAAAAATACAGACCCAAAACACAAAACCCGGAAGGGTGGTTTTGGCTAAACCAATCCAGATCCAAAACCAAAAGACAAAACATGAAAAGTGTCCGGTGCACACCCCTAATTTTCACAGCGTTTTTTTGTTTTGGTTTTTCACAACAACCCATCTGGTAGTCCTGTTTCTGTAATAGGCATTTGATACTTCCATGAAATATTTTGGTTTCTACAAAGCATATTTCTCTACACCCTTTTGGACTACAGGCTTTTGAAAACATTGACATAATATACAAAAAAAATATATATATATATATATATATATATGTGTGTGTGTGTGTTTATTAGAAATTAGTGACAATTTAAAAAAAGTTCTACAGAATATTCATTCATTCCACATTTGGCCGTGGAATTTTTTACATTTTAGAGTTATAATTTGACTTCAAGTTTTCTGTACAAAACTAGTGCTATTATTTATGGTCAACCCAGAAATCTCACATAGCAGAATCAAATGACAGTTATTATCTGAGCTCTTTTCACATACTCTAAAGTCCACAAAATGCAAATATACACAAATGTTGCAAAATGGTTCTTCCCCTAAATGGTAAATAAAAAACCTGGCTTTACACCTCTGCAAAATGACATGTTGCAACAGCTTCATTCTTCTTTAATGTTAAACATACTATATAAATATTTTAACTAAGTATAGAACTCTACAATATACTGAAATTGTGCTTTACAAAAACAAAAATGAACTAACAACAATATATCTTTTTCTACATGAAGAACTGATATAAAATTATAAATATTATAATATGGAGGTGAGTTTTCTGTCACATTAAAGACTCCTAGAGGGGAATTCAATATGAAACGTAAACTTCGCTGTCGAAGTTTACGTTTCATATCGGAGATTTTACCTGGGATAAAGTATCGGGCGCGCGCCCGCTTATCTCCATATTCAATATGAAAGTAACTAAAACGGGACCTGGCGAAGTGGGATTTGCGTAAAGTTTGAAATTTTCCTTAAAAAAATTGTAGGACCCCCCTAAAGTTGTAAAAACATGGGGGATCACTATGGGTACCCCCGTTTTAGCCTGAAAATGAAAGTCGGGGATTTAAATAGCCGCAGCAGGTGTTTTTTCCAGACATTGAAGAAGTGTTGCAGAAGAGCACTTAGGTTATTTTTTTCGGTTTTTTAAGTGGTCCCATCAAATTTGGGGTACATGAAAATGGGTACTAGCATATTTTTATGTCCCTAAAGTAAGTTTTTAAAAATTCTGCATTTGTGCACCTGCTGCTAATAGCCTATTCTAGAATACACCTGCCACATACTTGCAGAATAGCCCTGAACCTATTTCCCTATTGTTAAACAATTTTTTCCCTTTTTTATTTTTTTTTTTTAATAATTTTTTGTGGTGTCCCTATTTTTTTTTTAAACTTTTTTTGAAACAGTTATCTTTAAAATGTCATTCCCAGGGGTGCAGGCTATTTTTTTTAAGCCTGCACCCCTAAACCCCATTTCTGCACTTTTTTTCGCCACCTATTCAGTGGTGAAAAGTTATCCCTGTTTTTTTTCAAAGACTTTTCGAACCTGCGAAAAGTCTTTGAAATTGAATACAGTGTAAAACTAAAACCTGCGATAATGACGTCATAGGAGCGATATTAACGCAAAAAACTGAGTTTTCGCTCCATATTGAATTCCCCTATTAATGCTACTCTAATAAAGATGACAAAAATGCACTACATACAATGCATTGTATACTGTATGTTTCTAATCATACATTAATTACAATCTTACATATTATAAATATGATAAAATCATAAGGGTCACATAGAAATAATGTGATTAGCGGCATAAAAACACAATTTTGCCACATTTTATTTAATGATGAATCCGAAAAGTGTTTCTGAAACCTGAATGTCATTCGCCTGGATAAAACTGGGATGATTTACTGTTTGGTTATCTTTTATGAATAATTAGTCAATATGAAATTACATTATTAACATTTAAGGTGACAAGGTTTTGTGTGCTACTCTTCCTCCATAAATCAATGCAGTAATATTAACCGGTCACTTCTGACAAATTCTATTAATAAAATCTGGAAAGTGTTTAATAAAATGTCAAATACAGACAATGATTTTCAGTCTACAGTACTTCCACAAATTTAATAATTTCTTGATGTCAATAGATTGGTGTATAAGAAACATACCTTTTAGATTATATAGGAGGCATACCTTTAGATTGTATAGGAAACATACCTTTAGATTGTATAAGAAGCATACCTTTAGATTATATAGGAGGCATACCTTTATACTGTATGGGAGACATACCTTTATATTGTATAGGAGATATACTTTTAGATTATATAGGAGGCATACCTTTAGATTATATAGGAGGTATACCTTTAGATTATATAGGAGGCATACTTTTAGATTATATAGGAGGCATACCTTTATACTGTATGGGAGACATACCTTTATATTGTATAGGATATATACTTTTAGATTATATAGGAGGCATACCTTTAGATTATATAGGAGGTATACCTTTAGATTATATAGGAGGCATACTTTTAGATTATATAGGAGGCATACCTTTAGACTGTATGGGAGACATACCTTTATATTGTATAGGAGATATACTTTTAGATTATATAGGAGGCATACCTTTAGACTGTATGGGAGACATACCTTTATATTGTATAGGAGATATACTTTTAGATTATATAGGAGGCATACCTTTAGATTATATAGGAGGTATACCTTTAGATTATATAGGAGGCATACTTTTAGATTATATAGGAGGCATACCTTTAGACTGTATGGGAGACATACCTTTATATTGTATAGGAGATATACTTTTAGATTATATAGGAGGCATACCTTTAGATTATATAGGAGGCATACCTTTAGATTATATAGGAGGCATACCTTTAGACTGTATGGGAGACATACCTTTATATTGTATAGGAGATATACTTTTAGATTATATAGGAGGCATACCTTTAGACTGTATGGGAGGCATACCTTTATATTGTATATGAGATATACTTTTAGATTATATAGGAGGCATACCTTTAGATTATATAGGAGGTATACCTTTAGATTATATAGGAGGCATACCTTTAGATTATATAGGAGGCATACCTTTAGACTGTATGGGAGACATACCTTTATATTGTATAGGATATATAGTTTTAGATTATATAGGAGGCATACCTTTAGATTATATAGGAGGCATACCTTTAGATTATATAGGAGCATACCTTTAGATTATATAGGAGGCATACCTTTAGATTATATAGGAGGCATACCTTTAGATTATATAGGAGGCATACCTTTACATTATATAGGAGGCATACCTTTAGATTGTATAGGAGGCATACCTGTTTGCCCTGTTACCCAATCTGCTTACAGGTGGACAAGGAGAGTTTGAAGTACTGAGCTGTGGTTTATAAAATCACTGAATATTAGCAATTTTCCATACCTCTTTGAAAACTGCAATTTTATTAAAGGGAAACCTAGTGTGCTGGTTTGGAATATCTATCTATCTACCTACCCACCCACTCAGGAAATGGGCCGCACTCACATCTCCAAAATTAAATCAACAACTGGGGTGTCTCCCACATCCACCCAGGTGGATGTTCACATATAGAGTTCAAAAAGAGTGTTAAGTCCTTAGCAGTGGTGACAAACAGAGCCGGCCCAGCCAAATTAGTGCCCTAGGCAAGACTTTGGGTGGTGCCCCCCCATAGGATCCTGAAAAAGCATGTGGCTTCACAGAAGGGGCATGGTATCACTGTGCTGTGGCCCCATCCCCATTGTGCTGCGCTCCCAGCAACCCTCATCCAGCACCCTTGTCCCAGCACAGCACCCCTCACCCAGCACAGCACCCATATCCCAGCACATTGCCTGCGCTAACCACTAGCCGTCGTCCAGGTCCCATATCTTCGCAAACCGCTGCTGCCCACTCTGTTTGCTGCTGCCAGGCCCTACAGGTGTTTGGTGTGACGTACATGCTGTTCATTAAGTACCCAGTGCTTTTTTAGTTTTCAGTTGTAACAGTCCCCCACCTCAGATGTTTTAGTGGTGATTGGAGTGGGTGACCACAGTGCTATCCACTATCTCCCTACTTTTCTTATTTTATTTTAGATAAAAGCTTTAAACTAATTTGTGCCATACAAATGTTTCCGGATGCATTATTTTATGGCTTATATGCATTCTAGTGCCTAATTTGAAGAGTAGGCATCAGCCACTCCGCGAAGGTACAAAGAAGAAAAAGGTACTACTACTAATAAATGGATTTAAGCAACCTTATAGGCAGGCTCTGTCTCCTGTGATGGGGAGAATGGTGTGAGGCACCATCTAGCCTTTAACATTCAAAATCTCAATTGCCATGTTCAAGAAAATGAAAAATCCAAATACAAAGCAAGTGAAGTATCCAAATGAAAATAAACTTAGTCAGAGTGTTAAGTTTTTAGCAGTGGTGACTCCAGAGGTGTGGCTGCAGCGCAGGCCAATACTGAAATAGGGAAGCCACACCAATTTTCACCCCAAACTGACAATAAGCGGCCCCACCAGCTGTTGCACAACTACACATCCCAGCATGCCTTGCCACAGTTTTGCTATTTGGCCATGCTAAAACTGTTGCAAGGCATGCTGGGAATTGTAGTTCAAGAACATCTGGAGGGCCGCTTATTGCCTACCCCTGGCTTAAGTGGACAGTGGGTACAATGGCATTTTGTAAACCACTAATTAAGTTTTTTTAACGTCCATGTACAGGCGGGGAATTGCTTTTCTAATGAAATTGAATCTAGATGGGATTTGTTAGCGGGGACACAGGACCTCAATTAACTGTCTAAAAGACCACTGCATTAATGGCGGATATTGGTCACATATCTATTACTAGCATAGCCGTCAAATCATCAATGATCCGCTGTGCTACTGGGTGACAACTGTCATACTTTCTTCCTCTAACAAAGGATTATTTAACAGTCAATTATTTTTTTAAACTACTAGTATTAGTCTTCTTGGTCCCCTTCTGGGATGAAGATTCAACCCCACCAGAAGCAGCAGCAGTGTTCAAAGATTTAACTTTGGAATCCTGGATAGGGAAGGAGTCAGTTAACTTTATCAAATTGGATGCAGGACTACTTCCAATCATTATTGAGGATATTGATGATGAAGGTGGTGGTGGTGGAGGTTGCAGGTGCTTGGATATAGCAGAGAGAAGGCAGCTAGCTGACACTGGACTGCTTGTTGTTACTATTTTAGCATAAGTTTCTGATTTTGCCAAAAAATTTTCATGAATGCACTGCAAATTATGTAAGAGGGAGGAGGTTCCTAGATGGTTAAATTACCTACTTTTACTTACTGTGGCCTTCCAAATGCTTCATAGGAAAAGAAAATTGTCAGGATTTGGGTGAAAATAATTACACACATAAGGTGGATATTTTTGTCATATGCCCCAGGCATGACAATTGCCTTCCTATCATGGGCAAGAACGTCTTTCACTGGTGCTTCACTTACACAAAAACATCCTCATTATCATCCTCATTAGCACCAGAGTCAACTACACAAATATCCCCCTCATCCTGATGCACTTCCACCATAGCAATCTCAATTTCTAGGTCAGCATCTTTTTGTTGCTCATCCCCACATTGGCAGAGGGTGCAGAAATGGTGGAAGGAGGCTTCTATATAAGTACAGTAACAGAAAGGTCAGGCTCACACATGGCACTAGCAGACACAACACTCCTCAGGTATTTGTGATGTTTCTGAACACACAGTTTGTTCTACTGCCTTAGTGTTTTTTTCACCACTGATATTATAGTGAGTCGCTCTTGCATCGTCATGTGATGCCGAAGAAGATGCCTGACTGACAGCAGTTGCAAAACTACCACTAAAAAATAAAGGACAAGGCCTGAGCCTTTCCTTGCCACTGCGTGTGGTGTATGGGATGTTGGCAATTTTATGTTTTTCTGCCAGAAACATTCCCGTTATTAAAGGTGATTTTTTCTTTAGCAATGTAAAATATGTTTTTTTTATTTTAGATGTCCTGACTGAAACCCTCTATGCCCTGGAGCATCGACTTCAGTAGATGACGATGAAGCGGCATCATGATGTTGATTGGTGGTGGCTGCAGCTGCAGTGCTATTGCCATGTGTGCTCCTGCTCTTCTCTTGATTGATTGCCATGTTCCAGTATTATTAAGGCAGTGGCCCTTGACCTACTGACCATTACTGTTATATATCATAGACATAGTATCATGGCCTGAAGTTTTTTAACCAAAACTTTTTATTTTAAAACTAAAAAAACTGCCCACCAACTATGACACACTGCACAGATAGTATTATTAAGGTGGTGGCTCTTGACCTACTAACCGTTACTGTTATATATCAGACACAGTATCACGGCATGAAGTTTTTTAAGAAAAAAAACACTTTTTTTAAACCACACACAAGTAATTATTAATACATTATTACTATTAGTATAAATGATATTCCTGCACAATACAAAAAACAATGATTTGCTGACTGCTAATCCAAAAAAGTAGCTCAGCCAGTATTACCAAAGGGACTGATGTGGGTGGCACTGCCCATCAAAGACTTTGGGTCTATTTACGAAGCCTTGGATGAGATAAAGTGAACAGAGATAAAGTCCCAACCAATCAGCTCCTAACTGCCATGTCCCAGGCTGTGTTTGAAAAATGACAGTTGGGAGCTGTTTGGTTGGGACTTTTTATACGTTCACTTTATCTCCATCCAAGGCTTAGTAAATAGACCCTAGTCCTCAACTGTCTCTGGCTCACTCACTCACTAACTAACTCTCCCTAACTGGCCTAACCTTCTTCCCCTCTCCAGTGGTCCTGAGACAAATCAAGGTAAATCACTATTGGAGGGACTTATATTAGATCCAAAACACGCAAGCTTGAATGCCAGGATGATGATGCTGCGCCTCGTTTTGGAAGCGGCTTGGATCTGCTTGGTATAGGTAAGTTCGGGTGGGTTTGGTTTCCAGGAAACCATCTCTATAATTTATTAAATTGCCATTATGTCTTCCACTGATGTGCCACTATGTTTTATAGATGTGCTATATCTTTTATTAATTATCATTAATTATCAATTTCTTGTACTGGCCTGTAAATTTGCTGCTAGTCTGGTTTGAGTTGCCTGTATTGGCCTGAGGCCTTTGGTTTCTGTTTTTCCAGAGATATTAACACATTTGAACGAAGGGGTTCCGAGTCGAATCGAGTCCTAGTTCAGAATCACTTTGGGATTCTGAGTCAAACAAAGGGCCTGATTCATTACCAATCACAACTGCGCTTATGCACACAATTGGCCAATTGTTACATTCTGCGCATGCGTATGAATTGCAGTATGCATGAGCGAACCAGTCACTGCGATCAGGACTGCAATCGCAGTGACTACACAGACCCATCGTAGAATGATTGACAGGAAGTACCGTTTGTGGGAGGTGACGGGGGGGTGGTTGGGAAAATGCAGGAGTGCCAGTGTGTTTGAACGCCATTTCACGGGCATGCATAAATTAGGCACTGCGATGCCATATGCAGCTTGAGTACTCGAGTACTTGAGTACTGAGTAAGGTCAGAGCTTGTGCAAGTGTGCGTGAGGCTGTGCTTGTACTCAATGTTACCGATGGTTTTGCAGTCTTGCTAAGGATTACAGATGTATGTAAGGTAAAGGGGGCATCCTTATGTTGTGCTGTGACGGCATAGTGATCTTAATGGATTAGCATGCTATTGCAGTGAGACTGTGGGCCTGATTCAGAGCCGAACGCTCTAACCAGAGCGCTCGCTCTGAATCAGGGCCCTCCTCCCTCAACTTGAAGCGGCCTCATGGACGCTCGCATAGCTGTGGGTTACCACCCACAGCAATAGCTAGCCTCCATGATGATGGTCGCGATGGTCAAGACCATCGCGACCATCGGGCTTGCGACGAGACCCTGCGGTAGGGTCTCGGTAACCGCAAGCCCTGGAGTGATTTTGGCTCTATCAGAGCCAAAATCACTCCCACTGACATCACTAGTGATGTCAGTGGGGCCGGACTCAGACGGTAGGCGTTCCCATGGGAACGCTTCCGTCTGGCACCCACGCCCCCGGCATGCCCACCAAAGGGGGCGTGCTGTCAGTCACCATCGACAGCACGCCCCCTTTGGTGCGAGACCCATAACGACGGCTTGGCCGTCGTTATTCGGGTCTCGTGCATGCGCACGACGGAGCTTCCTCCATCGTGCGCATGCGCAATTCGGCACCATCGACCCTCTTGCGAGCGTCCTGCGCTCGCGAGCGGGTCTGAATCAGCCCATGTGTATAATCGTTATTGCAATTGCAGTTGCGGTCCGTAATGAATCAGGCCCTGAGTCCCAGTTCAGTTCTGCAGTCAGCTCGTTACTCGGATTTAAAAACCTAACTCAGATTTTTGATTGCGTGCATTTTTATTGATTTTTAATCAGTTTTTAAGGAATTCCAAACCAAAACACTTGAGGGTGGTTTAGCCAAAAACCATTTTTTAGGCTTTTAGTTCTTGATTAATGAAAATTTCTATAGGTTTGTATACAGTAGTTTATTAAACTGCCATCCTATCTGCCACTGCAGTGCCACTATGTTTCAAATATATGCTATATACTTTTAAACTGCCTTGTGTTTGTGCCACTGCTCTGTCGCCTAGTTTAGCCAGTCAGTTTGCTGCAGCCTTTGGCCAATATTGTTGAAAACAATATTGTGAGCTACGAGGTGGCCAAAATTGACTGTAAATGACTGGAAATTAATGATATTTGTGGTAGTAATAATAGTGTAGGAACAAAAACAGGTTAACCTTACATGATTTTAGCTGTTTTTATCAATTTTAAAGAAATCGAGATCTAAAACCAAAACATTTGAGGATCGTTTTACCAAAACCAAAACACAGGAGTCTGCTCAGTCACATCTCTAATAACTGTAATATTAAATTATGTAATTACTTTAATTAACTATTATGTTTAGAACAAAACTTTTATAATGTTTTAGCAGTGGGCTAGAACATAGTCAAATTTCAACAGTTCCTTAAAAAGTTTATTGTATTCTCATATACCAAAAACAACAGGTAAACTTCTGAAAAAAAAAATACGTAAGACGAGATCACTTCTTTTTGTATTGAAAGACATCGGGCCAAATGTAATAAGGTCAGAGTTTTGAAAATGTGTATAGAGTATAGAGCTATGCTCGCACATTTTTAAAACTCACCCTATCTAATAGGGTGTGAGAAATTGCAAACTTGTATGTTTCTCACACCCCCACAACTCGCATCCAGATGGTTTCCCACAGTAAAAATACAACTCGGCCAATGTAACAGAGTACAAGTTTTTAACTTGCACATATTACTTACTTACTTAAAACTTGCATAAAAAATAGATGTGCTTCAGGCTACCAAGCATAGCATGAGCAGGTGCGAGTTACACAGAGGCATGCACAGATCAGTGAGATCCGTGCATGCTTCTGTGTCTATAAAAGCTATAAAATAGTAAAATGTTTAAAAAAATTATGTGGGGTCCCTCCCTAAAAGCACAACCAACACCGGGTTTTTCTGAGCCATTCCTGGTTGTGAAAATATGGGGGGAAAAGACGTAGGGTTTCCCCATATTTTCAACAACCAGCACCAGGATCGGTGAGCCAGTCCATGTGGAAATACGGGGGACAAAATGAGCAGGGGTTCCCCGTATTATCCAAAAGCAGCACCAGACTCTTTTTAGCAGGGGTGTAATGCCACAGCTGTGGGACCGGCTACACGGGGTCACCTGGGCAAAGCATTATCACCCCATGCTAGTCAGACCAGGCTGGGGATCCCTGGAGAGGTGGGCACCCCTAATAAAGGGGTTCCCCCTTTCCATGGCACCCCAGGCCTGGACTGACGGCCCAGGTCTATCCCCACCATCCCTGGTGGGTGGGTACCAGTTGATTGTGTCAAAAAATAGAAAAAATAATAATGTTGTTTGCAGTAGAACTAGAGGTCCCAGCAAGACTCCCCCTCATGCTGGTACTTGGAGAACCACAAGTAGCAGCATGTGGGGCATTAAGGGCCCGCTGGTACCTCTAGTTCACCTGCAAAAAAATATTAAAATAAACACAGGACACACACACCATGAAACACTTACGGTATATTATAACACTCACATATACTCACCTTGTCCCTAGTGTTGATCATGTCCCCTTGTCCAGTAGAAACCATATCATTACCTGTAAAAAAAACGTACTCACCTACTCCTTGGCTCCGGTTCTCTTTGGTCCATGTAGGAATCTACGTCTTCAGAAGACAAAAAAAGAAAATCCCAGATCCACGGACATAAGTACCATCCTCTCACTGAGCCTGGTGCTGGTTGATGAAAATATGGGGGAACCCTATATTTATTTTCACAACCAGGACTGGCTCTGATAAGCCTGGTGCTGGTTATGCTTTTATGGGGGAACCCCACATTATTTTATTTTATTAGCTTTTTTTAACACAGAAGCATGCACTGATCTCAATGATCTGTGCATGCTTCTGTGTATCTCGTACCTTGAAATGAAAGTCACTTTACAGGGTGTGAGTTTACCTGCAGTTTTAACTCACATGCACTCACATGCAAGTCAAAATGGGACACAGAAACTTGCACCCTTTTACATTTCTGAGTTTTGGGTCAAACACACCTTCCAAATGTGCAAGAAGGTCCAAGTCTGTCCCACACAAAAACCTTGCATCATAATACATTTGGCCTATCATCTGGTTTTGTCACGTTGTGTAAGGATCTTGCAGGATGAATAGCACTACTGACAGAATGGTGGCAGATGAATATACAGTAATCTGTGTAGACCATGACAACACAGAATGAAATTTGCTAATATGACTCCCTTTGCATAAGCCATTAACTTTGTATCTATTGAATCAATTAAACCAAATAACTGTGAAACAGACAAGATGAATTCACAATCCTCTATTAACATTTTTGTAATGAAAAATGTAAAAGAATAATTGTTTATGATGTAATAATAAATGTACTGATTATTATTAATTGTATTTATTGTTAATCACACCACTTATGCAAATATTTTATTTTTCTTTGTTTTTTGTTAGACATGAGACAATCCTCTATTTCTATTCACACTTTGGTCACTATAGAGTCTATTCAATTGTTTTAGATGCCCCCCGCCGGGCGTCTATACGAATAGGCGCCCAACAGAGCAGTTCAAATGTTGCTCCGTTCGGATGCCTAAAGCTGCGGGAGGACACATTTCTTCTCGCAGCCTCTTAAAGTGCAAGAAGAAATGTGTGTAAAGTCTGTCTTTTTGTTTAGGTACCCTAACCATTTCTTTAGACAGGTTTAGCCACTTTGCACTACTTAACCTGGTGCTTGAAGCCGCGTAAAGTACTAATGGGCGCCCAAACAGAGAAACAATTGAATTCCTCCGTCAGGCATCTATTCGTACAGACAGCCAGCAGGTGGCGCAAGATATTTAAATTTCACCTAAAGTATAAGTGATTGACATTCTCCTAATTTAAAGCAGCAATTCCCATAGTGCCATATAATTTCAGTGGATTTTAGCTATATTATGACTCCTATTTTAGGTCAGCATAAATAAGTCTTTGGTTTGATATTCTCCATAAAATAATTTCTTGCAAAAAAGTACTGGGGCACCCAATTATTTTGCATGTCCACAATGGGCTTGAGTGGAAATTACGGTTTAAAGGAAAGTACAGCATGGCTTTATTAACCCAACAGGGAATAAAACAGGATTTCTTCAGCAGATTTTCAATGGTATATAATTTGTAGAGAAGCACAAACATTGGGTGCAATGTAATAGATTTCAGATTTGTGGAGACTTGTAGAGCAATAAAAACCACAGCATTTATTCATAAATGTTGGCCTCCAAATCTCCATACAATATGTTGGTGATTTTGGGGGTGAGAAACCAAGCTGTTGATGATGTGCAGCTAATTTAAAACCCCACTACTAGAAGGTTTGGAATGCCTGATTGGATGTGTTTTAGAACAGGATAAACAGAACAATTAAAGGTGCGGTAATGTATGGCTGTGCGTATCCCAAATTCCAAACGGCAGCTATCACAGTGGGTACTGCTTCCCACAAAATTTATAAGACAAAAGAAGAAAGAAGTGTAGCGCCGTATTTAGGTCTTCGCACTAGTGTTTATTATACAGGGATGAGTGTATTGGAAGGATTGTCCATTGAGACTATTTACGCTCATTGGATATACTGTTTCTCATTTCCTTTGAACATTACCATTGAACATTACATCTGTTATATTGCAATAATATAGGAACTGTTTACATCATAAGATATGATACGCTGCTGTTAGATATTATGTTTTGCGGAGCCATTTGGCAATGAGAATCATATATCTATTTTATTTATTACATGCTCTTTATATTGTGCACATATTGTGTTTATTAGGCTAATGCATAAACTGTGTTTTTAATTGAGTTATCAATTGGGGCTAGTTGAGGCCTTTTAAAGAACTCCTAATCGAAAATTGGTATAATAAAATACTAAATTCTATCCGGAGCTACACTTCTTTTGTCTTTTGGATGTGTTTTATCCTGAAAATTACTACACAACTCCTGATAGACTACTATTAACTAACAAGACATCCTTTTTTGAAACTCATTGTGTTGCTAGAGCAAGTAGTGGTTGGGACATCTGTTTTGTTTTTTTATTTGCCATTAGACTGTACTGGATTAAGATAGGAATGAGGGTAAAAGCATTTTGTTATTATCAAAAAGAGATAAAAAATTTAAATGTATTATATATAGGGGGTAAATTTATTTAGATATTTTAAGGGGGCACATTTATATTATTTAGTTTACTAGGATGCACTTTTTATATTTTAAAGGGGCTGAAAATGAATCAGATTTTATTGATGGTGCACTTATTTTTTATGTAAATATGATGAGGCCTCCATTGCTCAGCATGTTTTTCTTATGTGGTTATGGTGATTTCCGAAGTGCTTTATACATCTGGTTATTTCAATTCAGATCTTTGAAAAAAATGGTGACAGTGATTTGCAGCATTGCACGTTTTAAAATGCTGACATTCTGTTGATTTTCTGGTTAGTTTTATCCTGTTAGATATATGATATATGTTACTCTGGCTTACATAACGAAGTGTAGCATGTTGAACAAACAGAATACCATCTTCTTATGCCAGCTTCACATATAGACAAAATCAAAATGACAGTAATAAAGAAATCCATGTACTCAGAAATCTCAATAAGTGTAGTTGCTGTAAGTAAATGGACAGTCCAAGTTTCAGATGAATCATAGTAAAATTCCTAACAGCCTCCTTATAACTGCTTGTGAAAGCTCTGGCACAATAATATTAGGTCATATGCCTAATTATAGAAAAATGTTACTCAGCAGTGATTTGACTGCTTAATTAATCAGAACATATGCAACCAAAAATCAATTTGTCATCAGTAACAAGTATCAAAATGTAAGCAATTGAGAAACAGGAGGCAGTGTACATACAAGTCAGCCTACTATAAAACAGAACCGTACAGAAGAACACAGTATGGAAGTTGAACCCTGTTCAGTAATAGAATCTTTATCTCACACAAGTACAAAGATGCAAGAAGCGAATACTGTAGTATGTGGGTCAGAGCAGTGGATATCAATAGGAACTGGATTAGAGATTAGCTGAAAATGTAGAATTTTTAGCACCATCTAGATGACTCTACAGATATGCCCAGCTAAATCCATGCAGCAAATCGTGCCATTCATAGTACGTACCATAGCGTACTGTACCTTATGCAGGCGCAGCGAATCGCAAATCCTACAGTTCTGTATAGAGAGGGCAGGAACAAGTACTACAGTTATGTATAGAGAGGACAGAAACAAGTCCTACAGTTCTGTATAGAAAGGACAGAAGCAAGTCCTACAGTTCTGTATAGAAAGGACAGAAGCAAGTCCTACAGTTCTGTATAGAAAGGACAGAAGCAAGTCCTACAGTTATGTATAGAGAGGACAGAAACAAGTCCTACAGTTCTGTATAGAAAGGACAGAAGCAAGTCCTACAGTTCTGTATAGAGAGGGCAGAAACAAGTCCTACAGTTCTGTATAGAAAGGACAGAAACAAGTCCTAGAGATCTGTATAGAAATGACAGAAGCAAGTCCTACAGATCTGTATAGAAAGGACAGAAGCAAGTCCTACAGTTCTGTATAGAGAGGACAGAAACAAGTCCTACAGGTCTGTATAGAGAGGACAGAAACAAGTCCTACAGGTCTGTATAGAGAAGGCAGAAACAAGTCCTAAAGGTCTGTATAGAGAGGAGAGAAACAAGTCCTATAGTTCTGTATAGAGAGGACAGAAACAAGTCCTATAGTTCTGTATAGAGAGGACAGAAACAAGTCCTACATTACTGTATAGAGAGGACAGACACAAGTCCTACAAAACTGTATAGAGAGGACAGAAACAAGTCCTACAGTTATGTTTAGAGAGGACAGAAACAAGTCCAACAGTACTGTATAGAGAGGACAGAAACAAGTCCTACAGTTCTGTATAGAGAGGACAGAAACAAGTCCTATAGTTCTGTATAGAAAGGACAGAAGCAAGTCCTACAGTTCTGTATAGAGAGGACAGAAACAAGTCCTACAGTTATGTATAGAGAGGACAAAAAACAAGTCCTACAGTTCTGTATAGAAAGGACAGAAGCAAGTCCTACAGTTCTGTATAGAGAGGGCAGAAACAAGTCCTACAGTTCTGTATAGAAAGGACAGAAACAAGTCCTACAGATCTGTATAGAAATGACAGAAGCAAGTCCTACAGATCTGTATAGAAAGGACAGAAGCAAGTCCTACAGTTCTGTATAGAGAGGACAGAAACAAGTCCTACAGGTCTGTATAGAGAGGACAGAAACAAGTCCTACAGGTTTGTATAGAGAAGGCAGAAACAAGTCCTAAAGGTCTGTATAGAGAGGACGGAAACAAGTCCTATAGTTCTGTATAGAGAGGGCAGGAACAAGTACTACAGTTATGTATAGAGAGGACAGAAACAAGTCCTACAGTTCTGTATAGAAAGGACAGAAGCAAGTCCTACAGTTCTGTATAGAAAGGACAGAAGCAAGTCCTACAGTTCTGTATAGAGAGGGCAGAAACAAGTCCTACAGTTCTGTATAGAAAGGACAGAAGCAAGTCCTACAGTTCTGTATAGAGAGGACAGAAACAAGTCCTACAGTTCTCTATAGAAAGGACAGAAACAACTCCTCCAGTTCTGTATAGAGAGGACAGAAACAAGTCCTACAGTTCTCTATAGAAAGGACAGAAGCAAGTCCTACAGTTCTGTATAGAGAGGACAGAAACAAGTCCTACAGTTATGTATAGAGAGGACAGAAACAAGTCCTACAGTTCTGTATAGAAAGGACAGAAGCAAGTCCTACAGTACTGTATAGAGAAGACAGAAACAAGGCTTACAGTTCTGTATAGAGAGGACAGAAACAAGTCCTACAGTTATGTATAGAGAGGACAGAAACAAGTCCTACAGTTCTGTATAGAGAGGGCAGAAACAAGTCCTACAGTTCTGTATAGAAAGGACAGAAACAAGTCCTACAGTTCTGTATAGAAAGGACAGAAGCAAGTCCTACAGATCTGTATAGAAAGGACAGAAGCAAGTCCTACAGTTCTGTATAGAGAGGACAGAAACAAGTCCTACAGGTCTGTATAGAGAGGACAGAAACAAGTCCTACAGGTCTGTATAGAGAAGGCAGAAACAAGTCCTAAAGGTCTGTATAGAGAGGACAGAAACAAGTCCTATAGTTCTGTATAGAGAGGGCAGGAACAAGTACTACAGTTATGTATAGAGAGGACAGAAACAAGTCCTACAGTTCTGTATAGAAAGGACAGAAGCAAGTCCTACAGTTCTGTATAGAAAGGACAGAAGCAAGTCCTACAGTTCTGTATAGAAAGGACAGAAGTAAGTCCTACAGTTCTGTATAGAGAGGGCAGAAACAAGTCCTACAGTTCTGTATAGAAAGGACAGAAGCAAGTCCTACAGTTCTGTATAGAGAGGACAGAAACAAGTCCTACAGTTCTCTATAGAAAGGACAGAAACAAGTTCTCCAGTTCTGTATAGAGAGGACAGAAACAAGTCCTACAGTTCTGTATAGAGAGGACAGAAACAAGTCCTACAGTTCTGTATAGAAAGGACAGAAGCAAGTCCTACAGTTCTGTATAGAGAGGACAGAAACAAGTCCTACAGTTATGTATAGAGATTACAGAAACAAGTCTTACAGGTCTGTATAGAGAGAACAGAAACAAGTCCTACAGTTATGTATAGAGAGGACAGAAACAAGTCATACAGGTCTGTTTAGAAAGGACAGAAGCAAGTCCTACAGTTCTGTATAGAAAGGACAGAAGCAAGTCCTACAGTTCTGTATAGAGAGGACAGAAACAAGTCCTACAGGTCTGTATAGAGAGGACAGAAACAAGTCCTACAGGTCTGTATAGAGAAGGCAGAAACAAGTCCTAAAGGTCTGTATAGAGTGGACAGAAACAAGTTGTATAGTTCTGTATAGAGAGGACAGGAACAAGTACTACAGTTATGTATAGAGAGGACAGAAACAAGTTCTATAGGTCTGTATAGAAAGGACAGAAGCAAGTCCTACAGTTATGTATAGAGAGGGCAGGAACAAGTCCTGTAGTTCTGTGTAGAAGGGGCAAGAACAAATACTACAGTTATGTATAGAGAGGACAGAAACAAGTCCTATAGTTCTGTATAGAGAGGGCAGAAACAAGTCCTATAGTTCTGTATAGAGAGGGCAGGAACAAGTACTACAGTTATGTATAGAGAGGACAGAAACAAGTCCAACAGTACTGTATAGAGAGGACAGAAACAAGTCCTACAGTACTGTATAGAGAGGACAGAAACAAGTCCTACAGTTCTGTATAGAGAGGACAGAAACAAGTCCTACAGTTATGTATAGAGATTACAGAAACAAGTCTTACAGGTCTGTATAGAGAGAACAGAAAAAAGTCCTATAGTTCTGTATAGAGAGGACAGAAACAAGTCCTACAGTTATGTATAGAGAGGACAGAAACAAGTCCTACAGGTCTGTATAGAGAGGACAGAAACAAGTCCTACAGGTCTGTATAGAGAAGGCAGAAACAAGTCCTATAGTTCTGTATAAAGAGGGCAGGAACAAGTACCACAGTTATGTATAGAGAGGACAGAAACAAGTTCTATAGGTCTGTATAGAAAGGACAGAAGCAAGTCCTACAGTTATGTATAGAGAGGACAGAAACAAGTGCAAAAATTCTGTATAGAGAGGACAGAAACAAGTCCTATACTTCTGTATAGAGAGGGCAGGAACAAGTCCTACAGTTATGTATAGAAAGGACAGAAACAAGTCCTATAGTTCTGTATAGAGAGGGCAGGAACAAGTCCTACATTTATGTATAGAGAGGGCAGGAACAAGTCCTACAGTTATGTATAGAGAGGACAGAAACAAGTCCTATAGGTCTGTATAGAAAGGACAGAAGCAAGTCCTATAGTTCTGTATAGAGAGGGCAAGAACAAGTACTACAGTTCTGTATAGAGAGGACAGAAACAAGTCCTATAGTTCTGTATAGAGAGGACAGAAACAAGTCCTATAGTTCTGTATAGAGAGGACAGAAACAAGTCTTATAGTTCTTTATATAGAGGACAGAAACAAGTCCTACAGTTAAGTATAGAGAGGACAGAAACAAGTTCTATAGTTCTGTATAGAGAGGACAGGAACAAGTACTACAGTTCTGTATAGAGAGGACAGAAACAAGTTCTACAGTTCTGCATAGAGAGGACAGAAACAAGTCTAATAGTTCTGTAGAGAGAGGACAGGAACAAGTACTACAGTTATGTAGAGAGAGGATAGAAACAAGTCCTATAGTTCTGTATAGAGAGGACAGAAACAAGTCCTACATTACTGTATAGAGAGGACAGACACAAGTCCTACAAAACTGTATAGAGAGGACAGAAACAAGTCCTACAGTTATGTTTAGAGAGGACAGAAACAAGTCCAACAGTACTGTATAGAGAGGACAGAAACAAGTCCTACAGTTCTGTATAGAGAGGACAGAAACAAGTCCTATAGTTCTGTATAGAAAGGACAGAAGCAAGTCCTACAGTTCTGTATAGAGAGGATAGAAACAAGTCCTACAGTTATGTATAGAGAGGACAAAAAACAAGTCCTACAGTTCTGTATAGAAAGGACAGAAGCAAGTCCTACAGTTCTGTATAGAGAGGGCAGAAACAAGTCCTACAGTTCTGTATAGAAAGGACAGAAACAAGTCCTACAGATCTGTATAGAAATGACAGAAGCAAGTCCTACAGATCTGTATAGAAAGGACAGAAGCAAGTCCTACAGTTCTGTATAGAGAGGACAGAAACAAGTCCTACAGGTCTGTATAGAGAGGACAGAAACAAGTCCTACAGGTTTGTATAGAGAAGGCAGAAACAAGTCCTAAAGGTCTGTATAGAGAGGACGGAAACAAGTCCTATAGTTCTGTATAGAGAGGGCAGGAACAAGTACTACAGTTATGTATAGAGAGGACAGAAACAAGTCCTACAGTTCTGTATAGAAAGGACAGAAGCAAGTCCTACAGTTCTGTATAGAAAGGACAGAAGCAAGTCCTACAGTTCTGTATAGAGAGGGCAGAAACAAGTCCTACAGTTCTGTATAGAAAGGACAGAAGCAAGTCCTACAGTTCTGTATAGAGAGGACAGAAACAAGTCCTACAGTTCTCTATAGAAAGGACAGAAACAACTCCTCCAGTTCTGTATAGAGAGGACAGAAACAAGTCCTACAGTTCTCTATAGAAAGGACAGAAGCAAGTCCTACAGTTCTGTATAGAGAGGACAGAAACAAGTCCTACAGTTATGTATAGAGAGGACAGAAACAAGTCCTACAGTTCTGTATAGAAAGGACAGAAGCAAGTCCTACAGTACTGTATAGAGAAGACAGAAACAAGGCTTACAGTTCTGTATAGAGAGGACAGAAACAAGTCCTACAGTTATGTATAGAGAGGACAGAAACAAGTCCTACAGTTCTGTATAGAAAGGACAGAAGCAAGTCCTACAGTTCTGTATAGAGAGGGCAGAAACAAGTCCTACAGTTCTGTATAGAAAGGACAGAAACAAGTCCTACAGTTCTGTATAGAAAGGACAGAAGCAAGTCCTACAGATCTGTATAGAAAGGACAGAAGCAAGTCCTACAGTTCTGTATAGAGAGGACAGAAACAAGTCCTACAGGTCTGTATAGAGAGGACAGAAACAAGTCCTACAGGTCTGTATAGAGAAGGCAGAAACAAGTCCTAAAGGTCTGTATAGAGAGGACAGAAACAAGTCCTATAGTTCTGTATAGAGAGGGCAGGAACAAGTACTACAGTTATGTATAGAGAGGACAGAAACAAGTCCTACAGTTCTGTATAGAAAGGACAGAAGCAAGTCCTACAGTTCTGTATAGAAAGGACAGAAGCAAGTCCTACAGTTCTGTATAGAAAGGACAGAAGCAAGTCCTACAGTTCTGTATAGAGAGGGCAGAAACAAGTCCTACAGTTCTGTATAGAAAGGACAGAAGCAAGTCCTACAGTTCTGTATAGAGAGGACAGAAACAAGTCCTACAGTTCTCTATAGAAAGGACAGAAACAAGTTCTCCAGTTCTGTATAGAGAGGACAGAAACAAGTCCTACAGTTCTGTATAGAGAGGACAGAAACAAGTCCTACAGTTCTGTATAGAAAGGACAGAAGCAAGTCCTACAGTTCTGTATAGAGAGGACAGAAACAAGTCCTACAGTTATGTATAGAGATTACAGAAACAAGTCTTACAGGTCTGTATAGAGAGAACAGAAACAAGTCCTACAGTTATGTATAGAGAGGACAGAAACAAGTCATACAGGTCTGTTTAGAAAGGACAGAAGCAAGTCCTACAGTTCTGTATAGAAAGGACAGAAGCAAGTCCTACAGTTCTGTATAGAGAGGACAGAAACAAGTCCTACAGGTCTGTATAGAGAGGACAGAAACAAGTCCTACAGGTCTGTATAGAGAAGGCAGAAACAAGTCCTAAAGGTCTGTATAGAGTGGACAGAAACAAGTTGTATAGTTCTGTATAGAGAGGACAGGAACAAGTACTACAGTTATGTATAGAGAGGACAGAAACAAGTTCTATAGGTCTGTATAGAAAGGACAGAAGCAAGTCCTACAGTTATGTATAGAGAGGGCAGGAACAAGTCCTGTAGTTCTGTGTAGAAGGGGCAAGAACAAATACTACAGTTATGTATAGAGAGGACAGAAACAAGTCCTATAGTTCTGTATAGAGAGGGCAGGAACAAGTCCTGTAGTTCTGTGTAGAAGGGGCAAGAACAAATACTACAGTTATGTATAGAGAGGACAGAAACAAGTCCTATAGTTCTGTATAGAGAGGGCAGAAACAAGTCCTATAGTTCTGTATAGAGAGGGCAGGAACAAGTACTACAGTTATGTATAGAGAGGACAGAAACAAGTCCAACAGTACTGTATAGAGAGGACAGAAACAAGTCCTACAGTACTGTATAGAGAGGACAGAAACAAGTCCTACAGTTCTGTATAGAGAGGACAGAAACAAGTCCTACAGTTATGTATAGAGATTACAGAAACAAGTCTTACAGGTCTGTATAGAGAGAACAGAAAAAAGTCCTATAGTTCTGTATAGAGAGGACAGAAACAAGTCCTACAGTTATGTATAGAGAGGACAGAAACAAGTCCTACAGGTCTGTATAGAGAGGACAGAAACAAGTCCTACAGGTCTGTATAGAGAAGGCAGAAACAAGTCCTATAGTTCTGTATAAAGAGGGCAGGAACAAGTACCACAGTTATGTATAGAGAGGACAGAAACAAGTTCTATAGGTCTGTATAGAAAGGACAGAAGCAAGTCCTACAGTTATGTATAGAGAGGACAGAAACAAGTGCAAAAATTCTGTATAGAGAGGACAGAAACAAGTCCTATACTTCTGTATAGAGAGGGCAGGAACAAGTCCTACAGTTATGTATAGAAAGGACAGAAACAAGTCCTATAGTTCTGTATAGAGAGGGCAGGAACAAGTCCTACATTTATGTATAGAGAGGGCAGGAACAAGTCCTACAGTTATGTATAGAGAGGACAGAAACAAGTCCTATAGGTCTGTATAGAAAGGACAGAAGCAAGTCCTATAGTTCTGTATAGAGAGGGCAAGAACAAGTACTACAGTTCTGTATAGAGAGGACAGAAACAAGTCCTATAGTTCTGTATAGAGAGGACAGAAACAAGTCCTATAGTTCTGTATAGAGAGGACAGAAACAAGTCTTATAGTTCTTTATATAGAGGACAGAAACAAGTCCTACAGTTAAGTATAGAGAGGACAGAAACAAGTTCTATAGTTCTGTATAGAGAGGACAGGAACAAGTACTACAGTTCTGTATAGAGAGGACAGAAACAAGTTCTACAGTTCTGCATAGAGAGGACAGAAACAAGTCTTATAGTTCTGTAGAGAGAGGACAGGAACAAGTACTACAGTTATGTAGAGAGAGGATAGAAACAAGTCCTATAGTTCTGTATAGAGAGGACAGAAACAAGTCCTACAGTTATGTATAGAGAGGACAGGAACAAGTCCTATAGTTCTGTATAGAGAGGGCAAGAACAAGCACTACAGTTATGTAGAGAGAGGATAGAAACAAGTCTTATAGTTCTGTATAGAGAGGACAGAAACGAGTCCTACAGTTATGTATAGAGAGGACAGAAACAAGTCCTATAGTTCTGTATAGAGAGGACTGGAACAAGTACTACAGTTATGTATAGAGAGGACAGGTACAAGTCCTACAGTTCTGCATAGAGAGGACAGAAACAAGTCCTACAGTTCTGTATAGAGAGGACACAAACAAGTTCTGCATAGTGAGGACAGAAACAAGTCTTATAGTTCTGTATTGAGAGGACAGAAACAAGTCCTACAGTTATGTATAGAGAGGACAGAAACAAGTCCTACAGTTATGTATAGAGAGGACAGAAACAAGTCCTACATTTATGTATAGAGAGGACAGAAACAAGTCTTATAGTTCTGTATAGAGAGGGCAATAACAAGTACTACAGTTATGTATAGAGAGGACAGAAACAAGTCCTACAGTTCTGTATAGAGAGGACAGAAACAAGTCCTACAGTTCTGCATAGAGAGGACAGAAACAAGTCCTACAGGTCTGTATAGAGAGGACAGAAACAAGTTCTACAGTTCTGCATAGAGAGGACAGAAACAAGTCTTATAGTTCTGTATTGAGAGGACAGAAACAAGTCCTACAGTTATGTATAGAGAGGACAGAAACAAGTCTTAAAGTTCTGTATAGAGAAGACAGAAACAAGTCCTACAGTTATGTATAGAGAGGACAGAAACAAGTCTTATAGTTCTGTATAGAGAGGACAGAAACAAGTCCTATAGTTCTGTATAGAGAGGACAGAAACAAGTCTTACAGTTATGTATAGAGAGGACAGAAACAAGTCCTATAGTTCTGTATAGAGAGGACAGAAACAAGTCCTACAGGTCTGTATAGAGAGGACAGAAACAAGTCCAACAGTTATGTATAGAGAGGACAGAAATAAGTCTTATAGTTCTGTATAGAGAGGACAGGAACAAGTACTATAGTTCTGCATAGAGTGGGCAGAAACAACTCCCCAAAGTTGTTTGGAGCCTGAAAAGAAAAATAAATTCAGGAAAAATAAATCTGTTAAAATTTCCTTTTTGGACAAAATTGTCTTAAAATATGTGTAAAATCTCTTCAAATTTATATGTACAGTCGTAAATTTCAACACACAGTCGTATGTAATAGTACTGTATAGCTAATATTGGTGTCTTAGTGGTCTCTAGTCTCTAAATATTATACCATTATTAATAAACATCAAACATTTCAGAAAATAATTAAGCCTGTCATACAAACCATATAACCAGTATTGAACTATAAGATAAGATGTAACTAGCCTTTTGCACATAGCACAAATGGGGTGAACTATTGTCATTACATTTACAGGCATGTCCGTGCCATTTAGAAGCATGCTTTACTGCATCACGTTCTGTCCTTATGTTATTTGTCTCAGGGCAACATGTCAATGAACTAAGAGACGAATGGATCAATCTGTCTATAAAAAGTCTGTACTAGGGAGTAAACAAGTCTTAAAGCAACATCTGATTTAATTTATAGCTGGTTACCACCTGGTTGCCAGGGAAATGCCTGGAATTGCTTTAATTAAGGCATTGGGCAATCAGTAGCTACTCTGTCATTGTACGATATGATAAGCGTTGTAGTTATCATTTTACATTGAAAACAAAGCTGGAGATTGCTAATGCCAGCATTAATCTACCCTCTGCCAGCATTTTCCCTTTTCTGTTGTGCAGCTATCGCCTGTGGTCTACAAAGCTAAGTGTAATGTATAAATTTACAATAACAACAAATGGACCAATTATTTGCATTAATGCACAGTGTATATAAAGCAACTTATTTCCATTTATCTCCTTTCAGTTTTACCCAGAAAAAAACAACAACAACATTTTGTTTAAGATGTTTCACTTGATGAATTATTAAAAATCCCAGACTGTAAGAGAACCTATGAGAGGTGGAGTATTTTATATTTCTTTGCCATTTTAAAAAATGATCCCTTACATCGCTTTAAGGAAAGACGGCTAATGAAAAATAGCCCAGAATTATTGTGAAACAATTGTCTGTAGTGTAATCAAGTCTGTTTTATGCCCTCCAACTACTTCAGGATATAATGATACATGTGTCATTAGGCAGCTGCTATGGATGCCGCAGGAATATTGAAGCAATGTGCACCTATTCTTTTTGTCTTTTTTATTCTTTCTGTTAAACGTAAATGATCTGCTAAGTGTATTATATTACATTCTATTTGGACCATGTAAAATTAGCCAGCAAGTTCAAAATCTATATGTAAGTTGCATTATGTATGTTATCTTTAATATCAATATTTATATTGTGAATATTTCTATAAATGGAAAAGTGATTTCTATTTATAGATATGTACACCATGACCCCACTGCGGTTTAAAATCATTACTTATGTGACCTTTGCAAACACAAAATCAAGAGTTCCGCTTTGCGTACAGTGTATATATATATATATATATATATATATATATATATACACTGTACAATAGATAGATAGATAGATAGATAGATATGGTATGTTTATATTGTGCTGTTTACCAAAAGCAGAGAATTCTAGGGCGTTTTAAATCTTATGCCATCAAGCAAATGAATAGAGTTCAAAATCTATATGTAAGTTGCATTATGTATGTTATCTTTAATATCAATATTTATATTGTGAATATTTCTATAAATGGAAAAGTGATTTCTATTTATAGATATGTACACCATGACCCCACTGCGGTTTAAAATCATTACTTATGTTACCTTTGCAAACACAAAATCAAGAGTTCCGCTTTGCGTACAGTGCATATATATATATATATATATATATATACACTGTACAATAGATAGATAGATAGATATGGTATGTTTATATTGTGCTGTTTACCAAAAGCAGAGAATTCTAGGGCGTTTTAAATCTTATGCCATCAAGCAAATGAATAGAGTTTATGTGAGGAACAGCTACCTAATTAACACACCACTGAAGAAGTCTTTGATGAAACACGTTGGCTGTATGGTGCAAAACAGACCACTTGGAGATGATATTGCAGTCAGGAGCTCCTATCCCCTAAGGGGTAAAGACAGCAAAAGGTAATCTATTACCACAAGTGGCTTGGACTGCACAGCTTTTTTTTCAAATGTAAGGACATTTTAAAATGATCCTTTTTATATATTTTAATAAATTGGCAAAATGTTATTAAGAGGCTAATTAGAAATTTTTCTGGTGTCTCTTATGAGGGTTTCGTTGTAGTATAGGACAGGTGAAAAAAACAATCCACCTACACCAACTTTGAACGAATACATCATAAAAGATTTACACCAAATGGGATATTGCATTTAATTTAAAAAGTGGACAAAACGACAGTGAACTCTGAGCGCCCTTTGGGGAACTTGTGACTGACATCTTTTTTGGATCCTATGATTACAAGGGATGACTCCAAAGGAGCAGCTAAGATATATGTTATGCATATATTGATACAGCAAAGATATTTATATGGGTGAAATATTATAGTATCAATTAGCACAGAATAAAGACTTTTGTATTGGATAGATAGATAGATAGATAGATAGATAGATAGATAGATAGATAGATAGATAGATAGATAGATAGATAGATAGATATGCTTATATTGTGCTGTGAAATATTTATTATTAAATGCTATTTCATGGTGACAGTCACAAATTAAAGAAATAGACCACTGTTTAGCCAAAGTGTTTTTGAACTCTTTTGTCACAAGGATTGGAAAATACATTTTGCTGTGTGTGGACCCATTTCAGTGCATAAGTAACCATGGAATTGCTCAGATGGAAGAATGAGGCTTTTTTTCTTAGTTGTCTGTACATTCTTTCTTCTATAAGAATGAAATATATTCTTTGTAAGGGATGTACCTGTAGTTAATAGACCGGCGGACACAATGCCGCCAGTCTAAATCCCGACACTGCCTGCCCGACATGGGAGTTAAGATAGGCGTCGAAATACCAATGCCTATCTTAATCCCGACGCTGGAAGACCTTCCCCGGCCATTCCGATCGTCGTCTGCTGTGTAAGTATAACACAGCCTGGGGATGGGGGGGTTAGGTTTAAGGACCCCCGGGGGGAACTTAGGGTTAGGCATGCCACTAAGGAAGGTTAGGGTTAGTCTAGGCGAAAGATGGGGTAGGGTCAAGCACCATCGGGGGAAGGGTAGGGTTAGGCACTATCCATTTGTAAATATATATATATATATATTTATATATATATAAAATATCAGTATATATTATACATGATCTTTATACTTCAAACTGTATTTTGAACTGTTTAAAAACACATGATTAAAGTACTGCAAAGTACTGCAATATTATTTTCAACTTTTTTAAACTTATACTGGAAATATACTTTGGCAGTTACACAAACACAAATGTAACTGAGCCACGTAATAATTTCAATCTGTAAGTACTGAATCATCATTGAAGTGAATGAAATGTTTTGTATGACTTTTGCTAAAAAAAAAAAAAAAAAAAAATGAAGAAAAGTAAAAATGAAATAACAGGAAACAGAACCATTTCATTTAGCATATTGTAGGGCCAGTAAATACTTGGCAGGTTCATTGTAATTTTACTTGCTATTAAGTTATTAAATTCAGAGGTGAAAGCAAAGCAACATTATTACCTTTGTTTAATTTACCAAAGTAGAGTAAGGAATCACTATCTATCTATCTATCTATCTATCTATCTATCTATCTATCTATCTATATATCTATCTATTTCTGTATGAGTGCTCCGTCTCCTTACTTAGCCCCCGCCAACAAGAACAATCCTTGGCAAAGGCGTGCGTAGAACCTGGCACAGGGGGTGACTCTGCGGCACTTCCCCCTATGCTGGGTTGGGACACACACTATTCCCCTTGATTCACCTGGCATCCCAGGTGAATAGTGTATGTTCCAGTGGGAGGGGGGAACGGAGTAGTCCATGACTCGGTGGAGGGGGAAGTGCCGAAGCTGCACCTCCTGTGCCGGCTCCTTATATTTTGACTCTGCTCTTGATAGCTGCTCCCTGACTGGAGTTTAGTTTCCTTTCTGCATATCCCAGACAACGATGTCCCTCAATTATCTCAATTATTGAAGGATAATCCTCTCCTTTGGAACATGCACAGAGTGTGGCATATTTTGAGACACAAAGCTCATTTAAACACCCACAAATCTAAATTTTGCTCCTTTATACAAAGCTCTGACTTTTAATGTGACTGAGCGGTTCACCCTTTTGTAACCTGAGCAGACATTAGTATCCGCTCTATAAGCTGTTTGCTAGACCTACAGTTGAGGAGGCTTCTCACAATCCAAAAAGCAGTGGATAAGTATGGATTTCTCTCATCTTATCCTTTTACATACTACCAGGCTCAGCATTACAATAGTCAGCTTGTTCGTTACTTCTCAGTCAAAGACTGAACTAACTCCTTTGATTCACTGTTAGCCCAAACACCACATTTGAACAAGTATGTAATATATGGGTTTTTAAAAAGTAAATTGCATATAACACAAAACCTTACCTGATAGAGAATGTTCAAAAACGTAAAATTTAAAAATTCAGAGGACTACACGTTTCTAGGTCAGTATCAATTGTATGTCTCAGATTAAACTGATATACTGTAACTGCCATGAAGCAGATTTAAATAAACAATTATTTATGAAAATAATATAGTATTAAAGACACATTAATGTGAAACTGGTTAAACACACGTGACATATGTAAAAATTATTGTATAGAAATATAAAATGGACACATGCAATCAGGTAATCTCGATGTACAGTTGTTGGTCACCACAGATTAAATAAGTGGTATTGGCACATTCATTTCACTTTAATCAGTGGTATAGAGGAATACTGATCCATTCTTTTTGTGAATGTAAAGTCCTGTTCCACTAATACCATAGAACTGGATAGTCATCTACAGATATGGCATAAATATAATACTGTATGTACAGTATAGTAAAGATACAGATAATAATTGAAACATTAATTAAATAATGAATAGCAGAGCCAGCTCTAAGCATAGGCATTATAGGCAAATGCCTAGGGGCATCCCAATTCCCAAGCCTAGGGCCAGCGGCAAAGTGGGACGATGGCTATCGGGCAGCAGTCAGAATGAGCTTCATTCTATGTACAAGTAAAATGTGTGCGGGAGAGCTGCGACTCAAGCACAGCACAGCTGCTCCTCCCATGGACTTTTGCGGAACTCGCTAGTCACAGCTCATTGCTCCGCTTTCAGCAGGCATCCACAAAGTACATCAAGGAGTCGGAAAAAAACAAGCAGGTCCAACCATTGATGTCTGGCCCTGACTCTTAGGAATCAGGGCCAGACAGCTGGGAGAAGGGTTTCGGATGAGGGGTGCTGTGCTGGGAAATGGGTGCTGGATGATGCCAGGGATGCTGTGCTGGGAAAGTAGTGCCGGATGAGGCCAGGGGTGCTGTGCTGGATGAGGGATGCTGTGCTGGGAAAGGGGTGTTGGATAAAGCCAGGGGTACTGTGCTGGGAGAGGATTACTGGATGAGGCTGGGGTGCTGTGCTGGATGAGGGGTGCTGTCCTGGGAAAGGGGTGCTGGGAGAGGGGTGCTGTATAAGGGGTGCGGTGCTGGAAAGGGCTGCTGAATGAGGGGTACTGTGTTGGGAGAGGGGTGCTGGAAGAGGAGTGCTGTGCTAAGAGGGGTGCTGTATTTTGAATGGGGCAATATGTGGTGCTGTGAGGAGGGTCAGTGAGTGCTGTGAGGTGAGTAACTGGGTCAGCATGTGAGCTGTATAAATATATATATATATGTATATATATAGCTATATATCTAGATATATGGCTATATGTGTCACTATATATATATATATATATATATATATATATATATATATATATATATACATATATATATATATTATATATATATGTAGATGTTTACGTGTGTGTATGGTGGGGTGCCGGCATTGGCAAGTGTGTACACATGTGCCGAATCCAGCAGTGACAGACCGATGCCGCCCGTCGGGCCTGCATGTAGGTCATACAGGCGATGTTGCGCGGGAGTACGCATCGTCAGCAACATAGCAGGTATACACTAGACAATGTGCCCAATATGTCGTCCGATCCGGCCGGATTGGATGTCATATTGTCTAGTATGTACCCGCCATAAGATTGGTGGTGGGATTATCTACTAGGGGGCACCAGCCAAAATTTTGTTTAGGGCACCAGATTGGCTAGCGCCTGCTCTGCTCTTTTCAAGATGCTCCCAGGTGTATGGCAGAAGCGATTTTAAAAATACATATTTAGCATACTATATGACACTTTTTATTTGTTTATTGTACACAGCAGTAAATTATGAATATATCATACAAACCCATGCCATCTATCCTTGGTGACAGATTAATTTAATACTATTAAACCATATTATTTGTGCCTGTTTTATATTATGTACTAGTGTGTATTGGATTCTGGATGTTGAATTCACAATTTCCATTTTCATCAACAAAATACATCTAATTACCTGAAAAATATACATACAGTACACATACACACACATATATACTACACATAACACAAAGGTAAAAACTATAGTCTTAATCAGACAGAACAGCTGTAGCAGGCCTCATGTGGCTCTCTAAGCAATTATATGAAACTTGGCCTGTTCTCCCAGCCACCTTGGCTGCTCTAGTAACAAGTAATTCCCATTAAGAAATAGCTAGCCTTTTCCAAAAGTACTTTTACTTAATCAATGACCTTGTTGCCATGGCAGGCTAACACGATGTGCCACTGATGTCGGCTTGATTTCCTTTCACATCTGAAGTCGAAAAGGAGAAGACAGACTAAATGAAATCTCATCCATCTTAATGAAACACAATTATATTCTCCTTATTAATCATTTAAAAATCAATACATCTCTTCTTGGTACACCTCACTAGTATTTGTCATCTGGTGCCAGGTTTCAATACATCTTGTCTTGTAGTGATTTTTATAAGTTCAGTCACCTGTGTCCCTGGATAAATAACTATGTTTACTCGCACAACAAGGAGCATAAAGAACATTTCTATTTTGTACACAAAATATTTTGTTTTATAAGAAAAAAGTTATCCCAGGTAGCACTTATAGTATTTTTGCTTTATCTTTAGATGGGAATCCAAAACATAATATTAGATTATAAAAGATGCCCATACAATTTAAATAAAATATACGTATAACTAAAATAAAACATGTAAAAAAGGCATAATAATATTATATTGCAGGTAAAACGTCTTACCTTAATAGAATACTAATAGAAGATGTAAAATAACAATTGGAAGAATAAATAAATGTTCGTACAGAGGTGTTTGTCATCTTTGAACTAATGATTGTCAGCTATAGCTGAAGAAAAGTATTACACATACAGTACACAGTTCATTCAAACAAGGGATATGCTGCACTTCCTACAGGTGAAATCCAAATACATGTACAAGTTTCACTCGTGAAAAGTTCCTAAATAAGGCATCTTAATATTTTCATAAAGATATATGTTAAAGATTACATAAAAGAAAATTCTATAAATATATTTTATGCTGTACTGTATGTACACTTGTTATGTAGCCAAGTACAAACTTACTATTTTTGTGGCTTCCTATTAAAGATGAGCGGGTTCGTATTTCAGAGATCCGAGCACACCTGAATTTAGCAGTTCCGAGTCGGATCCAAACAGGCTCGATTTTTCCCGCCTGACTCGGATCTCAAACCGAGGCAAAACTATCGAGTCTGAAAGTTTTGTCTCTATGATGAATGTAGTATATAAGGGACCACGCAACGGACGCCATTTCACTCCGGCTGTGGAGACTGAACAGGGAGGGTGGGTAGTGTAGGGCTGGGAGAGGTGGTGCTGGTGCTATCTGCTGTGTCCTGGGCTGGTGCTCATCCATTCTGGCTGGGCAGGTGCTGTCACTGTGCTGTCTGCTGTGTCCATCTGGGCTGTTGCTGATCCATCTGTGCTGTTTGCTGTGTCCTGGGCTGGTGCTGCTGATCCATTCTGGGCTGGTGCTTTGCTGCCTGCTGTGTCCATCTGGGCTGGTGCAGAATTGCAGATACATCTGGGCTGGTGCTGTGTTCAACTGGGCCCAAGTTCTGGACTCAATAGAAAAAAAAATATATAGTAAAAATAAAGCAAAGTGTCTTTTATATTTTTCTGTGTGTGCGTGCATGTTAGGCTTAACCACAGTACCACACAAGATCCAACCAGCAACGTAAGTTGCAACCTAGTGCTGCCTGACTCCAGTCGAGCTAAAAAAAATAAAAATCAATAAGTGTCATTTATACATTATTTTTCTGTGTGTGTGTGTGCGTGCGTTAGGCTTAACTGCAGTACCGCACAAGATCCAGCCAGCAACGCAAGTTGCAACCTAGTGCTGCCCGACTCCAGTTGTGTTAAAAAAAAAAAATCAATAAAAGTGTCTTTGATATTTTTCTGTGTGTGTGCGCGTGCGTGTTAGGCTTACCCGCAGTACCGCACAAGATCCAGCCAGCAACACAAGTGCTACCCGACTCCATTCATGATTAATCTGTGCTCTGGGCCCAAGTTCTGAAGCTGAAAAAAAATAAAAATATATTGTCTTTTTTTTGTAAAAAAAATTTTGTATGCGTGTCAGCCACACCTGGCTGTCACTGTCATCGGCGTAGGTGCGCAGGGATGCTGTGCTCCTGTCTGTCGAGGGGCTGCTACCCAAAATAATAAACAATTTTTATTGTGTGCACGTCAGCCATACCTGGCTGTCACTGTCATCAGCGTAGGTGCACAGAGGTGCTCTGCTGCTGTCTGTCAAGGGGCTGCTGCCCAAAATAATAAATAAACAATTTTTATTGTGTGCGTGTCAGCCACACCTGGCTGTCACTGTCATCGGCGTACTTGCGCAGGGGTGCTGTGCTGCTGTCTGTCAAGGGGCTGCATGAATATTGCAATGAAAACTTTTTTTTTTAATTATTGGGTTACAAAAATGTGTTGTTTTTTTATCTTAAACATAGCAGAAATGTTATCCTAACAGCTTATAAAGTTATATGCTCTAAAAAACGAAAGCCTATATTTATTTACAAACCTATATAGAGTAGACATACTGGGCGGAATTCAATTGATTCCTGCCCTCATCGAGCCCGACGGAGCTATTCAATTCTTGCTCCTGTCGGGCACGATCAGTTGACAGCGCTACATTTCAGCTCGCATCCCCAGGGGGGTGAGAGCTGAAATGTGCGAAAAGTGACATGTTTGGGCGCCCAAACATCACTTTTCGCGATTGCGCCCAGCACTTTGGTCGGTTTAGCTGCTTTACGCGGCTAAACACGACCACTTTGGGCGCGATCAGCATAGCGGCCCGCGATCTCCTGTAACTTTAGACGGGAGATGCGGGCCGCGAAAACAATTGAATTCCGCCCACTAAATTCTAAAACTGTTCTATTCAAAAATGTAAACAAAAGTCAGGAGAGGCCTCAGAAAACATGAAAAAAAGATGCTCTAGGTGCTGAACTTCAAGGGATTTCTCCATCATGTTCTGCAGTGTGGAAAGGTTTCATTCACAAGTTTTCTATAAAACAGTTAAAAGTTACAGCCTTCAAAGTGTCTGACTATAACACCCACCTTTGCCAGGAATTACCAAGGATTATTACAAGCAAAGGATTAATCTGTCCGGAATCTGTCTGGGAATGCATGGATCGTATTTGGCCTGAATGCACTAAGACATCCAGTGATTCTGTCACTGTGTTCTGTAGCCGACTTTATTCCTACCTGAATTGCAAACTGAAATATGGAATAGTAAGCACAGACAACAAGGAGGCATTTGTTATTCCGCTGCCTGCATGCCAACCAATACCTCCCAGACTACACCCATTGGGGGAACCAGGTCTTGATAATGACCATCCCCATCTGTTGCTAGGCCTTCTTCTTCCAAACCATCCATCCTGGACTTCCTGTCCAAAAAGGGTGAGCAGGGTACAGAAAGAGAAGCTAGATGTCCCCGATTACATTTTTTTTTCATCTATAATAGATGATGTGGAGAGATAAGAGCTTCAGATGTTGGAACAGGGGCTCCCGCCTATTTGGCTTCCCTCCAGAGAACAGAGCCATGTTCCTCAGGAAGTGTCTATGCCTGAGCTGATAGGTAGGTAGTCTATGTCTGTTGGTAAACACCCTTCAGGAGATGGCAACCCAAAATAACAACAACTATATTAATAATGTGTCCACTGATAACCAGCCTGATCCCTTTAACAGCAACATACCCCATATGGCCAACTCATAGCATGACACCCAGTTTGCAGCCTCCTCTTCCTTATGACACTAATCCAGTCGCCATGGTTGATCAACCAGCCATGTGTAGTCCACCTAATTTTTACCTTCTACATTCTAACATATTCACATATCTAAGAAAAGGACAGTGGGAACAATGGCAATTTGAAGGCCACTAACTAACTCTTTTTTTTTTAATGTTCCTGTACAGGTTGGGAAATTCCGTTACTGAACAGAAGGTTTGCAAAGGATTATTTAAGTCAATTGTTTATTTATTTTTGGAAAGCACACTTCCTGGTCCCCTTCTGGGATGAAAAAAATCCACTCCCAGCAAGCAAGCACGGTGCTCAAGAAAGAATTCCCAAGAAAGACACAACGTAAGACTTAAACCTTAAATCTGAAATGTTGCATTTGCTGCTCTGTTCTGCTTGTTCACATATCTCATATGGTTAAGTGGACAGTGGGAACAATGGCAGTTTGAAGGTCACTAACTAACTATGTGTTTTTATGTCCCGGTACAGGTTGGGAAATGCCTTTATAGAAGATTTGCAAAGCATTATTTAAGTACATTTTTTATTTTATTTTGGAAAGCACTCTTCCGTGTCCCCTTCTGGGATGAGAAAATCAACTCCCAGCAGAAGCAGCCATGCTCAAGGATTCTTCTGTGGCAATTACTGATGTAAATGTACTGTATCACATTTTTTTGTAAACGCCTCCTCTCCTCACCTTCCCCCTCAAAAATTTTCTTTTGAATCAAACAACGAAATTAAATTTACTACCAATCAACCCTTCCTGTCCCTGCCCTACCTTCAACTACATACATACGCCAACTCCCTCAGGCCTCTCTTGAATAATAAAAGTGTTTCCTAATGTGCCATGTTTGAAGTTGAACTACCATGTGTTTGTGCTGCCCACTGCTGCAGCTTAGCTTAGTCAGCCAGCTATATTGGTGCAAATTTTGGGCCTAAACAAGATGAACAAATCATTATTGTGAGCTGTGAGGTGGTCAAAATTGACTGGAAACGAGTGGAAATTAATGTTATTGAGGTTATTAATATTGTAGGAACAAAAAAGGGCAATTTTTTGTGATTTTAGCTGTTTTTTTATTTTTTTAAGAAAAAATACAGATCCAAAACCAAAACACGAAAACAAAACACGGAGGTGAGGTTTTGGCAAAACCAATCCAGATCCAAAACCGGGGGAGATCCAGATCCAAAACCAAAATACGGGGAGCGGCGCACATCTCTACTTTCTATAGTGGCTTTTAATAGACCACAATATTTAGTTAAGCATGCATTACGATTATCCGGATCTATACTGCAATTATTGTAATATGCTTTATTTAGAGAAAATAACATACAGGTTGAGTCTCCCATATCCAAAATGCTTGGGACCAGGGGTATTTTGGATAACGGAATATTTTGTATTTTGGAATATTTGCATACCATAATGAGATATCTTGGGACTGGGACCCAAGCCTAAACACAGTACACATTCATGTTTCTTATACACAGCCTGCAGGTTATTTTATACAATATTTTTAATAATTGTGTGAATCAAACAAAGTTTGTCTACATACACAAAATGTATTTGTTTCATACCATAATGAGATATCTTGGGACTGGGACGCAAGCCTAAACACAGAATGCATTTATATTTCTTAAACACCTTATACACACAGCCTGAAGATAATTTTATACAATATTTTTAATAATTTTGTGCATTAAGCAAAGTTTGTGTACCTTGAACCATCAGAAAGCAAATGTGTCACTATCTCAGTCACACTCAAAAAAATTCTGTATTTCGGAATATTTGGATATGGGAGACTCAACCAGTATTACAAATATTACTAGTCTGTGAATGGTTTGAGCTTTTACTGCTAGTAATATGCGCAGGGAAGGGGTTTAATTAAAGTTACTGAGCCCAATAGAATTGTTTGTTTTTTTGGGATGGGGAATGCAGCGATGGGTATCTACGTAACCACTTCTGGGGTCTTTGCTCTGCTCTTCTAAGCCTGCACTGCATACTGTATATCATGGTCCCCCTGCAGAGCAGAGGTCTCCAAAGAGGATGATGGACAAATTGCAAAGTCCCATAGCTAATGTATGGGCTACCACGGCATTTGGACCACTACTGTATGTAAGCAAACAGACAAAAGAACCTGTGCTATAGAAGGATAACAAGAGTTAAAATGATACCTGTGTTATCATGTTGTGGCACTTTAGGGTAATACATTACAGTACATGAAATCAAGTGTATTCCACAATGCAAGCTGGTTTAGCCTTTAACATGCATAAAAATATGAGCATAATCGCATGTATTTCCACAGTGGTGCCAGCTTTCACTCTGCTACATTTAGCACTATATATGTTTCATTCTAGCTTAGAAAAACGATGTGTTTTTTAGATAAATTGTTTCTATGGAACCCAATGCAGCAGCTAGGCTGCTAACTAACCAGACATGTTCTTGTCACATACTGTAACACCCATTCTCTATTCCTTTCCCTGGCTGCCTGCAAAATGGTGAATCTACACCAAGAATGGCTTACTGACTTTCAAAGTCCTATATAACCAGGGTCCAAGGTACCTGAATCAGTTTCTGATTCCTTTCTGCCCTACTTGATTACTGTGATCTATAAATGAAGGTCTATTACCTAAAACCTCCCTTAATTTATTTGGACAGCAAGCTTTAAGCCTAGCTGCTCTGACTCAATGGAACTCGTTTCCTCGCACAGATCAAGAGGCCTCCACTCTAGAATCCTCCAAGAACAGACTTAAGACTTACCTGTTTACTCAGCATTTCACTAATGTCCCTTTAGTTCCCCAAAAAAATAGAACCCAAATGCTTTGTTCTCTTATCAATTAAAAAATGTGTTAAACCTTCCCTGTTAGAGCCATAGGTACATGTATGTGGGTATATATATATATATATATATATATACATATACATAGCTATATATATATATATATATATATATATAAACACATGACTCCACAATAGATGGCACTCAGGATGCACATGAACAAGCGGCAAAAAAATTACTTTTAATAGCCAACGTTCCATGGCCCTAAAGGCCTTTTCGTCAGGGTAACAGCTCTGTTACCCCGATGAAACGGTCTTTAGAGCCTTGAAGCAATGGCTAATAAATGTGAATTATTTGCTGTTTGTTCATGTCTACCCTTAGTAATTTGAACCTGGGGCACTTGGCTTTATTTACAGTGAGTGTCGGCAGGTTTGGATTGTATATATATATATATATATATATATATATAGCGCAAGCGTCAGTGCAACACACCAATTTAGGACATACGTGACAAATAATAGGTCTGTCTGGCACCAGACACACATCTCATCAGTTGCACCCCAGCCTCAGGAGGTGCATGGAAAAATCAGTGTCAAAATGCAGATTCTGCATTTTAACACGTGAGGAAACCCATTAATTCAGCAGAATCAATGGATTAGCGCACATTAAACCAGTGTTTACCGCAAAGGGAAAAGGCTAATTAATTAAATCGCTATTCCCCATGCGGCGAGATCAATTAGCAGCGGGGCATATCCTGTGGCTAATTGAATTCCCCCCTATATTTTTAAATGGACCTATTTTGCTCTTTGGGAAATAGAAACACAATCTACGAGGGGAACACTTTGACATATCATCCACCAATAAAAAAATGTGTTGATTTTGTGTGAGTCACAGTTGTAACGTCGAGAGTCAGCAGATGGCAGAGACATGATTCATTTACCAGTCAATATAGAAATCTTAGAATAGTCAGCTGCTGTCAATCATAACAGTGCTTCATCATCTATCTTAACTGCTCCTCTTCTGCTACTTGCAAAGGCTTTTATTTTTGTACGGCATGAGACCTCTTGTGATTATCCGCCAGCTTGGAGTAGCTGTGTGTAGCCAGGTGCTCTTCTTTGGTATCATGCTGGAAGCTAGAAATGCAGCCAAAACCATGTTCAACATCCTCTGTGGCAGCTGCTTTAACCAAGGAGGCTGCAGAGATCAGGAAAGGAGGTAAGTGATGGGCATACTGTAGGAAAAAAGTTTCAGGTGCACTATCATACTGTTATACAGCCATTTCCCAGAAGCCCACACTGTCATGATTCGTATGCACCATAAATGAGGCTAAGCTGAGAAGTATTTACAATAAACTGAAAAGTTTATTTGATTGAAGCTGGTGTTATTTTCTTTGCATAGTGCACCTTCTCTGATTTTGCTGATCAAGGTACACATTTAGTATGCAGTGGAGTTTTGCAGTGCAGATTGAGGGACTGATTCAGCAAGGATCGCAACTGTGATTACGCACGCAATCAAACGATAGTTGCGTACTGCACTTGCGTATGTATTGCATTGTGCGAAGACTCCACTGCAATCGGGTCTGCGATCGCAGTGGCTACACAGACCCATTGCAGAGTGATTGACAGGAAGTACTGTTTGGGGGCGTGCATAAATTATCCACTGTGATGCCATACACAGCCTGATCTCTCACTGCATGCCGGAAGGTGAGTAATTTCTGAGTAAGGTCTGACTTTGTGCATGTGTGCGTGAGGCTGCGATGGTACTCGATGTTACCGATGGTTTCGCAGTCTTGCTAAGTATTACGGATGTGTGTAAAGTAAAGTGGGAGTTCTTATGTGTGCTCCGACGGCATAGTGATCGCAATGGATTAGCATATGATCGCAGTGAGACTAAGGGCTCTATTTACTACAATCCGCATATTGAATGCGGATTGTAGTGTGATATTACCGAGTGAATTCGCATTGCGAATTCAGGCAATATCACAGGGATTTACTATAAATCCCTTGCAGGGACAGAGCTTGCGATAAAGCTCTGTCCCTGCGGATCCCATCCGCACTGTAGTCGCGGTATTTTCGGAAAAAATACCGCGACTAAGAGCCCGCGCATGCGCCGACCGACCACCGCTACTACCCCCCCACGATGCTAAGCCCTGCCCCCCGCGATCGTGGACCCCCCGTGACCCCCCCTCCCCCCCCCGCGACCCCCCCTCCCTTCATTACACTTACCTGCATCCTCCTGGCCTCCGGTGATCTTTTCCGGGCTTCCCGATCAGGTGATCTCCCATACTGCACTGGGACCCGATCACCTGATGACCGGGCCCCAGTGCACTGTGGGAGACCAGCTGACCGGAGAGGAGCCATCACCGGAGGCCCGATCACCGGTCCTGGATTCAGGTAAGGAAAAAAAAAAATGTTTAATTTTTTTTGCTTTTTTTTACAGTAAACAGCTTGCGGTCTACTTAGACTACATAGCTGATTACTGGTACCGGCTCCCGCCTCTGCTCTCCCCGTTAGAGCAGAGTGGGAGCCCGGTAACCGGGGGAGACCCTGGATAACGCCACCTCCAGGTGGCGTTATTATCACAGGGCTTCCCCCGGTATTTTTTTACAATTTATTTTTAGTAACTTGCACACAGATCACATTTCCCATTACAATTATGGGAAATGCGATTTGCTTTACTAAAAATAAGTGATACTGGGGGTTGGAGTAGAATTTTACTAATTCTGCTCCAATATCCCTGTAATAACTACTGGTGAAACTAAAATAATGTGAAAAGGGTGTGAAAACACCCTTTTTCACTTTATTTTAGTAAAAATAATGTTAATAAATAGAGCCCTATGTGGGTAATCGCTATTCCATCTGCAATCATTGCTGAATCAGGCCCTGGGTGCGTAAGCGACTCCTGGAAAATTCACTGAAGGGACACACAAACCGTAGCGTGAAAATGAACGTATGGCAGTTTTTTTATTTCACTAATCATTGGTTAATTTTACATTTTTAAATATGATTTAACATTTAACAGTTTCACTGCTGTAAAACAATAAAAATATACCACTATAGCCTGCCAAGATATCAATGTCAGTTTAATGTTTTACATTTCTTTTGCCAGCTGCGCACAGATATGGAAGAAGACAACAAATTAATTCCTTTCCATCAGAGACCAATTATAGCAAATATCAGTTACGAAAATTTTATCTTCTGGTCTTGACATATATTTTATATATTGCTTATATTACTTAAGCAATCACCTTTAATGCCTTTGCATGGTTCTTTGGGACAGAAGGCTGTGTTTGCCTTAGGCAACAACAACAGCAAAAAAAAAAAAAGTCCATCGTGGAAACATAAAGTAGTTAAAATGTGAATGAGGCCTTTGGAATCAAAGTTTACAAGGTAGACGTGTATGCAAACCTTCTGTTTGCGAATAAGGAGATTAAACCCATTTTTAAAAATGAATGCAAAAAGCAAAATAACTTCTTGAACTGTGTATATCCTTATGGTTGCTGCTTTATAAAGAAAATTACATTTGTCACAAAGCTATACATCATTTTCACTGCAGCGTATAGTCCCTTCTGTGTGTCAAGTATAAAACAAAAGCATTTTGTGAAAAATTGCTAAAGAAGTAATGATTTTTGTCCTCAACTCTTTGTTTTGCCTTTCAATAAAGAAGGCGACGTGTGCCTGGAATGATATATTATTGTTTTGGTGCATCCCTAGGAACACAGTGCATAACCAAAACCATGTTTCACTGCTGAGAAGCTATAGTTTTCTGGCCCTATGGCTCTGATGAGAATATAATGTTCCACAGTTTATAAATGCTTTGAGGTCAATACATGATTTGCTCTGGCTTGTTCATCCAATGAGCAGAAGGTCCAAAAATATATCAAGTCATTAGACAGCCCAGGATATAGGTTGCACAGTGTAATCTCCCTGGTGTTTTTAAACAATTTAAAACATTGCAAGCCTGGGTAAGGTTCCCAGTGATGGAAAGCGCTCTATGGAAACCTCTCTGTCAACTGGAGATGAGATAATTAGATCCAGGTAATACATAGAAGCCCCATCAGGGAACTGGAGAGCAAACATGTCATCTTTATGAGCCTTGCTTGTCCTCCCCAGCAACTGTGGACTGTAGATAGTAAAAAAAAACGTGAAGGATTCATCAGTGCCCTGAAACAACCACAACACAAAGATAATCAAGCTTTCATCACTTCATCATGTCCTTTACCTGGAGACAAGCCATCCTTGCTGACAAAAATACCTAGACAATAAAGGCAATCGCTCACCATTTCCAATCACTAATGCACAATTACAATAAATTGTGCAGAGATAAACGTACTTATTGTTTACACAGTTTACACAGTTTAAATGTGCATTGTAGTATAGAAGTAAATGCCATCATCAGCTATACCGAAGAGATTTTATATATAATCCAAAAGTATACGGACAGCGTTTATGAACACCTGTCCATGTCTTTTTCATGTGACGCAATTCATTTATTTTCCAAAATGCATTAGCTAATTTCTCTGCAAAGAATAAAACTTCTATTATTTTGTAACAACAACATATAAGGTATTGTCATGTATATAACAAGATTTAATAGGTAGGTTGCTAAAAATGATAAACATAAAACTACAAACACAATTGTTTATGCTGTATGCTTACTTGCTGCCCTACAGACAAGTGACTGGCTTTGACTAATCCCCAAGTAAGGAAGAGGTTAACCTCCAGGGATTCTGGTGGTGACTCCATCGCTCTCTCACACCTGGTAAATTCAAGGCCTATTTAAGGCATGGTAATTGAATAGAGTGATTGTTCTGTGAACCTCTATGTGGTATGCAATGATACTGTTGATGCTGCTATGCAGCAATACTCCCTTGTTACTGCTGAAACACTACTGTGCTGATGTGACTACTTAATAAAGTAAATGTTCCCCTAGTATTCACTGTACACGTACCTATTATTTTTCTGTCTTTCTGTCTTCTTTCTATTCCTTTCTTTGTTACTGGTATCCTGTGCTTTTTTTCCCCCCAACTTCTCTTTTTTGCTTCTGATGCCTTAGCCACAGTGTTCCCCAGGCCTGTTTGCTCAGCTGCATGAGTGTAGCACTGCTGTTGTGGTCAGAATTTCTGGTGTGGTAACCAGCTGCCCGGATTCCCCTCCTGTTATGTTCCTACCTCCTGAGCTTAGTCCACAGCCATCCTGGACTTTCATCAGCTTACTGATTTTTAGGCCGTAGTTCTCCCTGAGTCAGCTGGGGTTGTGGATGCTTCTCTGCCAGTGGTAGCTGGAAATTCCCGTGGCTCACTGGTCCCTGCTAAAGTCTCTGCTGAGGCCACATCTTCTGCCTTGGTGGCAGGTCTGGTGTTTGTGGTCTCCTCGCAGCCCTGAATTTATACTATGGAGGCAGTGGCTCCGCCGTCTTGTTTGTTAGTTGGTTCTGTGTTTGTTTCTTCCCATTCTGCTAATTTGATAGGGTGGTGTCACAGCACGCCAGATGCGATACATACTTACCGGGTCCGGCAGTACTGGTCAGCAGCAGGGCAGTGGACAGGAAGTCCCCGGCACCCGCTGCTGTGTCTTTCAGCTTCCTTCCCCCGGCATCTGGCGGCTGTGTAGAGGCGGCCATGGCTCCCCTGGGGGTGCATGCACTGTCCTGTGAGAAAATTAAACTCTTCCCTATAAGAGGGAGTCTATGGGCACTAGACAGTGCCAGAGTATAGACTCCCAAGCATACTCCAGCATTTCTACTACTAGTGAACTACTAGTGATTCAGTCTTCTCCCTGGTACTGCGCTTTGCAATTCCAGTTTTGACCATGGCAATTCTCCATAACCTGTTCCTGTCTGATCCTTGTTACCGCTTCAGCCGGCTGGTTCTGACTTGGCTTGCTGACTATGAGTATTCGTAACTGCATACCCTACTAAGCTCCAGTGTACACCGGCACCTGTACTAGGGAACCAAGTCAGAGGACCACGACCTGTGTGTCGGAGAATTCCAAACCTGCAGGGCCCCCGGTGACTACCACCAGCACATTGGACTCCACGCCTATGTACTGGGACTTAGTCAATCCCAAAGTCCAGGCAATCATTCACAATCCATTCGAGAGTTTGTGACAGAATTCTCTGTCTCAAAAAACTGGATGCTGCCAGTAACTCCTTGCCATGGAAGTTGTTGGAAAATCTCTTTGCCAGAGTTACGAATCAAGAGCGTGATCAGGGCCAGATCATGTAGTGCCTACAGACACTGTTGCAGCAAATTGGTACCAACCAGCCGCCTCCAGGACAGCCAGCGTCATCTCCTACAGTGTCTGTTGCAGTTACTGGAGTTTCCACGGATTCCGGACCCCTCGAAGTTTGAGACCCCAAGAGCTGTCATGGATTCCTGAATCAGTGTTCGATCCAGTTCAAGGTAAAGACTGCAAATCTTTCTTCTAAGAGAACCAAGGTGGCCTACATCATCTCCTTGTTGTCCAGTCAAGCCCTAGCATGGGCTTCCCTGTTGAGACAAGACAACCAGTCCGCAGGCCAGTATGCAGTGCAGTTCAGAACCCTTGCCACCAAGCTAGGGTGGAATAAGGTACCCCTGGTAGCCACATTAATGCAAGGGCTTTAGGAGCAAATTAAGGATGTGCTGGCATCCAGATAGCTGCCAATGTCCCTGGACAATCTAATATCCTTATGTATCCATCCTCATTTCATGGCTCTGGTTGATCCTCCTGAAGGGCCCATGCAGATTGGGAAGTCACATCTCCCTACCACAGAAAGGGAAAGCAGGTTCAAGAACAAGCTGAGCTTGTATTGTGTCAAACCAGGTCACCTTTTCACTGACTGTTTTAAGCGCCCAGGAAACTAGGAAAATAATTCTCAGTATGTGACTCTGCTTCTAGAGAAAACCTCTCAAACTCTCAAGACCTTTTTAGACTCAGGGGCGATGGCAACTTCATCACAGCCAAGAAAGTCCAGGAGTTGGGAATTCTTAGTGTACCTCTTCACACTCCACTGTGTATCTTTGGGGTGGACAGGAATAAACTCCCAACAGTTACCATCTGCTCCAGGACTTCAGAAGTTTCCATGCAGATTGTTTCCATCAGCTGAGAGTCCGATCATTCTAGGCCTTCCATAGTTACGCAAGCACACTTCTACATTAAAATGGAATGTATCCCAAATTGTGGGGATGTTAGTGCCATTAGAGGTGCTTGCCAACCATCTGATCCCCACATAGTGTCATCCAGAGTTCGACCCTCTCTCCAGACGACGCTCTTCCACCTCCATATCAGTCCTTCAAGGATGAGTTCAGCAAGAAAGCCGCTGAGACACTACCACCTCATCAGGAGTGGTACTGTGTTATAGACCTTTTACCTGCAAAAATGTCTCCTTGAGTAAGAATCTTCCCTCTCTCACTTTCAGAAACACAGGCTGTGTCTGAATACATCAAGGAGAACCGGAAACGCAGGCTTATAAGAGAATCCAAATCACTCACAGAAGCTGGTCTTTTCTTCATTAAGAAGAAGACTTTGCATTGATTACCAGGGTTTGAAAGCCATAACCATCGAGGACCAGTTCCCACTACCCCCACAGCAGCCATTCTAAAACAGCCCAACTGTGATCAGCCTTTTTTCTTGAAGGTGGATGCTTCTACAGTTGGGGTTGGGGCAGTGCTCTTGGAAAAAGAGGAAGAAGGGAAGTGGTTCTCTTGTGGCTTCTTTTTTCTCGTCCCTCTCAGCCATGGAGAAAAGAACTATGCCATCGTGGATAAGGAACTGTTAGCCATCAAGCTGGCCTTACAAGAATGGTGCTACCTGCTGAAAATTCCATGTGACAATTTATACTGACTACAAGGATCTTACATGCCTAAAGAATACCATAAGTCCAGATGGTCATTATTTTTTGATCACTTCAAATTGGTCATCACATACCGCTGAGCTAGCAAAAATACCAAAATGGATGCCTTGACCCGGGCATTCAGTTCCGCCGAGGAAGAAGTTGTGAAGGATAAGCTCATTTTCAACCCTGCTTGCTTTGTAGCGGTAACCAACAAGAGCAAGATCTCTCTAGGGAAGACTTTTGTATCCCCTGAACTTTTTGCAGAACTACTCCAGTGGGCACATTGTTCACGCTTCACCAGTCATCTGAGTGTGAACTGAACTCTGGAGTTAATCCTCAGGGTGTATTGGTGATCTACTGTCCGTCAGGATGTAAAGGATTTTGTGGCAGCTTGTACTACCTGTACTCAACACAAGGTACCACCCTCCCTTGGGTCCTCTATGTCCACTATCAGTGCCTGTTCAACCTTGGTCCCATAACTCCATGAACTTTCTCACGGAACTACTGTCCTGCCAAGGCTTCAACACTATCTGGGTGGTGGTGGATAGGTTCTCCAAAGCAGCTCACTTTGTTCCATTGAAGAGCCTTTTATCAGCTTTGAAGTTGGCTGAAGCATTTATTAAGGAAGTATTCAGGTTGCACAGGTTCCCCAAGGACATAGAGGTATATTTACTAAAGTACGGGTTTTTAGAAGTGGAGTTGTTGCCCATAACAACCAATTAGATTCTACTTATCATTTATCTAACACCTCCAAATAGATAATAGCTAGAATCTGATTGGTTGCTATGGGCAACAACTCCACTTCTAAAAACTCTAACTTTAGTAAATATACCCCCATAGTCTCTGATTGAGGCATACAATTTACTTCTAAATTCTGGAGAGCCCTGTGTCAGTGCTTTGGTATAAATTTGAGTCACTCCTCAGCCTATCATCCTCAAAGTAATGGACAGACAGAATGAGTAAATCAAGATTTGGGTTACGTATCTGCCAATCAAGATGAATAGGTCTCTCTGTTACAATGAAGTTCACTCCTAGATTCATTGGTCTCTTCCAAATTCTCCAAGTAATGAATCCAGTGGCATAATGACTGAAACTTCATAATCAGGATAGTGTTCCATGTTTCCAAACTCAAACCTCCGGTTATCAACCAGTTTTCGACACCCATCAATTCTCCTTTGGCTATTTTAGTAAACCACCAAGAGGAATATGATGGAAAACAAGTTCTTGGGACCAGCCATGCTGGTCAGTAGCAGGACATTGGGGGTGGGAGTACCAGGCGCCCACTGCTGTGTCTTCCTACTTCCTCCCCTGGCATCCGCCGGCTGTGTACAGGTGGCTGCGGCTTCCCTGGGGGAGCGTGCACTGACCTGTGAGAAATTTACAGAGACAGGTACGCCAAACGTGGTGTCACATTTGGCATGAGATTTGAACTGCTCTTGATAAGTGGGAGTCTCTCGGCACTAAACAGTGCCAGAGCATAGGCTCCCAACCATACTCTAGTATTCCTACTACTAGTGTTTCTTACTGCTCAATTATTACCTTGGCTTGGCTTGTGACCTGATTCCATCTTCTCCCTGGTACTGCACTTGATAATTCCGGTTTTGACCTTGTCACAGTGCCTGGGAGGCTCATGAGCAGCTCAGCACTCGGTATATTCAGACTGTGGCAGACAGAATAATCACTCCACAATCTTTGATCCTGGCAAACTTTAGCACATAGAGATTACAAACAGCAAGATTGATTGCAGCCAGACAGTGCAACTGTGGACTGGCCCTTCTGTCCGGGAATAGGTATGCAGTCCCGGCATTCTCCCCCCGATGGCTGCCCTGCTAGACATGGTCTTTAGTGTTTGTCTGCAGAGTGATTTCAGGGGTTGTTTCAGCTGCGGACGCAGTGACAGGGATCATGCAGATTCCCGATGCATGTGCAGTACGGGTCTGCGATCCTGTATGCAGTCCGGCAGTAGACTGTTAGTGATTTCTGGCCGTGGAGGGGACAGTGATGGTTTCCGTTTCCCAAAACGAAGGTGTGTCACCAGCAATAGGGGATAGTGGAGAGGCCAGGATCTCTGTCAGCTGATAGATTCCCTGGCCTCTTTTACTCATTCAATCAGCCGGCCGAAGGGATCACAGATGATAAGCTGCTGCATCCTTGGACGCAGCTCAGATGCATGCAGGAGGCGTGACGCCTTCTGCTGCATTACCATATTACAGCTATCGCAGCTGCTAATATGTTAGCAGCTGCGATATCATATCCGTCCACAGCTGAATCACTCCCTCTGTTCTGCAGTGATTTCTAAAACTCAAGTTATTTTGGAAGCTATACTGATTTCTGTTCTGTAAGTCAGTCTGCTCCTGATATACCCCATACCAAATGGTAGGAGAATATGCCTATCTGCACTGTCATTTAATCCTAATTTGCATAGTTATCCAGGTTATAGGCGAAGACAGGTTATAGGCTGCAGGTGTACTTCATGGTCCAGTCTTCAACCTGGGCAATGCCAGGTATCCCAGCTAGTTATGAATATATAAGAAGTGGTTGGGTCATAGGATTATCGGCCGCTAGAGAGTAAGTTTGTGAGCCAGGATTGCTTACCTCTCTGGCTGCTCGTTAATAATAAAGCAAAGTATGCTGGTACCTTATAAACAAACTTTATTAACGATAATAGTAATAAGTATATATGTTACCACAATTTCTTCCAATATACTGGCATCACTGCAGCACATGAGACCCAGCTCTTTCCAGGCCTAGAAAATTCACTGTTTTTGCACCAGAACAGTTAGGGTTCTATTACATAAATTCCCCTTCAAACATCACAAAAAAAAATGGTGTTAAAAGTCTGCTACTCACATAAGGCACTTTCAGAAAAGTGGTAGAATATCTGCTGGGCACAGACATAAAGCCGGGTAGTAAAACAGTTTCTACTCTACTAAATTTATTATGGACCACAGTTTAGCCCCATTAATTAAAATTTCTTGTTGCCGTATATATCGGCAATAAGAAATTATTTATTTGGACCACAAAAAGTACATAAAATATGAAGTTTAATAAATCACAAATATATTTAATAGGTTATAAAAAATAACACATATACTACATAAAACTTAACTCATGAGGACTTACATAAAGATAAAATACATTGTGTTATAGGAAGCACTCTATAACATAAGCATAAAATACAATAGTAATTTCAAATGCCTTCTGAGTATCATGATTCCTGAAATGACTAGACATGTCTAAAAAGGGTCAGATCAATGTCCGGATGTATATTAGGACATAAATGATTAGCAAAATGCACAGTCCCAAAAGTCCCCTTAGTAATAGAGGTGAATATTATCATTCATCGTGGTATGCTGCTGGGTTCTTCTAAATAAGCAAGTTGCATTTGTAGGTAGTCCAGTGTCAGGTGGCGAGGGATAATACACAGTAAACTGGAAGATGTTAAATATGCTGATAAGAAAGTGCACTATTGCTCTGACTCCATTTTGTTCCTCCAGGTAAGCTTTGTTCCCTTTTCCAAGGTGACCACTGAGACTACTACTGAGCATGTACAGGGCCATATTGTGTTTATTGTGAGAGTGACACAGCGGGAGACAGAAGCCTCCAAGTTAGCTCTGTGAGACCTGAAGTTATTGCCTGCAATTATAGATGTTCCAGCATCCTGCATCTCTACCAGCAAGCTATAAATATTCACATATACACCCACACACAAATACTTCATGACATTCATAGATGACATCACAAGAATGACACATGTATACTTCATCACAGAGAAATCTGAAGTAGCTGAGTAGATTGCAGACTACAAAAGATTGAAGAAAATCAAATTGGTTGTCACAAACCTCGCTGTTTGCTGCAGCCACTGGGTCACTTAGCTGTTTCCATGTTCCATGCTCCAGCTCTGTGGCAGACCTCTTGTGATACAGTTTGGCAATTCTCCTCCCTGCAGCTTCCGACATACTCACTGGCTTCCATGTGCAGCATTCTCTCCAGAGCTGACTGCTGGGTGCAGCCATGACAGTCTGTGTCAGGTGACTGTCCATCCACCAACAGGAGACCAGTTTACTGTTACCTGATGCGTGCAGCCAATTTCTGCTCTCCCGCTGGCATATAAGGAATCTCCCTGCACGCAGCACTTGCCAGTGCAATGTTGTCCACAGCCTAGCTGTGTGCTTAGCAGTGAGCTCCTGCAGATTCTTATCATTGTCCATAGATACCAAGTACTATTACCATCTTGCTGCACTACTGGCTCCAGCAATCTGGTCCCATTCTGGTGTTTCAAGCAATCTGGTCCCATTCCAGTGTTCCAGCAATACCATTCCAGTGTTCCAGCAATCCCATCCCATTCCGGTGTTCCAGCAATCCAGTCCCATTCTGGTGTTCTGGCAATCCTGTCCCATTCCAGTGTTCTAGCAATCTGATTTCAATTTGATAACCAGCACCATAGATTCTAGTCCGATACCTTGTATCATTGGTTCCCATCCGATAACCAGCACCATCGGTTCCAGTCCAATATCCTATATCATTGGTTCCAATCCAATAACCAGCACCATTGATTGCAGTCCGATACCTGATTCCATCAGTTTCAGTTCAATATCCTGTATCATTGATTCCAATCTGATAACCAGCACCATCGGTTCCAGTCCGATACCTGATTCCTACTGGTTCAGTCTACCTGCACCTGAGTGCATCAATTATCTCCACTCTGTTCCCAACCAAGTCTCCGACTGTTATACCAGTTCCTCCAGCACTCAGCAGCCACATCTCATGTGATATTTTGATGTTTTTTATATGTTTAACCCTGATTCCATTTCAGTTTGCTACAGAAAAGCTGAAATTGAATGTTTGTGTAGCATGGAGAAGCTTGTTGCTTGATAAGGGTTTGTGCTATTGCTCTGACTCCATTTTGTTCCTGCAGGGAGGCTTCATTACCTGTTCCAAGATGGTCACCAAGGCTACTACTGGGCATGTGCGGGGCCATCTTGTCTTCACTTTAAGAGAGTGACACAGTGAGAGATGGACGTCTCCCATTTGGCTCTGAGGGACTCGACAATATTGCTTGCAATTACTACTGTTCCAACATCCTGTACCCTACCTGCAAGCTATATCTCATTATTATTATTATTATCCTTTATTTATATGGCGCCACAAGTGTTCTGCAGCGCCTTACATAGAACTAATAGGTGAACAGGAAACAAGTAACTTACAGTACATTACAGTGCAGGACAAGGACACGATTTATATACATTGCTGCAATAGCGAATAAAGAACTCACAATAAGCAGCCGGGAGTTGGCAGTCATGTGTTAGTTGCCCTTATGGGGAGTAAAGAGTAGAAGAAAATGTAAAGAGAAGCACATGAGGTAAGAGGTCCCTGCTCGTGAGAGCTTACATTCTAAAGGGGAGGGGCAGACAGACAAGCGTGACACAGAGGGGGAAGATAGGGAGTAAAGAGCATGAGGTGGGTTAGGATGAGTGCTGGAAGGCCTTGATGAAGTAGTGGGTCTTGAGAGCCCGTTTGAAGATTTGTAGAGTGGTGGAGTGTCTGATGGGGAGAGGAAGAGCATTCCAAAGGTAGGGAGCAGCATGGGCAAAATCTTGGATGCGGGAGTGGGAGGAAGTAATCAGTTAGCAAGAAAGGCGGCATGCATTTGTTGAGCGAAGTGGACAGGCGGGAGTGTGAAAGGAGAGGTCAGAAATGTATGCGGGAGAGGATTTGGTGAGGGCTTTGTAGGCGAGTGTAAGAACCTTGAATTGGCATCTGAAGAGGAAGGGGAGCCAGTGTAGGACTTGTAGGAGAGGGGAAGCAGATGTAGAACGTCTGGAGTGGACTGGAGCTGGTGAGATGTATGACACCCTCCTCCACTCAAGCTCCACTCCAGCATAACCAGTGTATCACAGTGAATATGGCTGTACATCACATATCTTACAATAAACCATCCTACTAGTTAATCAGCTAGGCTGTCTGTACTGATAAGGCATTCCGCTGGTGTGTACATAACTCTGTCATACCACCGCACCTGTACACACACACATTTCCAACATGTAGACCCCAGGTGTAGTAGTACAAAGATAATAGCAATGTAGGTAACAGAGTTATTGATTCCTACCTATCTATACACTCTAAATGTCACTAAATAGCATTATAGGTCGCACAAGAAATAATTGTTTTCCAGACTCGAATTGTGGTTCCGAAGCACAAAAAGATATTATTCACCAAAAGCAGATAGTTACACGCTGTGATCTAAATACATTTAGCGCAAAAGATTATACATAAACAAGGTACAGTCAATACATTATGCAGTCGCTCTGAATCCAGATTCCCGGCATCAATTATGAAACCTCCATCAACAGCAAAGAAAAGATGACTCCCTAGCAGGTTCAGGGAGCTTGCATATAAACCCTTGCAGAGATAGGCAATACAATAGAACAAGTTGGCATAATCCCATTGGTTCTTCTTCCTGATTCTCCTGTTACGATGCAGTTCATAGGTCGGTTTGTATGATCACAGTCCAGCCTCCAACAGCTCTTTGTGTCCATTTTCCCACTGAAGAACAAGTCTAAACTGTCTGCATTACAGAGTACATTTTAATGCCTATCTCTCTATGATCCATAATTCCCAGACACATGTTGCGATTTCCTCACTGATGGAACCGAAAGTCTGCAAATACACAATGGTTTAGAATAGCACCAAACATGGTCTGTTTATCATGTACTAAACCTGAGATCTTAAATACAGTCACTTTATTACATACTTAATAATGAATAAACCTTGAATATTAACCTTAATGCTAGGGAACCTTTTTATGTAAGTGTGCAATGTGTAAGTGTAAGAATATTGCGTAGTTTCGCTAGTATGTGTGGTGCGTTTGTGTTTTGTGCTTTGATAAACCTCACAACTGTGCTTGTATATTTGTTTTATTTAATGTGTGTATGTATGTAAGTCTATGTGTGTGTGTTATGCATGTAAGTCTATGTGTGTGTGTTATGCAATTCAGTGTATTTATGATGGATTTAATATAGATATTATCCCTTTCTAACATATTTTACAACTACAGTGCAAGGTGTTACAAGTAGTGAGGTTCACTTTCAAGCAGGGCAGATACCCCCAGCTGACTGCCATTGCCACTTCATCTGATAGCTAATTCAAAGGTTTTCCTCTGTCTATTTAGAATACACTTGTCAGTACTTCTTAAGCAAACCTCAGACCATTGTTCCTAACTTCTCATTCAGACAAATTCAATTGTGCATATCAGTGTCTGGGTTATATTTCAATTGCCACAGCCATACTTGTCTGTATGCGGGGCTTCTCAATTTATATGTAAAACACTCACAGTATCCTGGTGTATATATTTTTTAACTACTTTTCTCAGACATGTATACAGAAGCTGTTTCTCATTACTAACTAAACCCTGCATGAATATTGTGTTTGTCAGTGTGAGAGTGTTGTATATTATTTGGTATTTAGTGTTGTGCGAATGTGTGGATACGTGCGCTCACTGGGTGCATGCGCACGCAATGGTGCATCATGGATTGTACCAACATAAATCGGACAGCGGATGACCAAATCGTCCGATAACAGTTGAATTGCGGTCGCATGCAATTATTCAACTTCGACAAAGTGGAGCTCCAGCTCCATTAGCAGCAATATTATATTGTTTATCTGAGCATGTATTAAAATTTTCATGCAGGGAGTCACAGGCTTCAGTAGGAGCCTATTCCTGCAAACTCAGAAAAATAAAGTGGCTTTTCACTTACACGATCAGTTCACTTCTAGGTTCATAAAGATATCATTAGCTATCGAGAGGTAGACTCCAAAACACTAAGCTTTTAGAACTTGATCCTTAATGCAACATTGCAATGGCATTTACTGCAGGGACTGTAGTGGATATTGAAGTTATTTGAGAAGTACCTTCTAAATACATCAGGTGGGAAGATAGACAGTTTGAATGTGGGAAGAAAATATGTTAGTGCTAGAGAACAAGGTGCATTTTAAAAAGTCAGTAGGTTTGCTTGGCATGTTATGGAAGTCTGTGTTAAAGAGAGATCTCCTCCAGTGCAATAGCTTTGTGGACGTACTGTTTTGAGATGTCCTTGTTATGGGCCTTTCACAGATTTTTGTTAAGTAAGGTACACACTATACAATTATTGGGCTGATTTGCCAATAATCGGGTAAACGGCCTGATTTATTGTATAGTGGGTTGGCATAAGTGTTACAGCGTTTCACCGATATTAAAAGTAAAAAATATGCCCACAAACACATTCCTTCAATTATCCAGCCTTGGCAGAAGATATCAGCCAAAAGGTCCATATATCCAGCAGTGTGTGTGCATTCTAAATAATCTGGCCATATTTCCTATGCTTTACCCTGATTACATCATCATCCTTGTTGGCGTACATATGCAAATTCACTGACATTCGCCAGGTGTTTCATTTAAATTGTAGTGTGTAGCATAGATATCGGGACCCTCATTTTGCCAGAAAATCATCCCAATTATCAATTTAAAAAATAGCATACTGTATACCTATCTTAAAAGTACAGCATAAGCATTTTTTGCTTCTCACAACCTCTCTAACTGAACACTCACTCTTCAAGGATCTCTATGCTAAATGCTGTAAATATCAACATTTAACATCACTTGTGTGTATAACCCCTTTCGAGTTAATTTTCCAATAATGAAGATATTTTAAATATCATTACCTATTTACAAGAAATCCAAAACCGAACCAAAACACTTGAGGGTGCTTTTGCCAAAATCAAAACACAACATGATTTATAGCCAGAACCATAACACGGGTATCTGTGCACAACTCTACTTTGTAAGGAGGTGTCCCTAAAGGGATCCATCGTTGTTTGGCTCTGTGATCCAGCATCAGAGCTCAGCACTGACACAGCCGCTACAGGTTTTTTAATATGTCGCCAGCTGTGAGTTAATAGTGGCTGATGGACCAGCGGCCAATCAGAGCTTGCCGCAGCTAGCCAATCACTGATCGCTGTGTCATAGCTCTGTCCACTCATTTCAGGTATTATTAGATGGCACTAGCTGTGGGAGCTCAGGGCCTGATTCTTTGCGGATCGTAACTGCGATTGCAATAGCAATCATCGCACGCAGTTCAACTGAGATAGTATGCTAATTCATTGCGATCGCTGTGCCGTCGAAGCACTACATAGGGACGCCTGCCTTACCTTACACACATCCGTAATGTTTAGTAAGAATGCAAAACCATTGGTACATTCGAGTACCATGGCAGCCTCATGTACACTTGCACAAGCTGTGACCTTACTCAGGTATTGCTAACTTCATCACATGCTATGAGACCTCAGGTTGCATAGGATACTGCAGTGGCTAATTTATGCATGCTCCTTCAATGGCGTTGAAACGCACTGGCACGCCTGCGTTTCTCCGACCACCCCCTGTCACCACCCACTTTCTGTCAATCACTCTGTGATGGGTCTGCATAGTCACTACAATCGCAGTCCCGATCGCAGTGGATAGTTCACGCATGTGCACTGTGATGCATATGCATGTGCAGATCGCAACAATCGGCCGATGCGTAATCACAGTTGCAATCCGTAATGAATCAGACCCTCAGTCAGTTGGGAGAGCAAAAGACAGACCTCAGAGGAAGAAGAGCTCCAGTGGCCACAATCCAGTGTAAGGTTGCAGTTTTAACCTGGTGCACAAGCACCCATAGGTGAAACTTGGAATCTGAGGCCAAAGTGTCATTGAAGATATTCCACTCAACCCCTAGGAGGGATTTCTATTTAAGTAAGATGTATCAATCAAGGACCTTCCTGACCTCTTGTCCTTTTGAGGTCCCATCCACATATGTTGTTCATGCCACGCTGAACTGAAGGATCATCCTCACAAGGGACTCTGGTGATGGGGACATCAAAGTTGAGCACCAAAGAGGGACCATCCCTACTGCCCCTTACAACATCATGGATACTTTTAATAAGGAAATATTACATTATTTTTGGAAAGAGAATGGAAATTAAGTAACTTGGAAGATATAGAAGAAATCAAGAGGAAAAGTTCTGCTTCTTGGTGGTACCAAACAAAGTTGCAAGTTGAAGCAGGAGAGTGCTACTGTGCATACTCCATATTGGCTGCTTTATTGAAGCTTCAATCCCTAAACAAAATGGCCAAAATCTGTACTTCTGCGCATGCGTGGCCTTGTCTTGTCATATCACTGTATTTGAGTGCCACAGTGGGACACGGATGTATCCACCTTAGGTCCAGAGAGATCCTGCTATTACCATAAGTTCCCATCTCCTACAACCATGGATACCACTTGTATCCTGCACAGCTACCCACAAACTGTGACTGGCTGGTAACCTTTACTCTGCCCAAGCCTCAATCCATGCTGAAATCCTGTAAATGCATAACTGTGAGTACTAATACCATTACCGCCACCCCACTGGTTAAGTATTGGTTAAGTACTGGGCTGTTCACTGACTCAGGGCAACCAGTGGTGTGTACAGTAAAACTACTCTGCCATACCACCGCCAATAGTACACACATATTCCAACATATCTAACCATGGTTAAGTATTGGAAATATTGTTACAAAAGTGCTGGGCAATCCAGAAAGGGAAGTTATTAGTTCCTACATATTGATGTTGCACTGAATCTTGCTCATCGGAAAAAATTGGCTTCAGATGTAGTCATTATTAAGGTGCTTTATGGTTCGGTTAAGAAATTAAACACAAATTCTGCAATGAAAGTAGCCTTGGATCCAACACCAAATTTTGAAAGTTATGTATCAAAAAAAGCAGTAGTATGGAATGATCCTGCGAAAACATCAAGCTAGTGTCTTGTGATTGCTTCAGTAGATGCAAATCTTATAGTCCAAAAACCTGGCACAACTTCAGGACAAACTTTCAGGATATTAATTGTTTGTAAACTGTACAGTTACCCAAAGAATCGGAAAAGGAAAAAACTACAGCTCCATCACCTTCAGAAAGCCTGAATCTGCCACAGCTGGGAAAGGAAAAGATGCCTCTATTTTTATATTTTACAGGATGTGGTCATGCCAGAGCAGATAGCTAATCTCTGTCTGTTGGTAAATACTCTTCAGGAGATGGCAACACAGAATAACAACAATTATTATAATAATTTGTCCACTGATAGTGATAAACAGCCTAATCCATTAACAGCAACAAGCCTCTTATGGTAAATTTACAATATGACACCTAGTTTGCAGCCTCCTCCCCCTAAAGACACTAATCCAGTTGCCATGTTTGATGCATTAGCCATGTGTGTCTAACACGTTTTCGGCCTTCTACACTCTAACATGTGCAATGCTGTAAAGCGCCTTGGCTGTCAGTACCTCATGGGGGTTAGGGTCCTGGATATGAGGATCATCTCATAAGCAACTTAAGGGCCTATTCATAAAACTGTAAATGGCCCGGTAACCATGCGGAAATGCTAGTTTCCGATATTTAAGTACCTGGGCCATACATCATCAGGGGTCTGATAGGACCCCCTTGGTATTCAGCAAACTCCGAAAACTGAAAGTTTTCGGAGTTTGCTACCGAGAACAGGCACCATCTTCAGATGGCACTTGCTCTCATAGTCCCGCTCCTTCCTATGGTAAAGAGTTCCGGGAATGCGAAGAGGGATTCGAGCAGATCCCGCCACCATCTCCTCACTACCTCCCCAGCAGCTGTGCTCATGCTTGACCCAAGATCATGCATGCGTAGCCAAGATGACAGGGAGCAGGTAAGTAACATCTGTTGCTGCTATACTAACCGAGGGGACAGCTGCTTTTTAGATCAGTTGTCCCCTCACCAGAGCAATGATGAATTGCTCCGGTGTCCCATTTCCCTAACTGCAAGTTGGATATATTCCTTGGAGCAAGTTCAAAACGTTATCATTGGAGGCCATATGGCCTTCGATGATGAATAGGCCCCTTAGTCTGATTGCAAATGTAAAATGTACCTCCTACTGTAATATAAACAGAGCACACTATGTAATACAGATGTGTCCTTATACACTAAGCGTCTTCACATCATATGACACGAGATGTCTGGTTTGACTGAGTTGCTCGAAGACAAGTAGTGTGCAGTATTTTTCATTAAATTCTTCTTCTTCACATCGCAGCAGCAACAAAAAGCCATTTACAAACAGTGCCAGAGTAAGGTCTGTGGAGGCTCCTGGGCAACAAGCTTGTGAGGGCCCATATGAAACTGCTATATAGTGTATATAGTCCAAACCCCGAATGGTGTATATATATATATATATATATATATATATATACACAGCAACAAATGGCGGCACTCCTGACGAGAAGATGTAGATTAACATCTGAAACATTGATTTGAATTTGAACACACAGTTGTGGTTGTGATTATTTCCTTGAAAATCCGGGGATTGCCGCCATTTGTTGCTGTTTATTTTTGGATTCCGAACGTCTCCAGGAGGGCACCAAGGTATTTGTTATTGCTGTGTTGTGGAGTGCCAGTCGTAGGTCTATGTATATATATATATATATATATATATATATATACACATACATATACAGAATTTGAGAAATACAGCACTCACATCCCTTAGTAAAGTCATTCAGCAGGGTGCTCCACTAGGGAGAAAGGCCAAACAGGTACTCCAATAAATATCCAAGGAGGCTAAAAAAATAGCCAAATGAGGGCACTCACCGCACTAAAGAATAATGATTCAATCGGATTTATTCAAATAATGATATTCCACCATCAATATAGTCGAAGTTTCGACCCCTAAGGGTCATTATCAAGACACATCAGCACTGACAAATATCCAGCATGTTGACAAAAGGCATAGTGGTTATACCCCATGAGCTCACTTATAAAATCTGGAGGATCAGCATTAGTTCAATTACACTAATTATAATGAAATTCACCTGAAGTACTGCATCACACTCTACAACAATGTATGCACACACCCGTTAGCTGAAAGGGCAGGAACAAAGAACACCTACCCATTGGCATTAGGAGCGCTGTCGCAATAGCAGCTAATAACACACCACGTGTGTTACCACAAGGCTGCATCGTTAGGAAAAACACCGAACCCGGAAGTGTCCACACACGTCAGACACTCATATGGCTGTGTAACTAGGTAACCAATCAAGCTTGCGGGTCAAGTGGCTTGCATGCGTGTCACATATCCGGAAGAGTCTGCACGCGCTGTAGCCACGCTCATATAATAGTACCACTTGGCAATACATATTGGTAGCCAATCGAATAACAGCACATCCATGACAACCATCATCATGTATCTGTAGCTGAATAAACTATAAAGGGGGGTATCCACTAGACGACAAAATTGAACGACTGAACGATAACGATAAAATTGTTCGATAATCGTTTGAACATCGTTTTAACAATGTTTGAACATCGTTTAAAAATTTGGTCTTTTAGACATCTATCATCATTCAAACATGCTGGTCAACCCGACGACATCGTCAGGCTCAGCATGTCTGCAGATGACCGACCGTGCCCGCACTGAGCGACACATCGCCCAGCGTGGGCACCCCGCAGTGCAGTAAATGACTGAAGGATAACGACATCGCCATCGCTCAGTCCCTTCACCGTCGGGTAGTGGACACCCTCCTTAAGGCTAACGAATCAGGCAACTTACATAAGTATCGCATCACCAAAACTATCAGCGCACACTGAGGCTCAATTAGTGTTATACTGTTGCTAAGCAACATATCAAACTGGCCAACCAGGCGACTGCCAAACCTAAAAATACCAATGGGTGTCCTGCCATCTAGTTATTCAGTGAACATGTGCAATAAACAATAATATATCATAAATATTTTTCTACACAGCAGCTGCATAATTAAACTATTGATCCATGAAACCAGACTTAAGGGGCTCATATAGTGTGTACTATAGTTTTCACAAACCCGCGTTTAAACACAATATTATAAAAAATACAACATAAAATTAAACACCAATATAGTGAAAAAAGAAAATATTCACTAAAGTGAAAATAATAAAAAAATAAATAATAAAAAAATTAAAGAATTCCAGTCTATAAAATATACACAAAAGAGAAAATATCAAAACAAAACAAAAAAAATATAGTTTAATAGCATAACCAAAATTAAAATGAAAGTCAGCATAGCAACAAACCATGAATACATTGTATTCTATATTAGTATTCAATATAAATATACTGGCAAGAAGGAAATTAAAGCTTCAGGGAAAAAACCCATCATTTTAGGAATATTTTCAACGGATTATTCTCATTTAAACTGCAGGGAACTGTCGTGTTCAGATTATAAATCCATCGTGCTTCCCGTTTTCGAAGTATTAATTCCCGATCACCACCTCTAATCAATTTTGGGACATGATCAATTAGCATACATCGCAAGGATGAGACCTGATATCCAAGGTTCAAAAAATGTCCTGTCCCTTGGTTTATCATTTATTCCCACTACCACTCACAATTCTTTTGATTGGGTCGTCGATAATTACCGATTTAATCGAAAACTGCGCTTACGTAAACATTTTGGTGATTCGCAGGGTTTTGATGGTGCTATGAATAAATGTACAAAATCGAGTACTTTTGACCCAGTTTCTTATAATCATAGTATTAAATCATTCGGTAGAATGACAGAGTGTGATATGAAAAAATTACATACTTCAAAGCCTAAGTAATATAATCTGACTACTGCACAAAAGAAGGCATTGACGTCTTTACATAACAATGAGTTGATTACAATACGCCTTGCCGATAAAGGTGGGGCAGTGGTTATACAGGATTGGTGTCAATACAATCATGAAATACAGCGTCAACTCTCTGATAATAAGACCTACATCAAATTGGATTCTAATCCTACCATGTCCATTAAATCCAAGATTGATGCTCTGATTGAGATGGGTGTCATGGGTGAGTGGATTGATAACAAGACTGCTGATTTTCTGAGGGTGGATCACCCCATCACACCCATTCTGTAAACATTGCCAAAGATTCACAAGAGGCTGGAGGACCCCCCGGGTCGCCCCATCATTTCAGCGAGGGGTTCATTATTACAACCCTTGGCATTATTTGTTGACCAGTTCCTCCAGCCTCTTGTGAAAAATGTCAGCAGCTATATCCGAGACACCTCGGATTTTCTTAAGAAGGTGAAAACAGTGACATCAATTGCGCCCCATATGTGGCTTGCAACCTTAGATGTACAGTCGATGTATACTATAATTCCACACAGACATGGTATTAATATAATCCATGACTGTTTGGTATTAGCGAAACAAACTAAACCACCTATTGAATTTTTTATCTCATTGATTGAGCTGATTTTTGGACAAAATTACTTTATGTATGGGTCCGATTATTACGCCCAAGTAACCGGCACAGCCATGGGTTCTAATTTAGTGCCTTCTTACGCTAATCTATACATGGCGGCTTTTGAAGAGAAATATATCATCAATTGCTTTAGTGATAAATTGGTTAAATGTTTACGATTTATCGATGATATCTTTATCATTTGGTCTGGCACTAGGTCTGAATTTGATTTAATGATTGAACATCTCAATTCTCTGGCAGAACCAGTCAAGTTTACCTCCAATATTGACATGTATTCTATTGATTTTTTGGACGTATCGATATTCAAGGACAATGATCAACTTGGTTTTACACTGTTTAGAAAAATGACTGATCGAAACATGATTCTAAGGGCTAATAGTCAACATCCCGTGTCCCTTAAAGAGAGTCTTCCTGTGTCGCAGTTTTTGTGAGTATTGCGGATTAACTCTTCAGATGTTAAGGTAAAACAACAAGTTGATGAAATGAGGCTGCGTTTTCTCAAACAAGGGTACTCACCAAACACTATCAATCGGTGTATTAAAAAGACATATCAACGATTTTCAATGCAGTCGGTCTCTAATCGTGTGACGAAGAATCCAGACCGGTTGGTACATGTAACCACTTTCGATCATCTATTGTCAGCCTCTGGATAGATTTATAGGAAATACTGGCCTTTGGTCACTACTGATCCAGCACTAAAGATGTTGAAATGTCCACCGCCAATGGAAGCCTACAGAAGGGGGCCTAATCTAAGGCAAATTTTGATGTGCCCTATGATGCAACCACAAACGATGACCAGGTCCTGGCTTAATACCATGAAGGCTGGATGTTTTAAATGTGGTTCTTGCATCACTTGTCGGGCAATGATAAGTGGTGATACGTTTCCCCATCCACACAGTGGGAAAAAGATTAAAATTAGACATAAACTCCTTTGTACAATGGATCATGTAGTGTATTTCCTCACGTCTGTGTTGTCTATATTATATTGGAATGACCACCAGGCCCTTTCGAGAAAGGATGGCCGATCATCGGACTTCCATTCGAGTTGCCCTAGAGTCTAGAACAAATGATAAACCAGTCGCTAAACATTTTTTGAACCTTGGACATCAGGTCTCAACCTTGCGATGTATGCTAATTGATCATGTCCCAAAATTGATTAGAGGTGGTGATCGGGAATTAATACTTCGAAAACGGGAAGCACGATGGATTTATAATCTGAACACGACCGTTCCCTGCGGTTTAAATGAGAATAATCCGTTGAAAATATTCCAAAAATGATGGGGGTTTTTTCCCTGAAGCTTTAATTTCCTTCTAGCCAGTATATTTATATTGAATACTAATATGGAACACAGGGCCTGATTCAGAGCCGGACGCAATCAGCCATTCGCCCCGCAGCAGGTACGACCGTCCAAATGTCAAACCAAGCGCTCGCACGTGTGTTCACTCGTAGCGAGTCTTCCGCCCCATATTTCCACAACCCCCTCCTCTAGCTAACGAGCGTCCGAAATAGCGAGCGAACTACTCGTTTTTGGGTGAAGTGTTTGCTTGCACAAATACGACCAGAAGTAGGCCTGTCATTTGTCGATTGCCTTGTTTCTCCTTCGTCAAACATCTGTGAATCGATTGGTGCCAATCATTACCTTAATTTCAGAGCCGGACGCAATCAGCCATTCGCCCGTAGCAGGTACGACCGTCCAAATGTCAAACCAAGCGCTCGCACATGTGTTCACTCGTAGCGAGTCTTCCGCCCCTTATTTCCACAACCCCTCCTCTAGCTAACGAGCGTCCGAAATAACGAGCGAACTACTCGTTTTTGGGTGAAGTGTTCGCTCGCACAAATATGACCGGAAGTAGGCCTGTCATTTGTCGATTGCCTTGTTTCTCCTTCGTCAAACATCTGTGAATCGATTGGTGCCAATCATTACCTTAATTTACTTAATTGTTGGTCGAAAGTTTTCATCTTGTTTCTTTTTTGAATGTCAATAAACTTTATTGTTTGTTTTGTGTTCATTTTTGTCCGTAGAATCCATCCGCTTTTAATGGCAAACTTGTTTTTTTTCAATCCAAAGGCTGTTTGTTTGATTTTTAATAGCTTTTATTTTGGTTTATAATTTAGAAATTGTTTTATTTCCGGCTTGTTGCTAACGCATCCAAATGCAGCAAGCCAATCATAAGTCACATTATATTTTTAGGGGTTTTTCATATGACTCACACATTAACCAATAGAATTCTTCATGTTATTTAAGAAAGTATATTAGCCAATCAAAATTTAGGGGTCCCTGTAATAAAACGGATTTGTGTAAAAAAAAAACCATTGCCATCATGAGAGCCAGTGCTTTTACACGGCGTGAGCTGCTGGTGCTCACTAAAGTGCTGGATCGCCGAATAACCGACATGCCACCCCCCGTCACCAACCAACACAAGTGCCGGGCGTACGCGGAGGTGCTGCGCAGGCTGCAGGCCTTGGGATTTCAGAGGACCATCGGCCAATTAGAGCGCCGGTGGTCGGATTTACGCCGCCTGTCCCCACACCTGCTTGCGCATCTTCGGATGAGGATCCATCGGCGTAAGTGGATATTTGAATGTTTATATATTTATGACAATCTGTTGTTACTTTTTGTCTTTGCTAATGTAAATTTGCATTAATGCGTGTGCATGTGTGCAGTATGCGTTTTTTTCAGTCTAAATGAGACCTTGTTAATGTTGTTTGGTTTTTTTTTATATTTTCTTTTGGGTTAATGTTTTACATTTTAAATGTTTTTTGGTATACATATTTGCTAATATTACAAACTATACATCATTTAGGTCAGGAGCGGATCCATAGACGGAGTCGGAGGCCTGCCCGACCCGTCTCCCCAACTCCCACCATCTCCTCCCCTGCCCACTCCTCCCAAATTTCTCCACCCTCCCCTGACCTGGACATCCCTATTTCCCCTCCCTCTCCTGCTCCCCAAATCCAAATAACCCCTCCCTCCCCTGTCCTACCCATCCACATTCCCACACCATCCCGATGCACCCACTCCTGATTCCAACCCCTCCCCTTTATCCCCCCCGGACATTTCCCCACCTTCTTCGGCCATCCACTGGCCCACTTCTTTGGAGGAAGAGGATCTGGGCCAACTTGGCCCTGAACTTACAGGTATTTTGTATTTCATGTTTGCAATTATTGTGTTAAAATGTGCCCTATATGCATACACTGTGGTATCCCTGCTTACAATCTAAGGGCAGTCCATTGTTTTTGTTTTTTTATTTTGGGTTAAAGTTTTTTATTTTTTTATTTTGGGTGCTTATTTTTGAAAAATTTTGGGCAAAATTGAATCTTTAATTTTTTTTTTAATTCGATTTTTTTTTAAAGTTTTTTGGAGTTTGTTTTCCTAAATTTTGGCCAAATGTATTCATGTTTCATAACAAAATAAACTTTACAATAACCACATATGCCAGAGCCAAATACAAGTTTCATTGTGCTTTTGTAAATTTCTACACTAAAATCAATATACAAATTGTGTAAGGATTATTTAAGATCCCAAAGTGATTGTTCAAACCACTATTCTCATGTTCATGTTTTGTTAAGTTTTTTTTTGTGCCAAGTGGTAATTTAGGCAAATTGCATGTTACCACTATATTTTAGCACAAAAATTAGCATGGTATGTAAACTTTTTTAAGTGTAAATCATACTGTTTTTCTTTTATGTTTTCTTTTAAAAATTCACATTTAATTAATACACATATTTGTCTTTCAACAGACCCAAGGAGGCGCGATCTGGTAATTTTGGCCATATAATGGCGATGAGGGGCCATTTGGTCCAGCTGCTGGTCTCAATGGACCATTTAATTGTTTTTTTGTGCAATTACATTTTTATGTTATTTTATTTTGTTAATAAAAGCTGTTTATTTAAACAAATATCATTTATTGACTCAAACATTAGCTCACAAGGTCAATCAATGTGTTTTTTTTTTTTTTTTAAACATTTGGGTTTATGGAATTTGCATATGAAAATGCACACAATATGGCAGACTAAATTTTTGGAGTAAGTATTCTTTAAAAATGTAACTTTAAAAAACAAAGGGCCTGATTCAGACCCACTCGCGAGCGGCTGTCCGCTCGCAAGTGGGTCGATGTTCTGCACTGAGCATGCGCACGATGGAGGGAGCTCCGTCGTGCGCATGCACCAGACGCGACGAGCGAAGGACTTTCCTTCACTCGTTGTGTCTGATCAAAGGGGGCGTGCTGTCGATGTTGATTGACAGCATGCCCCCTTTGGTGGGCGTGCCGGGGGTGTGCCTCCCTGACGGGGGGGTTCCTAAGGGAACGCCTCCCGTCAGAAGCCAGCCCACTGACATCACTAGTGATGTCAGTGGGAGTGATTTTGGCTCTGATAGAGCCAAAATCACTCCGGGCCTTGCGGTTGAAAACCTCAACCGCAGGCTCCGGCTCGCAGTTTCGATGGTCGCGATGGTCAAGACCATCGCGGCCATCAAACTGCATGCTCGTACAGGCTGTGGGTGGTGACCCACAGCTATATGAGCGTCCAGGAGGACGCTCCATAGTTATGGAGGCCGGCCCTGATTCAGAGCGTGCGCTCTGCTCAGAGCGTACGGCTCTGAATGAGGGCCAAAGAGTGGTTTCCAAGACTTTAAAGACATATTTTAACATTCAACTAATTGGGACAATTGACATTAACTCCATAATGTTTTGCTAAAATACCCTTATGTAATTATTTAAGTTAGTCACAATTATCCATGCAACTCCCAAAATAGGAAAATAAAGACGAAAAAAGGTAGGGCAAACTATACAAACATGTTGTTAATTGTTATTTTGTTTTAAAAATTTATAAAAAATAAAACTTTAAATAAAAAAAAACACTTGGAAATTAAGTTAAAAGGTACTGTCCATTTGCTGGTTTTTCATGTAAAAAAACCCCGAATAAATATAAAATTTGTTTATTACACAATATCTCACAATAAAAAACAAATACACACAAATATTTGAACAAAAAAATCAAGAACTGGTTGAAGATGGTGCATGCCAACATGTTGTCCAAAATCAGGTAAGAAACACATTTGTCCAGGTGTAAAGGTCATTTGTGAGTCATTAATGTCACAGGCGATCAATTTCAGGAAGAAGCTTGTTGTTTGGATTTTGCAAAAAAAAAAAGGTTAAAATTCGAAACATAGGATAGTAAACACATAATTCTCATTCTTCACAATGTCAACAAATGTAAAACAAAGGAAATTCAAATACCTGAAAAAGCGTGTAACTACCTCATCACGTATGGCCCCCTGACACTCTCCTCCGACCAACCTCGAGGGGGCCATCCTCAGGCAAGGCATCCTCTGGCTGCATTGGGACACCACTCCTTATGACGATGTAGTGAAATATCCCACACAGGACCACAATTTTGGAAACCATAGCCGGCAAATACATGAGGTCGCCACCAGAGCGGTGGAGGCATCGAAATTGGCCTTTTAAAAGGCCAATACAATGCTCCACCACCTGCCTGGTAGCAGTAAGTGTGGAATTATATTGACTTTGTGGCCCTGGTGTAGTAACCAAATAAGGAGTGAGCAGCCAGGGCGTGCAAGGGTAACCACTGTCTCCTGTGAAAATAAAAAAACATTCAGTACCATTTCTAAGTCAACAGTGTTTGCTTTAAAAATTAGGGATACCAATTACCCAGAAGCCACGCATCACCAGCTTGTAGGGTGTTTCATTTGTGCCAAAGCCCTGATTGCCGGATGACAAATGAATCATGTGCACTTCCTGGAAATTTGGCATTCAGGGACAGGATCTGGAGGGAGGCATCACATACCACCATTACATTCATTGAATGGAAATGTTTGCGGTTCCTAAATATTGCCTCCAGTGCTGCTGGAGGCTGAAGTGGTATGTGAGTGCCGTCCACAACCCCTATGATGTGTGGGAAGCCTGAAATTTAAAAAAATTTCTGCTTCACCACATTAAGGGAACCCATATCCAATGGCATATTAATAAAATGATGGAGGTGCTTAAAGAGTGCATCCATTACCACCCTCAGGATCCTTGAAATGGAGGATTGGGAAATGCCAGCAACGATCCCAACTGTGGTCTGGAAGGATCCTGAGGCGTAAAAATGTAACACCGACATTAACTGCGTAAGTGGTGGTATTGCTGTTGGATTGTTAATTTGCCTTTCAAGATCACTCTCTATTAATGAAAGAGTGTCTAGGATGATTTGAGGTGGTAGGCGATAACGCCGTAAAACCACATCATCAGGCATTCCAAAAAGGGTGACACATGTTCTAAATATCTGGGGCCTTGTACGCCTACGATGCCTACGCCTAGGAGGATGTTCAGGTTGGTCGGGGTCGTGGACCATCGCCACTATAATTCGCCCAACATCAATCTGAAATGTTAGACAATGTAGTTATTTTTACAACATTTAAAAATGAGAAAATATAGTTATCTTTTTTACACATTAAGAAGAATCTTACAGGGTAAGGCAGTGACATCTTGAAGTAAACCTACGCATTAGATTTACCATAAAAAGAATGTTAAAATTAACACAAACTAAAGACAGGCTAAGGCAAAAATATAAAGAATGCATGCACTACACAGATGATGTTGTTATTGTATGTTTTTATTAAAAAATTCCAATGTACGCTAACGCCATACACAGGAGATGTGCAAAATATACGCGAATAGAGGATACAAAATACCGCTAAATGGTACGCTAACGCCACAGACAGGAGATGTGCAAAATATACACGAATAGAGGATACAAAATACTGCTAAATGGTACGCTAACGCCACAGACAGGAGATGTGCAAAATATACACGAATAGAGGATACAAAATACCGCTAAATGGTATGCTAACGCCACAGACAGGAGATGTGCAAAATATACGCAATACATTTTGCATTTTTGATGGCCAAATAATCATTTGGCCCAAAAAAAAAAATGCATAGTGTGACCCCTTACAAAAACATGATACATTTTTAAAATAAACAGGGTCTAATGTATGTCAAGAAACACTTACCGCACAAAGACGATTCCCAAAATATAAACGCAGTCCACAAGACGAAAGGAGAGGAAAAAAAAATCACTAAAATAAAAAAAAAGTATTTAAACATTAAAAAAAAAAAAAAAAAAAGTTTAAATCGACCCAAAAAGCGAACCACCAAACTTACCTCAACACAAAAAAAAAGGCTTAGTAAAAAAACGCAAAAATGCGAAAAAAATAAAAATAAAAATCGACAACTCCCACCAAATCCAACCAACTACTTCACAAACCACTACTCCGCACCTATCACAACCTCCAACCACTTCAATCAACCCACCCCAAAACAAGGCCACAAAAAAGCCTTAAATAGACCTAACTTTCCCGCTCAAATCAATGACGCACAATAGATGCGCCCGTATAATGCACACGCATCTATAAAAACGTCACAAGAGGCCACAATGGGTCTGCTGAATTCAAGGGTTTAATCATGTCCACTGAACAGCAGCAAAGCCAAAATCCAGGACCGCACAGTAAGTAGCTCCAAATTTAAAGTTACCACACAAATAAAAAAATAATAATATTTTTTTATTTTGTAAGGTGTTGAGACTGACAATGAGGAGGCTGCGGGGCCTAGTACCCAGGCCAGGGCCAAACGAAAAAGGCAGCCGCAATTCACGAAAGGAGATGGAGGCTTTGGTGCAAAAGTGCGTGGATAACCTGGCACAGGCACCCCGAAATATGGGTGCAACCCAGAGATGGAAACTGTGGGAAATAGCCAGTGCTGTCAATGGGGTTGGTGATTTTGTCCGTTCAACCAAAGAGGTCAAACGCCGGTATGTAAATGCTGTAACCTATTTCCAAAATTCTAAAAACTTAGTTAAAAAACTAAACATACATTTTTAAACAACAGATGGAGCGACTTCAAATATCGGCTAAAACAAAAACTGGATAGTGCTAGGCATGCAGGGGGGACAGGTGGTGGGTCAACCCCTGTGTCATTGGAGTTAACAGATTTGGAGGAGCTGGCACAGGGGTGTGTGCAGGAAGAGGTGTTTGGCATGTCCAACATGGACACAGACATGCCAGACTTTGCGGCTCCACATGTTGCTGCAGGTAATTTAGTTATAAATGTTTGAACAACTTGTTTAAATACAAAGACAAATGTACTAATATTTTTATGATCTCTCTTTTTCACACAGGCACAGAAGAGGACGAGTCTGCTCCAGAACTGAGGTTTGACCGCAGTAGATCTGCTGGCTCCGCAGGGGAGGAAGCAGTATTTCCAGCTGGGGACCCTGTGGCGTACAGTCCAGGGCCTTCCCCCTCGCAGGCAGTGGCCCTTCTCACAGATCTCAATGATAAAACGGATAAAAACACAGAGATTCTGATGAGGATGGACACCAATCTGCTACGGGTGGCGAACACCCTGGAGGCAAATGCTGCAGCCAATGTCAGAATAGCTAATGCCCTGGAGCAGCTCGTCCGCCTGCGCATGTTGGAGCCGGCCTCCCTTCCTGCTGGAACATCAGGGCCCTCCACCTCTGGCGCAACATCGGCCATCCCTCCAAATGTGCCTAGCCCTATGCCTAGCACAGAGGAAACACCAGCTACCTCTGCCCAGGCACGTGGTACAACCAGACAGACAAAGTCATGCTCCCTCCAACATCAAGCCAAGCGGGGGAGAAGGCATTGACAGCACTGGCTAATTTCCCCAAATTCCATCTCTGTGTTTGCCCCATATTTTTACTACACCAAACCTCCCTCTCCTTTCTTGTGAATTGTTTTTTTTTTACATGAATTTATTTTTGGGATGTAAAAAAAAAAAAAAAAAATTTGGCTGAAAAAAAAGCCACATTTCTAACAAAATGTGAACATTTAATTTTTGAGAAATAAAAATCCCTTAAAAAAAAATGTGTGTCAAAATCATTAGCAAATGGCTAAAAGGGACTGGAACAAACATAATTAAATACATAACAGAGGTCATATACTTAAAAAAAATTTTAAATCCAAAAAACATAAGGTAACAGGTAGGTAAACAATAACACAAGCAAAGCAATTAATAGCTGATTGTCTTTCTGTATTGTAACCAAAACGTAAAAAAATTTACATACAAAAAAAATGTGTTGGGCTTTTTAAAAACAAAATAAATCTGACAACAACATGCATACGGAATATAGCAAAAAAATCAAGCATTTTTACCTTTATTTAAACATTTATTTTGTGATTGCTGTGATTACAAAACACAAACAAATAGGAACACAACATGCGTTCCAAATTTAGCTAATAAATCATGGCCATTGAAAATCACCTTCTCGCAAGTGATCCAATTATTAAGTGATTGGTCTTGTGCCTTGTAAAGGAGAATAGCAAAACATCGATTCGCTAAGGGAGCTACGAAGAGACCATCGTCTTTGCGAGATTCAATACCCTATCACAAGCTGAACGAGCAGTCATAATGGAAACTGGATCACACAGTGACGTATCCAAAATAGTGTCCAAATTGGACGTTCGCACAAGATAATACATGTACGCCCAAAAAACGGCTTGCCACGCCTGCGTTTTCTCATCTCCACCCCGTTACCACCCATAAACGAAACATTCTGTCAATCAAATGACATAGGTCACTCCCTGTTCGCTGTGTATACGAGCGAACGAAAAATGACCACAATGATCCGGCCGCACATGCGCAATGAGAAACGGACGCATGCGTGGTTTAAAACAATCGAATGCGTACGAGCGAACGGCTGATTGCGTCTGGCTCTGAATCAGGCCCACAATGTATTCATGGTTTGTTGCTATGCTGATTTTCATTTTAATTTTGGTTATGCTATTAAGCTATATTTTTTTTATATATTTTCTCTTTTATGTATGTTTTATAGACTGTGGAATTCTTTAATTTTTTTTATTTATTTTTTATTATTTTCACTTTAGTGAATATTTTCTTTTTTCACTATATTGGTGTTTAATTTTATGTTGTATTTTTTATAATATTGTGTTTAAACGCGGGTTTGTGAAAACTATGGTACACACTATATGAGCCCCTTAAATCTGGTTTCATGGATCAATAGTTTAATTATGCAGCTGCTGTGTAGAAAAATATTTATGATATATTATTGTTTATTGCACATGTTCCCTGAATAACTAGATGGCAGGACACCCATTGGTATTTTTAGATTTGGCAGTCGCCTGGTTGGCCAGTTTGATATGTTGCTTAGCAACAGTAAATGAGCCTCAGTGTGCGCTGATAGTTTTGGTGATGCGATACTTATGTAAGTTGCCTGATTCGTTAGCCTTAAGGAGGGTGTCTACTACCCGACTGAGCGATGGCGGTGTCGTTATCGTTCAGTCGTTTACCGCACTGCGGGGTGCCCACGCTGGGCGATGTGTAGCTCAGTGTGGGCACGGTCGGTCATCTGCAGACATGCTGAGCCTGACGATGTCATCGGGTTGACCAGCATGTTTGAACGATGATAGATGTCTAAAAGACCAAATTATTAAACAATGTTCAAATGATTATCGAACAATTTTATCGTTAAATTTTGTCGTCTAGTGGATACCCCCCTTTATAGTTTATTCAGCTACAGATCCATGATGATGGTTGTGCTGTTATTCGATTGGCTACCAAGATGTATTGCCAAGTGGTACTATTATATGAGCATGGCTACAGAGCGTGCAGACTCTTCCGGATATGTGACACGCATGCAAGCCACTTGATTGGTTGCCTAGTTACACAGCCATATGAGTGTCTGACGTGTGTGGACACTTCCGGGTTCGGTGTTTTTCCTAACGATGCAGCCTTGTGGTAACACACGTGGTGTGTCATTAGCTGCTATTGTGACAGCGCTCCTAATGCCAATGGGTAGGTGTTCTTTGTTCCTGCCCTCTCAGCTAACGGGTGTGTGCATACATTGTTGTAGAGTGTGATGCAGTACTTCAGGTGAATTTCATTATAATTAGTGTAATTGAACTAATGCTGATCCTCCAGGTTTTATAAGTGAGCTCATGGGGTATAACCAGTATGCCTTTTGTCAACATGCTGGATATTTGTCAGTGCTGATGTGTCTTGATAATGACCCTTAGGGGTCGATACGTCGACTATATTGATGGTGGAATATCATTATTTGAATAAATCCAATTGAATCACAACAGCGCCATCCCGGCAACAGTGAAAATCCCGATCGTCGCGAGGTAAATAACCTAATCTCCCCCCTAACCCTCCCTTAGCGGTGCCGAACCCTAACCTCCCCCCCATGTGCCTAACCCTAATTCCCCCTCTAAGTACCTAAACCTAACCCCCCTAAGTCCCCCAGGGGGGTGCCTAACCCTCTCTTCCCCTAGCCTAACCCTAAACTCCCAGGGGGTGCCTAACCCTAAGTCCCCCTGGGAACCCTAAACCTAACCCCCCCCCCCCATGGCTGTCCACGCCCGGCGTCCGGCTTACCTTCGATCAGTAAGCTGGGTGTCGGACTCCCGGCATAGGTAAAATGACAGGCGTCGGGATTCCGTCCATCGGCTTCCCGACTGCTTCCCATATATAGGTGTGGGTGTATGCATATACTGTATAAACACACAGTATATGTCAATTTTATCTATATATATATATATACACTCACACATATATTTTTAAAACTTGATATTCCAACAATTTGACATTTTAAGGCAAATGTAATAAACACACACGCACATATATATATATACACAATCACACAGGATATATGTATATATAGCTATATATATTATATAGCAATATATATACTGTGTATGTATAGATATATATATAATATATATGTGGGCTACCTGCCTGTCAGCTCTGTAGCTCAGCTCATGATAACTGCAGCGCTGAGCCTGAGCTATATCATGGGGAAGGCTTAGGGCGAAAGAGCCCCTGGCACTGAGAATCTTCTCTATGCAGCAGCCTCGGCTTCAGACAGTCAAACTCTCGCGAGTCATCTCGCGAGACTTTGACTGTTCGAGCCGAGGCTGCAGCACATAGAGAAGATATTCAGTGGCTGGCTCTGACTATTGAAGCTCCTCAGCGGCTGCTGTTTATGGAGCCACCGGAGAGGACCAGAGCGGAGACAGCTAAATGCTGTTCTCCAATTTAATGTGTGTAGCAGTGGCATGCCTGGGGACAGTGTAGGGGCCGCCTATGTGTGGGGGCCCCAGGACGACCGCCCCTAACGCCCCGCCTATAATCCCGCCCTGCTTACAGTGTACCAACAATGCTAGGCTGCAACTTTTACAGCACAGGAATTGGTTTTACAAAGGTACAAAGTTGCAGATAAAGCACATGGGAACTTGGCATGAGGAAAATCTACGGCTGCTCACATTGGAGCCCTTTTTACTTGGGCACAAGGTAGATGTTATTGCATATGTGGATATTTTTAAATATGTTGGAATTAAATCATGGAGACTTCCTCATAGGCAAACGCAGGGGGGGTTTCCGGTTGCCTGGAAACCCCCCTCCCCAGCCCACACCATGACCACAATAGAAATATAGAATTTTACTAGTGCTGCATGTGCTTCTCAGTATCACAAATTAAATAATTAACACCAGCCTGTGGATCTTTTAACATACATCTGTGCACCAACTAGGAGATCTGGAAAACATGCTCTGTAAGGGGTGCACTGCTATAGACCATCAATATGGTTAATTATTAATACCATATAATAATACACTATCCAGTGCATGACGATACCAATATGTACATATATGCCCAGGGTAGTGCTGGGTTCTTCTGCTGCTCCCCCAGACACCCGGACTTGCTCCAATGCTCTGGAATGGAGCCCACATCTGAAATAAAAACATTCAGCTCATATACAATGGCTTACTGTTATCACTGGTCCTGTATATGCTGGAATTATCATGACACGCTATACACTATGTATGACACATATTAAAGCTGGTTAAGTGCTAATTATGCCCTCTTCATGGACTGGGCACACTTGCTCTAAAGTCAAGCATTTGGAAACCCCCCTCTAGAAATCCTGCGTTTGCCACTGTTCCTATATTACTTTTTGTGGCCAATGAAGATTAGAATTTGCGCCTACAATTATCGCTGATGACACAACACACAAAAGTGTTTGATGTCAGTAATTTACTGGGTTGTTTCTTCTCGGAACTGAACCTGCTGCAACGTATGCATAGTACAGCATAGAGGACCTCATTCCGTGACGGTCGTTGCGGCCGCACGGTCGTACGCCACCGATGTTCGCTAAACTGCAAATGTGTAAAGTTTGCAATGCGCGTGCGCAAACTAGCTGCTACGATCAGAAATTTCTCTCTACTTGAACACAGCCAGGTCGGTAGTTTGAGTGACAGAATGAGGCGTTTGTGGGTGGTAACAGGGGAAGGTGCTTGAAAACGGGAGAGTGGAGATCCGAACGCAGGCGTGCCTAATTATGTGAACGGCATTTTATGGGAGTGCATAATTAACAAAGTAGTGTCATGGCACACATGACATGGGTGGTTTGTACACTGACCTGATCGTAGTGCTTAAGAAAGGGTATGGGCAACCTTAAGCTCTACGACCAGTTCCAATGGTTACCGATGGTCTCGATTAATCCTCATATGGCAGGAGATGACGTGTAATGCGTACGAGAAGGGGGCGTATTTTTTGTCTAATGGCCGCATCCTCCCCTTGGTCGGCCAGCTAACAATCCAATCGTTAAGGACGCAACTTGCGAGTGCATCATTTGCATATCCGCAACGACCGACTCTGAATGAGGTCCAGAGTGTGTAATATAGTCATATGTTAAGGAAATTATTTTATAACACACATGTGACTGTGCTATCAGAGCTTTGTAATGGTCTCTTACTCATTTTTGATCTCTAAGGAACTGCACACGCATTTCTGTTCACACTCCCATCATTACTCTATTAAACCTTCTATCGGATGAGCTGTGTCATGTGTGTAAAACTGTAAACCACTTACCCTTACTAAAGTAAATAAAGACACAGATGTAGATTTGGCAGATAACTTGATGGCGAATTATTGGAGCAATAATTATTTATTATTTATTTAAGGATGTATGGTGGCAAAGAAAGGACGGCCAGAAATCAGCCAATTCTGCAATGCCCACACATAAACAACAACAGGCATAGCAGGCGTATATCGCCCAGAGTGCATAAACATAACAATATAAACCATATAAGCAACAAAAGGCCCTAAATGGGCCTCTACCTTGACTACCCACCTGTTTGGGTGATGATACGGCCCCCGTTAGGTTGGTACAGCCAACTACCAGTCAACGAAGGGCGCACACCTCAACTAAATAATTGCACCTGGACTGGTGACCTGCCGTTCTTTCCCGCCACAGCAAGGTTCTGCTTAAAGAACTGCCGCACCGCCACCATACAAAGGACTACCCCAATAACACCAACTCCCTAAATAGATCCTCAACAATGACAAACCCTCCTCCATTTAATGGACCCCGTCAGCCCTATACAGATAACTGAAACGAAATTGAATACCCATATGGAGAATGACATGGCCATCTTTGGCCACCACAAATTTAGCTACAGCAAAATTACGTTTTTTACGAGCCTTGTCTATAGCAGGAAAATTCCTAACCCTGTGCCACATTTGGCGAGGTACAATGAAAGACCAAATGAGTTTATACGAGCGCCAGGCAGACAGCACCCTCACCAAATCATTGATTATATCAACTCGCAATTCAAAGTGGACCTCTGCCCCAAGTCGTGAGGAATGAAGAATGAGTGAGGATGGACCGGAGGAGGTGTGGGGCGGATGGGCAACCGCAAGTAATACGGCTGGGAGGCTGGGACTCTTCATCTATATGTCACACGCTCACACAGCAAACAGCAAACAGGGTGAGCTGCACACAAACAAACTGTAGCTGTTAAGCCAACGGACAGGGATGGCGGTTACTATGTCATGGATACAGGGCTAATCATTAGAAGCTGGCAGACTAGCAGTGTCCAATGAGATCGAGTCTGCATTTTGAACTTGATCTTATTGGCCAGTGCTCATCTGCAGGATCTAATGATTAGCCACAGTCCTGGAGCTGTTGTAATTGGCCTAAGCTGCTTTGCCATTCTATGTACAGGATAGGAGAAGACAGGGACTGCAGGGGGAAAAGGGGGGGTGACAGGTGAGGAGGAAGCATTAGCCAGAACAGAGAGAGTGTAAGTGGAGGGGGAGAGGAGAAATATAACAATAAAAGGGAATATGAGGGCAAGCTAGGAGAGAATAGACAGATAAGGGAAAGAGCAGGAGATAAAGCTAAAGCATGGAGGAGAGAGCACATGGGACATAGGAGAGCGGGGGGTATTTCTGTTTGGTTGGGGGATTTGGAATGAGAGTCCTGGATGGATATACAGTACATGCAGCCACTGGCGTAATAATACAGAACCTCCAGACCGAGTTCAGCAAAAGACAGAATTGGATCAGCCATTGGCTTCGGAACCCCTGCAGCCAACTGTTTTGAAGTTATTGTTTGTGTGAGTGTATACATTTAGTTGAAATGTTTTATTTGATTTCACAGTGTATGTATGTATGTATATGAGGAGAGAAGTCAGGACTAATTCCCCTAAAATACAAGTCTAGATCCGCCCCTGATGTCACCTCATACCTCTGGAACCTATCCAACGGACCTTAGCTGAATGCTCAAAGACCAGTGCTCGATCTGAAGCCATAAACCTAGAAGCCCATAAAAAAATATGAGTGGCCTATTACCCAATGTCCTGTACATCAAAGAGCAACCCTAAAAGTAGAGGAAAAGCAATAAAGAAAAAACATTAGTGAATGTCATAAAAACAATAACATTTATGGTGAATTATTGAGGATCTGATATTAAATTAGTGAGTATCTGCCAAAAAGAAAAATTCACTATTGGTTGCCAACTTTACTAATTAAAGTGGCTAAGACAAACAAAAAGACACAAAGGGAAAGAGTGGGTGGGGGGGAATTGGGAAAAAGGTGAACTCGGCAAGAGGTAAAATAAAAACCTGCTGAGGGATAGACCTAATTGATTGAAAATAGCCGAATTAGTCCGTCAGTTCAGGCAAAAATTGTAAAATCCCTCAAGACTCTCATTGCCAGCAATGGCGAGTAGCTAATCCCGAGTAGGATGTAAAAGGGTAACAGACAAGACAGGACAAGACATGAGACAGGACAAAACAAGACAAGACATAGACAAAAATGGCACAGTGACCAAGAACATGACTATAAACATAACAATCTCATACTGCGACATGACTTTAAACAAGTGCCCTTTAACGACTGGGCCTAATGTAACTTTTATAGCTATCCAATTTCCATCATCCCAGGGCCTTAATTTCCGACACCAAGAAACCCGCAGCTGCTGCTGAAGTTGCAGTGCCGAACCTAAAACAGTGGTTCCAAAGTCCTGAGGTGAGAAGCCTAATCCTGACACACAATGCTTCAAAAACCAGCCAAACTGGTACTTTGTAAGCGGAGTCCTGTCCATATGCATCAGCCATGAACCAGGAACATCCGGCCGCAATAATGTGTAGCTAGTGACACAGGGCAGATCTGTTCATCCCTAGAAGGACCCAACGAGATCCACCTACCCCTACCAGCTTGGTCGGTCTTCGACCACCGTATCCTACAGAGAACAGACCTCTCAAGATGAGGGCATCCGAGCTGAGCATGGTGGCATCAACCCATTTGCAAGATGCCACCAGCTCTGATACTCGCAAAGCGCCGTGAAATGCCACTGAAAATGCCACTTGAATCAGAACTGACTCGTATGCAGTAAAACACCCCTTTGGGGTGCTCACCAAAGAGCGCACCACAAAAACCCTAGATCTGCCAGCCAAACGGAGACTCCATATAAAAGAAAGAATTGAACGATGCTGACTCTTACCTGCCTGGCTGCTGCTATGGGAATAATCTCCCCATTCATTCCATGCCTGACGATATGCTCGCAACGTGGTGGGGGCTAGAGACTGTTTTGATAAGCCCTCCACCCTCCATGCCGGCTCGATCACCTGCCAAACATAAGAGGGGCAAAGCACAGCATCAGCACCAGGAGCCAAAGATCGGAATCTAGCCCACTGGAAACGTGATAACGCATTGGGATTTCTCATTCTCCACCCCCAGTACGTGTCTTGCCTTAAACATGACGTTACAGCGCAAACATGTCAGAACCGGCTGCGCTAGCTAGTGCAAAGCCAGCAGGGAAGCCGCGTGTTGCTGGTTGATCGCGTACACCATGCCCAGGTTGTCACACCTGATCACAATGCTGCGATTGCGCAACCGGTCCCACCAGATTTCCAAGGTAACCATTATGGGAAAGAGTTTGAGAAGGAGCAAGTGCTTAGTCAAACCCTTTCCCACCCATTCCTGTGGCCAACGTCCAACACACCAGGTGCCATCGAGGTAGCACCCGAACCCTGTGGTGCCTGCTGAATCGGTAAACAGCTGCAGTTGCAAACTGTCAGCGGCTGGAGACATCCACAACCGAACGCCATTAATATCCTGTAGAAACGAGACCCAGACAGACAGGTCCCGCTCAATCTCTGGGGATAAACATAACAAATGTCTCGGCTTAGTGAGTTCAGCTATGGCCCTTTCCAACTTACGCTAAAAAACTCTGCCCATTGGTATAACCTTACAGGCAAAGTTTAACAGGCCCAGGAGGGAATTTTACTGGAAGCCGTGCACTCCGCTATGGCATTGCCCAACTTGTCCACCTTATCGTGAGGAAGGCAACAAGAACCCACCAAGATATCAATCTCGATCCCAAGGAATGACAAGCAAGAGGAAGGGCCCTCAGTTTAGTTCGCAGCAACGGGAACTCCAAAATGAAAAAACAGCGCTTGCCATGAAAACAAAAGATTACAGCATCCGTCTGAACCGGAAGGGCCAACACATAGAAAGTCATCGAGATAGTGGGCTATCCCATGACCACCGCAAGAAAATTCCACGCATCAGTGTAGGAAGGTGCTAAATCGCTCAAAAATTGCACAGGACACAGAATACCCCATAGGCAAACATTTGTATATGTACTATCCGCTGTCCATGCGAAAACCCATACACCGGAATGACTCCGGGTGCAAAGGAAGTAGACGAAATGCTGATTCAACATCTATCTTAGTTATCAGTGCGCCCAGACCATAACATCTAATCATGTCCAAAGCATCGTCAAAAGACTAGTATACCACCGAGACAACCTCAACTGGTATGGCATCATTAACTGACGAACCTGGCGGATAAGACAGATGCTGAATGAGCCTGTATTTTCCAGGAATTTTCTTGGGAACCACTCCCACCGGGGAAATAATATGAGATATGGTAAGAACTTACCCTTGTTATCTCTATTTCTACGAAGTCCATAGGGTTCCACAGGATACCTTGGGGGGGGTATAGGTGTGACGTCAGTCGCAGGGCACCAAAGAGTTAAGCTTTCAGCCTCCCAGGATGCACTAGGTCCCCCTCCTATACCCCGCCCCCGGGCCAAGGCACCTCAGTTAGTTACCAAGCCATAGGCCGGAGGAGGAGAAGGAAGAGAGAGAACAAAGATCTGGACACATACAAGAATCACATTCTCACCAGAGGGAGACGGAAAACCGGTGACCAGAGCAAAGCCCATCTGCAGCACAGGTGCGACAGTCCTGTGGAACCCTATGGACTTCGTAGAAATAGAGATAACAAGGGTAAGTTCTTACCATATCTCATATTTTCTACTTCAGGGTCCATAGGGTATCCACAGGATACCTTGGGGATGTCCCAAAGCAGTATCCTTTAAGGGTGGGGACGCTCCTGTGCAGAAAGGAGAATCCGCCGCCCGAAGGAAGCATCCTGAGAGGCGAAGGTGTCAAACCTGTAATACCTCACGAAGGTATGGACAGAAGACCACGTAGCAGCCTTGCAGATCTGAACTGCCGAGGCACCACGTCGAGCTGCCCACGAAGGACCCACAGACCTAGTGGAATGAGCCTTCAGAGAAGGAGGGACCGGTAGGCCTTCATGAAGATAAGCTTCAGAAATAGCCATACGGATCCAGGCTGCCAAAGTTTGCTTTGAAGCAGGCCAACCCTTTTTACGGAAGCCATAGAGGACAAACAAAGCGTCCGACTTCCTAAACGAAGAAGTGCGGTCAACATAAGTCCTTAAGGCCCGCACAACATCCAAAGAGGCCTCACCCACGGAAAGACCCGGTGAGTTAAAGGCCGGAACAACTATTTCCTCGTTAACATGAAACTGGGATACAACTTTGGGAAGAAACTCGGGCCGAGTGCGGAGCACTGCCCTGTTCCCATAAAAAACCAAGAAAGGGGGTCTACAAGAAAAAGCCCCTAACTCAGAAACACGTCTGGCCGAAGCAATGGGCAGAAGGAAAACAGTCTTAGCTGTTAGCCATTTAAGATCCACTGAGCCCAGTGGTTCAAACGGCGGTCCTTGGAGAGCCCTCAGGACCACAGCCAAATCCCAAGGCGCCACAGGTGGAACAAAGGGCGGCTGAATGCGGAGAACACCCTGCATAAAGGTGCGCACATCCGGGATTGTAGCAATCCTACGGTGAAACCAGACAGATAGGGCCGAAACCTGTACCTTCAAAGAAGCAAGGCGAAGCCCATGATCTAGTCCCGCTTGCAGGAAGGCGAGAATCCGAGACAGACGAAACTCCCGCGGTGCATAACCTCTCGGTCGACACCACTGGAAGAACGTATGCCACACGCGATGGTATATCCTCGCGGAAGACGGTTTCCGAGCTCGTAACATGGTACGCACCACAGAGCTGGAAAACCCCCGGGACCTCAGCATGGTCGTCTCAACAGCCACGCCGTCAAAGACAGCCGAGTCAGGTCCGGGTGAAGGCAAGGACCCTGAGACAGAAGGTCCGGTCGTAGCGGCAACCGCAGAGGACTGTCCACGGACAGACCCTGAAGGTCTGAGAACCAGTGCCGTCTGGGCCACGCGGGAGCTATCAACAGGAGCGTCCCTCCTTCCTGTTTGAATTTCCGGATTACCCGTGGAAGAAGGGAGACCGGAGGGAACAGGTATGCGAACCGGAACGTCCACCGGACGGACAGAGCATCCACCAGAGACGCCCCTTCGTCTCTTGTGCGAGACCCGTACACCGGCAACTTGTTGTTGTGCCGGGACGCCATGAGGTCGATTTCTGGAAGACCCCACCTGTCCACCAGTAGTTGAAAAACGTCCGGGTGCAGGGACCATTCCCCCGGATGAACGTCCTGGCGACTTAGAAAGTCCGCCTCCCAATTTAGCACTCCCGGGATGAAGACCGCTGATATGGCCGGAAGATTGCGCTCCGCCCAAACCAGGATCCGAGAGACCTCTACGAGAGCCGCCCGACTGCGAGTTCCTCCTTGCCTGTTTATGTAGGCCACGGTGGTAGCGTTGTCCGACTGGACCTGCACCGGGCGACCCTGGAGAAACCGCTGTGCCTGCTGGAGAGCATTGAAGACCGCACGGAGTTCCAAGATATTTATTGGAAGCTCCGCTTCTGTCGGCGTCCACCTGCCCTGGAACAAGTGTGGACCCGAAACTGCTCCCCAGCCCCGAAGACTGGCGTCCGTTGTCAACAGGACCCAATTTGGAACCCAGAACGGACGTCCCTTGTTGAGGTGGGTCGTCTGTAACCACCACGCAAGGGACAGGCGAACCTCCTGGGTGAACACAATCGTCCGGGACTTCAGAGACTGAGGCAGCCCGTTCCACTTGGACAGGATCAGGTGCTGCAGAGGTCTGGAGTGAAACTGGGCGTATTCCACCATGTCGAACACCGACACCATGGAGCCCAGTAACCTCATCGCCGAGTGTAAGGACACCCGGCGGCTGTGCAGGCAACTGCGCACCCTTGACTGTAAAGCAGAGATCTTGTCCTCCGTCACGAAGATCCTTTGCTGTCCCGAGTCCAATAAGGCTCCAAGATGCAGAATCCTCCGAGACGGGATTAGAGTGGACTTCTGCCAGTTGATTAGCCAGCCATGCCGTTGCAGCAGTGCAATGGTCAGGTCCAAGTGGCGTAAAAGGAGCTCTGGAGATCCTGCCACCAATAACAGGTCGTCCAAATACGGCAACATGCGGACTCCCTGCAGCCGCAGAAAAGCCGCCATGACCGCCATCACCTTGGTGAAAACACGTGGTGCTGTTGCCAGGCCAAAAGGTAACGCCCGAAACTGGAAGTGGTCGCTGCGGATTGCAAACCTGAGGAACTGTTGATGGCGCAAAAGAATAGGGACATGCAGGTAAGCGTCCTGTATGTCCAATGACACCAAGTAGTCCCCAGGTTCCAGCGCCAGAATGATGGACCGTAGGGTCTCCATCCGAAACTTCGGGACCCGCAAAGACTTGTTGAGTGCTTTGAGGTTGAGAATCGAACGATATGACCTATTGGGTTTCTGTACCAAAAATAGATTTGAATAGAAACCCTGGCCCCTCTGGGAGAATGGAACAGCCACTATAACTCCAGCCTGGAGCATAGTGTGCAATACCTTCCGCAGCTCCGTAGCCTTGTTCCGGTCTGATGGGAGACCCGTGGTGAAGAAGCGAGCCGGGGGTCTGTGCCGGAAGGAGAGGGCGTATCCGTGGGAAACCACCTCCAGAACCCAAGTGTCTGTCGTAGTGGTCGACCAACACTGGGCGAACTGTAGCAGGCGGCCTCCCACCCTGGGATCCCCCAAAGGGAGGCCCGGACCGTCAGGCCGCAGGCTTGTCATCTGGCTTGGGGGCCGGACATCTGGTACTCCATGCCTGCTTCCGGGGCTTGACCGATTTCTTAGGGCCAGCCTGTCGAGGAAACGACTGTGGTTTGGGCCTGTCCTGGGCCCTAGATGACCAAAAGGACGATGGTCCCGAACCAGAAGGAGCAGCGGCCGACGGGAGACAAGCAGATTTGGCTGCCGCCAGCGTGGCCACAATCTTATCCAGATCCGGACCGAAGAGAACTTCTCCGGTAAACGGCAACGCTTCCAGACCTTTCTTGGAATCTGCGTCCGCCTTCCAGGATCGCAGCCACAAGGTGCGACGAGCAGCTACCGCTGCTGAAGAAATTCTAGACACCAGAGTACTAATGTCTAGAGCCGCCTCGTTGATGTAGGTGGCCGAATCACGGAGATTGCCAATCAACTCCGCCTGTTCGGCCGGACAGTCGGATTCAAAAGAAGCCTCTAATGAATCCGCCCAGCGCTCCATCGCTCTGGCAACCCAGCAAATGGCCATAGCCGGCCGTGCTGCCCCCCCTGCAAGGGAATAAGCGGACTTCAGGCAGATTTCTACCTTGCGGTCCGTAGCATCCTTAAGGGAGGACATGGATGGCATCGGCAATGTGGCACTACGGACAAGACGGGTCACGTGAGAATCCACCTGTGGAGGGGATTCCCACTTAGCAAAATAATTATCCGCGAACGGATAAGCCACCGCCAGGCGTCTCTGCGGCTGGTATCTTTTGCCAGGTTGTTTCCACGCCTCCTCTAAATGGTCCACCAACTGACCCGAAAGAGGAAAGACTGTGGCATCGCCCTTCACATCTTTGAAAAAGGCATACTTAGATTTAGCCGCTGGGGGAACTTCGTCCTCAATCACCAAGGCTGTGCGGACCGCCCGAATAAGTCCAGGAATATATACTTTGGACTTAGCATCAGCGTCCTTAGTATGGAGAGGTTCCTGATCGTAAGGATCCAGAATCTCCCCATCATCAGACGTCCCTTCGTCATCCTCATAAGGAGCGGACAGAGACGCCACCGGCCTTTTATGAGGCCGCATCACAGACTCCCCTTGCAACACATCCGACAAGTGCTGTACAGAACTCGTCAGGGAGTTAACCCACGCTGGCTCCTGAGAACCCGGGAGCGGGGAAATAGGGAGACTGTGGGGTACCACCAATTGTCGTGGGAACCCCTGCATGGGTGACGACACCACAGACTGCTGGGACAAACCCATCGGAGTAAACGCGGGCTGCGGAGCTAACTGGCCCACTAAAGCTGTTAACGCCTGAGTGAAACAAGCCCAGGGCGGCTCCTGTACCGGTGCTGTAACCGTAATAGGCCGCGCCATGGACAAACACTGCCGGCAAAGGCCCTCCGCGCTACCCTCCCCCTCCGCTAACGGTACTTTGCATGTGGTACACTGTAGCCGGAGGGGAAAATCACTTTCAGACATGATGGCACCACGTATGTGACCTCTCTCACCAATTAAGTATTAAATAGGCGAGAGACCACCCTGCAGCACCGCACCGCAAGGGCTTTAGCAGAAGAACAGGGACAGTAATAAAGCTGACAGTTTAGAGAAGAAAAGTTACAGGCAGCGCTAGCACAGTCACATACAATGCAGAGAAATAACAATTCCTGCACTAACAGCGCTGATCACTCAACTACACAGACACAGGGCCTGGTAGGACACAGCGCTGCATACACAGACCTGAGCCACAGCGGAGGAGAGGTATGCGGGGGGACCCAGACCACGATGCTTCCGTCCGTTCACCATGCGTTCTGGAGAAGATGGCCGCCGAGGAGCAGAGAGGAGGCTGGCCTGGGGGAGGAGCGCTGCCACAGGACCAGTCGGCAGCATGCAGAGAGGGCTGTGTGCAGCGGGGGAGGCGCCGGCTGTGAGACAGGGAAGGCGCGCTCCCCTGGCATGCATTTAACCCCTGGGACGCCGCAGCGCTACCGCTCTGCTGCGGTCCGCTGTCCCAGGGGGTAGTGGAAGCGCAGGTTGGTCGCCTGGCTCCACGCTGCAGCCAGTCCCCAGGGAGCCCCCTGCCTGGGGACTTAGGACCATGTGATCAGCGGGGACCCACCGCGGGACCCCGCTGCTTACCTCTGTCCCCCTTGAATCCGGCCATGGTCCGGAGCATCTGGGGTCACCGCTAGCTGTGACCCCAGACGCCCACCAGCATCCCCGGATCAGTACCGGCGTTCTGGTACCGGCGGGGTGTAGGGAAGACAGCATGGACGTCAGGACTGACTGTCCATGCTGTTCATCCAGATGTGCAGCCACAGCTGCATGAAGAAAAAGCTTCAGGGGCTCTTCTAGCCCCCACTCCAACAGGTGCACCCGACTCCGGCCGGGTACCAAACTAAACTGAGGTGCCTTGGCCCGGGGGCGGGGTATAGGAGGGGGACCTAGTGCATCCTGGGAGGCTGAAAGCTTAACTCTTTGGTGCCCTGCGACTGACGTCACACCTATACCCCCTCCAAGGTATCCTGTGGATACCCTATGGACCCTGAAGTAGAAAACAAGATCCCTAATGGGGGGTTCAGCAAAAGGCCCTGCCATGCGCCCGACGCCGACCTCACCAGCCACTTTATCCCTAACAATGTGAACCAACTCAAATGCAGACTTCAAATTTCTAGGCAAACTCATGTCGACAGCCCTGCAAATAGGTAAACAGAAACCAAAACTGAAACCCTCTAACAAAAATTTTGCATCCTGCAAACCCGGGTACCAACTAAGCCATTTTGCCATTGCCTTGACATGAACAGGGGATGGAGCTTTACTTAGCACTTGCGCCTTTTGCTGGCTGTGCAGGCTGCTGCTGGGCACCCAGCTTGAAACACTTGTAAACTGGGTGGTTGCCACCACATCGCAAGCAGAGGTGACGAGAACGTCATTTTCGTCCCTGCGTACAGGTAGCATTATTAAAAGTGAAACATTTGCCCACAGACGCCCGCTGTTGGCCCTGTCGAACCGAACTAGATGCTTTGCTCGCGTTGTACCCCTCAAAGGCAGGACGCGAAGGCTGCGTGACCTCCAGCCCAGCCACACCTCCACATCCTTCCACCCTAGGTCCATTACCTGCCTGCCATCTTGCTTGCGATTAAATTATTTATCGTATGGCGCCATGCCATTCCCCTGAAGGATAGCTGCATGCTGTGAATTAAATGCAGATACCTGATGACGTTCAGGTGCTCCTCTGGACGCGTCTCCAGGTAACAAGTAGACAAAATGCAAAAACTGGCCAACCAATTATTGTAAGATTTGAATGCTTCCAAACCTATACTGCCTTTTGCCCTAGCCACTTTAAACACCTTCTTCACTTTCTCTGTAAGAGCAAAAATATCCACAGAGTCTCCCTTGCGGATCTTAGTGCAGCAAGTCGCCCTTAAACCTCGCAACACAGCGGTATGTTCGCAGTGTACCCCTGCAGAACATTCCAACCCTTTCTCCACTGGCTTACGCTTAGGGGTGCAATGGCTCCGCCTCGAGCGTAGGTTTGCCTCCAATTTTGCATGTTTTGCTGCTCACTTACACACTCTGCCAGTGCTATCCACATTAGATACAGAGGTAGAGAAAGAAGATGTCAAAGAACTAGAGTCCGAGAGAGACCCACCTGAAGCCTCCGATGTCTCAGTATCAGAGAAAATCTGGATGGCCCCTCACCGGCATCTTCGTCAACAAGTTCCCCTTCCTTGATGCCGCAATCTGAAAAAGAAGAAAGGACACCTGCTGCTGCCTCTGCTGCAGGCAACCTAACCTCTGCACCACCCTGACCAACGCTCCGGCTTCAGAGGAGGGGAGGGTACGGCAGTCACTAAACTCTGCTGGACCAGACTAGGTGCAACAGCTCTCAATGCTTGCACCAACTGATGTACATCCGACCCCACTTGACCCCTTGCAATGTTAGCAGGCGGGTTAGAAACAGAGCCTCCTGGCACAGCCGCTAAAAATTAGGCGAAAACAGCAGCCAGAGTTGATAAGGCACACAATAGCTGAAAGTTCTGGCTGCACAGCAATGGGGGGAGGGGCAGCAATACCCATCACTGCAGGGGCTGCCTGGGCTTGCACCAGCTTGTCAATATTGTGTAAACTAGGGACACTTGCTCCTACCACACTAGTGGCCACAGTGTTAATGCCCCAGACATGGAGTCAGGAGTTTGCAGCACACTCCCTGCAAAATGGCTGACCCCCCCCCCCCCCCCCCCCGATTAAGCCCCACCCCCTGCTCACAAACATGGTGGGAGCCCCGCTGTGAGCGAGGAACGGGAAGGCCCCCAGGTGAAGCAGACCCTCCAGGCACCCTGGGTGGTGCTCTGTGACCCCGTCGGGACCTCCGCTTTTTACCAGAGGCTGTGTCCCGTGGGGTGGACGGGAGAGCGTGCCCACGTGCAGCTGATGTGGTGCGCTCCCGCCCGTGACAACATGTACCAGCAGCGGTGGCCACGACCGGGCCCGTTCTCAGCATGGACAGGCGCTGGCGAGGACACCGCTCCGCTGCCGCCGCAACGCCTGAAGCAGCATCTGCTGTTTCCGCGGCAGGGGCCACTCCACGACGCTGGCGTGGACCCTGCACCCCAGCTATTGTGGCGGCGGAAGCAGCATCCGCCGCTTCCACGGCAGTGGCCTCTCCACGATGCCGGCGTGGACTGTGCTCCCCGGCCAGCACCGCTCTGGAGGTACATGTTTGATTAGGCTGCGCAAAGCGGGCAGGAGGTCGCATGCAGCGGCGGGGAATGGGCATGATCCCAGGTAAGAGGGAAGGGGCAAGCAACAGGGACAACTGTTACTGCAGAATTGACAGGCCAAGGAAAGTGAGGGGCACAGAAGAGAATGGGAAGAAAGAATATGACAGAAGAATAAAGAGAGAGATATGCAGTAAGAGGGAAAGAAACGAAAGCAAAAAGCAATAAACAGTACCAACGCAATCAGTGCACACACAAGGCAATGCTAATCTTTGTTACTGACCAGAAATCTAAGAAACAAAGAGGCTTTGGCCCACACTTCTAGCCCCTTATATAATATCCCTATTAAAAACCCGCCCTTGCTTTCCATAGGCTACTTAAAACCACTGATTTGCATACATGCCATCCCCCATCCTAGAGGTTTAAAACACCTCTTTTCTTATGCTAATCATTCAGTTTCTCTTATCTTTATTTGCAAAGTGCACATATTGCGAATATCTGGCAGCACCTTGAGTGTACTGTAATTGAATAATCCCCTAAATGTTATATCGAATGAAAAAAGCAAAAAAAGAAATTAAACTACACCAACAAAATCATGTAATGTGAGTGCAATCAACAATCAATGATGAAAGTATTATCAACTTGAGAGATGAATCCACAATGGGCCAATTAGAAGCTAGTACTGGGGACTTATCATCGCACTGCAAGTGATATGAATATGACATCTAGGTGTGGGATAGCTACAGTCCGCAATTACGCAAACATGGCCACACTGTACTCGTACTGCGTTTGCATGGCTTTTCCTGTACTCTACAAGGGTAATAAGGTGCAAGTATCAGACTTGCATACGGAAGTCGGTGAACGCATTGTATTATGGGCAAACATACTACAAATTTGCATATTTTACGATAAGCAACTATGCCCAACTCCGGGTGAGCCCCTTTATTAGTTTTTTTTTTAAATTTTGTAAAATAGTTTCACTTCAGTTGTCATTACTCAAGTCTTATACTCCCGGTGCATATTTATGTTATATTATGTCCTAATATGAAAAAGTGAGGTCAAAAATCCTTCTGTTTCAAATAATGAGCAAATGCACCTTTTTAGCCTCAGGTCTTCATCCACAATTTAGCCAGAGAGCCAGTGCAGATCATGATTTAGCTTTTGACATCTCCTGCCTCCAGGCCCAGAGAGACTAATACAGATTTCTGTGTGCTCACAATGGAAAAAAAAGTGAGAGTGAGGCCTTTATTGACTAAATGATAAAGAGGTTTGTAATGATAAATAACAGTCATTTTATTGTGGAATTCCCAGAAAGGATGCACTATACAGTGTCTGATAGAGGCAGAGTATAGAGACCAGATCCCTTAGGAGGTGACCGTGTTAACTTGTAACCTTGATAGGCACTAGCAGTTTCCACAATGTTTACTTCCTGTTGTGTTAAAATGTGCAATGAACGAGTGAAAGTGTAGTTCTAATTTTATTGCAGAAAGAAATGACTTTAGAATGTGTGTGCACTAGGGATGTGCAGGCTCGGATAGGTTCGAGTTTGCACGTGGAGTTCGGATTTTTCCCTCCAAAAAAAACGGAACTCAGAACGAGGCAAAACGTCATCTTACATGGACGAACATCATCATTCCTGGACAAAAGACCAGGAATGATGATGTTCGTCCATGTAAGATGACGTTTTGCCTCGTTCTGAGTTCCGTTTTTTTGGAGGGAAAAATCCGAACTCCACGTGCAAACTCGAACCTATCCGAGCCTGCACATCCCTAGTGTGCACAACTGTGACATACACAATATACTGTACAGTGGGCCTGATTCAGACGCTATTTGCGCTCGCTCGTTCAGAAAAAGGGGCCGGCTATTTAAATTGAGCGCTCGCTCTTTGCGGTCTGTTGACGCCTCTATGTCTGAGCGAGCGAACGAAACATGCGCTCGCTATTTTGTAAAGATGCCCCCTGGCCGCTCGCATCCTACGTCATCTCCGCTATTTATTTGATTAATCGAGTACATCGAAAGGCGTCTGAACTGCTCACAGTGCTTGTGGTAGGATTTTCCTACCGCAATCATGCGAACAGTTCAGGCTAAGAAACAACCAAGTGACGTGGTCGATGACGCTGCTTTGTTAATTATGCACACCCTTAAAACGCCCGTTTTGACCGTTTGGCACACCTGCATTCGGATCACCACTCCCCGTTTTCAAGCACCTTCCCCTGTTGCCACCCACAAACGCCTCATCCTGTCCCTCAAATTAGCAGGCACTCGCTATTTTGCGAGCGCTCGATTTCCGACCGCACTGACTGGTTGGCGCATGCGCATTACGACCCATACGCAGATGTGCGAACATCGCTCGGAGCGAACGAGCGGCCGCTTACGAGCGGCTCTGAATCAGGCCCAGTGTTCAGTATTAACACCCTGGCTAAAGCAAATACTGTACTGTAAATTTTGACTGATGATTTCATTTAAAGCGTTGAGAGCTGTAACAGATAATTTGGCTGTGATTGTCCATTATCAGCAGTAGTGTCTACAATACTGACTTTATTACAATAACATATTTCAGCCAACCCCTCTTATGTTTCAAATCGCTAACCTGATATTGAATATAGCTCAATATCTGTAATCACTTTTGGACTGGAAGATATGAAATATAACAAAGCAGATAACTATCAGGGATGATCAGTGTTATAGAAAAATTCCACACAACACAAAGATACACCTCTGTGCCCACAATATTTCCAAAGATCACCCAAGCATAGGGATGCCCACTGCTGTCTTCTCATTTGTGTATGATGTGGTTTACCTGCATAAATATCGGTAACATCGATGCATATCGACCAGCCATCTTACCTTTTTGGCAGGTCTGGCCAGCTGCAAATATAAAGCTCTGCTGACAGGCAGAGGGCTCTCATACTGCGCATGTAATGGCAATGGCTAATTTATGCGCACCCGTGTAATGGCATTTAAATGGTCCAACACGCCTGCATTTTATTAACCACCCCCATTACTTCCCGCAAACGCTGACTACTTGTCACATTCACTTTGCGAATGGAAACTTTGGGCCTGATTCAGAACCGGACGCTCTGAACGAACACTCACTCTGAATCAGGGCGTTTTTTTTTTGTTTGTTCGGCCTCCTGTGGTGACCACCCACAGCTATTGCGACCGGCCAGGTTGATGGTCGCGATGGTCAAGGCCATCGCGACCATCAGGCTTGCGACGAGACCCTTGTGGTCTCATGGCCGCAAGCCCCAGAGAGCTTCTGGCTCTAATAGAGCCGGAAGCTCTCCCACTGACATCACTGGTGATGTCAGTGGGGCCGCCCCCAAACGTCAGGCGTTCCTTCGGGAACACGTCCATTTGGCCATCCACCCTCCCTGCCCACCTACCAAACGGGGCGAGCTGTCAATCACCATCGACAGCTCACCCCCTTTGGTGCGAGACCCGGAGCGACGGAGCACCCGGAGCTAGCCGGGTCTCGCGCATGTGCACGATGGAGCCAGCTCCGTCGTGCGCATGCCCAGTGGGCAAACATCGACCCGGTTGGAGTGATCAGGGTCTGAATCAGGCCCTTTGTGCGTGCAGAATTGCAAACCAAACACAGCGCATGCACAGTGTGGCACAAACGCATGCGCAATGGCAAACAAACACTCAATCTATGTAAAAATCGCATTAACGTCCATCTCTGAATCAGCCCCATAGTACACACTTATGGTATTATTTAGGAAATTCTGCAGATTTATAATATTGTTTCTCTACACGCAAAATAAGAAGGTATCGGCTTATACAATGGGCAAAATTTACTAAGCGGTGTGTTCTAAAGCCCAGCGGTTTGATGGCGGTTTGGCGGCAGGTTATAAAAAAACGCAGCTTAGTAATTTTAACCCTAGCCCTGCTCTACTCTATTCTAAAATGTGTTTTAATGGCGGTTTTGCAGCTGTTTCGGCCTTAGTAAAAATGCAGATAGCAAAACCACTGCAAAACCACCGTCAAATCGCCAGGGTTTAGAACCGCCACTTAGTAAATTTTGCCAAATACCTATAGTTAAAAAACTATTATTAATCGTAAATAGAAAAAAATTGATGTGGAAAATGGGCATGAGACGTCAGACGGAGACAATGGATTTTAAAGGGTCAGATAAAGATGGAGCTGTTATTACCCACATCTATGTAGAATGAAACATCTTCGGACATTGCTGTACAAACAATAGCAAAACAGTTTGTGAGGCAACTGTTTAAAGTGGTCTGTTTACTATTAACAGCTCCTTTGTTTGTGGTGTTATGTAATATTTAATTTCTTTATTTCTGCAGTTTATTGAAAAAAAATATTAACCTGCTAATATTATTATTATTATCCTTTATTTATATGGTGCCACAATGGTTCCGCAGTACATAAACAAATGAGCAGAACAAGAAAAAAGTGACTTACAGTACAAGACAATGCAGGGCAAGTACATGGTTTCTATACATTGCTGCATCAGGCAAACCTGAACCTAGCATAGGGCTGGCGCAAGTTTTGAAAGAAAGACGATGGTGGAGTTAAATGGTTGCTTATAAAGATGTACAAAGTGGGATGTTTGTGACTGCAGCTGCTCAAAGTGGGTATCCCAGCCCTTGCACATTCAGACACAGGGTTGTACTCAGGGCCAGATTAAGGATTGTGGGGGCCCCGGGGCAACTAAGTTGTGGGGGCCCCATCGTCAAAATTGCTACGGCCCCACACAACGACTACTATGCCCCCTGTCTCCGGAATCTCCACTGACCGGCAAGGATCGCAGTATACTACTTCATGTCCGCAATACTGCTGGGTACCGACTCCCAGCAGCATAGCGTACATTATCTAATACACTGCTAGGAGCAAATGCAGGATTTTAAGTTGGGGGATAGAGAGAGGGGGGGGGCAGACAGAGAGAGGGAAGGGAGTGAGATATAGGTACATTAAGCTGTCTTCGGGTACATACCGTAGTTGATTACAGCGATATGTACCTAGAATATTGCAAATTACAGTTCTTCCGATAAGAGCTGTCTTTTGCGATGGCTCCGGACAGAAAAACTTCTGGGTTTATCACCCAGAAGTCCCTATGGCATCTTTCTGCGCATGCACAGAAGGCCGCAGGAGGTGATGGGAAGGATCTGATTGGATCCCTCCCAAAGGGGAGTGTCCTGATAAGAAGCCCATAAGCTTCTATGTGGTAACACCACCTGAATATGGCGTTACCCATTAGGATGAAGCATTCCGGTGTTTGATACATATGACTAATGCAGTAAAACCCCCAAAAACTGCATTTTCGGGGGTTTTACCTCATTTTCCCCTTTAGTACATGCCACTCAGAGAGGGAGAGAGAGTGAGATAGAGGAAGAGAGAGATCGAGATAGATAGATAGATAGATAGATAGATATGAGATAAATATGAGATAAATATGAGATAGATAGATAGATAGATAGATAAATATGAGATAGATATGAGATAGATAGATAGATATGAGATAGATGAGCTAGATATTAGATAGAAAGATAGATATGAGATAGATAGATAGATAGATAGATAGATAGATAGATAGATATGAGATAGATAGATGAGATAGATATTAGATAGATAGATAGATAGATAGATAGATAGATAGATATGAGATAGATAGATAGATAGATAGATATGAGATAGATAGATATGAGATAGATAGATAGATTGATAGATATGAGATAGATAGATAGATAGATAGATAGATAGATAGATAGATAGATAGATAGATATGAGATAGATAGATGAGATAGATATTAGATAGATAGATAGATAGATAGATAGATATGAGATAGATAGATAGATAGATTGATAGATATGAGATAGATAGATAGATATGAGATAGATAGATAATGAGATAGATAGATAGATATGAGATAGATGGATAGATAGATAGAGAGGGAGGAATAGGGAGGAAGCTATAGAGAGAAGTCATGAGCGAGTTAGAGAGAGGGAGGAATGGACAGTCAGGAGCACATACTGTACATATTTCTCTACCTCTTTTTACAACAACAGGCAGCAGGGTAGGCTTCTAATTGTGGCAGGCACTTCACGGCAATAGGCCATGCTCCCTGCCAATACACCCACGAATCACGGCATTATGTCAGTGTCCTCTGCCGCTGTCACGTTGTGTGCTGTCACTGCAGTGTAGTGCTTTATGCTGACGGCTGTGATCGGGAGTCGGCCACGGAGGGTCCAGAGTGGCCCGCAATGTTTGTGGCAGTGTAGGGGCCCCTGGACGACTGCCCCATCCACCCTGCCTATAATCCGGCCCTGGTTGTACTTCAGAGGAAGAGCTTATACTAGCATTGGCATAGTAACTTTCGCAGTGCTGCTGTTTCCATCTCACAAATATCTCCAGGATCAGATCCTTTCTCACCCTGGAGGCAAGTAAGATCCACATGCACTCACTAGTCATCTCTAGACTGGACTACTGTAACCTTTTCTTATCTGGCCTCCCTGCCTCTCAACCATCTCCACTCCAATCTGTCCTCAATGATGCTGCCTGCTGCCTGGCTCACCTTCCTCTCCAAAAGTACATCATCTGCCTTCCTCTCCTTCAAGCCCCACACTTGTTCCCAACCCTTTGGTAACCCAATTCAAACTTCTCACACTCGCTTACAAAGCCCTCACCCAATCCTTTTAGAAAGTTTTTGTGTACATCCTCCGGAGGATCCAACGGAGGATGTACACAAAGACTTTCTAAAAGCAAGGATTATTGGATTACAAATCATTCATAGACATATATATATATATATATATATATATATTCATTTATTAAAGACACTACCTTAAGTTTTTGCCCACCAGACCATCTAAACTATCTGAAAATCCTGCCTACAGATATTGCCTACCTGATATAAAAGATTCAAGAACTTTACTGTTTCTATATCATAGCATCAGAACATCCTGCCTACAGATATTGCCCAACAGAAATAAGAGATTAAGGGAATTTTTTTAAAACACATACACCTAAAACCCCTATATAGGCCACAATATGACGTACTGTATATCAGATAAAGCAGCTGGCATATACTGTACATCCCCATACCATAGAGCGCTTAGTTTCTTCCTTTTTCCACTGTTTGATGTCCTAGGGAGTTTGGAACACTCCATAGAGCGAGCAGCTAATGGTATAATTAGAAGGTCATCCTGAGAGCACAAACCGCCCATCCCTACTGCCGTGAATCTGAAGATAACGCCAGGTTCAGCATGTTTGCAGATGATTGATGTGCCTACACCAAAGAACGACTGCTCGTTCAGTGTAGACACATCACAGACTGACAAACAACTGCACGATTACAATTACAACCTTAAGACTCTGCGGACCCCTTGTGGCATTATTTAAATAAAGGATAATAATAATAATAATAATAATAATAATAATAATAAAAAACTTGCAGACATGGCAACAAATGGTATTGCGATCGCAGCAGCTTGCAACTCATAATCAGACCCTACAATATGGGTGATGTGTCTTCCATTTGAACTACTGTTGTAAAATCTTCAGCAGGAATGAATACTGACTAGAGCCAGACAACAGGAGATTTGAAAACAGTTTTTTTTTTATAAACCAATAAAACGAATGTAAAAGGTACTGCATGAAGAAGAATGCTCTATACCAAGAATTAAGCATTTTTTAATGCTTCCGCTCAGGTAACAATATCTGATGACGGCTTTAACAGGAGTAGGACCAACTTGATACTTGGTAAATTGTCTCTCTCAACAGGGATTATTGCTGGCAGTAATGCTATTATTAGATAGAGCAAAGGAAAAATAAGCTGTTCTGTTGTTGAAAATACCTGTTCTCTCCAGCAAAAGGCTTTTTAACCCTTTCATACATCCACCCCTGTCTTCTACCTAAAACTATGCTTTAAGAATGGACTGCTGCTCATCGGCCTTCTAGGCTACAATTTGCCAGCCATCCCGTGATTGCTATGGTTCACCTTTTAGACATAGCATTATATAACTCACATACATTGAGGCATATATTACATTTGAATTGAAACAAATATTAGATAACAGTGAGAGCAATGCTATTTTGCAAAAAGCAAAGTTTGAGCTCCTGTACTTACACTGCATTGCACTACATGGTATATGGCTGTTACTATACAGTACTCAAGATAGCATACATGGATTTTTCTTTGGTTTGAACATATTGCATTCATTGTTTCTGAAATGAACAAATAATGTTTCCATATTAATAAGTGCAGATATGTATTTTGTATGTGCGCAGTTAGGAGTAAGACATGTGTGTTGCTGATTATTTGAAGAATTACAATGTGACATGGTTAAAATAGTAGACATTGTTATTGTCACCAAAAACGAATAAGAATTTATAGCCACCTTCACTGCAAAATGGTATAGTGTATATATACTAATTGATTTAATTATTACAAATGTTCTACACAGCTGTTGTGGTTGCTAGCCAAAAGGAAAACACAAAAAGAAAAGAATCCACAGCACTGTGTAACACTTGAAACCTAAATTAATAATATTTGGTAAAAATATATACAGTATGTATAAAAAATTTATCAGCTATGCCAAAAACAAATAGAGAATTTATTTATTTAAATATATTATGAATTTAATATAATATAAGACAGACATCATTGGCCAATGAAAATCAAATAAATATGGATACACATTTACAATATGTCTAAAAAACATATAACATCAAAGAGTGTTAAAAAATAGCCAGGTACAGTAGTTAGTTTGTTCAGATCACCACAATGGTTTATATAAGCTGGAGCTTTACTGCTGAATATTAAGCATAGATTGTTATTATCCCATATCGTGGTGGATCCTTTATAATCTCCTTCCATATATGTGAAGCCTAAAATATGCATAGAATTCCACAAACAGAATATAGTAGATTTCAGATGTCTTATACAGATGTGTGTTTTTATGCAATAATCCTCAGACGATGGGGCCAGATGTACTAAGCTCTGAAAAGTGATAAATTGGAGAGTGATAAACCACCAACCAATCGGCTCCCAACTGTCATTTTTCAAACACAGCCTGTAACATGACAGTTGGGAGCTGAGTGGCTGGTCGTTTATCACTCTCCAGTTTATCACTTTTCAGACCTTAGTACATCTCTCCCAAATCCGGTTAGGTACAGTATTAGTGACAGTTACCCACAATAAAATTGCAGGGATTGAAGTAGTGCTGCACTGTCAGTTGGGTGCAGGATAATAAAGTATTTTAGGCTTAGCCTTTAGCCTTTGATGTCCCCAAATGAGTGTAATGTCCTGCCACTCACCGGCAAACCTCTGGCTTGGTCCACCTCACGGCAGGGTACGCTCTCCCACACTCTGTCCTGATTCTAGTCAGTATTCATTCCCAGGGCCGTAGAGAGCTGCGGCAGGCCCAGGTACAGAGGGGGCGTTACCTAACCGCGGTAGGCGTGGCCACGCCCCATTGAGCAAAAATAGTTTTGCAGCACCGCGAAGGGAGGCACTGTAAGCCCCTCAGCCCGGCGCAAAGCCAGGGGGGGCGCAATCAGTGTGATCTATCCCCCCCACAGGCAAAGGAAACTGCTGTGGCCATGAGCAGTCTCCCACTGCAGCTCAGCACACACTGTGTGCTGGGCTGCTGAGAGAGAGAGAAGGGAGGGGGGAGGGGCACCAGTCCGGGGAACTTGCCGGGCCCCTCAGGAAGCCCGGGCCTGGGTAATCTTTACCCCCCCCCCTCTCGGCACCCCTGTTCATTCCTGCTGAAGATTTTACAACAGTGGTTCAAATGGAAAGACACATCACCCATATTGTGGGGCCTGATTATGAGTTGCAAGCTGCTTTGATCGCAAAACCATCTGTTGCCATGTCTGGAAGTTTATTATTATTATTATTATCCTTTATTTATATAATGCCACAAGGGGTCCGCAGAGTCTTACATAGTACATACTGTAAACAGATACAGTATGAACAAAACAATAAAAAAGTGACTTACAGTACAAAACTTGGCAGGACATGGACAGGGTTTATAAACAGTGCAGCATCAGTAGTTATAACACCAAAATAAGAAACAGGGCTGCCAAACCCAAAGGTTTAGTGTTGTTGATAGTAGGGAGGAGATAATGGTATAAGTGAGGAAAATAAAAGCACATGAGGGAAGAGGGCCCTGCTCGTGAGAGCTTTCATTCTAAGGAGTTGCAGACAGGGGTAACACAGAGGGGAGAGACAGCGAGCAAGGAGCATGGAGTAGTGGGTTAGGATAAGAGCTGGAAGGCTTTAATAAAGAAGTGGGTCTTGTGAGCACGTTTGAAGTTTTGTAGAGAGTTGGAGAGTCTAATAGGGAGAGGGAGAGAGTTACAGTGGTAGGGAGTGGGGGTCATTCAGAGTCGGTCGCAAGCGCTGAGCGCTCGCAACCGACTCGATGTTGCCCCACTGGGCATGCGCACGATGGAGCTGACTCCGTTGTGCATATGCGTGAGACCTGGCTAGCGATGGACGCTCCGTCTCTAGGGGTCTCGCAGCAGACGGGGCGAGCTGTCAATGGTGAGTGACAGCTCACCCTGTTTGGGAGGCGGGCAGGGGGTGTGCCAGCCCAAACGGAGGCGTTCCAGCCGGAATGCTTGCCGTTTGGGGGCGGCCCCATTGACATCATTGCTGATGTCAGTGGGCAGCTTCCTGCTTGATCAGAGCAGGAAGCTCCCTGGGGCTTACGAGTGCCCAGACCCAACCTTAGGGTTTGGTCATAAGCCCCGATGGTCGCGATGGTCTTGACCATTGCGACCATCACCCATGTCGGTTGCTAGAGCTGTGGGTGTTAACGCACAACTTAGCGATCGACAAGGAGGCAGTCGCTCAGGATGCAAGCGGCCACCCTGATTCAGTGCGACCGCTTGCAACTAATGATCGCCTTTGAATGAGGTCCTCTGTGTGGGGCTTGAAGGAGAGGAAGGCAGATGAAGTACATTTGGAGAGGAAGGTGAGCCAGGCAGTAGCAGTAAGGACAGATTGGAGAGGGATGAGAGGCAGGGAGGCCAGATAAGAGGAGGTGATAGTAGTCGAATCTAGAGATGACCAGTGAGTGCATGAGGATCTTAGTTGCCTCCAGGGTGAGAAATGGTCTGATCTTGGAGATATTTGTGAGATAGAAACAGCAGCACTGCGAAAGTTACTATGCTAATGCTAGTATAAGCTCTTCCTCTGGAGTACAACCCTGTGTCTGAATGTGCAAGGGCTGGGATACCCACTTTGAGTGGCTGCAGTCACAAACATCCCACTTTGTACATCTTTATATGCAACCATTTAACTCCACCATCGTCTTTAGATGCAGCCTTCAAAACATGCGCCAGCCCTATGCTAGGTTCAGGTATTCTGTCAGAGAATGGCCTCCAATGTGAATGAGTAAATTATTTCAGTTTTCATCCACTTCTGTGACATGCTAGTAACACTACCATATCATGCCCATAAAAAGGTACACCTTTATGTGTCTGATTATCCACCTCCCAGTCACAATCTCACTATCAGCTGCTGAGCTGAGGCTGTCCTGCCATGGAGGTAGGTAGAAGAGAGGGAATGGATGGGATCCGAGCAGAAGAGCTGCACAGCACAGAGTACAGCCCTGGCCACTAACTTCTACCTGTACCATGGGAGCTGTGAATGTGACTCTGCATATGTGATATCCTGCTGTAAGTGTGCTGTGAGTAGTGTTTCCAGACTTGGTTTAAGGGGCTATTGCAAGTCCAGCAAAAGAAAGTGCCTCCATTGCTTACAACAATGAAGTGTCTAACTCCAATATCCCCTCTCCCCCCGTCCACAGACTAACCCCAACCTCCCCCCACAGCCTAACCATAACCCTTCTGGTGGCACCAAAACCTAACCACCTGCATTCTCCCACTGTCGACATTTCACTTGACAACAGTTCAGATGTTGGTATTGTGAACATGTCGACATTCTCAAGATGTTGACATGGTACATGTTGACAGTTTGAGCAATGTCGACATTGTGGTGTCAACATGGTTACTGTCGACCTTCTGAGCAGATATCAGATGAGTAATTTAAAAGTAAATGTTGACATTTTTAATTTGTAAACAATACAATGATATTTAAATATTTAGACATTGAGTTTCCACCTAACGGTTTAGAATAAAATGGCAGAATTTATCACAAAAGTTTATTTGGAAAACAAATTAATGACTCATGGTTAAATGTTATAAATGCATGTATAGGCATATCTGGAAAAAGTGGACTGAATGTGCTGGAGACTACAAAAACAAAGTTGCTATTTATAAATATGTACAGTATACATAAAATATGATGGAGTGGACTATAACTGGCCTACTTACAGTCATGAATGACATATACTTCAATTCATTAAATTGTATCTTGTGGTCATAAAACCTATGTGTGATAAATCATTTCTAGGGATGAGTTAAGGAAAATAAAAATCAATATGAAAGAATTATTGTATAAGAGATTATTGAGATCATTTAATGGATAATAGAATAAAATACTAAACAGTTGAATAAAATAGGATTAGAAATTAGTAACATTTTAACAACGGTAAAAAAACGAAAACAATTAATATATCAATATTCTAAGATTGGACTTTAACCCTTGTACAGTATACAGTGGCCAATATGTACACATTGCATTTTTGAAATCTCTATTGCATAAAGAGTCACTGGTATATTGACTTTTTATATGTGGTGGTGCATAGGAAGATTTTATAGCTAAAACACCATGGGAGTGTCAATGTCACGTGAATGAAGACTGTCCATTTCTCCATCTGTCCGTCTTTATGAGTATGTCTCTTACAAAAAGGGGTTAACACGCTTATAAATGTAAATGGTACATAATGAACCTACTTCCATGAAAAATATTTTTTATTCATATTAGAAATTTACACTTAAAAACAAATATAAAAATGATAGGATCATGCTATATCTTAAGTAGGCTTATAATATAGTATCTATATAACAACTGGGTAAGGTTTGTTTGTGTCCTTAGCACACAGGGGAAACCTGGACACGCCCCAAAAGCTCCCACTGTGAGCTGTTTGGGGGGACGGGAGCCATGATGCAGTGGGAGTGGGAAGGAAAGGAGTGGCCTGTAGGGAGGGGGGTTGTTATATTAATAATATAATATGGTATATGTATAATATTATCATTTGAATGTACAAAACCATAAAAGTAATCTTAATTGCATAAGAATAAAATGTAAATTCTAGGCTGTGTGAATCACCAATATGCAGAAATGGCAAGAATAAATACAGTAGATAAATTTAAAAATCACAGCATAGATCAAAAAGTAACACAATATGTAAGCATAGGAAAGAAGGCTGGTCAAAATCTATATTAAATATTTAAAAGACAGTGAATGTATCCGTTTAGTTTCATCATCTGTTATGGATATTACACTTTTACATAATTTTATACCTCATGAGCATCTCATCAGTGAATCAATATATTTTTTTCTTTATTATAACTATTTTAAGACCAGCTGTACGATTAGAATTCAATGGCTATTTGAGGATTTACATTTATAATTTTAGAAATCGATGTTTAATTTTATTTTAACATGTGACTTGAGTAATACATGGCACCTTTATTGAAGCTTACATTTGGTTTAATTGTGGTTATATACAGTATATTGTCGTATAACCTTAATAGGGAATATTCGTAGTCTGTTTTGGATGCACAAAGTTTTATCTTCTTAGTTTCCAGCAAGATTAGAATATCTGAACTTACTAGCAGCAATTTAAACTGATAGTATTCAGACTAAAGGTGAATTACATAGCATGCACACTGTTATTTTTACTATTAACTTAAATATCCATACTGTATATCAGCCAATTATTCTGCCCATTCCTAATGAGCATGAGTGATAAAATGTGCGGAGATTTATTGTAACTCTGAAAATTATGTATCCCAATTGGAATTTCACATTTTGTAATGAAACACTGAATTTGATTTAGAAAAGAACCTCTACCGTAGGTCCATCTCCTGTGGACCTTTTTAAAGAATGTTTTTGTATTTTTGCGTTTTCTGTCTTAGCAATAGCCATATGATTGTAACATGTATTCTTTAATTATTTGACTAAATATACAGTATGTCCCTATTACCATTGCATATATCAGTCTTTCTGAAACAAAAATCTTCCTTATACTACCTTTCAGTATTTATGTTTTTATGTTTCCAATTCCAAAGTTTACTCTATAAAAATAAAGTCCTCTGAACTCAATTAATACTTCTCGTATATTTAAACATATTTTTTTCACCTCTATTCGTTCTTTCCTTAAAGCTGATTATATTTTCAGCTTTTGAAATCTTACCTGAAAACTCTTTTTAAAGTAGCCAAATGAAACATGGTTTAGGAGCCTTCTCTGAGTTTCTTCTATTTTATTAATGTCTCTTTAGGTCTACAGAACTGTACATAGTAGTTTAGAAATATTTGCCAATATTTATTTTCACCTCTCCTTGTAGGGGAGAAGCAGCAGATCACTGCTAGGGGCAGGGTGGGTGCTTTTTGTCATTAGGTCCAGCCCCCTCACTGCAAAATGATGAAAATCGTGGGTCACGGTTCTCATCACAACATATTGTCCCTGCCATCTCTGCATGGACTGACGATTTGTGGCATTATCCTCTCTGTCCTGTACATTACGGAAGTGGGCAGGATGCAGTAGGATCACCTACTCTTCCAGGAGTCAATGGGACTCCCAGAGAATTCAGTTTCCCGCATGTTCCTGGAGAGTGAGGTACTTACTGTACAATATACCATACGATATGTTATTTCAATGTTGATAGGAACAATATATCGTACATCGTATAGTGCGGATGCCCAATCCGTCATTCACGACGGTCGTTCATCACATTATCCCATCTGCTGTTCTGCACAGCAGATTGGAGAATGCAATGAATGATGCAGTGCAGTTACATGTAGAATATAACGATACATTGTGCCATCATACACCGGATCATGCAATGTGTACAGGCACGCAATGTATTGTTACATCGCTTTGCACCGTCGCTAGGTCGCACCATCGCATGATGTGTACCCAGCCTAAGAATGATTCTGGGTGAAGTATGACCTCTTCCAATACAACTAAACAGGATCCGGTTACAATCCTGACAGTCGGGATGCCAGCGCTTAGAATGCTAGCGCCGGAATCCCAACACCTGTCAGAATCCCGGCATCAGCATCCTGACAGTAAGTACTGGGGTTAAGGGGTGGGTTAGGGTTTAAGGTTAGGCACTAGGGGGGGTGTTAGGCACTAAGGAGGGAGGGTTAGGTTTAGGTTGCGGGGAGGGGGTGGTTAGATTTAGGCACTGGTGGAAAGTTAGGTTCAGGCACCAGGAAGGGAGGGGTAGGGGTAGGGTGAAGGTTAGGATACTGACTGACAAGTGTCGGTATCCTAACAATGTCGGGATGCCGGCATCAGGTTTCTAACTGTCGGGATCCCGATCACCGACATCCTGTACCCAACCCTAGTACATGTTTCACCCACAGTTTTATTACGCTCCTTGCTTACAGTACCTGCATATCATCTGATATTATGGGGTGGTTTTGCTGATGGTTTGACACACTGCATCACTGGCGGTTTTGACCTCCTCATCTGGATTTATATAGTCATACTTAAACAACAGTGTTGCCTGTTGCTTTTCTAATGGCCAAACCGCAGATAGTTTGCTCAAAACTGCTGAAAAAAATGCCACAAAACTGTTGTAAAACTGCCAAATCTATCAGAAGGTGGGAAATCACAATAATTTTATAATGAGGTTAATTATTATGCATTGGATAAGGAGGCCAAAACATTAATAGTTATCTTTTTTATAATTTTTTTTTAAAAGGGTAGGATGAAGTCCTGGGCGGACGAAACGTGTTGGGAGTTCCTGTATGAACACACAACTATTGGTTTCTTTATTTAAACTCTGATAAGCATTAATTTTTTTTTTTTAAATTGAAAACAAAATAATTTATTTTATCCAGTTTTTGTCATTTGTCCATATGTTTGTATGTGACTTCTTTTAGAGTTGACACATATTTAATTAATTGTTTTTTTATCTTTTTAATATATATATATTATTTGTAATAAATTGTGGATTTCTTAAATATAATTTATCGTGGTTGATATTTATGCTTTACTTGCACTTTCATATGTCACTTATATTTATAAACATGCAAGTCGCTACTGATCAATTTCACTCATCTGCAATTTATTAATTTTAGTATATTATCAGTACTATTTTCTAATTGATATGAGCTGATGCCCATATTGAAGGGTATTCTGGTTTATTTGTTTATTTTGCAGAACTTGTGATACATAGGCATTGTAAAACACTCTTATCTTTTTATCTGTTTACTCATGTTGAGATACTTATTTTATAGCTATATTAATGATGCCCACATGATAAAATAATAAATGTTGCTCCCACTAATTAACATTTAATGAACATTGCCCTTTTAATGTAATTAATAAATAATATTGCTCTCTTCATAAAACAGAACATTATTTTTGCCTCCTAATATAATGATTAAATAATAATGTTCCCATACAAGAGTTATTAATGTTATTTTCCTCCTTATTCAATATGTTTGCCCTCAATATATGGGTATTTTAATTCATTGCCTTCTGATTGGCCAGATAGCTGAAGCAGCAATTTTTTAAAGCAATCTCACCTGTCAGAATTACCTCTTTTTTATGGTTTTGGCTGTGATTTTCAAGTAGCTTGCTGATTTATAAATCTGAAAAAATGCTGCTTTGGTTGTTTGTTAAATTTTTGTATGGTGGTTTTGCTTTTAATAAATATGGGGTTTTCAAAACTGCCAGGAAAATAATGGTGGTTTAGCAAAATTAATGCTTAGTAAATTTACTAACATAACTCCAAGGTCTTGGAAGAGAGCGGAGCACCCGTAGGAAACCCACACAAACAAGAATAGAGCAAACAGGAATAGAACTCATGATCTCTGTTCTGTAAGGCAGTAATGCTAACCACCACTCCACCATGCTGTCCATATTTCCACAAACAATCAAAATCTGTTCACATCAGAAAACAAGGTGTTGATGGCCACATTGATGCAAATGTGAGATCACCAGGTACTGTGTATAGGCCCTATTGCATATGTGGTGAATGCTGGTCATACGTTTTCTAAGGAGGACTAGATTGGCCAAGTGGTTCTCATCTGCCATCAAATTCTATGTTTCTATGAGTCCCACACGGGCTCCCAGTGTCTTTCAGCACCCACAATCACACTACTTACACCTACCTAAAAGCCCTCAACCACTCCACCCCTTCCTATATGTTCATTTTTTTCTTAAATACTCTCCCTCTTGTCTCCTTAGCTCTAACTATAACCTCTGACCTCTTGATTTTGATAACCATATTTCACTCTCACATACAAGACTTCTACCGTTCACTACCCACTTACAGAATTCTCTACAACACCCAATCGGACTCTCACACAGCCTTCAAATCTTTAAATGCTCTCTGAAAGCACATCTAATTATTAGTGCTTACCCTACTGCCACCTATACTACCCACACTAATGCACTCTCACAACTGTCCCATTCTCCCCAATTGAGCCCACCTCCAATTAGAGTGGAATCTCTCTCATGAGCTGGAACCTTACAACCATTTGTTTTCATGTCTGCATTTATTTTGTCTATCTTATAAATCCCTGTTTTATGCATATCCTGTTTTCCCTGCTTTATGATGCTGCAAAGTGCTGTGGTTCTTGTCTTAAAATGTAAAAAATGTATTGTGTGTGTGTATGTTCCTAATAATAGTATTCTGGAAATACTATATTATTTCAATAACCAGGGCCGGCTCTAGGGGTGTTCGACCATAGAGGGCGCACCCCTCCCCAGCATCCCGATTTCAGCGGGACAGTACTGTCCCGCTGTTCCACCTGCGGGCCGTAGTGGCCCGCGGGTGGTCAAATCGGGAGGTTGGGGACCCCCACCGCCGCAGCTGTGTGGCGGTGACGGACCCCCAGAGTGTGAATGGTGCGCGCGGCATCCATTCACTGACAGGAGAGGGCTGGGGGAAGCCCAGCCAGTGACGGAGGGCTGGGCTTTACCCCCAGCCTGACGTTATTTGGAGGAGTGCCATTCCTCCAAATAATGTCACATAGGGGGCGTGGCCTGTGGTAATTAGGCCACGCCCGCATTATTAAGGGCTGGCACAGGGTGCTCCAACCCCTGGAGCCGGCCCTGTCAATAACATTTAGAAGTGCAAAAATATCACATAATCAAAAATAACACTAAGCTGAACAGTTTAGAGGGAATGAAAGGGGACATTTGCTCCTGGTCCCAAGCACCAGAATTTGTCATTGTTGTCAGTGCAAGCTGCGCAGAACATGTTATTACTAGTTTAAGGCACACATCCTCCACATAAAATCTGTGGATGCCATCACATCATACCATTAGTGCACCAGCAAATGAATGGTCCTGAAAGCACGCAATTACAGTGCATGTGAATGTTTTTTTTAATAATTGAAAAACATCACAGCTCTATGGTATCATGTATAATAATAAAATATAAAATACTATTATGAAATATGAATATGAAAAACTCAGATTAACAATATAATATATATAGTTGCTTACTAGTAGGGAGCAAAAGCAAAAAAAGCATGGTGCAATGTAAAGGGTACAAATAAATGTATTTAATTTTTTTATATTTTTTATTTTTTTTGCTTGAAGGTCAATTACTGACTGCTTTGCATGTAGCCCACAAATGCTGGGCAGGACAGCTTTACATTTACACTGCAAACTATATTTTATTTTGGACAAATTTATATCTATCTGCACAATCTAAATCTGCCCCACCTGCAGTGCAGCATACCATAGTTTTACCAAGGTGCTGTTACTTGCTGTTATTTGTTTTTCTCCCAAATCAGAATCAGCCCCAAAATCTTGTATCTACATTGTTGATTGTGGGCACAATTTATTTCTGCTTACTGTGATGCTAATACAATAACTCTTCAACTCCTTGCAGCAATTCACCTGTGCTCTAATGGTGGGTACACACTATACAGATATATCTGCAGATGATGGTCGTTCATACACACAGAATGGCCATCATCTGTGTCTGGCCGCGGGTCCCGGCGTCCGGGGGGCATGTCGGGGGCGTGTCCCACCCCCCACCCCGCGGCTGCCGCTGTGTGTGTCCGTACACACTTGTCATCAGGTCATCGACTGTGAAGCACAGCCAATGTGATATGTTGGTGAACACACTGGCTGACGGGCAGCAGATATATTGGCCGATAAATTGATTGACCAATATATCTGTCAGTGTGTACCCAGCTTTATGAAACTGTTACATATAAAGTACAGTACTTCATCACACAAAAGTTGCAGGAGCCATATGATAATGTTTGAGCTAGACGGGTCTTAAAATCAATATACTTAGATACTGTATGTCTGATACTAGAGTGTTCCTTATTTGAATAACATTGATATATATATTGTGAATGGTGGTATATTATTTTATACCACCAAAAAGAACAATGAAGCTTTCCTTTTGATATTATATAATTTTTTAAAGTTAACAAATGCTACCAAAACTGCACTAAAAGTAATAATGTACTGCGCTGAAGTGGACAGCTTTTCGCTAGAGGACATTAGGATAATAGGTATAGCCACCAAAATGTAACTCCTGTAGCTGCTATTCAGTGTTCACATACACCAAAGTGAGTCTACTGATAAACTAAAACATCAACAGCAAAGCAAGTTTCATATTAGTAAAAGTAAATATATATATAATGATGTATTGTTTTAGGAAAAATCCACATAAAATGCATAGAGCAAGGTAATATATTTCATGAAATGATATTGTATACTAGTAGTGTTAATAGGTTTCAGGGGGAATGTTAATTTTTTTCTTGCTGCAGTAGCTCCTGTAAGATCTTTATGGTTAATCATTCATGTTTGAATTTTTATATTAAGCATTTCATATTACTTTATTGACTCAACTTTTATGCTCTTCTTCATTTTGACAGTAAAGAATGGCTAGGCAATACTCTTTGAAAATTGGAGGCCATTTTCAGCGGCTCTCTCCGCTGAGCAAAGTGAATAATAGGATGCCCTGGAGGTGTTTCTAAGGTATCACTCAACAGAAACTTTTGTGTGTGAAGAAAACTAGCTCATTTTATCATGTTAGGCATACTGATATGTTTACTTTAATAAAATGCCATATTTCTGCCTTTAATCTCTTGTCAAATAGCTATTAAAGCCCCCAAAGTACCATGCAACACATTAAAAAACACTTGTGATCTTGAAGTTGCCTTAGAAAATGCTAACAGCGCATGTAATTTGTGTTTTGTGAACAGGATAGAATAATTTATTGAGTGAAATGAAAATATGCTTCGAGAAAGATGCCCTCAAGTTAAGACAGTGGTTTAAACTGTTCAGCGCTCCATCTAACAAGTACCTATTTTTAATAACTGCAGTAAAGTATTAGGCTGACATGGTTCTGGTACATCATAGCCATATTATATTTTTAGGTAAAACAAATGTTCCTAAGGGCGAATAATAAGCAGTAAATACTATGTATTCCTAGGTTACAAGTTGTCCAATGACATCAGGAAACAACATGTTTAACAACTTTTCATTAAAAAAAGCATTTTACAACAAGACTACTTTCTCGTTAAAAATATAGATACTTTACAGGGTAATTAAATATATATACTGTATATCATCATCATATTTTGGTTTTGGCAAAACCACTCTCGAGTGTTTTGTTTCGGTTTTGGGTTTCTTTAAAAATATTATAAAAATAGCTAAAATGATGTAACTGGACCTGTTTTTGTTCCTATAGTATTACTAAAATCAATAATATTTATTTCCAATCATTTCCAGTCAATTTTGACCACCTCACAGCACCTGAAATCACGAGGGAGGGACTTAAATGTAATCCAAAACACACAAGATCTAGTACTTAGATTCAAATCCCGAACTTGTCGAAAAACCCCAAAGTGTTCCAAGCTCTGACTCCGTTTGACTCCCAAAGTTCATCAAAGTTTTCCGGTGGCACCCAGACAGGCTGTGGTTTCTGAAGGATAGAGTACCGGCATCTGACTACGCTGTTAAAATGATCAGTGTGGACCATTTCAGGTGTCATGATAAACTTTCTTGAAGATGCTTTAAATCAACAGAGAAGTTAGGGCCTGATTCAGAGGTGCTCGCTGTTTCCGAGCGCTCGCTCTGAATCAGGGCGGAGTTTTTTTTTTTTTTTCTCCTGCCCGCTCGCTAAGCTTTTGTGTGAGCGGGTTGGAGATGGTCGCGATTATCACGACCATCGGCATTGCGAGGAGACACTAAGGTAGGGTCTCAGCACTCGCAATGCCAAGTGGACTTCCTGCTCTAATAGAGCAGGCAGTCCACTACTAACATCACGAGTGATGTCAGTAGGGCCGCCCACAAACGGCAGGCGTTCCTTCGGGAACGCCTCCGTTTGTGCAGCCAAACCCCCTACCCGCCTACAAAACGGGGCGAGCTGTCGATCAACATCGACAGCCGCCCAGTTTTATTGCGAGCCCCGGAGCGAGTGAAGTTCTCTCTCCCTACGGGGCTTGCGCGCACCAGGCCACCGTCGACCCACTTACGAGCGCTATGAGCTCGCGAGCGGGTCTGAATCAGGCCCCTAGTGCTTTCAATGTGTAGTACACTTATTTTATATTTTAAATACTAAATTTACAATTTTATTTATTATCCAATGCCAAATCTTTAATTGATGCACTTAGAGGAATTCTTGTAATAATTGACCAGGGTATATTTTAACTAAAAGTAAGAATGTTTTAATATAAAATCACTTCTCTAATCTATTTGTTAAGCGACACCTGTCTGTGATACTCACTAATGGTCTCTCTTAGGTATAGTGCACTAACTGACTTGGGTGAAGTGGCAGCTGTGATGCGTACCTATGTCTATTTACTCAGATGAGGCATGCACCTGAGCTTGCAATTGAGTAAGGAATGTTTGGATGAATGTGAATTGCTCTGCTATCTCAAGCTTGACGAGTCCACAGCGACATACAGTAGTTAAAATCTGGGGCTTCTGCTTCATTGCTGGTAATGACTGTAGCAAATACAACTACATACTGCCTCTACTGCAGGGATGGGGAACCATATAAGGCCCCCGGAATCATTTGGTCTGGCACTCTGAGCTTTTTTCTGCTAGCCTCATCTGGCTACCAGGGTGCCTAGAATGGCATCCTGCGGCCAGAATCTATGCAGCAGTGCTGCCTGGTTTGTCTTTAGGATGCTTCAGATGGTCACAATGCTGCCCTTACAGCTCCCTGGAGCATCCTTAGGATGCTTCAGGCATTGCTGTAATCACTGCAATTGTGGCCCCACCCCCGTGTGACATCACACGTAGCCTGCACTGGGCCCGCGAATAATGTTAAATATATCAAAATGGCCCTCGGCAGAAAAAAGGTTCCTCACCCCTGCACTACTGGGTCTGTCTTGTAACTTCTTCCAATGGGAATGCAATTTGAAACTAAATGGTCTATAAAATATGACATAATTTAAGGCTACAATCTGTGTCCCTCCTCCTCTCCCTTATGTCTCCTGTGATATGTCAGCTTTCCACCTTTCCTTGATATCTTCATACATCTACCTTGAGTCTATTTTGTGTACTTACATTTACAGTAATCAAGGTGAAAAATGATGAGTATGAATAAAAGGTTTTAGTGACTCTCAGAATGAGAAAGAGGTGTATGTCTACTGTACATTAGTTCAGCTTGCCATAAACCTGCCCCATATGCTAGTATTGAATAGTGAGCCGAGCTGAAAGTATATTTGGAAGACACTGCTAATAAAATACATATATCTGCAAAAGTGCAGAATTTTACATTTAACTATGCATCAGTCCCATTGGGCTCTATTTATTAACATTATTTTTACTAAAATAAAGTGAAAAAGGGTGTTTTCACAACCTTTTCACATTATTTTAGTATCACCTAAAGTTACTACAGGGCAATTGGAGTAGAATTCGTAAAATTCTACTCCAACCCCTAAGTATCACTTATTTTTCGTAAGCAGATCGCATTTCCCATAATTGTAATGGGAAATGTGATCCGACCAAAGTTACTAAAAATAAATTGTAAAAAAATACCGGGTAAAGCCCTGTGATAATAACGCCACCTGGCGGTGACGTTATCCAGGTTCTCCCCCGGTTACCGGACTCCTGCTCCACTCTAACAGGCAGAGTAGAGCCGGGAGTCGGCTCCAGTGATCAGCTGTGTGGTCTAAACAGACTGCAAGCTGATACACTGTAAAAAAAAAAAAAATAGTAAAAAAAAAATAGTAAAAAAAAAATGCACTTACCTGACTCCAGGGACCGGTGGTCGGGGCTCCGGTGATGACTCCCTCCGGACAGCTGGTCTACCATGCTGCACTACGGCCCGGTCATCAGGTGATCGGGTCCCAGTGCAGTATGGGATATCACCTGACCGGAGGCATGGAAGACATCACCGGAGTACCGATGACTGCAGGTAAGTGCTATTAAGGGCGGGGGGTCGTGGGGGGGGGGTCTGCGATTGCGGGGGCTGTGCTTAGTGTCGGGGGCGGGGCTTAGCGCCGGGGGGTAGCAGCGGTGGCCGGTCGGCGCAAGTGCGGGGCACTAGTCACAGTATTTTTTTGTGAAAATATCGTGACTAGAGTGCGGAGGGGATTCACAGGGACAGAGCTTTCTCGCAAGCTCTGTGATTTGTAGTAAATCCCTGTGATATTGCCTGAATTCGCAATGCGAATTCAGTCAATAATATCACACTACAATCTGCATTACAAATGCGGATTGTAGTAAATAGAGCCCATTGTGAGATGCTTCTTACTGAGCATATGCACAATAATGCACTTTTTCATTAGTAATGTGCGCCGACCCCTGTGTTTTAGTTTTGGTTTAGGATCTGTATCTCCTTCAAGTGCTTTGGATTATTATTATTAATATTATTATCCTTTATTTATACGGCGCCACAAATGTTCCGCAGCTCCTTACAAAGTACATAAACAAGTTGTAGACAAGCGACTTACAGAACAATACAATACAGGACCAGGACATGGACAATATATATTGCTACATTAGCGACCATAACACCCAGATAAGCAACAGAGCATAAACAACCAAGTGGTAGATGCCCTAGTCGAGAGTAAGAAGTAGATGAAACTAAAGTAGGGAGAAGCACAAGAGGGTAGAGGCCCTGCTCGTAAGAGCTTACATTCTAAAAGGGAGGGGAAGATAAACAGGGGTGACACAGATGGGGTAGATGGGGAGGAAGGAGCATGTAGCAGGGAGTTAGAATGATAGCTGGAAGGCTTTGATGAAGTAGTGGGTCTTAAGAGCCCGTTTGAAGGATTGCAGAGAGGCGGAGAGTCTGACGGGGAGAGGGAGAGAGTACCACCCTTGTGTATTTTGGTTTTGGTTTTGGATCTGTATTTTCTCTACAAATTCATAAAAACAGCTAAAATCACATAATTTTGGTCTGGTTTTTTTTCTACAGTATTATTAACCTCAATAACATTTATTTCCAGTAATTTCCAGTAAATTTTGACCACCTGACAGCTCACAATATTGATTTCATCCAGTTTAGGCTAAAAGGTTGCATCGAGCTAGCTGGCTAAATAAACTAAACGATAGCAGTGGGTGGCACGAACATCTGGCATTTCAGCTTCTAACATGGCACAGAGTGGCACTGCAGTGGCAGACAGGATGGCAGTTTAATAAACAATAACATTAAAAATGTCAGGCAGCAAAGCCCCAAACAGCACATAATGCAAAGAAAAGAGGTGCACAATGGAATTTCCTTGGGCCCTTCTACCCACCCTTATGTTCGTATATATTAAACAGGACATGCACAGTTCAACAAAACAGGGACTGCCAATTGTGGCTGAAGTGATTGGTTTGTTTGGGCCCCCACAAAGCAAGCTACCAAGAGCAGCTGACTTTGCTGGCAATGATCTCTCCATGCACAACTGGCTTTACAGAGGCGAGATGTTGTCGCCATCATAATATGATTCCTCACCCTCATCAGTATGTACATCTTCACATGATATTAATTTGTCCACACTGGAATCCACCATTACAGCCTCAGGTGCCTCTGTAATTTTTGGATTTAGTTGGCGGCAGTGTCGGACTGGGGCATGAAGGGTCTACCAGGGAAATGTAAAGAAGGGGCCCACTGAAGAGGCGTGGCCAGCCATTAAGTAGGTGTGGTCACTAACTGGAGGGGTGTGGCCTGATAACTTTAGGAAATTAAAGATAAAAAAATTATGAATAGGTGCCAGATTCTTAAAGACAGATCTAACATTCCAGAAAGTGTGCAAGAATTGCGGAGCTGGAATTGGGGATATGTAGCAGGATTGCTGGCAACTAGGAGAAGGAGTAGGGTTAGTAAGAGCAGTGGTGCTTCCGGGGAGGGACAATCAGGGCCCCTTTTACCGGCCTAGTAGTGACTGTGTCGCAGATCCCGGAGGCTGCGAAGGAGTGCTGGAACCATTGGAGGAAGATTTATGGTTGAGCGGTGTATTGTTGTAAGAATAGGTGGTGGGTGGCAATATGTATCATAAGAAGTGGGGTACCAGAGAGTATTAAGGTAGAGGCTAGTGGAGAATACCTTGGTTAGAAGCAGGGCCAATTCTATGCATACGCGTGGTACGCAGCTGAGTAGGGTGCCACATAGTGGAGGGCGCCTCAGCTGCGACCATGTGGGCCGCAGGCAGACTGTGTCTCTGTGACACTGCTGCACCGCGCGTGTAGTGCTGACCGGAAAGGAGTTCGGTCAGCACTATACAGTGACAAACACCCTGCCACAAGCGCCAGCAGCAGTGTGTTTGTTTTAATTAGCAGCCAATGAGAGTCTGTCAGACTCTCACTGACTGCTGCACCCACTGCCGGAGCCGTGCTGGAGCTCACTCATGAGCTCCATCTTCTGGCTCCCACAGTGGGTAATGGGAGAGACATCATTATGTCTCTCCCATAATGCAGAGCGGGCCGGCCCGGGAGAACGGATGGAGGAGTGGATGGCGGCAGCGGCAGCAGGAGCCAGAGCGGGGATTCAGGTAAGTGTTTTTTTGGGGGGGGTTTATTATGTGTGTCTACTGGGGGGGACTACTACCAGGGGCACTACAAATGGGGGACTACTACTTGAGGCACTACAAAGGGGGGCACTACAAAGGGGGGCATTACATGGGGGGCACTACAAGTGGGGGCACTACAAGGTGGGGACTACTAGGAGCACTACAAGGGGGACTACTACTAGGTGTTCCTGGCTGTGCTGAAAACTCTTTCTGAGTACACACTGGAGGGTGGGCAGCTCAAGTAAAGCAAAGTCAGTTTGTGCAAGGGCCTCCAAATTGCCTTTTTCTCCTTCCAGTAGTGAAACAGGTTGTTTGGCATGCCTATTTGGGCACTATCATTAAAATAGTCCTCAACCATTCTTTGAATGGTGACCATATCAGATGGAGTCACTGTAGAGGTCTCATTAACTGTATGCAATTTTTTAGATCAAAGGTGTGGTCTTTTTTTGGGAAAGTTTAGTTTTTACCTGGCAGTCGCACTTGCTGGAGAAACTGAAGGAGGAGCCATCACTGCATCACATTCCGCTTGACCTGACAATTTCCTTGCCACCAGGACTCACATCTAATACCAGCATAGATGTTATGGTGTCAGGGATCTGTTGTGCAACTGGGTGACTGCCGTCATACTTGCTCCCCCTTGCAATGGATTGTTTAACAGTCAATTGTTTTTTAACTACTACTAGTAGTCTTCCTGGTCCCCTTCTGGGATGAAGATTCACTCCCAGCAGCAGCAGCAGGCGTAGCACTCAAGGATTCTTCTGAGGATTCCAGGATAGGGGAGGACTGAGTTAGCCTTATTAAATTGGAAGCAGGACTACTTCCGGTCATGATTGAGGATATTGTTGATGAAGGTGTTGGTGGTGAAGATGCCAGGTGCTTGGATCTAGCAGAGAGAAGGGAACTAGCTGATGCTGAACTTCTTGTTGTTACTTTTTAAGCCAAAGTTTCTGAATTTTGCAAACACTTTGGATGGATGCCCTGTAGATGATGTAATAGGGAGGAGGTTCCTAGATGGTTAAGGTTTCTACCTCTACTTACTTTGGCATGACAATGTGTACAGATGGATTGACAATTGTCTAGATTTGGGTAGAAATGATTCCACACAGAAGAATTATTTTGTTTAATGCCCAGGCATGACAATGGGCTTTTCCTTATCATGAGCAACAACTGTTTCCACTGGGGCCTGATTTACACAAACAACATCCTCATCAACAACATCCTCATCATCAACATCATTATTAGCATCTGCTACACATATATCCTCCTCATCCTGGTGCACTTCCACAGAAGCATCCTTGATTTCTATGTCAGCATGTTCACTTGTGCTTACATCATCATAAGAGGCAGAACCACCAGTAATAAATAAAGGCCAAGGCCTTTCCTTACCACTCCATGTGGTGAAAGGCATATTGCCAATTTTATGTCTTTCTGCAGCTAACTTTCCCTTTGATGTTTTTTCTTTACCAATGTAAAAGATTGGTTCTTTGATTTTAGATGCCCAGACTTGTGCTGCTCATCCCAAAATTTGCAGAGGACACACAAGTGGTGGAAGGAGGCTCCTCTTCGAGTACAGTTTTGGAATGGTCAGGCTCACACATGGCACCTGACGACACACTTATTCTCTCCTCAGGGATTTGTTACATTTCTGAACACACAGTTGGTTCCTGTGCCTTAATGATTTACATTTTTTTTAAACATCTACAGGGAGAAGGGCTTACATCATCATAAGAGGCTGAACCACCAGTCATAAATAAAGGCCACGGCCTTAGCCTTTCTTTGCCACTTCGTGTGGTGAAAGGTATATTGGCAATTTTATGTCTTTCTGCAGCTAACTTTCCCTTTTATATTTTTTTCTGTACCACTGTAAAAGATTGGTTATTTAATTTTAGATGTCCTGACTTAAGCCCTGTATGCCCTTGGCCATCTGCTTTAGTAGATGACGTAGACGGACTAGTATCATCATGACTGGTGGCACTGGCAGCAGCTCCAGCACTAGTATGTGGTTCCTGCTCTCCTCTCAACTGATCATTCTCCAGATCAACAAACAAGAACAAAGTGGGGCACAGCACACATATCAATTTTTACCAATTTTAAATATTACACTGCAGTATCAATGACCTACAGTGTCACAATATTTTTTATGAATAATACACTGCGTACCACTTAGTGTAACAATATTTTTTATGAATAATACTCAGCGTTTCCACTTAGTGTCACAATATTTTTTATGGATACACTGCACTACCACTTACAGTGTCACGATATTTTGTATGAATACACTGTGCTACCACTTACAGTGTCACAATATTTTTTATGAATACACTGCTCTACCACATGCAGTGTCACAATATTTTTTATGAATAATACACTGTGCTACCACTTACAGAGTCACAATATTTTTTATGAATAATACACTGTGCTTCTACTTACAGTTTCACAATATTTTTTATGAATAAAACACTGCGTTTTCACTTAGTGTCACAATATTTTTTATGGATACACTGCGCTACCATTTACAGCGTCACAATATTTTTTATAAATAATACACTGAACTACCTACCACTTACAGTGTCACAATATATTTTATGAGTAATGCACTGTGCTTCCACTTACAGTGTCACAATATTTGTTATGAATAATACACTGCTATGCCACTTACAGTGTCACCATTTTTTATGACTAATGCACTGCACTACCACTTACAGTGTTACAATATCTTTTATGAATACACTGTGCTACCACTTACAGTATCACAATACATGTATATTACACTATGGTTTCACTTATAGTGTCACAACTCACAATACATGTATGAATATTACACTGCGTTACGATTTATAGTGTCACAATACATGTATGAGTATTACACTGCGATCTGACCGGCAGCGTCACAGTAAAAAAAAGTAATAATATAGAACACTGGGGTACAACACAAAAAAATTAAATTTTTTAAAATTATATTATTAGCGTTTTTTTTTGTTTTTTTTTACACTGGGCACCCTTGGACAGACAGCACCCCTGGATGGACACAGCAGCTCCTGCCCCTGGATGGACATAGAAACCCCTGGATGGACACAGCTGCCCCTGCATAGACATGTCAGCACCTGCCCCTGGATGGACACAGCAAACCCCTGGATGTACACAGCAACTCTGAATGGACACAGCAACCCCTGCCCATGGGTGTACACAGAATCCCCTATATAAATGCAGCAGCCCCTGTCCTGGATGGATATAGCAACCCCTGGATGGGCACGGCAGCTACTGCCCTGGATGGACATAACAGGCCCTGGATGCACACAGTATCCACTGCCGTTGGATGGACACAGCAACCCCTGGATGGACACAGCAGCCCCTGCCCTGGATGGACACAGTAGCCGCTGGATGGACACAACAGCCACTACTTCTGGATGGACACAGCAACCCCTGGATGGACACAGCAGCCCCTGCCCTGGACGGACACAGCAGTTCTTGGATGGACACTCACCTCTGCTCACTACACTCTCCACAGCTGGAGTGACCGGGTACCTTTATAGTATCCAAAACCCGCAAGAATTCCACAGTGGGAGGATGATGTTTTGCCTCGTTTTGGGATCTGAGTCAGGCGAGAAAATCTGAGCGAACTTCGGGCGGGTCCGGTTTTCTGAGAGCCGGACCTGCTCATCTCTATTTTTCATATGTGCATACTTTCTTGCTAAAGTTCACGATGCAAATGTCTCCAACTCTACATGAACAAAAACCAGATAGACATACTGTGTTGCATTTAGCAATGTTATAGATCAGTGGTGTCAAACTCGGGCCCTTCAGCTTTTGGGGGACTACATATCCCAGCATGCCCTGACACAGATTTAGCATGCTCTAATAGCAAAACTGTGGCCCTGCATACTGGGATGTGCAATTCCACTGCAGCTGGAGGGCCTGAGTTTGACACCACTGTTATAGATCATGAAATACACTGAATTTTAAATGCTATTATTAAAATGAAGCTATTTCTTGTTGCTATAAATATAATTGTCCTTGCAGTACTTTGAAAAGGTATGGTAAAACCGGTACTTTACAAGTGGTATATTAATGAGTTATTGATTATAAGTAGGTATTAAATTGCCGATAGTGTATTTGCTTCAGTATTTTTTTTTTATAAAACATTCATGGGCTGATTCTGAGTTGGGAGCAAAAAAAAAGCAAGTAACTCTGCACCTTGGTAAAACTCTGCTGCACTGCAGGTGGGGCAAATGAAGGCGGCGGTTCAAATCCCGACAGCGGCATCCCGGCAGCAGTAAAAATCCTGATCGTCCCAAGGTAAGTATTTCCTACCCTATTCTACCCCCTAACCCTCCCTTAGGGGTGCCTAACCCTAACCCCCCCCCAAGTGCCTAACCCTAATCCCCCCTCTAAGTGTCTAAACCTAACCCCCCCTTTCCTGCCGCCTAAACCTAAGTCCCCCGGGGGTGCCCACCCCTAACCATCCCTTCCCCATGCCTAACCCTAGACTCCCTGGGGGGTGCCTAACACTAAATCCCCCCTGGGAACCCTAAACCTAACCCTTCCCCCCCCCCCCCCGCAGATGTCCGCGCCCGGCGCCCAGCTTACTTTCGATCGGTAAGCCAAGTGTCGGGCTTCCGGCGTAGGTAAAATGACAGGCATCGGGATTGTGACACCTGTCATTTAACCCCTTGCTAGGATTAGGCAGGCGGGAACCCGGCAGTCGGGATTCCATCCGTTGGCTTCTCGACTGCTTCCAGATGTAACATGTGCAGAGAGACTGAGATTTGGGAGGGGTGTGTCCAAACTCAAATGTAAATTGCAGTGTAAAATAAGGCTATCCAGTATTTGTAGGCTAAATGCAAAAGCAGACAGTATTACCTTGCATGTAAAATTTATAAATATATTTGTACTGTACCTCTTGTATTGCAACATTTTTTGTTCCAGATACAAAGTAACTTACTTTTTTCTTTGCTCACAAGTCAGAATCAGCCCCTAGTGTTATATAAAATCAGAGGGAAAAAGCATATAAGGAGTATCAGTCAAACTATTTCCATACTATACGTGTGGGAACAAGACACTGATCAATCTATGCATCATTAACAAGGTGTAGTCAATGATGACATATAGATTAAGCACTTAATAAGTCAGAACTATCTCTCTCAATCAATATTTGTTCAGTATTTCATATTTATTGTTTATTTATTGTTTAGCTGAGTAATTCGGTTTCGTTTGAGGATAGGGATCCGCGCCCTCTCACTGTAGAACTTATACCTCGATTGGTAGTGCATGCTGACTTTAACCGCTTAACTGGCGTGGTCACATGTGAAGCGAATGGAACCAGAAGTGTTTTATCTGACAAGGTTACGTCATATGCAACCACGCTACCCCGCTGTATCCCACGGCTTTTGCAGTGGAGATTTGTTCTGCACAGGGCAGAATGGATCTCCCCTGACTCCCTGGACCCCCGGTAAATGATGCAGTGGTCTGTCACTACTGTCATCACGGTAGGATTTCCACCCCAGATGCCGTACAAACCGCATTCTGAAGTGCATACTTAGTTCCACCCCAAGCACTGTTTGGCTGACCTTTGCATGCGCAGAGATTAGCTATAGCAGTAGGGACTGATCATCAGTCCCCCCTGACACACGCTCTGCTGTGCTCTGCATGCATAGTAATGCCACATGTGAGGGGGAGGGGCAATGCAAACACAGGGGTGGCTCTACTGGCACTGAGGGTGAGGGCAAGTGTCTGTAAGACCCCAATTAAAAAATATGGGGGTTGGAGGAATTTAAAATTAATTATATGACACTGGTCACTTGGGGAGAAGGGGTTCATGTCCAAAAAATGGTGACCTTTTACCCTGGGGGTGGGGTTACACAACTGGTGATCTATTACCTCTTGGGTGTAAATACTAATGGTGAACAATTTACGCTGGGGGGTCTTTAGCCAATGGGGGTGGGAAGCAATTTTACAATCAGGGCCTATGGATATGATGGGGTAGGGGGGAGTGCAAAACATCCCCTAGTATATATTTTTTTATAAAATATTTAAATAATATTAAAATATTTTTAAACTTTATTAAATGAGAAAAATTTTAATTTCTGAGCGGATTTGTGGAAAAAATTGTCAGTTAAGTGGTTTAAAGAAAGAGAGGGAACCAGAACCTCTCATTATGAATCCAGAGTTTAGAAAGTTCCTTTTGACACAGGATCTATCAATTGAAAAGTGAAGGTTAATACCACTTAGTTGAAATAGATTCATATTTATTCAAAGTTAATCACAAATGAAAATGAGTAGTTCAGATGTCGCAGTAGTTGGGAGGAAAACACATCACCTCATATACTGTAAGACATGTGGAAGAAGAATTGCTTAAATCTGTTACGTGTTTAATGGATACACTGCTCCCTCCTTCAGATTTGTATAGGACATTATTATTTAAGTACTGTAGTTATGTCCAGTCTAGCTGTAATTAATTAAAAGGCACTTTGCCGTCAGAGTAGTTGCAGCATGTCCTGTTAGTGTGCAGATCAAAGACCTTGAGGTCATCCACCTGTTTTGTTTTTTTTTTGTTTTTTTTTTAAGTATGACATTATTATTCTATGCAATGTGACAAAACACATAAATAAACACTTTATTCCAATCATCCACAGACATCATAGCAATAATTCAGTTATGTACTATCCATTGCAACAACTAAATATAGATCCCTATTCTTATACTGAATTGCCAATCTGTGTAAGGCAAACATAGATTTATTCATGCTAGAGAAAATACGTTTATGTGTCCATTCAGCGGGATGTAGTCGGGATCCCGGCATGCGGGATGCCGATGGTCTGAATACTGAAACCCCAACAGGTCGGAATCCCGGCACCAGTATCCCGACCGCCGGCATCCCAAAGGTAAGTATCGGGGTGTTAGGGGGAGGTTAGGGTGCGGGGTTAGGGTTAGGCACTAGGGGTAGGGAGGGTTAGGATTTGGGTGTGGTGAGGGGGAGGTTAGGTTTAGGCACCGTGAAGGGGGTTTTAGGTTTAGGGTGCTGGGAATCGGTAGGTTAGACGTAGGTACTAGGGGGAGGTTAGGTTTAGGCACCGGGTAGGGAGGGTTAGGGTAGGGGTTAGTAAACACTTACCTCTCTTCTCTATGGATGTTTGGATTCTGGCTGTCGGAATGCCGCTGTCGGTGTTCTGACCAGCGGCATCCCAACAGCCGGGATTCCATACCCAACACCATTCACCATAGTGACTAATGATCCCTATTTCAAACCCTGCTTGTGCTTAATTCATGTTTGGTTCTTTAGACAACGCAATCAGTACATCGGTCAATTAAAGATAAAGCTAGATGTATGGAGAGAGATAATGGCAATCTCATTGGTAGTCCCATTAATATTTCATGTGGCCTAAGTCCAATATTTCTGTTCATGGTTGATATCATGCTCATGAGTGCAAAAGGTCTCAGTTGATGAATAAAGTTGATGATGTTCAATAATTTGAACATTTATAAAAGGTCACTAATGTTGGAGTTTTGCTACTTTGTGTGTGTGATTAATCTGACACAGATACCAATGCTGTCAAACCATATACTGTATGTAAAATTAGGGACAATTCATACATTGTTCACCATGAAATCATTATCCATTGCTTACACTTGTTACCCCATATTGTATACAAGCAAGATATGGCAATCAAACAAAGAGTTTTGGAACTATTAGACCTGCATGTATCTGTTCAGAGTCAGGGTCCTTAACTTGGAGGTCTCAAAAGCAAAATTCCAGTGCACTTATGTGTAGGTACTAACCTGTGTAGATATCAGCATCTGACAACAAATGGGGTCCTGCTAAAAAACTCAAAAAACAAAACAAATATGCAGGTGTGTGTCTGCACTTATATCAACACAAATATAATAATATTATTATATCCCAAAGACTGTAATTCATAAAATATTTATTACATAAAAAGCATTAATTACTGCAGTCAAATACATTCAAAACAACAGATATATAAAAACAATCACCTTTGATACAGTATAACAATATAATGAGGTTACCAGTCTGTAATTAAAAATAGCTAAAATGTATCTAATAAAAGAACACAATAATCTAGCAGATAACTCAAATCAAGGTGTACCTTTATACTCACTGCATGATTTACAATTGTTGCCAAGTCTGAACTCTATGTTCTACATTGCATATCATATTCATGAGGAGATTGCCTGGCTTATTGGAGACTGGAATCCATTGGAGTAATGCTGGGTGCACACTAGTTTGACGGGTCAGTCTATCTGATGATTGGCAAATGTATATGCATTTACCAATCATCCAACAGATCTGTCGGGCCTAACATCACAACTGGGCAGGCATTTAAATTTGCCAGCCCAGTTGAGCTGTCACTCGCCACCGGGTCCCTGCAGCATGTGTACGGGAGATCGGCAGGTCGCCCATACACACCAGCGGATGCACCGATATATCCACAGAAATATTGGCAAGCTGTTGTGCTGTACAGCTGGTGCAATATGTCTGTGAATGATGTCATTCACAGACATATCGTGAGTACACACCCACCATCGTGCTCGCGATATATCGGCCATGCCCAATGGATCACCCTGTGTGTACCCAGCTTTTGCCTCTGAGCTTCAGCAAATATTTCCTCTCATTTAATGTGATGCCAAGTGGCCACATTACTCCATTGGTTGCTGCTGGCTAAATTGAAGACCACAGAGCCATATTTGGGTAAGATACTGTGGACTGGACATTCTGTACTGCTATACCGAAAGGGTAGGCTAGCTGAATTTTTACTTCTGTTGCCACCAGTGGTAGGTACAAGGAGGGGGCTGCAGCCCTTACCAAAATTGCCAGTGGGGGTGCCATTTAAACAATAAAATTGAGTCTGCTCCAAACTCTGCTACCGGGAATGATCAATAAACTCACCGGAGATAGATCAGCTGGGTCTCTGTGTGATTGAAAAACGTACTGGTTTAGCCCGCCCCCAGACTCCTAGTTTTAGCGAATGGGAGCTAGCTGACACAATACTCTGGGGGCGGGCTAATCTGGCATGCATTTCAATCACAAAGAGACCGAGCTGATCACAATGACTTTAGCGATCCCCGGCAGCCACGTTTGGAGCCGGGTAGACTTAATTTTGTTTAAACAGCACCCCCACCCCTCTTGGCAGTTTTAAACTGTGCTGCAGCCCCCACCTTGTAACCGCCACTGGCTGCTGCTATTTAATACTTCCACTGACTCTAGTGTCTGCCACATTATCTAAGTAAAGAGTCCTGGTAAATGCAATGATTTGAGGGATTAGTGGCTTTTGACAATTTACTACACAGCAGTCTGGGGCTGCGGACATTAACATTGGCCACGTGTGTTCCGTCAGGGGACCAGACAGAAAGCTATCTACAATAGTGCTTTAATAAGCCAGGAATACACTAATATTCCCCTGTGCTATTTAATCTGCAGATAATTATTGATGGACTTTCATGCTAACAATTCTCTTATAATCTCCAGATGATTGCAGCTTGATTTGAGTTATCTGCTAAATTATTGTGTTCTTTTATTACAGTAGATACATTATAGCTACCTATATTTAATTACAGACTAGAAACTTAATTATATTGTTATACTGTATCAAACATGATTGTTTCTATTATATGATGTTTTGAATGTACTGTATTTGACTGCAGTCTTGAATGCTTTTTTATGTGAAAATGTTTTATGAATTAAAGGCTTTGGGATATATAATATAATTGTATTTGTGCTGATATAAGCGCAGAAACACACTTGCATATTCGTCCTTATCTTGGTGCATAGTAATGTGGCAAGAGGTGACTATCGTTCTGCCATTAAAATCAAGAATGTATTAACTGATGTGTAATGGGACAGTGCTCTGGTTTTGATGGATTTACAAATAAAACATAATTCAGAATCCAATAGCCAATCACATCCACAAAAGGGATTTTTGCACTGCGCCTTGTTAGTTGTAAATAACCATTACAGTTTGCAAGAAGCATATTATCATTTCTGCATTCACTCATACATTTCTGTGTTGTGAAATTTTTGTGACTGCTTTTAATTGTGTTGCTCTTGGCACTCATGATGTTCATACTTCTTTATATATTGCAGATGTCGGAACTAAACATTTACCTGTTTCATAATCATAAGCGTCTCTTAGAAGTATCAGACTGTTTGCCAAATCTAAACATGCCCATATTTTACAGATTAATATTATTATTATTTTAGTATTGTTATAGTATTTGTTAAGCAGCACAGAATTCCACAGTGCTAGAGCCTACATAAAACAGGGACATACAAGGTGGATAAAGTGCAGCTGATTACAAATAAAGGATAAGGAGGGCTCTGCTCATTAGAATTTACAATCCATTGACATCTACAACACAGACTTTCAGTGATGTTGTTATCTCTGAGAGCGCAGACAGCAAACAATTAACAAGAAATTTCACATAATTTAGTATTTTATTATTGTAATTTATAATACATAATGGTATTATTTGCTAGACATATTTGGTAAATTTACAAGATTACATTTTACTGGCAAAAATAGGCTGAGGGTGGCATGACAAGATGGTGAAATCTTAAATGATGTATTGGTTTGTGAGCTATTGGGTGTAGAGGTTGAATATAAAGGAATGGAGTTTGTTCAATCTCTATAGGGGTAGAGATAGGGGGATATGTACTAAGCCTTGGAGAGAGATGAAGTACCTACCAATCAGCTAATATCTGTCAGTTTTCAAACATATGACAGTTAGGAGCTGATTGGGTGGTACTTTATCTCTCTCCACTTTATCTCTCTCCAAGGCTTAGTAAATATCCCCTACCTATTTTAAATATGACAAATGCCAACTAGACTTACAAGAGACAGTTTAACAGATGTGCAATTATCCAGGAACAGTACACAGTGGTAGGTGGTAACTGGTTTGGGGATGGCAGAGTTTGCTAGAGAGATAGTTGGTTCATAGGATTTGAGGTCTCAGGGCCTGATTCAGAGCTGCTCGCAAAAAGCGAGCGCTCGCTCTGAATCAGGGCAGCCGCTTTTAAAAAAAAAAAACGGCCTCCTGGCCGCTCGCTAAGCTGTGGGTGACCACCCACAGCTTTTGCTAGCGGCCAGGTGATGGTTACGATGGTCGTGACCATCGCGACCATCGGGCTTGTGACGAGACCCTTGTGGTAGGGTCTCGTCTGCCGCAAGCCCCAGTGAGCTTCTGGCTCTAATAGAGCTGGAAGCACACTACTGACATCACTGGTGATGTCAGTAGGGCCGCCCACAAACGGCAGGCGTTCCTTCAGGAATGCCTCAGTTTGTCTAGCCGCCCCGCCTGCAAAATGGAGCGAGCTGTCGATGAACATTGACAGCCGCCCCGTTTGTAGCGAGCCCCGGAGCAAGTGAATTTCTCACTCGCTACGGGGCTTGTGCACGCGCATTGCGCAACCATCAACCTGCTTGCGAGTGCATAGCACTTGCGAGCGGGCACAGAATCAGGCCCTCTGTGATAGAGGAGGCAATACAAAACGATGGTGCAACAAGTTACGGAGGGTGTGTCACATCTTTGTTTTGCAAGCGTCCTATTAGTCCTATTAGTGTGCCCAATTTATATGTTTATTTTCATATGTAGTAGTGCATTATGCATAGTGACTAACGAGTACTGATATAGTTTATTGTGCATAAAATGTTACTCATTGGATCTTTTGTGTTGACTAGTGATTTATCGGACGATGGGCCTGATTCAGAGCAGGATGCAAAGGCGATTACGCATGCAGATCAAGTGATTGTTTGCCATTGCGCATACATGTAATCCGCACTGTGCATGCTCAGCTGTCGCATTGCGACTACAGATGCACAAAGGAATCCGTCACAGAATTAGTGACAGGTTGTCACCGTGTAGGAATGGTTTGAACAACGCAGGCATGTCTGTTCATTTGGACGCCATTTCATTGGTGTGAATAAATTAGCCACTGCGATAGCATACGCAGCTCTGAGTGTCAGAGCTCCCAAGGGCATAATGGCTGCTCGATGTCCGTCAATGTTACCGATATTTAAGCATGTAAGCGACATCGTGCGCGTATGAGAAGGCATATTAGTGGGCATCCTTAGCTCGTGTAAGCTTTGCAATCATTAGCATATTTTTGCAGCTGTGATGCGTATAAAATCACTGCTGTGATCACATTAGCGTGTGTCTCTGAATCAGGCCCAATAACATAGAAAGAATCTCTCATTTAGTAGCATGTGCAAAAAATGTATTCATCTTCCAAATCCCAATTTACGGCTGCACCTTAGTCGTATATTGCTAATAACGCCCAGGCAGCTGTTGGGGTAGTTAGTAGTAGTAGTAGAAAAAAGAGAAAATTAATCAGTGCACCAGAAACAAACTGATATCTTTACTTTAATAAACCATTTATTAATATATTCCTCATCCATTTCTCTTATGCTTAAAATTATAGATTTATTTCTAAAAGATTCATATACTAATATAAGAAAATTTATCTTGACATTTTTTTAAATTCAAAGTGCCCCAATTTCCTTGTTAAGATTACACATTAATCTGATATTGATCTATAATTCACGACATGTCAGCTGAGAACAATATATCAATAGAAATGTAACGGGCTAAGGTTCACTTATTCCTCTAAATAATGAAGCAATCATTTTTGCCCATGATCAAAAAACCACTGAATCATGGACAACAAACTTCTATTGGAAGACTTGCTCCATACATCTATATGACAGATGGTGTCTATATTATTTCAGCTCAATATTTTATAAGGCCATCCATCAGTGAAGTGGTTAAAAAGAAGAAAATCAGGCTTATACTATGCTAGTAATATTGTGCAGTAAGATACTGATTCGCAGCTTAGTGACCGTTGTTAGTCCAGTGGCATGCACCAGGGTCAGGATGGACATTACATTGGACTTTATCAAAATGCCAACGTACTATAAGGGGTTCTTTAGCCCTCACGCAACCAGGATTATAGAAAATGAGTTCTATAAAAATGCATTTATGATCTTTTTATTTATTGCCATGATGTGCCTTACACATATAATGACGTTGGCAGAGCTGCTTTAATACTCCACACCGCAGGAATTTCAGCAGCTCCGGCCCCACTTTTCTGCTAGTAACAGGGGCAGATCTAGGGGTCGGGCTGCCCCTAGGCATAATATTATTGGGCACCCTCTCTCCCCTACCATCCCAGAGGCTCAACCTCTTCTTCCAGGTACATGTGCTTGTTGTGTAGTGCACAGTATATTACATATTACATATTTGTTTATTTATATGTGTTGTACCATGGGCAGCACGTATGGTGTAATGGTTAGCATTATTGTCTCACAACAATGAGGTTGTTGGTCAGATTCCTACCTCAGCTCTGTGTGGAGTTTGTATATTCTCCCCATGTTTGCGAGGGTTTCCTGAGGGCACCCCAGTTTCCTCCCACACTCCAAAAATATATTAATAGATTAATTGGCTTCAAATTAACCCTAGTGTGTATGTGTGTGCATGTACATGAGGTAGGTAGTATAGATTGTAAGCTCCACTGTGTCAGGAACTGATGTGAATGGCCAAATATTCTCTATAAAGGACGGCGGCATCTGGGCACGCTATACGAATAACTGGTACTAATAATAAATACATACAATAGATTTAGGGGCTTATGCTGAGTTAGATGCATTTGTGTCTAAAAACAAAGGTACAAAATGCCTTCACACTAATACATGCAATTAGATGTACAGTATTTGATGAATCGCACGGATCTTAAGAATCAGCATGTATACATAATTGTCCCTTATTAGGTTTAAAGTGAAAAGAAAGTTAAACATGTCTCGTCCAGTTTTTAGCAAACAGTTGTGTGGAAATGTAACTGCAGTTCTACTGCCAATAAATTACAGCTATGATAAATGTGGTAATCAAATTAATATGGCAATCATCATTTACAAAGTATTTTTATATTGAACACAATCAACAAGAGTGTGTATTATAATAAAAACAGTATGAAACGTACTTTTCTCATTGGAGACATGTTGCAACTTTTTGTCTATTGTATTGACATAAAGCACATGAATGAAAGCTTATTATTGGACTTAATTATGGGCACTTTGCCTTACCTTGAATGTGACTTTGTGATCTGTTCCTGACTCTCTAAAGAGAAGCACAATGTTCCATTGTATTAAATATTGGCATCAGTTCTCCAGCATTTCAAAGCAAATATGCATTGTGAAAAGCTTTACATACAGGGTTAGGATTTACCTGGAAGGAGAACAGCAAATAAATTGTTTACATTTTGATAGCAAACTATTACTGATACAATACAGCAAAACGTTTGCTATATTTATAAAACAATAACAACCATCCATAAACTCAATAGCTTATAAAAGTTTACCGATACATTATATTATGGAGGCAGTTTAATTTGGAGCGATGGCTGGGAGCTACTGGCATTCTGACCCTTTTGCCGGCAACTCACAAACATCATGGATTTTTCCTTGGGAATTTGGGTCACCATAATTCCAAGTAATGTAGCCACACATTGCTCAGATTTGATTTGCTTACTACAATATATTACCAATGTCTACTTATTTATATTTTCAAATGTCTCCTAATTTTATTTGTGGCCCTTTCTTAATTGGCCTATCCATTAGCAGATCTTTCTGAAAGACAAAAGATTTATCTTTTGAAAATTCCTGGGGCTGCTGTGACAGATATCTGTCATGTACATGACAGATTTTTGCAAATGAACAATATTGCATGACATCATTCTGGGAGTGGATATTTTTTTATGTTTCTATTAATTCTCATTAAAAAATCGTTCGTCGTTCGTTGTTTACCGCTACAGATATTTCTAATATCTGTCAGTGATAAACGATAATTGACCAACATGTTGGAGAGACAAAAGACCCAATTTGTCAGCTGCAGGAGTACGACTGGATGATAAATCGTTCATCGTTCAAATTTATCTGCTAATGGAGAGGCCCCTTTATTGCTAGATGATTTTAGAATACATATGCAGCAGAATACCATATTTATGTATACAGGGACCCAGGCAGGTTGGGGTTACTAGAAATTCTAAAGGCATAGGCATGATGTTCTGGAGAATTATGAAGACAAATGGGATGTAGTCACCATACCAGCAGTTGGAATGCTAGCGTTTAGAATACTTGTGCCGGAATCCCAACCGTCGGCATCCTGACGGTAAGTATTAGGGTTAGTGGGAGGGTTAAGTTTAGGGTTATCACTAGGGGGAGGGTTAGACTTCTGGTGGGGGTATTAGTTTTAGGCTGTGGGGGGGTTAGGGTTAGGCTGCAGGAAAGGTGGGTTAGGGGGAGGGTTAGGGTTAAACTACTTACCTTCAGGCATCAGGATTCTGATTGTTGGGATCAGGGGTGCCGAGAGGGGGGGGAGCGGGTACAATTTACCTGGGCCCGGGCTTCCAGATGGATCCCGGGGGGGGCTCAGGTTCAGCGCCGCCCCCCCTCCTTCCTCTTTCCCTCGCAGCAGCCCAGCACCTCCCTCCTTTTTCCCTCGCAGTAGCCCAGCGTGTGCTGGGTTGCAGTGGGAGATTGTTCTCTGCTGCTAAGTAGCAGCCACAGCAATCTCCTATGCCTGAGGAGGGGACCGATCACACTGATCGCGGCCCCACTAGCTTTGCGCCAGGCTGATGGGCACACAGTGCTCCCTCCCCAGCGCGCAGCGCCGCATAAAAGTGTTTTTCTTTTTCTTCTCAAGGGGGCATGACCCTGCAATTAGGCCATGCCCCTCTTTACCTGGGCCCAGTGGCGCTCACTAGGGCCCTGGTTGGGATGCCACTGTCGGTATTTTGACCGCTGGGATCCCGTACCCGAACAGCAGTTGATGTCATAGTTATATTCTTAGGTAAGCTTCCACAAGCTGTTTTGGGGTAGCCAGGACATGATTAGTAATAGCTTAGTAAATCTTGTAGATCTTTTCTAGCAATGCCTGTACGACATGTTACCTTGAATCAGGGCTTCCATTTTTACTTGATGTGGTTAGAAATTGTTCCTTTTCTGCACATCTGATGCAGCATAACAGCAGAGGAGTGAATGATGATTGTGTATATCATTCTTGCCAGACTCCACAATGCATGAGCACATATTTGTTCACAATGTATAACTTGTACAAACATAGACTATGCACAATGCCCAGGGGCGGATTGACCCACTGTGATAGTGGAAAGTTCCCGCTGGGGCAGTCCCATATTCCCCTCTGCTGGGCTGTGACTACCGCGATTGGAGCTCTGTTCTGCTCTGATCGGGAAGTGCACAGAAGCTTGTTCTGTGGCTGCTGCAGCTCCTATCATGGGCCTATGTGGTGGATCATGACTTCATGCTGTGCCGCTGAGAAGAGAGGACCCATGGCCTGCAAAGAAGAGAATAGAGGAGCAGCCATAGAAGAGGCAGAGTAAACAGGTAAGTATGGGCTAGTGACACAGGGGGGCAGATAGACACAGGAGGTGCTGCATTGGAAAGACACAGGTGGGAACAAAGGGGCATGGAGACGGAGACACAGAGAGAGAAACAGAGGGGCCTAGAGAGATACAGGGGCACAGGGAGACTTGGAGAGAGACACATAGGCACTGGAGAACAACACAGGGAGGCCTAGAGAGACACAGGGGGGTGGAGAGATACACAGGGGGGCTGTGATGGAGAGACACCAAGGGGCCAGAAGAGAGATACGGGTAGCCTAAAGAGATACTGTTGGTCCTGGAGATGGAGAGATGCAGGGAGGGCCTGAAGATGAAGAGACACAGAGGGGCCTGGAAAGATGCAGAAGGATCTAGAGAGACACAGGGGGTCTGGAGAGACACAAATGTCTTGGGGTGGAGAGATGCATGGGGGCCTGGAGATGAAGAGACAAAGGGGGTGAGCAGAGATGCAGGGGGGCCTGGATAGATACAGGCAGGCCTGGGGAGACACAAAGGGGTCTGGGGGTGGAGAAATGCAATGGGGCCTGGAGAGATGCAGGGAGGCATGGAAAGAGAGGCAGGGGCATCTAGAGATGGAGAAATACAGGGGGCCTGGCGATGAAGAGACACAGGGCATGGAGATTAATATACACGAGGTCCTGGAAATGAAAAGACAAAGGAAGCCTAGAGAGATGCTTGGGGGCCTGGAAATGGAGAGACACAGGAAGACCTGGAGATGAGAGATGCAGGAGGGCATGGAGAGAGATGCAGGGGGGCTGGAGATGGAGAGACACAGGAAGACCTGGAGATGAGAGATGCAGGAGGGCCTGGAGAGAGATGCAGGGGGGCCTGGAGAGAAACACAAGAGAGCCTACAGAGATACAGAGGAACCTGGAGATGGAGAGATGCAGGGGAGCCTAGAGATGGAGAGATGCATGAGGCCTGGAGATGAAGAAACACAGGGGCATGGAGATGAGGAGACATAGGGGCATGGAGATGAAGAGATACAATGATCTGGAAATGAAGAAATTCACATTTTGCCCTGCACAAAAACTTATTTTACTATGTATTATCTTGTTAAAGCTCAGTTAAATTATGGTAACATTGGTTATATTCCTACGTAAACAGGTATCTTCCAGGCAATGCAATCTCCTACATTACTAGTGAATACCTGTTGAAGTCGCTGTCTGCACAATAAGGCTCAAATTCATCAGAGGCTTCTCATTGCAGAGAAACCACTATATAGGTAAGAAAAGATTATGAAGCCAACTGACCTGTACCTAGTGTGGAGGGAAGGGGGGAGGCTAAAAAAGTGTGTATCATTTTACAAGATTTATGTTGCTGGCCCTGCCCTCCTCAGTGTCTTGCCACAGCTCCACCAGGATTTATGAGGTGGAGTATCCTGCCCTTCTCCACAGACCCCGCCCACTCAACAGAACAGTTTTTCATCCCAATCCACCCCTGATAATGCCACACGGATGCAGAGTTTATTGATGTTAGAGTACTGCTGTCTACAATAGAGTCATTAACATATTTAAAACTAGCTGAAGTACTCAGCGTTGCCTGGGTTTAAATCTTCAAGTTTTATTATTTGATGTCGTTCAAATCCATCCAGTGTAGGGCCCAGAATAGGCTCCCTGGGTCAAAGTTCTGCCCGGCACACTCTGCTGTGAGGTCCAACCAGGACCCCAACCACTCCATTAAGCATCCCAGACCAATTTTTCATGTGAAAATTGGTTTTAGCTGCTTTGTCACTTCCTAAATCTCTGGATTAAATTTTCCCTTCAGAGCTGCTGTAAAACAATTAGAATAACACCAGATTGCTGTTTGCTTTAGATTACAGATGTGTAATATAATCATCTTGCCAAAGATAATTACCTGATACTCCTGGGGACTATGGCCCTGATTCAGAGCCGGACGCTCTTTCAGAGCGCTCACTCTGAATCAGGGCGGCATTAATTTTTTTTTTGTCGGCCTCCAGGCCACTCGCTAAGCTGTGGGTGACCACCTACAGCTTTTGCGAGCGGCCAGGTGATGGTTGCGACCATCGCGACCAGCAGCTTGCGACAAGACCCTTGTGGTAGGGTCTCGTCCATCGCAAGCCCCAGTGAGCTTCCGGCTCTAATCGAGCCGGTAGCTCACTACTGAGGCCGCCCCCAAATGGCAGGCGTTCCTTCGGGACCATCGACCCGCTTGCGAGCGCTGTGCGCTCACGAGCGGGTCTGAATCAGGCCCAATATTCACTTAAGGTTGAATTTTTTGTGGATTTTTGTGTTGTGATTAATCGACTGAAATCAACTCAAAATCGACTATATAAATCACTGGCCAAATCTCTAATTTACTATCATTCAAATTTGGCTGGTGTAAAAGCAATTGGATGCAAAAACAACCTAAAAATCAAATTTAAACACATGCAAAAAAGAAGAATGCACAGATCGCTATGATCTGTGCATGCTTCTTAGGCTTAAAAGTACCTAAATAGTAAAAAAATGGCATGGGGGTTCCCTCTAAATTCATAACCAGCCCTGGACCTTTCAGCCTGGTCACAGCAGAAAAGACACACAGCATGGGGGTTTCCTGCCAAAGCATTAAACCAGCCCCAAACTGGTCAGCCCAGAGCTGGCAATCCTCGTAAAGTGTGGAACCCCCCAAAAAAGCACCCCCCCAATCTGAAAGTCCAGGGCTTTTCCCTGCATCCTGGATGGCAGTGGATGCAGGGCTAATGTTAGTAATAAAGGGTTAATATTGTTCTTTACAGAGGGACTACAGGTACAGAATGTGCCTGGCACCAGTACCCCCACTATGAAAAAATTATTTTAAAAAACCACAAGACACACACCAAATGTTTTATTATTTTATTATACATTAACTTACTCGCGCTCACACTCACCCCCACCCACACTACATACTTACCTACTCCCTGGTCTTAGCAAAATAAAAAAACTAAATTCCTGAGCCCACAGCTATAGTACTGTATATTAAGGACCTGATTCAGTAGTGATCGCAACTGCGATTACTCATGCAGTCAGCCGATTGTTGCATTCTGTACATGCACATGCATCGCAGTGTGAGTGCGCAAAGACTCCACTGCAATCGGGATTGCGATTGCAGTGACTATGCAGACCCGTTGTGAAGTGATTGACAGGAAGTACCGTTTGGGGGTGGTGACGGGAGGATGGTCAGTGAAACGCAGGCGTGCCAGTGTGTTTGAACACCATTAAAGGGGTGTGCATAAATTAGTCACTGCGATGCCATACGCAGCTTGGGCTTTCACTGCATGCGATGAGGTTAGCAATTCCTGAGTAAGGTCAGACCTTGTGCAAGTGTGCGTGAGGCTCCAATGGTACTCGATGTTACCGATGATTTTGCATTCTTGCTATGTATTACGGATGTGTGTACGGTAAAGGGGGCGTCCTTATGTTAGGCTGCGTATGGCACTGCAATTGCAATCATTAGCATATCTTCGTAGTGTGACTGCGTGCATAAACGCTATTGCGATCGCAATAGCGTTCCTTACTGAATCAGGCCCTAAGTACAGTACTTCACAAATTAAGTTGGAGTTGCGGTAAATCCTATTGAAATCTATGGGCGGACTGCTAGTTGACTGAGAGAGCCATTCCCACGTCTCTCATAGCCAATCAGCACTTCCCCATAGATTTCAATAGGCTGGGTTAGTCCCAGTCATTCCCATTGAAGTCTATGGGTGGAAAGTGGGCAGTGCTGAGTAATGTGGGCAGCTCCAGGATACTTCAATACTCTTTCGTGCAGCCTGGATCACCACCAGAGATAAGGGAGTCTCCCAGATGTTCCAGGAGAGTAGGGAAGTCTGCTCTGTGGCCTGTCCACAAATCCTGGCCTTGGCAAATGAACAAGCAGTTTCAGATACCAGTCAACCAATCCAGAAATAGTTTCAGCCATAACCCTTATTTCTAATTGGTTGGTTGATTTAACCATTGAGGGTTAATTTGTTAAGGTGCACTTTTTGGGGAGCAGATTTGAAAGAGCTGCATATTGCTGCACATCACCAGTAATGATGTGCTTCAAACCATTGGATTTATTATGTAATGGTGGGGAATGTTCAAATTATAATCATTGTGGATAAGTGATTATTTGCAGTGGTTTCCAACCCACCAAGGCACTGTAAACCTGCCGGCAACTTTAAAGATCTGCTGTGATTTTTAAACATTGCTTTTTTCTGATTGGATGCTTCAAAGCAATTTCTACTTTACCAGCACTATATAATACTTCCAGGGGAAAATTTATTAAGAATCGTGCTTCGTCAATTTTGCCAAATTCAGTGATAAAGTTGCAATTTTGCAAATTAGGAATTTACTAATGGTCAAATCGCATAGATCTCACATGTAAAACACGACTTCACAAACCAAATCGCATCAAATCACCATCTACGCAAGCATCGTCAAAATAACATCAGTCCCAATGCAAATCACGAATTCACTAAGAATTGTGTTTACCAAATAGATGATACTCGCACCCAAATCTCACCTCAATGCACGAAATCAATGCACTTGTTTTAAAAATCATGTAGGCATGTGCAAATCCGCTGCAGCACTCTCTTTCTGCTGACAAGCATGGCTGAGGCAGGATACTGTGTTGTGTCTGCACAGGAGCTTATTTCATGTGGTGACACACTTTTTCAATAAGAAGTCAGTGTGTTTACTCAGGGGAACAAACATAAATATAATGAGCTTTTTTTTTATCATACAAATATAAAAAAAAATTTCCAGCATAGAAATAGAAGTGTAACATATTGGTATTTTTTTGGCATACAAACGAAACTGGTAAATATATTAATCCATATTATTGTGAATGTCTCATTTTAGGTGGCTGACTAGGAGAGGGTGATTAGCGGCTTGGACCTCGGGTGTGGGCACCATACCTAGGTGGTATTGGTGCAGGTGAGGGATTTAAACTGCTACCATTGCTAATAGTAGCCACAGGGAACCGACTCTTACAGAACTAAAGTTGCAATGTTTTTATGCATGTCCTTTAGAACATTGGTTTGAGTTTGGAACATGCATAAATAACTCTTCTTAAAACTAGTGTTAGCACTAGTTTAAGTCTCAAGTATTCTGGTCAACAATTCTAAAATCCAAGTTAAATTGTTATTATGCCTACTAACATTTTCATTTAGGTTTTAATCAGAAAGCCTGCAGTCAGGATTACACAAAAGCCTTGTAATTTGTGATAGGTGTCCCATTTGTCTGTCCATTAGGGCTACATGATGGTCATGGAATGCTGCCATAGACGATAGGAATGCAGAGGCAGCATCACCAGCCATACAGTATTTGTTGCTAGTTCTTGTAAGTCAGGGCTGGGTATGCTGGGTGTTTGGGGCTTATGTGTAATGTGAGTATGTCTTCTTGTGTTTCCTCAGGATGACCAAGTGGCTGTAAGGTTGGTGACCGAGGACATTCAGTGTGTGGATCTAAAGGAAAAGGATACGTAATAGTAATAGTGTATAGATGAAAAACAAGTCAACACATAACACAGTAACCAATTGTGGACTCTGGCTCCAAAAAGAAAATATTTCCAAACAGACAGGGGCACCCTAAAAAACAGAAATCAGCGATCAGCTTCCCATTCCAATATGCAGATGTTTCATTTAGTGGATTGAAAGGATTAAAGGTATGATGCTTTTTACAAAGTCAAACATACAGTATGATCTTTTGTGGAGTACAGCAGGGCAAATATGTAGCTGTACATAAGCATTTCTCATGAAGCGTTTGTCATTTTGGCAGTACATGCAGAAATTTTCTTATTTTCTAAAATGAAAGCAGACATAGGGTGCGCCACATAGTGCATGAACCATAAATTTATTTTAAAAACATGAATTCAGATCAGGTCATAAATGACGTACCAACGGTGGCGGTCCACCGTGAGTTTAACAGCTTGAATATGACATCCACACGTGAAAGCAGCATACACAGCCAATGATCCTGCACTAGGCAACGCCCTTACGTGTTTCGTCACTTTGATTTCGTCAGAGAAATTTTCTTATATTAAACTTCTCCACTGTGATGCTTCACCACTTTTTAGAGCAATTCCAGACATGACTCCCTGTTAAGTAGACATTTGCCTCAAATTCAAAATGATAATGCATTGCTTGGCTCCAGATAACCTCTTTAGGGTAGGTTGCTAACATACTAGGGTTCAAATCCAGAGCGCAGGACACCCCCATACTTGCCCAGCTAAGCCGCCCCAGGGCACCGCCATAGTAAGAAAATTGCAGTGTAAAAGAGATAGTTAAGAGCAGCCACAGCTGCATATAAAGAATGAAAATAAAAAAGTGAAGTACATGTATAATAAACAAACAGTGAAGGGTTAAAATGTGTTATAAAAGAAAATTGTGTTATATGCGGTGCCCTGAAACAGATCAACCAAAGCAATCTAGGGGGACCCACGCCCCAAAAATGAACCAAAGTTGCACTACAGTATATAACTTGTAGGAGTTACCTAGAATTGTGCCTAATACTAGAGTGCATATACATTACCAGACTCCATGCTTTGAAACCAATAAGGAAGGGGTGCTAATCCAGACTGAGGGAGTCTCCTTTCCCTCAGGTGTGCAATAAAGCACATTAATTGGAGCATATAGGAAAGGTTCCTGGCCTGCACACCCTGAATATATATAATGGGCGGTGCTATCTGATGAGTAAAATTGCAGGCACAGAAACAGACAATTCTCAGGTGCCCAACTCCAAATTAGTGATAATATATAAATGCAATAAAATTTTGCAATCAATAGAGGTTTTTAGCATAATCATGGCCAAGGTTATGGGCCTACCCACCATCAGGGTTGGATTGGCCCACAGGGTTACAGGGGAAATCCCCGGTGGGCCTCACTGCCAGTGGGCCCACCCCAACTTCTAGGTGTCAAGTTCCAGACTTCAAATTATAGATTTTTACACTATTAGAGGTAATTTACCTGGTGGAGCAGGAGCACTGATCAACATGGAGGCTTGGTTCCATTCTATAGAAACTACACCAAGATTGATTAGCCAAGTTTCTGTAGTGGCTTGCCACTCCCCCTCTGGTGGATGGCCTCACCGCTTAAGCATGGGCCCCTACCAGTTAATTCCCCCCGTGGGTCCTTCATGCTACTGTCCGATACTGCCCACCATATCCAGGTAACCTCTTTAGGGTAGGTCCCTAACATACTAGGGTTCAAATGTTAACTGGAGGCATGCCATACGGGCACGCCCCCAAGTAATGCCATGTAGGGGGCATGGTCTATGGTAATTAGGCCACGCCCCCATTTTCATCCATGCACAGCAAAGGTTAACAGGCGCCTTGGTCCCGTTATGCACAGGGCGCGACTCGTCCTTGAGCCAACCCTGAATGTGGGGCTCTGGACCTCTTGCTAGGAAATAAATTGTTAAAATAAAGTTAAAAATAATAATAAAAATACATTTTTATATTTTTTTTTTATATTTTATGCAGTGATTGGGATTTTGAAACAAAAACATTGCACTGGGAAGTTGAAAATATTGATAATCCCAAAAATTGTCAGATTGGAGATATGAGCCTTTGTAATCAAATCACATTTAATACATTTACATTGTAAACTAGCAAAAAATAAGAAATTAAGAATAAAAAACTACAACCTTCTAAACAGTATCCTACTGTATATCTCAAAACTATCCACACAGAGAATATTATGAAATGGAACACGTGTTCTATTAGTGATAGATCTCATACTTCCAGTAGTTTTAGACATCAAACACATTCAGAAGTATACAGTATTTGTAAACTCAATTGAAGATATGTATGTGTCCCGGTGGCTATATAGATTAAATTAGAACATTTGGGCAGCACATTTGCATAATGGTTAACAGTGCTGCCTCATAGTGCTGAGATCAAGAGTTACATTTTTGACCAAGTCATAATCTGTGTGGAGTTTGTATGTGTCACTTCTCCTCCCTCCCTCCCTCCCCTCCTGTATTGCCCACTCCAAAAACATACTGGAATCAAAATGGAATTTGGTAGCGGGGACACAGGACCTCAATTAGCTGTCTAAAACCACATGCATTGATTGTGGATATTGGACTCATATCTAATGCTAGCATAGCCGTCATGGCTTCAGTGATCCACTGTGCAACTGGATGGCTGCCTTCATACAGTATTTGCTTCCTCTTGCAAAGGATTATTTCACAGTTAATTGTTGTTTGAAACTAGTTATCTTGGTTCTCTTCTGGGATGAGGATTCATCCCTAGCAGCAGCAGCCCTTACGTGCAAAGATTTTCTGGGACATCCTGGATAGGGGAGAACTCAGCTTTCGCAAATTAGATGCAGGAAGACTACCTTTGATCATTAATGAGGAGATTGATGATGGAGGTGTTTGTGATGGAGCCTGCATGTGCTGGTAGCTGATGCTGGACTGCTTGTTATTATTTTTTAGAGGTTATTTGAGATTTTCCCAAATAATTTGCATGAACTCGCTGCAAATGATGTAACTGGGAGGAGGTTCCTAGATGTTTAACGTCCCTACCGCTACTTACTTTAGCTTCACAAACGATACACATGGCTTGACAAATGTTGACAGTGCTCCTGTCTTAATGGAGTTTTTTTTATATGACAACTGTGCCCCTTTAAGTTAAACACCGCGTTCCTGTCCTAATGGCGTTTTTTTAAAATGACAAAGTGCCCCTGTAGGTTTTAACACAGTGCTCCAGTCCACTCCTCCTAATGACATATTTTAGTGTCTCACAGTTCTTCAGCCCACAGCTCACAGTTCCTCTACACATGCAGTTCCTCTTTAACACAGTGCACCTAGTCAAAAATGTTTTAGTTTTTATATGACAAAGTGTCCCGTAGGGTTTTTTAACACAGTTCTCTAGTCCATTCCTCCTAATGGTGTTTTTTACTGCCTCACAGTGCTGCAGCCCACAGTCCAGAGTGCCTCTACACATAGGGGCAAATTCATTTGGGTACGTGAATAGCAAAAATCCCGCACCTGCAAGGTTTTACCTGCAGGTACGGGAGTTTTGCTGTTCAATTAGGTGTGTGTTTTTTGCTTTTTTGTGCCTCGGGAGGTTTTTTTTTCACGCACCTCCAGAGCAAGTGTGATTTTTCTCAAAATCTTAATTTTGGGGGAAAATCACTGAGACTTGCTCTGGGACCCCGGCGGCACTCTCCCTGAGGACTAATTAAGCAATTGTAAGTATCCAATTAGCTTAATTAGTCCATAATTACTCACCTTCTGCAGCACTGTCTTCTGCATCTTCATCTTCATCCAGAGTCGGAAGCCAGGTCCCATGCTGCAGGGTGAGTATGTCAGTGTGTGTGAGAGTTTGTAAGTGTGTATGAGTGAGTGTGTGTGTATATGAATGTTGTGTGTGTGACCCCCGGTGTGTGTGGCCCCCCCCGGAATGGGCGCTGGGAGAATTACATCTCCCAGCAGCCCTTGACCCCCACCAGCCCCTGGAGCCTACCAGCAGCCCATGGGGCTCCCAGCAGTGAGAGGATGGAGAGGAGGCCACCGGGAGCCATGGAGACTACCAGAGACCCCCAGCCAGATAAGTGAAGGTTTTTAGTTTTGTTTTTTCTTGCGCCGCGGGGTTTTCTGAAAACCCTGCAACAATTTTTAATTATTGGATACCGCAGGTATCGGGAGCGCGCATACCCACGGTATTCCAAAATTGGGTACGAGGAATATGCCCCACAGAGTCACAGTGCTCCAGTCCTAATGGGTTTTTTTATTTTGATGACAAAAGTTCTATAGGGTTTTTTAACACAGTGCTCCAAACCACCCCTAATGGTGTTTTTTTGTGCCTCACAGTGTTGCAGCCCAGTCCAACAAACTCTCCATTCGTTCTCTTGTGTGAAATGGTGGCCAATCACTAGAGATGGACTTTAATATGCAAACCAAAACACCCAAGATACTACACTGGGAACAAGATGTTTTGCTTCATTTTGGGATCCGATCATGGCGGGTTTACCTGAGCCCTGGCTCAGTTTGACTCTGAACACTCACAGCTCTAGTTTAAATATGACACAGAGACTGATTCAGACCCGCTTGCAAGCGCATAGCGCTCGCAAGCGGGTCGATGGCCGGGCAGTGCGCACGCGCAAGCCCCGGAGTGAGGGAGAAATTCACTCGCTCCGGGGCTCGCTACAAACAGGGTGGCTGTTGATGTTGATCGACAGCTCACCCCGTTTTGTAGGTGGGTCGGGGGGGGCGGCTGGCCAAACGGAGGCGTTCCCGAAGGAACCCCTGCCGTTTGGGGGCAGCCCTACTGATATCACTCGTGATATCAGTAGTGAACTTCCTGCTCTATTAGAGCAGGAAGCTTACTGGGGCTTGCGGCAGACGAGACCCTACCACAAGAGTCTTGTCGCAAGCATGATGGTCGCGACCTCCCGACCATCACCTGGCCGCTCGCAAAAGCTGTGAGTGGTCACCCACAGCTTAGCGAGCGGCCAGAAGGCCGGGCAAAAAAAAAAAAAAAACGCCCTTAAGACCAGGGAGCTGCCTCAGGGAGCGAGCGGGTCTGAATCAGGGCCTTAGTTTAACCTTCTAAGACCTCCATTGGTTTACTGCTAATTAACCCTCTAAAACACTTTATATTAACTTAACACTAAACTTATACTAATAAATAAAGACATGGACACAATAACAGCTTGGCTAAAAGGTCACAGCTTTTATTTATTAATTCATGAATTAACCTAAATGAGGTGGCCAGGAGACGCTGCAATCTCAGTTCTAGCCTTTTACAAGTGAAACATTCAGGGGATGACTGAAACATCCCCCCTATAGACGCACTTATGTTACGAAGGACTCTCTTCCCTCATGGGCACAGTCCGAAAGCTTCCGCAAAAGAAGTGCCAAAGGTTCCCCCGCTGTAGGACAAACTTGCCATGTAAATAGAGGGCAAGCGCACCCACAACGATTTCTTGCGCCACCTAAAGCCACTGAAATGCAGCGTTCTCCCACCAATGCTGCACCTCCCCTAAATCAGGAAAGAGAAGTTAATGTGACAAATAAAAAAGCAACAAAGGTTTCGGGCGGGATGGTGGGTTCTAGAAAGAAAAAAGAGACTGTACTCAGGGAAAAACCCACCTATATACCAGTAACCATATATACACCCTAAGCAACCTATTGGCTGGACAACATACCTGCTGATCCAGAACCCTAAACCACAGGTTCTCAAACACGGCCCTCAGGTCCCCAAATAGTGCATGTTTTCCAGGTCTCCCCACACAATCACAAGTGAAATAATAGCTCCACCTGTGGATCTTTTAAAATGTGTCAGTGAGTAATGACTGCACCTGTGCACCTGCTGGGTGACCTGGAAAACGTGACCTGTGTGGGTTCCTGACGATACTGCCCTAAACTAATCTGCCTAGCTACAAGGCTGTTATACCAGCCAATCAGTAAAATACCTAGGATTCTTATCTTATATTCAAGCCTATTCAGCTTTCGCCTACCATAAGACCTCCATTGGTTTACTGCTAAATAACCTTCTAAAACACACTTATCTTAATTTAACATTAACTTAAACTAATAAAGACATGGACATAACAACAGCTTGGCTAAAAGGTCGCAGCTTTTATTTATTAATTAATTAATTAACCTAAATGAGGTTGCCAGGAGATGCTGCAATCTCAGATCTAGCCTTCTACATGTGAAACAATCGGGGAACGATTGAAACCCCCCCCCCTCTATAGATGCACTTATGGCGTGAAGGACTCGCTTTCCTCATGGGCACAGTCTGAATGCTTTCACACAAGAAGCGCCCGGGTCCCCCCACTCTGAGTAGTTACTTGCCATGTAAATAGAGGGCAAGCACCCCCACAATGGTTTTTTATGCTACATAAAGCCACTGAGATGCAGCATTCTCCTGCCAAAGCCAGTTACCCAGGGAAAATTGGCCCACCACCCACAAAAGAAAGAAATTAGTAAAAAAAAAAGACAAAAAATCCTTAATAAACAGCCCTAAGCCCAGAGTATAAAGATGTACCCCATCGGGATGAAAAATCTAGTGAGGTCTGGCCATGAAAAGCTATGCTTGACTACCAAGCCTCCAAATGAAAACATGTGCCTGGCCAAAACCACGTTGAACTTCTTCTTTGCCCTAGCCAAAGCCTTATGACTATGGGCACCCCACCACACCAAACCGTAACTATTTCTGACCAAACAATGCGCACATTTGGAAACATCAGTCTGACTTCAGGGGGGAGGATTAGAGTTAGGCACCAAAAGGGAGAGGTTAGGGTTAGGCATCCTCCCGGGAGGGTTAGGTTTAGGGAGCCGTAAGGGGGGGGTTAGGGTTAGGCACAACTAAGGGAGGGTTAGGGGTGGACAGGGGAGGTTAGGGTACTTGCCTGCCCCTGTCAGGATCTTAATCCTGCCGGGCATCTGCTGTCGGGATTTCCACCACTAACACCTTTCCAGCTCACCTGCAGTCCCCCAAGTAACAAACTGACACACCTTGCCACCCCATATTTTTCGAACCAAAAAATGTAGGAATGACCGACAAGTAACACCTGCCCGTTTAACTCTCACTGTGAGCTCCACACAAAAACCAAGCCACAATAACGATAAGAAATTAGAAATAGACATAGCAACTAGCAGGGATGCAAGAGGGGAAACAGGTAACCCGAGTGAAGAAGAAAACCAAAAAACCTCCTGTGAAAATAAAGTGGGCCAGATCAAGGTCCCCGAGAGGAAAAATGTAAAAAATCCTTTGAATGGAAGCAGGAGACGCCCCCGCAGCAGCTGCATTAGTCGCGGCCCCAATCCGAAATGAATAAGTGCCATAAAATGCACCATAACTCAGCTAAACCATGCCTAAGAACAGCAGCAAACTGAAATTTAGAAAGACGGGTTAAATTAGCAGGGACTAACCACTGGGCCCCACCTGATGGGCAATGACCCATGTAAAAAGACATGAGGCATACCGGGCAAACAGAAGGATCCTCTTGCCTTGACAGAGTAACCCATCTGCCCCTTCCCATCTGGTCCATCTTGGAAAACCAAAGCCTGCACAAAATGGCAGAATTCCTAAAAATTATGTCCTTTAACAACAAACCTATGGAAAGCAATGGGATGTAGTTATGAGACCGGCGGCCACATGGCCATACATAGGGGCTGCCTTGTGGAGAGAGTTCAGGTGTGGACTGATGAGAGGGCAGACCAGTCAGGCTGCCATTGGAGATAGTCTAAGTGGGACTGTGGCAGCCAGAGAGCCCAGTGATGTTAAGCCAAGCCAGTGGGGGTCTAAGTCCAGACCTGCAGGAAGCAGGGAAACCACCACAAACTTCTCAGAATGTATGCCTTTAAAATGTTACTTTAGTGTTGAGGAATAGGCCCCTATGTCTGGCTATTTCAATGTACAGTATTTTATGTGGATCCGGCTATTTCAATGTATTTTATGTGGTTCTGGCTTTTTAATATACAGCAGTTTTCTCTCGTATAGTTTCATATATTATATGATAGATTATATGATAGATTGACATGTTATAATAACCATGACCAAACTTTGAGAATTTTTAAACTGATTTATGCGCCAATTGATGTCCCACCCTCCAGTGTAGCTCCGCCCATCTCTGCCCCATTTCTCCTGGGGGAAGGGGGGGCTGCCTATTTTGTCAGTCCTGGGCCCCACAATTTCTGATGACAGCCCTGTTGTCACACCATAATTTTTGTTATAATTGCAGCATTACCATAATTATATATATTTCCACAGGTGGTCGGGCTGCTATCCACATAATGGGATGCAGTATGTAGAACACAGATGCAGCTGGAAAAAGCACATTTTCAGTGTTAATATTACTGACGCAATCACTAATAATTTGATGCAACTATCAGAGTGAAATGGGTTTCTTTTCCATTAAATTGTCTGTGAAACTGACGGCAAATTCCTTAATATGTGAAATTATTACATTTTGTACATTAGCAATTCAAATCTATAATGTAATTAATAGGGGTGTGCACTGGCCACTTTTCGTATTTTGTGTTTTGGTTTTGGATCTGGAACTTTCTTCGTGTTTTGAATCTGGATTGGTTTTGCCAAAACTACCCTTCCGTGTTTTGGGTTCTGGGTTTTGTGTTTTGGATCTGTATTTTTATGAAAAAAAGCATAAAAACAGCTAAAATCACAGAATTTGTGGGTTTTTCTGCTCCTATGCTATTATTAACCTCAATAACCTTAATTTCCACTCATTTCCAGTCTATTCTGAACACCTCACACCTCACAATAGTGTTTTTATGTACAAAAGGTTGCACCGAGGTAGCTGGATGACTATGCTAAGCGACACGAGTGGGGGGCACAAACACGTGGCCCATCTAGGAGTGACACTGCAGTGGCAGACAGGATGGCAGTTTGAAAAACTAGGCCACAAACAGTACATAATGCAAAGAAAAAAAAGAGTTGCAAGATGGAATTGTCCTTGGGCCCTCCCACCCACCCTTATGTTGTATAAACAGGACATGCACACTTTAACAAACCAATAATTTCAGCGCCAGGGTCTGCCACACGGCTGTGGCTGAAATGATTGGTTCGTTTGGGCCCCCACAAAACAAGCTGGCAATTAATCTGTCCCTGCACAAACTGGCTCTACGGAGGCAAGATGTCTCCTCATCCTCCTCATTCACCAATTCCTCACCCTCTTCAGTGTTGTGTACATCCTCATCCTCACAGAGTATTAATTCGTCCCCGCTGGAATCCACCACCACAGGTCCCTCTGTACGTTCTGGAGGCTGGTCTCCCTGGAAGAGTTGATAATTCATTTTTATGAACATCATCTTCTCCACATTTTGTGTAAGCAACCTCCTACGCCTTTCGCTGACAAGGTTCCCGGCTGCACTAAACACTCTTTCGGAATACACACTAAAGGGGGGGCAACTCAGGTAAAATAGAGCCAGTTTGTCCAGGGGCCTCCAAATTGCCTCTTTTTCCTGCCAGTAAATGTACGGACTGTCTGACATGTCTACTTGGATGCTGTCACCAATGTAATCCTTTAACAGACAGATGCACGCTTGTCGCTGCTGCTTTGAGGATGCAGGTGTAGCTACAGCCCACACAATTCACAAAGACAGAAAAAAATATATATATATTTTATGTGGAGTGCACTTTGAGGGCTACACCACCCTTTAACAGACAGACGAACGCTTGTCGCTGCTGTTTTGAGGATGCAGGTGCAGCTACTGCGCATACATTTCACAAACAAACACAGAAAAAAAGAAGATTATTTTATTTTGGTTGGAGCGCACTTTGGGGGTTACACCACCCTTTAACAGACAGATGCACGCTTGTCACTGCTGCTTTGAGGATGCAGGTGCGGCTACAGCCCACACATTTCACAAAGACAGGAGAAGAAAGAAGAATTTTTTTTTTCTTGTGGAGCGCACTTTGGGGGTTACACCACCCTTTAATAGACAGACGCACACTTGTCGCTGCTGCTTTGAGGATGCAGGTGCGGCTACTGCGCATACATTTCACACACAAACAGAAAAAAAGAAGATTATTTTATTTTGGTTGGAGCGCACTTTGCGGGTTACACCACCCTTTAATAGACAGACGCACGCTTGTCGCTCCTGCTGTGAGGATGCAGGTGCGGCTACAGCCCACACATTTCACAAAGACAGAAAAAAAAGAAGAATTTTTTATTTTTTGTGGAGCGCACTTTGGGGGTTACACCACCCTTTAACAGACAGATGCACGCTTGTCACTGCTGCTTTGAGGATGCAGGTGTGGCTACAGCCCACACATTTCACAAAGACAGGAAAAAAAAGAAGATTTTTTAATTTTTGTGGAGCCACTTTGGGGGTTACACCACCCTTTAACAGACAGACACACTCTTGTCGCTCCTGCGTTGAGGATGCAGGTGCGGCTATAGCCCACACATTTCACAAAGACAGGGAAAAAAAGAAGAATATTTTATTTTTTGTGGAGCGCACTTTGGGGGTTACACCACCCTTTAACAGACAGACGCACACTTGTCGCTGCTGCTTTGAGGATGCAAGTGCGGCTACTGCGCATACATTTCACACACAAACACAGAAAAAAAGAAGATTATTTTATTTTGGTTGGAGCACACTTTGGGGGTTACACCACCCTTTAACAAACAGACGCACGCTTGTTGCTGCTGCTTTGAGGATGCAGTTGCGGCTACAGCCCACACATTTCACAAAGACAGAAAAAAAAGAAGAATTTTTTAATTTTTGTGGAGCGCACTTTGGGGGTTACACCACCCTTTAACAGACAGATGCACGCTTGTCACTGCTGCTTTGAGGATGCAGGTGTGGCTACAGCCCACACAATTCACAAAGACAGAAAAAAAAATAATTTTTTTATTGTTTGTGGAGCGCACTTTGAGGGTTGCAGCACCCTTTAACAGACAGACGCATGCTTGTCGCTGCTGCTTTGAGGATGCAGGTGTGGCTTCAGCCCACACAATTCACAAAGACAGAAAAAAAAGAAGAATTTTTTTATTGTATGTGGAGCGCACTTTGAGGGTTACACCACCCTTTAACAGACAGACGCACGCTTGTCGCTGCTGCTTTGAGGATGCAGGTGCAGCTACAGCCCACACAATTCACAAAGACAGAAAAAAAGGAAGGATTTTTTTTATTGTTTGTGGAGCGCACTTTGAGGGTTACACCACCCTTTAACAAACAGACGCACACTTGTCGCTGCTGCTTTGAGGATGCAGGTGTGGCTACTGCGCATACATTTCACACACAAACAGAAAAAAAGAAGATTATTTTATTTTGGTTGGAGCGCACTTTGGGGGTTACACCACCCTTTAACAGACAGACGCACGCTTGCGCTGCTTTGAGGATGCAGGTGCGGCTACAGCCCACACATTTCACAAAGACAGAAAAAAAAGATGAATTTTTTATTTTTTGTGGAGCGCACTTTGGGGGTTACACCACCCTTTAACAGACAGACACACTCTTGTCGCTCCTGCTTTGAGGATGCAGGTGCGGCTACAGCCCACACAATTCACAAAGACAGAAAAAAAAATTATTTTTTTATTGTTTGTGGAGCGCACTTTGAGGGTTGCACCACCCTTTAACAGACAGACGCATGCTTGTCGCTGCTGCTTTGAGGTTACAGGTGGAATCTAGATGGGATTTGGAACCGAGGACACACTACCTCCATCAATTGTCTAAATCCCACTGCACTAATGGCGGATACCGGATGCACGTCTAACACCAACATAGCAGTCAAGGCCTCAGTTATATGTTTTGCTTCAGGATGACTGCTGCCGTACTTCATCCTCATCGCTGAGGATTGTTGGAGGGTCAATTGTTTAGTAAAAGTAGTGGTGTTCCTACTTCCTCTCAGGGATGATGAACAACTCCCAGCAGCAGCAACAGCATTAGGAGGAAATGGTTCTTGATCTTTCCCTATTTTATTTTTATCGGAGAAAGTTTGGTCCTCCATTTATGTTATATTGATATATACGTGCGGCTAAGGTGCACACAAACACAGAAAATAATTTTTTATTTTTGTTGGAGACTAGTGCACTTTGTGGGTTACACCACCCTTTAAGAAATGAACCAGCTGGCCCTTTACTTATGGGACACAGGCGCACGCTTGGCGCTGCTCCTTTGTTGATGCACGTGCAGCCACAGTGCACACAATTCACAAACACAGAAAATATTTTTTTATTTTGTTTGGAGTGCACTTTGGGGGTTACAGCACCCTTTAACGGTCAAGCCAGCCGGCCCTTTACTTATGACACAGGCGCACGCTTGGCAGTACTTTGTTGATGCACGTGCGGCTACTGCACACACAATTCACAAGCACAAAAAAATATTTTTTTTTATTTTGTTTGGTGTGCACTTTGGGGGTTACAGCACCCTTTAATGGTCAAGCCAGCCAGCCCTTTACCTATGACACAGGCGCACGCTTGGCGCTACTTTGTTGATGCACGTGCGGCTACTGCGCACACAATTCACAAACACAAAAAAATATATTTTTTTATTTTGTTTGGAGTGCCCTTTGGGGGTAACAGCACCCTTTAACAGACAAGCCAGCCGGCCCTTTACTTATGGGACACAGGCTCACACTTGGCACTACTTTGTTGATGCACGTGCGGCTACTGTGTACACAATTCACATACACAGAAAAAATATATTTTTTTTGCACTTGGGGGGAGCACACCTGATGGACAGAGCACCCCCTGGACAACACTACAGCACCCCTTTAGGACTAGGACACTGCACAGGACTTTGGAGTGGACACAGCCCCTATGGACAACTGACTGCACAACACAGTCCAGCCAGCCCCTATGGACTTTGGAGGAGTGGACACAGCCCCTATGGACAACAGCAGCACAGCACAACACAGCCAGCCCCTATGGACTTTGGAGGAGTGGACACAGTCCCTATGGACAACAGCAGCACAGCACAACACAGCCAGCCCCTATGCACTTTGGAGGAGTGGACACAGCCCCTATGGACAACAGCAGCACAGCACAACACAGCCAGCCCCTATGGACTTTGGAGGAGTGGACACAGTCCCTATGGACAACAGCAACACAGGACAGCATAGCACAACACTACACTACACTACACAGCCCAGCCAGCCCTAACTCCCACCCTCCCTCTTCACTGTCCACAGCCGAGTGAGAAAATGGCGCTGACGCAGGTACCTTATATATAATCCAAAACCCGCGAGACCCGGAAGGCGGGATGATGACGTTTTGCCTCGATTTCAGATCCGAGTCAGGCGGGAAAAGTCGAGCCTGACTCGGATCGGCCTCGGATCGGGGGGGCTCGGGGGGGTTCGGATTTCAGAAATCCGAACCCGCTCACCCCTAGTAATTATAAATAGTGGCATAAGATGTCCGGTGTCCCAGTAGGAGTCTTGGCTGAATTATGCTGAGACTCTAGCATCCTCCTCTTTCATTATGATCTTTGTCAAGTAACCATTTGACATTATTACAGTTTTTCCCTCTGTTTTAATTATCAGGCATTGTTTTTACAGAACTTGATAACTGTTAGCTAGATTACTGTAATATCATAAAATCGTCTTACTATGTTTTTCTTTGCCTACAGTATATACATGTCTTATGATTTCTGCCTTTAGGTCCTGCTGATCTAGTAGTAGCTGCTATAACAATTACTTGTTACAATGGAATTGTAGTTGTGACTTAATACTTGAATACTTAAAGCTTGTTCTATAAGTCTTAGATAAAGGATTGAATGGGTGTCGTTACTGACCCCAGATGGGACCTTTATGCCGCAGCTGCCACATTCTGGCCATATGTTGGGTGGTCCAATCAGGTCCTTTCTGGTTCTAGAAGATGTTCACTGATGTGTGTTTTTTTCCCTTTTCCCTCTTTTCCTCCCCTTCATAGATGTCTATGTAACTGACTGGGACAATAGGCTACACATTTTATAGGATCAACTAGGGCTTTATGTCTAAAGTACTGGAACATCTGGGTTGATGTGCCACCCTAGAACAATATCTCTCTACAGCTGCTCTTCTGCTAGGGTTAAGGTCAAGAGGATGTTCTCGCATTGTTTTAAGATTTCCAATGGCACTAGACATAGGTATCCGTAGTCCCCCTTAATCTTCAATCTTTGTATGGATGTGATAGTTGATGATATACTCGCTCTAATATAGCATCCCATTGTGTCTCTCCCAAATCTCTCCCTGTAATTTCAAAGATTCATCCTGTTGTGAAATTTTAAAATAAAATGCTGAAAATCAGCAGTCATGAAACCAACTTCTTCTGGGCACATAATTGATGGCATTGAACTCCTCCCAACTACAATATTCAGGAGTCAATTTCAAAGCCAATTTAGAACTAGCCCTTCAGTAAACTATGTCAGCACTTATGGGCTGGCAAAAATTTAGAATATCCTGGCTCAGTAGAGTCAATGTCGTTAAAATGAACACCCTACCTAAAAGTTTATATTTGTTGCAAATACTACCTATTCAGGTTCTTATAGATTTCTTCAAGGAACTTTATGGTATTGTCAAGAACTTTGTTTGGGGTGAATGGAGGCATAAACTTTGTGAGGCAGTTATCTGTAGGCTGAAATTTCAGGGTGGTCTTCAACTCCATAATTTCCTCAATTACTATCACATGATCCACTTCCATAGGGTCTGATGTGGTCTTGCCAAGCCAGTCATCAATGGCCCAAAATTGAAGGGGACTTGATCCATGTCCCAATAGAGGCACTGCCCTGGTTTCCTTCCCTTTATTTCACACTCTACTATCATGTCCAAAACACTATACTGGAAAAGTAAATAAACTTGCCATACATCTCATTTCCAAAATCTCCTCTGACTTTACATTATTCATAATTTACAATTCCCATAAGGCTGTGTGTCTAACTCCATGAAAGTGTGGATTCTCAGGGTCGATCATTTGGTAGTTGAAGAGAGGTGTTGTCTTTTTATAGACACAGGACTGTTTGAACCATCTTAATTGGAGTACTGGACCTACAGTCAGATAAAACATTATATATATTCCTTACCTAGAGACATAGTGCTTTATTTAGTAAGTGTCGGGTTGTAAAACCTGGCACTTCCAATAGTATTTATACCCAAAATGTAAAAAGGCAATGCTTTTACTAGCAAAACATGGCTAGTACAAGCATTGCCCTTAAAATTTTCGGCATATACACGATCGGAAGTGCCAGGATTTAAAACCCAGCGCTTAGTAAATAGACCCCATGGTCTTGAGGAAGGACCTTACCCCCTTTGAGTTTTTGTGCACCTTTATGGTTCCTCCTCGACACTCCATCTCTCGTTTTTATAAACTGCTGGAAGAACATTAGTTTCATATCTTTTCACATTTTATTTACCAATGACAGCTGGAATGTAACCTTCCCTTCAATGATAAATAATGGTATAAGATATTTCAAATTACCCACATTATCTAGTACCCTATAGATGTGTCCTCATACATTCTTGCAGCATTTGTGCCAAACAGTCCCTCTTGGCGCGCCAGGTTCGGTACGACTCTGCTAATGCCAGGCATCTTTATCACCCAAAAATGCTTCAGTCGCAATGTGATGCGACTAGGCTGTACCAGGAAACTGTGCTGATTAATTTGATATGCAACGCTTTTATATCTGTGAACGACTGAATCTGAATCTGTATACGAAATGTTACAATGCAGCAGCCACAGTTTTTTTTCCATGCCAAGTTCCATATATACTGTAGATATACGAGAGTTGCATATCAAATTAATCAACACAGTCTCCCGATGCATCCTAGTCACAACACATTGTGACTAAGATGAGTTTTCGGTCAAAAAACACAAATAAACAAAGTCAAGTATCACCCTTTGGCGCTGCTACACAATGTCTCCTTATATTTCCAAAATGGAACCACAATGAGATCCTCTGTATGTAAATCTTCCAGGATTTATTCCTCAAGATGTGTGAAATTCCAATTCCGCTTCCTTTGCATCAATATCTCAAAAAAGAGAAACCAAACATAGTGCAATAATGATAATAAAATTACACTTATAATGGTGATGACAAAGGAACACTCACATGTTTCAAAATAGGTAGAAAACGTATAGTATCTCCAGTCTGTAACACCATAGGAAATTCCAACTTCAAGTGTAGATCAACTCAAAAAGAGAAGAATATACCAAAAATAGTGCAATACTGTATGTATTGACAGAAAATTTTATTCAGACAAAGAAACACTCACATTTAGACAGAATAAAAACCGCTTATATATATGTATCACACCGGAAAGGCAGGATGGGGTTATCGATATAAGATGTAAATAGAAGGAAACCAGTGGTTCCGGATACCAACGTGATCCCTCCTGTAGTTCACGATTCCCCCGTCTCAGCGTTCCATGTGCGGTCACCGGCTCAACGCGTTTCGAATTGCTTGATTCTTCCTCAGGAGCATGGTGAGTAAGCGTCTCCAGGGCTTTAAATACCCCTTCCAATATCCAGAAAATAACAAAATTTTCCCGCCTTATCTCCTCCTCGTGGTAACCGGAAGTGCCGTTACCGGAAGTGCCGTTACCGGAAGTGCCGCTACCGGAAGTGCCGTTACCGGAAGTGATGTCGCCGGAAGTGACGTCACATCACTTCCGCTTTGAATGCGTTCCACACTACAGGAAGTGGCTGTTATCCACTCACTTCCTTGCATTTCAAACGGAGGAAACTCTCTGCAGGATGATGAAAGACCCTAACTTCTTATTGCATTTTGTCCATTAGTCCATACAAATAGCACGGAGATCATCTCATTGGATCATATAAAGTGCAAATGCCCAAAGTCCATACATAAAAGGGAAAAAAGGAAAATATAAATATTATCAATCATTAACATGGATACATATAGAGGCATACATAAAAATATTCAAAAACATTTTTTTAAAATAAGAATACATAAAAATTCATGAAAACCACTTGAGTTCAAAGTCCCCATTAAGTCCATGAGGTACTAAGGTTTTTAATTTATGGATCCAACCCATTTCCGATTTGGCCAATCTGACATCCACATTATTGGACCTCCAATTGGCACTAATGTGTTGGATACCAAAAAAGGTTTTAGGTAACAAGTATTGGAGTTGTGTATACTTTTAAAATATGAAGAGACTGTATGCGTATCCAAACCCTTTCTAATGTTATATACATGCTCCGCAAGTCTAACCTTAAGATTCCTACTGGTTTTACCAATGTACATCAATCCACATGAGCATGTTAATGCATATATCACATTAGTAGTACTACAGGTAATAAAATCATAAATTGGGTAAACTTTGCCATTCACTTCAAAGTCTTTTTGTTTTGAGGGACCTTTTACAGTTTTGCACATTAAACACGTCCCACATCGAAAAAAGCCCTTACTCCTAATACTTGATCTCTTATTAATTTCAATTGAGCTTCTGACAAGCTTATCTTTGAGTGAAGGAGCTTTCTTGTATATAAAGGAAGGTTTAATAGGTATTTTGTCTCCTATTATTGGATCCTGTTTTAGCCTTTATCTAAAAATCGCCCCGTCATTTCTTTTATTTGTGAATCGCAAACTTCTTGTTCTGAACAATTCCTTTTGACTCTTAGAACCTGACTATAGGGAATTCCCTCAAGCCAGTTCTCATGATGTTGGCTATCCCGTATGATATAGCTATTGGAGTCAGTTTCTTTTCTATACGTCTTCTATACGTGTTTAATGTGCAAAACTGTAAAAGGTCCCTCAAAACAAAAAGACTTTGAATTGAATGGCAAAGTTTACCCAATTTATGATTTTATTACCTGTAGTACTACTAATGTGATATATGCATTAACATGCTCATGTGGATTGATGTACATTGGTAAAACCAGTAGGAATCTTAAGGTTAGACTTGCGGAGCATGTATATAACATTAGAAAGGGTTTGGAGACGCATACAGTCTCTTCACATTTTAAAAGTATACACAACTCCAATACTTGTTACCTAAAACCTTTTTTGGTATCCAACACATTAGTGCCAATTGGAGGTCCAATAATGTGGATGTCAGATTGGCCAAATCGGAAAAGGGTTGGATCCATAAATTAAAAACCTTAGTACCTCATGGACTTAATGGGGACTTTGAACTCAAGTGGTTTTTATGAATTTTTATGTATTCTTATTTTAAAAAAATGTTTTTGAATATTTTTATGTTTGCCTCTATATGTATCCATGTTAATGATTGATAATATTTATATTTTCCTTTTTTCCCTTTTATGTATGGACTTTGGGCATTTGCACTTTATATGATCTAATGAGATGATCTCCGTGCTATTTGTATGGACTAATGGACAAAATGCAATAAGAAGTTAGGGTCTTTCATCATCCTGCAGAGAGTTTCCTCTGTTTGAAACGCAAGGAAGTGAGTGGATAACAGCCACTTCCTGTAATGTGGAACGCATACAAAGCGGAAGTGATGTGACGTCACTTCCGACGACATCACTTCCGGTAACGGCACTTCCGGTGACGTCGTGTCCGGTAACGGCACTTCCGGTGACGTCACTTCTGGTAACGGCACTTCCGGTGACGTCACTTCCGGTAACGGCACTTTCGGTTACCACGAGGAGGAGATGAGGCGGGAAAATTTTGTTATTTTCTGGATATTGGAAGGGGTATTTAAAGCCCTGGAGACGCTTACTCACCATGCTCCTGAGGAAGAATCAAGCAATTCAAAACGCGTTGAGCCGGTGACCGCACATGGAACGCTGAGACGGGGGAATCGTGAACTACAGGAGGGATCACGTTGGTATCCGGAACCACTGGTTTCCTTCTATTTACATCTTATATCGATAACCCCATCCTGCCTTTCCGGTGTGATACATATATATAAGCGGTTTTTATTCTGTCTAAATGTGAGTGTTTCTTTGTCTGAATAAAATTTTCTGTCAATACATACAGTATTGCACTATTTTTGGTATATTCTTCTCTTTTTGAGTTGATCTACACTTGAAGTTGGAATTTCCTATGGTGTTACAGACTGGAGATACTATACGTTTTCTACCTATTTTGAAACATGTGAGTGTTCCTTTGTCATCACCATTATAAGTGTAATTTTATTATCATTATTGCACTATGTTTGGTTTCTCTTTTTTGAGATATTGATGCAAAGGAGGCGGAATTGGAATTTCACACATCTTGAGGAATAAATCCTGGAAGATTTACATACAGAGGATCTCATTGTGGTTCCATTTTGGAAATATAAGGAGACATTGTGTGGCAGCGCCAAAGGGTGATACTTGACTTTGTTTATTTGTATGTTTTTTTAGAGGACAAGTGAGGAACCTCTTAGAAGTCTCCCCTAGGCTGCAGTCATTGATTGTGCATATTTGGAACATTACAATATTATAATGGTCAAAAAATACGCCCGGTGTCAGCAGAGTCGCATGAGACCTGATGGCTCGCTTGGGCCACATAGAGTATATAGGCTAGATGTATGAGGACACATCTGTACTTCTGTCAGTGAAACTCATCAGAAATTTCTATCTAGATGTTAGAGAAGTTCTAATGTTCTCCATAAAATGTTTTCTGGCCTCCTGAATGTCTTCTGGAGGTGTTGTTCTTCCCTAGAACACCCTTATATATTTAGTGGGACTGCCCTTGGATCTATGCTTTATTGCAATCAGTCATCAACATTTTTAACAAGGTACAGTAACAGTCCCAGAGGTTCCTACCAATCTCAATTACTTGCTCTTTAACTGCAATGAATTGCTTTACCCTCAAGGCAAAAAAATCTGTTGAAACACCTCAGTAATGCTGCAAAGCATTTATCCCAGTGTTTTGGAATCCCCATTCTTTTCCTTGTCTGTCCCCTTTGTGACCCATGATCACTTCATATCTCAGTAAAAGCTGATTGTTGAGTCTTAGAAAATGTTCCATTGTTTTTCAATTGTGTCACTAAGTACTGTTACTATTCCTATTGTTGGTAATCAGATTAAACAAAAAAACGTATATATTTGCCATTGTGCAAATGGCTACTAGACAATATCATCAATATACAATTGCACCAGGCTGGTGCATCAGATATGATCCCAACTGCTGTATTTTACCTGTCTACATTAGAATACCCCATTACCAATTTCCTCTTCTTTAGTCATAAATAAAGATGTGTTGGAAGCACGGAAAAATCTGCATCACATCTACTCGCATGTGCTCATTTTTGGAGCATTCATAGTGCACATTCACATTCTCTGCAAACAGGCCTACGTTCAACTCTACATCAGCATCTATACCACCGAGTAATGTATAGGAATAATAAGCTACATATAACAATAAACACTTTTAAGAAAGCACAGTACAGTCTATAAATTCAAATATACCATATGCGCAGGGGCGTATTAAGAGAGGAGGGGGCCCCTCCTCGCTCAACGGTGGCCGGCAGCAAACTGAGCACTGCAGTAAACTTTGGGTACTAGTCTGTGCCCAGAGTCTACCACGCATGATCAGGTCACTGGGAAAATGGCACGGTCATCACTTCCCGGCGATTTCCCTACTGCGTATGCGCAAAATGCTGGGAAAATGGCAGCGGTGGCCATTTTCCAGATGTTTTTTGCAGAGCTGCTGTACCCAATGCGGGACTTCGGAGAGGTAAGTGTTAAAAAATATGGGTGCAAGGTGTGCAGTGTGGACCCCCCTGGTCCCAGGGGCCCGTGTGCACTACACACCTTGCACCCATCATAGATACACCCCTACATATGCAACAAAAGTCATTTTTTAAGCGCTCCTTATAGCTTTTATAGCACATTACTAGAAAGCATTATTGGGATATTTTAATCTGGAAAACTAATCCAATGGCCATTAGTCGAGTAGGGAAAAATTCTCATACATGATAGACTGTTGTTTTCTATGTTTTCTTGCTAACTATGATTATGAGTTTGACTTAGAAAATCAATTTCTGTGAGAAAGAGCTGGTTTCTTCTACAGGCTCATGAGCCAGAAGGCACTATGTTTGTATTATGTATTAAGATGCCTGGGTCAGTTCCCGAAGGTCTATACCAACTAAAAATAGATCCAACTCTTACTGACACATACTCAGGTATATGGATTTAAAAAGTAAACATGGTCAATACCTACATAAATGGCTTTGAAAAATATACAGTTGATTTCAGGGTCTAACTAAGTAGTTGTATCTTCAATGTAGTCAGAGGGTGAAAAACAATTTTGCCTGTAAAAATGAATAGCCCATTTGCTTTTTTTTCCCTTTTCTCCATATACTTATTGGGTTTCTGCCACCTTTCAAATGTGGGAGACTATTAAAAAATATGCTTTAATTTTTTTTTTTATTGCACTACCTTTTAAATAATTTTTCTTTTTGAAACCTGAAATTTGTTCCTTTACCTCATGACTGACACAGGTCAGTCAATAAATCTTATCGCTCAAGGCCAAGAACACCCAGATGCCTCAGCAATATGTTTTGATAAATATGGGTGAGAGGGTATTTGTTTTCTTTCTGTGATAAGCAGCAATTAAAAAAATTAAATTTTCACTGTAATAGGTATGTTTGATAAAAAGATCCCCTTGTGTCATTCACTGTTATTATAATGGCCCATAAAAGCAAATGTGAGGAATATTTAATTTATTAACTGTTTTTTATATATAGCATGTATGTGTTATGCAGTGCTTTGCAGATATTTATTCATTCACATTGATACAGTACCTGCTCCAATGAAGTGTACAAGATATATGGTAGTTTCCATACTCTTGATAAGTCTACTGACACTTATGATCATATTTTTTTTATTATTTCAAAGACTTTTTCCTCATTCTGGAACTAGTTATAAGAGCTGAAAATAACAAAAGAGATGCAAATACTATGTACCATGGGTTCCGGACTATAGATAGACAGTAAAAAGGTTGACAATGTCTAGATTGACACCAGATGTTAGACAGTCAATAGGTCGACTGGGACAAAAGGTCGACAGAGACAAAGAGTCGACATACTAAATGTCAACATGTAAGAAGGTCGACGGGTACAAATTGTCGATGGGTTCAAATGGTCCACGTGAAAATTATCGACACGAAAATGGTCGATACTTGTTTTGTTGCTTTTGTTTATGGATAGGTTAGGGTTAGGCACTTACCGGAGGGTTAGGCACTTACCCTTATGGTTAGGGTTAGGCACTTACCGGATGGTTAGGGTTAGGCGCTAGAAGGGACCCGAAGGTTAGGGTCAGGCACCTACCCTTCCGGTTAGGGTTAGACACCAGGAGGAAAGGTTAGGGTTAGGCACCAAGCTAGGGTAAGGGTGGAAATTAGGGCTAAAAAAAAATGTCGACCATTTTAGCGTTGACCATTTCAATGTCGACTCTTTGACCCTGCCGACCATTTGTACCTGTCGAACTTCTTACATGTCGACATTCAGTGTGTCAACATTTTGTCCCTGTTGACCTTTTGTCCCAGTCGACCTATTTACTGTCTATCTAGACACTGTCGACCTTTTTTACTGTCTATATGTTAATCCACACCATTGCATACCATCAGAAAAAAGCACTGCCTACCAGTATGTCTTTGAAATGTTAGAGGAAAGGGTGCACCCAAAGAAAAGCCATACAAAAACAGGGCAAACATACTGTATACACTCCACGCATATAGGGACCTGCTTGGAATTGAACCCATAATGCCAATACTGCAAGACAACAATGCTAGCAACTGCGCCACAGTGCTACCCATACATAACTCTTATGCTGGGTACACACCTTATATATATCGCTCATTCGGTAGACAAACGATATGTTTGTGAATGACGCTGTTCACAGGTCAACCCTGCAGCACAACCGATGCCGATATATATCATGCAGATATATTGATACATCTAGCGGTGTTTACGGTTGACCCACAGCCCAGCCATACGCTGGCCGCAGAAATTGCCGACACTGAAATCACAACTGGGTGAGCAAATTTAAATGCCAGCCCAGTTGTGATGTCTGGACAGACAAATCAAGCAGCCGATTGGTAAGTGTGTATAGCATACCAAATTGGCCACTCGGTCGGCTAAGGACTCCTGTTTCCTCCCACACTACAAAAATCTACTAGCGTGCGTGAGTGCGTGTATACAGTACATCTGGTAGGGAATCTAGATTGTAAGCTCCACTGGGTCAGGACTTATATAAATGACTGAAATACTATCTGTAAAGCATTGCGGAATATGTGTGCGCAATCTAAATAAATGGTAATAAATACTCAGTCAGGTAACCTACTACAGCCTGACAATCTAACATTTTCCACCCTCATTAATTTTAAGCTTAGAACAGTTATTTTTGGATTATTTACTTCAGTTTTCTTTGGAGGTGGAAGAAAAATAGTATTTGCTCCAATGTAAGGTAAAAAAAAGTTGCCTCTGTCTTTTCCATCCATTGTCTTGGGAATGTTTTGTCAACTGGTAAATACAGACCAAAAATACCATGTTGTTGGTGGTTGTGTTGACTCCTTAGTCTTGGTGTACTAGTGCCAAATTTCAATATTATTGTCAGCAACTAAGCAATTCTACAATGCATAAAAAATACCAACTAACAAAGTAAAATGGCATACATATTCAAATAAAAAGAGCAAAAGAGCTTATGTAACATTTAGGACTATTGATAGATGCTTAATAGTAAAGGAAAGTCTACTTTCAAAAGACCTTACGCATCTATAGTTGTACGCTATGCTGATGTTTTCACAGTTGAGCAATTATCGGTTGTCTATGTGTACGAGTTGCACTGCACATGTGTCAGGTACCAGTATTAAAGTACTTTGCAGCCACTATTTGTTCGCAGTGTGACTGAAAGTCACTGAGCATTTGGGGGAGGTAACGGGAGTGGCAGCAAAGAATGCAGGCATGTCGTGACCATTTCAGGGGCGTGTCACATCCAGCGTCTGCGATTCTGTACGCAAGAAATATGGCTTTGGTATTTCAACTCCCACGGCCATTCAGCGGGACCATAGACTCACTCAGAACTACTGCAATTGAACGATCTGTGACTGATGCTGCGTCTTTGAAAGCAGATGCTTGGCTTTGCAAAGCCATCAGTGGGCGGCTCAATACATTTCCCACTGTCTGAATTTGCATATTTTCGCATGTCATCTGCATAAATATTTACAGCAGTGGCGGCATCAGGCTCCTAGTCTGTATCATTGTATTTGCCAATATTGCAACAAAAATAAATAGCTTCAAGTACCATAGTTGTCCTTAGCACGCTGAACTTTTTACCTTTTGGCCAAAATGGTCTCTCTGAAGGCAGAAGTCTCAGCTCACTTGCAAATTGATTTATACATACTGAGATTTCCTGCAAAAATGTTTCATGCTTTGACAGTATGACACCAAGGAAGCACATGTTAGAATCTTCTGTGTACCAGCAATTGTTTTCTTAAGAGGAGCCTTTCCTGCGGCATGTAATGATTTAATGGATGATTGACAGAAAATATAGCTTTGAATAAATGAATAACAAACATATGTGTTCCACTTCTTTACTCCGAGAGCTGTAGCAGTCGCGATGCAGATAGAGCACTTGCAGAGCAACACCTGTGGTTTGTTGGATATTTTTCTAAGTCTCAGCATAGTTAACGTAACAATGAACTGACTGAGCTGAAAGTGTTGTAGTCTGAAATATCCTTGTCCACATAATTTGGTCCATAAGACTGCAGGCTATCTATTTCTCACTCTTGCACTGCCATCTACTGGCTGCAACTTCATTTTTATTGCGTGACGAAAGAACAGAAAACATGGGACAGTTGTAGGATAAAATTGTGTCCCTTCATTTGTATGAAAAAGAACATTTAATAGTTATATAGCACTGTCTGCCATTTAAAAGTAGTCTAATGCAGTGCAAAAGCTGCATGACATTATTGGAATTATTTCTGATGCATACTAATAATTCTGAGCATTAATTAGAACAATTTTAGTGCAGGTATGCAATAAGAGTATTTAATAATTATCTGGTTTTAAATGGCTGAAATGTGAAATTATAATCGACAGTTTGCTCCTATACTCCCTATTTATACAGTAATGTTGCCAAGGGACATTTTCTCAACAATGTGGGGCTGACACAGAATTGAGCTCTGATTGGAGAGGCCGGGCCACAAGCGCCCAGAATAACACCGGTGCCAGGAACATCCTCAGGATGCTCCGGGGAGCTATTATGGCTGCAGTCTGGTGAAACTGAATCTGTGATTCTGGCTGGAGGGTGCCCTCCCAGGCACCCTGCTAGCCAGATACAGGGACTGTGGATGGTCGGCGGTGCCGCTCCACAGAGCGCTGTGCTCAGTGCGGCAGCACCGGTCACCCACAGCTAGTTACAGCCCTGGTGAGAAAAGCCCACTACAACCCAGGTATGCATTTTTAGTCATAAGTGTAGACGTGATTGAAATACGTAAGGCAATGCATCACCCATACTTGCGAGTGCTCAGTTCCACAGTATGCATATGCAGTATGAAAACATGCAACATACACTCCGCAAACAGACATACATTCAACTCATCAGCCACAAAATGTAAAATAAAAAGATAATAATTTAATTACATGAAATAACAATCAAGTTAAAATACAAATGTTTTCTTTTTTAAAATTTAATTTCTCTTTCCTTCAGAAGTTGAAATGGAATGTCAATTAAACAATGTGAATGGACAGTTGCTATTTCATGTGATATTGTTGTGGTGCTCATGATCAGCTGAAGAGATCAATACAAAATTAGCCAATTAGAAGTAGCTAATTAGTACTACTGATATGATAGTTATGTCTGCAAATGCACCCACGTCTAAATCTGGAAACATATCTTATGCCAAAAAGACTTAAGGTGCCCACACACATAGCGATATTTTACACAATCTGGCCGATTCCGACGAATCGTGACGACAGATCGTGTAAAATATGGTCAAATCGTGAGGAAATTGTGAGTCCTAACTCACGATCATGATGCGATGCGCGTCCCCGCTGGTCGCACATCGCATCGTCAGATCTGCTGTGCAGTAGGGCAGATCTGACAATCTGGGACAAAATGCACTGGGAAAAAAAAAAGTTAAGATACACGATAGATCTTAAGTCAGATTGGATGCTTTTTACTCCAATTCGTGTGTAGGAGCTGCCGGGGGAGAGTTCAGGGGAAATCGCACACATCGTGGGATCGTGTGCAGATCGGTATGTGTGTGTGCACCTTTAGGGCTGGATTCAGAACCGCTCGCTAGATGCAGTCTCTCACTCCCAGCGCATTCATATCCAGTGCACACCCAGCAAGGCAGGCGATTGCCCGGCAAGGCATTAGCACGCCCACTATGTCTTGGCGTGCGATCACTTTGTGTATGCAGACGCCCACCAACCATTCATAAGACGCCCATTTGCACACGTCATCTCCTGGAAGTACATGAACACCTTGTTACATCGAACACCATCGGATGTGCTCGCAGCTCTTGAGGTTGACTATACCTTACCGCAAGCCCTGCGAGCACTTCAGTGTATAATGCAACCAGGTGACGTGTACTATGACGCTGCCTTTTAATTATGCACGCCTCTGAAACAGCGTTAAGATTCTCAGGCACGTCTGCGTGCGCACCTCCACTCCCCCGTTTATAATGTCCAGCCCCTGTTACCACCCACAAACGGCTTCTCCTGTCACTCATTCAGCTGGGCTGTCTATGCTGGGCGAGCGAGCACTTCCCGATCGCTCGCACTAGTTTACGCATGCGCACTGGGATGCATGCGCACATTGCAAAACATCGCTCGCTACGAGCGATCGTTTGCTAGCGAACGGGTCTGAATCAGGCCCTTATGTGCAACACTAAATGACTATGTAATAGGTTTTGAATTCACAGTAAATTTTAGCAAGATTTCTGTTAAATTTAAAGTGGCAATCAGTTATAAGGCTGTACCTATTACATAACCCACCCTGATAACTGGGTTTGTCAGAAAGAGTCATGCATTAACCTACTCTTTATGCAACCACAGGACATTATTCATACCAAACACAACAAGACCAAATTACCTCAATATACCATATAGCTATTGAATTTTAAACATATATTACAATTATATTAACTCATTCAACAGCAATAATTAGCAGGAATATAAAATGTAGACAACATAAAACACAAAAACATGATACTGTAGTTCATATCAATAAATAAAAACTGTATATACAAAGTCTATACTATAAATATATATATATATATATATATATATATACATGTGCACAGCATTGTTAATTGGTGTTTAGAGGGGCTGCCTTCCTTTGTGAGGGATTACAGAGATTTGTCAGAGGACGTTGAGGCTGGATAAAGACATCTGCTCGAAGATGATATAAACCTGGATTTCCAAAGGGAAACTGTGAGCTCTCTTATACATAAGTTAAACATGTTGTACGCACTTTAAAACATTGACAAATGTTAAATATTCATGAAACACATGACAAGTTACAATAGGAGTGTCAAACATACAGTTCAATTACAGTAGATTAGGGATGCTGTTGCATTGTTAGAAGGTCTATTAACAGCACAGGCTGAAAGTACTTACTGTACAGATGATGTTGCACCTTTCTTATCTCATCTCCAGTGACAGCATATCCCAATCGGGATCCAGTCACATTGTCGACTGTCACCATGTCAACATCCACAGAATGTCGACATGTTCACAATGTTCACATCTGAATGTCACCATGTGAAATGTCACCATTAGGGTTAGGCTGTGGGGGGCAGAGGTTAAGTTAGGTATCAGTGTTAGAAATAGGGTTAAATTAATTCACCCAAACAGCTGCTCCATCAGAGGTCTGCACCAGAAGTGACAGTCACATGACGATGGTACATGGAAGCAGTGCTGGAGCAGCTGCAGCCATCGGGACCAGGTAAGTGACCTCTGGGCCACCAGGGACATTAGGTCAACATTCTATCATGTTGAAATGTCATTAGTGTAGACGTGAGTGTCAACATGGCCACTGTCAACATGCTGCATGCCGACGTTTCTACAATGTCAATATTCTCATGACGACATGATACCTGTTGACCTAACATACCACACATTGTTGGTTTGCACATGCACAATTTCCAACGCTCTTAAGTATGTGACTTGCAGCAAAGAAGCATTTCTGACTTACAGTATGTTTGCTGTCATTAATTACTGCTTTACATTGTTAAATGAAAGGAAAATTGTTAGTACAGCAATTTAAGTTGAAATATGAAACAAAAAATATATAATACTCTATAGCATCATATAATATATAATAGACATATCACTAATAAATAAAGAGATGAGTGTTGTTTGGATTTTACTCTCCAAATTCGGATCTGAAAAGTAGGCAAACAGTAATTTTCCTGGAAATATCAGCGTATTCTAGATTCTATATTGAACAATTCTGGGAATGTTAAATTCAATCTGAGAATGAGGCAAACCGTAACAGTAGGAATTGAGTAAAATCCACTCATCTCTAATAATAATATTTATCAAATATGTTATAGCTTGGCGTACCACTCTAAATTAGGAGCTTACAGATGCTCGGAGCAAGCAGAGTTGCATGGGATCTGATGGCAATGAGGGGCTGTTTGTTGTCACTGCAGCAACAAGACACATCTGTATTTAATAAAATAGCACAAGCAGATAACATTTTCTGTAATTCATAGCAACCATTCAGGTATTTTTAATCTGTCTGAATTCAATAGACTACTAAAAGCTCTGAAAGATGGAAGTATATTAATTGCAATACACGGTGACAGCATGACTAAGGAGTAAGTGCTATTTTATGAAAGATACCTGATTCAAGGTCAGCACTACCATTGGAAGAAGCTAAATGGTTGTCTATGATGCCAATTGTTAGTGGGCACCTAAAACACTGAATAAGTGACATCATTTCACACAACCACAGTTTCTAATACCCCTTTTCCACCAAATCTTGGGTCCAACCCACACTTCCAAATCGGGTCAGACCTGGGACAGACCGCTTTCACACCGCGGCACCAACCCAGGTTGGTCCCAGGTCAGTGCCGTTCACACTGCACCCATGTGCAGTGGAACTCTTCTGCCGGCGCTCGGAGATGACTTCATATCCAAACGCCATGAAATACAGATTTCTCCATACTGGGTCATCTGACCCGGATTACCCATTTACACTGCCCCTTAATCTGGATCCTTCCCAGGCGAGTTAAACGGCCCTTTTAGTCTCGCTATGCTGTGGCATGACTCGGTAGCGCTGATATTCTTTTCATGCAACATTTTACCTTCAAATGTGTCTTATTCTCAAAGTGATGTGAATAGGATGAACAAGCAGCTGCTGTTGATTAAAATGATATGCAGCATGCCTATATTCTAGGCGGGTGTTACTGCATGTGAAATGCTACGTTACAGTGTCACAGCCGCTGTCGCTCAGGTTTGATAGAAAGGTTACAATTTTGTAGAGAATTTACAGTTAAATGTCATGTTGCCGAATAAATAATCAGGCGGAGAGCCGGTGAATATATTTGCAATATAGCGGCGGCAGCAAGGAGGACAATTACTGATAGCCCTATCAGTAGCAGACGCACAGTCTGAAACACGTGGGGTGTGTGAGGGATCTGCGCGCACATACCCAGGGCCGCCGACAGCCACGCCGGGCCCAGGTGACAGGGGGTGTGGCCTAATTGTGGGAGGCGTGGCCATGCCCCCTTAGAAAAAAAATGAGAAAAAAAGTCATTTTTGCAGCGCCACGAAGCGGCGCTGTGCGCTGGGGAGGGGGATGCTGTGGGCCCCTCAGCCCGGCGCACAGCCAATGGGGGGCGTGATCAGCAACCCCGGGTAATTAGTACCTGCTCCCCCCCCTATCAGCGCCCCTGCACACACCACTATAACCGCATTGGAGCATGTAAATATTATGATGTATAGGTAATGGAACCTATAGCCAGCACTCACTGACGCCTTTAATACTTACTAGCAGTGGCCATCCGATTCTCTATGTGTGCAGGTATTAGAGCGGCTGAGAGATTGCAACTTAATGCCGGGCACATATGGATTAGCACATTCTGATAGGGAATACTTCCCAGTTGTGGGACAATAGTACTGGATATTAAATCCCACAGGAAACCGCTGATATTAGATGGGTCTTCACACTAACTACAAATATTAGGGATATAACTAGTTGGATTACAAGAGGAGGAATCTAGGATGACATTTTTTTTTTTCTCATCTATGAGAAAGAATCAGTGGTCATAACACTGGATAGGGTTAACCAGCAGGACTGTTGGTTACTTTGTAGCACCATCAGGCAGATGTATTGTATCAATATTGAGTCTCTAGGTAATAATATATTCTGTGTGAATTATAACATTAAAGCTGCAGACACACGTAAAGATTTTCTGTCCAACCATCCAACTAGTTGGTTGGTTGGAATGAAAATCTGGTAAGGTATGAAAGCAAATGACAATCAGCAATTTGCTCCCAAACGCCGGAAAATGGACAAAAACTGTTGTTTGAAAAATTGTTTTGATCAAACATTTAACAAACTTGTCTAACAACCATTTTCATCTGTTTTCTGGCATTTAGGAGCAAATTGCTGATCATCAGTAATGGTGCATACACACGATCAGATTTTTTCTTCAGATATGGACGATAACGATTTAAAAATCATTCAGTCGTTCATATCTGAAGGAAAATCGTTCATATCTGACATGCTTGAACGATGGACGATCAACGATGCGCGTTCCCGTTTGTCAGATAACGATATCTGACATCTGATGGGTTTGCAGTCAGACTTGGACAATTCCATTCATTTTAATGCAGTCAAAAATCGTTCAATCGTTCAAATCGTTCAAAACTTTGGTCAAATCGTTCAAATTGTTTAGTCGTTCAGTCGTTCATCTGACAAATCTGACAAGTCTGACAAATCTGACCGTGTGTACGCTCCATTAATCCCATACGTTACCAGATTTTTATTCCAACCAATCAACTAGTTGGATGGTTGGACAGAAAATCTTTACGTGTGTATGCAGCTTAACATAAGGGAGACTTACTAAGTTTCTAATATCAAGAACAATTAATGACAAGACACAGTGGTTGTTTTAAATAACAGTATTCGCACTTTATTCACTTCTTGTTCTATCGTTTTAACATATGGACGGCATATGGACGGTTTATCCTGGTTTTTAATGAGACAGTAAAATAAAGGTTATGTTTTAGGTTTATTTACTTACCTGAGAGAATCTGTAAATAGTGCTGAAATAACTTCTGGAGTGCACCTAGCATTCTCATTCTATTTCTTTGTTACTAGAGAATTGACAGTTGTCAACTATATCTGTTGATATGACATGTCACAATGTAAGGTATGCTTATTTTAAACTATATGTTATACAGGGGCGTAACTAGGTATTTGAAGGCACCATACCAAAAGTTTGTAAGAGCCCCTATGTACTGTACCACTTAATGGTGAAAATTGTATATAACACATGTAACTTTGAATAGGAAGATGGGCCTCCCTAAGCTCTGGGCCCCATAGCAGCTGCACCCCTTGCACCTATGGTAGTTATGTCCATGATATGTTATGAGAGAGAGAGAGAGAGAGAGAGAGACTTGCAATATGTAATTTATAACCTTAAGGTGCCCATACATGGTGCGACGCACCGTGTAGGATGACTGCCGATCCATCAGCAGATGGATCATGCTGTCCCCGCTGTCAATTGTGCAGTCATCGCTGACCACACGATATGCCGGCTCCCCCCTCCTCCATCTGAATGGGATCGTACATCGCATCCCAGATTAGATGAATCTGCGGGAAGATCTGGGGATGCGATGTATGATCCTGCAGGAGCGTGCAGCACAATATCAGGTACGATATGGTGCCCATACAAGGAAAGATATAGCACCTATATCGTGCCGATCCGTCAGATCGGCACGTATATCTTATCTGTAGGTTATTAATTGTATGTTACTATGCATACTAACCTTGTAATGTAAGTGTATTTTAACTTAAATGATACATAAATAATTATATAGATAGATTATAATTAGATAGCAATAGCAAAATGCATGCAGGAGGTAATTTTGCACCTCAGTATACTGATCATGTGACTTGTTTCATCATAAACAGCCTTTTTGATGTCACTTAGCTTTGATAGAAAGGTCAGCATTTTGTAGAGAACTGTCAGTCATCAACTGTATCTGCTGATGACATCTCACATTGTAAGGTATGCTTATTTTAACTTAAATGCTATATCTGAAAATAGTGATAGATAGATAGATAGATAGATAGATAGATTAAAAGATAGATAGATTAAAAGATAGATAGATAGAATTGTTGAATTGGAAGCTATATGTGATTTATAACCTCAATAGGCAGATAATGTGACTGGCAGAAGACTGTTAGTTACATACAGCATGTGTCCACATACATCTTACTTCCACGTTAAACAGCTTTTCTAGTCACACCATGCCAAGGTGTAAGTCCGTAGCGCTGAGCTTCTTTATGTGCAACTTTTTACCTTCAAATGCATGCATCTTATTCCCAAAGTGATGCAAATAGAATGCACAATCAGCTAAAATGAAATGCAGCAAGCCAATATTCTGTGTGCAACTGCGGGTGTATCTGCATGCGACATGCTCCGTTACAGTGTAACAGCAGCTGTCACTCAGCTTTGATAGAAAGGTCACCATTTTGTAGAGAACTGACAGTTGTCAACATATAGAAAGATAGATAGATAGATAGATAGATAGATAGAGATATCATTAGTGAAATGCAAGCAGTATGTGATTTATAACATTAATAGGCTGATCATGTGACTTGCTATAGAACTGTCAACTATCAACTGTAATTGTTAATATGCCTACTGGCAGTGTAATGTAAGCTCTTTTTAACCTAAATTATAGATAGATAGATAGATAGATAGATAGATAGATAGATAGATAGATAGATAGATAGATAGATAGATAGATAGCAATGCAAAATGCATGAAGGAGGTGATTTTTTTTCCCCCTCAGTATATATGTGGCTTGTTACATCATAAATAGCCTTTGTGATGTAATTTAGCTTTGGTAGTAAAGTCACCATTTTCAAGAGAAGTGTCAATTATAAACTGTATATGTGATTTATAACCTCAATAGGCTTGTAATGTGACTTGCAGTAGAACAGTTAGATATCAGCTGTATCTGGTAATATGCCTACTAACCTTGTAATGTAAGCTTATTTTAAGTTAAATAATTGATGAATAAAAAGATAGATTATAAATGCATAGCAATGGCAAAATTCAGTTCTTTTTCACCATAGTATACTGCTCATGTGACTTATTTAATCATAAACAGCCTGTGTGATGTCACTCAGCTTTGACAGAAAGTCACCATTTTGTAGAAAATTGACAGTTGTCAACTGTATCTGCTGATATGACATGTCCTAATGTAAGGTATGCTTATTTTAATCTAAATGTTATGTATGAAAATAATTATAGAGAGCAAGAGAAAGAGATAGTAATGGCAAAATGCATGTAGTATGTGATTTATAACCTCAGTTGGCTAATAAGACTTCGTATAAAACGGTTAGTTATTAATTGTATGTTAATATGCCTACTAACCTTGTAATGGAAGAGTATTTAAACCTATATGATACATAAATAATTAGATCGATGGATTATAAATAGATAGTAATGGCAAAATGCATGCAGGAGGTAATTTTGCACCTCAGTATACTGATCATGTGACTTGTTTCATCATAAACAGCCTTTGTGATGTCACTCAGCATTTGTCAAAAGATCACCATATTGTAGAGAACTGTACTGTATCTGCTGATATGACATGTCACAATGTAAGGTATGCTTAGTTTACCTAAATGTTATATATGAAAATAATGTTAGTTAGATATGAGGTAGATATAGGGACATAAATACAGGAGACAATGGACCAGTCACCTTCAGATGCCATCCCTTCAGATGCCATCCCTGTAGGGGGCACACTTACCTTCTCTATTGTTCCAGGTTCTGCTTTATGCACCCTAGAGCATAAATAAGCAGAGAGCCCAGGGGGTCATGTGTCACAGTCCTTCCGCTCCCATGGGCCCAACCCTGAAGTCTGGTCTCTAAGTATGGTTCACCAGTAAGAAACTGCATCAATGTACATAAAAATGGCAAGGCAGAGTCTGGGGTGCATGGCCCCTCTCCTTTGTTGGTTCTTTCCCCTCACACATGTGGGACCTGCTTCCTCCGTCGTTGCTATGGGAGCAGCAAATAGCAAGTACAGAAGACCCCAATCATCAGCAGGTAGTGTTTGTGTGCTGGGGTGTTGGTAGTTAATTGTGGGAGGAGTATGTGTCTGGGTGCTGCTGGGGTTTTGGAATGGCAGTGAATGCAGGGAAAGAGAATGCATGGGTTCTGCTGGTATGTTGGCAGTGAAAGCAGAGGGGATAGAGTGTGTCTGGGTGCTGCTAAGGTGTTAGTAGTTAATGCAGCAGGGAGGTTATGTCTCTGGTGTGCTGCTGGGGTGTCGGCAGTAAATGCCGGGGGATGAAAGTGTGTGCTTGGGTGCTGCTGGGTTGTTGGACGTGAAGGTGGAGGTGGATGGTGGGAATTTGTGTCTGGGTGCTTCTGGGGTGTTGACAGTGAAAGCAAGAGAGACAGGGTGTGTGTCTGTGTGCTGCTGGGATGTTAGTGGTAAATGCAGGGGAAATAATGTGTGTCGGTGCTGCTGGAGTGTTGGATATCAATGTGGAGGGGAGTGAGAGTGTGTGTCTAGGTACTTCTGGGGAGTTTGATGTGAATGCAATGGGAGGCGTGTGACTGAGTGCTGCTGGGGTGTTCGTAGTGAATACAGTGGGAGAAGAGTATGTGTCTGGGTGCTTCTGGCGTGTTGGTAGTAAATGCAGTGGGAGTGCGTGACTAGTTGCTGCTAGGGTGTTGGCAGTGACTACAAGGGGGTGTGTGACTGGGTACTGCTGGGATGTTGGATGTGAGTGCAGTGGGAGGAATGTGTGTGACTGGGTGCTTCTGGGGTGTTGGTAGTAAATGCAGTGGGAGGAGAGTGCATGTCTGGGTGCTGCTGGGGTGTTGGCAGTGAATACAGGGAGGGGGAGGTGTGTGACTGGGTACTTGGGTGTTTGATATGAATGCAGTGGGAGGAGAGTGTGTGTCTGTGTGCTGCTAGGGTGTTGGAAGTAAATGTGTTTTAGGGGGAGTGTGTGAGAGTGATGCTGGAACAGGGATGTTGGTAGTGAATGTGAGCAGAGCCCAACCAGGGCCAAATTGAGGGCCACATGGGCCTGGAGCTGAAAATGATCAATGGCCTATTATGAGAAGCAGAGGTGGTGTAACCATCACTGTGTAGGTGTGGCCAGTGCCATTTGGTAGTGTACACACCCTACACTATCAGCCCTAATGTCTCCATAAATATGTAAAAGAAAAAAAAGCCTAATTTTGTGAGGTAACTAGAAATACAATTTTACTACTTATGATTGATGGCTGACCTTGTGGACAGCATATGGCCAGTCAACATCATGCTGTCATGACGGGGGACCTATTTTTATGCGGAGGCCTGGAGCTGAAAAATTACCTCCGGCATTATGCCATTGCTATCTATCTTTCTATCTATCCAGGGCCGGATTATAGGCGGAGCGGACAGGGCGGTCACCCAGGGGCCCCCACACTGTGCCAGCCCCCATCAGAAGTGCTGCCTGTCTGATCCTGAAACAAGTAGTGTGTGCACGCTGTCCTTTCCCACTCTCTGTCTGTCTCTCTCCCTCCCTCTCCTATTCTCTCTCTTCCTCTATCTTGCTCTGCCTCTCCCTCCAGTGTCTGTCTCTCTCCCTCCCCTTTTCCCCCATCCCCCAGGTGTGAAGTTCTGCAACCTTACACACTTATCTAGAAGCAAGCTGATAATGTGATAGGTTCACACATAACTGTGATTGAGGTTCACGTTACTCTCTTAATGGGGTCTATTTACTAAGCCTTAGAAAGAGATAAAGTGAATGGAGATAAAGTACCAGCCAACCAGCTCCTAACTGTCATTTTTCAAACACAGCCTGTGAAATGGCAGTTAGGAGCCGATTGGCTGGTACCTTATCTCTGTTCACTTTATCTCCGATCAAAGCTTAGTAAATAGACCCCAATATGTCAGTAAATACAGAACCACAGATTATTATTTTTCTGAAGACACTGTGCACACTAAAAGTATCAGAGTGTGATTTCAAACAGATATACAAATAAAGCATTTAAATGAAGTTGCATCTTGAAAATCTCTGGAAAAAGTTAATACCTATCAAGCAGTATTTGGCACAACACTTTAATCAGAGTTGTTCAGACAAGTTGTGCTCTTATTTTTGGTGCAATTTTTGTGCACTCCTAGAATGTCCAAGACTCTTCAGAATCTCTGAGACTTCTCTCAGACTCCCAGGATATTAGACCACCCTACAGGATCCCTCCCAACCTACAACAGGGTTGGGAACATGATGATGCAAATCGCGTGTTCATGTCCTCCCCTCCCACATGCATCATGGATTACTCCTCCAGAATTTTCCATATCTCTCCCTTTCTATCCCCTTTTCTCTCTCTCGCTATCTCTCTCTCTAAACCCCCACTCAAAATCCTGCATTTGCCCCTGGCAGTGTACTAGATCATCGGGCCTATATATTAATGATCGCATTGGCAATGCGATCTGGGCATGACATTATAGCCCATGATCGCACTTCAAGATGCGATCATACCGGTAGAATGTATCAACTGGTACACACAAGGACAGGGGGTCTGAAAAGAGCCCGTCCCTGCGATGTGCCCAGAGTGTTGGTAGGGCTACTGCGCATGTGCAGTACAGCTGACTGCACATGCGCGGCTACCATTGCTGGTGAGCGTTCCGGGGGAACCTTTCCCAGCTAATTTTGCGATGTGTAGCACATCTTCAAATGGCCGTAGATTAAGGGAAGTTGGAAAATCTGGTAGCATCGCATCCCCCATAGAAACCTATGGGGGAAGCGGCTGCCAGCTGGAATGGAGGGATCGCAGCAGGTGTCGGAGATATCTGCTGTGGTCCCGCTGTCATACTTTTGGGGAAAACTCAATATTTGCGGGTAACCCCCAAAGATGGGTATTTTCGAGGACTTAGCTGCAAATATACAATGATAAATGGGCCCCTATATCCACTATGCTGCCGGGAGTCTGTTCCCAGCAGTGTTTTGGACATGAAGTACTGTAGTATGCTGCGATCTTGCCAGTCAGTGGAGAGTCTGGAGACATGGTAAGGGCCATAGTAGTCGCTGCGTGGGGCTGTGGCAATTTTATTGATGGGGCCCCACACAACCTAATTGCCCTGGGGCCACCACAAGCCTTAATCTGCCCTGTTCCTTAATCCGTCAAGGCCACCACAAGCCTTAATCTGCCCTGTTTCTATCTATCTATTTCTAATCTATCATTTTGATTAAAAAAAGCTTACATTAAAAGGTCAGCAGGAACTTTAATAGATATAGTTGATAGCAGACATACTATCGCAAGTCACATAATCAGCTTATTGAGGTTATAAATCAGATCCTACCTACTTCACCATTTCTATCTATTTTTTTTTCAAATGTATCATTTAGGGTAAAATAAGCATACCTTACACTGTGACATATCATATCAGCAGATACAGTTGATAAGTGACAGTTCTCCAAAAAATGGTGACCTCTCTACCAAAGCTGAGTGACATCACAAAGGCTGTTTATGATTAAATAAGTCACATGGTCAGTATACTAAGGTGAAAAACCACCTCCAGCATATATTTTGTCATTGCTATTTATCTTTCTATCTATTTATTATCTATCTATCTATCATTTAGATTGCCAAAAGCTTACCTTACTCGGTCATCAGGTATATTAACAGATTCATCATATATATCTATCTATCTAAATACCGACATCTGAAGTCTGCTCCCCTGGAGAAGTGGGCAGTGATGGGGACGGGGACGGACTATTGCATCATTAGCCACGCCCCCTCATGACAAAATGCTTGGAATCGCCGGTATTTGAATAGGGGTGGAGCCAAATGACACAAATAGCATAAAATCGCGTCTTTAAGCCCCATCCCCTCCTGGCAAATCACGGAACCACAGTAAGATTCTCCCTATTCTGCCTACTTAAGGAAGTGGGCAGGATGCGGGAGAAGTGCCTACTCTTCCAGGGCTGTAGGGTGCTACCTGAAAAATCAGGGGAACTTTGCAGGTTCAGGGAGAGTAGGCAAGTTTGTCTATCTATCTATCAATTTTTCATATAAGCATACCTTACATTGTGACATGTCATATAGGGGTGGATGGGATGGAAAACCAGCCCGGGAAATTTCTGGTAGCAGTCATAATGGGGGTGGGTCTATTGAGGGGGCAGGGTCTGTGGAGGAACGAGGGATACTCCCTTCTCATAGGGCCTGATTCTGGGATTCTAAAGGGTAAATTTACTAAGGTGAGAGTTTTTAGAAGTGGAAATGTTGCCCATAGCAAGCAATCAAATTTTAGCTAGTATCCTCTAGAATGTGCTAGTTAAATGTTAAGTAGAATCTGATTGGTTGCTATGGACAACATCTCCGCTTCTAAAAACTCTCACCTTAGTAAATGTACCCCTAAGTCGGATGCAGTTGCAGCATTCCTTGCGTCATAAGCTGCACTTGCGTATGCTAATACTAATGTCACTACAAGCCCTGGGGGTAAATTTACTAAAGGTCGATTTGGCATTTTGAGTGATTTGAGGTGCGATTTTCATTCGATTTGGATTCCATTTTGGTTTTGAGTATTAACTAAAGGCCAAATCGCATGTAAAATCGGACTTCAAATTGACTTTGGATTCAAATCGCCCTCAAATCGACCATCGGAAAAACATTGGTACTTTTACATAGCCCAACACACAAAACCCTTATTTACTATCATTCGATTTGAAATCGTCCTCAAAATCGGACTTCAAATCACTCTTCAAATCCCCAATACAATAGACCTGCTTCATGCTTTCGATTTAAGCATGAGCAGGTCGGATTGACACAGATATATGCAGACATCAGTGAGATGCCTGCATGTATCTCACTGTAAAAAGCAATTAAACAGTTAAATTAAGAAAAAAAATTACGTGAGGTCCCCCCCTTAATCCGAACCAGCCCCGGACTTTGCCAACCCAGTTCTGGTTGACTAAGTACTGGGAAAAAATTACGTAGGGTCTCCCTGTACTTAGTACAACCAGCACAGGGCTCCTCTGGCTGTCGCATCAGTCCCCCGTTAGAAAGGGTCCAGGGCTGGTTCTGGATCTTACAGTGGAACCCTACGCAATTTTTTCCCTGTAAATCCAGAACCAGCTCTGCTTCCCATAGCCCTGTGCTGGTTGTACTAAGTCAACCAGAACAGAGTTTCAGTAGTCCGGGTCTGGTTCTGATTTAGGGGGTGACCTCATGGTTTTTTTTTTACATTGAACTATTTAGACACTTTTTCCAGGCAGATACATGCAGGCATCTCACTGATGTCTGCATGTATCTGTGTAACAAAGAACTGCTCATGCTGAAAGTGAAAGCATGAAGCAGCTCGTTGTGTCAGGGATTTGAAGAGTGATTTGAAGTGTTCGATTTGGACATGAACTTGCCAAATCGAACAGCAAATCACTGTTCAAAACCGACTGAAATCGAATTTGTTTTGCAAATTGCAAAACAAATCGACTAATAGTAAATGCAGTGAAAAAACGGTTTTCACTGCATGCAATTTGAGTCGATTTGAGAAGTGCTAAATCACTCCTCAAATCGTGCTGCAAATTGACCTTTAGTAAATTTACTCCCTGGTGTACATCCATGCGTCTGAATGTGCAAGGACTGAGACGCCCACTGTCAGTGTGTACAGATGCTGCAATCATGCTTTGTGCATCTTTAGACGCCAGCATCATTAAAACTTGCAACAGCCCTATGCTAGGAGCAGATTGTCCATCTAAGTATGTCCTACAATGTGAACGATATAGCATCTCACAAGTAACCACTTTCATCAACACACCCATCGCTACATTTGCGTCTGATTAGCCAATCCCCTATAACCACACAGGAACACCCAACACATTTCTGATGCACTTCTTCGTGCATCTGTTAGAATCTGTACTGCACACCTGTACCAACACCATCGGGATGTATGCAAGGTGCAACTCAGACGAAAAACACCACTTCACTGTGTCCAATATCGCCGCTGCATCTGACTCAGAATAAGACCCATAATGCTATATACTATGCCATAGTGGTGCTTGCTATATAAAATAACTACAAAAGGGACATGCATATTATTAGCGTGTCATTATCACGTAGAAAAGGTATTTTGGATATAAGGGCGCTTCACTATTATAGAATACAAATGGAATGTACTTCCCTTCAAGTTTGGGTCTGTGAAAACCTCCCCCCTCTGGCAATCCCTACCAGAGCCCACAGTGCATCACCTCATTTGGATCCACTGGGCATGGGTGAGATCTCGCAAGCATCACAGCCACCACAGCCAGGATCAGTGGTGTCTCTGCTGTGGTGTTAGGGCAACGACACCTGCAGCTGTCGAAATCGATAGCTTCAGCTGTCAGAATGATCAGTGCCACTAACCGTTCATACATTGCCTAGCATATCGGCATATCTTGTAGATAGCAACACAAATAATGATGGGGAGCACAGCGCCCCTGTCATTTACCACTCAACCATACATTAATACATGGGGAGAAGTTGTATCAGTGCACATAGGACCTGATTCAGGTTGGATCGCAAGCCCACGTTCGCACGCAGACGGCCGATGGTTGCATTCTGTGAATACATCACAGTGCACGAACCAACTGCTGCGATCACGCAGTCCCATTACCCAGTGATTGACAGGAAGTGACCATTTGGGGGTGGACAGGGGGGCATACTTGCCGAAATTCAGCTCCCTCCTTCCGGGAGGGAACTGAATGCCTGCATACTGTGGGGGGCGTGGCCAGATACTGATGCCGGATTGGAGACGGGGCCGCATGATCGCATCATTGCAGCCCTGCCCCCTCTTCACAATGCCAAAATTAAAGGCACTGTGAAGCATGGGGCGGAGCCGCAATGATGCGATTCAGCGCAAATCGTGTCATCGCTCCCCGTCACTGCAGGTATTTCTATTAGTGGACGGGGGGCAGACGGCAGCTGGAAGGCTTGCCTGCCTTTCCGGGGGGTCGGGAGCGGCACCCGATATTCGGGAGGCTCCTGACCAAATCGGGAAGGTAGGCAAGCCTTGAGGGGGGGTGATCGGGTGAAGGCAGGTGTGCCTGTGCGCTAGAATGCCATTACAGGGGCGTGCATAATTAAGCCCCTGCGATTGTATATGTTGCCAGAGATCTAGTTGGCGACAGGAAGTTTAGCAATTTGTGCGTCAGGTTATGGTCAACCACAACTGTGCGTATGGGTTCGATGTTACCGATGTTTTTGCTGACTTGCGGATGCATGTCATGGGAAATGAGCGGCCTTATACAATGGTGGGCACCTTGGTATAGTGCTGCGGTTGCCATGTGATTGCATTCATTAGCATATGTTTGCAGTGAGCGGGCGTGTGCGAACACAGCCTGGTGAACCATTAAACCACCATATTGGCCCTTCATACATCTCCCCCTATATCATGTACAGAAAATATATGTCACATATACTCAGTGGCGGGTTGGGCCGGGAGGCAGGGTGCCATGTGTGCCCCCCAGGCCGCTGCACCATCTATTGTCCCGGGTCGTCTCCTCCGCAGTAATGGCCAGAACGGTGACTGACTGAGGAGGATCTGGTGGGCATGAGTAGCAGGCATGGGGGAGGAATTGGAGTGAGAACAGTGTTGGTGAGGAGTCAGCGGAGGTGGAGGAGTGGGAGGAGGGGTGTCTCGGGACGGATTGGAATGCCGGGACCGCTGGGCCATTCCCTTTAATGTCTGTAGGGACTGGCGGCCGCTGGTCACCCTTCCCTCTGCTTTGTTGCCCTGATCGGGCAGCATACAGCTTTCTGTACATAAAGAAAAATGGCCACCGGGGGAGCTGCTGCGCATGTTTAGCTGCAGCAGCTCCTCCCATAAGCCTTTGCGGAGCCTGTCAGTCACTACTGATGGCTCTGCCTCCAGCCAGTCTGAGGAACATCTTCTACAATGTGCACGCTACTACAATAATAATAATAATAATAATAATTTTATTTATATAGCGCTTTTCTCCTAAAGGACTCAAAGTGCTTTACATTTACAGTACAAAATACAAAATAAGCTTAAACAAGGGACATTAGTGAAATGCTTGGGTGAATAGGTGAGTCTTGAGTCTATTTTTGAAGGATTCTAGAGTGGAGGCCTCTCGAACTGTGCGGGAAAGTGAGTTCCAAAAGGTTGGAGCCACAAAACTGAAAGCTCGACCCCCAGACGAATTCTGTGAGATTCTAGGTACTGTTAATAGTCCTTCGTCAATGGATCGCAGTAATCGAGTGGGACAGTAAGGAATCAGAAGCTGGTTTCAGGTACCCTGGGCCATGGTCATGAAGGGCTTTGTAAGTTATTAATCCAATCTTGAAAGCAATTCGCCATCTGACAGGCAACCAGTGAAGGGAGTAGAGAATGGGTGTTATGTGGCTGGAACAGGGCTGGTTGGTTAATAGCCTGGCAGCTGCATTTTGTACCATCTGCAAGCGGTGTAATTCTTTTGCTGGGAGACCGAGGTAGAGGGCGTTGCAGTAGTCTAGGCGTGATGATATAAATGCATGTATGACTTTAGGCAGATCTTCTGAGGGAATTAAGTGCTTGATTCTGGCTATGTTCCTCAGATGAAAGAATGAGGATTTGATTGTGGCTGATACCTGATGTTTAAGTGTCAAGCCACTATCCAGGACAACACCAAGATTCCACACTTGTTTAGTGTTTTGTAATTCTGAACCCCCAAGCATAAGTCCTGTTGGTTGGCTATGCTGTAGCCCTGTCCTGTGGCCTATCATAAGGACCTCTGTTTTATCAGGGTTCAGTCGCAGCCAACTGGCACTCATCCACTCCTGAAGCTCAGCTAGGCAGCCATTTAGGGTTGTTATTGGGTCATTTGTACCTGGAGCAAAGGACAGGTACAGTTGTGTATCATCTGCATAGCAGTGGTAGACCAGGCCATGATGTCTGATTATTTCACCCAATGGTAGCATGTATACTGCAAAAAGCATGGGGGATAGTATAGAACCCTGTGGGACACCGCATGGAAGTGGCACTGGTGATGAAGAGTTTACTCCAGAAGAAACTCTCTGTGACCTGCCAGTGAGAAATGATTTGAACCATTTAAGGACTGTGCCATCCAGACCACAGAAATTTTTCAGGCGCTCAATTAGAATCCCATGGTCCACAGTATCAAATGCTGCTGAGAGATACAGAAGGATTAAGATTGAACAATCACCTCTGTCTCTTGCCATCAGAAGATCATTAAGCACACATACCAGGGCTGTTTCAGTGCTATGTTTTCTCCTGAATCCTGACTGGAATGGATCATAAATATCATGGGTAGAAAGGTGGGTTTCCAGTTGCATTGCCACCACTTTCTCAATGACTTTTCCTAGAAAAGGAAGGTTTGATACTGGTCTATACTATAGTTGGTCATGCAGTCGGGGTCTAAATTAGATTTTTTAAGAAGTGGTCTAACAATTGCTTCCTTTAGTGGTTCTGGAAAAATGGCTGTTTGCAAAGAGCATTGAACTATTTTTGCAATTACAGGGCCAATAATGTCTATACACCCTATCAGAAGCTTGGTTGAGGCAGGGTCCAGATCACAGGTGGTGGGTCGCAACATTCTGATAATTTTAGCAAAGTCTTTTACATCCATTATGTCAAAGCTGTTCCAGGGAGACAGGTGGCTTACCTTGGCAGGCTTGGTAGTTTGGCACTCCTTTGATGGCACTGTGGGGATTCCAGCCTGGATGGAGGAGACTTTATCTGCAAAGAATTTTGCAAACTCATTGCATCTTGACTGGGAGAGGGTTTCATCATGCTGCAGGCATGCTGGTTTGCAAAGCATCTCCACTGTACAGAAAAGCTGAGCCGGCCTATTGTTTGCTGCCTTGATCTCATTTGAAAGGAACTCTGTTTTCTTACGGGTGATTGTTGATTGATATTCTCTTATATGTTTGATTAGTGTTAACTTATCCTCTACCAGGTTCGTCTTCCTCCATCATCTTTCAAGTCTACGCCCCCTTTTCTTGAGTTCACTAACACTATTGTCAAACCAAGGGGCTTGACGGTGTGGTATGAGGGGTCGTATACACACAGGGGCAATAATATCCATTGCAGCTGTCACATCCCTGTTATAGTAATGGACCAGGGAACAAGGATCTTCACAGGCCCCCATTACCGCAGAAAGACCCAGGTTTGCTGCAAGAGCCTGGGGAGTCATGCCCCTCCTTGGACGATACCTTGCCAACTCCATGGGTAAAGTTCTATTTTGAGGGGTTGCAACTGAGAAGTGAATTGAGTGGTGGTCTGACCACGTGACTGGGTTTATATTTAGGTCAGAGACATCTAATCCAATCTGGAAGACAAGATCAAGAGTATGACCACTTATATGAGTAGCCTAAGGAATGACTTGTGTGAGGCCCAGGGCATTCATTGTGCACAGGAGATCTTGGCCAAGGTGTGAGAGCTCATAATCAACCCATGCATTGAAATCCCCAAGGATCAGCCATCTTTGATGCTCCAGAACTAGTCCAGCAACAATATCTGCAAATTCTTGTAGAAATATCTTTCCATCTCCAGGGGGGCGGTAAATGAGAAGTACTCTGAATCCTAATTCTGTAGAACTCCGAGCAGCGATGCACTCAAATGAGTGAGTCATTTCCATTGGGTGAACCCTAAGTTTAAGTGGTTTTCTAAAGCAGATGGCCACTCCCCCTCCCCTGCGGTTAAGTCTTGGGTTGTGAATGACAGAATAATTTGTTGGAACTGCAGCTTCCAAGATAGGTGCTGCATTTTCATCTAGCCAAGTCTCTGTAATACAGGCAAGATCTGCAGATTCAATAAGGTCAGCAATTGTGGCAGTCTTGTTTCTTATAGATCTGGCATTACAAAGGACAGACCTGATTGGGCATACCGGAATGCCTGTAGATTTCTTTATATTGAGTGTGGGGGCTCTGGGGATGTCAGTCACAGAGCGAGAGTTTAACGATCTGTTCTTCCAAGTACAGGGCCGTTTGATAGGTACCACTTCTATTTGTCTCCTATATGAAACTGGTGAACCTGAAGGCAAGGAACTTGCGTGGTTATAGCGGATAAGAGATTTTCGTCCTCGCTTCCCACGACTGCCCCGTTGAGTTTTTTTTGAAAATGCCAAGGCATTTAAGAATGGAAGCCTGTGCTGGATCAATAGGAACTGCTGCTCGTGGTGGGCGGAGTGAAAGCATAAAGCTGGAGGTGTAAAAATACATTGGGTCATGGATGAGAGAGCATGAATTGCATTTGATGATGAGAGAAGATCAAGTAGTTTTTATTTTCTTTCTGTTTTCTCAACTCCAGAAGTTATAATGGGATTCATGAGCAGACTAATTTAATTTGGCCATTGCTATGTCCAGTTGCTTCTCTCTTGTACAACAGGTATATTTTGAATAAGGAGTATCTAATAAGCAAACTTGTCTTTTCAGTTGATGATTTAGTTACACAAAGTATTCCAGGGCAAAGCAGGCTTGTGGAAAGGTGTTAGAAGCCATTCCTATTGTATAGGTGTGAAAATCCCAGTGTGAGACTCCTTTTGAAGTAGATATTCTGTGCAAGGGTAAAGATAACATGTCTCCAGGGAAAAAAAAAATGGGATCCTGTGTTTTAAAATGACCAGACTGCCAGATCTCAGAGACCGGGGATACTGTATTTTAGATCATCAATGCAAGAAATACAACAAGCAGCCGCACACACAGGCAGCCAGGAACAGCACCAGCCTGCAAATTCTGACTGCTATGACAGTCAGTAAGTAAAACCGTTTTGTTATATTTCAAATATGTCTGCCTGCCAAGTATATATATATATATATACACACACATATATATATATGGTATAACTGAATAAGACTATACAGATGCCCTATCGCCTGTCCCAGGCCTTTGTTGGAATACATCAGCAGCCTCAACCTGAGAAATAGCCTCAGAAATACAGATGCCAGGAGGAGGAATGAAGAACAGCAGGTGCCACTGAGAGAACGGGACTTTATAAAATCCAAGAGGGAGTTAAAGCGACTCAGCGGATTATTAATTACATGCCTATATACTGACACATTACGGTACGCATATTTAAGTAATAATGGTGCGTGCTTAACTGATAAACATATTACACTATGAGGCGCTTGTTTTTCACTTTTTGTTTTACATGACTATTGGGAACCATACAACAAAGGTTCATTTGGAAAAACGTGAGCTGCCACTGTCAACTTCAGGACCATAGTGGGCGAATACATTGAACTTGATTCTCCATAATTTGAACAGAACGTTTGAATGGTTTAGCGCTGTGACTAGTACCTTTTTATTTGGAATACATATATACTACTGTATATATATATTCTATGTGTGTGTGTGTATATATATATATATATATTAGGGATGTGCAGGCTCGGATAGGTTCGAGTTTGCACGTTGAGTTCGGATTTTTCCCTCCAAAAAAACGGAACTCAGAAAGAGGCTAAACGTCATCTTACATGGACGAACATCATCATTCCTGATTTGGCCAACTGTTTGGAACATTCTTAAAAAGAAAGAACGCACCGGAGAGCTCAGCAACACCAAAAGACCCAGAAGACCACGGAAAACAACTGTGGTGGATGACAGAAGAATTATTTCCCTGGTGAAGAAAAACCCCTTCACAACAGTTGGCCAAATCAAGAACACTCTCCAGGAGGTAGGTGTATATGTGTCAAAGTCAACAATCAAGAGAAGACTTCACAAGAGTGAATAAAGAGGGTTCACCACAAGATGTAAACCATTGGTGAGCCTCAAAAACAGGAAGACCAGATTAGAGTTTGCCAAACAACATCTAAAAAAGCCATAGCAGTTCTGGAACAACATCCTATGGACAGATGAGACAAAGATCAACTTGTACCAGAGTGATTGGAAGAGAAGAGTATGGAGAAGGAAAGGAACTGCTCATGATCCAAAACATACCACCTCATCAGTGAAGCATGGTGGTGGCAGTGTCATGGCGTGGGCATGTATGGCTGCCAATGGAACTGGTTCCCTTGTATTAATTGATGATGTGACTGCTGACAAAAGCAGCAGAATGAATTCTGAAGTGTTTCAGGCAATATTAAATGCTCATATTCAGTCAAATGCTTCAGAACTCATTGGACGGCGCTACACAGTGCAGATGGACAATGACCCGAAGCATACTGCAAAAGCAACCAAAGAGTTTTTTAAGGCTAAAAAGTGGAATGTTATGCAATGGCCAAGTCAATCCCCTGACCTGAATCCGATTGAGCATGCATTTCACTTGATGAAGACAAAACTGAAGGGAAAATGCCCCAAGAACAAGCAGGAACTGAAGACATTTGCAGTAGAGGCCTGGCAGAGCATCATCAGGGATGAAACCCAGCATCTGCGTTCCAGACTTCAGGCTGTATTTGCCTGCAACGGATTTGCAACAAAGTATTAAAAAGTGATTTAGGATTGTTTAGTTTGTCTTACTTTTGGCCCCTTAAAAATTGGAAGGCACATATAGAAACCATTGTAATTCCTACACCGTTCACCTGATTTGGATGTAATTACCCTCAAATTAAATCTGAAAGTCTGCAGTTAAAGCACATCTTGTTTGTTTCATTTCAAAGCCATTGTGGTGGTGAATAGAGGCCAAAATATGAAAATTCTGTCAATGTCCCAATATTTATGCACCTGACTGTATATATATATATATATATATATATATATATATACACAGGGCTGCCATCAGAAATTATGGGGCCCGGTGCTGACAAAATAGACAGGGCCCCCCCCCCACCCCTTTAGGTAAATGTGGGAGGAGCTCTGGATAATGTGGGTGGAGCTACTGCAGAGGTTGGGCATCAGTTGGTGACCAGTTTAAAAATTCACAAAGTTTAGGCTGCTGGGGTGGATGTTATTATAACATGTCACTCTATCATATAATATAGGAAACTACACAAATATATAGGAGAAAACTGCTGTAATATGACACACACAGAAAACCAGAATCTATAATAAATATATAGCAAAAGCCACTTCGAATCTACATACATACATAAATAAGAGAAAACCCAGATTAAAATATAAACAGGGACGGCTAGACATGGTGGGGGGTGGCACAGGGCAGGGAAGGCTAGGATTCAATGGAGGCAATAGGGCAGGGAAGGCTAGACTAGTAGGGGATACAGGACTGGGTCACAAACTATGCCATAATCCATGTACCTGGATCAGGGGTGGATCAAGATGTTTGTTACAGGGGGGCGGTATATATATATATATAACTACAGTAACCTTTCCACCAGACAGATTATATGCAAACTGCGCACCTTCCCTATCCACTCACCTGTCATAGAGTCTGGCCTGTCCCAAGGTTGGTGCTCCGAGCAGACCTCACTGTGGTAACCCGATTACACCTATCCTCTGCTGATCCTGCCAGGCAGGGGGCGGGTTAGTGCTCGGAGATGCCAGAGCTGATCTGCTGCTGAAAGCCCCATCTTTAGCCACTGCTGTGACACCTGCCCAGCCGGATCTGCACTGCTCCAGCATCAGTACATTAGTGGCTGAGACAGCGGCGGCATTTGGAATATGGCGCTGGCCGCGAGCCAATCACAGCACGTGGACGAGCAGCCATCAAGTGTACCCGCCCCAGATTGGCTGCTGTTCTCTGAGCTCCAATTGGCTAGCATCCAGCCCCATATTCATAATGCCGCCGCCATCTCAGCCACGCATCACCGCTTTTGACTGCCCGTGCACCACCAGCTGGCGGACTAGCATAAATGCGCACTGCTGCTACACGGGGCCCCCCTCTCTGCCGGGCCCGGGACTCCAGTGCCAGCAGTCCCCCCCCCCTGATGGCGGCCCTATATATATATATATATATATATATATAAAATAGACACAGTGTCCGGCACTCCACATAGGACAAATGTATACTTAGCTGGTTGCCTCTACAAAGATAAGTATAAAATGGTAAAGATGCAGCACTCCAAGCAAATAATCAATAGGCTCTCAGATGGCAGATATAGTCAACGTTTCAATGCCTTTTTAATAAAGTGGCATTTTCATGTCATGATGAAAATGCCACTTCATTAAAAAGGCATTGAAACGTTGACTATACCTGCCATCTGAGAGCCTATTGATTATTTGCTTGGAGTGCCGATGCAATGCTCCCCCATGCTGCTGTCTGTATGGTGTATATAGAGTGAGATGTGACTTCTGCAGCTGCTCCACCTGCAGGTTACTCCAGCTGCACCTGAAGGGATGACATTCTGCAATTTAGGGGCGCAAAAATGAAATTATATCTTGGCCCGCTGAACCTAAAAATGGTGTTGCGCCCCTGACTGCATTTGTATTGGTCTTTCGCTGTGGCAGCAATGGACACATCTGCTGTTAATCATTTGGGTTACTGGACCAGTGTGTGTATATATATATGTAGCAATTAATAAACAGTTATCCCCAGAAAAGTCACTCATTTGACTTCACTGGCATAGCTGATACAGGGCCTGATTGTGAGTCAGACGCAGGGTTGATGTTGGACCTGTTTTTGTCTGAGTTCCACCGTGCATACATCACGATGGTGTATGTGCAGTAGACAATCAGACACATGCATAAAGAAGTGCACCAGAAATGCGCAGGGTGTCCCTGTGTGGTTACAGGGGATTGGCTAATCAGACACGGATGTAGCATAGAATGGGGGTATTATCGGAGGGACACAGGAGTGTTGCTGGAAGTTGTTGCGTACAGAGTCGCTGAATTACTCACATTGGAGGCCAAACTTAGATGGATGATCTACACCGACAGATGTGCCCAGCTAGTTTGTTGCCCCATAAACTATGAAGCGCGCCACGCAAGGCGCGTCGCACACTATGCCATGAGTCACGCCACACAGAAAGTTTCGTAATGTAGCATAGCGTAGTGCTGGAAAAAGTCAAAACATGTAATACAACTTTATGCCCACCAGGTGTCACTTTTCCTAAACTACATAGCGCATGCATCTGATTCCCAATACATGTTCTGTATCACCACCCGATGATTGGCTGACAGAACTGTTGATTCAGTACACTATACAGTAGTACAGCATTTTCCACATGGAATCAGGAATGTATAATAAAGCGGTAGAAGAATGTCTAATAAAGTTTGAACTCATTAAGCTCTGTATTACACACTGACTGTGCGGTTGAAATTGCACACTTGGGCCAATGTAAGTACTGTCGGCACTGTCGCAGACTTAAACATTGTAGAGATTTTATTACTTTAGGAACTGCAGTACTGTAGTAATAAGTGAGGCGTGTGGCCTAGTGGGCTAATGCCTAGTCTCACTGCTTCTCTCATCTTCTTGTCCCATGGGTTCGAGACCTTAAAAATATTGCTTTTTTTATTTAAAAAATTTTTTTGAAATCTTCACTTATTCAGTATTCAATACATGTGGAGCGCATGCCCAGTGGGTCGGGCGTCAAACACAGTGAAAGTGGGATGTCTGTATTAAATTACATACTTTAGAGCGCAAACTTGCGTCAATGTCGGCGCTGTCCCAGACTAGGACACTATAGTAACTGGTAGTGGGCTCTGTTTGAGAGAGAGGTCTCTCCATTACAAACTGACTGTGCATTTAAAGTGCAAACTTGTGTCAATGTCGATGCTGTCCCAGACTTGGACACTATAGTGATTTCATGACATCAGTAACTGGTACTGGGTTCTGTTTGAGAGAGAGGTCTCTGCATTACAAACTGACTGTGCATTTAAAGCATAAACTTGCATCAATGTCTGCAGGGTTGGTGCTGTGGTGGCTGTCAGCCAGCTCTGAGGGATTACAAATGGGATCTCTGGCACATGCCCAGTGGAGGGGTTGCAAAGGGATTTCTGGTGCATGCCCAGTGGAGCCAAGCCATATAGCACGGCAAGTAGCGCTACAGTATGCCAACCATGGCGTATGGAAGATCACAGCACTGCGCATGCCCAGTGCTTCAGGAGTCAAATGCAGCAAAAGTGGGATGTCTGTATTACAGTACATACTTTAGAGTGCAAACTTGCTTCAATGTCGGCGCTGTCCCAGACTAGGACACTGTAGGGATCAGTAACTGGTAGTGGGCTCTGTTTGAGAGAGAGGTCTCTCCATTACAAACTGACTGTGTTTAAAGCCAAACTTGTATCCATGTCTTCAGGGTTGGCGCTCCAAGGGGTTACAAATGTGGGCATCTCGGGATCGAAGCCTGGAAGGCTACAATTTGTCATTTTTTTATTATTTTTATTTTTGTTTAAATCTTCACAACATGATTACACAGAAATCACTTGGTGGTGTGTGAATTCTGTCATTTATACCAACACATACAGGTATCGACGCACAAACAGCATAGAATAAATATAGAGCAATTGAAGTTCAATATTATTAAGTAAGTTTACTCCAATACAGTAGACTCTCCTCAACTTCCCACCACCTGCTATTTCTACTGTATGCTACTCTATACCACCCAGCTGTATTTTAAATTAAACCACAATGCACTAGACATTGTATTGTTTGTATTATACAAAATGCAGTGACGTACAGGTAAGGGTAGACCTTGAGCTGACTGCTTACAGTAAATGGATTAACAGAGCTTCCTTTATTATGGTAATGAGAGGCTATTGCTTGCTTTGGGGGAAGGAACCTGATGCACTGTGTGTGACTCCCGACCCACTGGGCATGTGCATTACTACTGTATGAGAATCCTTACGCCACAGCTACTGAGCAGCTCCACTGGAACAGTGCCGACGTTAACGCAAGTTTGTACTTTAAACGCACAATCAGTTTGTAATATAGAGACCTCTCTCTCAAACAGAGCCAACTCACTACTAGTTTCTGAAGTCATGAAATTACAAGTCTGGGACAGCGCAGAGAGTGGTACAAGAGTGCAAATTCAACCGCACAGTCAGTTTTTAATATACAGTACAGTACAGACACATTCATAGCAGCACACTAGTTGTCCTAGCAGATGGGGGATGGTGTCATTGGCAATGGTCACCATTCATAGCCTTTTCAGGACACAAGGCCAGAGTTGACTGCTTACAGTAAATGGCTAACACAGCGTCCTTTATTATAGTAATGAAAGTCTCTTGTTTGCTTTGGGGGAAGGTACCTGATGCACTGTGTGTGACTCCCGACCCACTGGGCATGCGCCAGAAATCCCATTGCAACCCTCCCACTGGGCATGTGCCAGAGATGCCATTTATAACCCCTCAGAGTTGGCTGACAGCCACCATGCTGACATTGATGCAAGTTTGCTCTTTAAATGCACAGTCAGTTTGTAATGCAGAGAGCTCTCTCTCAAACAGAACCCACTACCAGTTGCTGGTCATGAGAAATCACTATAGTGTCTAAGTCTGGGACAGCGCCGACATTGACGCAAGATTGCACTCTAAAGTATGCACTGTAATACAGACATCCCACTTTCACTGCGTTTGACTCCTGACCCACTGGGCATGTGCAGTGCTGTGATCTTCCATACGCCATGGCATATGGTAGCACTACATGGCGTACTGTATGGCTTGGGTCCACTGGGCATGCACCAGAAATCCCATTGCAACCCTCCCACTGGGCATGCACCAGAGATCCCATTTGTAACCACTCAGAGCTGGCTGACAGCCGGCTCTGAGCCAGCCAGCTGAGCCAGCTAGCTGACAGCGCTTTAAATGCACAGTTTGCAATACAGAGACCTCTCTCTCAAACAGAGCCCACTACCAGTTACTGAACTCATCAAATCACTATTGTGTACAAGTCTGGGACAGCATCAACATTGATGCAAGTTTGCACTTTAAAGACACAGTCAATTTGTAATACAGAGACTCTCTCAAACAGCGCTCACTAGCAGTTTCTGAAGTCATGAAATGATGATAGTGTCCGAGTCTGGGACAGCACAGAGAGTGGCACAAGTGTGAAAATTCAACTGCATAGTAATACAGACAACTGGACATGCGCAGTGCAATGATCTTCCATACGCCATGGCATAGCACTACATGGCGTGTGGCTTGGCTCCACTGGGCATGTGCCACAGATCCCATTGCAACACCTCCACTGGGCATGCACCAGAAATCCCATTGCAACCCTCCCACTGGGCATGCACCAGAGATGCCATTTATAATCCCTCGGAACTGGCTGACAGCCACCACAGCGCCAACCATGCAGCCATTGATGCAAGTTTGTGCTTTAAACACACAGTCAGTTTGTAATGCAGAGAGCTATCTCTCTCAAACAGAGCCCACTACCAGTTGCTGGTCATGAGAAATCACTATAGTGTCCAAGTCTGGGACAGCACCGACATTGATGCAAGTTTGTGCTCTAAAGTAGGTACTGTAATACAGACATCCCACTTTTGCTGCATCTGACTCCCGACCCACTGGGCATGCGCAATGCTGTGATCTTCCATACGCCATGGCATACTGTAGCGCTACATGGCATTTTGTATGGATTTGCTCCACTGGGCATGCTCCAGAGATCCCATTTATAACCCCTCGGAGCTGGCTGACAGCCACCACACACCACCCGTGCTGACATTGATGCAAGTTTGCGCTTTAAACGCACAGTCAGTTTGTAATACAGAGACCTCTCTCTCAAACAGAGCCCACTACCGGTTACTGAACTCATGAAATCACTATTGTGTAAAAGTCTTGGACAGCATCGACAGTGACGCAAGTTTGCTCTTTAAATGCACAGTCAATTTGTAATACAGAGACTCTCTCAAACAGAGCTCACTAGCAGTTTCTGAAGTCATGAAATTACTTTTAAACAGCCCACTACTACAGTAGTTTCACTATAGTGTCCAGAGCCGACAGTGCCAAAAAAAATTATTCTTTTTCAGGGCTCGAACCCAGGACAATCATTGTTGCAAAGCGATCACCTAACCACTAGCCCACAAGCAAGCTACAGTACAGTATATGAAGAGCAGCACATACTGTAGTGGGCTCATCCTTGTGCACTCCACTCACCCGCTGCTGTTTTTAATAATAAAAAAATGTGTCTTGCTTTCCAGATATTATAAAGTACTAGTAAATACTGTGTATACACAGTACCCCACCATTTGAGAATAATTCACCCCATCTCATTGAAAGCTGTGTGTGCATCTCATTAATCTACAGCATCAGTTATACCGTGATAACAACTTGGGCAACTACAGTACACTACTATACAGTTATGTGCAATATGTGTACTGATTTGCATCCCATTCTAAGAGCTTACTGTATGTACTGTATGTGATTTAAAAATATTGGTTGTTCGAACATGCAAATACTGCACAGTGCGTGAATGTGATATCCATCCAATTTAACAGTATGGTATTCAGTACAAATTACAACAGTGGCGCACTAGCCACCCAGCAGTTAAGCGCTGCATTACATGCCGTAGGGTATCCTTAGTTGAAGAATACCACGGTACACCACAAGTCCAGCCATCACGTAACATTCCATGGCACAACTCAGAGCTCTGAATGGCGCGCCTTGAACAACAAACTAGCTGGGCACATCTGTAGCAGATGATGACGGCATCTAAGAGGCACCAAGCGGTTTTGCATCATACACACTAAGTAGGCGTCTCAGTCCTTGCACATTTGGACGCACAGCTGTGCACCATGAAAGGAGTTAGTAGTAGCCGCAACTGTGTACCTACCTATCTACAAGCTCCATTGTAGCAGGGTGCACTGCAGGGAGCAGGACCATTCAGGAGTATTCCAATTTTTAACTCAATCACTAGGAAACAACAGAACAGCAGCAGCATGAATAACATTACGCACCATGTAATAGCGTTTAGGTGTTATCCAGCCCTACATAAGTCCGAGACAGCAGCGCTGAGCATTAGAGGCCTTTCCCACACTCACAGAGCAGCACTGAGTGGCACTGGACAGGTCAGACATTAGTAACAGTGTGAAGTATGAGCAATTTAAGGATAAATGTATGTTGTTATATGTAATGAGAAGTCCATAATATTCTTATTTGTATTTAGACAAGGAGAGTGACTTTACTAGCTGCATGTATTGATAATCATTTTTATGATTTGTCTTGGTTTGCGACCGGTGCCATGCTCATCTTTGTATGTTTGTAAGAGGACAGTTCCTCCCTCCCAGTGATGCTGAGTTGGACAGCACTCAGGAGCTTGTACTCTTGCTTTGCATGTGCCTATGTGACATGCCTGCTCCATATCTGTATGTTTAGTTTGCTACTAATCTTCAGTGTGCATCAGCCTACACTTGTTGCAAAAGATGCGCCTATTTACACTTGTGAACAACTCTGTGGCCCTCAGTCCCGTCAACCCACCCTCACTGAACTTTGACTATATGGGAGTGCCCTGTTAGAGCCCTGTTACACCTCTTTAGCCATAAGTGAAGATGCACTTGCAACACACACAGCTTTGCATAATTTTTATTCCTATACACTTTAGAGTATTAGCAGAGGGCCTGATTCAGAGTTGTACGCAATACCGATGTTTACAGAGTGGAGGGATTATTAGTAAACCAGGGCCACTGTCTTGTACTTGCCCCCCAGGCTAAAAGTTGTCAGCTAGCCCCTGCATATACTATCTGTCTGTCTGTCTAGTAGTCACAATAGCCAAAGGGTATAATATTATAATATATATATATATATATATATATATATAACTCACTAAACTGATTGGACACCATAGATCATAGATCACATGACTGTGCATTATTCCCCCACAACCGCAGTTTTCAGCATAACTGCACACCTGCACTACTTTCAACTGTCGTAGCACCATCTGTAAACAGATCCAACTGTAAACACTAGCATTACTCACAGAGACACCACTGACAAAATAGCAGCACATCACTGCCTCACTGACAGCAGCACATCACTGCCTCACTGATAGCAGCAGATCACTGACTCACTGACAGCAGCACATCACTGGCTCACTGACAGCAGCACATCACTGGCTCACTGACAGCAGCACATTACTGATAACAGCACATCACTGCCTCACTGACAGCAGCACATCACTGACAACAGCACATCACTGCCTCACTGACAGCAGCACATCACTGACAACAGCACATCACTGCCTCAGTGACAGCAGCACATCACTGACAACAGCACATCACTGCCTCACTGACAGCAGCACATCACTGACAACAGCACATCACTGACAGCAGTACATCACTGACAACAGCACATCACTGACAGTAGCACATCACTGACAGTAGCACATCACTGACAACAGCACATCACTGACAGCAGCACATCACTGACAACAGCACTTCACTGCCTCACTGAGAGCAGCACATCACTGACAACAGCACATCACTGCCTCACTGAAAGCAGCACATCACTGCCTCACTGACAGCAGCACATCAGGGCTTCGATGATAAACACACACATTTCAGAAAATATTCATCTAAACTTACTTAACACTGTTTGCCAGTCACATGTTAATTCATGTTAGTTCAAATTAACCAGCCTATTCTGATCTATTTTTTCCTTTTTATCTCTAATTCTGTATCTGTTTCACCCTATTTGTTACAACAGAGGCCATTTTATAATAAAGATATACCACTGTTGGTTGTGCTGCCACGCTTTTATATATGCATGCCTTGGGTGGTTGAACGCACCAAAGCATTCATTTATCAGCGCACGACAACACACCTAAAAGAGGTTTATCTATTACTCGTGGGAGGCATGGCCATGCCCCCTTAGGGAAAAAAATGCAAACAAAAAACATAGCTGCGCGCTAGGAGGGCTGTGCTGTGAGCCAATGGGGGGCACGATCAGCATGACATGGTATAGGACATTGCTCCAGCTGCTGCTTCTTAGCTGCGAGCAGTCTCCCACTGCAGCCCAGCACGCAGCAGCATGTGCTGGGCTGCTGTGATGTAGAATGGAGGGGGGTCGGTGCCGCGCCCCTCCAGCAAGCCTGGGCCCAGGTAATTTCTACCCACTCCCCCCCCTCTCGGTGCCCTTGACCAGGAAACAGCACACCAGTCCAGGGTTTTCGTGTAATCTTGTCAGAACCAGTTTTTATTGTGCAATATAAATAAAATATACAAAACATAAAAATAAATCCTAACCCATCTGGGCACTAACTAAACAAATTACTCCCTCTATCAGAGTGGCAGGGCCTACTGCCTCGCCACAAAACCTGGCACAAACACAGCACTTCCAAGTATATCACAGTGTCTCTGAATGAACCTCACTGTCTGTTCTCCCCAGGTGTATGAGACAATGGGGGAGATGTATGAAGCGTCAAAGCGGTATCAGTGCACATTATGTGAGCTGGTACCACTTCTCCCCGATGTATGATCGGGGGTTTGGCGGTAAATGACAGGGGCGAGATAGCAGCGCCGATAGCCTGGTCAATGTATGTATGATGTATGTTCCGTCCGCTGCAGTTGTCACTATTGACAGCTACAGCCTGGTGATGCCCTACTCCCACAGCAGGGACAGCAGTATCCCTGCAGCGGCAGCTGCTGGCTCCAGGGCTGCATGCAATACTTGCGAGATCCCGTGCATGCTCAGTGGAGCCGGCTGGGACTGAGACACAGCGCATCAACACTAGGCTCTCACTGTCTCAGAAAGCCAATCAGTGTGCAGCCCTCGCCCCTGCAACAGTGACTTGCTTCAGTAAAATCTTCACTGCTCAGCTCCCTTTGTCACAGATCAATGGTTCATACACCTAAACCTTCCTTGACCAATGCTGTATAGAATAGTGAAAATCCCATTAAAATCTGTCTAGTGGTTCAAGAGAATAGCCCGACCAAACAGGCAGACCCCTAAACCAGGGACTTTATTTTATATATATATAGAGATATAAAATATTAATTTACTTGTCTCTGCAGCTATTATATATTATACTAGCGTTTACCTGCAGCTTTGCTCATGTGGTTGCCGGTTATTGCTCAGCGGAGCTAATTTTACAAAGACAGTAGTGGCATCTAATATTGTGATGTACGTTTGATATGTAGTATTTGTCTTGGTGTGCCATCTACTGGATTGACATGTATACTGCAACTTCATGAGTCAAAATAATCTGCCTGATTAGTGCTTAGCATATAGTTGGATTTTCCTGCAAAATAGATCTTGAGATATATATAGGTGGTAGACTACTGGCCCTTAAGAAGCGTGAAAGCTTCTGGATACACACTCTGGATACTGTAGCATCACGTGGATTTAATGAATATTGGGCCTGATTCAGAGCCGGACGCTCTGACCAGAGCGCTTGCTCTGAATCAGGGCCCTCCTACATGAAAATGGAGCGGCCTCTCGGATGCTCACATAGCTGTGGGTGACCACCCACAGCTATAGCGAGCGTCCATGATGATGGTCGCGATGGTCAAGACCATCACGTCCATCGGGCTTGCGACGGAGTCCCTGCGGTAGGGGCTCGCTCCCGCAAGCCCTGGAGTGATTTTGGCTCTATCAGAGCCAAAATCACTCCCACTGACATCACTACTGATGTCAGTGGGGCCGGCTTCAGATGGTAGGCGTTCCCATGGGAACGCCTCCATCTGGCAGCAACGCCCCTGGCACACCCACCAAAGGGGGCGTGCTGTCAATCAACATCGACAGCACGCCCCCTTTGGTGCGAGACCCGGAGCGACGGCTACCCCGTCGCTAGCCGGGTCTCGCGCATGCGCACGACGGAGCTCCCTCCGTCATGCACATGCACAGTAGGGCACCATCGACCAGCTTGCGAGCGTCCTGCGCTCGCGAGCGGGTCTGAATCAGGCCCATAATCCTTTGAATATTTTTCTAGGATTTATGATATGTTTCTTTTGATGTGCTGGTATTCTTGATAGGTGAATAACTTTGGTTTGATATAGTCATTAGATAGCATTACTCACCATTACATTTTCTTATATAATTATTATTATTATTATTTTTATATATTTTTTTTTTTTCTACTATCATTTTTACACTTTATTATTATTATTTTTTTCACTACACATTTTCACGTGCTCTTTTCCTTTCACTGAAGTTGGTGTAGTCTACAGAACCTGATATGGACCATCAAATCTTGGCTCCAGAGACTTTCTGACGTGTCTCTTAGTGTATACCCAATCACCAGGTTCCAATGAATGTACACCAGGTACCGCTTCTGGGTCTGGAAGGGAGGAGAAAACTAAAGAATGGATGTTATTTACTTGATTACAAAGAGTAGCTACATAGTCTGTTAAATCTGCATGATTGTGCTGCAACTGTTGGGGGAAATAACACCCTGTCTTAGGAGGCCCTAAAAATAATATCTCATAAGGTGACAAGTTATGTTTCTTACTGGGGGTGGTTCTTACTGAATATAAAGCTATGGGCAGACAGTCCACCCATGTCTTGCCTGTCTGTGCCATCATCTTTTGTATCTTTAGTTTGAGGGTACCATTTTAGTCTCTCTACACACCCACTGGCCAGTTAGAGAAGAGGTCTGTACAAACGAGGGCGTACTCATATGTCCCCACCCTAGGCAACTGAATATAGTCTATCTGCAGTCTCTGAATGGGTATAATGGCTTTGGTGTATGCCTTTGTGGTACTATTACTGTCTGTCCTGGATTGTGTTTCCCACACACCTAGCATGATGCTACGTACGCTGTAGCTGCTGCATTAAAGCCTGGTACTATCCACCATGTTTACCATGGCCTCCTTTGAATTATGCACTGGACCGTGGGCCAGCTGGGTCATCAGGGGATATAGAGCCCTTGGGAGGCACCACCTGGTGGCTTTTGCCCAATGCATATTAACACAGGTAGCTCCCTCTTTCCCAGCCTCTCTTTTCGCCTTCTGTGGCTTGTTCTTGAAACTGGTGTAATGCCTGTATGTCCAAGGGGTCTTTCTTTGTGTCTGTTTCTATACCATAGAGGGCTGGGATAGGTAACAGGGCAGCTTGCTTAGCTGCAGCATCTGCTTTGGCATTCCCCTTGGCCTTAGCTGTTTTCTCCTTGGTGTGTGCTTGCACCTTTAAAATGGCTACTCTACTTGGAAGCTGTAAGGCTGCAAACAATGATCTAATGAGCTCAGCATGCCAAATGGGTTTACTAGCCGAGCCCATAAAATCCCTACTCTTCCTTGGGGTAATCTAGTCCAGCAATACTGTTTGCCCATACTTGTAAAAGCTAAATAAGCTGACAGTCTGATGTAAGAGGTACAGAAAAAAAATGCATTGGCTAAGTCAATTACTATGAAATGAATTGCTGTTGCTGGTATTTGGTTTAGCAAGGTGTTTGGATTAGGCACTAAAGGTACGTCCACCACCAACCATTGGTTTACCTCTCTTAGATTATGCACCAGCCTATATTCCTGTTTACCTTCTGCCCCCACCTTCTTTTTTACCGGAAATAAAGGGGTGCTCCATGGGTCCTGCATTCTCTTATAACCCCTGTTTTCTAATATGCAGCAATCTGCTGCTGTATGGCCTTTTCCTGATCTCTGGTCAGTGGGTATTGTTTAATCTTAATGGCACTACACCTGGTTTTAAGGTGAGTGTAACCAGTTCTACATCCAGTAATCCCACATCTGTTTTACCCTTAGACCATAATTTTTCAGGGCTCCTGAAAGCCAGTCAGGGATCATCACTTATATCTGTGTCTGGTGTTACAGCATTATTGCTGCTGCTAGCTGACACTGAAGATGCCCAGTACTTCTTTTCAGTATTACATTACCATCCCTTACTGGTGAGGTAAATGGAGCCAAACTTGGGTACTTTGGGCTTAAACCAGGGGCTGTTAGTGATGCCTGTTGATTTACAAAAGGGGTCACTGGGGCAGGCCTCACAGTATTTGGACCACAATCTTCCATAAACTCAGTGTCTTGTGTTACCTCCTGTTCTTTATGTATTTGTGCTTAATGGGTTTACCAGCCGAGCCCATAAAATCCCTACTCTTCCAAATAGGCCCGAAATCATGGGCCACACCCTAGTCGTACCTGGTGTCAGTGTAAATGTTTGCTGTCTGATTTTCAGCCATTATACATGCCTCGGTGAGTGCCCTCAACTCTGCTTCCTGTGCTGAGCAGGAAGGTGGGAGTGATTGCTGAATCAATACCTCATCTAAGGTGGTGACTGCATACACTGTTCTTGGGGACCCTTCATGATAATATCTAGAGCCATCCTCAAACAATTCCCAGTCTGGATTAGATAAGGGAACATCTGTCACATTCTTTAGTTCCTTAGTTTCCATTTTCATAAGTTCAAGACAATCATGGTCAGAAAAATTTTGATTTGTATTTTTATCTGACTGTATTTGCAGTAAATTACCCCCCCCCCACAACATCCTCAATGTTGTGTTTCGTATTGCCATTACCTGGTATGTTGTCAACAGGTGTATGTATGCCTCCCTCACTATTCCCCTCTTTTGAATCCTGTGTTGGAAGCAATGTAGCAGAATTCAACACTGTGCACCTCTTAATGGTCACATTGGTAGGGCTTAGTAGGGCTACCTCATATTTGGTTAACCTGGCTGCAGAAAGATGCTTAGTTCTGGCATGGTTAAGTATTTCTGTTACTGAGTGGGGAATCTGTATTATCAATGAGTGGTCCAGCACTAAATCTGCTGCCTTGTCTTTAAGCATAGCTGCAGCTGATACTGCTTTTATACAAGAGGGTGCTCCTTTGATTATACTATCAAGCTGCAATGAATAATATGCCAGGGGGCTTTGTTTACCACCATGTTCCTGCACTAATACCCCTTGAGCATGTCATTGTGTTTCATGACAGAATAGCATAAAAGGTCTGTCATATCTGGGTAATCCTAGTGCTGGTGCTTGTGTAACTGCAGTTTTTATCTGCATAAAAGCTTATTTCTGTTCTGATGTTAATGTTACTGTTTTTTGTCTTTTGTATCTGTCAACGCATCATAGAGGGGCTGCATTATGAAGGATGCGCTGGCAATCCATTCCCTGCAATACCCTATTAGTCCTAGAAATGCTCTAAGTTGCCTGGTGGTAGTAGGCCCTGGCACTTTCTGTATAGCTGATATCCTATCTTGTGTCAAATATCTTGTACCTTGAGAAATACAATGTCCTAAAAAGGTGACTTGTGCTTGAGCTGTTTGCAATTTTTTTTTTGACACTCTGCAATTTTGGTCACACACAAAAATAAGTAATGATTTGGTTTCATTTTGACACTGTCCCTCTGTATCTGCACATAGGAGCAAATCATCCACATACTGCAACAACTGGGTGGTCTCAACTGTGGTTTCCACCCTTGCAGTATGATGGACATAGCCTCTGTAAATGCAGATGGAGAGGTTGCTCCTCCTTGGGGTAATCTAGTCCAGCAATACTGTTTGCCTATACTTGTAAAAGCTAAATGAGCTGACAGTCTGAAGTAAGAGGTACAGAAAAAAAATGCATTGGCTAAGTCAATTACTGTGAAATGAGTTGCTGTTGCTGGCATTTGGTTTAATAAGGTGTTTGGATTAGGCACTATAGGTACAACCACCAACCATTTGTTTACCTCTCTTAGATTATGCACCAGCCTATATTCCTGTTTACCTTCTGCCCCCACCTTCTTTTTTACCGGAAATAAAGGGGTGCTCCATGGGGTCCTGCATTCTCTTATAACCCCTGTTTTCTAATATGCAGCAATCTGCTGCTGTATGGCCTTTTCCTGATCTCTGGTCAGTGGGTATTGTTTAATCTTAATGGCACTACACCTGGTTTTAAGGTGAGCGTAACCGGTTGTACATCCAGTAATCCCACATCTGTTTTACCCTTAGACCATAATTTTTTAGGGACTCCTGAAAGCGAGTCAGGGATCATCACTTATATCTGTGTCTGGTGTTGCAGCAAATATATTGCTGCTGCTAGCTGACACTGAAGATGCCCTGTACTTCCTTTCAGTATTACATTACCATCCCTTACTGGTGTGGCTTAAATCAGGGGCTGTTAGTGATGCCTGTTGATTTACAAAAGGGGTCACTGGGACAGGCCTCACAGTATTTGGACCACAATCTTCCATAAACTCAGTGTCTTGTGTTACCTCCTGTTCTTTATGTATTTCTTTGGCTACCTTTAACCAAGCCTGTACTTGCTTGCCTACTTTCTTACACTCTATCCAAGCCTTGTTTTCTTTTGCAAACGTTTCCCATTTTACAGGATCTAGGGAACCCACACTGGGCATCCCTGCTTTCTGTAGTATCTTTTGAATAACTTTATGTGCACTTTTCCCCTCCCTGGATTCGACTAGATCCGCAGGAGTACATGGTAATTCTATTACCATGCCTGTACTGCCCTGAGCCCCTATTATGGGTTACCGCTCCTAGTTTTTTCTGAATCCTCTGAGGAATCTTTATTTTATTCAAAAGAATACTTGCTACTTATTCCTTAATTCTGCATTCCTACTGGGTAACCATACAACTATACCTGTCTTATCAGCTTCAAATGCCTATCAGCTGGCAACCTCCTAATAACTGGACAGGCTACTACTGTACTATCCCTGCACAAATTACTGGGTTGCTAATTTATTAGTCCAGCCCAGTCCTCCTCTATTCTGGTAGCCAAATATGTTGACACCCTATGGGGCAAGTATATACCACAGAAATCCTCTTATTTATTACAGCTATTAGATCAGGACTTATACATGATTTGGTTTTCTGTAATATCACTACACAAGTACACCCCTCACATTTTTAATTATATGTGGTTCATATATCAGACTCTGGAGACCTGTTATCCCTGTCCTTAATTTCCAGAGACAATACAGTATTCTCAATGTCACTATAACACTCCCACAGATTATGAATTACTGTTCTAACCCTTCTGGCATGCTACACAGATGAATATCATGTACAATTCTTCAGCCTCAGGTGCCCCTAGGGGTACCATCGAGGAAACATGAAGGATGCTATCCCGACTCAATGGGCACCTTTCTCTGCACCCCTAAACACTTTTGCTGTGTTTAGGCACTAGGTGTCACTATTTACAGCTACTATGAGAGCAAGGAGATCAGTGAATGTCTCAACCCAGGGGTCACACTTCTCAAAAGACAGGACAAACCTTTAGATGCAAATGAGAAGTGCAGTCTTTGGTTGATTATTTAAAGATCTGGTTCCTTCATATGCATCTCATAGTTAGCACACACACAATCATACTCCTTTCACTCATCTTCAAGACAAAACATACTTTAATAGAGCAGGTTTGTCATACAATATATTCATAGATCCCCTATTAGCCCATCCATACTGAACCCCACAATACTAATTAGGAAGTGCAGAAGAGAGTATTGAAAAGCGCAAATGTGCATTTGTTGTTCAATACTTACCGATCGGGATTTGCTTCTGTGGTTTCCAAATGTTCTGATGGTTATTGGTCAGTACTGGACAGGCAGTTGGGGATCCCAGACGAGTCCCCCAGGAAATGTTGGGGTGATGAGGCTTCCTACCCCTGGATCACGGTATGAGAAACGCTGCTCCTGGGTTTTATTAATTTTCCAGCCAGCCGGGGAGATAAGAAAAACTCAGCACACACTGTGACGAATTTAACTCAGCTCTCAGAGGTACATCCTCTTTGAGCCATCTTTTGTAAGTTCAAGAAAACTGTTGTTACAAACATTTGCCAAAAATGGTTTGACAGAAATCTATACATTTCATTGGATAACAAGTACATAGGATGTGTCAGAGGGTCTTCAGTTTGTCTTGTCTTCACAGTGTCCAAACTTAGTATCCTATTTTGGGAGCTGTCAGCTGCTCCTTCTTATCAGCTGCTAGTTCAATCTCATGATATTTGTGTAAATGAAAATGGCTTTTTCTCATAAGCAATGATGAATCTTATGTTTTAAATAAACACTCTATAAATTATTATAGACCCTCACACAACCAATCAAAGCAAAGCTATTATCTTCTAAAATATGCAAGTTGAATGTTGACTAGAATCTGATTGGTTGCTATGGGCAACATCTCCATTTCTAAAAACTCTCACTTTAGTAAATATACCCCATATAGTCAGTATACTAAGGTGAAAAATCAACTCTGCATGCAATTTGACAGATCCGTCTGTCTATCTATCTATCCATCTGTCAATTTTTTCATAAATAACATTTAGATAAAAATATGCATACCTTACATTGTGATATGTCATATCAGCAAATACAGTTGATAACTGAGAGTTCTCTACAAAATGGTGATCTTTCTATCAAAGCTGAGTGACATCACAAAGGCTGTTTAATAAAACAAGTCACATGGTCAGATATACTAAAGTGAAAAATCACCTCCTGCATGCATTTTAAAATTGCTATCTATTTATAATCTACTTATTATTTATCTATCATTTTAGTTAAAATACACTTACATTATAAGGTCACATCGGCCCGTCTCACAGCATTTACAGCAGGTCTGTCCAGCCGCAGAAACTGCAAGACTCATTGCACGCAATGAGTACTGAAGTTGCATAAGAAATTGCAGTGGCTAATTTATGCTCGCCCATGAAATGGCGTTCAACCGGACAGGCATGCCTGCATTTTTCTGACCATTTCCCTCATCACATCCCCAAACGCTGACAGCCTGTGACTCACTTTGCGATTGGTTCCTTTGTGCATCTGTAAGTGCAGTGCGATTACTGTGCATGCGCACTGCAGCCTGAATGCATGCGAACTGGCAAACAATCGCTCAACTGCATCCGTAATCGCTATTGTGTCCACTGCTGAATCAGGCCCACTGTGCATATATAACTATAAATACGGCTGTACAAACGTACTGATACACAATAAACCAAACTCCTGGTTATCCCTGAGCTGTCCAGGTTATCATTTATAAAACTCATCACACTGATCGCGCCCCCACTGGGTTTTGCGTCGGGCTGAGGGGCTCACAGGAACCCCCTCCACAGCACTGCAAAAGTAATTTTTATTATTATTATTTTTTTAATCCTAAGGGTGCACGGCCATGCCTCCCCAATTAGGCACATCCCCTTCCCCTAGGCCTGGAGCAGCTCTATACGCCCCTGGTCTTATGAGCAGGGTGCACCTGAATTTATATTCATGCATTCCCCCATCTTCTCCACCTGTCTCCTCTATGTTACAGTATGTATTATTGTGTCTTCTGTAAGGTTTGTTCATGCTTCAGTATTTAGGTTGCCTTATCCTTTCATTCTTATGTCCATTTCTTTGCCAGCATGTCCAAATGTTTTGCCCTTTTCCCCATTGTACAATACTGTGTATTTAGTTGTTGCTTTATAAATCCAAAATAATAATGTGACTAAAATTGGAAAAAATATCAAAATACTTTGTCAAGAAAGTTAGGGTATTGTTTTGTAACAGTGATAAAACATATAGCTATCTTTTTATTGGCTGATACAATGTTTGGAATAGATATGTATTGTACTATTTGTAGTGCTGTCATTTTGTACATAACATAATATAATTAGACAATTACAGCTGCTATGCTTACCCTACAAATATTTTGTTCTTTTAGTGGTAAAGGTTACTAGAAGACAATTTAATATGTTATCTTGTCATGTTATCTATACATGACAAAAGGAAGTCCTAAACCGAACTTTAATATTAATTGTCAACATGAACCAGGCATACAGAAATATCTGTTCATGGAAGGGTATTTTGTACTAACACTATACTGTAAAGCCTGTGGCTAGTGGGAGAACAGAATATTTCTGGCTTCTAACAATATCAGTTTTAATTGAAGGATTGAATTGCTGAAACATGGAAAAAACAACAAAATGGCCCAGGGACACCTACATTTATTTTATTTAACATTACATGGGCAACTGGTGTTTTATTGATTTGCACCTATAATAGAAATGCATTATCTTCTTTTGCTATCTGGCAATGATTGCTAAATATAGGGTAGAGATTAAAAAAATGTCTAATTTTGCTTACGCCGAGTAGTAAATGGTAAGCATGATAATCTGTTGGGAGTTTTGTCAAATTTTTTTTTTTCTCGCCTTTAATGATGCATAAACCATAACATTTGGGCATGCAAAATACTTGTGGTCATTCTGTATGCCATACACTCTAGACAGACAATATACCTGCTCTTGCTAGCTGTATAATCATAATGGCATTACAGAAACAAATACATAAAGAGCTAATAAATAATATCGTGATAGCAAAGTAAAATAAATATAAATACATTTATATATATACTCAGTATATATATATATATATATATATGCACAGTATATACTGTATATATATATATATATATATATATATATATAGCTGGGGCCCCTCCGATAAAGGGGTACGCCTCTCCAAAGAACTCCAGGCCTATCCCCAGCACAGTAGGACTACAGGTCCCAGCAAGCCTCCCCCGCATGCTGGTACTTGGACAACCACAAGTACCAGCAAGCGAGGCATTAAGGGCCAGCTGGTACCTTTAGTACCCCGTAACATAAATATTAAAATAAAAACAGAACACCGTTTGTTTTGATATTTTATTGTCCTGCACCTTCACCTGGAGGGCGGCAGCCTTTAAACTCTTTTGCATGGCCGCCGCCCAACCAGGACTTCCTTGTTTCTTCAGCAGGTCTTCACTGCTGCCTCTCCACCGTCGGACTACTGTACTGCTTCCTCGCGCTGGCTTATATAAACCAGTCGAGGGGGCGGGGCGATGACGTCTCGAGCTGTGATTGGCTCGCAGCGGCCATCTTTGAATTTCAAAAATGGGCACGAAAATAAGTTCTCACTATTTAAGTAAATGGTGAGAACCGATCATTGGCTGAGAGGCGGAAGGTTCGTCCGTCTCAGCCAATAAGCGCTCCGCTCTGGGATTTCTATAGTGAAATCTGTCTGCAAAGCCGTAATTCGGCTATTACTTTCCTTAGAGGACAGTACTAAGTTTGTGGGTCCGGGTATTTGCATTTTTTGTTTTGCCAAGACCCTGGATGCCTACATGGAACGAAGAGGACATGATCCCTGCATAGGAGGAGGTGAGTAGGGATTTTTTTATTACAGGTACCCTATGAATTATCTACTTGGACAAGTGGACATGATTGGCTTCAGGGATTCCAGGTGAGTATGTGAGAAAGCGTGTGTGCATGTATGTGTTTAATAAACTTTTACTTTCAATGGTGTGTGTGTCTTGTGTATAGTTTAATATTTATTTTGCTGTGGAACTACAGGTACCAGCAGGCCTGTAGTGCCCCGCATGCTGGTACTTGTGGTTCTCCAAGTACCAGCATGTTGGGGAGGCTTGCTGGGACCTGTAGTTCCACAGCAAAATACAATATTTTTACTATCATTAAATGCATCACACTAAACTGGCACCCACTGGCCAGAGGTGCCGGGGATAGCCCTGGGCTATCAGCCTGGACCTGTGGTGCCCTGGAGAGGGGGACCCCTTTATTGGAGGGTCCCCAGCTCTCCAGGGATCACCAGCCTGGGCTGGCTAGTGGTCAGGGTTGATGCTTCAGCTGGGGGACCCAGAGAAAGGTCTCCCCTGGCTGTGGCATTATTTCCCCCACTAGAAAGGGTCCCGTGCTGGTTCTGGAAATACAGGGGAACCCTACGCAATTTTTCCCTTGTACTTCCAGAACCAGGACCGGCTCAGAGCCAAGTGCTGGTTGCGCTTACCCCTACGTAGTTTGTCCCCTATATTTTGGCAACCAGGACTGGTTCTGAAAAGCCCGGTGCTGGTTCTGCTTAATACAGGGGACCCCCTACATCATTTGTCCCCTTTATTTAGCACAACCAGTACTAGGTCTCCAAAGCCCAGTGCTGGTTGTTCTTTGGGGGGGAGGGTACACCGTTTTTTTGTCTCACTGATACCGTCCATGCTTCTGTGTTTATTTATACACAGATGCAAGTATGATGGATCTTCCTGAGCCGATCCTGCATCTGTCTGCTGCTACCTCCCCGGGTCCTGCAGCCAGCACCACCGCCGACGCTAACGCCCGCTACCTTCCCCGGGTAACGGCCACTTCCTTCCGCTGAGTCTCACTGCCACTACCACCCGCACTGGCCAGCCATCTTCATGCACCAAAATGAAACTACAGTGAGTACACCTGCTGAAGGCACCAACTGAGGCTGCGCAACAAGTTGAAGCTTCCTATCTGTATAACGGCACATTTGTGAGGTAATAGTTTAAAAACTGTAACTTTCTAATTTACCTGAACCCCAAAAGCACCTACCCTGGAACAAGAGCTACCTAATAAAACAAACCGCAAGTCTAAATTCACTCCCTACCCTGACTTATGTCTTCCCCAAAATACCCCATAGAGAACAGCAGAAAAGTGGTCCTATTTGAAAGTGTCTGAAAAAACTGACAGTTGGAACTTTAGATTACTCCCAAATCCTCAAGTTTTTGCCCTTAAATTTGTCATGCAGCACCATGCAAAAGTTCTCCCTGCCCATGCCAAATTTCAGCTCAGTATCCCCAATAGCTTTTGAGGTGTAGCCCCTTAAACACCATGCCCCCCCCCCTACCACAAGGGTCTCGTCGCAAGCCCGATGGTCACGATGGTCTTGACCATCGCGACCATCATCATGGCCGCTCTCAATAGTGCGAGTGGCCTAGAGGCCGTACCGAAAAAAAAAAAAAGCCTGGCCCTGATTCAGAGCGAGCAGCTCTGAATCAGGCCCTCAATGTTAATATGCCTGTCTTTTTTTAAACACCACTTATCTTTCAATTTTTAGATACTGTAGTACACTGTTTTTTTAGCATCAGGAAACATCAGTCTATTACGATTATCTATGATTATATTGGTCATTGCTGTATACTGTATACTATTGTATCACATTTTCTATCTATACATACTTTTGAAGCATTCTCAGGTTTATTGAAAATTTTGCTTTAGGTTTTGATGTTATATATTTATGTATATTAAGGGACATATTTATCATAATCTGCATCTCAGATGCTGATTGGCTGTGAAAAATTTGCCCAAAATCGTATTTAGCGATTTCATAATATATCACCAGGCTGTATTAAATATCGCATGCAGGGACAGAGCTTGGGATAAAGCTCCATCCCTGCGAATCCACTTCACACACTCCTCACTGTATTTTTTTGCAAGGTGTACGCTTATCTGCCTGGTGATTGGCGTTCTGGTGAGGTCCTCTGGGACTCCGGTCAGCTGGTCTCTGGGCTCCTGCACTGTGACCCTGTTCAGCTGCAAGAGTGCAGAAGCCCAGAGACCAGCTGACCAGAGTATCAGAGGACCTCACCAAAGCATTGATCACAGGGACCGACTCCCGTCTCTACTCTGCCTGTCAGAGCCGAGCATTAGTCGGGAAAACAGGGAAAGCCTGGATAACACCATCTGAAGGTGGCGTTATCATCACAGAGCTTTCCCTGTTAATTTTTCACAATTTTTTTTTGTAAATTTGAGCAGATCACATTTCCCATTACAAGTATGGGAAATGTAATCAGCTTACTAAAAATATGCGTATTGAAGGGCTTGGAGTAGCTTTTCATGAAAATAATGTGAAAAGGGTGTGAAAACACCCTTTTTCATATTTTTTTTGCAAAAATAATATTGAAAATAGGGCCCTTGTTCTTTTCAGGTGTGTATAATTAATTATTAATTATGTTAGTTTATATTAGGGGTGAGCGGGTTCGGATTTCTGAAATCCGAGCCCCCCCGATCCGAGTCCGATCCGAGTCAGGCTCGACTTTTCCCGCCTGACTCGGATTCTGAAATCGAGGCAAAACGTCATCATCCCGCCTTCCGAGTCTCGCGGGTTTTGGATCCTTTATAAGGTACCCGCGTCGGCGCCATTTTCTCACTCGGCTGTGGACAGTGAAGAGGGAGGGTGGGAGTTAGGGCTGGCTGGGCTGTGTAGTGTAGTGTAGTGTAGTGCAGAGTAGTGTTGTGCTGTGCTGTGCTGCTGTTGTCCATAGGGGCTGTGTCCACTACTTCAAAGTCCATAGGGGCTGGCTGTGTTGTGCTGTGCTGCTGTTGTTAATAGGGGCTGTGTCCACTACTTCAAAGTCCATAGGGGCTGGCTGGACTGTGTTGTGCAGTCAGTTGTCCATAGGGGCTGTGTCCACTCCAAAGTCCTGTGCAGTGTCCCAGTCCTAAAGGGGTGCTGTAGTGTTGTCCAGGGGGTGCTCTGTCCATCAGGGGTGCTCCCCCCAAGTGCTAAAAAAAAAATATTTTTTCTGTGTTTGTGAATTGTGTGCGCAGTAGCCGCACGTGCATCAACAAAGTAGTGCCAAGCGTACGCCTGTGTCATAAGTAAAGGGCCGGCTGGCTTGACCGTTAAAGGGTGCTGTAACCCCCAAAGTACACTCCAAACCAAATAAAAAATTTTTTTCTGTGGTTGTGAATTGTGTGCGCAGTAGCCGCACGTGCATCATCAAAGTAGTGCCAAGCGTGCGCCTGTGTCATAAGTAAAGGGCCGGCTGGCTTGACCGTTAAAGGGTGCTGTAACCCCCAAAGTACACTCCAAACCAAATAAAAAAATATTTTCTGTATTTGTGAATTGTGTGCGCAGTAGCCGCACGTGCATCAACAAAGTAGTGCCAAGCGTGCGCCTGTGTCATAAGTAAAGGGCCGGCTGGCTTGACTGTTAAAGGGTGCTGTAACCCCAAAAGTACATTCCAAACCAAACAAAAAAATGTTTTCTGTGTTTGTGAATTGTGTGCGCAGTAGCCGCACGTGCATCAACAAAGTAGTGCCAAGCGTGCGCCTGTGTCCCATAAGTAAAGGGCTGGCTGGCTCATTTCTTAAAGGGTGGTGTAACCCACAAAGTGCACTAGTCTCCAACAAAAATAAAAAATTATTTTCTGTGTTTGTGTGCGCCTTAGCCGCACGTATATATCAATATAACATAAATGGAGGACCAAACTTTCTCCGATAAAAATAAAATAGGGAAAGATCAAGAACCACTTCCTCCTAGTGCTGAAGCTGCTGCCACTAGTCATGACATAGACGATAACATGCCATCAACGTCGTCTGCCAAGGCCGATGCCCAATGTCATAGTAGAGGGCACATACAATCCCAAATGACAAAGTTCAGGAAAATGACCTTGAAAAAAACATTTAAATCATCTGAAGAGAAACGTAAACTTGCCAATAAGCCATTTACGACACGGAGTGGCAAGGAACGGCTAAGGTCTTTCCCTATGTTCATGACTAGTGGTTCAGCTTAACATGACGATGGAAGCCCTCCTCCCGCTAAAAAAATCAAATGAGTTAAGCTGGCAAAAGCACAGTGAAGAACTGTGCGTTCTAAGAAGATATCACAAATCCCCAAGGAGAGTCCAAGTGTGGTGGTGGTTGCGATGCCTGACCTTCTCAGCACTGGACGGGAAGAGGTGGCTCTTTCCACCATTTGCACGCCCCCTGCAAGTGCTGAAAGGAGCACCCACAGTCCACTTGCTCATATGCAAATTGAAGATGTCACTGTTGAAGTACAACAGGATGAGGATACTGGTGTAGCTGGCACTAAGGAGGAAGTTGGCGAGGAGGATTCTGATGGTGATGTGGTTTGTTTAAATCAGGCTCCGGGGGAGACAGTTGTTGTCCGTGGGATGAAAAAGCCCATCACGGTCATGCCTGGGCAGAAGACCAAACATTCCACCTCTTTGGTCTGGCAATATTTCTATCCAAATCCGGACAACAACTGTCTTGCCATATGTACCATATGTAAAGGTGAAATAAGTAGGGGTAGGGACGTTAACCACCTAGGAACATCCTCCCTTATACGGCACCTGCAGCGCGTTCATAAAAAGTTACTGTCAAGTTCAGACCGTAAGCAGTCCAGGGTCACCTAAATCCCCTTTTCCTGTTTTATCCAAGGAATCGGTGGATGAGGAGGATGAGGACGACATCTTGCCTCCGTAGAACCAGTTTGTGCAGGGACACATTAATTGCCAGCTTGTTTTGTGGGGGCCCAAACGAACCAATCATTTCAGCCACAGTCATGTGGCAAACCCTGGCGCTGAAATGATTGGTTTGTTAAGTGTGCATGTCCTATTTATACAACATAAGGGTGGGTGGGAGGGCCCAAGGACAATTCCATCTTGCACCTCTTTTTTTTCTTTGCAGTATGTACTGTTTGGGGCCTAGTTTTTCAAACTGCCATCCTGTCTGCCACTGCAGTGTCACTCCTAGATGGGCCACGTGTTTGTGCCGCCCACTCGTGTCGCTTAGCATAGTCATCCAGCTACCTCGGTGCAACCTTTTGGCCATAAAAACAATATTGTGAGGTGTGAGGTGTTCAGAATAGACTGGAAATGAGTGGAAATGACGGTTATTGAGGTTAATAATAGCATAGGAGCAGAAAAACCCACAAATTCTGTGAGTTTAGCTGTTTTTATGCTTTTTAAAAAAAAAATACAGATCCAAAACACAAAACCCAGAACCCAAAACACGGAAGGGTGGTTTTGGCAAAACCAATCCAGATCCAAAACACGAAGAAAGATCCAAATCCAAAACCAAAACACAAAACACGAAAAGTGGCCGGTGCACACCCCTAGTTTATATAATTAATTAGGATTCTCACTGATTTCATAGGTACTGTTTTATTTTGCTTTTAAGTGAAATCAATAATTTGTTATAATCGGAAACCAATAACATTAAGCTAATATTAGATGAGAATGGGCTGCATCAATTAATCCACAATATGTTCAAATTGCTGAGAATACTGTACACATAATCCAGATCATCACTCAACACTGAAACACTGATGACATTTTGGTGCCTTATAACTAAAATGATCAATGTGATAGCAGAGAGTATCATCTGGATTTACAGACATGGACTCAGGACTGTTATACCCTGTGGATAAGCCAACCAATACTTTCCATCTGGTATACTGCTACTTATAGCTTTTAGATGTACTTTCATGTACCAGTCATTACAATTTTAAAAATAAACAATCAATTGACCAGCTGCCAATGTACAAAAAAATGTAAGATTCTTAATGATTTCACTTACAACCTATGGTTCCAGCAATGTGATACTTACTTTAATAAAGGGATTTCAGATAAAATTGTGTTTTCCAATGTTTTTTCATTGGGTGTAAAGCTAATTTGGGTTTATGACTTTAGAACACTTTAGATTCAAGAGCTGGACAAAAAAAGGACACACATACAGTATAGCACAGGGGTTCCCAACCATGGTCCTCAAGGCACACTAACAGTCCAGGTTTTAAGGGTAACCATACTTAAGCACAGGTGACTTAATTAGTACCTCAGCTATTTTGATTTAACCACCTGTGCTAAATCATGGATAACACTAAAACCAGGACTGTTGGTGTGCCTTGAGGACAGAGGTTGGGAATCACTGGTATAGCAAATAAAAACTGTTTGGGGCAACAAGCGCTTATTTATAAAGACTGGGAAAAAAGTGGCACTGATGCGATTAATTAATGGAGGTAGTTTATGGAGGGGAAAAAACAAAGTTCAGTGATTTTGAAATTCTGAAACTTTTTTCATCTATACGCACAAAATAAATGGTATGGAGCCACTTTTAGTCAATGTAGGAATTATGTGCAAAGCCCTGGATTCAGAAGCATTAGTCACAGAATCCTATCTCTTTTCCAAAATAGTGAGATTGCTCCCAAGTGGGCTTTCGGCACATTTCACAAGCAAATTACTGGCACATTGTACATCTACTGTATGCAGGGAGATGTCTTCAAGTGTAAAGTTACTGCATATAGATTCCATAGGAGCTATTATTCCTGAACTATCTCTAATAATATCCATCCAAATGGTGCAGACAAAGATGACACTAATGCTGGAAAAGTTGAACAAGCTGCAGATTACCAGTAATGGCTAAATTCCTACTGGACCTCCCTGATTACTTAGTGAAACCCCCGGTTAGTGTGCCAATGGAACTTAAACTCAGAGTGGCTATGCCTAAAAAAAATATGGCAATAAGAGTAGATAATATTGTCAATTCATAGCCCAGTGTAGGATACTAAATATCATGAACCACACACTTACCCCACAGATTCACTGTGGTGGATGATCCTTACACTTCTGAAAGGAGATACCTTGGCTTAGGTAACCGCCGTATCAAGAATCCAAATATCAGCCCGTTACTAAACTAAAGATTTTGAGATAAAATGTGGATGATAAGATACAGTATTTCATGCGTTCAAAGGCCTCACTGTATGCACATTGGGGGTCATAACTGTAGGTCTCAGCTCTTTTGGAGTGATTGCTTTGATGCCAAAGATGCAGAGTTTCTCCCTGTAGCATTTCATCCATGTCAGAAGCATATGATCAGTACATTGTATATCTGTACAGGAGCCTTGTTAAGGTCTGTACTTCTGTGCTGTTTTCACATATGTCATAAACTGTTGAACAAACATCCCCTACTAAAAAGTGCTGGGTGACCACTTTATTGTACTAAATTATCTAATCCACTACACGGTTTGTTGACATGAATTTGACCTCTTGGCTTTCGATGACTACCCCTTTAGCTAAAGCTCCCTCACCATCCACTGTACTACTCTATTTGGCTTTTGTACTATTGAGACTATTATTATTTACCCTACTGTTATTTGGAATTAACCAGTAAATATCTTTATTACCAAGAGACCAAACAAATACATTTTTTATGTTTTAATACTGTAATGTCCTAAGTTTTATTTTTAGCCTATTATTATCCATGCATATGACACCTCTTAGTATGCACATGGTAAATATTTATGAATACCTATGAATATATACAATCATGAGTGAGGTATTTGTGCCCCAAAGTCATTCCAATTAAATATATCATCAAACAATATGAATCATAGAAGGAAACCCGATGACAGAATGTTTCCAGGTGAAATTTGGAACAATCAACACAATAAAATGTATAATTCTTGTAATTAAAATGTCTAGTAGACAGCTACTCTATTTTCCTAGAGACCTCGGCAATGTATCTGAATTCATTGTCCACGCAAGCCCTAGAGGTGATGCAGTTCTCTACCAATTCAGTTTTCCACTTGAAAAATTAAAGAAAATGAGCAACATTTGTTAAATCCGGTTTTCATAATTTTTACATTTTGTGTACACTGTGCCTTCCAGCAGTGCCACAGCTTGACAACATTTATATCACTAGTTTTGTCACAAAAATCCATAGAAAACACATTAGTGCCAATGAACATGGGTTGCTTTTCAAATGATTACTAATTGCATTGCAAGAAATCAGGTACAGCCATACATATATCACTGTAAAGGTTAACTGTTTTCGTTTGAAAAGTACATTGCATATGTCCAGGCAGAGTATAGAAACACTATACACTGGGTAACTGGCAGAGTTGGATCATGCAGCTCTTGTGGCAATTACAGATCAATCCTATGTAGTTTCAAAATTTTAATCTTCCTCAAAACAAGTTGTTTGTGTGCTCTATGCAGAAGACTGTTTAGCTGCATTTATACTGGCATCCATTAAAGCAAGAGTAAAAACATGAGGAAGAAGACATCTTAGTGGTGCAAACAATATTTACTATACTACTGTAGTTACATTTCAGGGCTCTCAAACAGGACAATCTTGATGATTGCATAAAAACTTACACAACTTTGATACTGCTTCACAGATCAATCTGACAATCCCACTCTCAATAAAAAGAAACACACATTATTGAAGTTGGCTATTTCAACAGTACAATGGCCAGGTACAATGTTACACCTTTTAGCTATAGTAGAGGTTTTATGAACTAAAGTCTACATTGAGTATTTTAGTACAATCAATGTTATATTTCATACCAGAAACATACAGTGATATAAAGGAAACAACGTTTTTTTAAAGTAGTATGAACATACTGTTGTGATGACTTGGGGTAATTAACTCGGTAGATGGGTATCAGTGGTGCAGTGATTAGGTGCAGAATTAGAGTCCACACATGGCATTCCAGTAAATAATAAATGAAAATGGTGCTTTACTTCCAGCATGGAAATCAGGAAACAAAATGAACAGAAAATAATAAACAAACTTAGCCCTCACTCAGGGCACTAGCTCACTTATGGAGCCCTCTCTATAAAAGCAGCTAATCTGCATGAAAGTCTTTTGGAGATTCCTGCCACATGCAGGACTAGATACTGCCTTCTTGGCCTGGTATAACTTTCTCAGTTTGTTGGCTGCCACAGTTTCCCAAGGATAGTGTCAGAGGTATAGGGATCTCCCTGCCTCCTTGCAGGTATGAATCCTGACCACCTGGCTTGCTTCACTCTGACTGCAGCCCCACCTAGGCTGTCTGATTTTTTCCACCAACAGCCTCATCTGGGCTCTGGGCATATAGCAGCCATTAGTCTTGAACCCACACCCTTTTTGTTCTGTGTGTGGGCAGATCCCTCCAGCCCCACACTGACTCAGCTGCTCACCAGCGCCCTCTCTCGTGATACTGCCACACGGTATAATGCCATTTAGAAAAAACTTTGTCAATTAATACTAAAATATCAATATATTATATAATGATATTGTAATATACAGTAGGTAGACATGTTTATTGCTAAAACATAAATAAAATTGCAATTATTAAGAACAAGTTATATTAATTTAATAACCATAGCACACCCAAATTAAAAATGTAAAGCAAATTAAACATATACTGTACAGTGCATACAATATGTGTTTTTGCGTATGTGGTTATTTACATTTTTATGTATCAGAAATATCATAATTTGTCTTGAACTGTACCTGTGCTGGTTTATACATGCTAAAGCAAAACATACTGTATTAATAAGAATTTATCCCTTCAATATGTTAAACGAAGTTGATTCTTATTCATCACATACAACACTGGAGCAGGGTAAGTGGCTGCCCTGTGCCAGCGCCACCACCTAAGGCAGCGGGGCCACAGGTTTGGACTTTGCAACATCCGATGGGCAGGTCACTCTGTACTAGCGCAGAAACAGGTAGTAAAGCAAACACGGTGTAATATGAGAGACTCTAGCTGGAGTAAACAGAACCAGCACTGCAGGATATGAATCTGGGTTGTAGCAAGCCAGCTACTCAGGATTCTAGCTGAAGGATGGCAAACCAGCAACACAGGATCGGTATCGGAGGTGTAGCAGACCAGCTACTCAGTATTCTAGCTGGAGGATGGCAAACCAGCAACACAGGATACGAATCGGAGATGTAGCAGGTCAGCTACTCAGGATTCTAGCTGGAGGAGGGCAATCCAGCAACACAGGAGATGAATCGGAAGTCTAGCAGGCCAGCTACTCAGGATTCTGGTACCAACAGGACCACTGGCAGGCAGAGGAATACAGGCATGAGAAAAAAAGGACTAGGGGCTCATGCAGCAAGCAGGAAGTATATCCAGCAGGGTCTGGCAGGGCTGACTGCCAGATAAAGTGAAGAGGAGCCAATCAGAAGCCAGCTACTCTGGCAAGCCACCTGTAATGAAAATCTTCACAGCTGGAGTGCTTCATGTCCCTGCCAGCCCAGAACCCCCAGCGGCTGCCAAGGTGAAATGGGAGGAGAGAGACAGAGAAGGTAGAGGTGAGGAGTACTCCAGAGTGGAGGAGAGCCTGTGCAGTACCATTGTGTTGCAGAGAGAGTGTGTTGGGGCAACCCTTTGCTGAAGGGAGAGAGAGTAAGAAGTCCCAGCGAGCCTGTAAACTGAGATTGTATTCTGATGATCTGCCTATGTGGAACTAATAGTCCAAGGCAGCTTGTCACATACTGACTTGTCTGAAAGAAGATGCTCTCCAGATCACAGTTTGGCACCTGTGAGAGACTGATAAAAGTGCAAGTGGATCTATTATCCTGTGATTGAGCTGCAAAAGCACGATGCCTGGATGCGCATAACTGAATTTTCCATAGCTACCTGTGCTGTCAAGAAAAATTACCTTTTCTCTGTTGTACACATCATCCTCAAAAATGTATTTTCAACAAGACTCTCCATAGTTCAGAAGAGTTCTTGATTTATATTAGCATGCAGCACGTGCACCAACGATACCCAACACTACCCAGCAATCTCAGTACTGCAGTATTGTTTAGCTAGTGTAGATTATTAATGCTTAGTGTTAGGTAGGACATATGTTGTTTTTAGCCGGTTCAGGGTTGTACTGTATGTACCACTGTAAGGTGTGCATATGTGTGGACTGCCTGGGTGGGAGAAAAGAGATAAACTCAATAGTATCCAGAGGAATTATTGCCCATTATTCTGGTTCTTTATGTCAGTATTTGTTCTATGCCCATTTTGTGTGTTTAATGGTTGTCACCAATTATTTTTGTTCCCTTACCCTTTCACATGCTCTTCAATAAACATGCCAAGGCGGCCTTTACAAGAGTGTTGTATGTGCGCTGTGCTTGAATAGGGGTTTGTGGATCCAAGTGGTCTCCCAAGGCTGTCAGTGGTAGAAGATTCCCCTATCCACATCCACATATGACAAGAGAAGAAGACTTGGGTGGAGGCACTGTGTCATTGAGAAGAAGTAAGTGAGGACACACACACACTGTACATAATCGCAACACCCTTTCCTGAGTTGAGAAAAAGGGTGTTGCAAAAGTGAAAAGGGATATTTTCAAATGTATCTGAGTAGTCTTGATTCTATTAGTTTGTAGTGGATGCAATGCTAGATAATCCATCTGTAGCAAGCTCACTATTTGGAGTATTTGATGAAGGAATAGAGAGACATCCTGCAAAAGAATGAAAAGTTACCTTACCTGGAGGTGTCCTGTTTATTGTAGCCCACAGCAGCTTTTGATTCTTTTACAAGCAGAGTCATGTTTTTCTTTTTGGTCAGTTCTTTTCTGGTTATAAAACCAAAAAATGAAAAAAAGAAAAAAGAAAAAAACCTGGCGCTGTTCTAGACAGTTTGCTTCTAAGCTGAGACTGCAGCTCTCTACGGGAAATCTACTCAGGATCTCCTAATCTGAAACATAGAAAATATATACAAAAGAGAGCGCTGGGACAGCTAATAGTATTAAAATATAATTTATTATAAATCCTCAAACTTAAATAATTTAATCATATACCAGATATGATCGATAATATATAGCCAGTTGTCTAGCGTAATGACAAAAGTGTGTGTATAGAATACAAAAACATAAAAACACAAACTTTCAAACTTATACGCCATATAAAGTCAATATCATGCACATATAAATATAGATATCTGCATTAATCACTATAGTTGTTTGTTTGTATAAAGAAGCAAAAAGCTTCAATAGTTTCCAGTGCAGATATATAGTTGTTCCAAACTTATATTTAGTGAGTTATGCACAGTATCCAATCCATATGCACATATAATTTTCAGCCAATGAATATAGAATTGTTTAAAATATACAAATTAAAACAACATATATATATCCGTAATTACTGAAGCATCAACTTCCGTATTGATCCAGGGATACATATAGCAGTCTCATATGCTGCAAATTTGAGTTGTCTCAATATTTTCACTTGTCTCCCTTCTACTGCCTTGATTGTTATAGCAGTGGGTATTTGGATTGTTTGTATAAATCCTTATATATCACTCAAATTAATAAGGCTTTCTTTATAATAGTAATTTCTTTCACCGGTAATTGTCTTTCCCGCTCACATCGATATATCTGAAGTTTATATACTCCTTTTATCGGCTTTTGAGTTTATATATTACTCAGAGGATTCCTTTTTAATCATTAAAAAGCATGTGCTTATAAATGCTGTTCACCATAGCCCCACAAATAGAAGTCACAGTCTTTCCAACAAGGCTGCTATGGCTATATTCCGTTATTGATACAATTTATATCACCTGTGTATCCAATGGAGTCATGCCACACCAGCAGTAAAAAGCCTTTTGGCAAATAGCTTCTTATATTACCATCAACGTATCGCTCAGCTCTCAGGGTACCCTTTATATTTGTAATTCGTCAGAGCGGAGCAGCATTTAGCCGGCGTCTCCAGACCAATTATTTTTGTTCCCTTACCCTTTCACATGCTCTTCAATAAACATGCCAAGGTGGCCTTTACAAGAGTGTTGTATGTGCGCTGTGCTTGAATAGGGGTTTGTGGATCCAAGTGGTCTCCCAAGGCTGTCAGTGGTAGAAGATTCCCCTATCCACATCCACTTATGACAAGAGAAGAAGACTTGGGTGGAGGCACTGTGTCACTGAGAAGAAGTAAGTGAGGACACACACACACTGTACATAATCGCAACACCCTTTCCTGAGTTGAGAAAAAGGGTGTTACAAAAGTGAAAAGGGATATTTTCAAATGTATCTGAGTAGTCTTGATTCTATTAGTTTGTAGTGGATGCAATGCTAGATAATCCATCTGTAGCAAGCTCACTATTTGGAGTATTTGATGACGGAATAGAGAGACATCATGCAAAAGAATGAAAAGTTACCTTACCTGGAGGTGTCCTGTTTATTGTAGCCCACAGCAGCTTTTGATTCTTTTACAAGCAGAGTCATGTTTTTCTTTTTGGTCAGTTCTTTTCTGGTTAGCGTGTGGAGCCATCCATGTTTGGGCAATACACACCCTGGCCAGCATTAAAAGATTATTCTCGTACAATCATAAAGGGACAGAGAGGGTTTCCTCCAGGTTGAGGCCAAAGAGGCAGATATGTGGGATTAGTAAAGAAATTCAGATACCCATACTCCGTACACAAGTGACCACCCTAGACCAAAAGGAAGCCAACTCAAGGACAGGACCAAAGAAGATGTCAGAAATCAGCAGATGGTCTAGCACATTTAGAGCATGAGTCCGTAGAAGACCCCCCAAAATTACAAAGCCTAGTCGGTGTCCAGTAGACCCTATGCAGAATATACAATTGGATCTGCTGAAACCTGGCATATACTGTGGCATCTTGAGTAGAGCCTAAAAGAAGTTTCCAATTGTCATCAGATAAAACACCCACATTTAAATCCCAGAGAGATCTAAGGCTGCACATACCCTCTGCTCTAATAGATGACAAAAGAGAGGAATATGTCAGTGAATCAGATCTCCGACTAGGGACTAAGGACAAGGAACAAACCCCCTCAACTGTGCACAGAGAGCATGCTGGAGCTGAAAGTAGCTATAAAATAAATGTGCTGGAAGGCCATAGATAGTATACAAATATGCAAATGAGTGGAGAACCCCATGGAGGGCATAGCTAACCGCCTATCTTCAGTCATCTCAATCTCCCTGGTGCCGGTACTAATGATGAAATTTGTGGCTCTGATCAGAAAAACAGTGGGCGGAGCGGCTTCCTACCTTTAGCATAAAGTGCAGTGTAGGCATTAAGCTTGGTAAGGATTAAGGGCCTCATTTATCAATGAGTTTTATCATTCACAAAGAGTGCTAAAACTTGTTGCGTATGATAATGGTGCTCCAGGAAATCAGCTCCCAACTGTCATCTGTTTAAAAAATGATAGTTGGTAGCTGATTGGCTGGAGCACCATTTATCATATACAACGAGATGCTAAAACTTGCTGATAAATGAGTCCCTAAATTTGTATGCACCCTGACAAAAATTTTAATCATGCACCCGCCCCTTCCTATCTCATACAAATGTTGCGCTCTTTTTTCCCATTGTTTCCGACATCCAAAAATCATACATTCTCTCTATATATAATATATACACATATATATTTATTTAGAATATATACACATACATATGTTAATTATATCTATTATATATACATAGATATGCATATATAGATACAAATTCTAGAATACATAAATATGTACACACATTATATCAGAGTATTTATATATATATATATATATATATATATATATATATTATACCTACCCACCAACATGACCCATTGGTTACAATCAGGTGTATATATACGTGTATATATTATGTATAGAGTATACTATATACAAAGAAAAAAATATACATATATATATATATATATTTATATATATTCAGTATATATATATATATTTCTTAAACTCTCAAGCCACAGCCTGCCCTGCATACCATTCATATGTATGATCAGTGGCCTTTGACTGGCAGGCTAATGAAGCAGGACATTTTTTTTCCTGTCTGTGTAACGGCCCACACAGCAGATGCTGCTTTGGGCCTATTCTGGTGGTGGGCCTGGAGCTGTAGCTCCATCAGCCTCATTAGTAATCCAGCCTTGGAAGTAGCCAACTACAAGACCCATTTATTGATCAAGCAGTAGAATACCGAACATCTCCTTGTTCATATAATAAGGAGAGGTGGTTACTGTTACACATACAGTACATAAGTACTGTAAACATTACTGCTTTAACATATGGACTACTAGGACATTAGCAGAGATGTTGATGAAAAAGAAAGTATGATAACTGAAATGAAATTTAAATGGTGCATAGTAGTCTCATGAGGCACATTACCAAATAATTAATTGAATGTTGTGCTACACACATGGGTCTTTCATGTTAAATTATATGACCATTTCAAAAACTCATTAATATATCATTAACCAGGCAGACATTTGCTAATTAAATAATTAGCCCTTTTTGTTCAATTTCCATGTTTCTTTGTAATGATGCCCATGCCCCTTATTTCCATTTTCTCTAATTCCATTTAAAAAGATGTCAAAGAGAAAGAATTAACAAGTCTTTTAGAAGATTGGAAAAGAAAATCAAGCAATTAAACTATTATCTTTTTCTTGGACAGAGTGACAAATATCACAAGATTTTTTTAAATCTAAATTAGGAGCAAAATAGAAATGTATTTAGTAAAAGGCAATCTTCCTCATAGCCCACCCTAAATACTGCTAACTAATACGTTTAGGTACGTAGAGCACCCATATCTCAACCAATGGTGAGATTGACTTATTGATGCAGAGTAGCTGGACAGCATAATATACTGTATATAGCTTGTCAGTATGAATATGCAAACGGCAAAACTAGTTAATACGGTAAATCAGCATTTACAACAAAATATTAAATTGCACCTTTTTTACGTATTTACTTTCACCTGATTTAGAACATTTTCAATTAAAATTGTTTGGATGCACGCACTTAAGAAGGTGTATTGCACACAACAATCATACGCCAGTAATTTTAAAAGAACCTGCACAACACTGTCCTGCTTTGTTGTGGACCCTGCTCCTTCCACTCTCAGTCTGCGGCTTCCAGCTTGCCTCATTACTCTCCCTTCTATGACTAAATAAATAAAGGATGCACTGGTCACTGACTTCCACAAATCAACTTGACACCTATGCTTCCTTGAACATTCCCTCTTTGTTCCATCCCAGACATTTCAAACCCCGAGAACACCAGGACAAAAAGAACGATAAAGACTAAAGACTAGTTTTACCATCCATTGGTATTTCAAAGACGCCAGATTTGTGGTGTTGATGGATGAATTTAAAGTGGCAAAATAAATAAATGCTAGACCAGGCTGGTTAAGCATTTAATTCTGTTTGCACTTTAAATGCATCAGTCAAAGCCACTGATCATTGGCGGCTTTGAAAAAAAAACAACGGATAATAAATCTAGCCGTGAATACTCATTGTCATTGGGATGAAAATGTTCAAGGGTTTATGAGAAGCAGAGGAGGTGTGACCAGTGCTGTGTGTGTCCAGTGCCATGTGATCGTGTACACCCCCTACACCATCAGCCTGATGTCTCGTTTTATACAGAAAAGTCGAAAAATTGCATAATTTTTTGAGAAAAATTAAAATACAATTTTGATACTTATGATTTATGGCCAACCTTGTGGCTAGCTGGTCAATCATCATGCTATCATGATCATGATTATGGACCTATATTTATGTGGAAGCCTGGGTGAAATGTAATAGGGTCCGAGTTTTGAAAAGGTGTGAGTATAGAGCTATACTCGCACATTTTTAGAACTCATCCTATGTAATAGGGTGCAAGAACATGCAAACTCGCATGTTTCTCACACCCCTGCAACTCGCACTGCAGAAACTCGCATCCAGATATTTGCCATTGTGAAAATACAACTCAGCCTGTGTTTTAGAGTGAGATATTAACTTGCACAATATTACTGACCTATAAATTGCAAAAATATAGGGCTGCTTTAGGCTAGAGAGTATAGCCCGAGCAGGTGCGAGAGAGGTATGAACAGATCAGTGATATCCGTGCATGCTTCTGTGTTAACCACTTGCCTGGCATGGTCGCATCAGATGCGACCACACCAGGCTGTGCTTTCCCTGACATGGTTGCATCTGATGCGACCAGTGAGAAACGCCCTGTGTGTGGCTGTTGGAAGAGAATCTTCCTGCAGCCACCAGTCTCAGAAGTACCTCCCGGTCCCTCTGCACCTATGGATTCTACTGAAGTTTGTGCTGAGTACAGCTGGGCACAGTGATCAGCCAGCCCGGCACCTTTCCCCCCAACCCAACCTGCGCTGTTGCTCTCTGCAGCTGTCTGAGAAATATAATGAATATAGCCGCCTCCTGCCCCCCCTGTGTACCCGGCAAATATTATCTAAGATGCCGCTGCCCCCCCCCATGTAACCTTGAAACTGCTCCTCGCAGATGCCGGGGAAGTGAACAAGCAGCCGCCGCCCCTCCTCTGATCACACCACGTACTGCTCCTTGCAGATGTCTGGTTATTAGAATGAATAGAGCCTATGCTCTAGTGTAAGCCCGGTGCTACTCCTCACAGATGCCAGGGAAATTAACATACAGCCGCCACACCCCCTGATCAGATCACGCACTGCTCCTTGCAGACGCCTGGTTATTAGAATGAAAGGAACCTATGCTTCTGTGTAACCCTAGCACTGCTCCTTGCAGATGCCGGGGAAATGAACAAGCATACGCCGCCACCCCCTCTCCTAATCAGACCCAGCATTGCTCCTTGGAGACGCCTGGTTATTAGAATGAATAGAGCCTATGCTCCAGTGTAAGCCCGGTGCTACTCCTCACAGATGCCAGGGAAATTAACATACAGCCGCCACACCCCCTGATCAGATTCGGCACTGCTCCTTGCAGACGCCTGGTTATTAGAATGAAAGGAACCTATGCTTCTGTGTAACCCTGGTGCTGCTCCTTGCAGATGCCGGGGAAATGAACAAGCATACGCCGCCACCCCCTCTCCTGATCACACCCGGCACTGCTCCTTGCAGACGCCTGGTAATTAGAATGAAAGGAGCCTATGATTCTGTGTAACCCTGGCGTTGCTTCTCGCAGAAACCAGGGAAATGAACATACAGCCATATGTTGAGTGTCAGCGGCAATCTCCATTAATCCAATTTCTGGATGAGCAGCGTACTAGACCTAGATCACCCCGTGACCCACATTTACAGATGGCACACCAATGGAAAGAGACACATGGCACCAACAGAAAAAACGCTTTATTCAACCTTAAGTCAACTCAGTACTTCATGTTGCATATATCCCATAGCCCAAGCATGTGTCTTTAGTTAATTTAAAGTCATAATTACTTCTATGTTAATTTGATATACTGTAAATACTCTTGCACCTGAAATGTGTTTTATGTGTTATTCTCAAATTGAACACTGTTTTGCTTTAATGGGGTACATGATGCTGTGATGCATCCGTTTGGTGCTATTGCTCAATGTTTAACTTTTCCTATTGTTAGACACTCTGAAGCCATCTCATCCGGGAATCAAGAGAAGAATTTATAGACTAACAACATGTTTATGCAACATCTTCATGATGTTATTCGCCTATAACTATAGACAGAGTACCAACAGAGTACAAAAGGGAGGGGGGTTTAACCCCCTATTGTTCCTCAGCACACTGAATTATACTTGCAACAATATATGAACACTATATGGTAATAGAACTTCAGAGATATTGGTTGCATTTGCAAATACATGGGAAGCTGCTAGGCCACGTCACGGCTTCTTTGTTACTAGCAGTCCCTAACATTAAGGGGTTCACGTCCGGGGTGCAGAGCACCCCAAAAAATGTCCAGCCCAGGACCCCCCCCAGGGCATCACACGAAAATGGAAAAAGAGTGACAGTGCAGTGTAAAGTATAGATGTGTGCGAGTAGTTAATAAGTGTTTGAAAAAGAGGTTAGAATATATGTGAAAAAATTACATGAATAAAAAACAAACAGAGAGCTTCAAAGATTGGCTTCATCCAAGGGATTTAAAAGATCATTGCCTTAAGGAATCCAACCTACAGCAATATTTAGGGCATGTAACCGATTTTTCTCTGTCATTTGAGAAAGAAACTCTTTACTCCCACCCATAACTTTCCTTCATTTACTACTTTCCTTGGCTTCCTCTACCTTTATTACCATGCCAAACTATGCAATTAATGAATTACTTCTAAAATGTGTTCAGGGTTCTCTATCATACATTGTTAAAGAATGATTTATGTTTATTGAACAATTGTGTATGTTTACTATATTTATCTATATAAATATTTTAAAATAAAGAGTAAAAAATAAAAGTCCCTGCCCAAAAATAATGTGCAGTTTGGGGCAGGACAATGGGATCTACTGTCTTGCTTTAAATTTATTTTGCTACCTGGAGTATTCTTTCCAAATAGAGGAGCTGACAAACAAAAAAAACAATTAGAGGTACCAAGATGCAGATACAAATTTAAATTCCAGTTTGGACTGATAAAAAGAAAATATAAATTAAACCTCATCCCAACTTCCTCAATAACTGGGGTTTGTTATCTGTTTGATGTATTACATATGTGTGTTTAGAATCTTTGTAAGTATTTTTCTAATATTTGTGGGGGGGTTTTAGAGTATAGCCGAGTTTATTCCCTTTCACCAGTCATCTGAGTATCCATCTCCGCTACTGCTGTCTGGTTATCACTACCTGCTTTTCCTCCTCTACAAGTGGCTGAGTAAGGAGCCATACTGATGTAGGGTCTAGTTCAAATGCAGGAAACCCCTTCATGTTCACTTAGTAGTGGAATAATGTTGCAGCCCTTTTTTAGGGTTACCAGGCTGGGCTAGTCCTCCCTCTAGCTGCAACCTTCTACCATGGTTTATCCTGCATCCCCTGCCTCCCAGGGTCAAATACCACATGTATGCTATAAAGGCTCTTCTAGCATTACAGAAACTCCTTTACAATATAGGGCCGTATTCAATTTCCACCATATTCAATTGCAAAGACTTTTCGCATGTGTTGAAAGTCAATGCATTCGGCTAGGCGAAAAAGATTCGCCTCTGAAAGCAAGCGGAAAAAACTGCAGAATTGGGGTTTTGGGGTGGAACATTGCAGAAACCCCCATGCAAGCTTAAGACAGTCCCCCAAAAGTAAACTGCGTAAAAAAATAAAAACAAAAACAGTTAAGAACACCCCAAAAAGTACTTTAGTTTTGGGAGTGAAAAATAAAAAAGTTGAGAAACAAACTTAAAAACTAGCGAAATAGACTCCAGGGGGGTCCCCAAGTATGCCTCTGGTGTTTTTAAGTTTGCAGGTGGTTGCTGCAAGTGGAATTTTCCACGATTTTTAAAAATTGACTTTAGCAACTTTAAAATATGCTAGCCCCCATTTTCAGGTACCCCAATTTTGCTGGGACTAGTTATTTTCACCAAAAATTTTTTATAAATGCTTTTCTTCACCCCTAATGCAAATACGCTAAACGGCACCTATTGAGACCATTTAAGTACCCCAAATACCTTTAGCAGGGCAATTTGGTGGTATCCATAGTGATCCCCCATGTCAGTGCATCTTTTGGGGGGTGTCAGGCTGATTTCCCCATTTTTGAGTGGACTTTCTGCCTGTTCCAAGTTTCGCCGGGTGCCGTTATCGCGTCCTTTGGAATTAAATAGGGCGAAAAGCAGTCGCGCATGCGGAAAGTGTTTTCTACAAAAACACGGGATGTAGGCGGAAAGTCTGGCAGTGAAAAGTCCGGGACTGCAATTGAATACGGGCCATAGTCACTTAATGTGTGACTTTTGCCATCTATCAGTATATAATCATTTTGTCAAGAAAGGTCCTTTTCTCTCCCTCATTCTCACTCCTAGGCTCCATATATTGTTATTAATGTTATATATATGGTACATTTGTGTGTCTTTAATAACCCCTCTTCAAACTCATTTCTGATCTCCAAAAATTATTTGTTTTAATCTCTGAATATTTGAATAACCAGAATATCTGACAAAAGAGAACTGCTAAACTTTGGGGTCCATTCCCCTCTTAACAGCTGTGTAAGTGTACACACAGGTAACACTTGGGCATAATCAGGTCTAATCATGTTCTCCAATACTATATATAGCCCTATTAATTTGGATAAAGCATACTATAGCCAAAAATCAAATGTATGGTGTGACATTTCTAGTAAAAACGACAAGAAGCAATACATTGGAGTAGTAATTGTAGGTACTATTGATAGCCGCGGTACACATTTCGACCGCCAGCTTTGGACTGCATCCCTAAGGTACTACTATTGTGGGTAGTTGCCTTTAAGTCTGTGTAAACGTGTCTTTGAAATTACAGTATTTTCTGGCAAAAGAATGGTGATTCAATTATCACGTGCAGTATATTGTTCAGCTCATCTGCGCTTTCTTCAGGGATAATAGTGAGTGCCATATAACTGTTTCACCATTTTAAATAATGTCCTTTAAGTGTTCACGTACCCTATTAGTTATGTGGACAACCTATTAAGTAAGTTTTATCCAGTTATATCCATCATCTGTTGTTTAAGTGGAAAAAAGCGGGTATATCACATGCAGTCTAGATACTTTGGGCAAAATTTACTAAGCGGCGGATTCTAAACCCTGGCGGTTTGGTGACGGTTTGGCGGCGGTTTTGCTCTCTGCAGATTTACTAAGGCCAAAACTGCTGCAAAATCGCAGAAGAAACGCCGTCAAAACACATTTTAGGATACAATAGAACAGGGCTGTCATTTAGAAAGCGCTGCAAACTGCCACCAAACCCCCGGGGTTTAGAACAGAATAGAATGCCCATCAAACCGCCACCAAACCGCCGGGGTTTAGAAACCGCCGCTTAGTAAATTTTGCCCTTTGTATTCTATTCCAATCTGACAAAAGTAGATTGATTTTGCATGACTGGTGTCAATGATTTGATACATTAGATAATTACTGAGGTACTTTAAAAATAGAAAGCGTTCCAAAAGTGCTCTTGTAGAATGGATATCATGATGAAATGAGATGCAGATCATGTAGTATTCCTTTTTAGGTCACTCACAAGATAAACAAATCATTATGGCACACGAGTATTTCAGGTGACTTGAACTCAAACTGTGTGTGGACTGTCTCAAGCAGGTTAGTTGATAATCATTGTATTTTCTTTGTCACAGGGACATTCACAGCACCTGAATATTAACAAGAGAGCTGTGGCTCTGTTGTATTTTTCCATAATGTCACAAAACAGCATTAAGATCAGATAGTATGTTCATGGTTTGCATAGAGATGGGATACCAGGATCTCCAGCCATTAGTTCTAGTGGTATCTCTTGTCCTTAATAAGCATTACTCTCCATTTGGAAATTACAGATTTGACCTCATTATCAATGTTTAAACCCCTGGTTGAGATGGACCTAAGAGTGTACTTCAATTTGAGCACCTCCTTATTAACCATCTTTAATATAATCACCACCTCTCTAATTTTGTTTTTTTACTTCTTTGATTGGTATAAATTTCAAACCTTTGGGGTCGTATCCATTGTGTACTTTGAAGTGTTGTGATACATTTTGATTCTCGATCACTTTCCTAAAATTCCTCATTTGGTCAGATATGTGGATTTTTCAGGGATCTTATTATCCTGTCCACATATTGTAATAAATGTGCACTTTATGGATGGAATGTAATAGGGTCCGATTTGGGTCAAGCTGACACTGAGATTGTAGTCGTTTGATGTAATAAAATGCGATTACAAACTAACTCACCAGATACTTGACACCATAATTTTCAGCACAACATAACACGCCATCCAGATGTCTCTAATGTGAAACATGTAAGTCGCCGGATGTAATAGTCTGCGAGTTGTAAACTAGCTGGAATTGAAATAACCACTAATGCAATAGATCTTGCTAAAAATAATTTAAAGAAAATAAATGCATAGGTTTCCCACACTAAAATTAACCACTACTAGCAGTTGTGCTAGGTTTGCCCAGCCAGGACAAGTCAACCATAGAGAGGAGACCTACACTGTGGGAGTCCACCCCCATCATTTTACTAGCTCTTGGTCAGTTGGCACCAGGGCTCGACTCCCCAGGGGAGTGCAGGTCCCTCTCGGTTCAACCAGTCCTTGTGGTTCAAGAGCCAGCCTAACTCACCATTACCTGGCAGTCTTGCTTGGACTAGCAGTTCCCCTGTACCACCTCCATACCTACTGCCACCAGGGTTATAGAGAAGAGCATTAGTACTATTGACAATATGGCTGGATGAACCAAGGAATGGGGGCCTGCATGTTTTTTTTTGCTAACTGGCCTAGGGCTAGTAGAGTGAGGGTGGAGGAACCCTCGCACTGGGATTCTCCACTCTATGGTTCCACTAGCCCTGGCTAGTCAAGCCTAGTGCTGGTAATGGAAAAAAGTGTCACAGCCAATTTTTCCAATACTAATACACTACCTTTTTTTTCTTAAATTAAATAGTGTGTTTCCAGCCGACACACTGTAAACTGGAATGTCAGTGAGTGTGGCTATTTAATCTGCCACACACTGGAGAACAGTTTGCAGAGTGGTAATGTATGGGAGCAAATGACTATTTGCTCACAAATGCTGGAAAACAGGCAAAAATAGTCGACTAGACAAATTGGTTAAATCAAAAGAATTTAACCATTTTGAACAATTGTTTTTGTCCATTCCAGTGTTTAAGACCATATGGTCGATTGTCATTTGCTCCCATACATTATCAGATTTTCATTCCAACCAGCCAGATTGCACAGATATCTGGCAGATAACTGTATAGTGTATGCCCAGCATTAATAATGGTTCCAAATTGTTTAATTCTATTTCTGTGACGGTATACTAATACCAATTTTGTGTCATAGTTCTTTTCTACAAATCCTTTTTTTGAGTATCTTACCCTGTGTTCTGTAACTTGCTATTCATTGGTTGCATCATAGCCTATTGAACTGTCCTGTGGACAGATTTTTATCCATTTTGGATGGTGCCTATGCTTTGGATATACTATATTTACAGCCTCTGGTTTGTGAAATGTTTAGCTGTGAGTGGCATGGCTTATTTAGTGCTATTGCTTCTCTTAAGGCCACCACTAGTTACAATTATATAATGGCTAACAATTCAAAGGGTCAGTTGTTCAAAGGATCAGTTTTTAAAGAGGGGACGTATCAATCATTTACATGTATTCTGATGGCGCAGTGTTCCTGTTTTAAGGCTATAAAGAAACAGTTGTTCGTGCAGTTTTTCCTAAGGCCTATGTAAGTGATACTATGACTTCACTGAGCTAGATATTCTTCTACTTTTTGATCTTCAACTTCAGAGATTTAACCATTCAGCTCTAGGTCTAATCCAAATTTCCATGACACCAACTACTCGTGGAAATGTTAGCATAGCTATGGAAAAAACTGGTCCCCATTGCAGTGTCTGTCTTCTGGAGATAGTAATTTCCTTTAAAGCAAAGGTTTTATTATGAACGCTAACCCTTGTACTGTATGATGGATTGATTTTGTATCATGTCTATGCTGTCCATACTGCACATAAGAACTAAGGGGTCTATGTTCTAAGCCTTGTAAATAGATAAAGTGGATGAAGATAAAGTACCAACAAATCAGCTCCTGTCATTTTTCAAATACAGCCTGTAAAGTTAAGAGCTGATTGGTTGGTACTTTATCTCCAACCACCTTATCTCTCTCCAAGGCTTAGCACATAGACCCCCGAATCACCATTCTCCTGCTAGATAATACTGCAATTTCAATTACACAAATTTACAAAAACATATGGGCAAATACCCATGTATTTCCACTTTATTACCCAACTAAGTAACAGGCTATCAACCTCACCTATTATTGAGTGTGAACCTACTATCTAAGTAACTTGACTTACTTGTCAGTACAGGACAAACTCCCTACAAAGTGAGAGGGGAATGTATACAGACACCATTTAGCTGCCCAGAACTTGGCAGGCTTGATATTACCAAAGGATACAGGTACAGAGCTCCAGAAAAAAGTCCAGTGCACAGTTGATTGTAAACTTCCTCATTCCTTAACTACTTGCCTGGTGTGGTTGCATCATTTCAATGCAACCAGTAAGAAACAACCACTGGGCAGCTGCTGAAAGATAATCTTCCAGCAGCTGCTAATGACAGAGGGACATCCCAACGCCTTTGCATTCCTGCACCCTTCCCCAGTGTCTGCCATGCTGCCGATCACTGCTGATGTGGCAGCCCGATAGTACCCCCACACATCGGTTGCAGAAAGGACCAGTTTACCGGGAAATTTTAAATGAACCAGCACTCAGCCAGCCAGTGTATATCGGGCAGCTCCAGAGAGAAGCAGCCACCCGTGAAATGTAAAGTCGCTGTGACTGATATTTCGATATATCACAAGTTTATATTTTAAAAAATTGATTATTGTTATGTGTTAAAAAAAATCGTTGTCTATAAGTTTTGAATAGATGTTCTTGACCTAATTCAATCATAAAAAGAAAACTGACAATTTCTGGTGTTTTTTGAAAAAAAATTAGCCAATTAAGTGGTGAATGGGACAAACCCTTTACCAAGGATGTGGCGTGTAAGCACTGTAAGACCACAATTCAAGTCAAGGCCAAAGTGGGCGTATCTGCATGACAAGTTCAAGTAGATGTAAATAGAGACCAGTACCTGAGACATTCACCGGTTATATTCTTTTAAGAAACTATTACTCTGTGTTTAGACACTGCAGGACACCGCATATAAGGAGAGTTTTCTCCACAAGTAGCACCAAAGACTTTTGGTGACCAAGACCTCATAAAAGAGCAAAACATTTGTGCACAAACACACCAGCAATAAGGGCAATAGTTCTTGTATAGCATTTTAGCAAATAACTCAATAGTTGACAAGTGAATTACATTGACTGTTATAACAAGAACATATCACATTCATTTAACCTACTGTAAAGAGACTGGGCATTTGTTATTCTTAGCAGATCCTCAATTTCCTCATACTCATACAGAGAAAGATTAGGAATGCAGATTTATCTTATACATCTCTAATCATGTCTAAAAATGTTATTGAGAAATATTGTGCAAATGTGATAATTATCCCATTTGCCTTACTCCATGCATAATTTCTCCTGTACGAAGTTCAAAATAAAAAATGAATAATAATAAGTGTGTTTTCGATAAAAACAATTAGTACTGGAAGAGCATAGGTAAAGGATTTTTAGTTAATAAGCCATTTAGAAAGATAGCTGTTAGCATGCCCCAGTCACTCCCCAGTATTCAAAACCAACAAATTGAAAACACCAGCTGAACAACAAAATGAAGAAACACAGTAAAAAGCAAACATTTTAAAAATGTTACAAAATGCTTAATCCCATAGAAATATATAGCTTTCCATGAGTGACACCAACATTCCAATATGTATAAATAAAAAGCCACGGGTGGATCTATTACCACTGGGAAGTGGGGTGTTAAAGTCACTTAGGGATCTAACGGGTTAAGAGACAATTTGTTTTAAAGAGAAATCTACTCTTATTTTAAGCCTTGGCCTAAACTAATCTTGAGAGTAAACTATCCCAAAATCTCTCCATTCTTGCATCTCTATTTCTAAATATGTAATAAACCATCACTAATTTATGCCAGTTGTGACACTTTTGCTTTAAAGAAAACTAGATGGATTCTACTTTTGGGATATAGATGTAAGATTCCCGTTGTGATTTCCAAATTTGAATTTGGGCCCCACTAATGCTACTTTTGCCTTAGGCTCTATGATGTTTTAATTCAGACCAGCAGACATTTAATTCATATGAATAATTGATTAATTGGATAACTGGACAATTTCCACTACAGAAAATTAAAACAGATATTTTACTGCTTGAGTTAGAAATTATAGCAATTTTACAAATAATATCAATTCCTAGGTTTAAAACAAATTGTAAATGTAGCAATACTTTAAAGGACAAATGTAAAAAATTCTCAACAGACAAGATCTAAAAGTATTTTTAAGGACATATCAGTGGATTCAAACAACATTTCACCAACACTGTGGGACTTTCCATTCCACACAACAAAGATAAACAAGGTGTAAGCTGGGGAATTTAAAAATGGCTCAAACTGAACCATTTCATTTTATCCAGCAAAATACTAAACCAAAGCCAATTGAGTGCAGTAATAAATTGACTTCATTTAGCACCTTGCAGTATAGTGGCCTCAATAATCTTCATCTTTCTTTTGATAGCTATCATTTCTGAAAAATTAATTAAAAAACATTACAGGTAAACTTGCAATTCACTAATTCGCCACCAAATTACTCCTTTACAAAAGTAGTAATAATAATTCCCCTGCAAATAATAAAGAAAATGTTTTATATCCTTCTTGTATTCAACATGTTATTGCAGTCAGACGATGACTACAGGGGTACTGGAGGATGACTGTGGTCATTGTCTAAATTAATTTTAATGTAGATAATATTTAATTTGGGTTGTTAGCTGCTTTAGACCCATGTATACTGTAATTTGGATGGTCAGTTAAGTGTATTTACGATTGGCTCTAAATTAGAATATGTATTAGATTTCTATGTGAAATAACTTCACGTGTGCATTTTTCTCAGATAACTTTTTTGGATGTCATCCTCTCTGTGGTGGGTGAAGAATACACATTTTTTTAAAGGAAGATGAAATAAACAACTTTTTACACAATCAAAATAATATTTAACAAAGTTGGCTTAATAACATTTATTCTGGTAAACTTCAGATAATTAAAAGAAACTCTGCTTCTAAACAAAAATGTGTTTAACAATCTCATGCTCTAATAGATGTGTTTAAAGAATAGTGATATCCAATTCCTCTTTTACATACTGCATATAAAACAAATTGTAATTTAGATAGATGATATTGGTGGAAAAGAAATATTAGAACTAAAAAAAGATTTTTTTGTACGGATAAATATGTTCAACAGTTCATCCTATCTGATTAACAAAATTAGAAAAACAATAACTTTTATTATCTTGAAAATAGATCCGTTATTGAGAGTTGATTTTAAGTCTAGTTCATACATATAGTTTAAAAGGTGGTGATAGTTTTTACTATATACACCTAAGAGAGGCTTATTAAATGCATAAATTGAGTAATCTGTAAACCGGCTCAATTTGAGTAAATACTTGGCTTTGGCTAAATAAGGTTAATTAATTGTTTTACAGTATTCAAAATCTCTATACTATAACATTCACTCAAATTAGTATAGGTAATATATAAGTTTTGGTAAGATTTTAATAAATATGAAGATATGGCTATTTCTATCTTAATCCATGTAGTGAAATATAATATTGACTACTAATTAATAAAAAAAAATTGTCATCTAGAAAGTAACATTGTTTCAATAGCATACAATTTATATACTAGTGACTGGCAAGGTGGTTAATTTTAAATTAAGAAATATCTGTGATTATTTTAATCTATAAAAGGATCTGATCTATTTTATGTGTGTGTAACAACTGAAAATTGAGCAAGTGCACATGTAAAAAAACACAAAAAAATACACTATAAAATGTTCTCTGTTGGGTCTATTTATGTAGGATTGCAGGCTGCTACCAAAAGTTAACGTTTCTTATCACCGCAAATAGCTATTGGTTTTCAGAGCTTGTTAATTGCACTACTGCAACTTCCCCGGGACACTGTGGTACTCTGCAATTTTACATAGATAGATAGATAGATAGATAGATAGATAGATAGATAGATAGATATTAAAACCTTTAACATAGCATAAACAGTGTTGTCCTTTGATGTCTAATTTTAAAAGATAAAGGGGGTAATGTACTAAGCCTTGGAGAAAAATAAAGTGGTGAGAGATAAAGTCCCAACCAATCAGCCCCTAACTGTCACTTTAATGGCTGAGTTTGAAAAATTACAGTTACAGTAGGAGTTGATTGGTTGGTATTTTATCTATCTCCAAGGCTTAGTACTACTCTTCCATACACACGATGTAAACTTGGAACAATGAGAAAGTGGATTTTCTGGAACTGTAGACTTTTTGTTTAGCAGTGACGGCTGTTTAAAATTTTCCCACAATACGAATGAGAGCATTATCTATATTAAAATGCATGAGAACTGCAATTTAACCCGCTCTAACCATAAATATATATATATATATATATATATATATATATATATATATAGTCATTAGGTTCGAGGCAGCACTTTCAGAAAACATTTGTGGCAATGGTGCAAGATCCATAAAGATCAAAACAAACTCACCCACCAAAGAATTTTAGACGGGAAATGTTCAGAACTCATCTCTTTGGCAAAAACTAAAAGATCACAATTTTTGTGAAAGGTACATCATAATGATCAGCCCAACATCCGTTTCAATCGAATTATTTTCTTCAGGGGCCTGGGCTGATCATTATGATGTACATTTCACAATAAATGTGATCTTTTTGTTTTCACCAAAGAGACGAGTGCTGATCCTTTCCTGTCTGAAATACTGTGTTGGGTAAGTTTATATTATATATATATACATATATATATATATATATTTTATATATCTATTTATATAGTGTATATATATATATGTACATATATATATATATATATATTTCCATACTTCTGAAGAGTATATGTAAGCAAATCACTACAAGTGACTTCTAATATCCTTTTATATCATAACAATAATAATAATAATAATAATAATAATAATAATAATAATAAAAGGAAATGGTTTAATGACAAAATATTATGAGAGATTGTGAGATTGTGGGTAAATATTAAATAAATATCTAATTTCATTCTGTAGGATTTAATTATAAATAAACAAGTAGCTTGTATTGAGTGCTATTCATACAGTATCTGAGTGACTTTCCTTCACTGTCATCTCCCTGTATAGGATTTGCTGTTAATTGTATCATTCTGGGAATAGTGTGAAATGTGTCATTGTACAGAGAAGGGTAGGTCCACGACGATGCGATTTACAGCACCGCACCCCTGCTCTTCCAATCTATACCTCCCTCTGAGATCTCCCAGTGTGGACCACTGAAAAACCAGAATGTATGATTAAAAATATGACACAAGTGGCATCAGTCTTCTCCAAACATAAGATATACTTTACAGCAGGAATCACAGTACTACTCTTTTAGTTCCTACATTAGTGAAGCTACAAAGGCACACAAACACCAGGGCTAATTTAGTGAAATACCATTTAACTTATTATGTTACTTAAACTTTTTGGGATTTATTGATCCCTTCTAAATTAGAAATATTCAGTTCGGTTTTCCTGAAAAACGAACACCCCCAAACTTTGGAGTTCCGAGTCGAACCGAGTCCCAGCTCACAATCACTTTGGGGTTCCAAGTAGAACCGAGTCCTAACTCGGATCTTCTCACAATTCGGAACTTGGATCTAAAAACTGGATCTTGCATATTTTGGATTCTCCCTCGTGATTTCAGGTGCTCTGAGGTTGTCAAAATTGACTGGAAATAAATGTTATTGATGTTAATTATACTATAGGAACAAAAACAGGTCCCAGTTACATGACTGTCTTTATCAATTTCTAAAGAAATCCAAAACCAAAACCGAATCCAAACCAAAACACTTGAGGATGGTTTTGCCAAAACTAAAAAAAAAACATGGGTGTCCGCGTACATCTCTATTTTAAATGCATCTGTGATTATTTGATTGCACTCTAAACAGGAAGCAATACAATATACCAACAAAAAGAGATGCTCCATGTCTATTTAATAGTTGCATATTGACGATTGCAATAAATTAGCCTTTCCTATGTTTATGTTATGGATGACAATTTCCAGTCAGTAAATCTTGTGAATAACATCATAAAATCTATTCTGTACTAATATCATGATATAATAGTCTATCATAACGTTATTTATAATCTACCATCTGATTAGGTTTTCTACAGGAAAAAAAAATTATGTGACAGAAAATATATTAAAAAAATTTAGTAAATCTTTGCAAAATATCATTCTGTACTAAATAAAGGACACGCATCATATTTTATGATTTCTATTCATTCGATGAAGCTCTGGTGTTTGTAATTGTGTTTATAAAGTCATCAGTCTTCTGCAGCCATCTTTAGCAAAGAAAGCCCCAAAGCACTGTCAATTCGGCTCAGATCTGATCAGCATCTTTATAGTTTATCAGCCTTGGGGTTCAATTTTGTTTTGGATGCTTTTATAAATGAGCACAATCACTAGTGAATCTGTTCTTCCAGATTGCAAAGAGAAAAATCGAGTGAAGAACGTTAGTAGATTACAGTGTCACTGAGGATAAAGTACAGGCACAAATGTACCAAAAGTAGACTAGTTGATCATTTTGTCTCCCTTTTTTTGTTTCATTCTAAGTTTTATTTCTCTAGAATTAAACGATTGTCATATATTACTGCAATTGACTCTGTCAATGTCTGGCATTGGCATTTGGTGGGTATCTTATACAATACAATTAATTTGCTTTTAAAAACTATATAAAATGAGGCACATGGCTGTCATAATACAAGCAGTTAAACACATTATTCAAATGATACCACCATTTTCTAAAGCATATTTACAATATATTTTTTAAGCTTTTTCTTGCTAGTTTGTGATGATAAGATCTCATTGAATAGTCTATTTCTGGATAGCTCATTAACAAAACTGCATCTTCCTTTAAAAATGGTGTGTACTAAGGATCTTGCCAAATTATGTTATTGTATTCTCCAATACCTTGACTCGGTTTCCCATATTGCTTATCTTCATATGTCCAAATACTACCTTATTTGCCTTTTGACAGGCAGATGTCAACTGAATTTAGAAATTTTGTCAGGAATATGTTACTGTCTATTAAAAAATGCTAGTCAGTGCACTATGTTGCTTTAAATACACAGAAAAATACATTTTGTGTAATGATACACTAATGAAGATGAATGCATCCCAAATTACTGTTTGCATACAGTATGTAGCAGGGACAAATCAAAGCATAAAATGTATTGGCTTCAAGAGTAAGGCCCTTGCTTAATGGCATGGGCTGTATAATGTTGTAGTATCATAGAAACTAAGTCTTATAGGCTCCCTAATACAAGATCAGATTACTTTTACATGTAGATGAATAAGATCTATTCAATATTCAATTAAGTTCATAGTCAGTATCAGCAATAAATAAGGATGTTGAACTGCTATACTTAGCCAGTCTAGTCGGCAATGATGAGAAACAATGGTTCTGTTATTTAAAACTGTGTATCAGTAATGGAACTAGTACTAATAATGTCACTAATTAGGCATACCACAAGAATCTGCATTGAGACCACATTGAGACTGGGTACACACTGACAGATATATTGGCAGATCAATTGGAAGATGATGGTCGTTCAGTGTATATGAATGACCATCATCTACAGATATATCTGCAGATCACTCGATCTGCAGATATATCTTTGCAGTGTGTACCGACCTTAAGACAGTCACAGACATAACATTCTATTACTGGTTCAATTTATTAGATACGGTAGATATACAGTAGCCCTATGCAAGCATTGTACACTGACTGCCACTATGGTAAATCTTAAGGTGCCCACACACATAGCGATATTTTACACGAACTGGCCGATTCCGACGAATCGTGACGACAGATCGTGTAAAATATGGCCAAACCGTGAGGAAATCGTGAGGCCTAACTCACGATCACGATGCGATGCGCATCCCCGCTGGTCGCACATCGCATCGTCAGATCTGCCGTGCAGTAGAGCAGATCTGACAATCTGGGACAAAATGCACTGGGAAAAAAAAAAAAAAAGTTAAGAAGCACGATAGATCTTATGCTTTTTACTCCAAATCGTGTGTAGGAGCTGCCGGGGGAGAGTTCAGGGGAAATTGCACACATCGTGGGATCGTGTGCAGATCGGTATGTGTGTTGGCACCTTTAGCGATGAGTGGTTCAGTTTTGGCTCGGTTAACTTTGAGAGGGGTATTCAATATGAAACGTAAACTTCGCCGTCTATGCGTGTCGAAGTTTTCGCCGCACATCGGAGCTTTTGCCGGCAAAAAAGTATCATGTGCACCCCTGTTTATACCTGTATTCAATATGAAATCATCGAAATCGGCACCCAGCGAATGTGAAATCAGCGAAAACTTCCCTGATTTTTGGGGAAATCACCCTAACAGCCCCAAAAAGATGGTCTGACATGGGGGATCACTCTGGATACCCCCGATTAGCCCTGCTGAAGGTTTTTGGGGTCTTTAAACGGGCTTGATAGCTGCTATTTTGGGGATTTGGGAAGGTGGTGAAGAATAGTATTTAGAAGGGTTTTTTTGCAGAAAATAAGTAGTCCCAGCAAATTTTGGGTACTTGAAAACGGGGGTGAGCATATTTAAAAGGTGCTAAAGTGAAGTTTTAAAAAACATGAAAAATCCACCTGCCGCAAACACCTGCAATGAAATAAATACCTGGGGCATACTTGGGGACCCCCCCTAGATTGTAGTTCACTAGTTTTTAACTTTGTACCCCCCAATTTTTTTTTTCGCCCCCAAAATGAAAGTGCTTTTTTTAGGGTCTTCTGAGGTATTTTTTTACATTTTTTTGACACAGTTTACCTTTGGGGGACTGTTTCAAGGTTGCAGGGTGGTTTCCGAAATTCTGCACTTTTTTTCGCCACCCATTCCTTGGTGATACTTTTTCGCAGGGTCGAATGCAATATACTTTTCGCACCGGCGAAAAGTTTACAAATTGAATACGGTGTAAAAGTAAAAGCGGCGAAAATGACGTAATCCGTGCGAAAACATAGCAGAAACTGAGTTTTCGCTCCATATTGAATACCCCTATGAATCTATAAACAGAATCGTATTGCCTATCCGGCTATCACGTGTTTTGGAGAAACAATAAAATAAATGCGAACTTACGCTAATTTGGAGAAAATAACCAAGCTCATCTCTAGTAAATCTTATATAATGAACAGTTTATTAAAACGCTCTTACAGCATATACATATAATTTAAAGATCATGCTTTCACTTTTAGTAGTGCTACAAATTATCCCTAAAGGCTCAGGAAATATTTTGATAATTTGTCTACAGAATTTCCCTTAAATAGCTACTGTAATAGAACCCATCTGCTTCCTTTTCTTCTCAAGTATCGATAGGACCCTATTACTGATTATGTGACTGACAAAACAAGTCTCTTGCTGGCTACAGGCTGCATTAGGACTACAAAAAGGAAGTTATTTTACTTTAAGTTAGGCTAATTTTTATTACCCTTGTAATGTTACTTTTTTAACCTTGTAAAACATCCTGAATGTGTGTACAGGTGACACAAAGACACTGAAATGTAGAATTTCCTTGGATACCATGCACACAATGTCTTCATTAGAAGAGGCAGGATGTGAAACAAAAGCAGAGTTAACTTATAATTAGTTATGGTCACGCTATTCAGGCCAATAGAAATCTGAAACAGATTACATGAATAGAAAAATATTAGTTATGTGAATATATGAATATGTATTAATGTCTTGGTGCACAGAAAATACTTAAGTATCATGGTTAAGTATCATGGTTATGTACTGTTGTATAGTATGCAAAAACATTTTTTAAAAGTAACATTTATAAAACATAATCAAGTATGTTTTTGTTTTAGACTAATATTCTTATTTTTAAATTTGTGTCGTTTTGTTTTTTTCATAGGACTAAAATGTTGTAAGATGCGACCTAGTGGTCATTGATAACCACATTTAATCATCTGGTCTAAATAATTACAGTAAACTTTGGTTTGAGCATGACGCACTAAAAGAACCAATAGAATGTATCAATATTCTGTGAAATCATCTACAAATGCAAGTGGAGGCAATGTGATGTGAATTACATAGAACTAATGACTTCTTTATTAATAATTCAGGAACACAATGATATGTCGATATTATACATAACTATACAGAAATTGCAAAAAGGTATGGTACACTAAATAGAAATGTATTACACTTCAGTCATACATTATGCTACTATATCATGTCAATATTATGAGTGAGCAATGTGCAATATTTTGAAAGAATACTGTATGTTAATTTATTGACAGGGCATTTCAATTTGTCTGTGCCATGAATGAGGCATATAGTTTTGCTATAACACAGAGAAATGTTTTGTTGTACATTAATTATTCAATTATAAAGAAATGGTTATGAAATATTACAGCATGATTGAATAGGATATGATGGCAATTTTAATGTATGGAAAGATACTGCTTGCAATATATTTGTAAAATATTTATTAAAGTGAAGTGAAACATGTATTTTCCAGCAAAATGAATTTTATTCATTATACAGTTCTTAACACATATCCATTTCTTTATGAATAAAATACATATTTAGTATATCTAATAATAACAATAATAATGATTGTAATAATAATATTAACTACATGGTTCTTCTACATGTATCATGTAACAATTTAGTGCACCAATCTTGCTTCCTGCCAAATTAATTTCTTAAAGGGATTCTCATCTAGAATCTAAGGAATATTAGTGTCTGAAATGTAAGCATATTGTATGTTCTCTACTCACATCATTCTACCTACAGTAATGCAACTACATAAAACAAATAGTTTTGGATGGAGAACCCCTATAACCCCTGGCTGTATTATGATCAGCAGTCATATACTGTATATATGTAATAGATATATCACTCTTGGGTGTGTGGTTGCGATCTGATATACAGTACGCACAACCACACACCCAACTGAATAACAATGTAAGTGAATAAAACAACTGAACATTCAGAATAGGCTGCTTAAGCAGTGGAACATTAATGACTACTGTTACTTTAAGAGTGGTACATTTTGGAAAGAAAACGTGTTGAGCACTTAATGCTTCTTCAGGGTCAGGGATAACATGACTACTCACTGTTTGCTGTGCTGGATTCTGAAGTATCTGCTCAGGTACTGTAAGTCCTGTTCAAGTTTTTTTGGTGAGGACTGATGTCAGGTCCTTTGAGTCATGTAGCAATTTTCAAATTTTCCTTTAAAACGCATTTGTTTTTCCTATGAAATTCTGCACCTGTTTGATATGTCACATGACTACCTTCCCAATAAAAAAATTAGTTGAATCCAAGATGGGCGATTCTAAAAAGTTTTCTCCCACTCCAATATCATATGTGTAGACACTGGATTAATATTTCCTTCCTCATTTCCTTTTTATAAGGGTGTTTCCACACTTATGAACAACCTTTTATTATTATTATCATTTATTTTTAAAGGTGCCACAAAGTTTCTGTAGCACTGTACAGAATATATTCACAGTGACAATAAAACATAGCATAACAATGGTACACTAACAATAAAGTAACATGTTTGTGGAACAGCACATAGCCATAAACCAATAAACTAGGAACAACTATTGGCAAGGATTGGGGAACTCACTGTATTTTGATAGAAAAGTGGCAGAGTTTCACTGGGATGTGAAGTTAGTTGAGCACTCAATCTTCCTGTGCCCAATGAGGGACGAGCACAGGGGGTCGGAGTTGCTGAAAGGGACTAGGAAACAATGAGCACTTACCCGTGAGGACTTACATGCTAAGAGGAGGATAGAGGGGGTTCTGGGGAGAAACAAAGGATGGGGAAGAAGAGAAGAGTACAGGATTAGGATGTAGGGATGGCAGGGTTTGATGGAAAGGTAAACTGTGAGTGAACATTTGAAGCTGGGGAGATTAGGTGAAAGTATGACTTGATGAGAGAGTGGGTTCCAAAGGATGGGTGCATAATGGGAGAAATCTTAGAGGTGATCATGAAAGAAGGTGACCAGAGTGCAGCAGCATAACTTGTGGAGGCAGTGGAAGCATTGACCTCCAGGCACCAGCTGTCAGGGGGGCACCAGGAACCAAGGGGGCTGCTGAGCAAGGAGAGATCTCCCCACACATTTTATAAGTGATTTCCTGCAGTCACTGCTGATTGCTTTTCTTAGTGGACCCCCTTCCAGGGCCTTGAGCTGAAAAGTTCTGGAATGTGTGGGGCACATCACAATGTGTATACAATGACTTACAATGTCTGCTGCTCTGTCTTACATAATGAAAGAAAGGAGAGCAGTAGTTGTTTTAAGGTAGTGTACTGATTGTTAAAATAAAACTTTTAGAGCTTATTATTATTTGCAGCCAGCACCCAAAAATAAAGGTTCCTTATTGCAGCAATAAGGAATCACATTATTTCCTCCATTGTCCCCTGTGCTACTGTGCATGTGCCCACGGACATGTTCAAGCCATCTATTTTGCCTCCAGGCAACTGGTATGAACTTACGCCCCTGCCAGAGTGGATTGGACAGGGGATTCGGAGGAAAAGTGGAAGCAGGAGAGAGTGTAAAAAAAATTGGGATTGAAATGTACAGTAGGAGGGACTGATGACTGAGTGTTTTGTAAGTGAGAGTCAGAAGCTTGAACTGAATTCTGAGGGGGATGTGGAGCCAGTGAAGCCGATTGCAGAGGAGAGCAGCAGACACAGAGTGGTTAGATAGCATAATTAGATGACCAGTAGCATTCATGGAAGACTAATGTAGTGAAAGGCAAGTAAGGAGGAGGCCTAAAAAGCTATCAACAAATTTTAAACAATTTAAGTTTTTTTATATACTGTTGGGGAGCACTCATCGTACTGTTCAATATGGAAAGATATAGCAAATGACCCAAAGATTTCATGAGCCTCAGGGGCAGATGCAACAGCAAAATTACTAGATTTTCCTTGATTTTGGCAGAGGTCTTTAAAGGAGCAGACTTTTTAAGGCAAAATCAGGCTAGTTTTGTTCTTAATAAAGTCGCCCTTTAAATTCCACTAAAAAAAATGCAGAAAATCTGCGATATTGCCAAATCGGAGCTCATTCGATTTTCCCCATCAACTACAACAATAATGTCTGTGAGTTATTATAAGTATACTAATTGCATGGCAAAAGCTACATGACATGTACACTAAGGCATGCTATATACCAGGGGCAAACACAAGATTTTTAAAGGGGGAAAGTTAGGCTTAGGCACCGGGCAGGGGGAGGTTAGGGTTAGGCTCTAAGCAGGGAGGGTTAGGGTTAGGCACTGGTAAGATGGGAGGTTAGGCACCGATAAGATGGAAGGTTAGGGTTAGGCACTAAGGAGGGAGGGTTAGGGTTAGGCACCGGCGAGGGAGAGGTTAGGGTTAGGCACTAAGGGGGGAGGTTAGGGTTAGACACTGGGAAGGGTTAGGGGTAAGGGTACCTTACTTACCTAAGGGTGTTGGGATTCCGACTGCCGGGATGCCACTGACAGTATTCTGACCAGTGGCATCCCGACCACCGGAATCCAACAGGCAGCAGTGGACGGCACTCCGGGTCTCAGCAATCAAAAGAACAGACAAACTGCAGTAATAGTAGTCAACGTTTCAGAGCTCCTAGCTCTTTTATCAAGACTATATGAATAACAATACAATACAATATATATATATATATATATATACATACCTGTGTCAATACACCCAAGTGCTCATTCCACGCTGACCCGTCTGAGTCCCGATGATATCATGGGCGTGCACCATGCTGGCAGTGACCCACTAGGGGGAATGGTAGTGACGTACACCATCACCAAGGGAACTAAGTGAAAATATTTAAACACTCGCAATCCGGTACAGGGAAACAGGGAGAATAAGAATGAAATATCACAAAAGCTAGCATGAATACGATGCACGGAATCTGTGGAATACCTCAAATAAGTAACGTCATGGAGCTACTGACATATTCGCTAAACACTGACAATCTGACCTGAATCTATGAAATAAACTAATTAGATAAAAGACCATAACAAGTAAATGGCATCGAACCTACAGAACCTTGTAAGGTAACTGATGGTCGCAGTATATAATGCGACTAAAAGGAAAGCCCACAAAACTAATGTGATAATGTGCTATAATCTAAATTTGGGACTATAATAATGGAATCAAAACTGAAATATATAGTCTGGGCCCGGGTAGGGCTGGAAACAGGAACACAGGTCCCTCCAAAAGAGCTAAACTAAGAATCTGCTGGAAAATAATCCCATGATGGTATAATAAACAGGCAATATAGAAATGTTATAGGAAGCAACTCAAGGACAACATTTCATTCAGGCCCCAAGGTTGTATTGTTTGTAGTGTATGAATCCAGTATTCTTTCTGTAGGAGCATTCAAACTCTGTCACCCCCTCTTCGATTGGGGGGAACCCAATCAATCATTTTGTATTTGATGCTGGAAACACTGTGCTGATGGTCTCTAAAATGTTTGGCCACAAGTTGATCAGTGCCTTTTTCATCGATAGCAGCCCAATTGTTCGAACAGTGAAGGGCCATTCTCTCTTTCATCTGCCTAAAGGTTTTTGCCAACATAGTGTAGAACATGCCACATGAGCACCTGATGAAATACACTACATAGCAGCTGGAGCATGTGAGAGGATATCTGATCAATAATTTTTTACCTGATCTAGGATAGAAAAATGTGTTGCCTGACTCTAGCGGTATAGATCAACGTTTCAGGGTGCAACCCTTTTATTGCCCCCTGAAATGTTTATTTATACCACTAGAGATGAGGTACTGTTTATTTATTACCTGAGTGACATCCACTTTTGGTCTATACAAGTACTACTTGCTGGACATTGACACTATAAATTTTATTTATATATATATATATATATATATATTATATATATATACACACACATACATACACATATATTTTATACACACACATACATTACACTCACACATACAACACCCACACACTCTCTCTTACCTTGCAGCAGTAGCTGGTAGCAGCAGGGCCAGATTAAAGCTTGTGGGGGTCCCAAGGCAACTAAATTGTGAGGTGCCCTTTCAATCCACACGGAGCCCACCAATGCCCTCCCCCACTTCACCCATCAAGCCACATGGAGCCCTACTGCCTCCATCCCCAAACCTGGTTACTTAGCTGTCATCCTCCAGATTCTGGCAGAGCTGCTCCCTAGTCCACTCATCAGCATCACTGACATGATGTGTCACGTGACGCCAATGAGGGGACTCAGTCAGTCGGGAGACGCTCTGCACTGTATGCAGCAGCACTGAGTGTGCTGCTGCATGCACTGTGGAACACAGCCAAGGCAGATGAACCCCCATCCGGGAACAGATGCCACTGGTCACACCGACTCTGTGTGGGGGCCCCTCTGTGTGTGGGGGCCCCGATGCTGCAGCCCCTGTCACTCCCCCTTAATCCTGCCCTGGGTAGCAGATGGAGACGGGACTGAGCACCATGTAATTAGGCCCCTTTCTTTAGTGGTAAAATGCCATTACTGTGTGTGGCATGATGTTTAAGGAGCATTACTGTGTCGCATAATGTGTAATGGGCAAAACTTAGTGTAGCATTACTGTGTGTGGCATAATGTGCAAGGGACATTACTGTATGTGGTATAATGTGTTATAAAGGGCCTTACTGTGTGTGGCATAATGTGAAAGGGGCATTACTGTGTGGCATAATGTGTAAGGGGCATTACTGCATGATTCTGAGTCATACAGATCTGTGTTCATGGACGCAAGAGGATGCAGCAGCATGCCCCCAAAAGTGATGAACAGGTGGAGTGTCACAAAGCCACAAACAATAAGCCTGATTCAGCAAGGATCACTGATGCGATCGTAGTATCAAGCCCCTATGCAGTTTTGCTGCAAAATTATGCAAATGACTGCTATCTCAATGCCGCCGCAGCACAACATAAGACGCCCACTTCCCTTTACTCACATCCGTAATACCTTGCAAGTCAGCGAAAACATCGGTACCATGAAGTCTCGAGCACAATTAAGGCAGGTAAGACCTCACTCACAAACTGCTAAACTTCCTGTCAGTATCTAGATCTCAGGCTGCGTATGTCATCGCAGGTGCATAATTATGCATGCCCCTGTAACGGCATTGAAATGCACTGGCACGACTGCATTCGCCTGACCACCCCCCCATCACCACCCACAAATGGGACTTCCTGTCAATTACTCTGTGATGGGTCTGCGTAGTCACTGCGATCGCAGTCCTGATTGCAATAGCTAGTTTGTGCAAGTGCAGTGCAATGTATACGAATGCGCAGAACGCAACAATCGACCGGGTGCATGCGCTTTTTACACTTGCAATCCTGGCTGAATTAGGCCCATTGAACATGATTCAATTATTATATTTTTTATACTGAATATATTAGTATATTATATTTGGATAAAATAAGCCTTTTAACTTACTGTCCAGCTCATAAAAAAGGAATTTGCCCTCCAGCACACTGCAGATAAATCAAAAATACTTGAATCCTACATAATAATAGAAATTCAGAGGTATTGGTTACATACATTTGCAAATACATGAATAAGCGCTGGGCCAACGTCAAGGCATCATCTATACCAGCGCCCCTAACATTAAGGGGTTCACGTCCGAGAAGCAAGGCACCCCAAAAAATTCCAGCCAAGGACCATCCCCAGGGCATCACATGAAAAGGGGAAAAAAGGTGATAGTGAAGTGTAAAGGATAGATGTGTAAAGATAAATCAATAAGTGTTAATGAAATGTAAAAGAATTAAAATGACATAAATAATATACAAATGATTAGAGAAGTGAAAAAATATTCTATGTGAATTAAGTGGTGATGCCATGAGAAAGGTCCAGCCAGAACAACCCCGGAGGCCCCACTCCCAAATGCTCACCCCAAAATAATTATTTCTACATAATAGTAGCACCCACTCTGGGTCATATAATTACAAATTGGTGTACTGCATGATAACAGTACATGTATGAACTGATAACAGTACATGTATTAACCTACCTTGGAGGTACCCCAAAAAACCTCCACATGGCACTATAAGGATCAGCACCTCCTCCTAATGCTGACTCCCTTCATGCCTCCAAACTGCAAGCAAAAAATATGGTAGTTGCTCAGTCAGCTTAATGACATACTGCAGGTGCTTGTAAAGGGCGGGGTTTACACTGAGCTACAGAAAAAAGGAATTTGCCCTCCAGCACACTGCAGTTAAATAAAAAATACTTGAATCCTACATAATAATAGAAATTCAGAGGTATTGGTTACATACATTTGCAAATATATGAATAAGCGCTGGGCCAACGTCAAGGCTCCTCTATACCAGCGTCCCTAACATTAAGGGGTTCATGTCCGAGAAGCAAGGCACCCCAAAAAATTCCAGCCAAGGACCATCCCCAGGGCATCACATGAAAAGGGGAAAAAAAGTGATAGTGAAGTGTAAAGGATAGATGTGTAAAGATAAATCAATAAGTGTTAATGAAATGTAAAAGAATTAAAATGACATAACTAACATACAAACAATTAGAGAAGAGAAAAAATATTCTATGTGAATTAAGTGGTGATGCCATGAGAAAGGTCCAGCCAGAACAACCCCGGGGGCCCCACTCCCAAACGCTCACCCCAAAATAATTATTGCTACATAATAGTAGCACCCACTCTGGGTCATATAATTCCAAATTGGTGTACTGCATGATAACAGTACATGTATGAACTGAGAGCTACCTTACCTTGGAGGTACCCCAAAAAACCTCCACATGGCACTATAAGGATCAGCACCTCCTCCTAATGCTGACTCCCTTCATGCCTCCAAACTGCAAGCTAAAAATATGGTAGTTGTTCAATCATCTTAATGACATACTGCAAGTGCTTGTAAAGGGCGGGGTTTATACTGAGCTAATCCGTGTGCTGGAGGGCAAATTCCTTTTTTCTGTAGCTCAGTGTAAACCCCGCCCTTTACAAGCACCTGCAGTATGTCATTAAGCTGATTGAGCAACTACGATATATTTTTTGTCCAGCTCATAAGTAAACAGTTCTGTTTTAATATGCTGCCAAATCATAGCCATGTAAATGTGTATGTTCAGGGCTGTCAAGAGAAATCCTGGGCCCCGGTACACCAACTTCCCGGGGCCCCCTAGAGGGGGTGTGGCCACAGCATTTCAGGGGCATGGCACCCGTTAAGTAGCTTGTGAAGCCAGTGAGTGCCAGACCTTGTATGTATGTGCGTATATATATATATATATATATATGAATACACACACATATATATATATTTATATTACACACATATTTAGAGACATACCTAAATATACATATATGATAAACAATATATATATATATACTGTATATGATATAATATGCATAGCTCATGCATTAATGAAGGTGGATGCATTTATTTAAGGCTATCAGCGGCTGCAGGCTGCAGCACCATAGAAATCACTCACAGTTTTATAGCCGTCAGTGGTGCGTGCTCTTCCTTCAGACAGACACACCACAATCTCCCACCCTGCCTTTCACTTTTCTTGTCCCTTCTAGTCTGGAGCCCGGAGGAGAGAGCACCTCGCGAGATGACGATGATGTCATCATCCCGCGAGACCACTACCTATGCAGCAGCACGGCAGAGCAGAGGATGTCAGTGAATCACAGGCAGGCTGACGGTGTGGGTGCAGTGACAGAGACTACCCCCCCGCGTGCCCCCCTTCCCCCTCCCAGCTGAACTGCCACCCAACCACCGCAGAAGTTTTAATAAAAGTTAATTTAAACGATGAACAGGTTGAAAAAAAAAATGGCTACTGGTGTGCTGCGGGTGGCCCGGGCCCCCTGGCATGGCCGGGCCCAGGTAATCAGTACCCACTCCCCCCCCCTCTCGGCAGCCCTGTGTATGTTCACAACCCACAATCCTAAGTTTAGGTAAGTCGTATTCACATTTTTTCAAAGAATGAGCTAAAATATACTTACTGTTTTAAATATGTTTCAATTAAATAATTGTAATATTTCACCATAAAACATACACAATAAGACATTTCAGCAGTGTAAGCACATTTGTAAGTGCTTTTTAAATACCGTTTAAGCAGTTTGTCAGTGATGTCACTGGTTTCTAGAGAGCGGATAGGCTACAATCACATGAACAGAGGTTCAGCCTACAATATGGCCACGTCCAGTGGATGCAGGTGACAGGCACTCTTTAATATGACACGTCTTCTTTTAAAACAAAAATGAATTCTCAGTTGCCTAAGCAGTTTCTGCAGTTCACCATCCTTCCGTACAGTGTGGTAGGGATCATTTACATCTCTCCATTGGGCTACAAATGGAAAATTTATGACAGGGAACCAGAAGGAATATTCTAAATTAATCATTAGTTAGTAAAGACAAAAAAGTAAATTGTGTCCAAAAATAGGATGATAAAGATGGGATATTTTCTATAAATTGTATAATGATCTTAAAGATGATAATGAGACAATCAGCATGTTTTGTTAAGTGAAGTGTAATCACAGGTAAGAGATATCATCAGTAATCATATCCTTATTTGAAAGGCAGAGGCAGGAATAAAAGCATTGGCAAATGTGCATAAAATCGTCCCCCGCTGTCTCTAATTCCAGGACTTCTCCAGCAGCCCCCAGCATTTCATTTTCAATGAGGTGATATTCATTCAGAGCCTCTCCACGGTGCTTAATTAAGAGCTACTATTATTAATAGCAATGGAACGATAGCATACTAAACTGCTTTTTATTCTCTCTCACACGTTGTTTTCCCTGACTAGTTTATTAGGTAAAATGTTTTATTGAAATATTCTATTTCTAGTAATACCGTATGAGCTCATTACAAATCTGCCTGAAAATGCATGATTAATTAAACAGACTGATAAAATGGTCTTAACAAGGACAATTTTATCACGTCTTGTAAAAAAATATGTTTTTATTAAAGGATTAATCCATTATTTACCACATACTGTATTCCTGATATGAGTAGAAACTACTGTGTTAATATCTCTAAAATAAATATCACTTTTAGTGCGTATCAATTATATTTAATTTTATTTTTGTAAAAAGCACTATATTGTATACAGTTGTAAGGCTTATATTTCAGGAAACACAAAATGATTTTACTTACTATAATTTGTTACAACATTTTGATAAAATATAGTAGCACTGCTATTGGTATCACCAAGCAATAACTTCATTACAAAGGTCATTTACAAATGTGCAACAGTGTTTTGTGAAACCATGCATCTATTTTTACATAAATCTGCCTAATTTTATAATAAGCAAGTGAATCTGCAAGTCAAGGTGGCATCTGCAGGAGGTGTACATTTTAGCAGCGTCTGGCAGAGGCATAACTAGGGTCAGAGGCACCAAGGGCAAATAAAAACATCCAGGTTGGAGTTTTATACAGATGTGTCCAATTACATCTTTGCTCACAGAGGGCCACACAGGCTTCTAAGTCGCGGCATGAGAATAGCATGGCATGGTAAGGTGCAGTGAGACTTGACAACATCCACGGCATGCAATACACAACTTCACCTCTGGGTGGCTAGTGCTCCACTACAGTGGTGAATAATACAGGAGTGGATGGATACAGTATTGCACTACAGAATACAGTACAATAGAACAGTATGGGCCAATTACATGCTGTGGAGTATTGCAGAGAAACTAGTAGCGGGGTCTGGGTAGCGGTGTAAAAAACCATCACTGAACTACAAGTCTCAACCCAAAAGAGGTGTCTCTGGATTACAAAGTGATTATGTGTTTTATGCCGTACACTTGTGGCAATGTTAGCACTGCTGTGCCACAAGGAGCTTGTATAACATGTCGCTACTCGACACATAGCCGTAAGTGCTGGTCACTGCGGCACTGCAGAAAGTGGTGTGCAGAGCTCACATACTGTAGTGATTTCATGTCTTGGAAACTAGTAGTGGGGTCTGAATGAAAGAGGTGTCTCTGGATTACAAACTGACTGTGCGTTTTATGCTGCATACTTGCGCCACTGTCAGTGCTGTCCCTGCTGCGGCAACTGCCGGCTCTGAGGGCTGCACATGGGATCTCGCAATGCTTGCGAGATTCGGTGTATGCCCATTAGAGCTGGCCGGGAGTGTGACACAGTGCATCAGCACTAGGCTAATGCACTGTGTGCTCAACCAAGGATTGCCAGAGGGGGAGTTTTCACTCCCCCACTCCAGCTGATGAGATGTTCATACTGTACATCTCATCATTAGTGCTTCCTGCTTTGCCTCGGCAAGGAGTTTGTACAACATGTTGCTACTCGACACATAGCCGTAAGTGCCGGTCGATGCGGCACTGCAGAAAGTGGTGTGTGGCGCTCACATACTGTAGTGATTTCATGTCTTAGAGACTAGTAGGGGGGTATGAGTGAAAAAGGTGTCTCTGGATTACAAACTGCCTGCATTTTATGCTGCACTCTTGCGGAACTGTCCCTGCTGTGGCGGCTGCTGGCTCCAGGGGCTGCATGATGCTTGCGAGATCCTGGCAGTGGAACCGGCCGAGAGTGAGACACAGTGCATGAGGTCCCTTCCCCCGAAGCAAGGAAGAGCCTTTCATTAACATAATAAAGGACACTTTGTTAAACATTTAAGAAGTAAGCTCAAGGTCTGCCCTTGCAATTACAGTACTTGTGCCCTGAAAAGGTGAGGAATGGTTACCATTTGTCACAACCCGAGTCTGTTTCCTCTGCCGCCGGGTCACTTACTGATTCTGCCAGTGTTATTTGTCACATACCAGACGCACAGGCTTCAGTGTTTCTCGGCCTGCTAGGCCTCAAGCAAGATCTAAGCCTGCTACAGAGTACTGCAGTGACAAGTCCCGATCACCTGTTTGCAACAGCCAATCTAGTGATAGCCTGAGCCTCACCGAACCACCTGTCTCTGCTCAGCCTATCCCAGGTAACCCTGGGGTATTTATCCCAGCTATTGACTCTACCTAATTGTCAGTACAATGTCTAACCTCAGTTCCTACTGAGCGAGCTATGCTGAGCTCCTTTTGCTTACTTGTATCCAGTTTATGCAGTTTTGCTTCCTTCTGCTATATGGATTCCTGCAAGTGATCTACACCTGGGCAGCTATTTCCACTGGCTGTACAGATAATCTCAACCTGTTACAGCTATCCAAACCTGCAACTCGCCTGTGTATACCATTCTTATTGCATGGTGAGTGTGCCTGGTTCCTGCACCATTGATGCAGCTCCTGGTATCAGCATCCACTATCCATTCCAGTGTCCGGTCAGCATCCGGTTCTGTCTATGCCTGAAGCAGCTATCCCACTAGTTGTACAGAGAAAACTTACCTGTTCCAGTTATTAAAACCTGCAACTCGCCTGTGTATACCATTCTCATTGCATGGTGAGTGTTCCTAGTTCCTGCACCATTGATGCCACTCCTGGTACCAGCATCCACTATCCATTCCGGTGTTCGGTCAGCATCCAGTTTTGTCTATGCCTGAAGCAGGTATTCCACTAGTTGCACAGAGAATACCTACCTGTTCCAGTTATCCAAACCTACAACTGGCCTGTGTATACCATTCTCACTACATGGTGAGTGTTCCTGGTTCCTGCTCCATTTGATGCTGTTCCTGGTATAATCACCTACTCCCCATTCCAGTGTTTTGTCTGCATCTGATCCTGCTACCATCTGAGTGCTCCTGGATCCTGGACTACAGTGACAACCCAGTTTCAGCCTGGTGAATATGTTGCCAATATCTACCACTCCAGAATTCCAGTTACAGTAAGAAGAGTGTTTTGTATATCTACAGTATTAATCCAGTATCAGCCTGATCAATCTACTGCCACACTCTCCTCTGATTGCACACAACAACTTGTCTTCAACACCGACATTTCTGGGGGTCTAGTGGGTACGATCCGGCATCTCTCCGCGAGACCTGGGTTCGATTCCCGGTCAGGGAAGTGTTCTTCACAACATGCCAGGAGGTCTCCTTAGGCCTACCAGCTGTCTGTACATGCCTCCAGACACCAACACAGATGAATATCAGACACCAGGTTCACAAACAAATACTAGCCTGACACCATTGCTAGGACACCATACCCTATCCGCTAGGCAGCTAGGAGAATTGCTATGCTGCTAGGAAAGTGTTGATCACTGCTGCATTGTACAAAGTGGTGTGTGGTGCTCACATAGCAATGGCATGTCTTAGGAACTAATAGCGTGGTCTGAACAGTGGAGCATAAAACCATGACTGAACTACAAATCTCAACCCAGAAAGATGTGTCTCTGGATTACAAACTGACTGTGCATTTTATGCCGCACACTTGCGGTGCTGTCCCTGCTGCGGCAGTTGCCAGCTTTGGGGGCTGCACAATGCTTGTGGGATCCCGCACATGCCAAGTGAAGCCGGCCAGGGGTGAGACACAGTGCATCAGGTCCCATCCCCCAAAGCAAGCAAGAGCATTTCATTAACATAATAAAGGATGCTTTGTTAGCCATTTGTTAGCTATGTGGCGAGTAGCAAATTGTTGTACAAGCTCCTTGCCGAGGCAAATTAGGAAACACTAATGATGTGATGTATTGACATCTCATCGGCCAGAGCGAGGGAGTGAAAACTCCCCCTCTGGTGATTCCTGGCTGAGCACACAGCACATCAGCTTGTGCTGATGCACAGTATAACACTCCTGGCTGGCTCCACTGGGCATGCATGGGATCTTGCCAGCATCACAAGATCCCTTGTGCAGCCCCCGAAGCAGGCAGCCACCACAGCAGGGACAGTGCAGACAGTGCCACAAGTGTGCAGCATAAAACGCACAGTCAGTTTGTAATCCAGAGACACCTCTTTCACTCAGACCCCACTACTAGTTTCTAAGACATGAAATCACTACAGTATGTGAGCTCCACTTCTGCAGTGCTACAGTGACCAGCACTTACGAGTAGTGACATGTACAAACTCCTGGTGGCACAGTAGTGCCGACATTACCACAAACATGCTCCATAAAATGCACAGTAAGCTTGTAAGTTAATGATACCTCTTTCTGGGCTGAGACTAGTTCAGTGGTGGTTTTATACAGTGCCCTTAAAACCAAACTGTTAATTTCTAAAGCATGTTATCACTGTGTGAGTGCCGCACATCCCTGCAAAACAATGTAGCACATCACATGGACTGGCCCTGAATTTTCTAAAATGAGGTGTGCATTTATCTAGCACTGTAATAATGATGGCACAATACATGTATAAATTGTTTTTCAAAAGTGTACTCAGGACTTGCACACCAACTGATTTAATCCTTTATTACACACTAAATTATAGCTCTCGATCGATGACAACTACAGTTTACCAAATGACAGGTTCAGTCAGCCAATTAGCAGACAGTAATACAGACATTGCATTTTTTTTTTTTTTTTTACGCATGCGCAGTGCAGGTTTAGGGAAAGCGACACCTGGTGGACAGAACATTGTACTACACTCTCCGGATTTTCAAGCACTTCAGTACATTACAATGCGACTTCATACGCCACAGCATAGTGCGACTAGCATGGTGCGCTACATGGGGTTTAGAGCAAAGATGTAGCAGGACACACCTGTATTGTACTCAAATAAACACACACTGGAAACACAAAATGAGAGGAACATGAGAGCAAAGAATAACGTGAATATAATGTTGATCAATACCGCGTATAAATACAAAATGTTGTGGAATGGAAATTTGAAGTGAATAACCAGGGGTGTGGAGGTCACTTAGAACCCAGAAGCTTTAGGAATTTTGATATGAAACTAATTTGGGATGATTTTTTAGCTATCTGCTTTTACAGAACATAATATAACCATTGCTGCATATAAAGTCATAATACCCACAAAAACAACGCAGCTGAACCCAAAGGTTCAGTGCCATTGTTTGGAGAGGAGATGATGGTATGTGAGGTAAAGAAAAGCACATGAGGGAGGGGGGGCCTTGCTTGCGCGAGCTTTCAATTAAAACCATACCTCGCCCACAGATATACCCCTTACTTCCTGCCACTCCCTGACAGCCTACCTCGGCAAATTAAATAGCCATCTCTCACAACCCTTTCTGGCTGTACATCATGACTTACTGTACCAACTGTAATTTTACTTACTCTCCCTGACACTACTATATACCTCACCCATTGAATATCCTTCACACACCACCACCCCTTGGCACCATACTTCAAATACGAATTTTCCAAAATCTGACAAAAAAAGGAAAACCCTAAAAAAATGTAAAACTTTTTTCTTAAATTAAATTGTCCTACGGCTCTACGTTGCCTGTTGCCATTCACTCCACTTCCTGCCACTTGTACTTTGCTGAGGTTTTTTTTTCAACTTGAGGTTGCTGCTGTAACAATGGTCTGAATGGAAGTAAGTTGCTCTAGAGGGAGATCCAAAAAGCAAAAATAGACATGGCACTAAAAGTCACAATAGTTAATAGAGATGGTACAGTATATACAGTATACTACTAAATGTAGTTAAGAAAGATAATAAATATAAAAAAATATTTAGTTGCCAAGGATAGGCTATTTTAGGGTATTTTAGGGTGAATGAATTTAAAAAGAAAGTCATTTTTTTCAAATTGGCTCTAGATCTTGAAACAATAGATACCCTCAAGTAATAGGGAACTTAACAAATATTCTAGGTGTTCACTCCGCGATCATTCAAGAATATTCCCCCTCCGTATATATAAGCCACTCAACCAGCAGTCAGATGACAGTTGTCTATTGCATTTTTCTTGTTTCTCGGCTGTGTATCTCTAAAAATAAAACCATTTAGCAAAACCGATTTCATATTCGGAATCAGCACCACAAAGTTACCACAAAATTTCTCAAACATGATTGCCAATAAAATGAGTGTTGATCAGTATTCTGACTTCAGACCCCATATACTTTATCTTTAGGGTATTTTAAGGATTACTGTATATCAAGAATTATATAGTTAGATAAGTAGCCTTTATACAAAAAATACTTCTTTACATATATTTTTTCTTTGTCTTGTCCTTCCATATATCTATGTGTGTTACTATATGCTCCCCCTTTATGTCCTGTATTGCGCCCCCACTTGTCTGTGTTTAACTTAAAGTGCCAACACATGTCTTGATTTTACGGATAGTGCACCCCTTCTCTGTACTTTACTTATAGTGCCCTCTTGTCTGTATTTTACTTATAGTGCCCTCTTGCCTGTATTTTACTTATAGTGCCCTCTTGCCTGTATTTTACTTATAGTGCCCTCTTGTCTGTATTTTACTTATAGTGCCCTCTTGTCTGTATTTTACTTAATTGGCCCCCTGACTGCATTTTTCTTATAGTACCCTTCCACTTGTCTACATATTACTTATAGTGCCCATCTTGTTTGCATTTTACATATAATACCCTCTACTTGTCTGCATTTTATTTATAGTGCCCCCTTGTCTGCATTTTAATTATTGTGCCCCCCCCCCCCTTGCATTGCATTTTATTTAGAGTGTCCCATACTTATCTGTATTTTACTAATAGTATTCACAAGTCTCCTATACATGCAGCGGCTTCTGCATAAATCAGATACTGTATTCATTTTCTGGAATTCTGTATTTTTATATACAAAAGTACTAATTTAATAAACGCATATTACTTATTTAAGAAATAACTGATGCGCAAAAAAACAATATTATAGGAGACAAATCTAAAAGTTTTAGCTAATTAAGAGGTGTGTCCAAAAGTGGCAATAGAAAGGACTTTGCAGTGATGGTTTTCTACATCCCCTCTTAGGCAGCAACAAGGACACGTTCCAAAGTTGCAATCCTTAGGTGTCTATGCACAAATTAAATCTGCTGTACATCTACTGTACATATTCAACTGTTGGTAAATGCCAGTGTCTAAGCAGGTGATTATAAAAGATAAAAAAGCTCAAATTGCAAAGCACAGAGGCTTACCACCTGTCCGGGATTACTCTGGACAGCCTCGAAATCTGCTAGACTGTCAGTAGTCCAAACAGGGCCGGCAACAGAAATCTCGGGGCCCGGTACACTGATATCTTTGGAGGACCCATCTTCTCACCACCACCCCGATCCCGCACATCCCTCCCCTGCATGTGTGATATGTGAAGCATGAGAATGTTAACTGAAAGATATATCAGCCTTTAAATAAAGTAAAAATACACTATGACTTACCACACTGGCTCTCTATCTCAGATGACGCAGGCTGTAGTTGTCTGCCATTTCTTGCAAGGTCTTCATGATGAGTGCCGTGGATGCCTCGGGTAGGAGGGATGGTGTCTGCAGCCAGCCTTCCACAGTACTCATCACCTTCCTCAAATTCAGCCTCTCATCACCATCCTCAGCCCAGAAGCCCCCATCGCCTTCCTCCGTCCCCAGCCCCCATCACATATTGTCCCAATGTCCAAACAGTGGGACTGTCCAGCTGAAATGGGGACAGTTAGAAGGTATGCAATATATATATATATATTATATATATATATATATATATATATATTGAAAAATTTCAGCAATGTAGAATCACCATTGCTGACAAATTTTAAGAAATATTTTTTTTCATTTCTACAAATGCAGCCCAATTTTGACATAGATATATATATATACACATACATACACATAAATAAAAAGATTTCATTTACTATTTGCATTAGCAGGCAGAGCTTGGCTGTGATGTGATGTGCAGGGCTGGGATGGGCTGGCAGGTAGGCAGGGGCCAGGGAGGCTCTTCACTGGCTACCATGGTGGTCTTCGTTCGGGGAACTTCAGACTCTTGACGGCGCCTTGGCAAAGCAGGGAGTACGGAGTCGCACCCACTTAGAGAAGAAGCATCGGGGGTGTGGTGAGGAGAGGGAAGGGGAGGGACCTCCTCTTCTCCAGCCGGACTGTCTATCTTCTCCCGCATCAGCCACCAGCATACTATTATCAGTCAGTCTGACTCATTATAGTACCTTGTTTGCCACTGACTGCAGGCCCCTTCATTGTGGCGAGCCCCAATGCAATGCACCGGCTGCACCTCCGCTAGTTCCTCATGACCCTGGAGCGGCCCTGCGGCACCCCCTCATATCTATTGAGACAAACAGAAGAAAAGGATAAGATTTTATCTGGCGCACTAGTGGGGTCACAGTATACTAATTATAATGATTCCTCTGAATTGATATACAATATAACTTTTATTTTATTCTTTAAAAAATGTTTCAGCTGAGTCCAGAAATAAGGGCAAAATAATTTAAAATAAAGAATTTAAAGAATTGTATAGATATAGAAAATAAAGTGATTTAAAATACCACCTGCCGTCGGTCTCTTACACGTATTTGAAGATACCTAATACTTATTGGTGTAGTTTATACACTATTTGAAAGCCACCACATATTTTCTTATCTGCCTGGAGGAATTGGAACATACACAGATATGTCCTTATAACCTATCTTCATTATGCTATGCGGTGCGAGATGCTTAGTGTGAGTGAGCTGCACTGAGTGGTATAGCACTTCTAGTATTTCTCACTCAAATGTGTGTCTTAGTCGCAACACAATCTGACAAAACTACTTCACAAGACTTTACTGATTCACTGAAGCATAATTTGATATGTGACACTTGTATATTTGTGCGCGACTGAGTCTGAATCTGTACAATGGAACTTGGCATGAAAAAAAGCTATGGCCGCTGAATCATAGCACTTCATATACAGATTCAGACTCAGTGGCACAAAGATATACAAGTGTAGCATATCAAATTAATCAGTGCAGTCACGTCAAGCGGTTTTGTTGTATTGCGTTGCGACTAATGGAGCATACACACGGTCAGATTTGTCAGACTTGTCAGATTTGTCAGATGAACGATTGAACGATTAAACGATTTGAACGATTTGAACGATTTTACCAAAGTTTTGAACGATTTGAACGATTGAACGATTTTTGACTGCATTAAAATGAATGGAATCGTCCAAGTCTGACTGCAAACACATCAGATGTCAGAAATCGTTATCTGACAAACGGGAACGCGCATCGTTGATCGTCCATCGTTCAGGCATGTCAGATATGAACGATTTTCCTTCAGATATGAACGATTGAACGATTTTTAAATCGTTATCGTTCATATCTGAAGGAAAAATCTGATCGTGTGTATGCACCATAAGACGCACAATCAAACAAAAAAGATGCTAGGCGCATGCCATGTCGCACTGGAACTGGCGAGCTGAGAAGGAGTTTTTGGAGCAGCTGAGGCAAATGTGTATGAGGACACATCTGTGCCATCCTTATGCAGTCTAATAACACTGGATGTGTTGAGTATATATACTTGTATACCTCTTGAGGCAGGCATTAATGCAGTCAAACAGGTATTAATCGAAGATGAAACATAAAATGGCCAAAATATTGAATCCCCATTGAAGATCTTGGACATAGTATTGAAAAAAACTGTTTTGTGTATGAAAATTAATACTTTCTGCAGAAAACTGGGACAGCAACGGGTTCGGCTGTGGCTCCGGCTTATTCAAACTGCTTCAGGTACATTTGGGAAGTCAAAAACATCTTTAAAACCGAATATGTACAATTATTTTACTTTTACAAAAAATTAATTGACAATATCCTCTTGATTTGGACAGACAGTGAGGGATCACTCAAGAAAATGACATTAACCATTCTACAAGACCGATTAAACTTACTTTAACATACAGCAGCAAGAAGATTAATTTTCTCAACCAGAATGTACTCCTAATGGAGTCTTCTAGTTCCTGTGAGGATACTGATATAAACAGTGTAATATTAGCCTCAAGATTTCATCCTATAAATTTAAAGAGGATTGCCAAGATGACAGTTCTTGCGGATTAAAAGAATCACTTAGGACCCAATACAAGCTGCATTTGACATCAAGGCAATGGGAGATAAATTCATATCCAGAAGGTACAACCCAAGATTAATTCAAAAGTCTATGAATGAGGAACTGTCATTTCCAAGTAACACTCTGCTCAAGTGTGGAACTAAAATAAAGAACAATCTAAGGGGTCTATTTACTAAGCTGTGTTAGGAGATAAGGTACCAGCCAATCAGCTCCTAACTGTCATTTTTCAAACACAGCCTGTGACATGGCAATTAGGAGCTGATTGGCTGGTACCTTATCTCATTTCACTTTGTCTCCTAAGTAACACTGCTTAGTAAATAGACCCCTAAATGTTTTCCCATAATGACAATGCACATCCATAGGTCCACACAGATTTCAAAATCCATCAAAAGAAATTAGGCCTATACTTGCTTCGGACAAAACTCTACCAGACTTATATCAATCTAAGCACCTGATGAGCTTTGAAAGGGCACAGAATTTAAAATCCTTGCTGGTTCACTCTTTGAGAGATACTGTGAAGGGTACTTTACCTACACCTACTCAACAAACACAGAAAGTTGGCTGCTTCAAATGTATGAAATGTCTAACATATAAGAATATGCCTATATGGAAACAGAACAAAGTTAGCTGAAAATGGTGCTCTCAGTGCAGCCTGTATGTAATAGGTTGCAGCAGTGCCAATATAGAAGAATGTGTGAGAGAAATTGGCTGCACAATACACATTGCAATGAATACTATTGACCACTTAATATCCCAATGTATATATCATTTATTGTGATTCAAATTAGATACACAGAGCGCTCACCTCTGGATATGTGAATACTATATTCTCTGATGTTATAAGATGAGTGAACTTAAATACAGAATACTTCACAAATGTATAAAATCAAAATGGAGCGCTCTGTGTATCTTATTTGAATCACATAGAGATTACTTAGAGACTGGACATCTCGAGCACTCAGCAGCTACCAACACCGGCTAGTCCCTAGATGCGTATGGATCACACCATTTTATTATCTTATATATTATTTACTGACGAATTTGATTCAGAACACATATAATATAAAATACATAAAAAACACATCTAAAAATACAATGTTACTAATATAATCATCTATGTATATATAGCTCTTGATACTATGGGAGAATTCAATTAGCCTTGACAATTTTTTGGGAGAATAAAACGTCCCGTTTTATTCTCCCCAAACATTGTCAAGGCTAATTGAATTCCCCCCATAGTATCAAGAGCTATATATACATAGATGATTATATTAGTAACATTGTATTTTTAGATGTGTTTTTTAGTCCCTTACAGCATTTTTTTGCCTTCAGGCAATTCAATTATATCCCGTTTTATTTACCAAAAAAAATATCCATTTTCGGGCTAATACACATAAAATCCATGATTAGGTCACAGATCTATGTGTTTTCACGGCTGCGATCACGAAAACTGGGCTGCTTATTGGGGATTTATTTTCACCTGCCTCAGGCAGGTGAAAAAAAATTCCTGTTAACTGCCGTCTTCGGGCTAACTGAATAGCCCCTGGGGGACCAACTAGCTAATTGAATACCCCCCATGTATCGTTACTACTGGTATGTAATAGTCAGTGTCTTTTAATTTTTTGTAACTGTTTCACTATAATTTGTAGTCATATATTTGAGTGAAGTACTGGACACAATCTCCAAAAGACAGGCCCTTAACAATCACATGTATAAAATAAATGGTCTAACAGATGGTTAGACAAATATATTTAGGTGTTGCAGTCTTCTGGCTTGCTCACCTGTACTACAATAAATGGAGCCGCAGATGTCCAATATCTCAACATGTAGTGACATGTCTCCTATTACAAGATGTTGTAGCTGTAGGAGCTGCCGCTGGTGATCGGACAAAGACCTGGATGGAGAAATGTAGAGTAAACAGTCCCAAGAACCAGGTGCAGTTTGGTGCTCCTCCGATAGATCTACATGCCTGTATAGTTTTGTAGCCTATGTGGCACATATGTGCATTCTTCTATTACCTTTGCCATCAATGTGATGCAAATTTTTCAAAGCTGCCACGACTGACGGTATGTGATAGCTGGTAATGGCAGTGCAGGTTTACCATGGCCACCGCTGCTGCCGGTCTGTAATGGCTGGTAATGGGTTCGGATCTAATTCAGTGTGCAATGCTGAATGCAGATTCCCGATTGGTCGCGATGGTTATCCCAGCCTACGACCTCGGTCTCAGTGCTGGGATTGCAAATGCAGCATTGGGTGTCATACACCTGCTGCATTTGCATATTTACAAGGACGGAACTATAAAGCTTCTTGCTGCCGGTCTGTAATAGTTGGTATTGGGTTCGGATCTAATTCAGCATTGCACGCAAGTGCAATGCTGAATGCAAAGTCCCAATTGGTCACGATGGTTATCCCAGCCTGCGACCTCGGTCTCAGTGCTGGGATTGCAAATGCAGCAGGGGGTGTCACACACCACATGCTGCATTTGCATATTTACAAGGACGGAGTTGTAAATCTTCTTTAAATGCAGCATTGCAATTCCGTCCCAAGCTGAATCAGGCCCTTAGTGCGATAATGATGGTTATAGGATCCGGTTCACGTGGCTGTGCTGGTAACTATATATGCTTGATACTGTTATGACCTGCCATCGCAACTCATTACAGGCGTGGATCGCGGCTGCTGCTAGGCAGCCGGGACATCGTGTATCAGTAGCTGTTAGGGCCGATGGTTGCTATGCAACCAGGAGAAGCCAGAGCAGTCGCATTACATGATGGTCCCGGCCGGGACAAATAGCTGGGACGCCGGCTGCATGCAGCTCAGCAGCTGCGCACAATTTATTGATAGGGTGCTGGACATGATACTAACCTGCTATTAGTGCATGTCTTTGTTAAAAGGGCATCCAGCCCTGCACACCTTGCCGGTGATAGTTTATGCATTCCTGTGAAAGCATCTGTGGTAGTTAGGGCTTCTCTCCGCGTTAAAGATAATGCTCATTCTTTCGCTTTCCTCAGAGATTTGTAGTGATATCCTCTTTTTAGGAATTTAAGTGTCATATTCTCAATCTGCAATAAAGCATCAGTCAGATCACTGCAGATTTGTATGATACATAAAAACTGCAAGTAGGGTAAACCCCACTTCAGTGACGGAGGAATGTGGCTCTCGGTGTGTAGCACTGTGGTCCTATCTGTGCCATTGAAATACATGGAAGTTTGCAGCTCATAATCCTGGCTAAGGGTCACAGTAACATATATGTAATGTATGCTTTCATAGCTACATTCAGATGTAAATTTGATAGGGGATTCCTGGCCATTGATATCAGACATCAGTTGTATGAAGTCTTCTTTTACCCCTGTCCACAACAGAAAAATGCCGTCTATATATCGGGTATACCCCATTATCTGTTGTGCCACCACAGGGTTAGAGAGGAAAAAATCCCATTCTACTGAAAACATATAGATGTTCGCAAAACCAGGTGCCGTACAAGAGCCACTGGCACAACCTGAGTGCTGCATATAAATTTTACCATCAAATAAGAAGTAATTTCAAGTTAATTGCAACAATTGAATAAAAAAATTGACATCAGGGCCTTTATAGTTGGAATTTTCCATGACAAATTTGCGCACTGCCTCTATCCCTTCCTGCTGTGGGGTGCTTGTATACAAGCTAGTGACATTAATAGTGCACATTAAGTATTTTGATGGTAATGGAGACAGGTTTTGTAGTTTTAAAAGAAAAGAGGTAGTATCTTTTAGAAAAGTAGTTTCATCTGAACTAACGGCTGTAGAAAATAATCTGAAAACTGTGATATGGTGTAATACAATGAATCTCTAGCTGCAATAATAGGTCTACCTGGAGGGTAGACCACATTCTTGTGCAGCTTTGGGATGGTATATAGTGCTGGAACTTTAGGCCAGTCTTGTGTCAGAGCATCTTTAATCTTGGAGGTTATGATGTTATCACTAACGGCTTGTAACAATAATTCATCCACTTCTTTTTGAAGATTTAAGATTGAAGTGGGATGTGTGTCAAGTCTTTCACATACACTTGTATCTGTGAGTTGATTGTATATATTCAGCTTTATATGCAGATAAGTCTTGAATATATCAAAAAATATGTCTACGAAAAGTGACCCATTGTTTAGAATTAGATGTTATACATACACAGTCCTCTACCTTACTTTAACACTTTTTAGTACAGTTATTTACATGTTCTTGCAATGGAAAAAAAATGTGCAGCCTGCTTTTCCTTTAGGGTGACTCTGAGTGCTCTCTGTAGACTTGCAGACAATATTGCCTGACTGCTACATCATTATGTCCTCTCCAAGGATTTGAAATGTACAGTTCAAATACGTGTGTAAAACCAATTCCTGTGCAGTTAAAGTCATAACCCAGCATCTCTAGCACACTGAGGCCCTCATTCAGAGGCAGTCGCAAGAAGCGATCGCTCTCTCTGAATGAGAGCAGCCGCTTCTTTTTTTTAGTGCGACCTCCTGGTCGCTAGCTAAGCTGAGGGTTACCACCCACAGCTTAACAACCGACCAGGGTGATGGTCACGATGGTCAAGACCATCACGACCATCGGGGCTTGCGACGAGACCCTAAGGTTGGGTCTCGGCAACCGCAAGCCCCAGGGAGCTTCCTGTTCTGATCGAGCAGGAAGCTCCCCACTGACATCACTGCTGATGTCAGTGCGGCCGCCCACAAAACGGCAAGCGTTCCGTCAGGAACGCCTCCGTTTGTGTAGCCACCCCCCCGCCCCACCTACAAAACGAGCCGAGCTGTCGATCAACATCAACAGCCGGCCCTTTTGTAGTGAGCTCATGAGCGACAGAGTTTCTCTCTCGCTCCGGGGCTTGCGCACGCGAAGTGTGGCCGCTGCGCGTGCTCAGGACCAAAACATCTACCCGGTTGTGAGCGAGCGACCGGGTCTGAATGAGGTCCTGAGTCTTTTTTTCACTGCATCTGTGATAAGACACAAAATGTAAAGATAAATATGGTACACTACTCCTCACTGAGCTCCTCAGTTTTGCCGAGCATCTCACACCATATGGCATATAGGGCCTGATTCAGAGCCGGTCGCTATTTGCGCTCGCTCGTCCAGAAAATAGGGGTGGCTATTCAAATGAACCGTTCGCTGTTTGCGGTCTGTTCACGCCTCTAGGTCTGAACGAGCGAACAAAACTTGCGGTCATTTTTTGGGAAACTAAGCCCCCTGTCCGCTCGCATCCTACGTCATGTCCGCTATTTATTAGATTAATCGAGTACATCGAACAGGGTATGAGCTGCTCGCTATTCTTGTGGTTGGTTTTTGCTACCACAATTTTGCGAGCAGTTCTGGCTATAAAATAACCCAGTGACGTGGTCAGTGACGCTTCTGTTTTAAATATGCACACCCATAAAACGCCCGTTTTGACCTTTAAGCACGCCTGCGATTGGATCTCTATTCCCCGTTTTCAAGCACCTTCCCGTTACCACCCACATACGCCTCATCCTGTCACTCAAATTAGCAGGCATTCGCTATTTTGCAAGCACATGAATTTCGGCCGCACTGACTGGTTCGCGCATGCGTATAACGATCCGTACGCATGCGCAGTTGGGCAAACATCGCTCGGAGCGAACAAGCTGCCACTTACGAGTGGCTCTGAATCAGGCCCATAGACTCTAGATGTATGAGGACACATCTGTGTATAGATTACAAAAGCGAAGGCAAGTGCTGACAACAACTGCCATTTTGTTTTTTATCCATGTATGGCATTTATATTACCATGCAGCTGGTACCATGTATAATATACATTTATGTGGCAAGCTCACACAAGCAGTTCCCTCTGAACCTTATGTGTTTTTCTGTTGCCCCCTCATCTAGACATTTGCACACTGTCCAACCTTTGTGCTATGTCTAACTGTATGATCCTTACATGATTTGCACATTTTCTGGATTGTAGCATTATACCTGCTCTGAGAATTTGTCCTCGTCTGTCATACAACATTTCTCACACAGCTTGTACACTGTATTTAATTTCCCTTTTTTATTTGTATTATTCTGTTTATTCTTTTTTCATTGCTTGCAAGATTTGTGGTATCTATTATACATTCCTGTAAGTTTGATGATAATAATGATTATCTGGGATTTACTAAGAGACGGCTTATTATTTTGCGCATCACCATATTTTTTACACTATGCATACATGAATTTTTTTTCTTAGATATGTCCTAATATTTCTGTATTGTCTGACTGTACAGAAAAATGTTTCTTATTCAGTACATAAAATCCAAATGCTCTTATTTTCTGTATTTTGTAAACTAATCTTCACTTATAAAATGCAAATAAATATTTATGTTTTCTAGACATGTTTAGGGTTGTAATGCACAAAAATCTGCAAATACAAATATTTAGTGTGTCCTGACCTCACTGTATGAGAGCACCACCTAATGCAGAAAATAGCAATTGAATGCATTCTAGTATTTATTGTGTTGCCTGGATGCAGGGGTGTCTTAAGAGAGGGGGGGGCCGTGTGCACTCCCCGTGCGGGGCCCCCTCCTCTCTCCCCGGTGGCCGGCAGCCGACTGACGCGGCTAGCCAACCACTGGAGCCTTAGTAGACTCCGGGCACTAGAGTGTGCCCGGAGTCTACTGCGCATGCGGAGAATGCCAGAAACTGGCCACGGAGGCCATTTTCCGGTGTTCTGAGCAGCGCAGACACCCTACGTGGGACCATGGACAGGCAAGTCTAAACCAATATGGGTGCAGAGTGTGCGGTGCGGGCCCATGTGCCCCGCACACATTGCACCCATTATAGATACGCCACTGCCTGGATGCTCCTGTCTCTGATTTGGGGTTTACAGACTTTTCAGAGATCTAATTTTCTTTGCACTAGATCTCAGCTGAAATGGGCCGCCGGGTACTGTTTATGGTGGTTGACCTCTTCACTATGAAGATTCAGAGTCTTTCCTAAAGGGGGGTATCCACCAGGCGATTTTAGCAAGCGACGTCGTTATCGTGCAGTCGCTTGCAAATCGCGTATGCATCGGGCATGTTATGGTCGGAAGCAACCAGCGATGCGCGAGCCCACTGGTCGCTTCCGACATTATCATCGCACATACATGCTGGTCAACCTGACGATCCCGGGGATGATGGATGTGCCTGGACTGAACGAGTGAACGTTCAGCCTAGGCACATCACTAGATATACAAACGAGAGCACGATTGCAATGTCGTAATCGTGCTTTCGTTTGTATATCTAGTAGTGGACCACACATCACTGGGATCTGATTAAAGAATAGGTTGCAGCATCTTCAGTGCCTTGTCTTGTGTCTGCCATCTGGCATTCATTAGGCTGCTCCCGATAATGGAACATGGACATTCTGCTCTTCATGTGGAGGACAATTTTGTGTAACATCAGGTACAGTTTCCTTTTGGTGAGTTGTACAGTAATTTCATGTTTAGTTGTGAAATTCTGGGTCTCGGACATGGTTTCAGAGTGAGATTCTTGTTGAGTTGCTTTGAGGGAAGGAGGGTAGGCCTCTATGACCCGGCTCCCACTCTCAAACTTCTTGCCCCCCTCCGGTCACAGCAGAATACTCCACAGAGGCAGGACAACATGTTATTGATAACGGCATGAACAGTACATTAACACTGCGTGCTGTCGTGATTACATAAGTTTTTATTCGCCAAGAGAAATATATTAGAGTAGGTTAATCAGTCATTTTGGCACCCTATACAATTAGACGCCCCAGGATGTTGCCTGGCATTGAACCATAACTGTTGCTATTCTGAGCATAATATCTGAGCAATATACAAACACAGGGGGAGATATATTATAGTGGCACAGATCGTGCTGCTATAACTCTTCCTCCTTCGCCTCTTTACCGAGGCGAAGCAGGAAGCAGTACCAATGAGATGTATAAACATCTTGTCTGCCAGAGTGGGGGAGTAAAAACAACCCCATTTGCTGATGCGCTGTGTCTCACCGGCTCCAGTGGACATGTGCAAGATCGAGCAAGCATCGCGAGATCTCCCACCAGTCCAGAGCACAGCAGCCGCCGCAGTAACGACAGCTGTCACTGACTGTTCATACATTGGCTGGCACATCGGCATATTATCTTGAACTGTAGATAGCAACACTGATAATGACGGGATCATTTAACAAATAGCTCCACATTAATACATGAGGAAAAGTGGTATCTGCAACACATAACGTGCGCAGATACCGCTAAACCCTGTAACGAAGCATCATATCCCTAAGTTTCCTATTTTACCTTCTCAAAAAAACTATTCCCAGTGAGTCCTAGTAACTGGTAATTAATATCAGGCTTCATGCTCTTTTAACTAATGGCTTCATATCAGAGGTGTTATTGCAACTTGTCTATAGCAAGGTTGCACAGTAGTTAGTATTCCCGTTCCACAGAATTAGGGCTATAAGTTTGGTTCCCAATCTTGACCCTATTAGTTTGAGTTTGTGTGTTCTATATTTGTGTGGGTTTCTTCCAGGTACTCTGATCTACTCTAACCCACCAAAAATGGTAGGTTAATTGTCAGCTGACTATCACTAATAAAACAAATGTACTCTAATGGGTGTGATGAGTGGGTACGTATAGAATTTAGTGTGAAAGCGCCAATGGGGCAGGGAGTGATGTGAATGACAAATATTTTCTGTACAGTGCTGAGTAATTAGTAGCTAGCATTACAATCTGACCTATTGTAAGCACATCATTGGAAATTAGGCTAATTGTGATTTATTTATTTTTTTTCTGAAATGTATTAAAAGTTCATCTGAGTGTCAAATCGCTCTATTATTGTTGCATCCTAAAACTCTAAATCAACATGATGGTAACACAACATGTGTGTCCTGACATACTGTATAAAGTGCATTCATTACACAGCAAGCACACTTTTGTTAGTGTAATATAAGGTATATACTGCAGCTTATAAAGTAAATCTTATTACTGAGACTTCTCCATTTGTTTTCCCCAGAGGTGTTCTGCATTTTCAGTCTATTTCTATCTGTTTGCAGATTGATGTTTTCAGATATACCATAGTAAAATCAATGGGGAAAAATGCAAGCCGCCACCATTACTCACTAATAGCACAATTATAATCATTAGTTTTATTGATGATCACAGCAGCTACTGTATTAATCTAGGACTACTCTGGAGCTGTGCTCGCCTGTGGTAATGTTTATTATTATTCCTCCGTGCTGGTGAAGGGATTAGAATGCTCGGATTTCTCTCTGTCTTCGTAATTTCTATCAAACATATTGATCTCCAAGCCATGATGATCTGAGACTTGTATTCCTTTTCAAACAAAATCTCAAAACAAAATATACAGATAGCGTTTAACCTGTTCATTATTGGTTGTTTCGTTTTTTGGTAAATTGCGGACCAAAGAAAAAGTACACATATTGATTTTGCCCATGGTTGATTTCACACAATACAAATAAGAACAGCTATTTATCTAAAGTACCAGAAAAGTTAATTTGTATTCATTACACAGGATATAACTCAGATACAGGGCTTAATTCAGAGGTGGACACTAGTACCGCCGTGACTGTAATTTTTTGCAGCGTTGCAGCGGCAATGATATGCAAATGCTAGTTTCAACCTTCCCCTTGTGTACTAGCATGCACTGGAATGTGCAAGCCCTGAGCGTCCACTTTCAGTTCCCGTGGACAGTGCAACTCTGCTGGTGGTTCCAAGTACTCCAACATTGGTGCACCATCGCCTTCACCATTGATACTTGCGTCAGCCTATGGCGTTGCCTTCTGAAATTCCACTGAACATGGCCTTTGTGGATGGAGTTCTGCGACTAAGTACCCAGACGCGTTCACTGACGCTCCCATAACACGCCCCTGAGACAGCGTTTTTTTGCGTTAACTTCAGGCCGCCTCCCAGTCACTAGCCAGGAATGTATTGCTGTTCCTATTGCCAGTGCTCCAGTACACAACAGCATACAAAGCCGCACACTCAGTGTGACGCATACGCCGCAGGGGTTTCCAGGACTTTTCACGCATATGCACTAGCAAATAATCGCTCAACTGCACAAACTTCGGCACTTTGTCTACCTCTGAATCAGGCCCATAGTCTTAAAAGGAAAGTAGATTTGGGACCATTAGAATAATGAGTCTATATTATAAACTGGAGATAAGCCATAACACAGGTTAACCTCTGAGAAATCACCTATTTTGTGCCCCTTACTGCTGTTCCTATAGACCGCTATTGGGATGATGCCATAGTGTCCTTTGATCTCCTCAAAGATAGTGTTAGTCTGTAGTGAGATTAAAATTATTTGTTGCTTTGGTGAGAGAGATGTTCCAGTTACTGAACCACCAATGGTAAATACACAACTAAAGGTAGGACGAACTGGAAAAAATCTCAAACATGGTCAATCCTGGGATTCAAACTTATCACCCCACACTATGTAGTCAGACACTTTACCAATATAGCCATTTGCTCCTGCATTACAAATTTGTGAATGCTAACTATATGAGGGTGCAAATGTATAGGTTGCAGGGGGGCATTGAACATCATTATTCCAAACATCACTGTCCCTGCATGTACTATTGTCCCATCACACTGCACCCTAGACACACAATACTGCACCCCAGTCACTACATACACCTCTGTCCTTGCATGTACTATTGTCCCATCACACTGCACCCTAGACACAGCATACTGCACCCCAGTCACTACATACACCACTGTCCCTGCATGTACTATTGTCCCATCACACTGCACCCTAGACACAGCATACTGGACCCCAGTCACTACATACACCTCTGTCCTTGCAAGTACTACTGTACCATCACACTGCACCCTAGACACAGCATACTGCACCCCAGTCACTACATACACCTCTGTCCCTGCATGTACTATTGTCCCATCACACTGCACCCTAGACACAGCATACTGGACCCCAGTCACTACATACACCACTGTCCCTGCATGTACTATTGTCCCATCACACTGCACCCTAGACACAGCATACTGGACCCCAGTCACTACATACACCACTGTCCCTGCATGTACTATTGTCCCATCACACTGCACCCTAGACACAGCATACTGCACCCCAGTCACTACATACACCTCTGTCCTTGCAAGTACTACTGTACCATCACACTGCAACCTAGACACAGCAGATTGCACCCAGTCACTACATACACCACTGTCCCTGCATGTACTATTGTCCCATCACACTGCACCCTAGAAACAGCATACTGCACCCCAGTCACTACATACACCTCTGTCCTTGCAAGTACTACTGTACCATCACACTGCAACCTAGACACAGCAGATTGCACCCAGTCACTACATACACCACTGTCCCTGCATGTACTATTGTCCCATCACACTGCACCCTAGAAACAGCATACTGCACCCCAGTCACTACATACACCACTGTCCCTGCATGTACTATTGTCCCATCACACTGCAACCTAGACACAGCATACTGCACCCCAGTCACTACATACACCTCTGTCCTTGCATGTACTATTGTCCCATCACACTGCACCCTAGACACAGCATACTGCACCCCAGTCACTACATATACCTCTGTTCTTGCAAGTACTACTGTACCATCACACTGCAACTCCTGTTGAGGTCTATGGCTTGTGCCCCCATGCCTATGAGTAAACCAAGCTAGATAGTACAATTTTGCATCTTAGCAAAACCATGCTACAATGGAGAGAGTGCAATATGGGCACATCGTAGCTGAACACTAAAATGCATTGTTAAAATAAAACTGTCCAGTATTTATGTGATATATACAAAATCTGCTAGTGTTTTCCCTACAAGCAAATAACAAAACAAACAAATTAAATCAAAAATTGAGCTTGCACCCTTACATGGTTTATTCAGGTGTAAATTTATGCCGTTTGCCTGCATTTGCTCAGACCTGTAAATGAGGTCCTGTGCATGTATGTGACAAGTAGTTAATATAACTTACACACAATCCAAAGGTTGAATAGTAACAGATTTTACTTATTAAATAAACACCTTTAAAGAGGAAGCATTTCAAAGTCAGTGAATATCTGCTAAACCTAATTTAATTAAGAGTCAATACAGAAGAGGCTTCTTATACCATTTGTAAGTAGCAATAATGCATTCTTCTAGTGCAGGCCACAGGCATAATCAACGTGTGTCAGTGAGGAGTTTCTAGCATCATCAATATTCCTTACATGATGTTGCTTATATAACATTGGGAATGGGGAAAAAGGTTGATTTCACAGTAATTTACATTTCAACATCATCTCCTGCCAGGTGATAAATATGCCATTTTCAAATTAGCTTTGAAATACTCCAGTCTAATATATTAGAGTAATACGCTGACATGAAAGCAATTTTCACAAGTGACACTAAACTATAACTTGAAAATTAAAATTCACCTCAGTTAATAACACATTTTTTTGAATAATGCAAGTTACCGTCACAGTACTCGGTAAGACTGGGTGCTAGGAGAGGGGGGACAGGTGCCTCTATGAAATATATTTTTAGGTGTATGTAGTTTTATTTGTATAATTAAATCTTCCCTTCCCTGTCTTATTGCATGGCTTCATATAGTGATTCCAATGGTTCTGTTGTGTTCTCACTAATTTCATTACCTCATGTTCTGTATTGTATGATTTAATGGTAAATAATATAGTAATCAGTTTTAGTTCATGCTTTTCTGAGTTTAGAGAATTCTTCAACAGAATGTGATAAAATATTCATGCATTTAGTGCAAGAGCTGATTATGTAGAATATTGAGAAATATATTTTTACAGGCAACATTTTTAGAGGTAAGGGTAAGGGTGACATCCAGTAACATCTGTAGCCAGGAATTATATCTGTTCATATACAGTATATGTAAGTGATAAATATGTTACATGGGTGTGGTACTGTATGTTAGGTCAGCAGCTATCATGTTGACATGCATTAGGTCAACATGAGAATATCGACATGCAGCCAGGGGCGTTTTAAGAGAGAAGGGGCCCCGTGTGCAACTGATTTCCCTGTAATTTTTGCTGCTCTACAGCACCAAGCAGCACTCGGAAAACTGTGGAAATGTGAATATAAATTAAATATGGGTGTGCAGTGTGGGCCCCCCTGGAACCAGGGGCCCGTGGGCACCGCACATGTCGACATGATAGAATGTTGAACTAACATCGCTGGTGGCCCAGCAGTAACTTAGCTTGTCCAGACAGCAGCAGCGTCTACCGTGTCTGCTTCCGGGTCTTGGCGGTCATGTGACCTTGCGTTCGGTGGTGTGATCTGATACACCGTGGTTCTGGTACGTATGCCTACCCTATCCCTAATCCTCCCTCTAGCGTCTAACCCTAACCTATCCCCATAGCCTAACCCTAACTATTGCCATTCTGAGAATGTTGTAATTTTAGATGTCGACAATGTGCACATGTCGGCATTCTGAGAATGTCGACCTGGTTCATGTCAACATGTTGAACCATGTTGACAGTCTAGTTTCAACATTGTGGTGTCAACAATATGGATGTCGGCATGGTAAGTTTCATAATGTCAAAAGCAGGCCTTTAATGAAGGACAAACAATGAAAAATCTTGATTTCTTTATGATTTTAGTATGAAGAACACTGAAGCTTAATTTACGCATTATACAAAATACAGGCGTGCAGTGGCTGTGTGAAAGAAAAAACTGATGGGAATGGCTGGACATAAACACCTTTAAATATGAAGCATTTCAAAATCAGTGACTGTCTGAACCTTCAGTAATTTCATTAAAAGTTCCACATCTGCAGTGCTGGTAAGAATTTAATTATTTAAAAAAAAATTAATAACATTGTAAACACACAGAGGGGCATATTTATTAAATTAATTTAGCGGGAAATCCCCTGAAAACTGCAACTTTTAGGGAAATGCTCATAAAAAGTAGGCATCCCCAGGAACAGTGGTGTCCCTGAGGTTGATGACACCCAGTGCGGTAAATAGACCCCCGGTGCATGCCGGAGACTCACAAGCCCAAAAAGGGGACCTTGTCTCTTGGGCAAGGGGTGTGGCCTCACGACACACACCATTTCATTGCTCTGGGGACATGCCCAGTACTCCCATATATGCTGGGCTGCCCCCAGAGGCTCTACTCGTACTGCCGGCTCCTCCTCCATGATCGGTAGATGGGCATTGAACAATAATATCACAGTGCAGAACCAGGCTCTCAGTCACTAAGGAGGACCCGGGATTTGGTGTCATCCCCTCGGAGGGTGACATCCAGTGCGGTCCGCACCACCCGCACCCCCTAGTGACTCCACTGCCCAGAGTATATTTATATCTGCTGTAGTTACCCCATTTCCGATTGCAATAGAAGCCCCCCTTGAGAATCATGTAAAAATAATTTAAAATATGTCATGAAATTTCATTGCATTACTTGAAAACGTGTGTGAACATTTTCTGAGTCAATATAGTAGATGCTTCTATAGGCGTATTTATAATGGGTGCAGGGTGGCACACCATGCACCAAAAGTAAACTTAACTTGCTACAACAAGCAGGTCCCTCCTCCTCTGCATGGCCATCTTCCCAGTGACATCTTCTGGAACTTGGCGCTGCGCAATCAAAGCAAAGACTCTGGCACTGTGCAAGAGCCTTTGCTCTTTTGCAGGCCATCTTTCCAAATATTACTGGGAAGATGGCCAGAGGTGAAGGGACCTGCTTCACTTGCTGGAGCAAGGTAAAATGCGGGACTGGGGGGGCTCACCACTCAGAGATGGCGGCCCTTAATAGGCTTCTTCTATCATATGTACTGTAAGAACATGTAGCTATAATAGGTGTAATTGGATAAATAGTAGCTGCATAGATGGAATCATTTATTTTATCGCTGGGTAGGATATAGTACTCTATATAAATCTCCTGCCTCACCTACTCTATCTCTTGCAGACAACCAATTACTACTGGTTACAGTTGCTATTGGGACTGATAAGTTCCTATATACTGCGAAAAGCACCTTATACAGATGTGCCATGCTAGTTTGTTGCTCATAGTGCGCCATTCAGGCCTCCTGTGTCGCGCCTTGGAACGTTACGTGATGGCTGTTCTGTGGCGTACCGTGGTATTCTACAAGGAAAGATAAGCCATGGCATGTAATACACTGCTTAACCTCTAGGTGGCGGGAGCTCCACTGATAAAATTTGTACTGCAGAGGGATGTTGAGAGAAATGCTTTAAGTTCAGTAGAGTTCTTTAAAATACCTGAACTTCAGTTGCTCTGTCATTATGTAATGCTTACTGTGCATCTTCTGGTCAATGTTAGCGCATATATACGGCTGCTTTATTGGGACTCGGGGCCTGATTCAGAGCCGGACGCTCTGACCAGAGCGCTCGCTCTGAATTAGTCTCCTCCTACCTAAAAATGGAGCGGCCGCTCGCATAGCTGTGGGTGACCAAAAAAAGCTGTGGGTGCGAGCGGCCAAAAAGATGGTCACGATGGTCAAGACCATCGTGACCATCGGGCTTGCGACGAGACCCTGCGGTAGGGTCTCGCTGCCACAAGCCCTGGAGTGCTTTTGGCTCTATCAGAGCCAAAAGCACTCCCACTGACATCACTAGTGATGTCAGTGGGGCCGGCCCCAGACAGTAGGCGTCTGGGCAGCAACGCCCCCGGCACGCCCACCAAAGGGGGCATGCTGTCACTCACCATCGACAGCACGCCCCCTTTGGTGCGAGACCCATAGCGACAGCTTGGCTGTCGCTATGCGGGTCTCGCGCATGCGCACGACGGAGCTCCCTCCATCGTGCGCATGCACACTAGGGCACCATCGACCCGTAACATGCATCTACTGTAGGGTCACTTTTGGGGACAGGTACTCTGCAGCACTGTAATAGAGATGTGTCCACATACATCTATCCTCCGTGCGCTACAAGTTGCTCCACACATAGCGCAGGAGTGCTGTGTGACTTGGTAGCGCCGAGCGTCTTTTATGCGTCTCTTTACCCTAAAATGTGTCTTATTATCACAAACAGCTTCTACTGATTAAAATGATATGCAGCATGCCTATGTTCTGTGAGCCAGTACGGGTGTATCTGCAAGCAAATCACTACGTTAAAGTGTTATAATCGCTATTAGTGTAACGCAACGTTTCGCGTGCATATACACCCGAACTGGCTCACAGAATATAGGCATGCTGCATATCATTTTTAATCAGCAGAAGCTGCTTGTGCTATCAATTCGATTCGCTGTATGATTCAGATACATTTGAAGGTAAAAAGTCGCATAAAAGACACTTGCACTACGGAGTCATCATGTCTTAGTGAAAGCTGTGCATGCATGTGACCCATGAGACAAATATATATATATATATATATATATATATATATATATAGATCCAAGCCTGCCGGCACTCAGCAACACTGTACTGTAATGTCCACAGCTGATCCCGGTGCCATATCACATGTACACATGTATTCGTCCAAACAGAAGATCGGCACTCACAGGATACCATCCAACGAAGTTTATTGTAACCACATAACAAGGTCGGACCGACCTTTTTTTAACAGTACAGGACTCACACACATACTGTACTGTTATTAGTTATTATTTCATACTTTATTACACATTCTTCTACATCCCTGACTCCATGTACCCAATCACAGCTTCTGCCAGTCAATCATTGGGCGGTGATACAGAAAATGCATTGGAACTCTGACGCATGTACTGTGCAGTTTAGGAAAAGTGACACCTGGTGGACAAAAAGTTGTATTACACAATATGACTTTTTTCCAGTGCTACGCTACGTTCTGTTAAGAGACATTCTGTGTGAAGCAACTCAAGGCTTCTGTGTGGCGCGAGATGCATGGCGCGCTACATGGCTGTATGGAGCAGCAAACTAGCTAGGCACATCTGTACAAAGAACATTTTTAGATTTGTTTTTATGAAGCTCCACATTTTATTTGTAGATTATCTGAATTTGTTACAGTTGCAAATCTAATAATAAGATTTTTTTTTATTTGCAGCAAGTGGGTTTTACATATGATATGGATATCTTCTATTCTTGTAGGTTGCATACATTTGTACAATACATACTGTATGAGTATCTGAGTAGTGTGGTTGTTATTTGTTTATGACATTTTAAATACATTCTACATTATTAAATACATATTTTTATTCTTATTTTTAAATATAGCGTGTTCTGATATCTTTATTATCTGCCATATCAGATGTGGTGTTTTGCTTTTTAAAGAGCATGTTCTGAGCTTTGATTGTACCAAGTTTTGTTTCATATGCTGGGGAGAGAATGATGCCAACTGTGCAAATCTGTAATTAACTCTGTTAAACTGACTGGACAGGTAAAACGGTGGCTAGGGAGGTGCCTTGTTACATACATACTGATAGAAAAATGATCAGAATGTGCTATTACTGCCATAGACTTTCGCACTTTCCCCTCCCCCAAAATAATCTACAGCCTTTAAAATTGCTGAAAAATACTTTTTTTCTATGATTTTTTTCACTGTTATTAAAAATAATTAAAAAATGAACCACAGTGGTGCTTTACACTTTAAATATCCATAAGTCCAAAAACAAATAGTCCTTACTTTTTAAACAGATAGGAGGGATATGTGTATATATGAGCTTCCTCACTTTTCCTTAAGAGTTCTGTACACCTTTCTATTCACTCCTTGGAAACTTTGTTTGTGGTTTCCTCAAAACAGAATAAAATGACAGCACATAGTATAGTATTGTCTAATAACAAAAAGGAGTGAACCAATGTATCTCACTCACATGTGAACAAACAAATTCAAGCACATCATAACCAAGGGGGAGAGATGTTGAATTTTCACTTCCCAGAATTATTTCTTTTTATGGATAGAAGTGTCCACTCCTATTTCTTAGCCCATAACGTCATATGGGGATGGACTGTACTTTCCCTCATGAAAAATAAACCAGGAAAATACATAGTGCAATATTGTCAAGTAAATAATCAAAAAGATTTTATTAGAATATCTCACTCACACGTAAAACAGAAATATAAAAGCATATCACACCCCACTGGTGTATCACCGTGGTCCCATACAGCATGATTACCCTCCTTGACATGGTGCAGGCAATAGGAAGTCCAGAGCTTAAGAAGTCAGTGACACCAATTTGGGACTGATTAAAAAGTAAGGACAATTTGTTTTTGGACTTCTGGATATTTAAAGTGGAAAGCGCCACTGTAGTTAATTTTGTAATTATTTGTATGTGTATTGGGAGGGGTTGTGAAGACTCCTCATTTGTTTCCACGGGCTGCTATCCACTGATTGCGCACATCTCTAAATTATTACGTTGTTACTGTTATTAAAAATGCAAAACATCAGTCATGTAACACCCTTTATGGCCACTAATAACCTTCTACATTATACAGTTATCCAATGTTATTTGCCATTTTTTGGGGTTACAGAGTGATTTTCCCACTTTTGCCCACATTTAACAACGGTATTACCAGCCAGAAATACTGTGCCACTGCCAGGGTAAGCATTCTATAATCTAATAGAATGACTAGTGATGTGCACATATGTGTGGTAAGCACAATTACAGTGCAGTATGTGTATTAAGTCAACCAATCGGTTACCATGGCTAATTGAATTTGGGCCATAAAGTGAATTGTTGCCTGGCCAGGAGGGATTGGCTGCTTTATTTCCATTATTTACATATGGGGGGGGGCATCTGAACTCCACTCACACTATGACAATATTGTATAAACAAGTGTCCCCTGTTTTGTAAAGTGTGAGAGTGTTAACCATGTAAATCATTGAAGGCTTTACACTAAAACAAGGGCCCTGATTCAGACCCACTCGCGAGTGGCTGTCCGCTCGCAAGTGGGTCGATGTTCTGCACTGAGCATGCGCACGACGGAGGGAGCTCCGTCGTGCGCATGCGCCAGACGCGACGAGCGAAGGAAAGTCCTTCGCTCGTTGTGTCTGATCAAAGGGGGCGTGCTGTCGATGTTGATTGACAGCACGCCCCCTTTGGTGGGCGTGCCGGGGGCGTGCCTCCCTGACGGGGGCGTTCCCACGGGAACGCCTACCGTCAGAAACCGGCCCACTGACATCACTCCGGGCCTTGCGGTTGAAAACCTCAACCGCAGGCTCCGGCTCGCAGTTTCGTTGGTCACGATGGTCACGACCATCGCGGCCATCAAACTGCACGCTCGTATAGGCTGTGGGTGGTGACCCACAGCTATAGGAGCGTCCAGGAGGACGCTCCATTTTTATGGAGGGCGGCCCTCATTCAGAGCGTGCGCTCTGCTCAGAGCGTACGGCTCTGAATGAGGGCCAAAGTTTGTAATTACTCAATGTTACTCAATGTTTTGGATTGTCAGCATTACCACTGAATCCCATGTCTTGCCTGCCTGCTGGCCTACATAGAGAAGCTATGCTCATACTGTACTTCCAGTCAAGAACCAAGGAATCTAGATCACCTTGTTGTTATACTGAAGTATACAAGAGAGAATTAAATCTCACTCACACACAGAGAGAGTTGTACACTTCTCCAGTGCAGTTAATACCCGGTTCAATGAATGCAGAATGTCTCCAAAGGATGCTCTGTTGTGCTAAATGTTTATATAATGGAAGACTGCTGATTACAATTTAATGTCTTGTTATATTACCATAGAAGCATACCAGTAAATCTTTGCATACAAATTAAATTTTCAGTAACAGTTTTATGAGAACCAAATAGCCACAGAACACAGTATGACTATCTTTTTTATTTTTAATATTTTTGGATATTAACTAATATGATTTTACAATAAAATATAATGGGTAAGCATTGCCTGATTTGTGTACCAGTTTTACTTCTTAGTACCAAACAAGTCATAAAACGTTTAAAATACTGTCTCTGTAAATGCAAAATTTATGAATTCACACATCTCTGGTTGATTTATGTGAAATAATAATGCACTATTTAATGCTTAAACATGGCTAGGAGCAATGCTAGGCTATCAAGATGTACAATGGAACAATAGATTTATAAGATGGATAACCTTCCTGTCTAGAAAAGCTTGTTTAAAGGTGTTGTACAGATATATTAAACTATATGTAATTTTATACTAACTTAATGCTTAAGGCCTTTTCTGCAAACATTGAAGAATTGCTATTTTTGCTTTTGCAATCCAGAACTTATAAAACAATTAATAAGAGAAACAAAACAATAAAAAGTAATAATTACAATAAATATAACGTCGACTTATTTCTCCTCAATGATTGCAGCTTAGGAAGATTCTGTGTAAACAAGGATGTGTTTCTCATGCAGTACAATCTGAATATATTTGTGAAGCATAAAAATGTTTCAAAACTTTATATCATACCAGTAATCACAGACCATGTATGCTTCTATTACCATCTAAAAATACCTTGCTAATACACCTCTTAAGTAGTTGGTTTTTAATTTTTATTTATCAAAACTTTCGCTTTACAGCCTCCATCATTTAATGCATATTTGTGTAATAATGTTACGTGCCAGACTTGGCCAGAGTAAATGAGATACTGCTACATTCAAATTACATTGAAATTGTTGTAATATTTGTGTACAGGTAGTGGTACTATGGCAATGTAAATGTACACACCAACAAGGATGGGTACGGACGCCGACATCCAGACAGGGTTAGAATACCGACATGTGTCGGTCAGTATTCTAACCATCCCTCTCTCCCTACCCTAACCCTCCCTCCCTCCCCGATGCCTGACCCTAACTTCCCCTCATAGTGCCTAAACCTAACCTCCCCACACCCTAAACCTAACCCTCCCCCTAGTGCCTAACTCTAACCCTAACCCTCCTCCCAACCCTACTGGCGCCGGGATTCTGACAAGTGTCGAGATTCCGGTGCCAGCATTCTGAGCGCCGGAATCCCAGCGGATACTTAACCGGTGGGTTGGTTTATTTAGTATCAATGTGATTGTACAGTCGGAGCTTGAGCAGAGTATACAGGTCACCAGCTAGTAACTGTATCTGGGTAGCGGTGTAGGATGCAAGCTCTCCAGATGTCCATCTTCCACTGTGGCACAGTGACAAGATGGCTCCGAGCGTGTGCAGTAATAGGGTCAGCGGCCATCTTGGGTAAGGATTTGAAGCCTCCCTGTAGGAACCAATGTATGTAGTAGGCACAGTACTTCTGTACAACTCCAACACCCCTCTCCCTCGCTCAAGCTTCTCCATTTTACAGGAACATTCACTTAAAGCTTTCATGTAGCAACCTGAAGGTTAGACAATTAAAAAAGCATCAACATTTGAAATAACTTCAGTCCACTTTTCCTACAGTTGTTGATGTCTTCCACACTTTTTACATTTTAATTTTGCAAAGTCTCTGTGTCTATCTTGGACTTATGCTGGCCATACACGGTGCGATTTGTAATCGGATCCGATGTCGCATACTATTTCCCTTGAAAATTCTTCCCTTCAGATTCTGGCCCTGATTCAGAGCCGGACGCTCTGACAGAGCGCTCACTCTGAATCAGGGCCGTCCTTCTTCATTTTTAGAGCGGCCTCCTGGCCGCTCGTATAGCTGTGGGTGGCCACCCACAGCTATAGCGAGCGGCCAGGGAGATGGTCGCGATGGTCAAGACCATTATCAGATCTCAAGATTTTGAATCTGTGACTTGATCTTCTACAAGTCTCTTGTAGTCTGCAATTTTCTTTACTACTTCAGACTTCTCTTTGATGAAGTATGTGTGTCATTATTGTGAAGTAATCAATGAACATTATTAAGTATCTGTATCCACTAACTGACTTGACTTCCATTGGACCCCACACATCTGTATGTACTAACTCAAGTGGTGCTCTAGTTCTGTTCCTGACTTTGGAAATGGTTGATGGTTTTATTTTCCTGTTATACAGCTTTCACATACAGGCTTCTCTATATCAATCACTGACATTTCTGTGACTTTAGTTTTAGTCCCAATTTTCAAGCAGGCTTTATTTGTTTCAACTTTTGTGGCTCTAAGCCTTTCATTCCCAATTTCTTTGACTGTGATAAGATCACATGCAGCTAACATGGTGAACCACTCCTCATTGCAGCTAAAATGCCTGGTTGCACCTGATTCGATATACCAACAATTTTTTTTTGTGGCTATCTGTAAAACTCAGGGCTGACTTATCTTTGCCATTGCATTCCTTATTCTGCATAGCATTCACATTTTTCTGCTTACACTCAAATGCTTGTGACCTATCATGTGACAAATGTAGCTCCTGAACTTGAATTTTGGAGGTGCGGCTTGAAGCCAGATGCAGAGGTAAATAACTGATGCAGCTCTGAGAGCCAATGGTGCAGCTTGGAGCCAGATGCAGGAGTGAGTAATATTCGATGTGGCTTTGAGAGCCGATGGTGCGGCTTGGAGCCAAATGCAGAAGTGAGTAGTAATAGATGTGGCTTTGAGAACTAGTACCCAAGTTTGAGTACCAGTTTGTGTACTGATCAGTGTACTGCATCCACAAGAGTTGGTACACAATTTGGTGTACAGGTTAGTGTACAAGTTAATGTACTGCGTCCTTAAGAGTTGGCACACAAGTTGGTGTACAGGTTAAAGTACAAATTAGTGTACCGCGTCTTTAAGAGTTGGTACACAGGTTAGTGTACAAGTTTGTGTACAAATTAGTGTACTGTGTTCATGAAAGTTGATACACAAGTTTTGTGTACTAGCCGAGAGGATCTACAGGAACGCTATAGTCGGCAAGGTGGCAAAAGGTCAGCGTGTTCAAATAGGAAGACAAACCAATCATGCTGTGCTATGGACAACACGTGACTCCCTGAGGCATACAGATCGCCTAGCAACTGAGGGAACTGGAACAGAGGTGTCATGAGAAGGTAAAATGCCAGCAAGAGACAAGTTGTGGCCGCGAATTGTAACAAGGCTTTAAGTTTTATATTATTGCTGTAGCCATCTCTTCATCTGCTTACACTCCTACAGACGATAGTTGCTGAGAAACAAATATTTTGTCAATGTAGTCACTTAAACCGCTGCATTCACATAACTTTGTGTTATATAATACACAGATTAATTCTTCTCATGAGACTCCCATCTTGATATGCTGATATGCTGCCTGCAGTACTGTCCACATATCTTTTGCTTCCCCATGTATGAAAGAGTACTTGTGTTGCTCATCACTTAAACCAATCACACTTCTGTCTCTCTCTACATTATCTGTGTTTGGACTGTCACCAGTGTCTACTTTCACTTTCATCAACATTACACACTTTAATTGTATTTTCATAACAAACTTCCATGTGGTGTAATTTTCTGTAACTTTCAGCTTGATAAACCACAGTATTAGTGTAGCGCCTGTGTGCATGCTTTTCAAAGACATTATTATGCAGCTTCTGTGCTTTAATTAGCTTCTCTGCTATATAGATAACATCATCTTCATATGGAGGTGTGTGAAGAGAATCTAAAGACGTTCTCGGAGTCTCTCAGTGCAAATGGTAAGAATATTAAACTAACTTTTAATTTAAGCACTCAGTCAATCGACTTGCTCTTTAGGTATATATCAAAGACAACCTTACCCACACTAACAGCTAAACAGATTCCAGCACTTACATACACAATAAAAGTGAATACCACAGAAGATGGCTAGAAGGGATTCTGAAAAGTAAACTTTTACAATTGTGAAAGAACTATAGGGAAGATAAAGAATTTTATCAACAACTCAATCACATGAACAAACAATTTCAGAAAAGTGGTTATAATATAAACCAGTATTACTCACACGGGTGGGGAGGCACACAGAGGTGGTGAGTTACACAGAGGTGGTGAGGCGCACAGAGGAGGTAAGGGACACAGGGGTGGTCGGGTACACACATGAGGACAGTGAGGGAGGACATGGCACACATGGGGACAGTGAGTGAGAACAGTACACAAATGGGAACAGGGTGAGAGGACATATGGGGACAGGAAGGGAGGACAGTATATACAGGCGGAGAGGGAGGACAGTACACACTTGGGGACAGTGAGTGAGGACAGTGCACACATGAGGATAGTGAGGGAGGACAGTATACACATGAGGACAGTGAGGGAGAACAGTACACACATGGGAACAGGGTGGAGGACAACGCACATATGTGGACAGGGAGGGAGGACAGTATACACATGAGGACAGTGAGGGAGGACAGTATACACATGAGGACAGTGAGTGAGGACAGTATACACATGGGGACAGTGAGGCAGAACAGTACACACATGGGAACAGGGTGGGAGGACAACGCACATATGTGGACAGGGAGGGAGGACAGTATACACATGAGGACAGTGAGGGAGGACAGTATACACATGAGGACAGTGAGTGAGGACAGTATACACATGGGGACAGTGAGACAGAACAGTACACACATGGGAACAGGGTGGGAGGACAACGCACATATGTGGACAGGGAGGGAGGACAGTATACACATGAGGACAGTGAGGGAGGACAGTATACACATGAGGACAGTGAGTGAGGACAGTATACACATGGGGACAGTGAGGGAGAACAGTACACACATGGGGACAGTGAAGGAGGACAGTACACATACAGTATAGGGACAGTAAAGGAGCACAGCACAGGAAGACAGTGCACACAGGTGGACAGGGACGAAGAACAGCACAAACATGGAAACAGGGAGGGACGACAGCACACACAGGGAGATAGGGAGGGAGGACAGTGCACACAGGGGGACAGGGAGAGAGGACAGTATATACAGGGGGACAGGGAGAGAGGACACTATATACAGGGGGACAGGGAGGAAGGATAGCGCACACAGGGGGACAGGCCGGGAGGACAATACACACATGGGGACAGTGAAGGAGGACAGTACACATACAGTATAGGGACAGTAAAGGAGCACAGCACAGGAAGACAGTGCACACAGGTGGACAGGGACGAAGAACAGCACACACATGGAAACAGGGAGGGACGACAGCACACACAGGGAGATAGGGAGGGAGGACAGTGCACACAGGGGGACAGGGAGAGAGGACAGTATATACAGGGGGACAGGGAGAGAGGACACTATATACAGGGGGACAGGGAGGGAGGAAAGCGCACACAGGGGGACAGGCCGGGAGGACAATACACATATGGGGACAGTGAGGGAGGACAGTACACACATGGGGTCAGTGAGGGAGGACAGTATATACACAGGGTGACAGGGAAGGAGGACAGCATACACATGGGGACAGTGAGCGAGGACAGTGCAGACATGCGGACAAGGAGGGAGGACAGCATGTGTACAGTAAGCAATAGTCACAAGTCATACAAGTCACCTTCCTCCTTCTGCTATGGCTGCTCCCAGTCACTCTCCCGTGGCCAGATGGGCCAGCTTCAGGGGCATGGAGAGCAGCTGCACATAGGTTTCCCACCTCCTGCTTCTCTGCAAAGGACGCAATGCTGATCTACACAGCCAGACCCACCCCAACATCTTCCTGCAGCCTCCAGAGTTCAACCACTAATCACACTGCCAGTACAGCCTCTACCAAGGCAGCAGCCTCCCAGCCGGACTGCACATTCACAGAAAACACATACTGCCTGTACTTTTATCACAGCGTCCAGAAAACTTGTAAAGAAAAAAAACGTTTAGTACTTGAAATGCCTGTATGTCATACCGTTGCATGCCGGCACACTTCAAGCACTGTTTGCAACACTAAAGCTGCTCACACACATAGCGATATTTTACCCGATCTGGCCAATTCTGACGCATTGGAACGACAGATCGTGTAAAATATGGCAAAATTGTGAGTCCCCACTCACGATCACGATGCGATGCGCATCCCCGCAGGTCGCACATCGCATCTTCAGATCTGCCGTGCAGTAGGGCAGATCTGGCAATCTCAAGTCCGGATGCACAGGAGTAGTTAGGAGGCACGATAGATCCTGTGTCACATTGGCAGCATTTTCAGAGCAAATTGTGTGCAGGACTACCGGGGAGGGGGGAAATCGTGTACATCGGCTGATCGGGAACACATCGCTATGTGTGTGGGCACCTTAACAATGTAATCAATCTGATTGAATGTTAGTGCAGTTTAAAATATGTCGGGAGAACCATAAGACCTTTAAAGACTCGATTAAGTGACTATTTGAGGAATATCAAAAAAGGAACAGACCCCCCCCCCCATTCCATCCCAGACTATTTAATAAAAAGTCCACGATTGTTACACCAATGGACTTAAATATTTTTTAGGTTTGGAGAATATCAGAGGCAGCTGGCGACAAAAAAATGTAGAAACCATGCCAGACAAAGCCGAGATGAAATGGACGTTTAACTTGAAAACTCTCATCCTTAATGAACTAAATGCTGACTTTCAACTTAAGTGGTTCCTTATGTTTATCAAAACATATTACTTTTCCCTAGATGTGTCTTTTACCATTTTTATTAATTTGCCTTCTTAACCATGTTTTATGTTTTCCCTTAGTGTCCATAACTCGATTTTATATCTTTAAATATTCCTTAAGTGATCTTAACCGACTTTTATATGTTTATTTTTTATATGGTATTTATAAGATATCTATATGATTTATAAGATCAATAATGCACTTTCTCTTTTTCCCTCTATGAAAAACTGCACAAGAATTATATTTATACCAACCAACATGAAGTATAAACTGATGTAAAACTTCTATATGGAATTTTATTTTCCTTAAATTAAGAATGCCTCATTGCTGGAACTGTATACCTCAAACAAAATGGCTAACCAGTTGAGGGAATTGCGGCACATTACTTCCAACAGAACCGGAAGTACCGCTGATCAACATAAACATCCGGGACCTGCATCTCTACATTCCCCTGCAGTCTTCAGGGTCCCGCGGCCCTACACTTCTGGCAGTCACCGGAGGTTCGGGTCCCGCAAGTAAAACCGTATCAACAGCCCAATTATTGGGGTCATATATTCCAGACACACATCCAAACCAGAAGTTGGGCGATTTCCATTCAATTTAAATTTTAACCTTTATATAAAGGTTTCTCCAGTTCACTTTCTCCAGTGGAGAACACTCACTTATAAACTAAAGTAGGGATGAGCGGGTTCGGTTCCCTGAGAACCGAACCCACCCGAACTTCAGGGATCCAGGGCGATCCGAGCCCAAGCTCGGATCTCCCTGTCTGCCCCGGATCCCTCTCCCGAGGCAAAACCTCGAGATCTGCTGTCAGATCTCGAGGTTTTGCCTCGAGCGGCCATTTTAAAAAAAATGCCTTTGCCTTTAATGGGCAAAGTGCTGATTGGCTGACAGAGCCGTCTGTCACGGCTCTCAGCCAATCAGCATTATGGTGCTCATTTGCATGTAGCACGGACTCGTGAGATCCGTGCTACATGCATCTGTGTGATTGACAGTGACACAGAGCACAGATGGGTCAGTAAGACCCGTCTGTGCTGCTGTGTATTTCAATGACACAGATGCACGCACGGACCAGGAGATCCGTGCTACTTGCATCTGTGTCATTGACACAGAGCACTGACTGGTCCGTGAGACCCGTCTGTGCTGCTGTGGTAAAAAAAAAAAAAAACCTGTGTAAAAAAAGAAAAAAATGGCGTGCCCCCCCCCAAAAAAGAGCAACCAGCCCTGGGCATTAGTGACCCAGTGCTGGGTGTGCTTAAATACAGGGGACAAACGACGTAGGGGTCCCCTGTACTTAAGCACAACCAGCACCAGGCTAGTCAGAACCAGCGCTGGTTGCCAAAATACGGGGGACAAACGACGTAGGGGTCCCCCGTATTCTGCGCAACCAGCTCTGGGCTCTGATCCGGTCCTGGTTCTGGAAATACAGGGGGAAAAAATTAGTAGGGTTCCCCTGTATGTTCCAGAACCAGCACTGGACTTTTTCTAGCAGGGGGCTGATGCCACAGCCAGGGGAGCCCTTTCACCGGGCCCCCCAGCCGCAGCATCAGCCCTGACCGCTAGTCAGCCCAGGCCGGGGATCCCTGGAGAGCTGGGGACCCCCCAATAAAGGGGTCACCCTCTCCAGGGCACCCCAGGCCCAGGCTGATAGCCCGGGGCTATCCCCGCCACCCCTGGTGGCGGTGGGTGGCAGGTTGATTGTGTGGTGTGGTGTAAATAAAGAATATCAAACATTGTCTTTACAAGTAGAACTGCAAGTCCCAGCAAGCCTGCCCCGCATGCTGGGCAGGGCATTAAGGGCCCACTAGTACCTGTAGTTCACCTGTAAAAAAATGTTTAAAAAAAACACAGGACACACACACCGTGACAGTATAAGTTTATTAAACATACATACACACACACACACACACGTACACATACTCACCTATGTAACCTGTAGCATCGGTCCACTTGTCCGGTAAAGTATCCATAGGGGACCTGTGAAAAAAAACATACTCACCATCTCCTATGCGAGGTTCTGTCCTCTTCGTTCCAAAGTAGGCATCCCCGGACTTGGCAAAAAAAAAAAACGAAAACGCGATCCACGAACTTAGTACCGTTCTATAGAACGGTACTTCCCGAATGAGAGCTTAGCGGCGGGGTATCACCATGGAAAGTCCGCTGCTAAGCGTTCATTGGCTGAGAGAAGCCATCTCCCGTCTCTCAGCCAGTGAACGGCTCCCTCCATTGTAGTCAATGGTGGGAGCCGCAAGGTTATTAAAGTTTACCCTGCGGTTCCCACCATTGACTACAATGGAGGGAGCCGTTCATTGGCTGAGAGACGGGAGATGGCCTCTCTCAGCCAAAGAACGCTTAGCAGCGGGGTTTCCATGGTGATACCCCGCCGCTAAGCTCTCATTCGGGAAGTACCGTTCTATAGAACGGTACTAAGTTCGTGGATCACGTTTCCTTTTTTTTTTTTTGCCAAGTCCGGGGATGCCTACTTTGGAACGAAGAGGACAGAACCTCGCATAGGAGATGGTGAGTATGTTTTTTTTCACAGGTCCCCTATGGATACTTTACCGGACAAGTGGACCGATGCTACAGGTTACATAGGTGAGTATGTGTACATGTGTGTGTGTGTGTGTGTGTGTATGTTTAATAAACTTATACTGTCACGGTGTGTGTGTCCTGTGTTTTTTTAAACATTTTTTTTACAGGTGAACTACAGGTACTAGTGGGCCCTTAATGCCCTGCATGCTGGTACTTGTGGTTCTCCAAGTACCAGCATGCGGGGCAGGCTAGCTGGGACTTGCAGTTCTACTTGTAAAGACAATGTTTGATATTCTTTATTTACACCACACCACACAATCAACCCGCCACCCACCGCCACCAGGGGTGGCGGGGATAGCCCCGGGCTATCAGCCTGGGCCTGGGGTGCCCTGGAATGGGTGACCCCTTTATTGGGGGGGTCCCCAGCTCTCCAGGGATCCCCGGCCTGGGCTGACTAGCGGTCAGGGCTGATGCTGCGGCTGGGGGGCCCGGTGAAAGGGCTCCCCTGGCTGTGGCATCAGCCCCCTGCTAGAAAAAGTCCAGTGCTGGTTCTGGAACATACAGGGGAACCCTACAAATTTTTTTCCCCTGTATTTCCAGAACCAGGACCGGATCAGAGCCCAGAGCTGGTTGCGCAGAATACGGGGGACCCCTACGTCGTTTGTCCCCCGTATTTTGGCAACCAGCGCTGGTTCTGACTAGCCCGGTGCTGGTTGTGCTTAAGTACAGGGGACCCCTACGTCGTTTGTCCCCTGTATTTAAGCACACCCAGCACTGGGTTACTAATGCCCGGGGCTGGTTGCTCTTTTTTGGGGGGGTGCACGCCATTTTTTTCTTTTTTTACACAGGTTTTTTTTTTTACCACAGCAGCACAGACGGGTCTCACGGACCCGTCAGTGCTCTGTATCAATGACACAGATGTATGTAGCACGGATCTCCCGGGTTCGTGCTACATGCAAATGGACACCATAACGCTGATTGGCTTCCTGTCTGCCACTGCAGTGCCACTCCTAGATGGGCCACATGTTTGTGCCGCCCACTTGTGTCGGTTAGCATAGTCATCCAGCTACCTCGGTGCAACCTTTTGGCCTAAAAACAATATTGTGAGGTGTGAGGTGTTCAGAATAGAGTGGAAATGAGTGGAAATTAATGTTATTGGGGTTATTAATAGCGTAAGAACAAAAAAAGGCCCATTTTATGTGATTTTAGCGTTTTTTTTTATTTTTTAAGAAAAAATCCAGATCCAAAACACAAATCCAGAACCCAAAACACGGAAGGGTGGTTTTGGCAAAACCAATCCAGATCCAAAACACGAAGAAAGATCCAGATCCAAAACCAAAACACAAAACACGAAAATTGGCCGGTGCACACCCCTATTATAAAGTAGTCTCTAATCTTTTGAATAACTTTAATATATGTTTTTTAAGCACAAACGGGACCACTTCCTATCCAGAAGAACCAAACTCTAAGTGAACTGCCTGTTGGGTATGTAAGCGTCACATTGCCACATATAACACATGCTTTGGGCAGTATTCAATTTTCTCCAGTGTTTGGCTGGCTAAAAAAAGTGCAGAATTGGGGTTTAGGGGTGCAGGCTTAAAAAAAAATAGCCTGCGCCCCTGGGAATGGCCCCTAAAATTAATGTATGTCAAAAAAAGTTTAAAAAAAAGAAAAAAATCGGGACACCCCAAAAAATTTACTTTTATTTTGGGGGTAAAAAATAAATAAATTAGGAAAACACTTTTAAAATAGCAATATTAAATCCAGAGGGGTTCCAAAGTATGCGGCAGGTGTTTTCTTCATTGCGGGGAGTAGCGGAAGGTGCATTTTTGAAGAAATTTTAAAAATCATTTTAGGGACTTAAAAATATGCTTGCACCCATTTTCATGTGTCACAAATTTGATGGGCATAGTTATTTCCCCCCCCAAAAAAAGCTAAGTGCTATGCTTCACCACCTTCTTCAAGGCGCATTTATGCACCTGCCACGGCTATTTAAAAACCTGACTTCCCTTAAGCAGGCAAAAACGGGGGTACCCATAGTGATCCCCAGGGCTGCCAAGAGAATTGTTGTACCAGGGCCCAAGAACTTTCTGGGGCCCCCCCTTGAGGGGGTGTGGTCACAACAACTGAGGAGGATTACTGTGATGGGATGGGATTCATGAGCCAGTAACACCATGGTGTGCATGTCACACACAACCTCTAGGGGAACAAGCTGTACCCTGTGTGTTTGTGTTCGGGATGCTGCAGCCAGCGGGGTACAAGACACAGTGACAGCAAACAGTGTCACACTGATAGAACTGGGCAACTGCCATTGTTGCTACATGTGACATGCATGTTCTATGTACTGTTTATACTGTTTATACACTGCTGTGGTTGTGTTCTTAGTCACATACAGCACCCTCCCTAGCCTGTCCCCTCCATAGGCAAAGGCAGTTCTATTTGCCCTGAAATCCCCTCCACTGCCTGGCCTATACTATAGGCCCCCTACCTATACTGTTAATTATTAATACTATATTACAAACACTATTGAGGATGTACTGCTGTTCCCCAAGAATACGATACTTGCTCCAGTGCTCCACAGAGCAGGGGACCTAACTTGTGGAATGGTGCCCACATCTGGGAAGACAGGCTTACCCTACTGCCAAATCTAACGGCTTACTGTGGTGCTGATCTTGTATATGTATAAAGCATAACATACACAGACTTATAGCTTATGTGCTACTTATGCCCTATTCATTGTCAGGCCACACTCACTCTGAAATCAAGCATTTGGAAACCACGTCTAGAAATCCTGTGTTTGCAACCTCAGCACCACTGAGCTGGTACCTGCTGATGCTCTGAGATATTTACCTGGCTGTGGGCTTCCACGGGCCAGTCTCTGCAGCCAGCCACTTCTCTCCCCAGGGTACTAACTCTTTGTTTCCCCTATTTCCTAGCTCAAACAGCAGGAAGGGCGACAGCCATACACAGTGGACGACAGTTCCGGGAGATAGGGCAGGATCCTATTGGCCACAGCAGGATACTATTGACTGCAGTGCATCGCAGCCGCCATTGGCAGCAGGGTGTGTCCCCGGCAGGGCCGTAGCTAGGGTAGTGCGGCCGGTGCCATCGCACAGGGCACTACAGGTCAGGGGGCGCTGTTTGGGCCTATCAAATTTCTGTTTATTATCATTCTTGCTTGTAGCTTCCTCTCATTTCATCCTCAGCATCTCCTGGACTCTCCTATCTCTTCCCTGGCCCTTCCCCATGAAGCCATGGCCCTTTTTTGGGTGCATTATGTCCCTTTGAAAAATGAGGGGAGCGCCAATGCTTTTTCTGGCACAGGGCACCAAAAAGTCTAGTTACGGCTCTGGTCCCCGGGTACCCCATAATTTAGTGAGAGAGTATATAAGGGACCACGCTACGGATGCCATTTCCACTCTGGCTGTGGAGATTGAACAGGGAGGGTGGGTAGTGTAGGCTGGGAGAGGTGCTGGTTCTATCTGCTGTGTCCTGGGCTGGTGCTGATCCATTCTGGTCCCGGTGCTGTCACTGTCACTGTGCTGTCTCCTGATCCATTCCGGTCTCTGGTCACGGTGCTGTCACTATCACTGTGCTGTCTGCTGATCCATTCCGGTCTCTGGTCAAGGTGCTGTCACTATCACTGTGCTGTCTGCTGATCCATTCTGGTCACGGTGCTGTCACTGTCACTCACTGTGCTGTCTGCTGATCCATCTGGGCTGTCTGCTGTGTCCTGGGCTTGTGTTGTGTCCATCTCTGGGCCCAAGTTCTGGACTCCAAAAAAAAAAAGTAAAAAAAAAAAAATTCAAAGTGTATTTTATATTTTTCTGTGTGTGCTCGTCGGTGTTAGGCTTAACTGCAGTAGCGCACAAGAGCCAGCCAGCAATGCAAGTTGCAACCTTGTGCTGTCCGACTACAGTCATGCTCCAAATAAAACCCAATAAAAGTGTCTTATATATTTTTCTTCTGTGTGTGCGTGTGTGTTAGGCTTAACCGCAGTAGCGCACAATATCCAGCCAGCAACGCAAGTTGCAACAACCTTGTGCTGCCCGACTACTGTCGTGCTCCAAAAAAACCCCAACAAAAGTGTCTTATATTTTTTTCTTCTGTGTGTGCTCATGGGTGTTAGGCTTAACTGCAGTAGCGCACAAGAGCCAGCCAGCAGAAAACGTTGCAACAACCTTGTGCTGCCCGACTACTGTCGTGCTCCAAAAAAAACCAATAAAAGTGTCATATTTTTGTCTTCTGTGTGTGCTCATGGGTGTTAGGCTTAACTGCAGTAGCGCACAAGAGCCAGCCAGCAACGCACGTTGCAACCTTGTGCTGCCCGACTCCAGTCGTGATCAATCGGTGCTCTGGGCCCAAGTTCTTCTGGAGCTGACTAAAAATAAAAATCATCATTTGTCTTTTTTTCTAATATTTTTGTGTGTGCGCACGACAGAACGTGTGTGAATTTTTTAACCGCACCTTGGCTACACTATTGGCGATTGTGACACTGCTTCAAGACTGCAGAAAATATGGGGGGCTGTCACATGACAGGAGAGCAAGGCCAAGAACCACATGTTGTAGCTGCCACCAGCAGTGCAAGGCCGTCAACTTCCTTGCTATGAAGGCCCATGCCCCAGGGCTTAAGTCACACCATCGATATGATAAAGCAAGTTTTACTGAAGTTTAGAAAAAAAAATTGAAAGGATATTTGCCTTTAGATAACCAAAAATTGGCAATATGCCATTCACTACACGAAGTGGAAAGGAAAGAATAAGGCCTTGGCCTTTATTTATGAAGACTGCTGATAGCCCTTCTGCTTGTAGTAGTAGTGGTGGTGGTCCAATTAAAAATTTGAAAGTTGTTAAGACAGCTCCAGGAAAACCAACTGTGTGCAATGAGAAATCGAAATCACAAATCCCAGAGGAGAGTGCAAGTGTGTCCGCGGTTGCCATATGTGAGCCCGACCTAAATACTAGTGTACTGGAGGATCTTCCAAGTTCTAACATTTGTGTGCCCTCTGTAAATGTGGGGAAGGGCAGTCAACATCTTGCACACGTAGTCATTGAGGATGCTTCTGTGGAATTGCACATGGAGGAGGAGGATATTTTGGTAGTTGAAGGCGTTAAAGATGATGAGGATGTTGATGATGAAGATGTTGGTGAAGAGGATGTTGATGCCGAGGATGTCCTTTGTGTAAGTAAGGCAACAGCTGTTGCCCATGGTTTGAAAAAGCCAAAGCCTATTTGGTGTCATGCTGGGACAAAAGACAAAAAAATCTACTTCTCACGTGTGGAATTATTTCCATCCTGATCCGGACAACAGTTGTCAAGCCATATGTGCCCGTTGTCATGCAAAAGTGAGTAGAGGGAGGGACCTAATCCACCTAGGAACCTCCTCCTTGTTACATCACTTGGAGCGCATTCATCAAATATCAAAGTGTATATCGCCAAGTTCCAAAACTCAAACAGTAGCAAGTCCAGTGTCACCTACCTGCTCCCTCTATGTGGGATCCAAGCACCTTCAATCTCCAACACCAACACCTGCATCATCACCTACATCCTCATTCGTGATCGGAAGTAATTTAAAAAATCAATTGACTATTAAACAGTCCTTTGATAGAGGAAGTAAGTATAACAGCTTTCACCCAGTTTCACACCGGATCACTGACGCCATGACAGCTGTGCTAGTATTAGATGGTGAAAGAATAAAAAATGAGGATGATAGTGTGGAGGAAGTGCAAAAGGAGGATGAGGGGGAAATTTGTGTCCTATCTGATGCCAATGTGGATGTTGATGATAAGGATGTGGTTTGCGTAAATCAGCCACCAGTGGCAGCCGTTCTTGCTAATGATAAAAAAAAGCCAGAAAAGCAACGTCTTGGGTGTGTAATTGTTTTAATCTAAATTCTGACAACAGTTGTGAAGGCATCTGTTCCATTTGTAAAGCCAAAGTTAGCAGAGGAAAGGACGTTAACCATCTAGGCACCTCCTCCCTGTTACATCAATTGCAGCAAGTTCATGCAATTTGTTTAACAAAATTAAAATTTGTAAATTAATACCAAGCAGTCCAGTATCAGCTACCAGCAGTTTGGACCATAACATGCAATCTCCACCACCAACACCCTCACCATCAACCTCCTCCTTAATAATTGAAGGTAGTCCTTCCAAAAAATGTTTTCTGGGGCCCAAACAAACCAAGGAGTTCAGCCACGAAAGTGTCAGTCCTAGTGGCTAAAGTGCTTGGTTTGTTAAACTGTGCATGTCCTGTTTAATATCCCACATAAGAGTGGGTGGGAGGGACAATTCCATCTTGCACCTCTTTCCTTTACAGTTGGCACAATTTGGGGCTTTGCTGACTGACATTATTATAGTTTATTAAACTGCCATCCTGTCTGCCACTGCTGTGTGGCAATGTTTCATAGATGTCTCATATTTTTTTAAACTGCCGTGCGTTTGTGCTGCTGCTCTGTTGCTTACTTTAGCCAGTCAGTTCGCTGCAGCCTTTTGGCCTATATTGGTGAAAAATAGTGAAATCAATATTGTGAGCTGTGAGATGGTTAAAAATGCCTAGAAATGCCTGAAAATCTTTGTTATTAAGGTTAATAATACGGTAGGAACAAAAACAGGCCCAAATTATGTTGTTTTAGCTGTTTTTATGATTTTTTAAGAAAAAATCCAGATCCAAAACCAAAAAGAAAACACGAAAAATAAAACACGGAGGAAAAAAATCCAAAACCAGATTCAGATCCAAAACCAGGGGAGATCCAGAACCAAAACCAAAACCAAAACACGGGGGTCGGAGCAAATCTCTAATAATTATGCAAGCTTGCTAGATATTTTAATGTTGTAGAAGTATGTATGTATGTATGTATGCAAGCAATAAATGTTTTTATTTTTTAAATTACACACATCTGACTCCATCAATCTTATGGTGCTTTTCGTTTTATTGGTTCATTTGGTGGTGACACAGACACCTCCTAGTCGGGAGTGCTGCAAACCTACCTCTAGATGATAATTATTTTGAATATTTGTATGGGATTGGAACTTATTGATGTAATTTTTTACCCCGGCTGGTTCAGCCTGGTGCTGGTAAATAGACAATAGGGGGAACCTAATGCTGGTTTTTCCCCTGATTTTCCATGACCAGACCAGGCTAAGAGGTCCAGCGATGGTTATGGAATTAGGAGGGAACCCCACGCTGTTTTTTATTTTAACTATTTAACTGTTTTAATACTACACCTCCATTTACTTGTGCTGGCCTCGGACCTCTACTCTAGTTCTTGATTAATGAAAACCTTCTATAGCACTGTATAGTTTATATTAAACTGCCATCCTGTCTGCCACTGCTGTGTCACTTTTCTAGATGTGCTATATTCTTTTTTAAACTGCCATGTGTTTGTGCAGCTGATATGTCGCTTAGTTCAGCCAATTAGCTCGCTGCAGCCTTCGGCCAATACGGGTGAAAACGATATTGTGAGCTGTGAGGTGATCAAAATTAACTGGAAATGACTGGAAATTAATGTTATTGAGGTTAATAATACAGTAGAAACAAAAATAGGCCAAAATTACTTGATTTTAGCTATTTTTATAATTTTTATTAAAAATAATCCAGATCTATAACCAAAACAAAAACACTTAAGGGTTGTTTTGGCAAAACCAAAACACGACAATGATTTAGATCCAAACCCAAAACACAGGGATCCACGCACATCTCTAGACAAAATACAATATAATGAGATTATAATGAGATTTTTAAATCAAGGACTCACATTTTTTGCAGCATGTTGCATCTACTGGGAGCTCACTGGAGTGTCTGTTGCTCTAGTTGATGGAGGCCTCTGAAAATGATCACAGTTTAAGATGAGTGCTGAAATGTTGCAGTGTGGATACTGGCGGTCTATGAAAAGTATAGAAATAAACAATTTATTTTATAACAAGTAGAAATAAAGGTAATTTGATGGGGCTGATACTAGAGAGTATGAGGGAAATGCTGTGTGAGGAGGCATATTCGTATTTGCACAGCCATTTATCCCCCCTCCCCCACAACACTCCCACACATTCCCTGAGCAGGACTTTATATATTTATCAATCTATCCCCCTCCATAATCAGCCACCTATCCCCCTTCCTCCCACAAAAATCAAACATGTACCTCCCTCAAACACACACACTCAATAAACAGGGCATTTTAGTTAAAATTAGGGGTGTGCACCGGCCACTTTTCGTTAGGGATGTGCAGGCTCGGATAGGTTCGAGTTTGCACGTGGAGTTCGGATTTTTCCCTCCAAAAAAACGGAACTCAGAACGAGGCAAAACGTCATCTTACATGGACGAACATCATCATTCCTGGACAAAAGACCAGGAATGATGATGTTCGTCCATGTAAGATGACGTTTTGCCTCGTTCTGAGTTCCGTTTTTTTGGAGGGAAAAATCCGAACTCCACGTGCAAACTCGAACCTATCCGAGCCTGCACATCCCTACTTTTCGTGTTTTGGTTTTGGATCTGGATCTTTCTGCGTGTTTTGTATCTGGATTGGTTTTGCCAAAACCACCCTTCCGTGTTTTGGGTTCTGGGTTTTGTGTTTTGGATCTGTATTTTTTTGAAAAAAAGCATAAAAACAGCTAAAATCACAGAATGTGTTGGTTTTTCTGCTCCTATGCTATTATTAACCTCAATAACCTTAATTTCCACTCATTTCCAGTCTATTCTGAACACCTCAAAATAGTGTTTTTATGTCCAAAAGGTTGCACCGAGGTAGCTGGATGACTATGCTAAGCGACACGAGTGGGCGGCACAAACACGTGGCCCATCTAGGAGTGACACTGCAGTGGCAGACAGGATGGCAGTTTGAAAAACTAGGCCCCAAACAGTACATAATGCAAAGAAAAAAAAGAGGTGCAAGATGGAATTGTCCTCCTACCCACCCTTATGTTGTATAAACAGGACATGCACACTTTAACAAACCAATCATTTCAGCGCCAGGGTCTGCCACATGACTGTGGCTGAAATGATTGGCTGGCATTTCAGACTGTGGCTGAAATGATTGGCTGGCAATTAATCTGTCCCTGCACAAACTGGCTCAACGGAGGCAAGATGTCGTCCTCATCCTCCTCATTCACCAATTCCTCACCCTCTTCAGTGTTGTGTACATCCTCATCATCACAGAGTATTAATTTGTGTCCACTGGAATCCACCACCACAGATCCCTCTGTACGTTCTGGAGGCTGGTCTCCCTGGAAGAGTTGATAATTAATTTTTATGAACATCATCTCCTCCACATTTTGTGGAAGCAACCTCCTACGCCTTTCACTGACAAGGTTCCCGGCTGCACTAAACACTCTTTCGGAGTACACACTGGAGGGGGGGCAACTCAGGTAAAATAGAGCCAGTTTGTACAGGGGCATCCAAATTGCCTCTTTTTCCTGACAGTACAGGTACGGACTGTCTGACATGCCTACTTGGATGCTGTCACCGATGTAATCCTTTAACAGACAGACGCACGCTTGTCGCTGCTGCTTTGAGGATGCAGGTGCGGCTACAGCCCACACAATTCACAAAGACAGAAAAAAAAAGGAATTTTTTATTTTTTGTGGAGCGCACTTTGAGGGTTACACCACCCTTTAACAGACAGACGCATGCTTGTCGCTGCTGCTTTGAGGATGCAAGTGCGGCTACAGCCCACACAATTCACACACAAACAGAAAAAAAGATTATTTTATTTTGGTTGGAGCGCCGGTCAAGCCAGCCGGCCCTTTACGTATGACACAGGCGCACGCTTGGCGCTACTTTGTTGATGCACTTGCGGCTACTGCGCACACAATTCACAAACACAGAAAAAAATATATTTTTTTTGCACTTGGGGGGAGCACCCCTGAAGGACAGAGCACCCCCTGGACAACACTACAGCACCCCTTTAGGACTGGGACACTGCACAAGACTTTGGAGTGGACACAGCCCCTATGGACAACTGACTGCACAACACAGTCCAGCCAGCCCCTATGGACTTTGGAGGAGTGGACACAGCCCCTATGGACAACAGCAGCACAGCACAACACAGCCAGCCCCTATGGACTTTGGAGGAGTGGACACAGCCCCTATGGACAACAGCAGCACAGCGCAGCACAGCATAGCGCAGCACAACACTACACTGCACTACACTACACTACACTACACAGCCGAGCCAGCCCTAACTCCCACCCTCCCTTTTCACTGTCCACAGCCGATTGAGAAAATGGCGTCGATGCGGGTACCTTATATAGAATCCAAAACCCGCGAGACATGGAAGGCGGGATGATGATGTTTTGCCTCGATTTCAGATCCGAGTCAGGCGGGAAAAGTCGAGCCTGACTCGGATCGGCCTCGGATCGGGGGGGCTCGGGGGGGTTCGGATTTCAGAAATCCGAATCCGCTCACCCCTAGTTAAAATAAGTATCCTATTTCCCTCCATCTGACCAAAATCAACCATCAATCCTCCTACACACACACAAAAAAAAACTGACTAAGCAGACAATTTAATTAAAACATTCCACTTAGCTCCATGTTGTATGCATAACTTGACATGGACAATGTGTCTGTCACAGAGTGTGTGCCCAAAATGTGAGAAAGAGTCATGGTATGGTGGCCCAGGTCCACACAACATGATGGACTGCCTGCAAGAGGAAGCTCGGGGCAAAATGCATCTCCAGAGTGCCCGAGTGGCGATTGATATCTCTCGAGTATCCAAGTCATCCCGAGGGGCAAATGCCACCTGAAACAGCACCATAGGTTGCCGGCCCCAGGCTGTATTATATTATATATGTCTAGCTTTTTTGTCTGTTCTATCAGATTCAAAACTGCAGAAATACTGTATATTCCACACCAAGTAGGATTTTGTTAATTTCTTTTTTTAAAAATACTAATATTCAGTGTTAATTAAAACATGCCTTAAAATAAATGTAAAATGACACTGCATCCATGTAATTAATTATTGTAGAACTAGAAGATAACACATTTCCCATGCTATGGAAGCCTTAGAGGTGCAAATGCTTGTTAATATACACACAGGTGTTACCATGCTTAGATATTGGAGGAAAGTAAAAATCATTGCAGTATTTTTTTTATTTCAAAAAAAGAAAATAGATTATACAAATCCAGGTATGTAGACAAATGGAATTACCTAGAAAGGTAGGTAACTAACTGCACGCCATATCTGAATAATTTACGAGTGGCTTGTAAATCTAGTAGCTCTTAGTCTAATGGCTGGCATATCTATCTACTATATTAAAATGAAAATTTGTCCTTCTGTCATTCTGTCTTTCTATACAAATCCACAGTTTACAAGCTAAGATCATGAAATTTTACATACGAGCGTATTAAAACACGGCAGAGGCAACTAAAAAAATTTGAAAAAGAAATTAATTACTGTTCATTTTTAATTAATTAAAAAACACAATTTTTGCATAGCATTCGCCCTCTACAAGTCAGGTCCGGAATTAGAAAAGGATTTAGGGCCTGAGTCAGAGCCGCTCGTAAGCGGCCGCTCGTTCGCACTGAGCGATGTTCGCACAACTGCGCATGCGTACGGTTTGTAATACGCATGCGCAAACCAGTCAGTGCGGCCGAAAATCGTTTGTTCGCTATATAGCGAATGCCTGATACTTTGAGTGACAGGATGAGGCATATGTGGGTGGTAACAGGGGAAGGTGCTTGAAGACGGGGAGTGGAATTCAGAACGCAGGCGTGCTTAAAGGTCAAAACAGGCGTTTTAAGGGTGTGCATAATTTAAATAGCAGCGTCATTGACCACGTCACCTGGTTGTTTTATAGTCAGAACTGCTCGCAATATAGTGGTAGGAAAAAGCAACCACAAGAATAGCGAGCAGTTCATACGCTGTTCGATGTACTCGATTAATCTAATAAATAGCGGACATGACGTATGGTGCGAGCGGCAAGGGGGCGTATTTTTCAAAATTTCGACCGCAAGTTTTGTTCGCTCGTTCAGACATAGAGGCGTGAACAGACCGCAATGAGCGAACAGTTCATTTGAATAGCCACCCCTTGTTTTTGAACGAACGACCGCAAATAGCGAGCGGCTCTGAATGAGGTCCTTAGCCCACAGTTTACAAGCCAAGATCTCTCATGGTTCTACACCTAAAACACCAAAGAAGAATAAAAGCATTGTCCTGTTTGGTTTATTGTTAGATGCAGATTTGGACACCATTCTTCTTGGGCCATCTGCAAGGTCAATAATAAAAATATTAACATTTTATTTTTGTTTCATTTCATAATTTGATTTTATAACATGCATTTTGCTACATACTAAGGAATTATGGAATTTTATTCTGTAGCATGTAATCTAAGTCTCTGAACATCATTTACTATGGCTCTTGCATGGAGTTTACAGTAGCTTTTAAATGCTGTATGAATTTATTAGGGATGAGCGGGTTCGGTTCTCAGAGAACCGAACACACCCGAATTTTGGGGATCCGGGGCAATCCGAGCCAAGCTCGTATCTCCCTTCCTGCACCGGAACCCTCACCAGAGGCAAAACATTGCGATGCCGCTGTTGGGTCACAAGGTTTTGTATTGAGTGGGCTTAACGGCGATTGGCTGAGCATTAAGCCCATTTAATATGCACACAGGAAGCAAAAGAAGATGGCGCACGCCATGCCTCGCTACCTGACACCACCGGCACCCCCCGCAGCCAACACTGCCGGCCCCTCCATTGGCAGCATCCCCCACTGCCGACACCACCGCTGCCGACACTGCAGGTACCCCTGCAATGCTGCCCCACATACTCAGGACACCCTTAGCGACCCCCACACTGCCGACACTGCCGGCACTCCCACACTGAGGACACCATCAGCACCCCTGCATTGCCGACATTGTCAGCACACATGCACTGAGGACACCGCTGGCACCCCCGCTCTGCCGACACTGCCGGCACCCTGCTTTAAGAACACCTCTGCGCTGCCGACACAGTCAGCAAACCTGCACTGAGGAACCATTATTGATATTAAGCTAGGCTTATTATGAGTCTGAATATGGTCAAAATTCATATCTGCATCCATGAAGAGAGATCCATCTGATTTACAGTCAGGCCCATAAAGATGGCAACTATACTGGGATGCAAATACGCAGCTCTGCAGCACAAATTTTTATTTATACTATGCATTTATTATATTCATGCATCAGCTGCTTACACAACTAAATGGTGTAAACAGTGCCGACCAAACGTTTTTGTATACCTCCTTGGTTGCTGGACCGCATTGTGGAATGCACAGAGGCTACTTGCGGTTCATTCCTTTGTCAGCCCGTGAAGGGTAAAACCGATTGGATGACACTTTTCGTGAGGCATGCCTAAGGAGAGGTTTGTTGGAGGATGATGTGTAAACAAACATTCTTAAAATCCCAGGCAACGCCAGGTAGTCCAGCTAGTATGGTTATAAAAGAACTATTGGTGCATACACATGGGACGATCGTCAACGATAACAATATCACTGAACGATCTCCCTGCACCTTCCCGGAGTGCTGGATGATCGATATTGATCATCCAGCACACCAGCGACGGGCCAGCGACCCGCGATCAACGATCGTGGGTCACTATGTAACCTGGTCGATGTCGACCATATTGGCCTGTATGCACGGGCGATGGTTGATATTGTTATCGTCCTTATGTGCTCACGCATCGATGGTCGTTTGTGGGTTGGAAGGTACCAAAAAATGCACGATATGAACGATAACGATATTATTAATATCGTTATCGTACATATCAAGCATTTTTATCGTACTGTGTGTACGCACCATATGTTTATCTGATGAATGTAGCAGAAAAATTCACTTTTCTGGTTAAACTGGCTCTGTTACTAAAAATAATTAAACAGATTCCTTGAGAGTAACATATGAAGAAACGTGTTTATTTGCAGTATCACAGCATTGCTTCACTATACAGTATGTGGGAAACTGCAGACCAGCCTTTAAGGGTCATAAAGTGCAAGATATACTCCCAGAGGTCTCTCCAGGGCAACCAGGCAATAGCATAACAATCAAATATAAAATGGAAGAGGGATTGAGCTGTCCATTCAAAATCTTTTTATATTATCAAGGAGCAGCAGGGAAATAATGTGATGAACTGACCTTGTGTATTAATGGATGATGATGAACAGAAAAGCTTATGGAGCTGTATAAACCACGGGGCAGATCAGGCCCAAAGTTTCTTATATTTCTGCAATACATAGGTTATGAAAGCTTGACAAAAAGTGCCTGACATGTACTTATAGTATTCATTATATACATAATGCCAACTTATTCCACAGAACTGCATAACGCAAGATATATAAAGCAAATCATATCAAAGTCATTGAAAGAGGGCCGTGTTCTAGAAAGCTTAATGCTGGTAGGATAGCTAACAAAAGCTTTGTGCTAAGAAGCAACAAGTAAACTTTTGCTTTTAAAAGAATTGTATGTAATGGTAGCCTTAAATTATCTAGCACTTAGACCAGCACATTGGAGAGCATGAAAAATACTTTCATCCTTTCACTACACGTTTATATCTGAAACCACAATGCATATTAAACAGTCAGTTTGCTGCATGTGCATGTTTTAATTCAAACCCTTAATGATCAAACAAATTTGGTGATGTGTCAAACCCATTGTCGGTGTAAATTGTTTATTATTATTTAGATGATTTTTTGGTTTACTTTTTTGTTGTAATTGGAAACCCTTGTTATATTTATGCAGAACTTACCTACATTAATAATAAAGGAATGGACACAGATGCACATCGGGCGAGGTTTAGAAAAACCTTCCACCTTTATGAATCTGTGCAGTTAATATGAATATTTAGAGTTGACTTTTTATTTGTGTCTGAAACAAGTGGGAACAACTTATATATACTACTGAGCATGCTCAACATGGCTGACTCACCTTCTAAATGCTCCTGAACATCTCTATAATATAGGTTACGTTCAAAACAATTTACTTCAGAATCAACATAAAAATCCAAAGACTTACCTTCAACTTTAACTGCCCAACGCAGACATATGTCCTAAGTCAACAAAATGGCATTCCACATTAAGGTTCACATTGGATTGTAACCTCTTCCTCCCACACACTGAAGACTCCTTCAGATCAGCATTACCTGTGCATTGAATATCCCAGAGCAAGGTACAATGGAAAATAACATCTTTGGTTTCAGCCAACCCCTCCCCAACCCCTGTATTAATAACCTAATATACAGCATGCCCATCCTCTGTATTTCTGGGAGAAGGATAATGTACATTTCAAAATACAGGACCCCAGCTAGTGCCCTGGATACATGTTATTTGGGTATGGATTCTGGATGCCGACAGTCTAAATCCAGACCGTCGGCATCCCGACTGTCTGATCCCGGCAAGGGTCTAATGACAGGCATCGAAATCCCGACGCCTGTCATTTTACGTACGCTAGAAGCCCGGCATCCTGATCAAAGGTAAACTGAGGTGCGGGGGAGGAGGGCTAGGTTAGGGGCTCCCAGGGGGGACTTAGGGTTAGGCTAGGGTAAGGGGGGTTAGGGTTAGGCACCCCCGGGGGGAGGTTAGGGTTAGGCAGAGCCGTAACTAGACTTTCTGGTGCCCTGTGCAAGAAAGAGCATTGGCGCCCCCCCAATTTTTTAAATAGGGAGATAACACCCGAAAAAGGTGTCATCATGGGGAAGGGCTAGGAAAGAGATAGGGAAGGCCAGGAGCTGCTGGGGATAAAACAAGAGGAAGCTACAAGTGAGAATAATAATAAACAGGAAAACTGACAGGCCCAAACAGTGCCCCCTGCCCTGCGGTGTCGTGTGCCATGGCACAGGTCACACTACCCTAGTGACGGCCCTGGGGTTAGGCATCCCTAAGGGAGGGTTAGGGTTAGGGGGGGTTAATTAGTTTATACTTACCTTTAGTGCAGTCGGGATCTTCACCTCTGCCCGCTGTCGGGATGCGGCCGGCGGTAAATCATACCGATCCCATTATTTGTTACCATTACAAGGAATGTGCTCTTCAAAGGGTTCTCACACTGGGATTCTCACACCAACATAATAAAAATGGATGTTAATACCTTCCCACAAGCTTGCTTTGTTTTGGGTTCATTTGTGTGAGCCTAAAGGTGGGTACACATTAGACGATATGCTGGTGGATCGGGCTGGCAAATCGTCTACATTGGCGAGTGTGTACCCACTATGTCGGCCCTTGCATGCTCCCGCGGGGGTCGTTCATAGTATCAACTCATCTGCAGTTCATGCTTCTTAATCTGTCAATGTGCTGAACGACACCAGGCAGTTGAATGGAGACGGTGCCTGACATATCAGGCAGTCGGGCACGTGTAATTTGTACCGGCCGCGCGATATGTTGGCCCGTCAGCCGTCGCATCGCTGGGTACACACATCGGTAAGTGTGTACCCACCTTTAGTCAGCAACAGCAAAGAAAAGTGAGTTAATTGAATAATGCTTTGTTTCAAAATATATCCTTAGGGAAACAGAAAAAAAAAGCAATTGGACATAGCAAAAATCTAGGTAAATCAGACTGTACACATCAATTTCATCAACCCATTATCATTTTTGAATAAACACAAACTTGAGGGCTACATGTATTAAACCTTGGAGAGAGAGAAAATAGAGAAAGGTAAAGGACCAACCAATCAGCTCCTGTAATTTTACAGGCTTTGTTTGAAAAAAACGAGTTAGGAGCTGATTGGCTGGTACTTTATATCTGTCCACTTTATCTTTTTCCAAGGCTTGATACGTAAACCCTGAATTTAAAAACAATTCCATCACTAACTGCAGTCATCGTAATCTTAACAAGACTTGTTTTCTCATTGCTGACCCAATGTATTCCTACCCCTCAAGCTTCATTCTTTTACTTCACCCACCTTGTGCTGCATTACCTATTAAACCATCACAGGATTCCATTTTTCAATGTCTTGCCATTTTGTTAAAACAAAAACTCACCCGGGCAGTCGTGGGAAATTAGCAGGATGAAAATTTCTTCTCCCCTGTAAGCTTCAAAGTTCCTTGCCCACCTGCTCACCCCCCTTTCAAAGAAAAGACAAATAGTAGTGGTAACCAACAGATGGTCAGTGCTATGAGGGACAGAGCTGTTAATTCTCATTTTGTGACAGATATCTGCAGAGTCCCTCTACTGGACATACAGAAAACTACCTCAGGCCTGAAGGTGTGCTTAATCAGGTCTTTATTTTGTAATTCGAGATATAATGGGCAGCACAATTAGTGTAATAGTTAGCAGTACAGCACTGAGAACGTGGGTTTGATTCCTACCATAGCTTTGTGTGGCATTTTTATGTTTTGCCTGTGTTTGCATGGGTTTCTTCCAGGTACTCCAATTTCCTCCCACAATCCAAAAAAATCATACTGGTAGGTTTACTGGATTCTGACAAAAAAATAACCCTCTGTAAAGCACTGCTATACACACATAACTGTTTATCTATATTTACACTAATATTATAAAAACATTGTGTCTATGGGGCCTATTCATCAACACTAAAATAACGGTTTTAAGGACATTTTTCCTTAATTACCATTTGTTAGTATTCATTAACACACTTAACACAGGAGATATCACTGATATCTCCTGGTTAAGTCTGTCTGCGTTAATTTCCATACTCCCCATACTTTACAAGTGCCATCAGGGAACAGAGGGGAGACGTTGCCCGGCAGCAGCATTGCGGCGGGGAGAACACACAGCCGGAGCCTGAGGGACCAGGGAGCGACAGAGGGAGCCGAGGAGGACCTGCTCATGCTGAAAGAAGGTAAGTATAATCCCTTATACGCCATCTGAGAGTGGCGTATAGTAGTAACATCATCAAATTCCGTAAATTATTTATTTACTATAAACAGTTACATAAAGATGCACTTACAAGTGCCATCGGGGAACAGCGGGAAGGTGAGACGGTGCCCGGCAGCAGCAGCAGCAGCATTGCGGCGGGGAGAACACAATAAAGTTATATTTAAAAAAAAAAATCTAGAGCTCCCTCTGCCTGGCCGTCTTTGTAGCCGCTGGGGCCGGGCGGGAGGTCAGGGTCCACGGCATCAGCCCGACAGCCGGCCAGGTAGGTGGGGGGGGGGGGTGCAGGAACATAGAAGTTTATGTTCAATTACCGCAGCTTCTGTGAACGGAATGGCGCATGCGCAGCGCTCAGTACAGCTGCGGTAAGGTAGGATCAGGCAGGGAAAGTATCTATTTTCCGAAGAGCTGTCATCGCAAAAATGACAGTTTTCTGAATATATACTTATGGAGAGGAGGAATGATGAATTCCTCCAGGAATTAGGTAGAACTCCATGGGAGTTCTAAACCTAATTATTGCCATCGATATTTTAGCAATGATGAATAGGCACCTATCTGTTTGTTCCAATTTGGCGCAGAAACTACTAAACCGTTTTTCACATTGGTGTGAGTGGTGGGTGAAGGCACTACTGCCACCAGTCTGTGTAGCGCTGATGGTCATATGGTCCACTCTGGTGACAGTGGCCCTATGCAAAGCAATGCAACTAGAACACCTCAAATAAACAAAATGTTGGCAGAAGTGATGTTTTCACTTGAATAGGAGAGGCTTCATAGCAGCCTGTGCACAGGGTACACGGTGGGTGAAGGCGCTGCTGCCACTAGTTTGTATAGCGCTGCTAGTCACATGGGCAACTCCCGCAACAAGACCGATATGCAAAGAAGTACAACTAGAACAAAAAATAAAAAAATGTTGGCAGAAGCAATCTCATAGTGGGCAAATACGCGGGCAACAGCTAGTAAATAAATAAATCTATAAGGAACAAGACAATTGATGACCAAATTGAATCATAAATCTTGCTGTATCCCATAGATTTTGCTAAATGTAACTGGAAGCTGCAGTCCCAACAAATTATTCTGTGATCCATATCTCAAGATAGAACCGCAGGGGATGCTACCTGCTTTAAAAAAAAAAAAAAACACTTAAACGTAGAGTCTACCAAGTTCTGCTGAAATTGCAGACGTTGCTGGCCAAGTCCTGGAGCATCTAAGTGTCACAAGTAGCTGCTGCGTCTTGTTGGACAACAGTTCTCCGGACAGCTCTCCTAGGCTTATTGCTTGGAGACAATGATGCCGGGCTGCTTCTCCGTGAGGTCCTCCTTCCTGGCTACTCCGTCATCTCCGCCCTGTTCGGATCGGATTCCTCTCCTTTTTCCCTCCTGCTGGTTCTTTGCTCAGTTGCCGATGATAGCGCTCAGTACATGCCTTTCAGTTCTTGTGTGAGGAGTTCATGCTCCTTTGTTCCAGTTCTTAGTCTCCAGCGTATATATCAACAGTCTCAGCCTCACTTCAGCATCTGTGTGGGCTACCTGCTACCTAACATCTCAGCAATCTCAGCCGCAAGTCAGCCTCTGTGTGGGCAACCTGCTACCTAACATCTCAGCAATCTCAGCTGCAATTCAGCCTCTGTGTGGGCTACCTGCTACCTAACATCTCAGCAGTCTCAGTCGCAATTCAGCCTCTGTGTGGGCTATCAGCTATAAACATCTCAGCAGTCTCAGCCGCAGGGGTGTATCTAGGGGCCCGAGCGCCCCAGGCAAAGTTTGGGACTGGTGCTCCCCTCCCCCATATTATTTAGAATAATTACATTATGTACTTATACAATTGAAAACTTAAAAACTTAATATTTTAGTTTAAATATTAGAGATTAAATATAAAAAAGTACCCACCAACACTCATCAGTTTAGCTGCCCTGCCCAGGATGCCCGTCTGCTGTGATGATCTGTGCACGCAAGTCGCCCCATAGTCCTCACAAACCACTCACATAGCTGCCCACTCTGTCTCGCTGTCAGTGTGTGTTACTCAAAAGTTGTGATCCTGTTAGACGGTGTCGGAAACCGTAACAGCTACTGCCAGGATCACTGCGGTTCGAGTTGCGCAACTTTTCAGTAAAACACACTAAGGGTTCCTCATCCCACACTGTGCTTCCCTTCTCCCTCTACACCCCCCACTGTGCTTCCCTTCTCCCTCTATACCCCACACTGTGCTTCCCTTCTCCCTCTACATCCCACACTGTGCTTCCCTTCTCCCTCCACACCCCATACTGTGCTTCCCTTATCCCTCTACACCCCACACTGTGCTTCCCTTCTCCCTCCACACCCCATACTGTGCTTCCCTTATCCCTCTACACCCCACACTGTGCTTCCCTTCTCCCTCCACACTGTGCTTCCCTTCTCCCTCTACACCCCACACTGTGCTTCCCTTCTCCCTACACATTCCACACACTGCTCCCCTTCCCCCATCCACATCCCACACTCTGCTCCCTTCGCCCATCACACACTGTGCTCCTCTTCCCCATCACACACTATTCTCCCTTTCCCCCATCCCACACTCTGCTCCCCTTTCCCCATCCACTCCCCACACTCTGCTCCCCTTCCCCCATCCACATCCCACACTCTGCTCCCCTCCCACCTGCACACTCTACTCCCCTTCCCCTATACCAATGTATGCTCCCTTGTTTCCTTTCCACATCCCACACTATATTATGTGCCCCCCCTCCACATTGATCCCACATTTTGTGCTCCCCAGGATCAGATGCCCCTCCAGCAGTAATTACTTTAAGTAACTTACTAATCATTCTGGAAAGGAGATCCAGGGCCATCTCTTGTCGTTTTCATCGAGTGCTGCTTGCTGGCTCCCTGTCAGTGACAGCCCACTGCCAGAGACCATTATCAAGATCAGGCAGTGCAGGAAGCCGTGTATCCAGAAGAGAAAGCAGGCCAGCTGCCTGCTGTGTTGATGACGCTGCAGTGGCCAGGGGGCGGGGCTGCCTGGTGAAGTTGGATCTTTCAGCCAGAGCCAATTATTCAAGGAGGAAGTCAGGTGACCTGTCATTAGTTTTGGAGGCACACAATCCTCAATGCTGGTCTCTGCAGCTTAGATGCTGCAGAGACCTTTCAGCGGGGGATGGATCCCGGCACCTGCAGATGGCGGGCGGTTACCTGGCAAATGCTGGCAGGCGGAAGGGAGTTCAAATAGACAGCATACAACACAAGCTAAAATGATACTCTGTAGCAGGTCTACCCCATGGCCGGGTGGTGCCCCTCCTTTGGGCGGCGCCCCTGGCGAGTGCCATCTGGCCAATGGGTAGATACACTCCTGCTCAGCCGCACTTCAGCGTCTGTGTGGACCTTCTGCTAATAACATTCTAGCAGTCTCAGCTGTACTTCAGCATCTGAGTGGACTATCTGCTATTAACATTACAGCAGTCTCAGCCGCACGCCAGCGTCTGAGTGGACTCTCAACTCCTAACATCACGACAGTCTCAGTTGCACTGCAGTATCTAAGTGGACTTGTTATTGGACATTGCTGCTGCCACAGTCGCACTTCCGTGTCTGTGTGGACATCTGCTACAATCTTCATGGCACCTTACCCAAGTTCACAACAGCCCTCAAGGCTGCAACTCGGCCCCAAGGCCGCACCTCAGTCAAGTTCACAACAGCCCCCAAGGCCGCACCTCAGCCAAGTACATATCAGCCCTCAAGGCTGCAACTCGGCCTAAGGCCGCACCTCAGCCAAGTTCACATCACCCCTCAAGGCAGCAACACAGCTCCAAGGCCGCACCTTAGCCAAGTTCACATTAGCCCTCAAGGCTGCAACTTGTCCCCAAGGCCGCACCTCAGCCAAGTTCACAACAGCCCCCAAGGCCACACCTCAGCCACGTACGTATCCACCCTCAAGGCTGCAACTCGGCCTAAGGCCGCACCTCAGCCTAGTACGCATCAGCCCTCAAGGCTGCAACTCGGCCTAAGGCCGCACCTCACCCAAGTATACAACAGCCCTAAAGGCTGCAACTCGGCTCAAGGCCGCAGCTCAGCCAGGTACACATCAGCTCTCAAGGCTGCAACTCGGCCCCGAGGCCACTCCAGTCAATTACACGTCAGCCCTAAGGCTAACTAGAACCTCCTAAAGAGCACAGTAGCTGTCGTATATAAATATATTGATCATTTATTCATTAATCTAATATCACTAGCAGTGCCTACCCATCATTACCGAGTGATAATTAATTTTATGCAATAACAAAGAGATAACACCATGGGCATTCCTGATCATTTCCCGGGTGTCCGCTCCTCTGTGCATGGTCGGATATTCCCAGCAAAGTTTCCTGGGTAAGTTTCGGATACAGATGTTGCCTTGGAAATGCTGGAAAGGTAGATCGCAGATACGGCAGTGTGCCTGGTGCTCAGAGTGGATCACCCCTCAACCAGTAGATGGGGACTCAGCAGCAGCAGCCCTGAAGACATGCTCGTAGGGAGTGAAGGATGGAACACATGGGTGGGCCCCAGCAGCAGTCCGTAAACATCCAGATGGATAAGGCTGATGGAGGGCACAGATTTTGTGCGGCAGCTCAGACCCACCACACAGACTTCTCCCTGCACACCATGCAGCCGGCACCATATGGGGCGCTCGGTGTGATGGAGCGTGGGCTATGGGCCTCAGCGGAGACTGTCCGCTGGATGTGGCTGTGTGAGATTCTCGTCTTGGGGACACAAAACGTCTCTCGGGCCACCCTCGTCTTTCCACAACTGGTTACTTTAACACAGTTTCACAATTCTCCTTCTAACCAGAGCCTGACCCCAGCCATGCTAAGGCAAGGCGCGTTACAGCTAATTGCCATGTCACTGTCCCAATGTGGTGTCATGCTGTTGCTAGGCGTAGTCAATCACCACTCTCCCCTTGTTGTTCTCAGGGAAGCCTTCTACCCAGGCTGCTCAGTCAATGAGGTGGAATGGAAAGGGCCATCTGGCAGCAGAGAGGAGGGTGGGAGACAAAGCAATAGTTGCCTGGCTGCTGTCACTTAAAGTAACGTGAGGCCAAGAGGCTCCACACCCCCAGGTTACATGGGGAGCTGCTGCTGGAAGAAACCCAGTAAGTTATCTCTGTAATGGCTTCCTGAGGAGGAAAAAGTGGTTCTCAAGTTTATTGCAAACATACATACAAACGAACAATTTTATATATACATCTATATATATATATATATATATATATATATATATAAAATCAAATATCCTGACTGATTAACTCACTGACACATAAATGCCCAGCCCAAACCACTGGACCTAGAAACATGAAATTCGGGGAGTATATTCCTTCCATGATGTAAGCACCCACTAAGCAGGGATTTTTTTTAAACTTGAGATGCCACTAGCTGTATGATACCGACATTGGCTCATGAGGCAGACAGCACTCCAAAGGGTTAAAAAAAAATTACAGTTTCCTCAATAGCTCTTAGGCCACATATGAGGGAGGGTAATGTGTTAGTACAAATGTGAGGGAAGGAATGTATTAAGGTGAGAGAGGAAAATGTGGTAATACACAGGTAAGGGAGGAAATGTGTTACTATAGAGGTGAGGGAAGGGAATGTGTTACAATAGAGATGAAAGAGTGGAATGTGTTACTACACAGGTATGGGAGAGGGGAATGTCAAATCTGTTACTACGGGTTGAGGGAAGGGAATGTGTTACAACACATATGAGGGGAATGTGTTACTACAGGGGTGAGCGAGGGCAATGTGTTATTTGCAGAGGTGAGGGGGGAATGTGTTACTCCACAGGTAAGGGAGGTGAGTGTGTTACTACAGGGGGGAGCAGGGTTAATATGTGTTATTACAGAGGTGAAGGAGGGGAATCTGTTACTTCAGGGGTGAGTTAGAATAATGCGTTACTACAGGTGTAGGGAGTGATTTTGTTTCAACACAAGTGGGGGAGGGAAATGTTACTACAGGGGTGTCAGGAATCGTCCTTACCCTCGGAGTCATGCTGCTCTGTCCTGGCGGGGTCCTGGCCAGGAGGCTCCCAGAGTGTCTTGCTGTCCAGAGGCGCTGCGTATGTATACTGTACTAGGGTCTGTATAATTCCTTTGCGCTAAATTGTACACAGATCATAGCGTGTAACTGACTGTACTTTTACTTGAATAATACTTTGTGCTTCAGAACCACATGTTCTGAGTCTGGAGTCTCTATTTATTGTATGACTGCATACGCAAATTAGCATCATCCTTAGAGGTTTATAGGAAGGATTTTAGAAGGTACAGGCAGGGGTATATAGAGGTTCATTTTAATATCGTCAGATGGGGGCTCATTGAGTGAAGTCACTTACCTACTCACACGGCACATACGGCTATCGATGTCTCAGCAAAGGGTGAAGTGGCCGCTTTGTGCTGAAAAATCGCTATCCGTTTTCATGTGAGCGAAGGAAGCTGACTAGAATCCAGGGACAAGAAAGGAAAAAGTTTGTTTTCCTTTGTTGATAGAACCTAACGTTTAAAAGGGGTGCCGCAGTATTGAATACGCGGCTGAATCGCAGTTTTGCGCACAGTAAAAGACGCACTTTTGCATACGCAGTTAATAAGTCATTATACGGTTGTGTGGTAGTCACATTATTTTGAATGTGGCTGGTCGCACAATAGCGTATACGTACTTCTGGTTGTGCTGCCATGGTGTTTAAACAAAGCCGTTGAGGTTTATATTTTTCAATTGTTAGCAATATCTGGGTTAACGTTTATTTTTCTGCGCAGGAAAAAGTGTGTAACAGTGAGTATGTGTTGGACAGTTAAGGGTATCGTATGATCCTTAAGGGCTAGGTGCAAGGGTTAGTCTAGCCGCTCGGTAAGCAGCTTACCATTCAGTACACAGAGTAGGTGTATGGTTTGTTATTTTTGTTAGGGACCAGCTCTCAGTGTGACTGCAGTGTTCAATAATATTTGAGCATTGTAGTTGAGCCGCACTAGGTGTGATTGTGAGCTGAGAGATAATAGGTGAGCGGGGGCATCTAGAATTTCTTCCGTAGGTGAGCGGGGGCATCTAGAATTTCTTCCGTAGGTGAGCGGGGGCATCTAGAATTTCTTCCGTAGGTAAGTGAGAGTATCTAGATTGTCTTTCACCAGTTTAAATCTTTATTGAAAAGCGTAGGATTTTGTCTCAGAATGGGAGCCATGCAAACAGTAGAGATGTTAGACAATGATGTGCTGCTAATGAAAGCTCTGATTGGATCGGCCCGTCGTATTATGCATACTAAGTATGGTACTTATGCAATAAGGTATTGTGATGTATGGTTTAAAATGACGATGAAGTGTTAGACCGTTTCCCAGAATTGGTAGTTTTGATAAGGCTGTATTAGATAATGTCCGGGATCACATCAGTTTGATGCGCTCCCGAGAGAAAAAGGTCAAATATTGTGAATGTTTAAAATTGTGGCAGCATGAGGGGGATGCATGGCTTAAAAATGTGCAAGCGACACAAACTAGCGTCGCGAGCGCATTGCCAGAAAATACATCCGCGAGGTTAAATTGCAATACTGGCGAGCCGCAAAATGGCGCGCACGTGAGGCAAGGTAGCGTTGTGGAGAGTATTGCAAACAGTTCACGCTCACCTCCCCCATTTTATTTGGATGGAAGTGCAAGTACAGTTACCAAAAATACCCATAAAAATGTAACAAGCAATTTCAACCCTCTCTTAAGCAACCATAAAGAAAATGTTTATGATGTGGATGATGAGCCTATTGTAATGTCTGCCATTTCCCATGCCGTGCAAATGATAGATGCTGCATCACCACAATCACGGGTGGTGCCGCCATCTCCATCGGTAACAGCAAGGGAAGTGTTAACACACTGCACCCGTAGAGGAAGTTGTTAATACCATACGTAGCAGCAGATTAAACCCCCAGCTAGGTAACCAGGTCAGAGGTAGCAACGCTACAGGTCTGCATCCCATTCGGACGATAACTGTTCCGAATGGAAATGCAGATGCGAACGGTGTAGTGCCCACGAGGGAAGTAGTAATGCATTGTCCCTTGACAAGAGCAGAACTAAGGCCCTCATTCAGAGCTGTACGCTCTGAGCAGAGCGCACGCTCTGAATGAGGGCCGCCCTCCATGAAAATGGAGCGTCCTCCTGGACGCTCATATAGCTGTGGGTCACCACCCACAGGCTATATGAGCGTGCAGTTTGATGGCCGTGATGGTCTTGACCATCGCGACCATCGAAACTGCGAGCCGTAGCCTGCGGTTGAGGTTTTCAACCACAAGCTCCGGAGTGATTTTGGCTCTATCAGAGCCAAAATCACTCCCACTGACATCACTAGTGATGTCAGTGGGCCGGCTTCTGATGGGAGGCGTTCCCGTGGGAACGCCCCCGTCAGGGAGGCACGCCTACCAAAGCGGGCGTGCTGTCAATCAACATCGACAGCACGCCCCCTTTGATCAGACACAACGAGCGAAGGACTTTCCTTCGCTCGTCGCGTCTGGCGCATGCGCACGACGCAGCTCCCTCCATCGTGCGCATGCTCAGTGCACACCATCGACCCACTTGCGAGCGGACAGTCGCTTGCGAGTGGGTCTGAATCAGGCCCTAAATTCCATCATAAATGATTTCCCCGATCCCAAAAAGGAACTAGCCAAATGTCAAAGATTTTTGAGAAATTTGGGTAGTTCTCATGAGCCAACTAATAAAGATTGGCGTGTGGTGTTAAGGGCCTGTCTGCCACGCAATACCGACGTGACAAAATTTATCACAGATTGTGTATTAGATGGTGACGTTCCCTTAACAGACCAAGTAAACCAAGGTTCCCGCATTGTAACTCAATTGGGTATATATTTTCCAGTAGTAGTTAACTGGAACAAAATTTTCACAATTAAGTAAAAGGAGAGTTAATCTGCAGAGGATTATTGCGATCGGGCTCTGCAGGCTATCACCCAGTACTCTGGGATAGAAGATATTAAAGATAGCACTCACCACAGGGGAATGATAGTCACGGTACTCATGGACGGTCTGAGAGACGACTTAAAGACTCGGGCTCAGACCTCACAGCCTGGCTGGAGGGGACTTACAATAGATAACCTCATAGAGTCTGCCATAGAACATGATAAAAATATCACAAAGAAGAGAGAGACCCAGAGCGAAAAACTAATGGCTGTCAGTATCCAAGCTCTGTAAGGACAATAACATCACAGCCAACCGACACACCTGCACCCACACCTGCACCTGAACAATTACACGTCCTCACCAATCCCACACCACAGCAAACACATCCTTACCCCACATATCATACACAACCACAGGTCCCATACTCATATCCCCCACAATATCCTTACCCATACCCACCACCTTTCCCTCTTGCTCAAATCCCACAGCAATCTTTTCATCCACCCAGTTCAAAATTATGTTTTAACTGTCACCATGTGGGACACGTAAGTAAGAACTGCAAAGTGAAGAACACCACACAGGAACACGAGTTTCTCATGGGTTCATAGGTAACCCCAGTATCTTCTCCCAGGCCTTATATGACTGTTTACAATCTTTTCAACCTATCAATGGATCTGTTCTAATGTAAAATGTGGACGATTTATTGTTGTATTTTAGGTCATGTTTAAATGATATTAAACTGTTGTGCTTTATCTCCCACTCATAGGACACAAGGTTGCTAAGGATAAACGGCAGCCATGCCAGGCTGAGGTCGACTACTCGGAATACTATAAAACCCAGTGGCCCAGACATTATTTAGACCAGTAGCTATTAATAACAAGATTTAATTGCAGGAACCTGTATGCAGATACTATATCCCTAGAATTATGAAAAAAAATTATAGGGGGACTTATTTTACAGGTGACGTTTCCAAGAACATGTGTAAGGTGATGGGTAACAACACTAAGATTATCCCAGACTGTCTTTTCCTTTATTTGCCCCCCTTTGAGATACTGTTCAAACAGGCAGCCTCATGTGAAAATATGATAATGAGGTTACTGTGCAGGGTCTCACGAAGATGAATGAGAATAACCGAAATTGAAAGTGTTATTAACTAACATGTCTAATGCAACCTGTCATGATGTCAAATCTGGAGAATTTGTTATGATCCAAATTTTTTTTTTAGCTCAGGTTGTTTGACTGATCGGTGGAAAGGTCCGTATCTGACGATAAAACATCCTCAAAGGGTGGCCAAGGAAGATACGTGGGTCCATTCCACTCAATATAGGGAGGTTAACCAACTGGTGGAGAAAAAAGGCGGAGACAAGGCTGATAACGTGGACCTGTCGATTGCGAGCTTGTGCCGGAAGGATTAAAAAGGTGACGGTGAGATAACTGAGCTAAAGAAATGTGTAGATCAGTGCTTCCAGCAATGGAGTGGTCTGCTGTGGTCATCCTAGTTCTTTCTTCCAGAAGTTTCTGTCATGATGATCTGTTTGGTGTTACCCAGTTTCTGTGATGGGGGACTGATAAAGGAAATGTGAGCAGATGGCAGAGCTGATGGAGTGGAGTCAGGAGGAGGAGTGCTATACCAATCAGGGGAGTGTCTGACCAATCTTAGTATTGTAATTGTTATGTTATTTGGGAAGAATACTTCCAGAAGTTATGACCCTAACACATGTTGAAATGCTTGTTATACATACAAACACACCATCACCATATCTTCACACGCAATATGAACACAGAGGCAAAAGAAATATGATACCTGGTGACGTGCATAAAGCCACTCAGTTAATTAGTGAGACAACTGGCTTTCAAGTTTTAGTCGCACTGGATCCCACCAGAATTGCTCGGGGTACATTAAATTTTAGATATATTCAGGAACTTGCTAAATTGATAGATAATATCACCGAGATGTACGATGACACATTCAGGTATACAGGGAGAGAATTGCAAGCGTACAAGAAAGAACTGGTGCAACACATGCTAGTGTTGAATTATTTAACTGCTGTTACTGGAGGGTATTGCGTAACGTTAGCCACCCAATTTGGAGTAAAATGTTGCACCTATGTTACCAATGATACCAGCCACCCTCAGGAGGTGATAGACCGGAAGATGGATGAAATTCTGCAGCTAAAGTGGGAATTTCGCAAGAACCATAACACTTCAGTGGCTGAAGTAGGGGAGAAGATAGAAGGGTGGGTTTCATGGCTGAACCCAGTGAAATGGTTCTCAGGTCTAGGGGAATGGGTCCAGGAAGTGATCGCCAGCATAGGCAAATTCTTAATCCTTATACTGATTGTCATCATAATAATTGGCATATGCGTCCGGTGTGTTCCTATTGTGTTGAAGTGTGGAAAATGTAAAAATAGAGTAAAACGAAAGAATGAAATTATGATAGTGGCCAGTATGAATACCGAGGTAAATACAGAACTGCATTACAACCCTGAGCTAGGAAATACCATCATTTAATGTATTATATTTAGCCATGCATGAAAATGTATTATTGAAATGTTATTTTTAAAACACCTCAGATAATGTAAAGTCTCAATTCCCCTTCAAGACTGCTTTTATAAGACTGGTGTATCCCCACATCTTTCACATGATCTTCCAAGATCCGCGGTGTGCGTATAATAGTAGTTTTATGTCCCCAACCAGAGACACATTATTGATGGATTAAGAACCACCTTGTGCCATCCCATAATAACACTAAATAATATATAAATGTAAGCCTAAATTAAATTTTAAGATCAGATTGTGAAAGCATGTTGTTCGCTATCAAAGGGTGGACTGTCGAAACTGGATTATTGGCTGAGACAAGATCAGTTTAAAATTGAATCGCAGCAACACTATCTTGCGACTGGCCGCAAGACGCCATTTTGTGAAATGGCCGCCTAAGCACCATTTTAAATAAACTCACACTTTAGTACATGTGGCGATAATACTATTAGCTTCATGCGAATGCATCTGTGACCATCACCATGGGTTACGGCGATTCACCAAAAGCCCATTTCATTACTTTATGTATTATAAAGGATATATATTTCAGAAATGGCTTTACAGTATGCCAAAATTGCATTAGCTGAATAGAGCAAATGTCCAAGTGACCACTAGCCTGTGTAGATAAGCTTCCTGGAATAATGTCTGCTCTCACTCTAGGTGGTCCAGCTAGAATACACACCTACATTAGCAGGCTTCCTGCAAGGACATGATTTCAAAGACTAGAGAGTCATCTTAGGTCTGTCTCTTGTAGCTGGGCTATTTGCATTTCACACAAGAGACTGGGAGAATAAAGAGTTTTTCTTTTGAAGCCTGGGACAGGTGGGGGGGACTGCTGACAGAGTGGGCATGTGGAACTATCTGGCTCAGCATGTCACACTGCTAAGATGTTCACTTAGTGAGAGTTAAGTGCACCCTTCCTCATACACACATTAATATGCACAATTGCACTGTTAACTGGTCACATATTAGCGAATGCATAGGACTTTGTATGAAACCGCTGTTTTATTAGCTTTATGCGCACGCATCTGCCCCAAGTTAACTAGCGTCCTTATATCAAACCCTGAATACTCACACATTACATATTCACACATAAGGTTTAATAAGCTTGAAAGTATATGATTTAAGTTGGTTCAGTTAGTTTAAATGCTGTGAAATAAAGATATTTGATAAATAAGGTTTTATACATGTTAAGACAGCCGTGTTTGGGTTCGTACTGATGCATACTCTTTCAACAGAATTCCGGTACTATCAGTGTGGAGACCGCATCAGGCATTCTCAACTTATGGACCGCAGGAACTACAAGCAACAAAATGTATATTTTATGAACTGTTAGGATGCAGCATGGGGAGGCGGGAGGGCAGAGACCCCAGTTGTTAGAGGCTGGGCGAGTCTATTTGAACCAGCCTGTTAAATGCACTCTAACATATGCTTCTCCCCTGGGAACCAATGGCATAAGCAAGAAACTTCTCTATTGTCCTGTCTATTCTGGGGGGGTATAAAGATGTGTGCTCAAACACTGGGTCTTTAGTCTTCTTGCTGAATGCTGATTGACGGAGGTTTTCTTTCTGAATGCCGGGATCTGGTCCAGAGGCGCTGCGTATGTATACTGTACTTGGGTCTGTATAATTCCTTTGCGCTAAATTGTACACAGATCATAGCATGTAACTGACTGTACTTTTACTTGAATAATACTTTGTGCTTCGGAACCACATGTTCTGAGTCTGGAGTCTCTATTTATTGTATCACTGCATACGCAAATTAGCGTCATCCTTAGAGGTTTATAGGAAGGATTTTAGAAGGTACAGGCAGGGGTATATAGAGGTTCATTTTAATATCGTCAGGTATGATTGCAGTAAATACACAGGCGGATAGTGACACTGGTGCCCTATACACTAACGGTGGTGATACGGTGTACTTGCTGTTTGGAATTGCGGCGTTGTATGGCTCTGTGAGTATCATTGGTCCGACAATCCCCATGAAAGGCCAGGGTGCTGGAAGTAGGCAGCACGGGACACCACTTCTTCCAGCAGAAAGTAGGTAGGTAAGAGAAATATGCAGCGCTGATAATAGATGCAATTTATTAAATATTAAATTAAGAACAATAATACATACATAAAATTGAAATAAAATTGAAATAAAATAATTTGGATCCACTATGATAATAAATAGAGGCCCATAATACGACCTCACAATGCATGCATGATAATATTCTATAGGCACTGGTTACTGCAGTTTTGAAAAAAAGGACACTGAAAAAAAGTCTTGCAGAAGGAACTTGGAATAGAATTGTAAATCCAACAGTGGGAGAATGGTTTACCAGCTTGTATTAGATGAAACGAGGGTCCCAAGAAATTAGCAATGGTATAACACCGGCGAACATCCACCGCAAGGAAAATTCTCTGGAAAGTAGATGCAGGAACCAAGACAACGTCCCAAGTCCAATATAGTACTTCAGTACAATTCCTGAGAAGTGTCCAATCGGTGAGTGCCTGATATAGGAAGAACCACCAACGCGTTTCACTACCACCAGGTAGCTTTTTCAAGCAAAATAATAATGGTGTAACTATTTGTAATAAACACAGTGAAATAAAAAAGAAGAGAACCCTGCCGTGCATATATATTTCTTTATTTACAATATTAATAGATATTCATGCTCTATAATGTAAGAACGAATTCTTGCAAAGCTCTGTAATTATTATTCAGAGAAAGTAATAATTGGAAAAGCGATGTGTGGTTCAGTTAGTAAATAAACCAACACACCTTCTTTATAACATGTGACAAAAAATAATGAGATAGATACATTAAGGTTGGTATATTAATGAGTTAATTTCTTATGCATGGGATGTACTTATATAGCTAATATCATTATTGCATAGTACATAGAGGCATAATTATTAAATACTGATCACCTTGCAAAAATCCCATCAGCCTATCCAATAAAAGAATATATTTTATTATCTATGGTGTTTGTGTCTTTATTCAATCTGATTAAATAAAGACACAAACACCATAGATAATAAGAGATATTCTTTTATTAATTAACTAAAAATACTTATATACGGTGGAAAACTGTTATCATTAATCATTTAAGGATAGGCTGATGGGATTTTTGCAAGGTGATCAGTAGTTAATAATTATGCCTCTATGTACTATGCAATAATGATATTAGCTACATAAGTACATCCCATGCATAAGAAATTAACTCATTAATATACCAACCTTAATGTATCTATCTCATTATTTTTTGTCACATGTTATAAAGAAGGTGTGTTGGTTTATTTACTAACTGAACCACACATCGCTTATCCAATTATTACTTTCTCTGAATAATTACAGAGCTTTGCAAGAATTAGTTCTTACATTATAGAGCATGAATATCTATTAATATTATAAATAAATATATATACATGGCAGGGTTCTCTTCTTTTTTATTTCACTGTGTTTATTACAAATAGTTACACCATTATTATTTTGTTTTATATATGTTTTAATCATTATTTCACTGGAATAGGTTCCTATGGGAACTTTTTAGTGTATACCTAATAAAGAATTATATTTTTTATAGATATTTTCGGTCTGTTTAGACCACACAGCTGATTACTGGGATTGGCTCCCGGCTCTGCTCTGCCTTTAAGAGCAGAGTAGGAGCCCGGTAACTGGGGGAGACTCTGGATAACGCCACCTCCAGGTGGCGTTATTATCACAGGGCTTTCCCCGATATTTTTTTACAATTTATTTTTAGTAACTTTGGCCAGATCACATTTCCCATTACAATTATGGGAAATGCGATCTGATTACTAAAAATAAGTGATACTTAGGGGTTGGAGTAGAATTTTACGAATTCTACTCCAGTTGCCCTGTAATAACTATAGGTGATACTAAAATATTTATTTTAGTAAAAATAATGTTAATAAATAGAGCCCTAGATCACTAAAAACAAACTCAAAGTTCCAAACTTATCCACACTGCCACTTACAATTACCTGCACACAAGAAGTAGTAGACTAGCTGTCAACTTATCTTAGTGTACGTATTTTAAACAATTCCTTGTGACCTGTTCTGTGCAGTTTGCAATGTGTAACAGAGGATCAGAGAACAAGGAAGTGAGAAAGTCAGTCAGCCTACGTAGCTCAGCTTTTGTCTTCTATTTCTATTAAGGAAATGTTTACAGCCTATAAATAAAGATTGTCTGCTGGAGAGGACGAATATACAAGTAACCAGAACATGGATGAGCCACATATCACCAAACAAGAAAGGTACTACTTTATACTTAATACTGTATTAGCTCTCAACATATGGGATTATAGGTATGCCCTTTCAACACACTGCTGCCCTTACTTTACATGAAACAATACAGAATCAGTATTTCTTCTTGCAAGAAGTTACATTTACATTACATTTTTGGGGGAATTAATGTTTCTACAATTAATATTAATATGATCGCCTGGGTGCACCACCAAGCTCTAGCTCAGTCTCCCTCACCTCAGTCTACTGTGTGAGAATCAGCAAGCAGGTGTTTCCACACATGCTTATGAACAATAAAGTGCATTTGCAGATATAAAATGCTTGGGACCAGGGGTATTTTGGATATGGGAATATTCCGTATTTTGGAATATTTGCATACCATAATTAATTATCTTGGGAAAGGGATTTTTATATACACCCAGCTTGCAGGCAATTTTTACAGATGAGCGGGTTTGGATCTCAGAGATCCGAACCCACCCGAATTTTGAGATCCGGGGCGATAACCGGACGTGTGTTCGGTTCCCCTACCGGCCCCGGATCTCAAACCGAGGCAAAACCATAGAGATGAAATCTTGCGGCTCGCGAGTTTTCATCTCTATGTATATAAGCAACCACGCGGCGACCGCCATTTCACTCCAGCTGTGGAGACTGAACAGGGAGAGTGGGTAGTGTAGGGCTGGGAGAGGTAGTACTACTTACCTGTGCTGGTGCTGTGCTGTCTGCTGTGTCCTGGGCTGGTGCACTGCTGATCCATCTGGTGCTGTCACTGCTTGGCTGTCTGCTGTGTCCATCTGGGCTGGTGCTGATCCATCCTGGCTGGTGCTTTGCTATCTGCTGCGTCCATCTGGGCTGGTGCTGATCCATCTGGGCTGGTGCTGTGCTGTCTGCTGAGTCCATCTGGGCCTAAGTTCTGGACCCAAAAAAAAAAAATTGTCTTCTTCTTTTTTTTTCTGTGTGTGCGTGTTAGGCTTAGCCGCACAAGATACAGAAATGCAATCTAGTGCTGCCCGACTCCACTCGTCATCAATCTGTGCTCTGGGCCCTACTTCTGGACCCGATAAAAACAAAAAAAAGTGTCTTTTGTATATTTTTTTTCGGTGCGCGCACAACTGCACGTGTGTGAATTTTGTAACCGCACCTTGGCTATTGGTGCTTGTGACACTGCTTCAAGACCGCAGAAAATATCGATGGCTGTCACATGACAGGAGAGCAAGGCCAAGAACCACATGTTGTAGCTGCCGCCAGCAGTCATCATGATAATGCAAGACCGTCAACTTCCTTGTCCTCTATGAAGGCCCATGCCTCAGGGCTTAAGTCACGCCATGGATATGGTAAAGCTACTTTTACCGTAGTAAAGAAAAAAAATAAATTGAAAGGCAATATGCCATTCACTACACGAAGTGGCAAGGAAAGCATAAGGCCTTGGCCTTTATTTATGTTGACTGCTGGTTCCGATAGCCCTTCTGCTTGTAGTAGTAGTGGTGGTGGTACCATTAAAAAAAATTCAAGTTGTTAAGAAGAGTAAGACAGCTCCGGAAAAACCAACTGTGTGCCCTGAGAAATCGAAATCACAAATCCCCGAGAAGAGTGCAAGTGTGTCCGCAGTTGCCATGTGTGAGCCTGACTTAAATACTAGTGTACTGGAGGATACTCCAAGTTACAACATTTGTGTGCCCTCTGTAAATGTGGGGAAGGGCAGTCAACATCTTGCAGACAAAGTCAGTGAGGATGCTTCTGTGGAATTTCACATGGAGGATATTTTGGTAGTTGAAGGCGCTAAGGATAATGAGGATGTTGGTGATGAGGATGTTGATGCCGAGGATGTCCTTTATGTAAGTAAGGCAACAGCTGTTGCCCACGGATTGAAAAAGCCAAAACCCATTGTTGTCATGCAGGGGCAAAAGACAAAAAAAAACACTTTTCACGTGTGGAATTATTTCCACCCCAATCCGCACAACAGTTGTCAAGCCATATGTGACCATTGCCAAGCAAAAGCGAGTAGAGGGAGGGACCTAAACCACCTAGGAACCTCCTCCTTGTTACGTCACTTGGAGCGCATTCATCAAATATCAAAGTGTATGTCGCCAAGTTCCAAAACTCAAAATGTAACAAGTCCAGTGTCACCTACCTGCTCCCTCTCTGTGGGATCCAAGCGCCTTCAATCTCCACCACCAACACCTGCATCATCAACATCCTCATTCATTATCGCGAGTAGTCCTTCTGCAACCAATGTTGTTATTCAAAGCATGATTGACTCCTCTCCTATCTGTGATTCCTCAGAAGGATCCTTGATGACTACGCCTGTTGCTGCTGCTGTTGCCTTGAGTGGATCTTCATCCCAGAAGGGGACCAGGAGGAAAACTACTTGTAGTGTATCCTCCAAAAAACAATTAACTGTCAAGCAATAATTTGCAAGGGCAAACAAGTATGACAGCAATCACCCAGCTGCACAGCGGACTACTGATGCCATAACAGCTATGCATCCAGTATCCGCCATTACTGCAGTGGGTTTTCAACGGTTAATTGAGGTCCTGTGTCCTTGCTACCAGATCCCTTCTAGATTCCACTTAGCTAGAACAGCAACTCCAAGTCTGTACAAGGACATTAAAAAAAACCTTATTAAATGTCATTGTACCCACTGTCCACTTGACCACTGATATGTGGACAAGTGGGACAGGGCAAACTAAGGATTACATGACTGACAGCCCACTGGGTAGGTGTATTGCCTACAACAGCAACATCTACCAAAAGACAGCTGATACAGAGGCAGGCTACTCTTTGTATAACTGGTTTCACTAAGAGGCATAACGCTGAGAACCTCTTAGAAAAACTCAGGGAAATCATTTCTAAATGGCTCACCCCACTTGGACTCTCCTCGGAATTTGTGATTTCAGACAATGCCACCAATATTGTGAGAGCATTACATGTCGGCGAATTCCAACACGTCCCATGTTTTGTTCACACAATTAATTTGGTGGTGCAACATTTTTTTAAAAATGACAGGGGCATGCAGGAGATGCTCTCGGTGGCCCGCAAAATATCCGGACATTTTAGACATCTGGTAAACGCTTGTCGAAGATTGCATGACTAGCAGGTACTGTTAAATTTGCCCTGCCATCAGCTGAAGGTTCTCAAACCCTTTGAACTTGCCACATGTGAAGTTAGTTCAGACACTGCCAGCTTGAGTCAGGTCATTCCCCTCATCAGACTTTTGCAGAAACAGCTGTAGAAACTGAAGGAGGAACTGAAACGGAGTGATTGTGCAAGGTATGTCAGACTGGTGGATCAAGCCCTTGATTCACTTCACCAGGATCCAAGAGTCATCAATCTATTGAAATCTGAAAAAAATATTTTGGTGACCATTCTGGATCCTAAGTTTAAGTCCTACCTTGTCTGTTTTTTTCCAACAGAACCGAAATCTAAAACTATGCAAAGAGCTGTTGGTAAAAAATTGTCAGCTGCAGCCGCACATGAAACGCCATCATCTCCTCCTTTAGTTTCTGCAGCTGCCAGGAAAAAACTACATATTCCTTACAGAATGCCTGCTGGTCATGCAGATCGTTCACCAAAAAATGACATCTGGTTGGGCCTGAGAGAACTGCCTACTAGTAACATGTCTTCTATCATGACTATGTGTGATATGGTCTCCATTCACAGAATGGTGGAGGACTATTTCAGAGATAACATCCTAATAGGCATGTCAGACAGTCCCTTTCAGTACTGGCAGGAAAAATAGGCAATTTGGAGTCCCATACACAAACTGGCTTTGCATTACTTAAGTTGCCCACCCTCAAGTGTGTACTCCGAAAGAGTTTTCAGTGCAGCTGGCAACCTTGTCAGTGATCGGCGTAGGAGGTTACTTCCTCAAGATGTGGAAAAGATGATGTTCATTAAAATGAATTACAAATTCCACGAGGAAGACCTCTACCAACAATTTCATCACAAAATGACAGAGGCGCCTATGGTGGATTCCAGTGGGGACGAATTAATATTGTGTGAAGGAGAGGATGTACACACTGATGGGGATGACGAGGATGAGGACAACTTGTAATGTAAAGCCAGTTTATGTATGGGATCTGCTTGTTTTATGGGGGGGGCAAAACAAAACAATCATTTCAGCCACAATTGGCAATCCTTGTCACTGAAATTATTGGTTTGTTAAACTGTCCTGTTTCATATATAACATAGGGGTGGGTGGGAGGGCCCAAGGACTATTCCATCTTGCACCTTTTTCCTTTCCATTATGTGCTGGTTGGGGCATTATTAACTATCAATTCTTCAATCCTCAAGGGTATCCAAACCATTAGCTTTGCACAGTCCTCAACTCTATTAATAATTATATCAATCAGTTTTGAGCCAGAAATCTGGATGCAACCATTTGGCCCTTTAAATAGATGAAAAAAATCAATATTGTGAGCTGTGAGGTGGTCAAAATTGACTGGAAACGAGTGGAAATAAATGTTATTGAGGTTATTAATTCTGCAGGAACAAAAAAAGGCCCATTTTATGTGATTTTAGCTGTTTTTTTTATTATGTTATGAAAAAATCAAGATCCAAAACCAAAACCCGATAACAAAACACAGAGGTGAGGTTTTGGCAAAACCAATCCAGATCCCAAACCAGAGGAGATCCAGATCCAAAACCAAAACACAGGGGTCAGCACACATCCCTAGTAATTTTATACAATATTTTCAATATTTTTGTGGCTCAAACAAAGTTTGTGTACATACATGAAATTCATTTATGTTTCATATACACCTTATACACACAGCCTGCAGGTCATTTTATACAGTATTTTTAATAATTTTGCGGCTCAAGTTTGTGTACATACATGATATTCATTTATGTTTCATATACACCTTATACACAAAACCTCAAGGTAATTTTATGCAATATTATTAATAATTTGGTGCCTTAAACAAAGTTTATATACATTAAACCATCAGACAGCAAAGGTGTCACTATCTCGGTCATGCAAAAAAAAATTCCGTATTTCGGAATATTTGGATATGGGAGACTTAACCTGAACTGTAATTTCCAACAGTACCCATGTAGATGGGACAGTTCCAATTAGAGGAGATTGTCCCACGTCCTATCAGGAACAATTGATAGGTATGTCTGGTTTTTGGGAAGTATTATTTGTTGTCCTTTCAATACCATATACATTGAAGGCAGGGCCGGGTCGAAGGCCGATCGACGAGGCCCAAGCCATGACCCACAATCAGCACCACTGCTGCGTAACATCGTGGAAGTCACTCAGTAGTAACATGATGAGCGCTGTCTGGTTATAAGTGTATGCAAATGTAAAAATGTGTATGCGTCAACCCATGTAAAGTAAATTCACTTACATCTTTCCATACCTTACATATGGGTTGACGCGTACACATTTTTACATTTACATACACTTATAACCATACAGTACCCATCCTGTTACTACTATACTATATTTATCTTTGAATTCAGAGCTGCTTCACCACTGCGTAGGATTATTAGTATTTTATACATATGAAGGTCACTCAGCTTAAAGGTAGCAGGCAGGGAATTTGAGAGGGTTTGTGGGTAAAGACAGTAAACAGCCTGAGTGTCCTGTTTCCAACATGTCTCACAGCACAGCCCCATTTCATGCTATGCAGCTCCGGGAGACGCTGGCTCCCCTCCATAAGCTGTGCGACTGTGAGAGGAGCTGCAGGAAGCATCAGTGAAGGTGTGAAGAAACTAGAGTTGAGTCACTGATTGTGAGCATCCCCAGTCATTTTGGGATTCCGGCACCGGTGTTCTCTCGGTGATCGGGACTCTGGCAACCGGCATCCCAATCGTAGGGATATTAACTGCATCCCATTTGAGACAGGTCAGACCTTCCGCAAGGGCTGCATGGCTGGTCGATGTGCGTTGATGTTACCGATATTTACGCTGATATGCGAAGTCAGATGCAGATGAGAAGGCAGCAGTGGACTTCCCTTTGCTCGGGTAAGCTTTGGAACATTAGAGTCCATCTCTGAATCAGACACACTGGGCCTGATTCAGACCCAGTCGCAAGCACTGAGCGCTCTCAACCAGGTCGATGGTGGCTCAGAGCGCATGCGCACGACGGAGCCGGCTCCGCCGTGCGCATGCACGAGACCCGGATAGAGGCGGGCAATCCGTTGCTCCGGGTCTCGTACCAAAGGGGGCGTGCTGTCGATGTTGAGTGACAGCACGCCCCCTTTGGTGGGCGGGCCGGAGGAGTGGCTGCCCAAATGGAGGCATTCCCATGTGAACGCCTCCGTTTGGGGGCGGCCCCACTGACATCACGAGTGATGTCAGTGGGAGAGATTTCGGCTCTGACATCACGAGTGATGTCAGTGGGAGAGATTTCGGCTGTTAGAGCCGAAATCTCTCTGGGGCTTGCGTCAGCGAGACCCTACCAAAAGGGTCTCATCGCAAGCCCAATGGTCGCGATGGTCTTGACCATCGCGACCATCTTCCTGGCCACTCGCTATAGCTGTGGGTGGTCACCCAAAGCTATACGAGCGGCCAGGAGGCCGTTCTAAAAAAAAAAAAGACCGGCCCTGTCAGAGCGTCCGGCTCTGAATCAGGGCCACTGTTCCTTCTAGTGTCACAAAGTTAACAGACATACACATAACCTGTTTTAATGTCTGATTTGATAAAGTCATGCATTGTGTTATTCTTTAGCTGTGTTAATCCTGATGTACCTCATTATAATGGCATTAAATTCTAATTCTCAAACAACAGTAATTTACTTTCACTGGATATAAAATGAACAACGTTGATTATCTAGCAGTATGCAGCACTTATAGACTGTGTATCTACTTAATAGTGCCTTATACCCTAATTTGTTCTTGATTATTGGCATGCATCCAAAGTGCATTTAATAATACCGCCTGAAAAACTGCTTAGTAGCACATGAATGTGTACTTTTAAAGGAATGAATTTAAATGCTTGTGTGTTCAGATTATTCCAAAAGTATATCTATTTTGAAGGGCCACTATGAGGTTCAGAATAAAAAGGACAACATTGTTCTAATGCTGTTTTCAGAATCAAAATCATGACATTAGCATTACTGCCTCACAGCACTGAGGTCTTGGGTTCAATTCCAACCAGGCCCTACTGTGTGGAGTTTGTATATTCTCCCCGTGCTTGCAGGCGTTTTCCTCCACGTACACTGGTTTCCTTCCACAGTCCCAAAAAATACTGGTAGTTTAATTGGCTCCAGATAAAAATTAACCATAGGGTGTATGTGTGCGTGTGTACATGTGGTGGGGACTGATGTGAATGACCACATAGTCACTGTGCAATATACAGCGGGTAAAATAAGTATTGAACACATCAACATTATTCTCAGTAAATATATTTGTAATTGGGCTATTGTAATGAAATCTTCACCAAATGTCAGTAACAACCTATGCAAACCACACATGCAAAGAAATCTAACCATAGCTGTCCATAAATTATATGTAAAAATGTGAAATGAAACAGGGAAAAAGTATAGAACACACAAAAAAAAGGGAGGTGCAAAAAGGCATGGAAAGCCAAGACACCAGCTGAAATCTATCAGTAATTAGAAAGCAATCCTGCCCCTTGTCAGAGCAAATTAATATAAGCTGATTCAAACTGGTTTAGCCCCAACTGATGGCCTATAAAAAGGTGTCTCATTACCAAGGTGTCACACAAGAAACATCTCATGATGGGTAAAAGCAAAGAGCTCTCTCAAGACTTTCGCAACCTTATTGTTGCAAAACATACTGATGGCATTGGTTACAGAAGGATTTCTAAACTTCTGAATGTTCCAGTGAGCACTGTTTGGGCCATAATCCGGAAGTGGAAAGAACATAATTTGACCATAATCCAGCCACGACCAGGTGCTCCTCGCAAGATTTCTGACAGAGTGAAAAGAATGATCAGAAGAGTTGTCCAAGAGCCAAGGACCAGGGCTTCAGAAAGACCTGGAATTAGCAGGTACAATTGTTTTAAAGAAAACAATAAGTAATGCACTCAACCACGATGACCTGTATGCAAGCTTACCATGCAAGACTCCATTGCTAAAGAAAAAGCATGTTGAAGCTCGTTTAAAAGTTTGCTGCACATTTGGACAAGCCTGTGAAATACTGGGAGAATATAGTCTAGTCAGATGAGACCAAAATGTAACTCTTTGGATGCCATAATACACACCATGTTTGGAGGAGAAATGGCCCTGCACATCACCCCAAAAACACCATACCAACAGTGAAGTTTGGAGGTGGGAACATCATGGGGTGGGGCTGTTTTTCAGCATACGGTACTGGCATACTTCATATGATTGGAGGATGAATGGAAAAATGGACCCCGACATTCTTGATAAAAAATCTGCTGCCATCTACCAGGATGCTGAAGATTAAACGAGAGTGGACATTTCAGCAAGACAATGATTCCAAACACACAGCCAAGGACACTCTCAATTGGTTTCAGATAAAGAAAATAAAACTGCTAGAATGGCCCATCCAATCACCTGACTTGAATCCAATTGAAAAATCTATGGTAAGAACTAAAGATCAGAGGGCCTGATTCAGACCCGCTCGCGAACGCTGAGTGCTCGCAAGCGGGTCGATGGTGCCCAAGAGCGCATGCGCACGACGGAGGCGTCTCTGTCGTGCGCATGCGCGAGACCCGAATAACGACGGCCAAGCCGTCGTTATGGGTCTCGCACCAAAGGGGGCGTGCTGTCGATGGTGATTGACAGCACGCCACCTTTGGTAGGCGTGCCAGGGGCGTGGCTGCCCAGATGGACGCGTTCCCATTGGAACGCCTACCATCTGGGGCCGGCGCCACTGACATCACTAGTGATGTCAGTGGGAGTGCTTCTGGCTCTGATAGATCCAAAAGCACTCCTGGGCTTGCGGCAGCGAGACCCTCCTGCAGGGTCTCGTTGCCAGCCCTATGGTTGCGATGGTCTTGACCATCGCGGCCATCATTTTGGCCGCTCGCTATAGCTGTGGGTGGTCACCCACAGCTATGCGAGCGGCCAGGAGGCCGCTCGAAAAAGGAGCAGGGACGGCCCTGATTCAGAGCGAGCGCTCTGTCAGAGTGTCCGGCTCTGAATCAGGGCCAGAGTTCATAGAAGAGGCCCACTGAACCATCAAGGTTTGAAGACTGTGGAAGAATGGGCCAAATCACACGTGACCAATTAATGAGACTAGTTTTTCCATACAGGAGGCGTCTTGAAGCTGCAAAAAAAGGCTTTTGTACAAAGTATTAAATAAATTTCAGTAAGCATGTTCAATACTTTTTCCCTGTGTCATTTCACATTACTACACATAACTTAATTTATGGAAATCCATGGTTTGATTTCTTTGCATGTGTGGATTGCATGGGTTGTTGCTGACATTTGGTGAAAATTTCATTACAATAGCCCCATTAAATATATATTTACAGAGAAAAATGTTGATGTGTTCAATGCATATTTTACCGGCTGGTATATGTGCTTAACTGTCATTAACTGTTAATAAATAATACACACTATCAGAGATATAGGCTTTGATTCTCAGTCACTCGCAAGTTTGAATGCAGCCGTATCCAAAGAGTTTTAGCAAACTGCGCATTCATCACAGAAAACAAACACATCTTGGTCTTTTCTCTGCGTCCATCAAATAGGTGTTACTGGGTGTCAACTGGGCAACAACTTTTGCATTCGCACATAAGAGAACGTGTACAAATTTTTTTTGCGATTTTTGCAAATTTAATAATACAAAATAAACTAAGAAATCACATGTACATAAGTATTCACACCTTTGCTCAATACTTTGTTGATGCACCATTGGCAGCAATTACAGCCTGAAATCTTTATTAAAATGATGGCACGAGCTTGGCACACCTATCTTTGGGCAGTTTCGCCCATTCCTCTTTGCAGCACCTCTCAAGCTCCATCAGGTTGGATGGGAAGCATCCGATGCACAGCCATTTTCATATCTCTCCAGAGATGTTCAATTGGATTCAAGTCTGGGCTCTAGCTGGGCCACTCAAGGACATTCACAGAGTTGTCCTGAAGCCTCTACTTTGATATCTTGGCTGTGTGCTTAGGGTTGTTGTCCTGCTGAAAGATGAACTGTTGCACCAGTCTGAGGTCAAGAGCGCTCTGGAGCAGGTTTTCATCTCTGTACATTGCTGCATTCATCTTTCCCTCTATCCTGACTAGTCTCCTCCTGCGGCTGAAAAACATCCCAAAAGCATGATGCTGCCACCACCATGCTGTACTGTAGGGATGGTATTGGCCTGGTGATGAGCGGTGCCTGGTTTCCTCCAAGCATAATGCCTGGCATTCACGCCAAAGAGTTCAATCTTTGTCTCATCATGGTCTGAGAGTCCTTCGGGTGCATTTTGGCAAACTCCAGGCAGGCTGACATGAGCTTTTTACTAAGGAGTGGCTTCTGTCTGGCCACTCTACCATACAGGCCTGATTGGTGGATTGCTGCAGAGATGGTTGTCCTTCTGAAAGGTTCTCCTCTCTCCACAGAGGAATGCTGTAGCTCTGACAGAGTGACTATCAGGTTCTTGGTCACCTCCCTGACCAGGGCCCTTCTCCCCCGATCGCTCAGTTTAGACGGCCGGACAACTCTAGGAAGAGTCCTGGTGGTTCTGAACTTCTTCCATTTACGGATGATGGAGGCCACTGTGCTCATTGGGACCTACAAAGCAGCAGATATTTTTCTGTACCGTTCCCCAGATTTGTGCCTCGAGACAAGCCTGTCTCGGAGGTCTACAGACAATTCCTTGGACTTCATGCTTGGTTTGTGTTCTGACATGCACTGTCAAGTGTGGGACCTTATATAGACCAGTTATCGCGGTGAGACAAAAAAATTGTGGGTCCCTGGTACCCCTCACTTTACTAAACTGGGGTCCTACCTGACCTTTTCTGGGTCCCATCGGAATGAAAGTTTTATGAAAATCTAACAGAAAAAAAATAATGAATGCTAAACAGTTATGTAAAACATTATTTAGTTTTAATATAGTATAGTAAGTACAACATTTTGTTAATCTTTAGTGCACAATGAGACATTTTTCCTTAATAGACTCAGGTACTGGTAATCAACATTAGAGCTGCCAGTGTTAGCCAACTAAAGTTTTAGGGGCCTATTAATCATTGAATATTTGAGGTAAAATCTCCGAAAACACCTGATTCGGAGGATTACCTGAAATATTAAGTTTCCCCCAGTTGTATTAAGGAGGGAATGCAGCAGGTATCTCCGACACCTGCTGTGATCCCTCCATTCCCACTGGCAGCCGCATCTCCCATAGGTTTCTAAGGGGGATGCGATGCTGCCAGATTTAGCAATATCTGGAATGCGATGCATTCCAGATATTGGCCCCAGCTGCTAACGCCATTAATAATATTGATTTCACCACCAGCAGGCTTATCATGCAGGCCCATGATATACAAAGAGCCCATCTATAGGAAGCAGAGGCTGCACATCAATAGGAACAAGTCCTGGGATTCCCCCCACTACTGCCAGCACCATTAACCTCCCCCCTTCTCCACTACTCCCAGCATCACTAACATCCCCCCTACTCCCAGCATCACTAACCCCCCACTACTCCCAGATCACTAACATCCCACTACTCCCAGCATCACTAACCCCCCACAATACTCCTTGCATCACTAACAACCCCCCTACTCCCAGCATCACTAACATCCCCCCACTACTCCCAGCATCACTGTCATCCCCCCCACTACTCCCAGCATCACTGTCATCCCCCCCACTACTCCCAGCATCACTACCATCCCCCCCACTACTCCCAGCATCACTACCATCCCCCCCACTACTCCCAGCATCACTACCATCCCCCCCACTACTCCCAGCATCACTAACATCCCCCCACTACTCCCAGCATCACTACCATCCCAACTACTCCCAGCATCACTACCATCCCAACTACTCCCAGCATCACTAGCAACCCCCTCACTACTCCCAGCATCACTAACATCCCCCTCACTACTCCCAGCATCACTAACATCCCCCTCACTACTCCCAGCATCAATAACCCCCAACTACTCCCAGCATCACTAGCAACCCCCTCACTACTCCCAGCATCACTAACATCCCCCTCACTACTCCCAGCATCACTAACATCCCCCTCACTACTCCCAGCATCAATAACCCCCCACTACTCCCAGCATCACTACCATCCCCCCACTACTCCCAGCATCACTACCATCCCCCCACTACTGCCAGCATCACTACCATCCCCCCCACTACTCTCAGCATCACTAACATCCTCCTCACTACTCCCAGCATCACTAACATCCGCCCACTACTGTACTCCTTGCATCAATAACACCCACCCACTACCCCCAACATCACTAACCCACCACTATCACTAACGACCCCCCCACTACTTCCAGCACTACCAACCCTCCCACCCACTACTCCCTGAATCATTACCCCTACCTCCACCTACTCCGTTTCAATATTAACTACCCCCGTCGCTGCTTTTTTTCAGGAGGCAGGAGCGGTGAATCCAGCTAGGGAGGGACATGAGAAGTGCGCCTGACCCCAGCAGCCCAGGCTCCCCTACATACCCGCTGTCGGAGCGTGATGTTCATTCTCCTAGCAGGTCCATGGAACAGTAGGAGCCGAGGTGCTGTTACGTCGCATGCCACTGACCAAGACCAGCGGCATGCGGTGGCGTGAAAGCACCTCCGCTCCTACTGTTCCCGCTATGATGCAGCCTGTCTGGCACAATTCCCCACCCACCGCACTAGCCCTCAGTACCTTCAACCCGGGGGGGGGGGGGTCAGAGTGTTCACGCCGGGGTGGGGTGTAGTCTTCGGGCCAGGTGAGCCTCCAGGACCAGGCGCAGTCTTCAGGCCGGGGGATCAGGCACACTACTCTCACGCTGTGAGCTGCTGCAGAGGAATGGCGTGCTGCGTAATGGCTCCTTTAAAAGTCCTCCCTGCAGCCGGAGGCATCAATCATATACCAAGAGCCAGGGGATTGGACAGCAACGGAGCGCATCCCCAGGGACCCACCCACTCTGAAAAAGTGAGTCCCCAGTCTTCAATTGTGGGTAAAATACGCGCTATATTGCGTATTTGCGAACACTGATAGACCGGTGTATGCCTTTCAAAATCATGTCCAATCAACTGAATTTACCACAGGTGGACTCCAATTAAGGATGATCAGTGGAAACAGGATGCACCTGAGCTTGATTTTGAGCTTCATGGCAAAGGCCGTAAATACTTATGTACATGTGATTTCTAAAGGTGCGAACACACATAACAATTTTTTGAACGATTTAACTATAACGACGTTGTTATTGTTAAATCGTTTGTAAAATTGTTCATCTTTTTAAGGTGAACAATGAACGATATTCGTTCAAGCGCATTCACATTTGTAGTTCATCATCCATTCTGACTGTCCAACAAACGATTTTCGTACAGAAATCGTTCATGTTGTACAGAATGAACAATACACGATGAACGATTTCCATTCACTGTATGCATGATTAAAAAATCGTTCATGAAAAGCGTTCAGTAATTTAGTAACCAACGATTTTTAGTGATCGATTTTCATGCACTTTTTCAAGGGAAAATCTGAACGAAAATCGTACACTAAAATCGTTGGTTAATAACATCGTTGTGTGTGTATGCAGCTTTAGTGGGTTTTTTTTATTAAATTTGCAAAAATCTCAAAAAACGTTTTACACGTAGTCATTATGGGGTATTGTGTGTAGAATTTTGAGGACAAAAATGAATTTATTTAACATAACAAAATGTGGAAAAAGTGAAGTGTTGTGAATACTTTCCGGATGCACTGTATATACAGTCAAGTGCATAAATATTGGGACATTGACAGAATTTTCATATTTTGGCCTCCATTCACCACCACAATGGCTTTGAAATGAAACAAACAAGATGTGCTTTAACTGCAGACTTTCAGATTTAATTTGAGGGTAATTACATCCAAATCAGGTGAACAGTGTAGGAATTACAACGGTTTCTATATGTGCCTCCCACTTTCTACGGGGCCAAAAGTAATGGGACAAACTAAACAATCCTAAATCTAACTTTCACTTTTTAATACTTTGTTGCAAATCCTTTGCAGGCAATTACAGCCTGAAGTCTGGAACGCATAGACATCACCAGACGCTGGGTTTCATCCCTGGTGATGCTCTGCCAGGCCTCTACTGCAAATGTCTTCAGTTCCTGCTTGTTCCTGGGGCATTTTCCCTTCAGTTTTGTCTTCATCAAGTGAAATGCATGCTCAATCGGATTCAGGTCAGGGGATTGACATGGCCATTGCATAACATTCCACTTTTTAGCCTTAAAAAATCTTTGGTTGCTTTTGCAGTATGCTTCGGATCATTGTCCATCTGCACTGTGAAGCGCCGTCCAATGAGTTCTGAAGCATTTGACTGAATATGAGCATATAATATTGCCCGAAACACTTCAGAATTCATTCTGCTGCTTTTGTCAGCAGTCACATCATCAATAAATACAAGGGAACCAGTTCCATTGGCAGCCATACATGCCCACGCCATGACACTACCACCACCATGCTTCACTGATGAGGTGGTATGTTTTGGATCATGAGCAGTTCCTTTCCTTCTCTTCTCTTCCCATCACTCCGGTACAAGTTTGATCTTTGTCTTATCTGTCCATAGGATGTTGTTCCAGAACTGTAATGGTTTTTTTAGATGTTGTTTGGCAAACTCTAATCTGGTCTTCCTGTTTTTGTGGCTCACCAATGGTTTACATCTTGTGGTGAACCCTCTATATTCACTCTTGTGAAGTCTTCTCTTGATTGTTGACTTTGAAACATATACACCTACCTCCTGGAGACAGTTCTTGATTTGGCCAACTGTTGTGAAGGGGTTTTTCTTCACCAGGGAAATAATTCTTCTGTCATCCACCACAGTTGTTTTCCATGGTCTTCCGGGTCTTTTGGTGTTGCTGAGCTCTCCGGTGCGTTTTCTTCTGTTCCAAACAGTTGATTTGGCCACACCTAATGTTTTTGCTATCTCTCTGATGGGTTTGTTTTTATTTTTCAGCCTATTGATGGCTTGCTTCACTGATAGTAACAGCTCTTTGGATCTCATATTGAGAGTCAACAGCAACTGATTCCAAATCCAAATGTCACACCTAGAATCAACTACAGACCTTTTACCTGCTTAATTGATAATGAAATAACGAGGGAATAGCCCACACCTGTCCATGAAATAGCTTTTGAGTTAATAGTCCCATTACTTTTGGCCCCTTAAAAAGTGGGAGGCACATATAGAAACCATTGTAATTCTTACACTGTTCACCTGATTTGGATGTATTTACCCTCAAATTAAATCTGAAAGTCTACAGTTAAAGCACATCTTGTTTGTTTCATTTCAAAGCCATTGTGGTGGTGAATATGAAAATTCTGTCACTGTCCAATATTTATGCACCTGACTGTATGTATATGTGTATATATATATATATATATATATATATATACAGATATGTAAAGACGGCACTCATGAGACTGGACAGCTTCAAATAATGACCATGACACTAGTCGTAATGATTTACATTACGACTAGTGTCATGGTCATTATTTGAAGCTGTCCAGTCTCATGAGTGCCGTCTTTACATATCTGTATGTTGAATTCTTTGGAAAGGCACCGGAGTAGTTGCAGTTTATTTAGGAGTGCCGGTATTTTGGATCTATATATATATATATATATATATATATATATATATATATACACATATATATATATATATAAATAAATATAATGTAACAAGAATCACAAACCGTAGACCAGGTAAAATCCTTCAGCATCTTTATTTCTCACCACAGGCAAGTATACAGGCTTGGATACGGCAGTTTAACAGGCAAGATGCTACACAAAGTTTTCAAAAAAGCAATTTTTTTCTTCAGTGGACTCGCAGGTCCAGGATCCCTAAAGGTGCGTACACACGGGAGGATCCCTAAAGGTGCGTACACATGGGACAATTTGCTCCATGAAGAGAAATTGTCCCTTGTGTCCCCGGCAGGGGTGTGCTCAGTGTTGTTAATGTCACTGAGCACAAACACTGAACGATTTCATGAATTAAATCGTTCAGTGCCAGGCTCCCTCCCTCATCCCCGAACATGTTCAACCTGATAATATTATCAGATTGGACGGGGGGGTTCGGGCAATGAACAATAACTGCCAACTACAAAAGGGAGCACGCATTGGTAGTTATCGTTCATCGTTTTGGGGCTGAAACTGGACAATTTTTTGGATGACTAAACGATAACGTTATTGTTCCGTCATCCAAAAAATTGGCCGTGTGTACGCACCTTAACACTACTCACCCCCGGGCCTATAAGCTGAGCGACTATCTCACCATCATGCTCAGTTTCCCTAGCGTCTCTGCAGCTCGTAAATCAGCCGCACACAGGTGTCTGTAATCAGCTGCCTTTCTAGACTCTGATTGAGGCAACACCTGAACATTACACATTCATAATGCCTTTTGCTCTGCCAAACCTGGGAGATCTGGATATTCCACATTTACTTCATGTGGAATTATGCTGACCCTGTCACAGTATATATATATATATATATGTATATTTGCTGGGAGATATGAACACTAGGGGCCTGATTCAGAGTCGGACGCAATGCTGATATTCACGCAAATGGTCAATGTTTTTCAACTGCGCATGTGTCTAAGTAGCTAAAAGGCGCGCAGTGAAAGGTCCCCAGTACTGATCGAGACGCACGTTCTAATAAATGTATTGGAAATGTACTCACCATTCTTGGGTGGTGGCTATGGAGGAAATGCACTTGTGAGTGTGTAATGGAAGTGTTGTGGGCATGTCACATTCCATGTGACCATAACATGTCACAAACTCAGGACCTGATTCAGATGTGGTCGCTAATGTCATCGCAACAGTGATTTATCACGGATCGCAATTGTGGAATTATACTAATGACTCATTCGATGTCCAGTGTTTAGACACACCCACTGAAAGTATCTCACATCATGCATAATACCGGAAAAACATTGAGAACATCCAACGTAAATCAGGTGGCCATAAGCTGCCGCAGTCACAGCAGGTCTGCCATTGAGAGCAAGAATGCAGTGGCTAAATTATGGACACCACCAGTATTTAAACAGTTCTATACGCCTGAGTTTTTCTAACCACCCCCCGTAACCTACCCCAAATGCTGACTACCTGTCACTCACTTTGTGTGTGACTCCTCTGTGTGAGCGTAATTGCAAATGAATTGCTGCGCGTGCGCCCTGCGCAATTGCTAACAATCTGCGTAAATATCGGCATTACGTCCACATCTGAATTAGTCCTTGCACAGCCAATGCTCACTTGTACACCAGGGGAAGTGCTTTTACTAGCATTTGTATAAAGTCACAGGATATGTGGACTAACAAAGATTAAGTGATATATCGGTGATCCAAGGTATGGTCAAGTAAGGAAATTTATTCTTGCTATTCTTCTGAAGCTTTATTTATCATTCTCTGGAAAGAGGGAGGATTATTTCACTATTTCTAGTTGAATTACCTGTGGTTGAATTCAAATATAACTTTTGATGGGGATGCAGTTGATATGCCGGAAGTCGAAATACCAACACCAGAATCCCGCCGCCCGGCAAAATGCAGATAGCCCAATGGACTTCAGGATACCGGCAGTAAATATGCGCCATTAGCCGGGGATGGGGGGTTAGGATTAGGCACCCCCGGGGGGACTTAGGTTTAAGCACCCCCCCGAGGAGGGTTAGGCTACAGGGAGGGGGGGTTAGGCACCCTCGGGGGGAGGTTAGGGTTAGACACCCCCCCCCCGGGATGGTTAGGTTTAGGGTACGGGAAGAGGGGGATAGGGTTAGGCACCATTGGGGGAAGGTTAAGGTTAGGCACCCCCCGGGGAGGTTAGGGTTAGGCACCCCCCCGGGGAGGTTGGGGGGGGGGGGGGGGGGAGGGTTAGCCTACTTACCATCCCTAGTCGGGATCTTCGCCGTTCAGCCTTTCACTGTTGGTATTTGAACCGCCAGCTATTCAGCCGCAGGCATCTCATACTGATTCTCTATTGATGGACATATTACACTACATGTTTTTGTGTTGTTTGCATGAATATGTGGGGATTTTTTACACTTTATTGGAGAATTCAGAAGAGAGGACACAATGCATCACCATATATTATATTGTTTTCAAATTTATGTGCGTCTCCACTTTCTTACACATACTGTAGAGGTAGTGTTCTTTGTGTTGTAAATATTTTCCTATTTCACATATTTATGAGACCAACGCCTTGGCCTGGCACTAACCTATCTAATGATATGCATTACCATCAATTAATTTATACATCCATTTGTTCATGAAATACAATAGTTCTCTACAAAATCCAACTGCATTGCTAATCAGCTGCTGTGCATAAAAAAAAGACACAACATCGGATATTGCACCAGCCTTATGGAGGGATAAAATGTCCGTCTGAACATGGACATCGAAATCAGTGCAACTGCGGAAAAAGACGCAGTTGCTGGCTGCGACACTCGCCAGCATCTGGTTAGCCACCCTGCTACCACCCAAGAACGCCCACTAAAATTGCCTCTCTCTGCATCCAAATTCTCTCTGTGTCCCCCGACTGTAACCATCTGAACAAAGGGCATGATTCAGCATGGATCGCTATTACGATCTCAGCTCTGTAATCGCATGGAGGTCTGATGTGAAAATATGCTAATGAATGCAAAGCCGTCGCACAGTCAGCATAGAGACGCCGACCACCGCTATCTCACGTCCGTAATACCCTGCAGTCCTGCGTATACATAGGGAACATCGAGTAACATCAGCCTCTCACGCACAGTTACAGCAGGTCTGACATGCCGCAGAAACTGCAAGTCTTGTTGCACGCAGTGAGTGCACAAGCTGTGAATGCCATCTCAGTGCTAATTTATGCACGCCCAGGAAACAGAGTTCAAACGGACAGACACACTTGTGTTTCTCTGACTACTCCCCCGTCACTACCCCCCAAACGTTCACAGCATGTCACTTACTCTGCGATGGCTTGTATTGTGGTTGTGTGATAGAAATTCACGCATGCGCACTGCCCTCCAAGCGCAGTACACACCATCATTTGTACTCTGTTGCACTTGCGATCCATGCTGAATCAGGCCCAAGGTAAAATGTCTGTCTACTTCTATGACTAGCAAGATATGTTATTTGTTCACAGGGCCTAATTAAAGTTTGTGGGACCCTAGGGCAAATACCTTAAGGGGAACCTACCAATAAAATTGTCAATATGATAAACTGATAAAAAGTATAGGGTCTTATTTTGAGTTGGGAGTAAAGCAAAAAAGAGCAAGTAACTATGCACATGGACAAGCTATGTTGCAATGCAAGGGGTGCAAATACATCTATTTTTTTATGCAGGGTAAATACTGGATGATTTTGCATTTACTGTAGCCTACAAATCCTGGACAGGTTTATACACTGCAATTCAGATTTGAGCTTGGACACAACCCTCCCAAATCTAAATCTCTCTGCCCCAAAGTTTTGCCAAAATTCACATTTACATGGTCTTTTTTTACTCTCAACACAGAATCAGGCTCATAATGTACAGTACAAATACTCTAAGTAACACAAAATATGTTAAACACGCTGTGATGCCTTCAGTTCAGGCACCCTAGTTCAAATATACCACAGCGCCCGCCTCTCTCCATGGTTATGTAGTTATGTGTAGCCCCCCCCCCCAAACTTCTGTGGGGACCCCTGGGCTAACGTCTCAGCTGTCATGTTGTAACTGAATGCACAGCATCTCCCTTGTGACCCTGATGTCACAGACTGGGTAGCGGGGGTTATCTTCCTAGTGATGCTGTCACAGACTGATCACAGTGGGGGTTAACTCCAAAGTGATTCTGATGTCACAGATATGCGCAGTGGTGATTATCTCTCTAGTGACACTGATGTCACAGAGTGAGCACAGTGGCAGGTGCATACCTCCCAACTTTTGAAGAGAGGGAGGAGCGCCCAAAAAGTAGTGGGGCTTTCGAAAAGGGGCAAGCCTTCACTATAGGTGGCATGCCCAGCACTCTCCGAGATGCTGGGCAGCCCCCCAGGCTCTCCCTGCGCTAGTGAACAGATGCCGTGCGATGCACATGGCATCTGTTCACCTTCTGCACACCCGCTGCTCTGCTATGCAGAACAGCGGGTGTGCTCTCCCCAACTTCCCTCCCACCGCAGGACACTGTGGCCCGCGGGTGGGACAGCGGGACAGTTCCAGAAAGACGGGACTGTCCCGCTGAATGCGGGACAGTTGGGAGGTATGCAGTTGGTTATCTCCTAATGATCCTGATGTCACAGCCTGAGTACACTCCCTGTCCTGTCTGCCCATGCGAAAATTGATCAATGAGGTATAATCTCCACAGTGATGCTGATGTCACAGACTGAGCATAGTGGGGGATATCTCCCTAGTGAGTATGGGCAGTAAGATTGGTGTAATGTTTACTTTTACTGCTTCACAGCACTGAAGTCTTTGGGTCGATTCCCACCACGGCCCTGTGTGGCGTTTGTATATCCTCTCTATGCTTCTGTGTGTTTTTTCCAGGTACTCCAGTTTTCTTCCCACAATCCAAAAATATAATGGTAGGTGAACTGTCTCACGACAAAAATTAACCATAGGACGTATGTACATACGGTAGCGAATATAGGGCCTGATTCAGACCCGCTCGCTAGATGCGGCCACTCGCTCCCAGCGTATGGAAATTCAGCTAAGTGACGTCAAGGCATCCGCTTGCACAGCAAGATATAAGCACGCCCACTATGTCTTGGCGAGCGATCACTCTGTGTTTCCTGATGCCCACCAGCGTACGTCATCTACAGGAAGTATATACAACCATCAGCGCATCGGGAACCATCGGATCAGACCGCAGGGCTTGACTGTACCCTACCGCAAGCACTGCGAGCAGTTCAGTGTAAAAAACAACCAGGTGACGTGTACTATGAAGCTGACTGTTAATAATGCACGCCTCTGAAACGGCGTTGAAACACTGTGGCACGCCTAGGTCCGCAACTCCACTCCCCCCCATTACTACTGGCCTGCCCTTGTTACCACCCACAAACGGCCTCTCCTGTCACTCAATCCACTGAGCTGTCTTGGCAGGGCAAGCAAGTACATTCCGATCGCTCGTACTAGTTTGCGCATGCGAACTAAACGCATGCGCACATTAGCGAACATCGTCTGCAACGAGCGGCCGATTGCTAGCGAGCGGGTCTGAATCAGGCCCATAGACATTAAAGGTGCCCACACACATGGCGATCTGCAACGATGAGCCGATGTGTACGATTTCCCTTGACACTCTCCCCAGCATCTCTGCACACGATCTGCACACAATTTGGTGTCCAATCTTCAAACAATCTCTCCTGCATCCAGACTTTCACAGTGCATCGTGTCCTAGATTGTCAGATCTGCCCTAATGCACGGCAGATCTGACCACGCGATGTACGACCAGCGGGGACGCACATCGCATCGTGATCGTGAGTGGGGACTCACGATTTACTCTCAGTTTCGCCATATTTTACACTATCTGTCGTTCCAATGTGTCGGAATCAGCCAGATCGGGTAGAATATCGCTATGTGTGTGGCCAGCTTAAGCTCCACTGAGGAAGGGACTGATGTGAATGGCCAAATAGTCTCTGTAAAATGCTGCGAAATATGTGTGTGCTATAAAAATAACAACAAAAAGTGATGCTGATATCATAGACTGATCACAGTGGGGACTATGGACCTCATTCAGACCCGGTCGCAAGCGCTGAGCGCTCGCAACCGGGTCGATGGTTAGGCCCTGCACAAAAGGGCCGGCTGTCGATGTTGATCTTGCGACTGCCTCTGAATGAGGGCCTATTTCCCTAGTGACGCTGATAGCACAGACTTAGCACAATGGAGGTTATCTCCCTAGTGGCGTCGATGTCACCAACTGAGCACAGTGGGGGGTTATCTCCCTAGGGATGCTGATGTCAAAGACTGATCTTAATGGTCATTATCTCCATAGTGAAGCTGATGTCACAGACTGAGCACAATGGGGGTTATCGCCCTAGTGATGATGATGTCACTGACTGAGCACAGTGGGGGTTATCTTCCTAGTGATGATGATGTCACTAACTGAGCACAGTGGGGGTTATCGCCCTAGTGACTGAGCACAGTGTAGGCTGTTTCCCTGAAGACGCTGATGTGACCAAGGCCATATTAAAGTTTGTGGAAACCCCAGGGCAACTAATTTTTTTTGGGGGGGGAGGGGCACCTAACAATAAAAATGCGTTTATGATATGCTGACAATGTTATCAAAATGTATGTGTAAATACTCCCAGCAGCACCACAAATGCATTAAACACCCTGTAGTGCCCCCAGTTGACATTATGCTACACAGAAATCTTAAGTAACCTACACATGGAACGATATTGTTAATGATCCAACGCATCGGAGCGACCAAACGAAAATATCGTTCCGTGCACATGCATATCGTGCATTGCGCGTTCCTGTGATGTCATCAGTTGCTTCACCTAATCTTTCTGCATGTTCAAAAGATCAGGCAAAGCAATTGACGATTGCTTGCAGCGGTATGCAGGGGGGCCGGCATATCGGGCGGCCGGGCACCGGATCGCCCCATGTGTAGGGACCACCCGTTATGTCAGCCCTGGGATTGTCGGTCGCATCTGTGCCTACACATCGTACCATGTGTAGGCACTTTTAGCTGCCCTATTAATCTGGCACTGCTTGTACACAGGAGCCCTTTGCCACTGAGCTACACTTTTCAGTGTATATTTACTAAAGTGCAGGTTTTTAGAAATGGGGATGTTGCCCATAACAAACAAGCAGATTCTACTTAACATTTATCCAGCACATGCTAGAAGATAATAGCTAGAATCTGATTGGTTGCTATGGGCAACATCTCCGCTTCCAAAAACTGCAATTTAGTACTGTAAATATACCCCTTAGGGCCTGATACAGAGCTGAACGCTCTGACCAGAGCGCTCGCTCTGAATCAGGGCCCTCCTCCAAGAAAATGGGGCAGCCTCCTGGCCGCTTGTATAGCTGTGGGTGCATATGCGAGCGGCCAAAAAGATGGTCGCGATGGTCTTGACCATGGCGACCATCGGACTTGCCACGGAGACCCTGCGGTAGGGTCTCCCTGCCACAAGCCCTGGAGTGATTTTGGCTCTATCAGAGCCAAAATCACTCCCACTGACATCACTAGTGATGTCAGTGGGGCCGGCTTCAGACGTTAGGCGTTCCCATGGGAACGCCTCCGTCTGGCAGGCACGCCCCCGGCACGCCCACCAAAGGGGGCGTGCTGTCAATCAACATCGACAGCACGCCCCCTTTGGTGCAAGACCCGGAGCGATGGAAAGCCCGTCGCTCCCCGGGTCTCGCGCATGCGCACGACGGAGCTCCCTCCGTCGTGCGCATGTGCAGTGGGGAACATCGACCCGCTTGCGAGCGTACTGACGCTCACGAGCGGGTCTGAATGACCCCCTTAGTCCTGTGATGGGATTCATTTACAATTGGCAACAACTGAGTGTTTTATATTGAGCTATATGTAAATAATGACTCATAACATTTATCTGGAGACTTCATAGCAAAAAATTATAATAAGGCAACCTACTGTAAAGATGCCCATACACGGTGTGATGCACCATGTAGGGCAGGGGAGTATCTATAATGGGTGCAGGGTGTGCGGGGAACACGGGGACCTGGGTCCAGGGAGGGCCCCGCACCGCACACCCTCCACCCATAATATTACTTACCTCTCCGGAGTCCCACGTTGGCGCTGGGGTCCGGCGCTGTAAAACGACTAGAAAATGGCCGCAGCGGCCATTTTCCTGTCGTTTGCGCATGCGCAGTACAGGGAAAATGGCCGCCGCAGCCATTTTCCCGGTGCCCTTTGCATACTATATAGACTCTGGGCACACTCTAGTGCCCCGAGTCTATAACTCCGGCGCTAGCCGCGCACAGCTCAGTGTGCTACCGGCCGCCGGGCGGAGAGGAGGGGGCCCATGTCGGAGACTGCACACGGGCCCCCTCCTCTCTAGAAGCCCCTGGTGTAGGGCAACTGCCGATCTGTCGGCAGACGGATCGTGTTGTCACCGCAGGCAATCGTGCGGTCCCCGCAGACAGCACGATATGCCAGCTTCCCCCTCCTTCACCTGAATGGGATCGTACATCGCATCCCAGATCAGATAGTTTTGCAGGAAGATCTGGGAATGCAATGTACGACCCCGTAGGAGCGCATACCACGATATCAGGTACAATATCGTGCCCATACATGGCACGATATAGCACCTATATCGTGCCGATCCGTCGGATCGGCACGTATACCGTGCCGTGTATGGGGGCCTTAATAGCAAATATGGTAGATAAACTGCAAATGGTGCCCCACAGCTGTCCCTCTTTACCTTAAATACTACTGAGCATCTATAGGGTCGGTCTATTTGGCACTGTGCAAATAAAATCACATTACTCCTAAACGGGATATAGTTTAAATCCTGGCTGTCGGCGCGTAGAATACTGGCACCGGAATCCTGACACCAATCAGAATCCCGGCTCCAGCATCCCGTACTTGAGGGTTATGCTGGGTACACAATGGCAGATATATTGGCCGATTAATTGATTGGCCAGTGTATCGTGTGCCCTTCGGCCAGTGTGTACCAGCGATGTCTGTGAATGATGTCGTTCACAGACATATCGCGTTGGCTGTGCTGCACAACCAATAGCAGATATATCTGCAAACATATCTGTCCATCGTGCTGTGTGTACGGGCGGTCAGACAACAGTCCGTACATCTGCAGCGGAGGCTACGGAGAGGGGGTGGCAGCGCGGCCCCCGCCAGATGATGGTTATTCAGAGTGTATGAACAACCATCTGCAGATATAGTTGAACATCACTCGATCTGCAGATATGTATGTATCCAGCATTAGGGTTAGGCACCAGGGGGGTTAGGTTTATGTTGCGGGGAGGTTGGGGTTAGGTTAAGATACTTACCGACAGATGTCAGTATCCTAACCCTGTCCGCATACTGACCGCCGGCATCCCGTACCCAACCCCTCATAAATGCGTCTATAATGTGGTACAGTGGGCCTGATTCAGAGCCGGACGCTCTGACAGAGCGCTCGCTCTGAATCAGGGCTTTTTTTTTATTATGGAGCAGCCAGGATGATGGTCGCGATGGGCAAGATCAAGATCGACAGCAAGCCCCCTTTGGTGCGAGACCTGGAGCGACGGATTGCCTGTCGCTATCCGGGTCTCGCACACGACGTCATGCGCATGCGCTCTGGGCCACCATCGACCCAGTTGCGAGCGCTCAGCGCTTGCGACCGGGTCTGAATCAGCCCCAGTGTTATTATAATCGTAGTGTTATTACATATAAGCGTGTGGCTTATAGTAGTTTGCACGGGAACATCCGCTGATGTGTGGTGACATAACGGCCAGTGTTGATGCTATCAGGTGCAGCATGCATGTAACTCAGCCGATGCCGGAGAGACCCTATAGTGGATACGTAGCGCTCACAGAGCTGCTGTGCTCAGCGTTGGGCTGGCTGAAACCGGATTACATACACCTGTATATGGCTGCCGGTGTAGTGTGAGGGCACACCTGACGGCTGGTCTTTTTATGTCACAGACTAGTGACAACACTCCCGTTGCCGGAGTTACCAGACCTTACCCTTACCCTTACCGGGATGGCTTACAGCAGCAGCTGCGCCTCTTCTCTTCCTGCCGGTCCCTCATGCCCGTCCCTCTGCACCGGCCTATCACTGTGCTGCTGCTACACGACACGTCACCGCAGCGTGACGTCACAATGCGGAAACGGCGGTTGTCACATCATCACACTACAGCTACAGCTACAGCATATCACCATCATCATACAGGTTCGGGGGTCGAGACCGTCGTGTCCCTTGTCCTGTGTGCGAGCAGCCTGGGGGAGCTCAGTATGCGGCTGCCGGGTACGAGCAGCTGATTTGCGGTTGCTGCTGACAGGTGATTGTAGGAGGCCGAGGAAAGATGCCCCAGGAGGAGATCCGGCCTCTGTAAGCACTGGTGAGGCTCAGCCTCCTCCTATAGAACACCACAGTCTTCCTCCTCCCGGCACGTATTCTGTCTGTCTCTATAGATATATACAAACGTTACATCGCGGTGTCGGACTAATTCCTAGGACTCGACTGTGCAACGTGTAGTAGTGTCAATGCATGGTCCTTAACAGGCAGGTCGCTTAGCCCCACACCTGCCTGCCCCTTTGGGATAGGTAATCAGTGTTACAGCCCACTAGTCTCTATTCCACTCAATGGGATATGCCAGGAGATCCACGTCACAAAATGCAGATGTGTAATATGATTTTTATTGTGAAGAAAGCCTTAGTGTAAAGAATTAAACATATTTTGTAAAGCAGCCTTAGGTCTGGTGATAAAGAAGTTACCCAGTATTGGCAAGTTGCAAGATTTAACCAACCTCATCATTTGTTTGTGTTTCTTATGTTTAAAGGCAAATTCAGTTTAGGTTGAATTCAATCAATAAAAAAAGTTTTTTCCCCATGTTGTGGTGATCTGTCTATTTACGGTAATCTAGTTAGAGCTGACATGTTGGCAATGGATAACGTGGAAATAGTCTCTCTGGTAAGAGTGAGGTCAGCCTTCCCAGATCTAAGCGAAGGTACCTTACTATACTAGATCATGTTGATCACCTCATTTTTAAGAAATTAATATTTTGTAGTTCGTTTCACTTAGAGCTCTGCCCAAAAAAGCGATACAAATATAATAAGTAAGCTAGGGGGCACAAACATTTGTTTGATAACAGTATTTTGCAATAGACTGCTATCCTGTGGGGTACTTAAGTGCAAAGCAAACATGCAATTCCAGTATACAGTGCACCATGGCTAATGGTACATTTGAAATAAACTAGTTTAATGTATAAATGGCAGGTATCACCTTTATGTTCATATTTTCCCTGTAAAGCTTATTTTGAATTGATGATTCTTTATTTTTTTCAGAGACACAGACGATCACTCGTCAGACCAGTCAGGCAATCCTGACAACACCCATCCGTGTGCCATGGATCTAACATTTAACAACTCAAGGAAGAATATATCCATCAGTATTCCTTCAAAGACTGACACAATGTCTCCTCATATCAAGTCTGTTGATGATATCCGGGTGCTTGGTATCAATCTCAGCCAGTTCCAGAAATCCGTGCAATTTTTCATTTGTGTTACTGGAGTGTTTGTTTTTTATTTAATATATGGATATTTACAGGTAATCATTTGTAGAAATTTCTTATGTTTTACTTTTCTAAATTTGTGTGTTGTTCAGGGCTCAAATTGTATATTTGTGCAAATGTATTATACTAACTCTGGTCATATAGGAAAGAAGATCTGCGATATAGATTTGTTACTTATCACTATAGATCACATCACTTTGATGCAATCTATAGTTTTGATAAGTAGCAATCCATATACACTTACCTGTTTTGCAAAGCAGTATATCCAGTTTTGGCAGTCCATTCTTCTCCTTTTTTTTTTTAATCTGTAACTTCAGGTTTTCTTTTTTCTGTATAGTTCTGCGCATGCATCGGCGTTTGATGCTGGACTTTTGTGCTCATGCGACGGGGTCATCTCGGCGGCGGTGGTTAGATAAGATAGGGGCAGAGCGGAGGGGTATTGGACAGTAAGGAGGGAGGTGACCTGGCATATGCCGGGTCACCTCACTATAGCGGCGGCAGGGGTAGAAACAGGACGGGGAGGGGAGTGGGGGCAGCAGGCGGTCAGGACGGAGGTGACCTGGCATATGCACGGATGCTAAAAGTGGGCATCTCAGACCTTGGCACATTTGGTCGCATGAAAGTACACAAAGGAAGGAGTTTGTAGGCCCCTTGCATACAGTCGAAGATGGGCGACCACTAATGGGATGTAGTTAGCATCCCGACGCACACAATGCTGGAGATCAGAATATCGGCGCCAGAATCCCAGTGGCTGTGATCCCGGCGGTGAGTTAGGTTTAGGGTTAGGCACTAGGGGGAGGGTTTGTCTTAGGCTGCGGGAGGGGAGGGTTAGGTTTAGGTTTAGACATGCATGGGGGGGGTTAGCCTCGGGGAGGGTTATGGTTAAGCTGCGAGAAAGGTGGGTTAGGGGAAGGGTTACATTACTTACCTGCATCCTTTGGGATTTCCATCCTTCGGGATTCTGGTGCTGGGATTATGACCGCAGTCTTTGTGTGCGCCGGGATCGCATACCCAACCCTCGCCAATACACGCTGCTGCGTGCGCTTTACAGTGCAACTTAGAATCAGGCCCTAGGTGTTTATTTGGTAATTTCACAATGTGACATAAGAGGATTCCCCAGACAAGTGCAGTTTGATCATTGTGGGACTGATGTAGAGTTGAACACAAGTCTATTTTACTGACTTATCTTGCGTATTCTGAAGCAGAGAGCACCCAAGTAACAGGCGATGGTGAGCTCCGTTGCATCTCCACTTGGCATAACATCGATTTTGCATTAAGGCTAAGTTTACTGAAGGTGGGTTGAGGGTGCATTGACAGAATTGTATGCAGGGATACTCAGTCTTTTAGACACAACTTTTGCACCTGGGGAAGGCCTTGTGCAAGTGCTCCATAATAATAATGACAGATATGAAACCAAGCATATGGATACGTGTGGTCACTTAGATGTGTACATATATACAGGTGAATATATGTAATTTTTCTCTGTGCACGCAATGAAGGTGTAATTCCGCATCGGCCCCTGTGTGTAGTGGCTTTGGGGCTAAGAAAAATAGTTGCTTCAGTCATTACGCACAGGGCAGTTCCAGTGATGGATCCACCCTACTATTAAATATACATTAATTACCTCGATGGCCAGTTATTCTTACCCCATTGGTCAGAAGAGGTAATATTCACACTGCAGTCAAGGAACTTTTGTCTACATCAAACTCCTTTTCATTTAATGCTTCTTGCTTATGAATAAACTTTATACTCAATATTAAAAGATTTTCTCTTCTGGGGAGAACTTTAAATGAATGCGGTGGGGGAGATTCACTTAGCCTTGGAGAGTGATAAAGTGCCAATCAATCAGCTCCTAACTAATTTTTCAGACACAGCCTGTAAACTGACAGCAGCTCGTTGGCTGGTACTTTATCACTCTCCAAGGCTTAGTGCATCTCCCTTATCACTTAACCCTTCCTGGATCCCCTGCCAGTCTGGAGACCACTAAACCTTTTCTCTCCAATAACCTCTTTTTCATTTTCTTACCTGGGAATAGTGTAAGCTAAGCATCTGGATGGACGAGTGCTGTCGTCAGCTTTCCAGAGGGAGTACACTCTTGGAACGTCATCAAAATTATTATTTTTAAATGTTTGCCAAATAATTTTTCAGATAGTCATAAAAAGAATTCCAATAAATTAAATGTTATCCCTATGTATCTTACAGTTTTAAAGTAAATATTTTCACTGATGATGCTGTGCTTTAGTAATAATGCTATAATCACCACTTTTTATGCAGCCACTACACTTGCATTTATTTATCAGTGATATGACAGGCATAAATAATATTACTACTTAAAGCAACATTCAATATTGTTCTTTGTATCTTTTCATTAATAACCAAAGTTACATTTGTTTGTATTGATGTTTAGCTAAAACTTGGTTTTGTGTTTCTTTTACAGGAATTGATATTCTCAGTCGAAGGTTTTAAACCATTTGGTTGGTATTTGACATTAGTGCAGTTTGGATTTTATTCTATATTTGGACTAATAGAACTACAGTTAACACAAGACAAACGCAGAAGGTAGGTTAAGAACAAAGTTGTCAGTTACACCTTAGATATTTGCAAATTTTCTTGACTGTTAGATATAACCTGCCTTCTCTTTGGTAGTGCTACCTATTACAAATCTGCAAAGAATTTTTCTCTTAAAGCATACCTCCCACACCCACCCCACTGTGGGATACTGCGGCGCGTGGGACTATCCCACCAAAATCTGGACAGGTAGAGGTATGCTTAGAGGACCACTGTAACGAGGCTTATGGTATTAATGCGTTGTACCATTGCAACTAAAGCACTAGTTAATTTCCATAAAATAGTAATTACTCATTATTTTTACAAATATATATGTAAAGGTATCCGGAACTTAGCAGTCCAGATATTTAGAACAAGGTTGTGATTGTGTTAGGAGAGTTTCATACATACTGCAGACTTCCTGTCACTTGTGTTATTGGAGGACACAGCAGTTACTTTTAGACACCTTGCAGAAAAAGGACTGAGAGCAAGAACTTAATCTGACATCATATTCACATTTGCTGTGCAGCTCATACATCTCAATTCTCTCAAGGAATGGAAGTTTTACATATGAATTTATGAATATTATTAGTATCTCTTTAATATGCACTATTTTTCTGTTAAGACCACGAAACTTCAACATTGAGATGTTCATATATGTACCATGGAGGTAGAAGCACATTGATTGATTAGTGTTAACCTGACTTTTTATAATGGAGTTATTTTAAAGTATTACCGCCCTTTCCACTACAGACAGGTCCCGTGCAACTCTTCTAGTGTCGGGCGTTTTGTTAGTTACAATGTGATGCTATTAATTTAATATGCTACACATGTATATCCGTGTGCACCTGAGTATGTATATGAAGCACAATGGAACTTGGAATGAAAAAAGCTGCGACCTCTACATTATAGCACTTTGTATACAGATTCAGGGACTCAGTCGCACACAGATATACAAGAGTTGCTTATAAATTACACAGCATATGTGCAGCTTAGTTGCCTCGCATTAAAACTAGGCGCATTTTCGACAAAAAAAGAAGCCCTGTGCTAGCAGAGTTGCATGGGACCTGCCGGCTCACTCAGGCCAATTTAAAAGATGCTTGGCGTTAAAAGAGGGTCACGGGCCGTGGGGTGATGAGAACGGTTTTTCGTGCGACTGCAGCAAAGATGTGTAAGGACACATCTGTAAACCCACCAATCCACACACTGAATGTATGAACAGCAAGTCTGAACAGCGGTCACTCAAACTGTCTGCTAAGAAGCACCTCCATCCTAATAGTTGTTCAGGTTAGTGAAATATGATCCTAATGCTTATGTGGTCATGTCACCTGTACACAATGGAGACAGCCATGTTGTGGCATGAGCTACAATGCATGAGACTGTTGCCTATTAATTAATAAGGAATTTGAGTTATTGCAAACACAAAAATTGCTTGTCATGTCACTAGTTCCTACTAAAATCATTGGCTGCAGTTTATTAGTTCATGCCAGCACAGTGCCTGCCTGTATGTGATCAGCACCTCCGGGTCCTAAAGGTCCACACACTGGACGACTCGCAAAAGATGCAATGTCATCAGCGATTTCCCTTGAACTCCCCAGGCAACTCACCGGCACTCCTGGACAAACGATATCTTGCTAAACTGTGCAATGTGACTTACGACCTATCGTGCGTCCTTAATGATTTCCAGTGCATCGTTAAGGAGATTGCCAGATCTTACCTGCAGTAGGTAAGATCTGAAGATGCGACAAACGACCCGCGGGACCGCACATCGGATCGTTATCGTACCTGGAAGCTGCACATTTTTAAATGATGTACCGTTCCAATGCATCGTTTTCGTGCAAATCGTGCCTAAAACCGTCCAGTGTGTGGGCACCTTTACGCTTACTTTTACCTAATCCAATAAAATCCTCAGATATGATGTCATTAAAAGAGTTAGGCAGTAGTTTAAAAAGTCAATCTGCACCGGTGGCATGGTTACCATGCATCTGTAATTTTGTGCGTGTTCTGTAAACAAAACAAAAAAAAATATTTTTGCTTATCGGGAAAGGTTTAGTGTCCAAGTTGGTTTATAAACCCATTATTTTCAATCATGATCCCATTTCTTATCTAGATGCTATTACTAATTAGATGTTTTAGAACTACTTAAATGTGTGTAAAATGATTGGTCATCTATAAACTTTTTAGAACATTGCCACAAAATTATGTTGTTTAGTATGCTCAATCACTAGAACAATTATTTAGTTGCCTCCTGCAATTATTGCTTTTGAATTCCTCACATATAGAATATCAGGGGCTGATTCTGAGTCACACGCTGCTGCGACCGCTTTAGTGTCTTTTACCGGTGTCGTGCCTGCGTCTCTATGCTAATGCTAGCACAAGCCCTTCCCTCCTAGTGTACAGACGTTCATCTGAATGCGCAAGGGCTGGGACGCCCAATATGAGCGGCTGCAATTGCAACTATCAGAAGCATCATCAGGACTTGAATCGGTTCCATGCTAGGTGGGGATCATGCAAGATATGGCCTCCAATGTACTCTATTAAGCCTCTAAGTCCGAAACCACTCCTGCGACACTCCTTTCAGACTGAAGAACTTTGTGCATCTGTTAAACCATCGCCAGTCAGTGTGGCTCAATCACTCCTGTAACTTTGCATGCACACACCATGGGATGCATGCGCTTGGGACTTTTAAGGGATTTAGACGCTTGCGCAGTCGCAAAAAAAAAATCACAAACTTACGTGAAAATCGCCATTGTGTCCCTAAATGTGAAAATGTAGTATACACTTTATTATATTGAATTAAAATGTCAAAAGAGAGTACAGGTACTGATAATATAAGTTAAAGCAAATAGGAATCAGCATAAATGAATCAATACTGTATAATTAGAATTAATAGTGATGTGCTAGTTTGATATGTATCCTGAACAGTAAACCACATACGCATTATGCAATACTGGAAGGAGAGGACAAATATGAGAGTAGTCATTGTCTGTGCGGCTGCGAAAATGATCAATAGTTACAGTATAGCATAGTAAATCTGTGTTAAGTGGCCCCTAGGTCCTGGGCAAACGGTCATAAAGCTGGCACCTCATGGCCATCACTATTAATTAAATACACCTAATAGTGTAGAACTTTAAATTAAGCAAAAATTCAATAAGACTTTTGTCTGTTTGACTTAGAACAGGTTCCCAATGGCTGGTAGAGGGGTCCTCACAGCAAGCTCCCTCTGTGAATTTCCCATTAGGCATGTGCTTGGAGCGACATTAGGAATCTTTTTATTATTGAACGATTCACTAGAAGTAAACAGAATCCCAAACAGCCATTTCTGTGTAATATTGAACAGTATTTTCATTTTATAAAGTACCTGCATAGGTATAATATAAGTATGGCTTATCAGCAACTTCAATAGCTGTTAGTGTAGTGGAAGAGTGCATCCATTGAGCATATGTCTCACTCTTATCACTGTTACTCTATGAACAAACTTCTGAATATGGAATGGGTAGATGGAAATGATGGTGTGTGAGGGGTGGGACTTTTAGCCCATCATGCATATTCCTTGGGCAGTCTATTAAGCTGGGTACACACCATATGATAAATTGTCCGATATATATTGCTCTGACGTGGATCGGAATGATATGTTGTACACATCATACAGTGTGTATGCCCAATCCATCGTTCCCAGCCATCGTTCATTGAATCATTCCATCTGCTGTGCATTTTGCACATTAGATGGGATGATTCCATGGCCGACGCAATGCTGTTACAGTACATGCAGCATGTAACGATACATTGTGTTGTCGTACACCAGATCATGTTGTGTGTATGGCGCAGCTATGTATCATTATAACGCAATACTGGGTCGCACTATCGTAATGTGTGTACCCAGCTTTAGAGAAGGGAGGTAGCAACAGACATAATGGTACTGCCACATAGATGATCAAATGTAAATAGAAAAATTCTGCTCCAAAGAATAGAAATTTTAGTATATTTAAAAACTTATGGCTAAGTATGTAATAAAACATATGGCAATTTTGTGACAGACATTGATGTAAGGTGTATATAATGGTAATCTAAACAACTTCAGTGCAGTTTAATTATTTCTTAAAAGCATTATGGTCCAATATTAATGAGCTGTAATGGATAATCAAATAAATGTGAACAGCTGATAAAATTGTGTATTACAATAATAGCCTGAGAATGAAGCATCTTAACTTAGAAAACCTCTATTTAAGTGACTGGGATAGCGATTAAAAAACTGAGCAGATGCCCTTAATAAATGACTACAATAAAATTCTGTAGCCACTTAGTCTATACCAGTGACCTGCAGTGAGGCACACAAGGAGATGGGTCTGAGTGCTGGAAGCCTGTCTCACCCCCTAGTCACTGTAACTCTCCTCTCACTACACTAAGCTTCAGTGTCCATTGATTCTTCTACCTACATCACTGTGTCTTCTCTTGCTGCTGCTGACTGAGCTCCATCTTTAGACATTGCAGTGCAATTCCTGGCACATGACACATCCAAGGTGTCCATCACTGTTGTATTAGCTCTCTTTCTGTGCAGCTTACTGCCTGTGGTGTGGCCCCGCCCCCAGCTCTGCACGCAGTGTCTGACTATACAGAAGCAAGGCTGAGCTATTGCTGCCTCAGTTCTGGTCTACCAGCAGTCCCAGGGAGCTCCACAAAGCTGGTGAGCGTTAACTATAAAAATTATTAGAATAAACAAAGATGTTTGTAAGTTATAAATATCATCTTTGTATTACTCCAATCATTTTTATATCAAATATCAGGAGTATGACAAGGGAGGCTCTGCTTACCCTGACTGCACGTCCCTGGCCTATACCATAGTTTTATATAATTACTCAAAAATATTGCATAGGCCAGTAAGGTACATAGGGAAAGGGATAAGTAACACAATATAAAAAAAATGTTGACTCCAATGGGAGCTAGGGCACAGTGGAGCTTTTTATTTATTGTTGATGTTTATTATAGATCTGCATTAAAAAACATTTTTTCTCTTATATTTTCAGAATACCGGTAAAAACTTATATTATAATAGCTTTCCTCACAGTGGCGACAATGGGTCTTTCAAACACTTCCCTTGGATATCTGAATTATCCTACTCAGGTTATTTTCAAATGCTGCAAACTGATTCCTGTCATGATTGGAGGAGTGTTCATTCAAGGTATGCAACCTTCAGGCCAGTTAATGTCCAAGAGAATCATATATGGGTCATGTTTGTTTTAAGTCGGGTGCCATGCAAATTATGTGCCACATGTCTTACTTGGAATGTGTGGTTTATTTTGTCTGCTCCTTTGTGTAAAGTAGAAATCCCACATAGAAGTTTTATTAAAGTTAAGTACTTTTTAAACATGCGCATAACGTAGAGGAGAAAAGAGATTCTGAAATGCCCCTCTGAATTCTATCTTTACTGTGATGTCCTCCCACTCTGACATCATATCACATGCGTGGTGCTGTGTTGGCCTTTGTCTGTGTAGCAAACTAGGGCTGTGTCTGTCCTCCATACTGGTGTTTGATCCCGGGATACTTTGAAGGGATAATAGGGCCTGATTCAGCAAGGATCACAAGTAAGAATTAGCTCGCAGTTGGCCGATGTTGCATCTCTGCAAGTGCGTGAACCAGTCATTGCGATGAAGTAAGGGATCGCACGGCATACGCAGTTAGCACGGAGAGACCTCCGATGTTGATTGACAGGAAATGCCGTTTGTGGGTGATGACGGGGGGTGGTCGGGCGAACACAGGCGTGCCTGTGCGTCTGAACGGCATTGCAGGGGCGTGCATAATTAAGCTTGTGTGACGGCATATGCAGCCATACATCTCGATGTACACAGGAAGCTGTGGCAGGTCAGGGCTACTACAGTTGTTCATATGGGTTAGATGGTTCTCGATGTTTTCGCTATCCTGCATACTGATCATGCATAGCGTAAAGGGAGGTGGGCAGGCATTATGTAGTGCTAGACGTCTGCATCTTGTGTTGCGTTTGCCGAGCGTATGCATTTATTTGCACGTACCTGGCCCCTGCGAGAATATGCTATTTCTTACTTGCAATCCTTGCTGAATCAGGCCCATAATTCCTAGGAGGATAGCTAGGTAAAATTACCCTATGCATGTTTTAAAAGACATTTCACTTAAAACAAAAAAAGATTTGTGTGATTGCTGCCAAAGGAGCAGGCACAATTAAGCCAATATGATGGCAGAGGGGGGATATGTCATAAAGGGGTATTTCAAAGCCTCTGTGTTCACTACATCATGTGACTGTCTTTGCCACAGTAGTCCATGGCACTGGAAAATTGTTAATGAATTACAGACCGAAATAACAATCCAATGAGAAATGGCAACAAGATTCTTCTTATAGCCTGCAAAATTGATTTATGTTAAAACAAAAAAGAAAACACTTAATTTTTCATAGGGTTGCTGCTTTGACAAGGGCACTGTCGTGTTAAGTGGCAGTTATTGCAATTGAAGCTCTGGGTGACAGGCTCTTGTTCATTTATTTAACATAGATGTGATTCAACTGTATGATGAATGTCCATGGGATGGTACTGAGCTACCTGCCATTTTTTGTGGGATTCATTAAAATTTTAATTACATTACACTGTAACATTTCTACAAAAAAAAAATCATTTTATACTGCACTGTAATCTAAGAGTGCAAATAAAATAACTTCCTATACTTTATTTGTTATTTATTACCAGTTATTTATATAGCGCACACATATTCCGCAGCGCTATACCACAAATTATTTGCTTTCTGGAGATTGAAAGATGCAGATAAAAGGGGATTTCTCCCTTCTGGTGACTTTATTGGCTTGTTCATTTGCTCTTACAACTTTTACTGATTACATTCTTTTTGGCCACATAATTGTATCCAATGCAGAGAATACAGTAGAGATGTCTATATCATGGCAAATAAAACTGACTAGTATGCCTGGTATAATAAATATATGGCTTAAAAGCACAGAAGGGAGGCAGAGAAATCTACAACGCATTTACTAAACGTTGCAGGATGGTGTATATAATTAACCCATTTAAGATACTAGTTTTCATGGGAGTCTGTTGATTATTTTGTTGTGCCTGATTTAATAATTTGTAAAGCAAGTCTAACATAATATTGTATCCTATTTAATCTATTGTGAATTCCAGATTTTATTTCCACACCATTTTAGTGCCAGGTACAAATCTTATCAGTAAAATGTGGTGGTGTGATTTGCTGTGCATGATTGGAAATACGTAGATTGCCCATTGTAGTAATCTGTCCTACAATCTTGCTGCTCTGTTCAGCAACTTTCTCCTTTTGTATGGAGCACCTAAAGTAGTGTGAAGACTGTTTTCTGCCAATGCAGCATCACTTCTAAACCCAGCCTTTTCCATTTCCTGATGTAATGAACAATTCGGTTTGCAATTCAAGTAAAATCCCTGTAATAACAGAATTGTGGGAGATAATTTTTTGGAAAACCCTCAGACATCACTAAGGCAGACCTTACAGAGAGTACTCTGCAGCCTGACTGGAAAGCTTATACTTTGAGGGTCTTTCATCATACAGTACATGCAATATGTTACTGGTGACTAAGGGGTATATTTACTAAAGGTCGATTTTAATCAATGTTGTCTTTCTGGGGCTAAATCACACATTTACTAATACTTAAATAAACAAAAAATCGTCTGTTAGTAAATCTGTGATTTATCAGAAACACAACATCGATGTTGATCGATTTTCAGTGACTTTAAATTGATTATAATCGACCTTTAGTAAATATACCCCGAAATCTTCAAAAGTTGAGCAAAAGTGCACGTTAATTTACAATGTATAAAAAATATATTGCTTTTTTTTTTCTATGAAAAAATATACTGGTACAAGTCTATAGGTACAATTATTACAGGATTTTCCACACTACTGTAATTGATCAGATGCTTATTTTATTCACTGCTGAAATGATTTTGATTTGCATCTGCCCGTTCCTGGAACTAGTTACAAGAATTAAAAATTACACTCACTTTTTTTTGTGTGTGTGTTTGTGTTTATATGTATGTGTGTGTGTGTGTATGTGTGTGTGTGTGTGTATATATATATATATATATATATATATATATATATATATATATATATATTATATATACAGACACACAGAAAATAGAGGATAAAGAAATCTAATGATATAGTATGTTATGCATTTGGCTGCACATCATTTTGTGTTCTACAGAATAACTGTGTACAGCCATGGCCAAAAGTTTTGAGAATGACACAAGTATTGGTTTTCACAAAGTTTGCTGCTTCAGTGTTTTTAGACCTTTTTGTCAGATGTTACTATGGTATACTGAAGTAAAATTTACAAGCATTTCATAAGTGTCAAAGGTTTTTATTGACAATTACATTAAGTTTATGCAAAGAGTCCATATTTGCAGTGTTGACCCTTCTTTTTCAAGACCTCTGCAATTCCCGCTGGCATGCTGTCAATCAACTTCTGTGCCACATACTGACTGATGGCCGCCCATTCTTGCCTAATCAATGCTTGGAGTTTGTCAGAATTTGTGGGTTTTTGTTTGTCCACCTGCCTTTTGAGGATTGACCACAAGTTCTCAATTGGATTAAGGTCTGGGGAGTTTCCTGGCCATGGACTCAAAATTTAGATGTTTTGTTCCCGAGCTACTTAGTTATCAGTTTTGCCTCATGGCAAGGTACTCCATCATGCTGGAAAAGGCATTGTTCATCACCAAACTGTTCTTGGATGGTTGGGAGAAGTTGCTCTTGGAGGATATTTTGATACCATTCTTTATTCATGGCTGTGTTCTTAGGCAAAATTGTGAGTGATCCCACTCCCTTGGCTGAGAAGCAACCCACACATGAATGATCTCAGTATGCTTTACTGTTGGCATGACATAGGACGAAGACTTTTGGAGGATGGCCTGATGGACCACTTCTCTCCAGGAAAACATCAGGGACAGACTGATATTCTGCAAAAGGTACAGGGATTGGACTACTGAGGACTGGGATAAAGTTATTTTCTCAGATGAATCCCCTTTCAGATTGTTTGGGGCATCTGGAAAAACGCTTTTCCGGAGAAGGAAAGGTGAGCGCTACCATCAGTCCAGTGTCATGCCAACAGTAAAGCATCCTGCCCTATATTCTTGTTTTTCCTAATTTGATATTGATGTTTGATGGTAAATATTTGTACACAATACAGATTCCTCTTGTCATGGCCATAAATGAATGACCTCTTAGTACAAATGTATATGTAATCCACTTTACTTGTTTCTACAGGAAAGAGATATAATGCTGTGGATGTGACTGCTGCTATATGCATGAGCATTGGTCTCATATGGTTTACACTGGCTGATAGTACAGTTGCACCAAACTTCAATGTCACTGGTAAGGTGATAGATTACAGCATGGTTAGCCAATCTACAGCCCCATTGAATTACTAACCCCTAGATGAAATTGCTTGGAAAATTAGATGATAATGTATTATTTATATATTCCTGGGAGACAGTAAAAAGGGTTTGTCCTGTAAATTACACCCAGGCTTCCAGACAAATCTGAAGCTTTGTTAAAAGATGGAACAAAAAAATTACAGATGTGTCCACATACATCTCACCACTGTGCGCTACAAGTCGCGTTAAATATAACGCGTGAGCGACTTGCAACTCTGTAGTGCTGAGCTTTTCGTGCAATGCTCGCATTATGTTTAACGCGATTTGTAGTGCACAGAGATGAGATGTATGTGGACACATCTGTAGTTGTTTTGTTCCATCGTTTAACAAACTTCAGTGTAAATTTTTCTTTTAATTAATGGTTCCAGCTGTTGTATTATACTCCAGCCCAAAATAGGGAAGCCAATCCCGCTTCATTTTTTCAATCCTGGGATTTTGGACTGAAAAAATCTCGATCCCGGGATTGTGCCTTTCCTGTAACTTGCATAGAATGGCCCTTTCATTTCACAGAGCGCACTAAAGAGCATTTAATTGAAAGCGTAAAATGCTAACTATATGTAATCCTATTTGAATGCAGTTGATAGTAATATGCATATGTTGTTTTTATTTTACTATTGAATCGGATGATGTTAATAATTTAGCCAGTATGTCACTTTGCCAATTCTATAATAGCACACATCCTCGCTCTATATAGTTCAGCAGTGTAAAATGCATATTTGATGTACAGCTTACAGTATCCCTCTTAAATGTAAATCTATTAGTTTGCTATAAAAAAAATAAATGTGCTCAAGTTCCTTTCTGTATGTAAATAACTGAAATTGGATTTGTTACATATGGTGCTTTAACTACAGAAACAGTAATCACAGTAGTGTATTTCTTGGTATACAGAAGTGGTGCATAACAGACAATAAGTAGGAAAAAAAAAGCAAAGTACTGTAGTTTATTACAACATATTATTCTTTGCAAAGGCGATGTATTAGGTAACATATGTTAAATGAGTATTGACACTAGCATATGCATGGATAAATGCATAAACCAGCAAAAGTCTTGGAGGCATTGAGGCTTTCAGAAAACATACTACTTTCTCTATTTTATATTAACTTTCAAATGAAAAATTCTTAAGGATTCAGTTGCCTAAGGGTAGCAGTTTGGATGCTAGTTACTAAATGCCAAATTGACTTCACTTGACTTTTACTCATAAATTTCTCAGAAACATTGATACATAAACTAGTCTGATTTCAGCTGAAGCTCTACTTACATAATTTAATCAGATTCCCTTGAACATTGTGAGGGACAAATCTATTCAGATGACATTTTTGCCTAAAGGAAGCAAAACTGTTCAGCTAGTATAAACAAAGCATACTCTTACGCTGTCTCATACAAATATTCTTATCATAAAACCCCAGTTGGTTAAGGGCCTACATCCCTTGTACTGCGCTTGTGTACATGGTGTAAAAACTTTAGGGCCTGCAAATTAAATCTTGTAAATGCTGCTTTTTACATATCTTCACCAAATAGTGTTTTACAAATTCTGAAGTAATTTTCATTAACGTAAAATCAGGTGTTAAACTCCTTTCAATGATGACAACTTTATTAGAGAGGGGTGTGATTTGTTGGGTGGGCATAGAAAGAATGCCAGCATGGTCAGCATGTCAACCGACATTCACAAGTTCGGCAGCGTAAAAGTTGACAATCGGCATGTCGACAATGTGTTTTTCCATAGACTTCAAACCAGGACTTGACAAATGTTTCTAAAATCTAGGAGCCCGGATACAAGTGTAGGAGCCAGACCACCATCCCCCCCCCAAAAAAATTACAGGAGTGAGTGAGAAACACAGCTCTGTGTGTTATGCAACTGTTATACACACTATACTAGTCCACAAAATGGTCACAGTTGAATGGATACAGTAAAATGGAGGCCCCCTCACTGCTCTGCACAGCTCCCCTGCTCCACCCCCCAGTAATAACGGACCACAATTGACATAAAATAATGGTGCCAGGATGTACAACAAAAAAAACCCTCCCCTCGTGGTCACACCACTATCCCTCTGAAGCCGCTCCGCAATCCCTGGCCACGCATAGACCATACTACCGGAGAGCTCTATGCAGCTGGAGATAGGAGACAGTAGACATCCGGGACGAACAGGAGGACCAGCAGGGATCAGAGCAGGCCAGGATGGAGATGAGTCGTCAGTGCAGGCCGGGACGGACAGAGGCACAGCAGTCACCGCAGGCGACACTCAGCACATGCACTCCTGTGCATGATATAAACACCGCAATACTATAGGCACGAATCTCCGTCGGAGCTGCCTCCTTCCTCACTGCAAAATCTAGTAGCATGGCAGCAAAATCTGGTAGCCCTGGCGACCTGGCCCCCGGGATTTGTTGAGCCCTCCTTCAAACCTAACTATAACCGTAGCGTAACCCTGATTCTAACCCTAAAATAGTCTGTCGACACTGTACAGTAAATGATGACATCTTGAATGTCGACATTCTGTCCATGTCAATATTGTGAATGTTGACATCCTGAATGTATACCCATAGAAATAGTGAAATAAAGCTAACCTTTATCACCAACACCTACATAAGCATATAATTGTAAAGTCAGTCATATACTGTACGCTGCATTATTACTTGCAAATTAGCCTCTAAAGGAACTGGTTCCAATATTGATCCCATCATAAACATTAAGGGGGGAATTAAAGTAGTTGCAGTCATTTACCATGTGCTAATTGATCCCCCGGGCCTATTCAATTATCCCCAAAGGCAGCCCGTAGACTGCACTTTACAGGGATTTTTTCAGAGTCTGATAGGACCTGAAAAGAAATCCCTGATAAGTAGCATGTTGACGGGTAAAAAGACCCCGTAAACGCATAGGTCTATGAACTTTTCATGGATCCTATGTTTTAATGCCTGTTAACATGTGTTAACACGTTAATTTAACACACTTTAAAAAGTGTCCTGGGTGAAAAAGGGGCTCTAATTGAATAGCCTCGGGCGATAAAGCCTGAGGCGTCACCCTTTTTCACACCCATAAATTAACTTGTCTTATTGAATTCCCCAATAAGATATTTATTGTTCATTACTGTAATTCCTGATTGCTATGGTCCTATATGTGAGATCATCCTTCAACTGCAGTTAAAGGTTCCCAGTGCACCCTAGAAGTGATCGGGATGCTCGACCTAAGTATACAGGTCTGGTCAGTGATGGAAAGAACAAAGATACTGACAAATACTGTACTACACATGTCACTCTGCAAGCATGTCATCAAGAAATGAAAATGTACAGATGTGTCCACATACATCTATCCTCTGTGCGCTGCAAGTCGCACCACAAATAACGTGGGAGCTCCGTGTGACTCGGTAGCGCCGAGCATCTTTTCGTGCAACGTTTTTAACTTCAGGTGTGCCACTGCGGGCGTATCTGCATGCGAAATGCGCTGACACTGTAACGTAGCGTTTCACATACAGTTACACCTGCAGATTATAGGCATGCTACATATCATTTTAATCAGCAGAAGCTACTTGTGCTAACTATTCGCTATACTATCCTCATCCCAATAAGACGCATTTGAAGGTAAAAAGTCGCACGAAAAAACGCTCAGCACTATCGAGTCCATCCACAGCATGGCGCTAGTAGAAGGGCTGTTTAGTGCGCAAGGAGGCTAGATGTATGTTGACGCATCTGTACTCTTGGCTAAATGTGGCATTGAGTTTTACAGTACAATAAATTACTTTTTTTTATCCATATAAATACCACAAGAAAGCAGATGTTACCATTATTTAAAAATAAATCAAAATTCAACGTAAGAGTTTATAGAACTGTAGAACTTTACTAATATTGCATTTAGGTGAGTCGGGCACTAAACCATTTTAACCATTTGAATGTCTGTTTTCAGTGTCAAACAGATGACCTTTTGGGTACAAGCTCATTTCTGATTGGTAGCTGTAGTTAAGTGAAAAATATGCATTAGTGCAATGCTAGGATCACAGGTGTCCTTTATTGACATCAGTTGTGGGTTAAATATTTGAGGGCATTCTAAAAAAAATAATGCAAAGCTGGATACACACTATACAATGTGTGTATCCAGCAACAGAACAACACAGTGTAACGATATATATCGCGCACACACACACTGCACGATCCGGTGTACCACTTTGCAATGTACTGTTCCATGCTGCATGAGTACGTCATCCCATCTGCTGTGGAGAACAGCAGATGGGACGATGCAATGAATGACCATCGCAAACAATAGATCGGGCATACACACTCTACGATATATTGTTCCGATCCACCACGGAACGATATATCGTACGACGGATCACATAGTGTGTTTTCAAGCTGTATGCACTTGATGTAAATATTTAGCAAAAAAATTTATATGTTCCACAAAAGATGTAAAATCCAAATGGTATGAGCTCAGGGAATTTTAGAATATATAAAGACCCTAGCAGAACAAGCCCAAGGACGCGGTTCTTCTGCATTAATCCTGTGTTCTTGAATCCTTGTAATCAAAGCAAAGTCAGTCCCACCTCTGTTGGCTGTTGAAATCATGCACCCTTCCCCAGAGACATACTGCTTTCCCCTGTTAAAAAAAACAAAAACATAGGGGCTGCTTTAAATATGGAAGCAACTTGTAAAAAAAAAAGCGAGTACAGATGTGTTTCTCGCTTGAAATGAGTCTTAGAGCCATATTCAATTAGAGGCAAAAAGTCTGAGGCCGGACTTTTCGCCGTCATCGCAGGTTTTCCTGGGGATAAAGTATTGTGGGGCATACCCGCGTTTCCCCGTATTCAATTGGGAATCGTCGAAAACGGGACCTGGCAGAAAGGTAAGTAGCGAAAAGTCCTCTCACTTTTTGGGGAAATCAACCTGTCACCCCCCAAAAGATGTACTAACATGGGAGATCACTATGGGTACCCCCGAAAAGCCCTGCTAAAGATATTTGGGTGTTTTAAACGGTCTCTACAAGTGCTTTAATGCGTCTTTAACATAGTCCCATCAAATTTGGGGTACATGAAAATGGGTGCAAGCATATTTTTAAGTCCCTAAAGTGAACTTTTAAAAATCCACTTGCCGCAACCACCCGCATTCTAAAAAACGCCTACCGCATACTTGGGGACTCCCCCTGAGTCTATTTTGCTAGTTTATAAGTTTGTCCCCCAATTTTATTTATTTTTTTGCCCCCAAAACGAAAGTAAATTTTTTGGGGTATCCTGTTTAACTTTACATTTTTTTTTTTTTTTTTTTTTACACAGAATACCTATAGGGGGCATTGCAAAGGGTGCAGGGTACTTTTTTTTTTACTTTGTACCCCAGAACACCAATTCCGCACTTGTTATCGCCACCTAATCATAGGAGAAAAGTTAGCCCTAGTTTTTGCCAAAGACTTTTCGTACCTGCGAAAGTCTTTGAAATTTAATATAGGGAAGGGTGAAAATGGCGTCATCGGCGATATGGCTATTCGCAGCCAAATTGAATACGGCCCTTAGTCGCAATGCGATGCGACTACAGTTATATATATACACCAGGAGACTCCACTGATTGTTTTTATATACGACACTTGAATATATTTGTGTGCGACGGAGTCTGTATATGAAGCATAACGGAACTTGGCATGGAAAAAAGCAGCGGCATTTGCATCATAGCATAGATTCAGACTCACTTGCACACTGATGTAAAGGTGTTGCATATTAAATGAATCAGTGCAGTCTCGGTGCATTGCGACTAATACGCATTTTCGTATGAAAAAGATGCTCAGTCGCACGGGGGCTGTTTGGCGAAACTGCAGCAATAGTGTATGAGGCCACATCTGTAACTTTGCACCTGGGCAAAACCATGTTGCACTGCAGGTGGGGAAAATTTAAATATGCAGAGATATTTAGATATAAGAATGGGGTGTTCTAGCTCGATCTAAATTGCAGTGTAAAAATAAAGCTGTCCAGCATTTGTGGGCTACATGCAAAAGCAGCCAGTATTTATGCTACATGCAAAGACAAAAATAAATGTATTTGCACCCGTTGCATTGCAACATGGTTTGTCATGGTTTGTAGTCATTATGCTGACATTCTCAATGTCCACACTAACAGAATGTCAACGTTGTGAATGTCAACACCTGATTTTAGGGTTAGGTTGAAATTCAGGGTTAGGCTTATAGTAAAAGTAAATGGCAAATCTTATTGTCATTCAGAATGTCAACAGCATAATGTCTACATGCCAACTGTTCTCATTCGCAGTGTCAACATTCAGAACATGTCGATAGTATTCTGTTGAAATTGTGAATGTCCACAAAATACACCCTTTGTCCAGGTGCACAGTTACTTGCTCTTCTTGCTTTGATCTCCACTCTGAATCAGTCCATAGTTGTTAACGGGAGATATTTGTTTACTTTGGGAAAAAACTACAGATGTGTCCACATACACTATCCTCCATGCGCTACAAGTCGCCCCACACATAACGCGGGAGCTCCATCTGCCTCTGTAGCGCAGAGCATCTTTCGTGCGACTTTTTACCTTCAAATGCGTCTTGTTCACACAGTGAATAGCTAGCACACGCAGCTTCTGCTGATTAAACTTATATGCGGCATGCCTATGCTCTCTGTGCTTCTGCGGGTGTATCTGCATATGAAATGCTACGTTACAGTGTCAGTGGCTGTAACACTGTAACGTAGCGTTTCGCATGCAGATACACCCGCAGATGCACAGAGAACATAGGCATGCTGCATATCATTTTAATCACCTGCTTGTGACAGCTATTCGCATCACTGTGTGAATAAGACGGCAGTTTAACACACAAGGAGGCTAGATGTATGAGGACACATCCGTAATGCGGGCAATACATCCACGACCCTGATTTCCCGTTCAGCCGATCAATAACGCTGATCCGCGGACATCGATGATCGGCAAACAGCATATTAAAAATCCCTGATTAGCTCAGGGAATTGAGGATTTCCCCAATCCCTGTGCCCTGCATCAAGCAATTGGGGCAATACGTTGCAGATCAATGGGTCCCATAAGTCAATACAAAGATTTGTCCAACAAACTTTTCATGTCCAGGACTGTGTAACTAGCGGGACAAAAAAGCTTTAACCACAGTGAAGATTGGTGTATTTTCCTGTAATAGTGGTCAGATTCTGGCATGCATATTGAACGAAGCGGTAATAATACTTAAACATTGATTTGATGTTTCTGCAAGACATGTAATGTAGTGTAACCTGGGTGAGTTATCTCGGAATTTAATCCTTTTGCCTTGTATGGGGACAGGAATTTTATTTTTTCGCAGTTGACTCTCTGAGTGTAATTTGCCTTCTCTGGGTCTATTTAACTCTATTAGGCTTACATTTTTGAAAGGTAAAATGTGATGGTGCAGTACCCCAAAAAGAAATACATTTGGTATATATTAGTTCTATTCCAAGGACCTGCTGGGATAATTACATATAAATTGTTTGTAATAAACCCATTTAATAATATGATGTATGCGTTTCTTTCCCTAAGGTGTGCTGCTCATCTCCCTTGCCCTTTGCGCTGATGCTGTTATAGGAAATGTACAAGAAAAAGCTATGAAACTACACAACGGATCTAATTCAGAAATGGTAAGGAGTCCATTATCCCCATGTTTTATGTTCAAAAAGAAATCTGAAAAAAGACCAAGGAAACCATGATAAATGGTGCGCCTAGATAGTTGTAGCGATTATATTGTTCATATACTGCCTCCATGTTATCCTATGTTTTACAGAGAATATTGGAATCTTTCATCTCCATCCTGCTCCATTTGCAGTACCCAAATAAATTATACCATGTTCTTTTCTGAAGTCTTTGTATTTTTAGAAAATACAATTAGTCTTGCTCATTTTGACACATTAAATAACATTTAACCAAACTTATCAATCACTGTTTATTTTTTTTATTAATGAGATTTCAAGAAAGTAAAAAAAAAGCAAACTTGATTTTGTTTTTATTATAATCACCACAAAGAAATACTTTGGCTCCTGCTTCCGCATTAATCCGGCTTTCCAAATTTGCAAAAATCAGTATTCTACCTGTAGGTTTTCACCACATAATCTGCACCTTTTTGGTTTGTTTTCACAGTCTTGAGTTAAATGCTTACTATGTGTAGGAATAATATGGTGACCTTCTATAGCGTTTCCGCTACGCTGTTTTAGCTGCCTGCACACCCTAATGTCACCCCCTCCAGGTCCATTTAAGTTGGTGTAGTGCGGACCGCTATAAGGGCCTGATTCAGAGCCACTCGTAAGCGGCAGCTCGTTCGCTCTGAGCGATGTTTGCCCAACTGCGCATGCGTACGGATCGTTATACGCATGCGCGAACCAGTCAGTGCGGCCGAAATTCATGTGCTCGCAAAATAGCGAATGCCTGATAATTTGAGTGACAGAAAGAGGCGTATGTGGGTGGTAACAGGGGAAGGTGCTTGAAAACGGGGAGTGGAGATCCGATCGCAGGCGTGCTTAAAGGTCAAAACGGGCGTTTTATGGGTGTGCATATTTATAACAGCAGCGTCATTGACCACGTCACTGGGTTTTTTTTAAGCCAGAACTGCTCGCAAAATTGTGGTAGCAAAAACCAACCACAAGAATAGCGAGCAGTTCATACCCTGGTCGATGTACTCGATTAATCTAATAAATAGCGGACATGACGTAGGATGCGAGCGGCCAGGGGGCGTATTTTTCCAAAAAACGAACGCAAGTTTTGTTCGCTCGTTCAGACCTAGAGGCGTGAACAGACCGCAAACAGCGAACGGTTCATTTGAATAGCCACCCCTTGTTTTAGAAAGAACGACCGCAAATAGCGAGTGGCTCTGAATGAGGGCCTAAGTGCGGTCCGCACTACACACAGTAACAAACACATCGCCGCCGTCAGACAGACTCTCATTGGGTGCTGCACCCACGGCCGGAGCCGGGCTGGAGCTCACTCATGAGCTCCACCTTCTGGCTCCTGCAGTGGGTGAAGGGAGAGACGTCACGACGTCTCTCCCATAGTGCAGAGCAGGCCGGGAGGACGGAGGAGCGGACGGATTCAGGTAAGTGGTTTTTTTGTGTGTGTGTCTTTGTCCTGTATATGTAAGGGACACTGGCACTAGTGGGAGCACTGCATAGGGGGAACTACTACTGGGGGCACTATATAAGGGGCTATACGGGGGGGACCACTACTGAGAGCACTATATAAGGGGCACTGCATAGGGGGGACTACAACTGGAGGCACGGCATAGGGGGGACCACTACTGGGGGCACTGCATAGGTGGGACCACTACTGGGGGCACTGCATAGGGGGGACCATTACTGGGGCCACTGTATAAGGGGCACTGCAGAGGGGGGCAGTTATGGTACATAATTGTGTGAGGAGGGGGCAGAGTCTAAATGCCGCAGTATAGCTTAGTGACTCTTGGGCTTCGTTGAATGTTTTAATGTGGCCCACACTGTCTCAAAGGTTGAAGACCCCTGCTTTAGATCATCCTCCTGTGTGGAATACTTTATTTTATGTACTGTTTAAGTCCTTGTCTAGTAATCGCCACATAAGGCGGCATATTATTTGGTAGAGGAGACTCCCCTCTTTCAAACAATGGTGCCCCAACTTGTTTTCGGGCCAGTATAGGGGAGGAATCCAATTTAGTGGGAAGTGACAGACTGTGCACATATCGAAGTCCCAACATAGGAAGTGTTTGACTCGCAATGGTGGCGGGTGCAATTTGCTGATCCAGAACAGTACATTTTCTAGAAATTTTTGCTATGGGGCCCCTTTTGCAGTGTCACGCTCACTGATGCTGGTGAGGAGAGTAATATGAGAGGAGGGACAGGACTGATAAGTCTGACAGGGGCCCACAGTGCTTATGATTCACTGCAGCAAACTACATACTATTCACAGGCTGAAGTGTGCCTATGACTAGGAAGCAGTGTTGCTGGTCCCTGTCAGACTTATCAGCCCCATCCCTCCTCTCGTCCAGTACTCCACCAAAAGTGGGTGTAGGGAGGATGCGAGCACCTGTAGGTGCTGGGGGTCCCAGAGTCTCGCATGTACTCTGTATCTAAGGAGTCTGCATTTAAAACAATAATGTTTGGAATGTGGGAGAAACACCTTACAGTTAGGACCCTGGTTGGAATCAAGCCCATGGCCGCAGTGCTGTGAGTCAGCACCTACAGGACTTAATGATTAATAAGGCACTTTATAAGCTTTTAGATAAATTATTGCCAATGAAGACATTTGTGAGGTGATTTTTTACAAAAAGCTGAATAATGGGTTTAATGATATACGATAGTTATTTGGGGGTGTTGTATAGATGAGTCATGAGATTTTGAACTTGCAGCTGGGAGTTGCATGTGGTTTTTTTTTTTTTTTTCAAAATGGTTTAACATTACATGAAAATCACCTTTACAAGTATTTTAATGTACCCCAAAATTCATGAGTGGCTTTAATTTGCTGAAAAATGCTTACTTATTATCATTTTTCCACTGTTAACAAAAATGCAAAAAAATCAACCGTTTTATACCTTTCAATATATACAGTATATGGAGAAATCCTACTAATGTGCATGAAGTCTTTTGATTGAAATGTCCAGAAATGATTTGTTCATGTATGTATGTAGCACAGCTGCATCCCAGCTCCAAACCACAGAGCGATAGATTCTAGAGGTAAGCAAGTTGAAAGGAGAGCGCACTAAAGATTATGTGAAAAATAACAATTTTACTTATAACATTTGCTCACGTACATCAAAGTTTAAACCATTAATCTCCACCATGGACGGTCCTCCGGATCCTGGTGTAATCGACAGACCATGCTGCAGACAGAAATTCAGCGGACCACCGCCGGTTCTGGGAACACAGGATGTCGTCACAGGTCCACATCAGTAAGCCACGCCCAACATGTTTCGTCACTTGATGACCCCCTGATGTACGTGAGCAAATGTTATAAGTAAAATTATTATTTTTCACATAATCACGAGTGCGCTCTCCTTACAGCTGTCTATAGTTGTATGTGTGTGGGTCTTTCTACCTTTAGTTTTATCTTCAGAAAGCGAAATGCATTCTTGATCAGGTGATTGACTTGGCCATTGCAGAAGAATTGTCCATCTGTACTGTGGAGCTCAGTCTAATCAACTTCGTTGAATTTGTCAGAATCTGAGCAGACAGTTTATCGCTATACACTTCAGAATTCATCCGGCTGCTTGTATCTTGTGTCATCATCATCATCATCAATAATCACTAGTGACCCAGTGCCATTGGAAGACATGCATACCCATGCCATTACACTGCCTCCACTGTGTTTTACAGGTTATGTGCTATGCTTTGCATCATGAGCCATTCCAAGCCTTTTCCATACTTTTTTCTTTCCATCATTCTGGCACAGGTTGATCTTTGTTTCATCTGTCCGAAGACCTGAGCTGGATTTTATTTGTTTTGGGGACCTAAGGATGGCCTATTTAATTTGCATTGAGAGCTCATTTGACTGGATATTGTGGGTTCACCGCAACAGCTTCCACATGCAAATGACACAATTGGAATCAACTCCAAACCTTTTGCCTGCTTAATTGACAAAGAATAGGAAGGAATAACCCATACATGTCCATGAAACAGCTTCTGAGTCAATTGTCCAATTACTTTTTGGTCCTTTGAAAAAGAGGAGACTGCATATTAAACAGCTATGATTCCTGTACCCTACCTCCAATTTGGGTGTGAATAACCTCAAATTAAAGCTGATAGTCTGTATTTTAAAACCATATGCATTATATAACTGTAACTTGTATATGTTTTGGTAAACAGCTAAAATTACAAAAATTGTCAGTATATGGACCTAACTATACAAATCAATCACCTGTTACATTAAAACCACTTTCCTAATATTGTGTACAGTAGGTCCCTCGTGCTGCCAAAACAGCTCTGTCCCGTCTTAGGCATGGACTCCACAAGGCTTCTGTAGGTGTCCTCTGGTATCTGGCACCAAGATGTTAGCAGCAGATCTCTTAAGTCCTGTAAATTGAATGGTGGGGCCTCTATGGCTCAGACTTGTTTATCTAGTACATCTCACAGATGCTCGATCGGAATTAGATCTGGGGAATTTGGAGGCCAAGTCAACACCTTGAACTCTGTGTCATGTTCTTTGTCGTGTTCCTCAAACCATTTCTGAACAATTTTTGCAGTGTGGCTGGACGCATTATCCTGCTGAAAGAGGCAACTGCTACCAGGGGATACTGTTGCCATGAAGGGGTGTACTTGCTGTGCAACAATGTTTACATACAATAGGTGGTACATGTCAAAGTAACATCCACATGAATGCGAAGACCCAAGATTTCCTTGCAGAACATTGCCCAGAGCATCACACTGCCTCTGCCGGCTTGCTTTTTTCCTATTATGCATACTGGTGTCATCTCTTCCTCAGGTAAATGACGCACACACATCCGGGTGTCAACATGATGTAAAAGAGAACATGATGCATAAGACCAGGCCACCTTCTGTAATTGCTCCATGTTCCAGTTCTGATGCTCCCGTGCCCATTATAGGCTCTTTCGGACGGTCATCTGACCGGTCTATGGCTACGCAGCCCCATACGCAGCAAGCTGCGATGCACTGTGTGTTCTGACACCTTTCTATCATACTTGGAAACACAAAGAGGAGTGAGAGCCGCACAGGATTTTTATAGTAGAGATTAGTATAAGTGAAACCAACTAGAAAAGTTTAATATGACCACAATTGGCAATCAGTATATGTTGGTGGATATTCACCATACAAAAAAAAGAGAAAAAGACGACTCTTGTTTGGGGACACTACTTATTATGTATTTTTAAGCATTTAGTAAAACTTAACATGTATTAATATTTCTTTAAAATAAGGTTTACTAGGAAGAGGAATCTTATCCAGATCCTCCTAGGTATAGTTCAATGCCCTGTTGCGAGAATACAATGTTGCTTAATAGCAGGTTGTTTATAAATAACATTAACCCAGCAATGATTCATTATTGCCACAGTTGCACACACCCAATCTCTTGTGCTCAAGCTAGAGCCAGTTCATACAATGGTACATATGGTAATAAGCAAAACAAGTATTTAACATAGTAGGCACATTGTGACATAGAAAGAAGAATTATAACAGTGTCACATGCTTCGTCCAGTCACACACACAAAAAAATATAATTTTTTTTTTCTCTTTTTATATCACAGAAATAAGCCAGGGTTCGCTCATCAATATTCTTATGTTGAAAAAACAGTAGATGGGAAATCATACCATCCATTAATTACATGAAATATTCTATTATATTAACAGCAACTCCGTTCCACTCCCAAGTGCTTGGGATATCATACAGATTCTTCTCTGTAATGCATGAGTGTCAGTAATCATCAGACCTATATACCCTTTACTGAGTTCACTTTGGCAGATTCATTATGGATCAGAAAAATATCTCGCTCTCCTATTCACTCAGAAGAGCATTAATCTCATTCATCATCAAAGAAGGATTATATAATAATTTCCGTGAATCATATTGTTTTTACCACAATGTCATACAGAGTAGTGGATATGATAATAGAGGTATTGTTGTTAAAGTTATGGGGGGGGGGGGGGGGTGCGGCGGTTTGTCTGTGATACCACAGCGAGTGGTTGTATTACAAGAAGCTCCTTCTAGTAATAACCTGGAGGGTGCCCGGTCACTCGTCACTGTGTCTGAGGCTCTGTGTGTGATGTGTGCAAAATGCACAGGAAGCGCACTGCTAGAGCAGCGGGGATCTCCTTCCACGCTGCTATCAGGATGGTGCCCAGCCGTTAACAGCTTCTCTGTGTAAAGATGACCTGTGTTTCGCCTGGGGCGGGGTTTGTTCACATCAAAGTGAATTATGGCTGGGAAATCCCTTTCTTATGGGAACCAATCATATATGGCATACTAAAAAAAAGGGGGGGGCAGTCCTAGACGTCAATCATCAGGTCCAGCTGTATATACCCGGGGGGCTGGTTGTAGTAACGGGTAAGTAATTATACATAAACGATGGTAGAGAAAGTGTAAGTGAAGCACCACTAGAGAAACAATGATACATATACGTATTTATGTCTAAGCACAAATATGTATTTTGATATGTTAGCTAACCACTGACCCTGTTAGATCTCTGATCTTTCATATATGAAAAACTACTCTGCCCATTTTCCCAGAGGGTACAAAGGAAGGACAGGAAAGTAAATATCCAAATGTATTATATTCCCAGAAATAACTCCTCAAAGGTAAAATCACATGTAAGATAGGATTAATGATAGGTCATACATCATAGGGTGCATAAAGGTTGTTTATGAGTGGATACCTATTAGAGAGATGTAAAAGTAGTTATGATATTATTCCTAAGAAGGAAAGATTCGTAAGGGTAAAAGGTATAAGAAATATGATATTCATATACAGCAGAATTGATAGTCATAGTAATTCTAGTCTGCAGAAACAAAAGTACAAAAATAGGGGTATACATGATAAGGTAATCATATAGTACAAAATTGATCACAATGTATGTACATATGTGAACCAAATTCATTAAAAATATCAAAACAAGGGCCCATTCATGATTCGGTCAGACAGGCGAAAAAAAAACATTCTATCCATGAAAGAAATAGAGAATGACCAGAAAAGTTACCTGCAATAAAAAAAACACCACCCACATACTTGCAGACCCCCCCCCCCCCCCCCCCCAAGTCTATTTTGCTAGTTTTTAAGTTTGTACCCAACTTTGAACTTTTTCGCCCCCTTTTTCAAAGTCATTTTTTGGGGTGTTCTTTATTTCGTCTTAGGAATTTTTTTCATGCAGTTTACCTTTGGGGACCTGTCCTAAGGGTGCAGGGTGGTTTCCCCCTCTTTGCACCCCAAAACTGCAATTCTGCACTTTTTTCCGACAGCTATTCATAGGCGAAACTTTTCCGCCGGGTACATTGTATTGCGTTTTCGCACCGGCGAAAGTTGCAACAATTGAATACGAGGATAAGTTTCCACTGGCAAATGACGTCACCGGCGAAACTTTATTGCAAAAAACGTCTTTTCGCAGCTAATTGAATACGGCCCTTAGTTGCTTGAATTTAGCAAGATCAGATGTGGCTTTTCTCACATTCCCGACATGTTCCAGAATGTGTTCCTTAAGCATCCGAGCCGTCATTCCCACATATTTGACATTGCATTCGCAGTTATACAATAAATCACCCCCTTGCTCCTGCAGTTGATGTAATTGTTAATTTCCATCTTCTTACCGTATTTGTCCATAACTTCCTTTTTCTTGGTCATGTATAAGCAAGCCCTGCGTGAACCACATAGGAATGATCCTTTCACTGTAGGGGGTCTCGGTGCAATGCGTCTGTAGTGGCTTTGGGTTAATTATTCCCGTAGATTTGGGGATCGTCTCCAGCTTAGGGATACTCTGGGCCTGATTCAGACCTGGTCGCAAGCGCTGAGCGATCGCAAACTAGTCGATGGTGGCCCACAGCGCATGCGCACGACGGAGACTGTTAGAGCATCTCCAAAACAGCAGGTCTTGTGGGGTGTTCCCGGTATATATACCACTTTATACCAGGAACACCCCACAAGACCTGCTGTTTTGGAGATGCTCTAACCCAGTCATTTAGCCATCACAAGTTGGCCCTTTTGTCAAAGTCGCTCAGATCCTTACACTTGCCAATTTTTCCTGCTTCCTACCATTCAACTTCAAGAACTGAGTGTTCACTTAGTGCCTAATATATTCCACTCCTTGATAGGTGCCATTGGGATGATGGATAGATAGATACCCACTGCACATTATGGGCCTAATTCAGGGCTGGTCGCTATTTGCGGTCGTTCGTTCAAAAAAAGGGGTGGCTATTCAAATGAACCGCTCGCTCTTTGCGGTCTGTTCACGCCTCTAGGTCTGAACGAGCGAACAAAACTTCCGGTCGTTTTTTGGGAAACTACGCCCCCTGGCCGCTCGCATCCTACGTCATGTCCGCTATTTATTAGATTAATCGAGTACATTGCCCAGGGTATGAGCTGCTCGCTATTCTTGTGGTTGGTTTTTGCTACCACAATTTTGCGAGCAGTTCTGGCTATAAAATAACCCAGTGACGTGGTCAATAACGCTGCTGTTTTAATTATGCACACCCATAAAACGCCCGTTTCGACCTTTAAGCACGCCTGCGATCGGATCTCCACTCCCCGGGCAAACATCGCTCGGAGCGAACGAGCGTCCGCTTACGAGCGGCTCTGAATCAGGCCCTATGCCTTTAGGCCCTGATTCAAAGCTGAACGCTCTGAGCAGAACGCTCGCTCTGAATCAGGGCCGTCCTATTTAAATGTGGAGCGGCCTTATGGACGCTCGCATAGCTGTGTGTTACCACCCACAGCTTATGCGAGCGTCCATGATGGTCGCGATGGTCAAGACCATCGCGACCATCGGGCTTGCGACGAGACCCTTGCGGTAGGGTCTCGCTGCCGCAAGCCCCGGAGTGATTTTGGCTCTATCAGAGCCAAAGTCACTCCCACTGACATCATTACTGATGTCAGTGGGGCCGGACTCAGACGGTAGGCTTTCCCATGGGAACGGCTCCGACTGGCCGCCACGCCCCCGGCACGCCCACCACAGAGGGCGTGCTGTCAGTCACCATCGACAGCACGCCCCCTTTGGTGCGAGACCCCGAGCGACGTATTTCTCGTCGCTCGCCGGGTCTCGCGCATGCGCACAACGGATCTCCCTCCGTCATGCGCATGCGCATTCTCACAACATCGACCCGCTTGCGAACGAACTTTGCTCGCGAGCGGGTCTGAATGACCCCCTTAGTTTGTAAGTTTGTTCTCTCTTCCCACTCGTAAAACTCGGGTGAGATCGCAAATTAGAATCTTATCACCATCGGGCAAACTCTGAAGTACTTTTCACCTAAAATATACAGCTCGCAAATTTACCAAGTATCTAGATGACAACCTCGGGTGAGATGATGCCAAACTCTGCCAAATAGAAGTTTTAAAAACTCACCTCCGGAGCTGCGAGTTTGCCAGAAACATACACAGATCTGTGTGATTTGTGTATGTTTCTGTCTGTAAATATTAAAAATAGAGTTGTTGTTTTTTTTTTTTTTTAATTACGTAGGGTCCTCCCGCAAAAGCATAACCAGCCCCAGCCTTGTCAGCCAGTCCTGGTTTCAAAAATTACGGGTGCCAGCCACCTGCTGGCACTTGTAGTTCCACAAGCACCTGTAGTTTCACTGTAAAATACAATAGTTTACTACTATTTAACACTTTATTACCCACTTATCCACAGCCCAGGGGTGCGGAGAAGAGCCCCGGACTTCAGACCAAGCCTGGGGTTTCGGGAGAGGGGGCGCCTCTTCTTGGGGGGTTCCCACGTCCCCTGAGATCCCCAGCTTGGCCTGACCAGCTTGGGGTGTTTGCTTTGGCCACGGAGCAACGGTGATGGGGTCTCCTGGCTGTGGCATTACCCCCCGGTCGGTTTGGGTCCGTTGCTGGTTTTAAATATAGAGGAACCCCTACGCATTTTTTTTCCCACTATATTTAAAACCAGGACTGTCCCTGCAGCCAGGTGGTGGTTTCTAAATTACGGTGGATCCCTACTCGTTTTGTTCCCCTTAATTTTTGGAACCAGGACTGGCTGACAAGCCCAGGGCTGGTTATGCTTTTTTTTGGGGGGGGGGACCCTATGTCATATTTTCTTAAACATTGAACCCGTTTACAGGTATAACACACAAGCAGCCTTCACATATCTCACGGATACTGTATGTGCAGGCTGCTAGCTCGGGAGAGATTTGCAGAGAAAAAACACTGCAATCTCGGGTGAGTAATCTCATCTAAATTTGCAACTCGGGGGAGATAGCTCGAACTACATCACCATTGGAAAACTCACTTTCAGCTAAACTCACTTCTTAGTAAATTTGCGAGATGTAAAATGGGAAAATCACCCGAGATTCGGCGATGCAAATCAAGAGACCCCAAGGTGTTACCTGAATTGGGTCTCTTCTCATTCCAGTTATAATTGATGCATTGCACATACTTGTTCAAATACCTGTGAATATCACACAAAGAACTTGATTGCAACTCATAAATAAAGCTCCAACTTTCTGCATATTGAATCCAGCCACCACTTGCCCTAATTCTTCTTTCTCTCACTATATTAGCTTTTGCATACACCAGTACTTGGGTGTGTATCTATCTATGGTATGAGGATGGCAGTTAGAGATGGCTTCACATTATATCAGATCTGTGCCCAACCTGCCACATAATTTTAATGTTTTTTTTTTAAATATACAAAATGTAATTTGTGAGAGCAGTGGGAAATTAAAGCAGCAATGAGTTCTCACACTAAGGTCACGGTTGGTTTGAACATCTTCTGCAATACCATCTCTGTTCAGCTGCTAGTCTCTGACTGAGCAAGTTCAGCTGTAACTGCCTTTGTCATCCCTCTTCTTTCTGTTATCCCCATGGTCTATGGTCTCACGGGACCTGGCGCGCCGAGAGGGGCTTTTTACCGCAACTGCAGCAAAGATGTATAAGGACACACCTGTACCTTTCACACAGCTACTCCAAGCTGGTTGATGACATGTCGACCGTCACAATGTTGACGTTGTAAATGCTTGCAGTTTGCAAAATGCCAACATAAGGTTTAGAGTTTTTGTTTAGAGCTAGGGTTAACAATAGGGACATAATCATGGTCTTAGTCACAGGTTGCAGCTAATGTCCCAAAACTGCAACTAAAGCCACAACCGCCGAACATTAACCCACAGGGTTTAGGCTTAGGGTACTTACCACCGAATTAACCGCATCCCCGATTATCAACATTGTTAGCATGTCAACATTTCATCAGTGTTGACATGCTCAATGTATACATGGTAAATGTTGACATGTTATGTGTCGATATTCTCATGCCAACATACTAACCGTTGACAAAACATACCAAACTTCGGGCAGATACCAGTGGAAGTGCCCATAGAGCTCAAAAGGAAATGCCTTCTACACAAACAATATAAATTATGAAGGACCGTCCTGGTTGCCAGCAGGTGTTAAGATTTCTACAATGGCAACTTTAATGGTGATGGCTGACCATGCTTCTGTCTTACAGGAGCCTGTCTCTTTCTCCACCAACTAACAAATTTATTAGTCGTCATCCCACACACTTCTTATCCTGTAAGTAAATTTGAACAGAATCATCCTTATCTCCGGTTGCATGCTATTGTATGTTATTTATTTGTACTATTATCCAATCAATGTATAGCACTGCATAATATGTTGGTGCCTTGTAAAAAATAATGAAAGGATGATAATAAAAATATGTGGAGTTGCTGCATATCTTACATCGAAACAATGTTCCTTTTAAAATTAAATTACAGTATGTACCGTTGTTCCTGGCCCTATCACATTGGCACAGCTTATGTAAAGCGCACATATGTGCTACACCATGTAAATGAGGTAAGTCTCTGGGTTTGCGCCAGTTGCACGACAGTAACTATCTGAAGAATCATCGAAATTTCTTTCTTTCTCAAATTTTTGCCTAAAATGAAATAGATTTTCTATACTAATAAATAAAATAAAAGCTTTTCCCAGTGAAAAGGGAAAGATGTAAAAAGAGGGTTGCTCAATTTGTGATGAAAACTGTGATATCCTACTTTTTATTCCCTCTAAAAATAAAGCTAACTATTTATAGTATGTACAGTACATCTGCAACCTACAAAAGTGATTATTTTTTTTTTGTATATTCATTCAGACATACTTGTATTCTGATATTAGGTTTAATGTAAAACTCTTTATTCTTTAATGAAATACTATATGAATTATCTGTGTAATCTCTATTGTCTTTTTCATGTGATTATTTAATTTTTCAGGTTCTATATTCATATTCCATAGGATTTGTTTACATTTTACTGGGCCTGGCCATTACCAGTGGACTGACTCAGGCTATAGCATTCTGTTCCAAGGTGAGTGCTGAAATAGAGCAGCTTGATTAAAAAGAGGAAATGGCTGGTACACGGCTGAGAACTGTATTAATTCAAGGCAATAGTGCATGACAGCATAAAATATACATGTCATGCAGAGGCTGCTGAATAGGCACTACCTTCCAGCCAGAGTCATCTCTTCGTTTCACAAAAACACGGAAATAGCATGTTTTATTTATTCCACATTAATACTGTAAAAGGGCTATATATTTACGTAGCACATTTAGTTTAGAACATCATATGTATAAAATATTTTTTTTGTAGTGTGTTGGCCAACTGTATTATGTTGCATTTGTCCTGATCTCACCTAGATGATAGTGACCACTAGAACAAACAAACATCTTGTACTATAACAATAAATAGAAATATATCTTGATTTTAGGGGGTATATATACGAAATTTCTGGGGCTAAATCACACATGTACTAACAGTCAACTTTTGATTTAGTTTTTTAAGTATTAGTAAATGTTAGTAAATGTGTGATTTAGCCCCAGAAACAAAACATCAATGTTGATCGATTTTAAATTGATTAAAATCGACCTTTAGTAAATATACCCCTAGTTGTAAAAGATTGTTCAAGAAGGATTATATATTGTGTGGGAGCAGGAGTGTTTGCAAACAGTTGATAGTTGACTGGCCATTTTACGATTTAGCCTGGGCATGTTCATATGGTTTACCAATTGGACTGATGCAATACCAACTTTTAGTATTATTTAGTTATTACCAACTGTACTCCTTACAGTGGATAGCACCAAAACATGGCAAGTTATGCTATTGGCTTAGATTAAACAAATATTCCACCCATGTTGTAACTTGAGTATCTTGTTTCAGAATCCATCACAGACATATGGCTATGCATTCCTTTTCTCCCTCACCGGGTATTTTGGGATTTCTTTCGTACTTGCATTGATCAAACTGTTTGGCGCTCTTCTTGCAGTAACAGGTAATAGCTCAATGTAAACGCAAATTTTAAGGAGTAGACCAAAAAGTTAAGGCTTTGAAATTACCATACGATGCAAAGTAGATGTGATTGTAAGATTAAGCTATTTTACAAATGCAGTTTACATTTGATAATACAAAGATGATACTAAAAAATCATCACTGTTGTTGACCTAAAACCCACCTAATCATAGCCATTTTTTCATAAGTCCCACCCCTTGCTTGGCCCACTAATTGGGACATATCGGGCTGCCAGTACTCATTAGACGATACAGTGCCCGATATGTCAGCCCTTGCCACATCCCGCTGCATGGGGTCATCCGTCGCATCGTCAGATTGAGCTGCATGTAGGGACGACCTGACGACCCCACGAGAGCGTGCAACGGCCATCATAGTGGGTGGACATAAGACAATTTTGCCGATATGTCGGCCCGATCGTCTAATGTGTACCCAGCTTTAGTCAGAAGGTGACTAACCTATATCATTTGACTGTAGAAGCAAGCCATAGCAACTGGAAGAATCCCACAAGAACACATGAAAAACATACAAACACATCACATATATTTTGAATGTGAAGCAGGAATACTAACCACTGTGCACGTGAGCATTTCTTAGCAAAAGTAATATAAATCTACAGCCAAATTAATAGTCTACAGGCACAGATATATTAGGAAATAGGTAATGGAATTGCAACCTTTAAAGTATTCTATGAGTATACTGTAGCTTTAGCACATAATTGTTACCAGTAATGTAAAAATAAACTGATTATATTAAATAAGTATTCAAATTAAAACATTATAAACTCCTAATATATCCATGCCTGAAAATTGCAGTCCTTATACCAGATCTGTATTTATTTCTACAGTAACAACGGGAAGAAAGGCAATGTCCATTGTGCTATCCTTCTTGTTTTTTGCAAAACCCTTCACTTTCCAGTAAGTAACATATTCCATTTCTCTATGGTTGGTTGAAACTGTTATATGACAGCATTAAAACTGTCTCTGTATATAGCCACATTTATGATGCACATTAACAACTAAGTAATGTTGCAAAACTTCTAACGCCCCTTGGTTTAGGGTATACCATATATATCTATTATGTTCTCCACTTTATATAGGAAGAGGAATGTTAGCAGGGGAACCAGTCAGATACCGCAAGTTCTTTGGTCTTTACATATTAGGATTTTGTTTAGACATTTGCATATGCTTAGTTAAAAACCTTTAATTCCTTAATTTTTAGCAAATATTTAGTTGTTGTTTGAATATCCTCCATCTTAACAAAATTGACTATGCTCTTACCTGGTGCAGTCACACAACAATGCACATGACTTTAATAAGCGTTGGTTTATTAATATATTTTGCACTTTAGGTAGGATGTATTAATTTATCAATGTTTTTAAATGATTTTTTTTGCCTTTGCAGATATGTATGGGCTGGATTATTAGTTGTTCTTGGAATATTTTTAAATGTTTATAGCAAGAATATGGACAAAATGAAACTCTCCCAGCTGTACAGTATTCTGAAGAAGAAAGGCACAGAAGGAAAATCAAGGATGTTTTCACAGACTGTATAATTCATTTTATTTACATTTTTTTATTAACTGCTAAAATCATTAAATGATGATATTTTTCCATAGGGAATCAGATACACTAAAGAGAAGGTGAAGGCATATTGCCTGCTTTGTTTTACTGCTGAGGTGGAAGCCAAGGAAGCCAATTCACCACTCTGCTCACCAATGGGCATTTTACAGGATGTGGCGCAATGTGGTGGCTTCAAACGCAGTGTGGTACTGGGAGTCTTGTGTGGTCTCTAGGATAGAGACATACACACTAGTGGACCGTGTCTTTTAATGGCATTTTTATTATTCTTATGTCAATGTAGCATCAGGGAATAATCAGTGTTCAGACGCCAAATTGTCAGCATCTTTAGATTGCGAACACCTTGCATCAAATCAGGTAAATCACGTGGACTATATTGGTTTTGCGCATGAGGCCTTTTTTACCAATAAAATCTACTTTCAGATGTAGACCTGATCCTTTGATTACAGTGCAAATTGTCCATGCTTTGCACCAGTATATGAGGATAGCATATAGAGAGCAGATAGACCAGGCCTTATTGACACCTGATTGTAACCGTTCTTTGCAGAGGTAAGAGGGAGGCTTTTTGCACCTTGTTTTTCACTTTTATAACTCTTCTAATTGTCATTCCCATGTTATTTTGTGTATTGTAATATGGTCCCCTATATGTTTCTTTGTGCAATTTAGGTGCAAAATTATTTGTAGTGTGATAAATTATGAAAATGTGATCTAAACTTATCCTGTTTATTTTACTGCTAAATATGAATTGAAAACACTTCTCCATATTTTCTTGAAAACTTCTTTAAGCTAAACAATGGATAGTCCTAATGGCAATGCTCTGGGTAAACTGGTTTAGCAAACCACTGAGCTGAATAAAATAATTAATTTACTGTACATTAGATAATTCACTCACCAAACTGAGAGGCTGTATTAGACATCTTATATCCAAACTTCTAAAACCAACCTCTTGTCTCTTTCCAATTACTTTTAATATGATGTCATAAAACCTACCGATGTTAAACATCAATTTATGCAGTTTTTTTACATTAAAAATTGTACAGTTTTTCTCTTTATTTATCATGCTTCTTGTCTTTTATATATATATATACGTGTGAATACTTAACTGCTAGCTGTTTTTAAATACATTGTAAATGTAACTTTTGTGCATATAAATAATGCTGCCATACACGCTACAATTATCGGGGCGATCCGCCTGATATCGGCGGATCGCCCCGATAGTTGTAAGCGTGTGGGGGGGGCGACCGAGGGTTAAATATTGCTAGGTCGGGCATGCCAGATTGTCCAGCATGCCCGTCCGATGCAATATTTCCCGGTAAACTGTCGGCCGCATCGGGCAGACATTTCCCTACGGAAGGAACAGGAAAATGTCTCCTCCCCTGGGAGCGGAGCGCGGATGTTGGCTAATACACTGTGAGAGAAATCTCACAGTATATGCCGGCGACATCTGCCGCTGACAGGCTGCCAGAATAAAATGTCTGTCGGTCTGACAGACATTTTATCTGGCTGTGTATGCCCAGCATAAGCAGCCATTTTACCTCAGCTGTTACTTCTGCTGTCAGGGTTCCTTGACTCACAAACATCACCTATTTATCTTTTCTCCCATTTCCATTACTTACTTTCTCCAATAAATTTGGTACAAACATATTTAACATCTTAATGAGGGCAGATGGAGAAGTTGCCCAGAGCAACCAATCATCTTGTAGCTATAATTTTATAGAACATGGGTAGGCAATCTGGGGTACTTCAGCTGCTGTGGAACTACACATACCAGCTTGCCCTGCAACAGTTTTGCTATTAGGGTATGCCAAATCTGTAACAGAGGGAGATCGAATTTGTTTCCACTCACTGCAGGCAGTCCCAATTGCTGTCACCGACGGTGTCAGTGTTTATCTACCAAGCCGAAGACAGATGGCCCACTTCCATATTGGGAACTCAACGCTTCAGGTAACTAATTTAATTTATTTTCTAGGCCAGTGTTTCCCAACAACAGTCCTCAAGACACATTAACAGTCCAGGTTTTAAGGATAGCTATACTTCAGCACAGTTGACTTAGATAGTGCCTCAGTTAATTAATTTTAACCATCTGTGTTCAAGCATGAGTATCCTTAAAACATGGACTGTTAGTGTGCCTTGAGGACCGAGGTTGGGAAACACTGTTCTAGGAACATTATTAGATAAGAAGAATAGGAGTCTGTGCGGTAGATGGCACTAATATGGGGGAATGGTATGAGTGGTAAGCAAGATATGCTTATCCGTAAAAGATGGTCGGTAGGAAATTTGTCCTCATTGCTCAGATGTTAAAGCACTCAGTGGAAATACAAACAATCCCATGGATATGTAAAGAAAAGGGAATGATAAGACCAGTATTGTAATATATACAATGTATATAGATAGTTTTCAGACGTAGTTTGGCGTAGAGAACTCACTTATAGGAGACGGAAATGACATGTATCAAGGTATCTTAATCAGAAAGATCCTCTGAATAATTCCTTTCGGTACTCTCTATAATGGTACTGTTGAAAGATCATACCTTACACTATTAAGGTGTAGACATAAGTATGTGTTTAAAAAGTCTTTATATTAAAGTCCCTATTTTTATGAGATTAGACTGAGTCTGCATACATATTCATATACCATGATGAGAGTCATCACACCACGCCTGCTGTGAGTATCGGTACGCACACATATTATTCACAAAAGATACCTGATATACGTGTTTTACACTTGAATTGTGTAAGTAAGGTACGAATCCTGTACCCTATCATTTAAGAGAATTTTTTCTGAGAATAATCAAGTAAGCCTTGTGTTGCCGTTAAAAAGAAAGATACCGTTATATACTGTATGTTGTATACACCTCAATAGTGTAAGTAAGGTGTGATCTTTCAACTACCATTATAGAGAGTACCGAAAGGAATTATTCAGAGGATATTTCTGGTTAAAAGATACCGTGATCCATGTAATTTACGTCTCCTATAAGTGAGTTTGGTACACCAATCAAACTACGTCTGAAACTATCTATATACATTGTATATTTTACCATACTACACATTGGTATTATCATTCCATTTTCTTAACATATCCATGGGATCGTTCGTATTTCCACTGAGTGCTTTAACATCTGAGCAATGAGGACAAATTTCTGATCGACCATCTTTTTCGGATAAGTATACCTCGCTTACAACTCACAACATATTAGCGCCAACTTCCACACCGACTACCATTCTTTTGTCAATCCATTCCGGATCTTTTTGGGATAGATCCTTCGGCGTTGCTCAAGAGGTGGCTTTTAACCCCCAGTGAAGTGCTACAATTCTTCTTACCTTTCTATTCCCATTATTAGTATATATGAGTATATCAATAATTTCATGAAGATGAAATAGGGACTGGTGAACATCCTTAATTTAGATCTACATTTCTGCAGAAAAAAGGAAGATGAGGTTGAACTATGTTTAAAATATATAGATATACAGTACTGTGTAAAAGTTTTAAGCAGGTGTGGAAAAAATGCTGCAAACTAAGAATGCTGTCAAAATAGAAGTGATAGTTTATTTTTATCAATTAACAACATGCAAAGTGAATGAACAGAGAAGAGAAATCTAAATCAAATCAATATTTGGTGTGACCACCTTTGAATTCAAAACAGAGTGAATTCTTCTAGGTAAACTTGCACAAAGTCAGGGATTTTGTAGGATTATAGTCCGGTGTATGATTAACCAATTATACCAAACAGGTGATAATGATCATCAATTTCATATGTAGGTTGAAACACAGTAATTAACAGCAGCCAAACGACTACAAAGGTGAGGTTGTGGAAGACCGTTTCATGTCACAGCTCGTACAGGATCAGTATGATTTACATGGCAGGCGGTTCACATCCCGACAGCGGAAGCCCGGCACTGAGATCTCGGCAGGTAAGTATTTTTTTTCTATTTACTAACATCCTAACCCTCCCGTAGGGGTGCCTAACCCTAACCTCTCCCCAAGTGCTTAACCCCCCCCTTCCCCTAACCTCCCAGGGAATTGTCCCCCTCGGGAGCCCCTAACCCTCCCCCACACGGCTGTCGGCGCCCAGCTTCCGGCATAGGTCTAATCACAGGCGTCAGGATTTTGACGCTGGTCATTAGACACTTGCCGGGATTAAACAGTTGGGATGCCGAAGGTCGGCATTTAGTTTGTCGGCATCCCACTCATACACCATGGCAAGGTTGAGCGGTGGGTGCCGGGTTATGTAAAGTGTGGTACAAATAGTTAAAAATATTGTCTTTTGCTGTCGAACTACAGATTCCAGCAAGCCTCCCTCGCATGCTGGTACTTGGGGAACCACAAGTACTAGCATGCGGAGCATTCCGGGCCCTCTGGTACCTGTAGTTCCACATAAAAAGCAATATTAAAAAACCATAGAACACACACACACAGTAGAAAGTCAAATTTTATTAACACATATATGCACGCACACATGCTATCTCACATACCTATGTATCCCTGTAGTGATGTCCATCGGTCCTCTTCTCCAAGTAATAATACATAGGGTACCTGTAATAAAAAATCCATACTCACCTCTTCCTATGCGTGGATCACGTTCTCATCGTTCCAAAGTAGGCAATTCATGGCCTTGGTAAAACGCATTTAGCGATCCACGAACTTTAGCACTTTCCTTTAAGGACAATACTACCCGAATTACAGCTGCACTACGGGATTTCAGTATTGAAATCCCGGTACGGAGTGCTCATTGGCTGAGAGAGGTGAGCCTTCCGCATCTCAGCCAATGACCAGTTCTCACCATTGACGTTGATGGTAAAACCGCACGTGCCTATTTAAAAAATGGAGCCTCTGCCGTTTTTGAAGTTCAAAGCCTTCATCATCCCACCCCTCGGCTGGCTTATATAAGCCAGGGAAGGCAGCAGCACGGCAGTCTGACGGCGGAGGGGTAGCAGTGAAGACTGCGGAAGAAAAGACGCCATGGAAGTCCTGGTTGGGCGGCGGCAATACAAAAGGTGAAGGTGCAGAAAAAAATAAAATATTATAAAAAAAAAAACAGACACTGTTTGTTTTATTTCTTTTACAGGGCTACTTTAGGTACCAGCAGGCCCTTAATGCCCTGCTTGCTGGTACTTGTGGTTCTCCAAGTACCAGCATGCGGGGGAGGCTTGCTGGGGCCTGTAGTGCTACTGCAAAAGTCAATATTTTAGCTCTTTATTTTGCACTACACTTTACATAATCAACTAGCATGGCCCGGGATAGCCCCGGGCTATTAGCCTGGGGTTCCTTGGAGAGGGGGACCCCTTTATTGGGGGAGGACCCCAGGGATCCCTGGCCTGGGCTGACGTGGTCAGGGTTGATGCTTCGGCCAGGGGGCCCGGTGAAAGGGCTCCCCTGGCTGTGGCATTAGTCCCCCTGCTAGAAAAAGTCTGGTGCTGGTTCTGGATAATAGAGGGGAACCCTATGCATTTTTTCCCCTGTATTTCCAGGACCGGCTTAGAGCCCAGTGCTGGTTGCGCTGAATACGGGGGACCCCTATGTTATTTGTCGCCCGTATTTTGGCAATTGGGACTGGTTCTGAATAACCCAGTGCTAGTTGTGCTTAATATGGGTGACCCCTACATCATTTGTCCCCTGTATTTAGCACAACCACTACTGGGTCTGCAAAGCCCGGTGCTGGTTGTTCTTTTGGGGGTGGGCACACCGTTTATTTTTTATTTTAACGCTTTCATTTTTTTAAACAGCAGCACAGACAGATCTAACTGATCTATCCATGCATCTGTGTTTATTTTTATCACACACATATGCAGGCATCATGGATATCCCTAATCCGAGCCTGCATCTATCTGCCGCCAGGTGATGCTGTCAACGCCAGCTACCTCGCAGGTCCCACTGCCACTACCACCCCCACTGGCCAGCCATCTTGGTGCACCCAAATGAAGCCACAGTGAGTACACCTGCTGATGGCACCAACTGGGGTTGGGTATGAAATCCCAGCTGTTGGGATACACAGGGTAAGTATTTTCCCATCCCCTACCATAACACTCCCTCCCCAGTACCTAATCCCCCCCAGTGCATAAGCCTAACCTCCCCCTCCCCGCAACCTAAACCTAGCACTCCCTCCCCAGTACCTAATCCACCCCAGTGCATAAGCCTAACCTCCCCCTCCCCGCAACCTAAACCTAGCACTCCCTCCCCAGTGCCTAACCCTCCCCCTATTGCCTAACTCCGCACCCTAACCTCCCCCTAACAGCCCAATAGTATCCGGTCGGGATACTGGTGGCGGGATCCTAACCTGTCGGGATTTTGGTGCCGGTATTTAGGCCGTGGCATACCAGATGCCTGTATGCCAACTACATCCACACCAACTGAGGCTGCGCAACAAGTTGAAGCTTCCTATCTGTATAATGGCACATTTGTGAGGTAATAGTTTACAAACTGTAACTTTCTAATATACCTGAACCCCAAAAGGCCCTACCCTGGAACAATAGTTACCTAATAAAGCAAACACCAAGTCTAAATTCGCCCTGTCCCTGACTTACGCCTCCCCCTTAGAGATCAGCAGAAAAGTAGTCCTAATTGAGTGTCAGAAAAAACTGACAGTTGGAACTTTAGATTACTCCCAAATCCTAATTTTTTTAAGTTTTTGCCCTGAAATTTGGTATGCAGCAAAAAAGCGACAGTTCTACACGACCATGTCAAATTTCAGCTTGGTGACTCCAATTTTGAGGTGTAGCCCTTTAAACACCATCCCTCCTCCCTTAGGAGTTCTCTATGGGAGAATTCAGTTTTTTCAAGGGGACCCCTACTTCGTTTGTCCCCTGTATTTAGCACAACCAGCACTGGGGCTCCAAAGCCCGGTGCTGTGGGGGCACGAAATTTTGATTTTTATATTACACATTCATTTTTTAACAGATGCATGAATGGATCTCACTGATACATCCATGCATCTGTGTCTTATTGATTTTATTTTCTCAGGTGCATGCCCACCGCCGGTGAGTTCCTCTGTCGCCCACTGATGCTCCTGTTGCTGCCACTGCTCCGCAACCCCACTGCTGCCACTGCCCCACACACCTGCAGCCTGCCCCCACAGCTGTCTCTCCCTCTGCACCCCCAAGACACCTCCTGTGTGCTGTCCGCTCCTCCACCCGTGCCAGTGTACCTATATGTTGTACTCCTGCCCTGCAGGTGGCCCAGTTTGCTTCTCAAAACCCTGATGGTTAATAAATTATAAAAAAAGCAATGAAATTCCATAGGCAAAAAACCTTACGGTTTCACATGTCCCTTTAAGGCTTCTTAGACATGATCTGAAATTTCACAAAACCTACTGAATTTGTACCACTCAAACTTTAAAAAGCAATGAAATTCCAATCATTAAAGCTGACGCCTTAATGGACGTGTTCCTTGCGCAATACAGATATGGTATGCCATCACACCCTGTGGTTAACTGCAGATACAGAACTCTCACAGAGTGAGATTGCTGTCACTCACAAAATGGTGGAGCTGCTAATTCACAGAATTGTGTGCTCACTGGATTATACACATGCAGTCTATGCAACTTCAGCCTCCCACGCCTGTTCCAACCAACGCCAACCCTCAGGCATGACACATCGCATATGGAATTTTCTATTTTTATGCAAGTCCAAGTTGTAATGGAGATTCTACACTCCTAGATTTTTCTGTGTAAGATGTTTGGTGAATCCAATCTCATGTGAAGCTTTAATTATTTATCAAGAAATAGATGGGTACAGCGCCACTACCTGTGTGACTTGCTGAGTGAAACAAATAAACTGTAAAGTGTATAGCAACTTAGCCTATTAGTGTTTCGGCGTCCGTTCTGAGTCAATAGTGTAATACCAGTGTGAGTATTTTTAGAAAGTGAAAAACAAGGGAATTGACAATCAGGCGACTAGTTTGCTAGATGTGTAAAATCACACACAGTAAAATATACAATGAATAAGTATTGGTTTCAAAATGTAATTAAATCTGATTATACCTCAGAACATATAGAAGAGCGTGTTCCACGCTGAATAATAAATAAATATATCAAACCAATAAATAACAAAGTGCTTAGTGCAAGATATGATATATCTGGTTATATCTAAAAAAGTTATATTGAACTCTTATAACAAGCTAATAAATAAGTGCTAGTGCAAAATATGATGAATCTGGGACAAAGGCCCTCATTCAGAGCCGTACGCTCTGAGCAGAGCGCACGCTCTGCATGAGGGCCGGGCTCCATTTTCATGGAGCGTCCTCCTGGACGCTCGTATAGCTGTGGGTCACCACCCACAGGCTATACGAGCGTGCATTTTGATGGCCGCGATGGTCGTGACCATCGCGACCATCGAAATTGCGAGCCGGAGCCTGCGGTTGAGGTTTTCAACCGCAAGCTCCGGAGTGATTTTGGCTCTATCAGAGCCAAAATCACTCCCACTGACATCACTAGTGATGTCAGTGGGCCGGCTTCTGACGGGAGGCGTTCCCGTGGGAACGCCCCCGTCAGGGAGGCACGCCCCCGGCACGCCCACCAAAGGGGGCGTGCTGTCAATCAACATTGACAGCACGCCCCCTTTGATCGGACACAACGAGCGAAGGAAAGTCCTTCGCTCGTCGTGTCTGGCGCATGCGCACGACGGAGCTCCCTCCGTCGTGCGCATGCTCAGTGCAGACCATCGACCCACTTGCGAGCGGACAGCCGCTCGCGAGTGGGTCTGAATCAGGCCCAAAGTCGGGACTGTTGGCTGCCTCATGCACTGTGGAGAACTACCTCTCTCCTCTAATCAGATAAGCTGCTTAAAAATATCAACTTTCCTCTACTTTGCTTTTATCTATTTATTTTTTACTGCCAGTCGTTGTTTTTCATCACATCACTTGTTTGTGGTTCCGCAGTACCTCATTACTCCAGCTGCAACCATTTTTCTTATTATAAACGATTTGAATTAAATAAAAGTATATTCGTGCCTGTTTGCTAGTTTTATATTATTTAAATGTGTCTTTAGATTTAGTTTGTAGGTAGAGGGAATAAGGATCATTCTAGTTGTAGCTTTACGAATGTACTATTTAACATACAGTACATAAATAAAATAACAGGATGGAGTGCAAAATGCAATCTATATACCTATTTAGTTTCCCTGTTACATCAGAATGATCTCCATTTACTGGAGCTGTTGGTGACCTCTGTTTTATCCTGCAACTTGTGCAATAAATTATGCCGAGTGTATAAAGCCCATCTTCACTCCAAATAGAATTGTATGGAAAGCATCAACCTCTAAAAATTGCTACAGCAGAAAAGTGCTGGCAGCTCATCCATTACCTCTGTCCTTTATGTTACAAGCAATACGTGTTCAAACTTTGTATATGCTCACAAAATTGCTTTTTAACATAGAACAGTGAATGAGGATTATGTACAAGTAGGCTTTGTTTGTTACAGAACCTTGATATATCACCCTACCAACCAAATCCTGGTCAAGCCAAGCAAGTTTTGTTTTTGATTTTTTAAATCAATAATATTACTATGTTAAGTATTGGCATGTTCCTAGTACTTCATTAAAATGAATACGTACACTGTCAATAGAGTTTTAATTTTCTTTTAAATAGTCTATTTGGCAGCTGGCGTGCCCTGACATTTCACATGTTTTCTCTTGCCTATGATATGCTATATTCTGTAGTTACCTTGAATTTTACTGAGACTTAGTATTCTTAGTACAGTATTTGCTTCACACAGTCAAGCACAAAGGTAAGTGCTTAATCTCTTTGTACAGTAGTAGTTTTTATCTTGCAAAAAGTAACTGCCTGAGAGTTGAAACAAATTCTGTCCCAGCAAATAATACTTAGTATTCAAAGCTCAACCCCTTGTGCTAAGGGGACCAGTACAATGTTAGGAGAGGGGGTTAGTGCAACCAAATAACATGTTTTTGTTTAAAAGCAAATCACTTTCTGATGCTCAACCTCCGGTGCAAAATATGAACTGATGCCCAATTTTCATTGGCTGAATGTGTCAGATTCCCTCCTATTTATGCTAATACTACAGTAAAGTTGCTGCTGCAATCTACTTGCACTATTACAATGATATTAGGATTTAGCATATTTCTATTTGGTCTTTTAAATGGTAAAATAGTTGATGTGACCATAATCTATAATCTTGTTCTTCTAACTTTGACATGAATGTAACGGTATTTCGTTATTATGGTTTGTGTACGGAATGCCGGTTCTCGGGATCCCGGTGGTCAAAATCCTTACACCAGCATCCCGACAGGATTAAGATATTGACATTTGTGCGTCATTATCCTAACTCTCCCCCTAACACTAACCCTCCCTCCCCGGTGCCTAATCCTAACCTCCCCCTAGTGCCTAAACCTAATGTTCCCTTCCCCGCACTCTAAACCTAACCCTCCCCTCTTAGTGCCTAACCCTAACCCTCCCCCTAGTGTCTAACCCTAATGCTCCTCCTAACCCCAGTACTTACCGCCAGGATGCCGGCGCTGAGATTCTGACTGGTGTCGGGATTCTGCCGCTGGCATTCTAAGCACTGGCATCCAGACAGCCTGGATTTTGACCGGATTCCATGTACTGTATTGTATATGATCTGTGTACTGTATTTTTAGTGTTTTCTACTACCACTGTGAAGCCACATCTCCTGGAGTAAACCAGGAGCATATGCTAGGGCCATATGTCACCCTTGCCAAGCTTGGCTGCATTTTGCATATATTGCCAGCTTAGCAAGCGTAGCAAAATGCACTGTAATCGGGGAACATAATGGGCCTGATTCAGACCCGCTCGCAAGCGCTATACGCAAGCCCCGATACGAGCGAGAAATCACTCGCTCCGGCGCTCGCATCCAAAAGGGGCGGCTGTCGATGTTGATCGACAGCTCGCCCCGTTTGGTAGGTGGGTCGCGGGGGTGGCTGGCCAAACGGAGGCGTTCCCGAAGGAACGCCTGCCATTTGGGGGCGGCCACACTGACATCACGAGTGGTGTTCCTGTCCTTTATCGACTCTCCAATCCAGTTCCACAATTCCTTGACAACTATTCAGCCTGATTTACATTTATCCTATTCTTTGTCCTATCCTCTGTCATTCCTATTGAACACCCCACTGTCTCAACGGTCACAAAAATTTCCTTCCCAAACTCCATGAAAGCCATAAAAAATGGTTTTACTCCATAGATAGGAATAAGAAAAACCACCATAAGATATAAGCGTGACAACTTCATTTCCTGGTGCCTTTACCACGCTTTCTGCTGAGTGTGTAGTGTCAGTGTAGATGTAATTTGTCTTATTCTATTTATGTGGACGTGACATACTGTATAGAGTTAGACCAATGGGGAAGCATATTACAGCGTGGAAAATCTGGAATTATTCAGAAGCACAGAGAAGAATCGTTAGCACAGCCTCAAAACACCATAATATCAACATTAATATGTCGACATGGTTAAAATGTTGACCTCACGAAAATGTAGACATGGACAGAATGACGACATGAAATGTCTTCATAGTGAAACTGTTGGCGTTAGGATTACATTTCAATTTACTTGTTGACATTGACATGATGAACATGTCGCCATTATTAATGTTGACATGCCTGCTGTCAACCTAATATACCGAACCCTTTAAGCCCTAGCTTGCTAGCCCTACATAGCTTTATTTATGATTTTGGATTATAAAATGTATTCTTTTCCTATTCAGTGCTCAAGGCCTGATTCAGCATGGCTCGCAATTGCAACTGCGTACGCAGATCGGATGATGGAGAGTACTGCAAATGCGTATGCACCGCAGTGCGCATGTACAGGTTAGCATTGCGATCGCACACGCAGATAGAAAGCCCTCGCAGAGTCAGTGATGGGACATCAGCGTTTGGGGGTGGTGACGAGCAGTGTTCTGACAAATGCGGGTGTGTCTGTTGAATGCCGGTACATGGGCGTGCATAATTTAGCCATTGTGACTGTATACGCAACTTGAGTACTCACTGCATGTGACGAAACTTCGCATACAGAATTTTCTATATTTATGAAAGTCCAAGTTGTAATGGAGATTCTACACTCCTAGGTATTTCTGTATAAGATGTTTGGTGAATCCAATCTCATTTGAAGTTTTAATTATTTATATTAATAAACTTAAGTTTTTTATTGGTGCAGTGTGATATACAGTATACCATTTTTTTATCTTTAATTGTGTTTCCGCAGTACCTCATTACTCCAGCTGCAACCATTTTTCTTATTATATACGATTTGAATTAAATAAAAGTATATTAGTGCCTGTTTGCTAGTTTTATATTATCTAAATATGCCAACTTGAGTACTCACTGCGTGTGACGAAACTTGCAATTTCTGAGACAGGTCAGACCTGCTGTAATTCTGTGTGAGGGTCCGATGTTACTCGATGTTACCAATGTATACACAGGACTGCGAGGTCTTGCGGATGTGAGAAAGCGGTAGTGGGTTTCTCTATTCTGGCTGAGCGGTTGCAGTCATTAGCATATTTTCACAGCATGACTGCGTGCGTAATCGCAGCTGCGAACACAATAGCGATCCGTAATGAATCAGGCCCTCAGTACTCCTTCATAGCCTGTTAAAGGAAATAAAAGCAACAAGCCTGATCACCATGTCTGTGGAACATGTGACACCCCTTTGTTGATGATAAGAAGGGGCTTTATGTGTGGATTACATTCCTCAACCCAAAAAAGCCACAACTCCACCTCCAGAATAGATTAAACAGTTAATTTCCGGGATGGTGATGTTGATGCAAGGTGCTGCTGTAACTAAGGATAATTTTTAGTTTATGCAATGGCTAAAGAGACCTAAATAATTTACAGCAGTGTTTCTGAACTCCAGTCCTCAGAGACTGCAAGTTTTACAGATGTATTTGGTGCACAGGTGTATTCATTACTGGTGACACATTTTAAAAGATTCACAGATGGGGCTAAATATTTCAATTGTGATACTGAGGATATCTGTAAACCATCAGTGCTGGATTGAGGGCCACATGGGCCTGGAGCTGAAAATAACCAAGGGCTTATTATGAGAAGCAGAGGAGGTGTGACCAGTGCCATGTGGGCGTGTACACCTCTATACTCTCAGCCCCAATGTCACCCTAAATATGTAAAATAAAAAAAATGCTTCATTTTGTGAGGTAAATAGAAATACAATTTTACTACTTATGATTTATGGCTGACCGTGTGGAGGGCAGATGGCCAGTCAACATCATGTTGTCATGACAATGGGCCTATTATTTATGTTGAGGCCTGGAGCTGGACCTCCATCCGCCCCATTGTTAATCTGGCCCTGTAAACCATGCACTGTTAGGGGTTCCTGAGGACTTTGGAAACACTGGTCTACAGCCTGGTCCTTCAGTTTGTGGGTCCTCGGGTTATTTTATTGACACAGTGTAGTCTATCAGTGATTCAGTAGATTATGTGGAAGATCCCAGGTCATTTAACCCTGATGTAGTGGATGTCCACCATAAACATATTACCAAAACCATGGGGTTAGTCAGAACCTTGCTGTAAAGTGGGTTATTGGAGTGGTATAACTTCACACCTTTTTTGCACAAACACCATAGAGGTGCAAGCAAAAACAAACACTAGTTTTCAGGAATGTATGACCTGCAACTCTCTTTGTTCTAGGGAATAGGACCAGGGCTGGATTTCCCGCTAAGCATCCTAGGCGCTCGCCTAGGGCCCGGCGGGACCCAAGGGGCCCGTGGATGGGCCCATTTGCCCTTAGAAATTACTTGATCACAGTGCTCCCAGAGGAGCACTGCGCAAGTACCGCATGACGTCCTGCGGTCCCGCCTCCTCCTCTCCCAGAGAGTCCCGCGCTTCTGTCTCTCTCTCAAGGAGAGAGAGACAGTGCGCGGCCCGACAGCCCGCCGCCCTGCCCCTAGCATCTGATAATCCGTCCATCACCCATCTAGCCGGGCCCCACCGCAGCCACTCTGCCAGCCTTTCAGGACCACCGCCGCCCACCAGCAGCACCCAGCAAGGCCAGGCAGGTAGGGCCTATGAAAATGTATATCTCAATGGGAGCAGATATACATTATATATATATATATGTATATGTGTGTGTATATATATTTTTATATATATATATATATATATGTGTATGTTTTTTTTTATTATTATTTATTTAGACTTGACCTGGTGACACCTACTGGATTTATGCACAGTTTTTAAAATGTTACTAGATTATATATTATATATAATTTGCTACCTATTGTAAAGGTGTTTTTATCTTATTTTCTGTTCCCTCACTTTCTCCCGTCTCCCTCTGTTCATCCCCCTTTCCTACAGTCTCACACTATTTTTCCTCCTATCTTCCTCTGCTCATTTGACACCCTATCATCCCGTCTCGCCTATCACACTCTGTAAGTATGTATGTATGTATATACACACACACATACATGCGCACACACATGCACATTCCTTTCATGTAAATATTTGTTACAGGATGAGATATATATATAATGTGATCTAGGAAGACTGTAGTAACTGTGCATATAGTACAGTAGGTGTCACTGGAGCAAGATAAGGAAAACCTGGCCCTCCCCATGTGGAAAAATATAGGCGGCATTCTTTTTTCTCCAAAAAAACGTGTATTGATCACCGATGGATTAAATACATAGTCAACGTTTCAAGGTCCTAAGACCTTTTCATCAGGATTCAAGAGTGCCGCCTATTCCTTTCCACAGATTGGACAGCTTTCCTTTGGAAAATAATACTGTATATATTGATGCGTGTATATAATATGATGTGTGCGTCTTGCTCCAGTGACACCTACTGTAATATATGCACAGGATTGTTTGAAGGAGGGGGCCCCTAAACAATGTCTTGCCTAGGGCCCCGTGAGGTATAAATCCGGCTCTGAAAAGGATTGCCACCTAGCAACAGCTTGTGGGTTAGGTGAAAGCCTCCTGACGAACGCAGAGAAGGTAAAGTGGAAGAAAACTTTCACTCACCTTCTCCACAGCTTGGGGGGGGGAGCAGGGCTCAGTAGACCTGTACATCACTGGTGATAGGCTGAGCCACACTCCCCTGCTAGATTTTACGGAAGCTTATAGATGGCCATCCCGACTAGAACAAGAGAGAGGTTGGGAAGGGTGTAATTAATTCCTGTAACCTAATAACAAAGGAAACAGAAGACTTATGTTGATGCCGAAACAATACGTTTACTAGAAACCAGCAAACTTTAGTATAAGATAATCAGGAAAGCAACTGGGAATGGTGGAAGAACAATCTCCTAAGTTGCCTTGGAACTGGAACATAGTCTTAAACTTCTGCAAACTTGTTGTGACTGTAGAAGATAAGGATAAAACTACTTCTGATCCTTAGGTAGCTGTGACTGCTGTTGCTTCTCCTGGACCTTTGGAGCTCCTGAAAGTAAAGGAGAGGTCAGGTATAACTAATAACTGACATTAGAGCTTAAAGCCAGCAGACCTAGCAAGGTATAGGGTGAGTTGGGTGGGATCTGTTGCTAGGTGGTATTCCCTAGAAAAAAGAGTGTTTGCAGGCCATAGATTCCTGCAAACTAGTGTTTGTGCATTCACAGACTTGCCACCTAGTAACAGCTGGTGGGTAGACTACCACATACCTGGTGGTTGCTCTAAAGAATTCTATCCTTTGCGTATTGGAAGGCCCCCAATAGTGTTTAACAAAGGTACGCGTGGAAGATCAACGAACGGCTCGCATTATGGACTGTAATGGCAAGCCCCTATCTTCTGCCGATGTGAAGGCAGCCCCACGAAGGGAGTGACCCTTGAAGTGGAGGTGTCTACCCCTGAACTTTGCTTAACTGAAACTAGCCAACCCCTGATTGTGGAGGTCTGGCAGGATGAAAGGGTTTATGGCAAGTGATAAAGAGGTTAGAAATATTGTATCTCAGTGGGGCTGCGAGTGTTAGGTAGGTAGATAAGCAGTCGACAATGCAAAGATCCGGGTATGACTGGTCTCTGGGTAGATCAAACTCCACCAGAGGGGACTGAATGGAACTGGTCTTTGTGTGTCCTCTCAAAACAATATGGAAACCCAGTGGGTGGGTGTCATCCAGGGTTCGGATGTGTGTATTAAATAAAGTTTGGCTCCTCTGGCCAGAGTGAAGCCAGCTTTCTTGAAATATTAGAGATGTCGGCCGTAGAAGGAATAGTGGCAAGAAAATTTAGAAAGGGCAGAGTAAAATGGTAGAGTAAAGTGGACACGGAGGTCTGGACAAGAAAATACCTTTAAGTAGTCTAAGGTATAGTCTATTTTCTGTGAGGTCTGGAATAAGAAGAGCCAGTGCCGAGCCATATGATTGTATTGTGGCAGAAGCGAGGCCTGACTCGAACTTAGTAGCCAGGAAATCTAGGGCTAAGTTAGACTTGGAAAGGGAGCCTAAGGGCAGAGCCTGAGCAGCCCGCCAGGCCATAAACTCATCAATTATGGATTGGTATCTGGACCTTGTTCTGGGTCTAAGATGCGTTTATCAAAGCCATAAATGAAGCCGAGAGTTAGTAGAGGTCAACAACCGAGTAATATCACTATCCACATGAAATTGGGAAGATCCCGTAGGAGGTCTGGAGTCCACTGGAAGCAGTCTCTGAACATTCCTAGGGGAAGTTTGGGACCTTTGCGGAGAGGAGTGATCAAAGGGAACCAAACTCTGGAGGGCCAGACGGGATATACTAGAATGAGTTGCGGTACCCTGTCCACTTTCATCTTGTGGAGGACCTTCAGTAGCATGGCAGGAGGGGGAAAGGCGTAAGGAAAAGGAAGGTCTGTCCATGGGAAGGACATTGCGTCCATGTGCATGGCCCCTTGAGTCCAGATTCTGGAGACAAAGGTTGGAACCTGAGTGTTTGACAGAGTTGCAAACAGACCTGTGGTTGTCCAAAGGTCTTCACAATGTTGAGAAAAACCTCTGGCTTCAGAGTTGCACGTGTGAGTTTTTTCCTGGATAAGGATTCGGCTAACTCATTTAGCTTTCCTGGAACATATATTGTGCATAGGAGTATGGATTGCTCCATCGCCCAGTTCCAGATGTCTATTGCCTCTTGGCAGAGAATGAGGGATTGAGTGCCTCCCATTCTGTTAAGAAACCATGGTTCTGTTGTCCAGGCAGAGCTGGACCAATATCTCCCAGGAATTTGGTGGGACTAGTGCAGAAAGAGCTAACCTGGCAGGCCCCAATTCCAAGAGATTGATATGAGCTGTTGACTCTTGAGCAGACCAACTCCCCTTACTGCTATGTGTTTTGTATATGCTACCCAGGCCGAAAGAGACACGTCTGATGTGATGAATATGTCCGGTGCAGGAGGAAGCAGAAGTCTAGGAGAGGGTAGGGGAAGGGCTGTCCAGCTGTGGATCTCTCTGCAAACTATGGGATCTAGGAGGATTTTGTCTGTCCACTCCCGACCCTGTCGAAGGAGAGCTGAGAGAATGTCCTGAGAGTAGAGTATATGTTGTGGTGCACTCTTTGGATCTGTGTTTAGTTAGTTCTCTGTCAACAAATATCTAAAAATCAATCAATCTTTATTAATTCCATCATTAAAATAATGTGTTCAAATGAAAAGGTGAAATATTAATTAAAATCATAGTGCAGATCAGGGTTTAAAGTGGGCAGGAACGGAGTGGAACTGAGTTCCGTCACCTCTAATGGTAGGTGGAACTACTTCTACCTCCACCAAGTCCCTGGACAGAAGTCCCACAGAAAGAGAGCCACTCACTGTCTGCCTAGGGAGGCTTAGTTTCGTCAGAGAAACCAGCATATAGGTAAGGAAAGAATCAAGCAAAGGCAATACATAGGGGTTGCAAAAAAACATTGGGCATCCAAGTGACATGGACTAGTTTGTGGGGACCCCATAGAAAACTCAAAGGAACGGCAGAAAAATAACACTGATGATATAGTGCCTAGGTGACCCCCAGCCATTCACTTTACCGTTTCCTATACACAAGTGTGTGTGTGTGTGTGTGTGTAACAGTTTTCACACTTATTTTGGCCTGTCAGACTAGCGTGGCAGGGTGGAGAGTAGGCGGCGAGACAGATGAGTTCCACCACCTCTACAGGACCACTTTAAGCCGTGGTGCATATAGTTGGAATGTGAAAAAGAAGAATAGTTAGAAAAATGTGTTTTAAAATTCCCTTTTGCAGCTGGTTACTTTTAATATAGTATCTATCGATTAATCTTGATCCTTAATATGAGAGACTTAAATTATAATATGTCTAATCTCTTAATAACTTTAATATTATGCGTCAATATTATATTATTGATCTATACAGCTCATTTATATAGTGTGATGTTAACCATAACATAATAACGGCATAATGAATCAATTGTTACTAATCGCAAAATTATAGTGTGGTTTTTAGCTGTCAGCATTCAATTACAGTATGGATCTGCCACAATACCATTTATGATTCACAATGTTGCAACTATGTATCCATAGTAACCACTGTATCTATTATGTATCTTTTGTTGTTTGTGCTTTATCACTCTATCTCTCTGTATCTGATACTGTAATCACTTGGTTCCAGTATCTCTCAACATTTCCGGCTTTCACACACACAGCTCAGTGGATATTGTTTATGTATGTCTAATCACACTGTCTCTCCTTATCAGATCAGATCGGTAAATGCACAGTAATTACATTTATATATATTAGTATAGTAGTGACTAGCAGCTAATCGGGAAACATTGAGGTGTGTAACTATTGCCTTTATGAGGCGTGCGAATGTGTAAGGGGCATTGGAAAGCCGGAAAGCCATTACTGTCCACTGATAGAGGATGCCATTCAAGAGGAATCTTAAGAACCTCCTGTGATTTGGATGCATTTGAATTGTGTGAAAGGCCTCTTTGAGGTCTATTTTGATACAAAAATCGTTCTTGGTGAGCAGGAAAGGTACATCCGCTAAGCCCTCCATACAGAAAGAATGAGGTTTTATATACTGGTTTAGGGTTTTGACGTTTAAAACCGGTCTGTATGAACCAGCCTGTTTTTTGACAGGGAACAGGTGACTAATCCAGCCTTTCCTGGAAGGATCTGCCAACTCTATTTTGCCCTGCTGAAGGTATAGGACACCATTTAATAAAGGTCTGGCATTTTTTGAGCAGGGATAAACCTGATGTGGAAAATGGGAAAGTGGGAGGAACAAACCTTTCTCCACAATCCTTAGCAAGCAACTGTCTGTGGTGATCTGTCCCCTGGAAACTATTGTTTGGGAAAGACGAGGAGGAGGAAGCGAAGCCAACTAACTTACCGTATCTTCTGTCTTTCATGGTGGAGTATGCATTGCTGGATCCTGTGCCTCTCCCAATCCGTGTCCGGGAAAATCCTCCTCTTTGGGCGCCCCGCTGGTGTCAGGTCAAACTGATGGCTCCTGACGAAAGGGCCATTTGGGAGGCTGGGGGCCCTTCAGGTCTACGAATGACTTACAGGCTTTAAGTCAGGGCCAAAAGAATCTGTTAAGTTAGGAAAGTCTAGTGGCCTGGGAGCTAGATTAGTCAGACCTGCACTAGCCACCCAGCAAGGTCTACAGAAATTGGACATGAAATCAAAAGTCTGGCCATTCATTAGAGTAGCCCTGCTTATAGGTTTTAATAAGGCCATTTTGGAAGCTACCAGGGTATCTAGGGAGCCCCTTGAGACCCCTTCTTTTTCCAATTTGTCTTGGACAAATAACAGAGGACCAGCCGCATCTGATACTTTGAGCTGAATTTTTCTAAGTAGTTTATCTGTAGAATCACTCTGGGCCTTATCCCCAACGAGTGATGTAAGGGCTGGATCAATTTCTTGGGGAAAACAGAGCGGGAATGTCAGGAATGCCAGTATTATTGCGGAGAATCATCTCGTCCTCCTTAATGAGAGCTGTTCTAAAGGCTAATTGAGCAAATTATATACCTGGGACCGCTCACTCAGGGCCCAGAGGAATGAAGTTTGGACAGGGGCATTCTGACGGCTATTACTACTTGGGCCATTTGTAAATCACTATACTTGCCTATGCGAAAGGACACGCTAGTCCTAGTTACATCCTCCGACTCCCAATCTACTTGAGGGTAACTAGCAAACCTATGAAAGTGAGTCGGGTGGTGTGCGGTCAGGCTCGGCCTGGGCCGCCAGGGAGTTGGGTAAATCCCCGGTTGGCCCTCTTGCTTTGTAACTCTGCCCACTTTAACTGGGGGGCAGGGCCATGCAGGGTCAGACTACTTCAATTGCCAGCTGTATCGGGCCACTCCCTCATCAGCGCCTCCAGAATCGGGACCATCCCTCCACAGCACCCACAGCATTGGACTCCTCCATCCTCAGCGCAGCATCGGGTCCCCCATCCTCAGTGCTAGGCCCCCCCACCCTCAGCCCCAGTGCCGGGCCCCGTGTCCTCAGCAATGGCAGGTGTGGATTCCTTACCCATCCTCAGCGTCGGCAGCTGTGGATCCCTTCCCCATCCTCAGCGCCAGCACCCCCCACACGTTCTCACCAGGGCCAGATTTACCATTATGCATCCTAGGCGTCCGCCTAGGGCCCGAAGAGTCCAAAGGGGCCCGCGACCGGGCCCTGGAGAGGACCTGCTGCACTGGTTGAACTGCTGCTAGACACACAGGCAGCAGCACGGCTCCATTTTCTGCTCCTCGCGTCAATCAGCTCCGCCCCATGATGTGTGCACTGCAGTGCTGCAGTCACAGCGAATGCAGCCAGGCTCCTCCGTTCCCCTTCCCCTGCAATGTAGCCAGCCCCCAACCCGCAGCATGTGCTGCTCATCTAACAAACGCTGCTGTAGCCAGCCAAACCCCCCCCCCTCCAAGTCACAGCGATAGTAGCAGCAGCTGCCGCCCCCCGCAGTGCAGCCTCCCACAGTGTAGCAAGCTCCATCCCCAGCAGCATGCGCATCTACGCAGCCCTGTCCAACCAACCTCCCCCGCAGCTATAGCCAGTGCCCTCCTCCCCCGTAGTCACATTGATAGCAGCCGCAGATCCACCCTGACAAGACCCCCCCCTCCGCAGCGTAGCCAGCAGCATGCGCAGATCTAGGCAGCCCCCCCCGCAGTCATAGTGAGTGCAGCCCTCTCCCCCCCCTAGTCACAGTGCATCCACCCTCTCCGCAGTGTAAATTGCAGCCTGCCTCTACTGGGAACCGCAGGAAACTTTCACTCCACTGACTGACATGGGGTGATTGCACTGGACACTGGTGTTCAGCCTATGAAGACAGCATGCCACTCTAGACTGGGTAAGTTTAACTTCATTTTTTTTTTATATAGAGTTAAATAACACACCTGCTCTTTACTGTATGTGTGTAAAACTATTATATATATGTATATATATGTCAGTAGCTATTGTGTATGTGTTTATTTTCTTGTCTGTTCCTCCACCTTTTCTTGTCTCCCTCTTTCCTCCTGTCTTACAATATTCTTCCCCATTTCCTGCCATCCCCTCTGTTCCTCCCCATTTCCTGCCGTCCCCTCTGTTCCTCCCCATTTCCTCCCGTCCCCTCTGTTCCTCCCCATTTCCTCCCGTCCCCTCTGTTCCTCCCCATTTCCTGCCGTCCCCTCTGTTCCTCCCCATTTCCTGCTGTTCCCTCTGTTCCTCCCATCCCCTCTGTTCCTCCCAATTTTTTCCCGTTCCCTCTATCCGTCCCCATTTCCTCCCATCTCGCTCTGTCCGTCCCCCTTTCTTCCCTTCTTGCCCTATATTTCCCCCTTTCCTCCTGTCTCCCTGTTTGTCCCCCTAATACATTACAATATATAATGCGATCTAGTAACAACTACTGTAATAACTGTGCATATATTACAGTAAGTGTCGCTGGAGCAAGATACACAAATATATATGTTAAGATGTGTGTATATTGTGTGTATCTTGCTCCAGCTAAACCTATTGTAATAGATGCACAGGATTGTTTAAGGGAGGGGGGGCACAAACCGGTGTCTTGCCTAGGGCCCCGTGTAATCTAAATCCGGCTCTGGTTCTCACCGCTGGCGGTAGCGGGCCCCCCCGTGTCCTCATCACCGGCACCCCCTCGCGCGTTCTCAATGCTGGCAGCATTTGTCCCCCATGTCCTCAGTGCCGACAGCAGTGGACACCTTCCCCATCCTTAGCGAAGCCTCCCCTGTGCGTTCTCAGCACGTAGCAGCGGTGTACCTTCTTCAACAACGGCAGCTGCAGCCCTCCCCCTGCATTCATCAGCCTCAGCAGCAGGTCCTGCAAAATGCTGGGCTGACTCAGCTCCCAACTGTCATTTTTCAAACACAGCTGTGAGATGACAGCTGGGAGCTGATTGGCTGGCACCTTATCACTTTCTTATCACTTTTCACTCTGTCTCCTAACACTGCTTAGTAAATAGATCCCATAAAATGTTAGAATGAAATATATTTAACCTCACATACAACACAAAATTTGTTATAAATATAAAAGACAATTATAAACTATCACATAAAAATAATGTTAAGTATTTAACTGCTGCTCAGATACACTTGTGTAGAATATATGATCTTATATTTCAAATAAGAGATCACAATCCCTTGTGTGATTTTAATCAGTCAGAAGATACTTTTCTGTAGGGATTTAAAATATTTGGAAATTTGCTTACCAATGTTTCCATCTCCCAGTATTTGCCTCCGTGTGTTGAGCGGCTGAATCAGGCACCCGCTTGCAGTTTGAACCACCCCTCTTTATTTATTGTAGTTTCATTACTGAACTAGTACAGCATTTTTACACATAAACCATGAGTACATTTAGTAGATCAGCTGAAACGCCTATGCGCTTTATCAAGGCTGACATTGCTTATCTTATCTGGAACAACAATACTCTTCCTTATCAGTAGTTTGTCACTTTCTCATACTGTTTTCCGTTTCCTCATCCGTTTCACTGTCACAGATCTGGTTTTGCTGTGAATTGTAAGCAGCCTTGACACATTTGGTTTACTGACTCCGACATATAGCTGCAATTTTAGTTTTTGTCCTGGGTATTATACCAATAATGTAAAAAACAAGAAACAATTCAAGATGATATGAGAAATCAGAATAATGTTCACTTGACAAAATCTGGCTCTAAACTGCTAAACTTGACTGCAGGTGGAGAGGACCAGATAAAACAGGTATATCTGCCCAAGGCCACATTCATAAGCCAATACCATCTACAGGAAACACACATACAGCATTAATTAATTTGCACACCACTGCATATGTGTATGTGTAGATATATAGAACAGCAGATCTTCCAGTGGTCCCCATTTTGGTGGGACAGTCCTGCTTTTTCAGCATAGTCCTGTCATTATACCTGTGGGTCACAGTGTTCCACGAGAGAAAAGTTTCACCAGGGCTGGTGCATTATTGTGTCACAATAATTCAGGAACAGACACTTTTACAATGATTTGTGTGGGTCTGATTTATCAAGTAAGTGTTTTTTTCAAAATCTTTAGTTTGCTGCATTTTTATATGTGAGATACCAGTGCCGTCACTAGTGCTACCGGCGCAGGCCACGCCCCTCCATGTGATGTTATTCGGAGGGGGCAGGGCCACACTGCTATGAATTTATCAGGAAATTTCACAAATGTCCTCAGTCTGAGGTGGCTCAATTAATTCATTCATACAAGACATTTTCATATGGCATCCATGCAGTCTATTCCACATGCCATGGAGAGAGGAGACTTTCTTATTTCAATAGATAAGCAGGATACTTATATGCACTTTTATATCACAGACTTTCATCATCAATCCCTTAGATTTTCATACTGGGTATCACTTCCACCTCAATGGTCTATCATTCAGTCTGTCTGCCTCTCCAAGACCTTCTCCAAGGTGCTTGCAGTTTCCATGGCCACTCTAAGGAAACAGAAAGTAGGGTATGGACTTATCCAGACAACCTCTTGTTACAGGAAATACAAAGCATATCACCCTTTACAGAACAGCTCAGGTGATGGCGTTTCTACAGGAACACTGATGCATCATCAATATAGCAAAAAGTCATCTGGTGCTTTCTCAACAGCTGCCGTACTTGAGAGTACAGATAAATACAACACAAGATCTTTATTGGAGGGAAGGCTCATCAAAATGCATTATTAGCATACCAGTATCAGTCTCAATACAGGACAGCCTCCATCTCCTGGCTATACTCTCATCCACTATCAGCATTCTCCTATGAGGGAATGTGGCATATACAGAACCTTCGACTGTGTTTACTCACTCAGTTAAATTAAAATGTCCACTTGTTTAGATCAAGTCATAAGATTTAGAAAGGTCACAAAGCTGGTGGCAAAATTAAAAGATTGTGGAGTGTATCTCTCAGAAGGAGAATGCATTGAGCTCACTATAGATTCAATCTCCATTGGTTGAGGCTCTCATCTGTTCACAGAAGTTTTACAGAGCACATGGTTCCAAAATGTACATTTGCATGTAATTTATTTGGAGCTAAAGGCAATATAGTAGGTGATCCAGCATTTCCATTATTTTCTAAGACGCAAACGCCAAGATCTTTTCTGACAACTGGACTGCAGATGCTTTCATAAACTGGAAAGCAGGACCATGATTTTAGAAGTTTCAGTAGTAATGTTATGGACAGAAGAAAATGTTATGTCTCTTTCTGCTCTTCTTCTGTCATGTTAGCCTATAATCTCTGTCAGTCTCAAATCCCTCCCACAGAATGGGCCTTATACAAAGGTTTTTCAGTTACTGGTCCAGAAGTTTGGACTTCCTCAAATATACAATGACAACATTTTCAGACGCTAAAATAGTTGTATTCCATTAAAACAGAAGAAATAGATACACCATCGATGCCATAGAATTTTCAACTGGGCTATGTGTTCCCTCCTTCTCCTCTCAATCCCCACACCCTATGGAAGATCAACAAAGTTGTGGTACTGTAGATGTCATAGAAGTTCCTCCATTCTGGAGTAAATGTCTGTGGTCTGTGTTGGGATTGGCAAATGCTTCTGGAATAGCCATCTTGGATCTTCTGCACTACGGACCAATTCTTCATCCAAACTTGGATGTGGTCTCTGTGATCTTAAAGATTGAGCTTGCTAACACACAAGAGAATATATTTATAATGCATGGACTGCGCTGCGCCTATACTAAATTTACATATTAATAACACATGCGGATCAATATATCAGACTGCCCTTAACCATTAAAACACTTATTTCGCCTCACATACAATACAAAATGTGTTATAAATATATATAAAGACAATTATAAACTATCACATATTGCTTTATAGATTAATAAAATAAAATGTCCAGTATTTAACTGCTGTTCAGATACACTTGTCTATAATAAATTATCTTATATTTCAAATAAGAGATCACAATCCCTTTTGTGCTTTTAATTCAAGAGTATTTACTGTGGCAGAGAGACTCTGGTGCCACAGTTCAACAAGTTAAAAGGTGCCCCGGGACCTGGAAGCACCCATTGTTTCAGACTAAAGGTGCTCACACATTAGGCAATATTTTACACGATCAGCCCGATTCCGACGCATCAGGACGACAGATCATGTAAAATATGTCCTAACCGTGAGTGTCCACTCACGATGCACGTACCCGCTGGTCGTACATCGCATCTTCAGATCTTGCCTGCTGCAGACAAGATCTGACAATCTCAGTCACAATGCACTGAATTAGTTAGGAGGCACAATAGATCGTTTGTCACATTGGACAGTTTTCAACACTAAATCGTGCCCACGACTGCCGGGGAGCTGCAGAGGAGAGTTCAAGGGGAAATCGGACACGATATCACAACGTGACCACATGCCTAGTGTGTGGGTACCTTTACAACCTGGCTATAGTCCTGAATCCAGGCTTTCTTGGGAGCAGGGATGGGCTTTGCCTCAGCTGCTCCAGGAAGTGACTTCCCTATTTGGCTGGAGTAGGTATTGTTACCAGTGCTCCTGATGCCAGCAAGTGGCCAGGTGATAGACTCGTGAAAGCTAGCATGAGGGTGAAAAAGCGGGATAATACATTGGGAGACATTAACATTGATTTATATTTACAATCCCAGGCAGTTCTGAGTGAGGTGGCCTGAGCTACATTTGAATTAGCTGTCAAGCGCCTTTAGAGTCAATGGCATCACCAGTATATGGACAAGTGGTACCTTTTGTGTATTGTATATTTTATTGAATAATCCCAATTTAACCACTATTAGATGGGGATACAATAATATATGGACACTGTAAAAATGCATGTGTGGATATTTTAATCCGGGATAAACATTACAGTGTCATCTACAATATATATATATATATATATATATATATATATATATATATATAAGTTACATACAGTATGAAGGTACAACTGAAAAATACATTCTGTCACATAACGTGGCAGTATAGATCACAGACTACTATCAAACATAATAAAAGTAATTTTGTTGCCATCTGCCAATAACTGCCACTTTGAGAGTACTAATCCCTTGACAATTAGTAACAAACATTAGGTGTTACAGTATAGGAACACGGTGAAATCACACATGTGAATATATTAGTCCGGAATAAATAATGCAATGTCAGTTATAATAACTGCTCCTTGAAAGGTTACATTTCATGTCAAAGTTTGTTTATCCGGTGAGTATGCACTGGAATAACTGCAAATATATTCCACATAAAAAAAATTCTTGTGAAAGAAAAAAAAAATTTTTGTTTTGTTTTTTGGAAATGTAGAAAAGTACTGTCTAAACAGGTTAAAACAGTGTTACATTTTCTTCCAATATGGCTGTGAGTGATAAAACTGTCTTTATGACAAAGGTATAAACATTTGCCTTCCAAACATGGAATAAATAACTTTGCAATTTTGTATTTTAAATAAGGCTCCTATATACTTTTATAATGTAAAACTGCATTATCACCAAATTTTATCAGTCCCCATACCTAGCCTGTTCTATGGTATACGGTGGGTCAGATGCCGGATTGAATAGGCCAATACACACATAGCGCAAGGACAGATTGTGGCCCCGGCTTCCAACAATCTGTCCTTGCACCATGTGTGTATTGACCATGTCCAATCAGCGTCATCACCACCGTATACCATAGGGGAGGTATTGGGAGCGATAAAATTTGGGGATACTGCAGGCAACAACAACAACAATAAAAGTTTAGATTTGGTAAAACCCTGGAATATCCTCCTCTGCATCTAAAATGGCGCTATATATAGCCTGGCTTGTGGTGGGAGGGTTAGTGTGTGGGGGAGTAGGCTGTGACTAGGGTGGAGGCATCACAGACGCAGTTGGGGCAGGTGGGCAGGGCACACTATATAGGTAGCTGGATACACAGCTCCCTGATGAGCAACTCACAGACCAGACACTGGAATTCTGTTTGTGTTTCAGCACTCATTTGCTCTCTCCCTGCTTTGCGTTTTTTTCCCATGGTGCTTTCTCTTTTACTGGGGTACGGTAGGTGCTGGGGGTGGTGCGGTTGGTGGTGGGCATAGGGATATCGACACATCCACCTCATCGCTGGCTGCGATGCGTGTGTTATGCACAGCCTGAGCCCGCCTCCTAGCGCTATTGGGCAAGTGCTCAGGGGGAGGGAACGGGCTCAGGTGTGAAGCACAGGACCGGCGCTGGAAGCCTAGCGCCGGTCCTGTGTAAATGTGTAGCACTGACCGCACTCATTGCGGTCGGCGCTACACTGGCTAACTAGGGCGGGCCGGTACCGTGGCCGGCAGCGCCGCCGGTCCAACGGCGCCAAGGGCACGCACCCCGCTCGCCCTGCCCTAGTTACACCACTGACCATCAGTGGCAGCACCATCAATGCAAGCCACAGGGACTGCACAGGTCAAACAGGTGAGGGAGGAGTATATGGCCTATTTTAATGGGTCGGGTGCAGTGCTATGGCAGGAGGACTGTCTCAGATAATTGCCAATTAAGTGGACATTTGTGGAACATTAAACAAGTGATTTAAACCAAAAAAACATGGTGTGTATGCATTGTGTCTTTACTTACCAAACCTTCCTGGGACGGTCCACTGTGACCTTTATCCGCCTCCTCTTCTCCCTCTCGCTCGGCCATAAGGACAAGAGACCTAACGCTGTGGTTCTTGTTCCATGATAAATGACATTAGAGGATAGTACCAAAGGGTGATCCGATACACGTCATCAGCGGATGCTCCAGAACGTTGTGTATAGTTTTACATTTTTAAAAGTTGTTTTTGAGTTGGTTCTGTTCTTATGGTCTTTTAATATTGCATTTGACAATAAATTTTTAAAATTCAGTCATTTTATTCTGTTCCAAATATGATTTAAATATATATAGACACATTACACATTGGTGGTCAGTTGATGCATTATACACATACAGGGTCAGTGGGTGGGTGGGCGATGCATTATACACATAGGTGGTCAGTGGGTGGGTCACATTGGTGGACAGTGGGTCAGGCATATTCATTGGTGGACAGTGGGTCAGGCATATTCATTGGTGGACAGGGTCTGCATATACATTGCTGCTCAGAAGCACTAGTATCAATACTCACCAAATAATAGCAGGTCACGTAATCAGGTGTGATGAACAAGGTAATCGTGTCAGTCTTCCTTGAAGTCACAATGATGCACAAATGGAGACTGGGCGTGTACAGGGTATGTCAGTCAAGTGAGGGAATGGACGATAGTTTGTGCGATAGATCGTGAGTACAAACACACGTACGATCCATACCACATCGTGTCGGAGATTGGCAAATTATGCCTGCAGCAGGCAAGATCTACAGATGCGATGTACGACCACGGGTACGCGCATCGGCATCGTGATTGTGGGTGGACACTCACGATTTGGACATATTTTACACGATTTGTCGTTCCAAGGCTTTGAAATCGGCAGAATCATATAAAAAATCGCATAGTGTGTAGGCACCTTTAGTGTGTTACACTCTGTGAATGGTTTTGAATGCAATGCAATAATAAGGAAACACTATACCTGAATGGGATTTGTATTATAGGGTGAATATATGTGCTGGAGCAAGCATTAATACTCCATTATACTGCCACTTATGATAATTTGATACCATCTTTCATGGAATATACATTTGTACTCTTCAAGGTTCATATGTGAAGCCTGCTGCACACATTTATTGTTACTCACATGGCGAGGCGAGACGTACAATAGTGATTATTTTAATCTACCACCACCTTGTCTACCGTGGAGTGTTTATTTATATGCTGATATACATTTCAGGCTTTACTTACATTATAGGCATCCGCATTGTCTAGTTGCAGTGCAGCCACAAATATTATAAGATACTGATTAGTGGACTGAGCTCTTTAAGTATTATTTCTTCACACTTTCTGACTTATTTGCACAATTTATGTTTGTATGTTACTGTAGTTAGTCTACAATTTTAACCTCTATATTTCACTGTATGTATTCCCAAAAAATGGGACAATTTTATATCATTAGGAATAAAAGTTATGTTTTAGCATAAATATGTTTCTTTTGTGCGCCCACTAAATACAACCCCTAGCTCTTTCCTTTCGTTACAGTTTAACCTGGTTGGATTAGGGCTGCACCCCCATGATCAAGTACTATTTAGTAAACAGCTGTATGGGTTCGTGTGTGTGATTTAAATACGCTCAGTGTGCAGATATATAGCGTTCCTTTTCTTAAAGCTGGGTACACACTGACAGATATATTGGCCGATCAATTGATCGACCAATGTATCTGCTGCCTGTCGGCCAGTGTGTACCCGCGATATGTCTGTGAACATCGTCGTGGCTGTGCTGCACAGCCGATGGACAGATATGTCTGCAGACACATCTGTCCATCGGCAAGTGTGTACAGGGGGTCTGCAGACCGCTCATACACACACAGCAGCCGCCGCGAGGAGGGGGGCAGGACACGCGCCCGAAACGCCCCCCTGCCGCCGGGACCCGTGGCCAGACACAGATGATGGCTGTTCAGTGTGTATGAGCGACCATCATCTGCAGATACATCTGTATAGTGTGTACCCACCATTACATAGATACTGGTGGTGGTATTCTTCAGCATTGAAGCGCAGACTTCTAGAAACAACTGCAAAACAACTGATTTAAAGTAAACTAGCTTGCAATGATTAAAAATAAAACTGGACAAACTCTTGGCCTAGGGGTGCCATGTTAAAAAGAATGCTGAAAGTCTAGGGCGCCGTGATTCAAAAAAGTTTGGGAACCAATGTCTTAGAACAAGGACCCATATTTTCACAGTGGTGATAAAGTGTGGAAGATGAAATTCGTTAGCCATGCTCATGTGTATCCAGGAGCTACTTGCGGAATATCAAAATCAGCAAAGGTTTAATGCCCGCACGGTAAATATGCGCTAAGAAGTACTGTTGACAAAGTGACTGTCATCTTATGGTGCGTACACACTGGGCGATAAAGTGGACGACTGAACGATAACAATATCGTTATCGTTTAGTCGTCCACTTTATCATCCATTTTTAACATCAAAAAGATGAACGATGACGACGACGCGCGTTCCTGCATGTCGTTCGTCATCATCGTTCATCGGGCTGACATGCAGGCCAACCTGACGATCTCGTCAGGTTGCTGCATGTCAGGGAATGGGGGAGAGAGCCCGGCGCTGAACGATATCGACATTGAGCACAGCCTGCCAGGGACCACACTACACGATATCGCTCAGGGAGCATATCGTGTAGTGTGTACCCATCAATATTCACTGCTACCGTGATCTGCAATCTCACATTTATCCATCTGTGCACTCTTTCATTCCTTAATGTGGTCTGGAGCATTCTTAGTCTGTGGTGTTTTCTTTCAGATTTAGGGCCTGATTCAGAGATTGATGCAATTGAGAAAATACGCTAATGACAGTGACGTGCTGTGAGGTAAATGGCTGGGGAGGCGCTGGGTAGTATCAGAGCCAGATGTACAGATACATATATGAACCCGAGGGTTCATGTGGGCATTATACAAAGGTGCAGCAGTATTTAGTGCTGGAAATTTGGGGTGTTCTGATCAGGGATGTGCGGAAAAGGTATACAGGGGAGGCAGTGCCTCACCTGCCATACACTTTTTACTTCAGAGTTTTGACTATAAAAATGATTAGAATAATACAAAGTAGATATTTATATTTTCTTTACATTTTTCTTATAATTTTTATAGTAAAAATTAACTGTGGAGTACACCTAAGTATGAAAGGAAAGGCTCTGCCTTAGCTGACCGCACATCACTGGTGCTTAGAGACGCCCACTGACAGCATCTCACATCCATCGCTCCTACACAAAGCCGGAAACATCCACCGCAAATCAGGCGACCATCAGCCTTCTGAGTAAGTCTAACATGCTGCAGACACAGTGGGTCTCCAGACGGGATGCAGTCAAAAAGCCGGCGGTCGAAATGCTGACCGCTGGCTTCCCGACTGTCAAATCCCAGCAGTGGATTAATGACAGGCGTCGAAATCTGGATGCCTGTCACTATACCTACGCCGGGAGCCTGACGCCCGGCATACCGAACGAAGGTAAGCCGGGTGCCGGGTGCGGACAGCTGTGGGGGGGAGGGTTAGGTTAAGGGCTCCTGGGGGGGACTTAGGGTTAGTCACTCCCCCAGGAGGGTTAGGCTAGGGGAAGGGAGAGCTAGGGCTAGGCACCCCCGGGGGGAGTTTAGGATTAAGCACCCCCTTCCCCGAGGGTTAGGTTTAGGCTGCGGGGATGGGGGATTAGGTTTAGGCACTTACGGGGGGAGGTTAGGGTTAGGCACTAGGGGGGAGGATAGGTTTAGGCACTTACGGGGGGAGGTTAGGGATAGTTAGAAACTTACCTTAGTCGGGATCCTACTGCTCTGCTTTCCGGCGTCGGGCTAACATCCAGCAGTATTTCATACCGATCCCCTCCAGACACACAGAGGACTCTCCCGCTGTGAGCAAGAACGCAGTGGCTAATATATGGACTCCCAGAAAACAGTGTTTAAACAGTCCGACATGCCTGCGTTTGTCTAACCATCCCTGTTACCTCCCCCAAATGCTGACTACCTGTCACTCACTTTGCGAGTGAATCCTCTGTGTGAGCGTATTTGCAAATCAATCGCTGCGCAGTGCAGATTACACGCATGTGCAATTGCAAATCGCTCAATCTGAGTAAATATCGGCATTGCATACATCTCTGTATCAGGCCTTAAGTCCCGCACTATTTTAGTTGGAGACACATCGTTATCTGCTATAGACCTGGAGTTATTTACTCTATAACAAGACTTCTGTGGTGCAGCACGGCTGTGAGTGAGCTTTGCGTTAAGTACATATTTTTGTGCTACTATCATTACAGTAGATTTTACTCAACTTCATGATTAATTTAGGGACTATCTGTTCCTAATATATATAGTTGCTACTTAATACCATCAGCAACTTGAATCACATTAATGCATAGTCTGCAGTTATATACAAGGATTCTCATTCTATTGATACACAGTGATGACTATACTGATTTATTGTGCTCTTAAACAGTTTAGCATATTGAGCCTGCTTTAACCTGTAAGTTATTTTTATACTGATTTATTGTATGTTTACTGTTTACCAGATATTTTTTTATGTCTATATTATGTATTATTATATATCATTTTATGTGTTTTATTGTATTTTAGAGACTTTATATTGTCTTTAATATAAATTTATAATTTTTTTTATTTTGAACCCGCGTTTTGTGAGTAACTATTTAAGAGCACTTTGTCCATTTTTTTGCTATTGGTCTTCGATACAGAGTTAGCAACGTGACTCAGTAGCTGTGATATATTAACATTTAGATTACTATACATTAATCATATACTTATTAGCAACTAAAAAAATTGTTATATTATTATGAAAAACAATTTCAAAATGGTAATGGAATTTTCCAACTTAACTTTAATCCTTGTCAATGTTACTACATAAATAAAAATAATCCTGCTTCAGCGGCCTGGGAACGCCTCTTATTTAAACTCCAGGGAACTGTTAATTCCTAACATAATACAATAATGGTTTAATTGATTGTGCAATAAGAATATGCAAAATAAATCTACCCTTTGATAAGTGGCAAAACCTACATTGCAGATGATTTTGTTTCATTTTTGCTCAAGATAAACACGAGCAGTCCTGACATGAAAGCAGCAGGTACATAGATAAACATACAGAAACAAAAAATCTTCATACATTTCATTGATGCTGGCATTCAACAGCTGGAACAGCACAAATGTTATGCACTCATTCATGAAAAGATTTTTTTAATAATAAATATCTAATAATTAATGGGCTGGTAGCTGCAGTTTTCCTCAGGGCATAATATCTAATTTCCTAGCAATGTTTCCATTCCTTACTTTTCACGCTGCAACAGTCTATCATTAAAACCAAATGTAGGTTTCTATCACTTTTATTTATTTTTCAAATCAACTGATAAATCAGTGCCAGGCCTTATTACAGATGAGTTCCAATAAATTATTCTCTGTGGACAAATTCTGAATGTTAAGTATTTTTACGTAACCTTTTTATGCTGTACAGTCCTGTGGTCACCGTGATGACTCTTTATATAGACAAGAGTTTCTCGTCATAAGTAGTCTCATTCACCAACACATCCTGCCATTAATATGAAAAAGCCATTTATAGTGGAATGCATTTTAATGTTTGTTGCAAAGACTAATGTCATATTCAGCAGCACCATTCCAGAAATACCCTCTGAAGAAAGTCAATACAGTTGATTATATTTCACTTAAAAAAATAATTATATCTACTTTAAGTATTTTAGGCCTAGTTTACTTTTAAACTTGATTTAAATGTCCTTTGCTATAAAAAATTTAAATAAAAGGGGAAATGTTATAGAGTATGACTTGTTTAAGGTACCAGTAACCCACAATTATCTTTTATATGATTCTTTTTTATATATTTCTTTATTTTTGAGGGGGGGTGCAAGTTAAATTTGGCGCAATGTAGTAGAGGTAAAATTCACAGGAAATCTTCAGGGAAATTATATTTTCAAACATGACTCACCAGAAAAGTTGTATGTTGATATTTAACATTAATAGTATTTTATTGAAAATGTTTGGGAAGGGATACAGAATAGGAAAAAGAGGGAGGGCAGAGGGGAACATGCAACGGGTGCATTCAATTGAATGACCGTAAAGTTTTACAATACTTTAATGAACATTAACAATTCATTATACAGAAACTTAAGGGTTTATGAAATAAACAGAAAGGTATACAATATTAGCAAAGAGAGAGAGGTTATTGTAAAGCTGAAAGGTAAGCAAGGTGAATCATCTTCATTTAAGCTAAACTGAAGAGGGCTGAACTTAGATGGTTGAAATAGATATTGAGCGCCCTCCCCGACCGTCACAAATTCTTGCCATGCCATCCACTTCATGATTGGAGAAGAGGCAGAAGAGGAATATGGCATAAACTCAGTTTCCATGGTAAAATGGAAATGTATCTTGTGGAAAACCTTAAGAAAAGAACGGGGAAGGGATTGCTTCCAAAGTTGGGCTAGCACGGCACGGGCCGCTATGCAAATATGACCAAGTATATATCTTTGAACCACATTGGGAAATATATGTAGCAGGGCCAAAGTAGGGGATGGAGTGAGATAAAGATTTATCACCTTGTTAATCAGAAGGAAAACCTCTTTCCAGAAATTGTGGAGAATGGGACATGACCATAAAATATGAAACACATGACCCACCTCCCTAACTTTCAACAAAAGTACTTCGAGCAAGAGGGCCAAAGCGTATGTAATTTTTCAGGTGTAAGATATAACCTATTTAGTAATTAGCATTTCTGAGTGATTCAAACGGGACATACGATATGATGAGGTATGTATTTTCTCCCATTGAATGTCGGAAAGTGAGACCCAGATCCATTTCCCACCATGTCTGGGCATTCAATTTAGTGTACAGTCATAAATCTAAAAGAATATTATACCAGAAAGAGATATTCTCTTTGGTTCCGCCCGTTGTTACACGAATCATGACTGTATGGGAAAGAGACCTAGAGGACCCTTGGAGACATGTCAAATATTTAAACCAATGTTGAATTTGAAAATAATGAAACAATTCCATGTGTGGGAGAAAATAACGCTCTTTTAACTGTACTATCTAAAAAGTCTCCCAAGGTCCGTATACCGCAGGCATACCAATTAGAAAGATTAAGATTAGAAATTAATTTAGTAATAATCTGCAGTGAGATAGTTGAAAACGGAGAATAACCAGGGATTTGGGAAACTATCTTATTCAAAACTTGTATAGATGTGTTTGTGGAGGGAAGGGACAACAAGTTAGAAGGGTGAATATGTTTAGGAGTTCATAGGAAGTCTTCTAGTGGATAACCTGAACAACCTACTTTTTCAATAGACATCCAGCATGGGGTGGGAGATATGTCAAACCAATTTTTAAACTGAGCAAATATACACGCTTCATGGTATAAAACCAGGTCTGAGAGGACTAGGCCACCTCGAGATTGTGGCTGAATCATTCTAGATCAAGCCATTTTGGAGGGGTGGGGGGGCGAGATTTCCACACATATATAGTAAGAATAGAACTAAATTTATCTAGGTAAATTTTAGAAAAAGAAAATTGGATCCTGCAGAATAGGTACATGAGTCTAGGTAAAAGGGACATTTTAAATGCTGCTAAGCGACCTAACCATGAGATTCTAGTATGAAGTTACAGCCAACAGGCGGTTGGTAAGGGGAGGTAGATTCACCTCAAAGTCAGAGGAAGTAGAAGGAGGTATCTGAATGCCTAGGTACTGGATAGAAGCAGTTTGCCAATTATATGCGTATAAAGAATGTAAAGTAGAAACATCTAAGTCAGAGAGGTTAATAGGAAGTGCATCAGTTTTAGTCTTGTTCAGTTTATAGTATGAAGCTTCACTAAAACCATCTAGTAAACTATGGAGGTGAGGAAGTGGAAAAAAGCGGTCGTTAACAAAAAGAAGAACGTCGTCCGCAAATAAACAGAGCTTATGAGGCATACCCCCACTCACAACCCCAGGGAATTCCTTTTCCATTCTAATCTTGGCGGCTAAAGGTTCAATAGCTACTACAAACATTAGGGGCAAGAGAGAACATCCTTGATGGGTACCATTGGTGATTGGGAATGTGTTCAACAAAAAGCCATTACTGAAAACCCAGATGGAGAACTAAGAAAAGCAGAAATAGATGACAATATTTGATCATGAAAGCCAAACCTAGTAAGGATTGTACGCATATATAACTAGTTCAATCTATTGAATGCTTTTTCAGCATTGATTGAGAGTAATAAAGGCCCTTATCAGAAGAAAGAGGGTCAATTAAGTTAAATACCCTGCGAGTGTTATTGAATGCCTGTCTGCCAGGCACAAACCTCATCTTGATCAGGGTGGATCAGGAAAAATAGGTAAGCATTAAAGCAAGTAGCAATCAATTTAGCGTAGAGTTTAATATCACCATTAAGTAGTGCAATGGAATGATAATGCTGACATTAAACTGGGTCCTTCCCAGGTTTGGGCAAAGTTACAACTTGGGCTTCTAACATTTCTTTCTGAAATACACCTACATTAGTCACTTCAATAAACACAGATGTCAATGTGGGTGGTTAAATGGTCTTGGAAGGTAGCATAAAAATCATTAATAAAGCTGTCAGGGCCTGGAGCTTTACCACAAAGGAGTGATTTAATTGCCACCTCTACTTTTGATGAAGTCTAAGGGGCATTAGGTGCCTCTACCTGGTCATTGGTTAGAGAGGGCAAACCTACGTTCGAAAGGAAAAATAAAATAGACATGGAGGTAGGTTGTGTAATAGAGAGATCAGACGATAAATTGTAGAGTTGGGTGTAATAATTGGCGAACTGATTTGCTATATCCAGCGGATTAGCAATCTTAACACCCGTTGGAGAGATGATATGTTTGATTCTTTTTTGAGCTTGTTGTGAGTGTAACTTATAAGCTTACAACTTACCAGGTCTATTACAATTGGCTCCAAATTGCAGACAACTCTTTACGTAGGGCTTTAGAAAGATGTAGTTTATTTCTATCCTCTGTTTCTTTAAGTTTGGCCTCTAAGTCCAATTGTAGCTGCAAAGTTTGTCTAGCACCAGCCTGAATGGCAGAGTCCCTGATCACAGCTTTAAAGGCACACCAGAAAGTCAGGATAGAAGAGTCAGAGGGAGAATGGCCATAAATTATAAAATACTCTCTGTAATGGATGTTTTCAAGGTCTGGATGCAGGTGAGGGGACAGAAGCCATGGGTGAGGGGGACAAAGTGTTGAAAAATGTCTCAGCACCACAGAACAGGAGCATGATTCGACCATGTTATAGGCAATATATCTATTGAACCAGAATATTGCAACATTTGTCACATAGAATAAGATATATACGAGAGTAGGAGTTGTGAAATGGGGAATAATATGTATAGTGACGCCCAGTTGGGTTTAGAACTCGCCAGATGTCGTATAGTTTAAACTCTGCTAGAAGGCAGCGGAATGCTAAAGGTGGGCCCGTTTGGAACCTAGAGGCAGCATTACTGGGTCGATTAGATTTATCCAATTTAGAATCCAACACCAAATTAAAATCCCCCATAACAAGAGAGAACTTTGTTGGATCTTCTGTATTGCTATACACACTTTTCTAAGAAACAAGACCTGACTAGTGTTATGAGCATAGAGAGAAACAATAGTGACTAATATATCTTCTGGAAGACAAGGAGAATAAGATGACAGCAATTTTTGTCAGTTAATTGGGAGTGTAAAACAAAACAAACAGAATGGTGAAAAAGAATAGCTACGCCGTTGCGTTTAAAGGAGCCATTCACAAAGTTACCTAAAGGATACCTCTGATCTTTCAAAACTGGCAGGCCTAGAGAAGAGAAATGGGTCTCCTGCAGGGCTACAATATGTGCCTTCTGTTTGTGAAAGATGGATAGAGCCAGTCTACATTTATTAGGGGAATTTAGATCCTTCACATTCAAAGAGAAAAAACGCTCCACGTTATTAAGTCAGAAAAGAATGCCCTGAAACATAATGAGTAAGGACCACATATGAGGCAGTAACAGAATTGTATAGATCTAAATAGCAACCCAAGAAAGGTGGGAGAAAAAACAAAGCAGGGGGTACAAACAAAAGGGGTGGGAGAAAAAAAACAAAATGACCCAGGATATTGGGTCTGCATGACTACTGCAGGGGGTAAAAATGCAGTAGAATAATCGTGGGGGAAACAGCACTGGCACCACCACCCAGGGCCCTTATAGTAATAGTTTGGAGGGTGCAGAAATAATATAACACATCTTAAATTAACATTACATGCATAGAAAGAGAACAATATAAAATAGACATACAAAATTGAGTATGGAAAAACACAAAATACCAACATATGAACTCACACATCCTGTAGGAGAATGCTGGCATAACCAAGGACATAGCCTAAAAAATGTACGAAGAACACTAGAGCCCAGAAAGCTGTATTCCAAAGTAGCTAGGAGTGAACAGTCAGCTAGTGGACCATTTGGTTTGGGGGGAGGGTGCTTTCTGGACAAAGAAGGCATCTTGACTGAAACGTCCCAATCCGATAGCAACTTTACTCCAGCATCCAAAGTAGATATAACAAATGAAAACCCTTCATGAGTAATGATCAATTTCACCTGGGATCCCCATCGATACTGGATATCTTGAGAGCGAAGGGCAGTTGTAATAGGAGCCAGCGATCTCCATTTAGCAATGGTCAACGCAGAGAAGTCTGGAAAAAGTTGTAAGCCTGTTAATGTAAAAAGAGGTAGGGAAATATGTACAGTATGTACTCCTGACTGTCCATTCCTCCCTCTCTCTAACTCGCTCATGACTTCTTTCTCTAGCTTCCTCCCTATCCCTTCTCTCTATCTGTCTCATATCTATCCATCTATATATCTCATATCTATCCATCTATCTATCCATCTATCTCATATCTATCCATCTACCTATCTATCTCATATCTATCCATCTATCTATCTCATATCTATCCATCTATCTCATATCTATCCATCTATTTATCTCATATTTATCTACTGTACGTATCTCATATCTATCTATCTATCTATCTATCTATCTCATATCTATCTAATATTTATCTCATATCTATCTAATCTATCTCATATCTATCTATCTATCTCATATCTATCTATCTTTCTATCTCTCATATCTATCTCATATCTATCTATCTCGATCTCTCTCTTCCTCTATCTTGCTCTCTCTCCCTCTCTGAGTGGCATGTACTAAGGGGGAAAATGAGGTAAAACCCCCGAAAATGCAGTTTTCGGGGGTTTTACTGCATTCCCCATATGTACAAAGCACCGGAATGCTTCGTCCAAAAGGGTAACGCCATATTCAGGTAGCGTTACCACATAGAAGCTTATGGGCTTCTTACCAGGATGCTCCCCCTTGGGAGGGAACCGATCGGGTCCCTCCCATCACCCCCTGCGGCCTTCTGTGCATGCGCAGAAAGATGCCAGAGGGACTTCTGGGTGTTAAACCCAGAAGTTCTTCTGTCCGGAGCCGTCGCAAAAGACAGCTCTTATCGGAAGAACTGTCATTTGCAATATTCTAGGTACATATAGCAGTAATCAACTGTGGTATGTTCCTGAAGACAGCTTAATGTACCTATATCTCACTCCCTTCCCTCTCTCTGTCTGCCTCTCCCCCTCTCTCTAACCCCCCCTACTCAAAATCCTGTGTTTGCTCCTAGCAGTGTACTAGATCATGTACGCTATGCTGCTGGGAGTCGGTACCCAGCAGTATTGCGGACATGAAGTAGTATACTGCGATCCTTGCCGGTCAGTGGAGATTCCAGAGACAAGGGGCATAGTAGTCGTTGTGTGGGACCGTAACTATTTTATCAATGGGGCCCCCACAACTTAGTTGCCCCGGGGCCACCACAAGCCTTAATCCAGCCCTGGAAGTATGTGAGCCACCGACAGAGGTGTGAACAGGTGCTCAGCCGGGTGAGCATCTAATTGAAGCCAAAGCTTCTCACCTGATGTAGGACTCGGCCAAGAAGGACACCTTCGGAGCCACTGGAGACCTGGAACTGGGGGTCCAAGCATGTGGGAGATATTGGGGTGGCACCACACAAACACTGGGGGAGGATAACCCAAAAAAAACACCACCTATAGAGCAGGCCCACAGGAACCAATGTAGGACATGACCGCACTCTTTGCCAGTCAAGCCATGGACCCCTGTATGTTGATTTTTACTTTTGTTTGTAATATTGGAACAGTTCCTCCCTTTGGGTGTGATGCTTAGTTGGACAGAATTTGGGAATGTGTGCTCCTGCATTGCATATGTACTGATCAACCATAACATTAATACCACCTGCCTAATATTGTGTAAGTCCACCTTGTGCCACCAAAACAGCTCTGACCCATTGAGACATGGACTCCACAAGACATCTGAAGGTGTCCTGTGGTATCAGGCACCAGGACATTAGCAGCAGATCATTTAAGTCATGTAAGTTGCGAGGTGGGGCTTCCATGGCTCAGACTTGATTTTCCAGCACATCTCACAGATGCTTGATTGAAGTGAGATTCACATGTCACAGATGCTTGATCAATTTGAGATCTGAGGACTTTGGAGGCCAAGTCAACAGCTTGAACTCTATCATGTTCTTCAAACCATTCCTGAACAATGTTTGCATGTGTCAGGGTGCATTATCCTGCTGAAAGAGGTCACTGCCATCAGGGAATACTATTGCCATGAAGGGGTGTACTTGGTCTGTAAAATGGTTAGGTGGTATGCATGAAAGTAACATGCACAATGCCAGAGCGTGCACAAAGAGGTATGTCGGGGCAGCTACACCCGCAGTCCATCTCTGGTTATGGGAATCTTAACTGTATTGTATAGAACAGTGATTCCCAACCTCGGTCCTCAAGGCACACTAACAGTCCTGGTTTTAGTGATATCCATGCTTAAGCACAGATGGTTAAGTAAAAAAAACTGAGGTACTAATTAAGTCACCTGTGCTCAACTATGGCTATCCTTAAAACCTGGACTGTTAGTGTGCCTTGAGGACCGTGGTTGGGAACCCCTGGTATAGAAGTTGCTAGAATGCTCTGTGTATTATACAGAGGCTATTAGGATAGCCTCTGCTTTGTCAGAAGAGGCAGGTACAGTGGGCTTCATTCATAGGCGGCCGTATGGTCTACGACCGCAAGGCCGCCTTGATGTTTGTCCAGTGCGCATGCGCACGAGGGAGCCGGCTCCTTCGTGCACATGCGTGAGACCCGCTATGACCGACAGCGCCGGTCGTAGCGGGTCTCTTTCCAAAGGGGGTGAGCTGTCGATGTTGATTGACAGCTCACCCCGTTTGGAAGGTGGTCTGGGGGGGTGGCAGCCCAAATGGAAGCGTTCCCATGGGAATGCCTGCCGTTTGGGGGAGGCCCCACTGACATCACTAGTGATGTCAGTGGAGAGCTTCCGGCTCTGACAGAGCCAGAGGCTCTCCGGGGCTTATGACAAGTGAGACCCTACCCTAGGGTCTCGTCGTAAGCCCTGATGGTCGCGATGGTCTATGATCCACAGCCTAATGACCGAAACAGAGGCGGCCGGTCAGGATGCAAGCGGCTGCCCAGTTTCTGAGCGACCGCTTGCATCCTCCAACCACCTCTGAATGAGGGCCTTTATGTGTTGCATTTGATTATAGCTCTGTGACAAAACAATTTTAAACACCCACATTTTACAAACCACTCCTATGGGGTTTGGTCACGCCCACTTTCCCATTGCCATACACCAGGGCCATTTGCTTTCATTTGCCAATGCGGCAGGACCTGGGCATGGAGGCCAACCAGTGATGAGAACAGATCTGTCCTCATAGATGACTTGACCCCATAGGAGGTGACCCGGCTTGAAGACTAAGAGTCCCTGGGTGGCCCTGATTGTACTTGTGCAGAAGTATGGGGTCTTGTGCTTCTGCATGGTTTACAGACGGCTGAACCAGTGTACCACCCAAGATATGTATCCTCTCCCTTTGATTAAAGAATCATTGGCAGCACTTGTTTGGGTCTGTTATTTCTCCACCCTAGATCTGGCTAGTGGATACTGGCAAATTCCAGTGGCTGGAAAATACGTCAATGGGGCTGTTTCAATTTTGCTGGATTCCCTTAGGATTGACTAATGCCCCAGTCATGAATCATGGATAGATGTTCGGGTGACATCAACTTCGTATCCTTTCTGATTTATCTAGATTATATCATCGTGTATGCCCCAACCATTGTGGAGCATCTGAACTGTCTAGATGTGGTACTATAAAGGCTGGAGCAGTACAGGAAGTGCCATCTATTGAAGCGGAGTCTGGAGTACCTGGAACACCCGGTATCAGAAGAGGGGGTTCATTAAATGCTTGAGAAAGTGAAAGTCATACAGGACTGGTAGATGCCCAAGACCGTAACAGAGGTGCCAATCTTGGCCTACACGGAATTTGAGAAGCATTTCATCTTGTACACTTATGCCAGCCTAGAGGGCCTGGGAGCCATGTTAGCTCATGAACAGGATAGAAAGGAGTGGTAGCTGAAGACTTAAGCACACTGAAAAGAATTAGGAGAACTTCAGTTCTTTAAAGCTGGAGTTGTTGGCCCAGGTATGGGCAGTGACAGAGAAGTTCACGGAGTACCCCTGTGAATGGTGGACCATTCGTGGAGGTATCCAGGGATGAGGCATCCCTACAAAGTCCAGAGAGCTTGGAGTGTTCTGCAAGTATGTGTAAGTGTGCTACACATATGTATATATAGTGAGGTGAGGGAGGGTGGAAGGTTTCAGAGTGGGGTGAATTGCTTTTACTATATATATATATATATATATTCAATATAGTAGGTCGCACTCTCATCATTCAATATAGCAGCTACTGGAGTGTCACCCAAGACACCCAGAAAAGGAGTCCAAAAATAGAACAAAACAAGGGTCACTCACCAACAAGGGGCACTCACAGGAATGTTGGGCTGCATGCCTTGATGTGTTTGGTGTGTTGCTATGCTGATGTTTGTGCTGGGTTGCTGTGCCTCCTGATGATGGTCCTCAGGGCTGTAACTAGGGTGCAGCGGCCGCTGCACCCATACAGAACACTCATGCCCTGTGGGCAGATCTGGCTCAACCCCTGATCACAGCCATTAGTCTTCTACTGCCCGCTACATGTATAACAGTAGCAGTGTGCCCGGCTCCTCTGCTGCCAGGCACACCACTACTAATACATATTACAGTGGCTACCGGGCAGTGCTGCAGCTGTCTTTCCCATGTGCTCCGCCCCCTAACCAGCCATCTTCTGTAGTCTTCAGGGACTGGGAGAGATGTCATGATGTCCCACCACAGTGTCCAGCTACAGGTAAGGTTTGCATTTAGGAAGACACGGTGGGGGTGTGGGGTGTCACGTTTAAGGGGCACTACTACTATGGGCATAATGTGTATTGGGCATTACTACTATGGGCATAATGTGTAAGGGGCTATACTACTTTGGGCATAATGTGTAAGGGTCATTACTGCTTTGGGCATAATGTGTAAGGGGCATTACTACTATGGGCATAATGTGTAAGGGGCATTACTACTTTGGGCATAATGTGTAAGGGGCATTACTACTGTGTGGCGTAATGTGTAAGGGGCATTACTTGTCACGACCACGCACAGGAAACTTTTGGAAGAGGCCTGAGAGTCAGGGTACTGTGGTGTGCTTGATCCGAGTATTGGCAAAACCTGACCTAAGGCGCAGAGTCTAATCCACTAGTGGTTTTCATCGGTGACCCCTCCTATTGGGATATGGGCTTCACGGCGCCCAGTGGGTAGGTCATGACCCTCAGGTCAGGTATCCGGAAACTAGCAGTAAAACAAGGTGGCCGGGCAGAAAGAGAACTACTCTTACTAGAAAGTACTCGTAGGGACCACACTTGTGGGAGACACGTAGTGGGTAACACTGGAGAATGTGTAGTGGGAAATATACTGGAAACTGCCACGTAGAAGGTTCACTGGGAAATTTACACAAATGGAATTCACTGGAGAATTGCACTAGAGGGTTCACTTGAGAATAACTTGCAGAAGGTGCACTGGAGAGTATCACCTGAGACCAGAGGAAATGCACAAAATGGACTTGTGATCCAGATGCAGGATAGGGTACTGAATGTACTAGAAATCAAGACGCTGGATATGGTACTGAGAGCACTTGGATTCCAGATGCTAGGTAGGGTACTGAATGTACTTGGGGTCCAGACGCTGGATAGGGTACTGAAAGCACTTGGGTCCAGGCGCTGGATGAGGACAAAGGTATAACACTAGAGACTAGTGTAAGAACTAAATAACTAGGGCACAAGGTATCAGCATGTGAGCAGAATACTTGAACACAGGAGATCAGCATGTGAACTGAGTACTTGAACAAAGGAGATCAGCATATGAGCTGGATACTTGAACACAGGAGATCAGTGTGTGAGCTGAATACTTGAATACAGGAGATCAGCGAATGAGCTGAATACTAACACTAGAAAATCAGCAAAAGAGCTGAACACCTGAAATCAGCATGGAACTGAACACTAGAAGCCAGCATGAAGGCTGGGTGAGCACACTAGAAAATCCTGAAGTGGAGAAACACCAGAGAATATCTTCAGCATGGAGCTTGGAGCGATGTTATAGCCACAAACACTGGAGAGTGAATGAAGTTGAACAGGCTGTTACCTGGATTCCTACTTAATACCCCTAAATAGCCATACATTGGAGGAAGCTGACCAGGCTACCACTGGATGATGCAAACAAAAAATAGGGCGGTCCGAGAGTAGCGCTGTCCTCGATAATAATACGTGTAACTCCCTTCCGTCAGATGTAATATCCTCGACAGGGAAAGAGAAATGAACATACAATGGAGAGTATTATATACACCAGGATTCCGGGAAATATTCTCAAAATGGATGATCACGAAGTGTAACCAACTCACCCCAAAGTAGTGAGATGCATTCACAAAAAGGTATCTTTCATAAAGCTTCTTTTTGTAGTCATATGCCCCTCATCGCCCCCTACTGGGTCTGAACTCACCTGCAAACAGATGTAGACATTCCCCAAAAGGTTTCTTTTATGTAAAGTGGTGTCCAGGCTATAGGTAAATTGTCCAACACCAATATCTTGGGGTAGCCAAAACACCACAGAGGATGGTCTTTCGAAGAATATTTATTCCAAACAAGATAAAAATACAATAAAAAATTATAAAACAATATAGTACTGGGAAACCCACTAAGCGACATGGATATATGGATATACCAAAAATGTCAACCTCACCCAGACTCTGATAGACTTGGTAAGCCAGCAGATGTGAGTAGATGGAAAAAAACGAAAGTAAGTCCACAGTGGTCAGGGTCCCCAGAAAAACATCAACGCGTTTCAGACTTAAGCAGTCCTTCCTCAGGATGTATACTAACACTCTTTTAGACTCAATTTATATACCCCTCATCCCCTCAAGTGGGAGGGATTCACCATGGAGGTGTACAAAACATGGAAATATACAAACATAAAACAATCGCTATACAAATCTCTAAAATACAATCATGCAATGATGCCCCTTATAATGAACACTGGTGTTCTTCCGTACTAAACATGTATAATCACTCCACTTAATAAATCAATAAAACCGGAGTATAAGACATGAGAGAATAAACCAATGTCCATGGAACAACCTCTTATTAATGTGATCCAGTCCACTTTTTCATTCAAACAGGAACAAAAGCATAAGGTGTTTCCACGTTACTCCGCACTTGCGTCCCGGAAGTGCTGTGCGCGTCTACATCCGGCTCGTCACTATTATGGATTTTAGTAGATGTTATTGTGGATAGCGCAACGCCGGAAGTGATGATAATGGACTTCCATCCTATGAGCCGCAAACCACGAAGCTGACATCACGTGGTCCCGTGTGCTCTAGTGTTGCATGGGACGCCATTTTGCGGGGGTTTTTTCGTAAGAACACGATGATTGTAGAAATTACCAAAATTGTAATCCAATGATCCCACATATTATAAAAAGAAAAACAACATATTACTAATGCAGAACAGACAGACATCACAAAAAACACTAATATGATTAAAAAATATGAATATTTAAAAATATAAAGACTCATAGGAACCATTTCATTTCGAAATCAGCGTTTAGACCTCTAGGGACTAAACATTTCAATAGGTGTATCATTCTCATTTCTTCTTGTGCCAATCTATGGTCCCTATCATTAATTCTCCAATTAGGCTTCACAATTTTTATACCACAAAATGATATTAGGTGTTTGATCTCACATGCATGTACTTGTTTAAAATGTGACGAAACATGGTGCGTATCTAAACCTTTTTTAATGTTTCGCACATGCTCTGCCAATCTTTCCTTCAAAAGGCGGGTGGTTTTACCCACATATTGGCTACCACATGTGCATTCTAATAAGTAGACACAATATTTGCTATTGCATGTTATAAAGTCATTTATAGAGAACAATTTCCCCGTTTGTGTAGATTTAAAATGCGTGATTTTGGTATTCTCAGATCTACAAATTTTACACATGCTGCAAGTCCCACACCGGAAAAACCCCTTGGATCTAATGTTACCCCCTAATGTGGGGGGGTTATTACACTTTTCACTAAATTATCTTTAATATTGTGAGCTCTTCGATACACAAAGGTGGGCTTGGTCTCTATATGTGTTTTTAATAGGGGATCATTCCTCAATATTCCCCAGTGTTTGGCTATTACACTTTCCAATTGTTTATACTGATTATTAAAGCGTGTTATGAAAGGGACTAACGGTTTTTTATCACTAATTCTTTTTTGTTTGGTGGTAGATATTGCTTCTATTCTGTCAAGATTTGCCCCCCTTACTCTAGCTTTCCTTACTACATCAGCTGCATAGCCCTTAGTAATGAATTGTTCCTCTAAAATTTCCGCATGCACATCATAGGTCAATATGTCCGTACAATTGCGTCTAATGCGCTGAAATTGGCTGCAGGGAATACTCCTCAGCCAATTTTGGTGATGATTGCTATCATAATTTATAAATGAATTGCAATCCGTTTGTTTTACAAAATTCCTTGTTTTTTATTTGGTCACCCTCAACATATAAGGTTAAATTAAAAAAAATCAACCGTATTAGGGTTAATATTAAAGGTTAATGCAATATTGGAAGTATTACTATTAAGGTATTGACAGAACAAATCCAAACTGGTACGATCTCCACTCCAAATAAATAAAATATTGTCTATATATTTATCTAAAGAAGAAAGGTTGGCTATAAAAACACTTAAGGAGAATAAACAAATCGTGATTAAGTCAGCCGACAAAGGGGGCAGTGTGGTGGTATTAGATGTTGGAGATTACAATGAGGAGATCATTAGACAGTTGTCCGATGTTACAACCTATAAAAAATTGAGAGGTAATCCCACGATGATGATTACAAATAAACTTGAGACTTTTTTAATGTTATATGTTTCAAAGGGTATTATCATGGAAACTGTACAAAAATATATAAAAATAGATGTTCCTGCTATACCAGTCATCTACATTTTACCCAAAATGCATAAAAATAAAGAAAAGCCCCCCGGTCGTCCAATTGTGGCGGGGTCCAATTCAGTTCTGTCTAACTTATCCCATTATTTGGACCACCAACTACAGCCCTTAGTACAGGAAACAAGATCTTACTTAAAAGATACTATATCAGTGATCGAAATGGTCTCAAATATAAAGTGGCAAACGGGTTATTGGATGATTACAGCTGACGTTACATCCTTATACACCATCATTAGACACCAATTAGGTATCGATGCGGTTAAATATTTCTTGGATAAAAAAGAAACATCAGAGGATTATAAAAATTTTGTATTGGAGGGTATAAACATGATATTACAAAATAATTTTTTCTGGTTTGAAAATACTTTTTTTCTCCAACTCACGGGCACCGCCATGGGCACCAGACTGGCCCCGAGCTATGCCAACCTTTTCATGGTGTGGTGGGAGGATCACTCGATCTGGAGTGGCCACCAGTTCGAGTCCAGTCTGGTGACATGGCTGCGTTATATAGACAATATTTTATTTATTAGGAGTGGAGATCGTACCAGTTTGGATTTGTTCTGTCAATACCTTAATAGTAATACTTCCAATATTGCATTAACCTTTAATATTAACCCTAATACGGTTGATTTTTTGGAGTTAACCTTATATGTTGAGGGTGACCAAATTAAAACAAGGAATTTTGTAAAACAAACGGATTGCAATTAATTTATAAATTATGATAGCAATCATCACCAAAATTGGCTGAGGAGTATTCCCTGCAGCCAATTTCAGTGCATTAGACGCAATTGTACGGACATATCGACCTATGATGTGCATGCGGAAATTTTAGAGGAACAATTCATTACTAAGGGCTATGCAGCTGATGTAGTAAGGAAAGCTAGAGTAAGGGGGGCAAATCTTGACAGAATAGAAGCAATATCTACCACCAAACAAAAAAGAATTAGTGATAAAAAACCGTTAGTCCCTTTCATAACACGCTTTAATAATCAGTATAAACAATTGGAAAAGGTCATAGCCAAACACTGGGGAATATTGAGGAATGATCCCCTATTAAAAACACATATAGAGACCAAGCCCACCTTTGTGTATTGAAGAGCTCACAATATTAAAGATAATTTAGTGAAAAGTGTAATAACCCCCCCACATTAGGGGGTAACATTAGATCCAAGGGGTTTTTCCGGTGTGGGACTTGCAGCATGTGTAAAATTTGTAGATCTGAGAATACCAAAATCACGCATTTTAAATCTACACAAACGGGGAAATTGTTCTCTATAAATGACTTTATAACATGCAATAGCAAATATTGTGTCTACTTATTAGAATGCACATGCGGTAGCCAATATGTGGGTAAAACCACCCGCCTTTTGAAGGAAAGATTGGCAGAGCATGTGCGAAACATTAAAAAAGGTTTAGATACGCACCATGTTTCGTCACATTTTAAACAAGTACATGCATGTGAGATCAAACACCTAATATCATTTTGTGGTATAAAAATTGTGAAGCCTAATTGGAGAATTAATGATAGGGACCATAGATTGGCACAAGAAGAAATGAGAATGATACACCTATTGAAATGTTTAGTCCCTAGAGGTCTAAACGCTGATTTCGAAATGAAATGGTTCCTATGAGTCTTTATATTTTTAAATATTCATATTTTTTAATCATATTAATGTTTTTTGTGATGTCTGTCTATTCGGCATTAGTAATATGTTGTTTTTCTTTTTATAATATGTGGGATCATTGGATTACAATTTTGGTAATTTCTACAATCATCGTGTTCTTACGAAAAAACCCCCGCAAAATGGCGTCCCATGCAACACTAGAGCACACGGGACCACGTGATGTCAGCTTCGTGGTTTGCGGCTCATAGGATGGAAGTCCATTATCATCACTTACGGCGTTGCGCTACCCACAATAACAACTACTAAAAGCCATAATAGTGACGAGCCGGATGTAGACGCGCACAGCACTTCCGGGACGCAAGTGCGGAGTAACATGGAAACACCTTATGCTTTTGTTCCTGTTTGAATGAAAAAGTGGACTGGATCACATTAATAAGAGGTTGTTCCATGGACATTGGTTTATTCTCTCATGTCTTATACTCCGGTTTTATTGATTTATTAAGTGGAGTGATTATACATGTTTAGTACGGAAGAACACCAGTGTTCATTATAAGGGGCATCATTGCATGATTGTATTTTAGAGATTTGTATAGCGATTGTTTTATGTTTGTATATTTCCATGTTTTGTACACCTCCATGGTGAATCCCTCCCACTTGAGGGGATGAGGGGTATATAAATTGAGTCTAAAAGAGTGTTAGTATACATCCTGAGGAAGGACTGCTTAAGTCTGAAACGCGTTGATGTTTTTCTGGGGATCCTGACCACTGTGGACTTACCTTCGTTTTTTTCCATCTACTCACATCTGCTGGCTTACCAAGTCTATCAGAGTCTGGGTGAGGTTGACATTTTTGGTATATCCATATATCCATGTCGCTTAGTGGGTTTCCCAGTACTATATTGTTTTATAATTTTTTATTGTATTTTTATCTCGTTTGGAATAAATATTCTTCGAAAGACCATCCTCTGTGGTGTTTTGGCTACCCCAAGATATTGGTGTTGGACAATTTACCTATAGCCTGGACACCACTTTACATAAAAGAAACCTTTTGGGGAATGTCTACATCTGTTTGCAGGTGAGTTCAGACCCAGTAGGGGGCGATGAGGGGCATATGACTACAAAAAGAAGCTTTATGAAAGATACCTTTTTGTGAATGCATCTCACTACTTTGGGGTGAGTTGGTTACACTTCATGATCATCCGTTTTGAGAATTTTTCCCGGAATCCTGGTGTATATAATACTCTCCATTGTATGTTCATTTCTCTTTACCTGTCGAGGATATTACATCTGACGGAAGGGAGTTACACGTATTATTATCGAGGACAGCGCTACTCTCGGACCGCCCTATTTTTTGTTTGTAACATTTGGGGATTTGGTGCTCCTGGGTGTGTACGGAGCTGCCGTCCTGAGGCGCAGGTGGTTTGTTTTATTGCTATTCTGTACCACTGGATGATGGACTAGTCAGCTGATAGAGACCAACAAGGCTGCGCCTATGAAGGGACCACGGAACCAGGATGCACACATGGAAGTCCTAGCAGACCCCAAGAAGAATACTCAGCGCCAATCGCCGCCGCACTCGGTGTCTGACTGTCAGGAAGATCAGGGGAAGCCAGCACAATGGTAAGTAGGCCACATCCTGACATTACTACTGTGTGGCATAATATATATATATATTATATATATATATATATATATATATATATAGGGCAAGATTAAGGGTGGGGCGACAGGGGTGGTTGTCCCGGGGCCCCCACACACAGTGGGGTCCCCACCACTAGAGCACGCCGACAGAGCAATTTCCCCTGCTGTCATGGCCGAAGTGGAGGTGGAGCCAATACAGGAAGCTTCGCCCTCATATGACCTGTGAATCGCATGGTTACGGTGCGAGGTGGTGGAACCTAATGAAGGGTACAGCAGCTGCATAAAATGTAAGTGTATGTGTACTGTTTTATTATTTATATATGTGTATATATGTTTATGTATGTGTTTGTGTGTATATATGTGTATGTGTATGTATGTGTTTATGTGTATACATGTTGTGTATATATGTGTTTTTGTGTATATATGTGTATGTGTATGTATGTGTATGTATGTGTTTATGTGTATATATGTTGTGTATATATGTGTTTATGTGTATATATGTGTATGTGTTATTGTATATACAGTATGTGTATACTGTATTTGTCAGTGTGTGTGTATGTATGTGTTAATGTGTATATATGTGTTAGTGTGAATGTATGTGTGTATACTGTATATGTGTGTGTTAGTGTGTATGTTATATATAAAATATATATGTTTGCTACATATATATTATATATATGTTTGGGTGCGTGTTTAACAGACACGTATATATATATATATATATATATATATATATATATATATAGACAAGGGGGGGAGTTGATATTAGAGCGACTATTTTGCTAAAAATTGTGTAAATGTGAATAAATAGTTTGAATAAATATAGTGATAAAATTAATAACAGATTTATTATAGACACAGAGTAAGGGACCTCAAAGATAAAAAAGGTTACCCTTAGTCACACATAAATAAACAAGAAAGTATAAAATCCAGAGGCATTTCATACATATATAAATAAAAATATAAATATAAAATCAAGAGGCATTTCATACAACAGTAAACAGATGAAGATAAAAAATTGATTTTAAACGAAATAAATAAGGAATAAATATAGCAGCTTATCTGATACGAGAGAGACTGTTTTCAGAGTTCATGAGGCATAGGTCAGACACTCCCACCTATGCCTCATGAACTCATGAACTCTGAAAACAGTCTCTTTTAAGATTTTATACTTTCTTGTTTATTTATGTGTGATTAAGGGTAACCTTTTTTATCTTTGAGGTTCCTTACTCTATGTCTATAATATATCTGTTATTAATTTTATCACTATATTTATTCAAACTATTTATTCACATTTACACAATTTTTAGCAAAATAGTCACTCTAATATCAACTCCCCCCTTGTCTACATTGTTTTTAAAATACTAGCACGAGTATTTTTTATGTTGATTCAGAGCTGACGCCTTAATATTTTTGGTTTTGTTTGCTATATGTACACTATATGCTCACTATATATTGTGTCACTTCACTTTGAAAGAGTATTGGTGCCACACCCATCTACTCCTCTCTCTCTCTCTCTCTCTCTCTCTCTATATGTATTTATATATATATATATATTTAGACACACACACATATATATACATATGTGGAAAACCTCCTCAGAAAATCCTGCCCAGTGTACCCTGTTCCCGGATGGGGGCTGAGCTGCCGCTGATCTGTGTTCTGAATGCAACAGCACAGTCAGCACTGCTGCATAAAGCGCAGAGCGGGTCCCGAGTCCCCTCATCAGCATCATATGACACATCATGTCCGTGACGCTGATCACTGATGTCGGGCTTCAGGAGCAGCTCTGCGCTCTATGCAGCTGTGCCGACTATGCTGCTTCATTCACAACACAGAGCCAGAAGGTAAGTAATCAGGGATGGTGGGGTTAGGCTTCGTGTGGAGGGGGAGGGGGTGTAGACTCCGTGTGGCTTGATGGGGGTCCCCACAACTTTAGTTTCCCCAGGGCCCCCACAAGCCTTAATCTAGCCCTCTATATGTATATATACAGTCAGGTGCATAAATATTGGGACATTGACAGAATTTTCATATTTTGGCCTCTATTCACCACCACAATGTCTTTGAAATGAAACAAACAAGATGTGCTTTAACTGCAGACTTTCAGATTTAATTTGAGGGTAATTACATCCAAATCAAGTGAACGGTGTAGGAATTACAACGGTTTCTATATGTGCCTCCCACTTTTTAAGGGGCCAAAAGTAATGGGACTATCAACTCAAAAGCTATTTCATGGACAGGTGTGGGCTATTCCCTCGTTATTTCATTATCAAATAAGCAGGTAAAAGGTCTGGACTTGATTCTAGGTGTGACATTTGCATTTGGAATCAGTTGCTGTCGACTCTTAATATGAGATCCAAAGAGCTGTCACTATCAGTGAAGTAAGCCATCATTAGACTGAAAAATCAAAACAAACCCATCAGAGAGATAGCAAAAACATTAGGTGTGGCCAAATCAACTGTTTGGAACATTCTTAAAAAGAAAGAACGCACCGGAGAGCTCAGCAACACCAAAAGACCCGGAAGACCACGGAAAACAACTGTGGTGGATGACAGAAAAATTATTTCCCCAGTTGGCCAAATCAAGAACACTCTCCAGGAGGTAGGTGCATATGTGTCAAAGTCAACAATCAAGAGAAAACTTCACAAGAGTGAATATAGAGGGTTCACCACAAGATGTAAACCATTGGTGAGCCACAAAAACAGGAAGATTAGAGTTTGCCAAACAAAATCTAAAAAAGCCATTACAGTTCTGGAACAACATCCTATGGACAGATGAGACAAAGGTCAACTTGTACCAGAGTGATGGGAAGAGAAGAGTATGGAGAAGGAAAGGAACAGCTCATGATCCAAAACATACATCATCAGTGAAGCATGGTGGTGGTAGTGTCATGGCGTGGGCATGTATGACTGCCAATGGAACTGGTTCCCTTGTATTTATTGATGATGTGACTGCTGACAAAAGCAGCGGAATGAATTCTGAAGTGTTTCGGGCAATATTATATGCTCATATTCAGTCAAATGCTTCAGAACTTATTGGACGGCGCTTCACAGTGCAGATGGACAATGACCCGAAGCATACTGCAAAAGCAACCAAAGATTTTTTAAGGCTAAAAAGTGGAATGGTATGCAATGGCCAAGTCAATCCCCTGATGATGACAAAACTGAAGGGAAAATGCCCCAGGAACAAGCAGGAACTGAAAACATTTGCAGTAGAGGCCTGGCAGAGCATCACCAGGGATGAAACCCAGCATCTGGTGATGTCTATGCGTTCCAGACTTCAGGCTGTAATTGCCTGCAAAGGATTTGAAACAAAGTATTAAAAAGTGAAAGTTAGATTTAGGATTGTTTAGTTTGTCCCATTACTTTTGGCCCCTTAAAAAGTGGGAGGCACATATAAAAACCATAGTAATTCCTACACCGTTCACCTGATTTGGATGTAATTACCCTCAAATTAAATCTGAAAGTCTGCAGGTAAAGAATATCTTGTTTGTTTCATTTCAAAGACATTGTGGTGGTGAATAGAGGCCAAAATATGAAAATCCTGTCAATGTCCCAATATTTATGGACCTGACTGTATATATATATATATATATATATATATGTATATATATATTGTTTTTCTATAGCTTCACCCACAGTATCTCCACCCAACTCTGTATACATATATATATATATATAATTATATAGAAGAGTCAGAAAGAAATGCACACACTTTTTATGAACCAATGAATGGGTGCTTGATCCAAATAAATGTAATGGCAACAAATTCCCAAAATCCACCAGGGGTCCTTGAGAAAGTAGACCAATATGCAAAATATCAAAAATACATTTATTGTATGACTGACGCAATCAGTCATCTAGAAAGCCAAGGGGCAAAAAGAAACTTTGTTCCAGCATGAGGTTAAATTAAGCAGTGGGGTGCACATAAAATTATTTCAATCAATCCATAAGCATTTGAAAATGAATACTCATCATGCCCAAGTATAATTAGCATAGTCCATAACAAGTACATGTGTATCAGCCCCAATCCGACATCTCTTTCGGTGTTTCACCACCTTCCTCAGATCCCGACATCGGGATATAGACGGACGTCGGGATTTTGACGCCTATCTTTAGTCCTGCATTGGTCTTTAGACCCCAGGTTTTAGTCAGATGGCTTCCCGGCCGTCGGCAATTGACCGTTCTGACTTGCATATTACTATAACAAGTATATGACATTGCAACATAACTATCATATCCTAACATGTTACAAACTGGCAGTTATCTATAGGCATCAAAGTCTATAGCCTAAATCTAACAAAACACAAAACTAGAACTAATGGCAATTATTACAAGAAGAAAGCAAGTTCTCAACAAGGTAAATTAACAGCAAACTAAGTTTCTGTGTTTCTAATAAATCACAGAGCCTGGAACCTCGAGATATGCTTCACTAATGGATTTAATGGATTTATCTTAATATTTTCATTTAAAATACCAAAATAACTTGATAACATTCAGAGAGCAGATTAAAATGGCGCTTGATATTGGAGAGTAATATATAATTGCACATGAATTGTTTGTGCATAATTTTTTCTGAGACTCTACTGCCAGGAAATATCATTTAATTATAAGATTCAAGTGTGTTGTGTTAGAGCCAAAGACCAACTGTTGTGCTTGCTAGATCAGCGTGTTGGTTTATACATTGTCATGCAAGCCCCAACAATTTACATGTATTCACTCATTAGAAAATATGTTTTATGTAGAGTGCATAGCAGTTTTTTATGTTAATGATAAACTACATTGCCTTAGAAAGACACTCCATTCATGGAATTTAATGTTATATATCTATGTTCTGCATAAGCCAAGCCAAGTAAATTACTTGCAGGATATATACTGTACTTTTTTAAAATATAAATGCAAGTACTGATCAAGATACGGCATTAATTCTAATTATTTTATTGTTACACCAAATAATAGGTAGGCTGTGTAGTATTGGATTCCCCTCTCAGGGTTATTCAGTGTGAAAGCTGAGTGCCCTGCTTACATGCTGCTTATTCCTTGACTAGGTGTTGTCAAGTTGACTAATGTGCTCTATTACCATATCACACTTAGGACATCCATCCTTCATCCTCCCATATTTAATTATCCATAGGATCATCTACAGTATATTCAATTCTGCACACACAAAAGATGTGCGCCAACCCCAGTGTTTTGGTTTTGAATCCGAATTCATCTTCGTGTTTTGGTTTTGCAAAACCGCCCTCACATGTTTCGGTTTTGATCTGTATTTACAAAAAAACGGTAGAATGATGTAATTATGAACTGTTCGCAGACAATCCAAAACCCTTGTTCGTTTTTTAAACCCGAGTTCCGAACCGCAGGCAGATCCAAACCGGGACTCTGTGCGACTCAGTAGCCCAAAGTGATTCCGAACTCGGTCTCGGTTGACTCGATTGTTGTCAGTTCTCAGAGAATTAGACCCGCACATCTCTATTTTACATAGGCATCAAAATATTGGAAATTAATTTCAAAACTGTAAATTTTTTGCTAGTAAATTTCAAATTAGTGATGTATACTTATGGTATATCTAATAATGATTTATGTCAGTATTTGTCTTTTACACTGCACACAACTTACATCTCCAAAGTTACTGCAGCTACTATTCCTCCTATTCGAAAATGTAATCCTTCTTCCATCAAATGTCTGTTTTACACACACTTTCACTAAAAGCCCTGCTAGCCATTGTAATCTGTAAAGAAATATTCAGGAGAGGAAGACTGTCAAAAAAGAGCTTTGGAAAAAAATAATTTTGGAAAAGAGAGTTTGGTTTTCAAGACTGATGGATTTTTACTCCGAAATAAGAAAGAGCTGGCAACATGCCTGGTCAACTGGATATATACAATGTAGGCAGTACTTTGTTGGCAATGTGTGTTTCAATGGATGGGTTGTATTCAGACTAATACAAGTGATTTCTCTTGTTGTCAGACACTGTAGACCAGAAGAAAGGGAACAAGGGAAGATTGGAACAGGCCCCACTGGGAGTTTTCCATGTTTGCCAGTCAATTATGGGACTGCTGAAAGTATTTCTGTTTAACTATTTTTTTTATTACAAGATACTAACTTTCAAAAGTGTCTTATTGGGATCTGACATTCAAATAGCTATAATGTAATATCAGCATTAGATGCTAAAATAGGAAAGGAAGTGATCAAATAAATAATATGATGCATGTTAGAAATAATAAAACACAATACTGGTGTATTGTACTTGTACTGGTGTATTGTACTGGTGTATGAATACTAATCACAAATGGTGACAAGATAATCAGTAAATCGTTAAAAATGTTGAGACAGACAATAGTGCCTGTATAACAATGGATTGTATTTTATCATGTGGGAGATGAAGGGAATTGGAATAGTGGTTTCTTGATCTAAATATTTTTGTTTTGGCTCTTAATTATATGTAATGTATTTATTAACATTATGGGGTACATTTACTAAAGTGCAAGTTTTTAGAAGTGGAGCTGTTACCCATAGCAACCAATCAGATAATACTTATCATTTCTCTAGCACCTTTTAGAATATAATAGCTACACACTGATTGGTTGCTATGGGCAACATCTCCACTTCTAAACACCCGCACTTTAAATATACTCCTATGTGTGTATTTGCTCTACTCTTGTGTATTGTATCTTATTGTATGGTGATCACTTGAATGCTCTTAGTTTTTTGTGGTGGTCACTTGGACGCTCTCTGTATTATATAATGGTCACCAGAATGCTCTCTTTATTGCATGGCAGTCACTGGGATGCTTTCTACATTGTATGACAGTTACTCCCACATTCAGCAGTATTGGGGCACCCACACCAATGGCCAGCCTGCTGTTGTCTCCTCCTACTGACAATTGGATAATACCTACAGTACCAAATGAGGTCACTTTCAGAATATTTTAAATTCCTAATTTACTCGTAGAAAGGGATCTGACTTTGTAGTCTTTTGAAACGGGATCCAGTCAATATCCTGGCACATGGGATGCCGGCGCTTAGAATACTGGAATCCCGACACCTGTCAGAATCCCGGCGTTGGCATCCCGAAAATAAATAGCAGGGTTACGGGAGGGTTAGGCACTAGGGGGAGGGTTAGGGTTAGGCACTAGGGGAAGGGTTAGGTGTTAGGGTTAGGCACTAGGGGAAGGGTTTGGGTTAGGCACTAGGGGGAGGGTTAGGTTTAGGGTGTGGGGAGGGGGAGGTTAGGTTTAGGCACTAGGGGGAGGTTGGGGTTAGGCACCATGAAGAGGGGGTTAGGGGTAGGGGTAGGAGAAGGGTTAGGATACCTACTGACAGGTGTATCCTAATCCTAGCGTCGGCATCCTGTACCCAACCCTTGAAACCAAAGCTACATTTTACAAAACATAATGGAAAGCTTATATATTTCCATTTGTCATTATTATTAGGATAATTGAGAATATGTTTACTTAGAACATTCTTATATTTGAATTAATGAATGGAAAATATTTACATTTGGCACTTTGTTTTTCTCCCTTGTGCTCGGCCATTAGTGTGGCACATGATATTATAGTAATAAAACGACATAAATAAATATTCTTATAAGATTTTCAGTGTATCCACGTGCAGTGTGTCCATAAGATTTACAGACACTGCGCTGCTTCTTTCTTTGCATGCAAGAAAAAATAAGCATCATTCCTTTACAGCTCGTCAAACATGACTCTAAAAGTACCAGTTATCATATACTGGCATCAAAATATAAAGCAGAAAGCAATTTAACGCACCAGTAGCAGTTGCCTATTAATCGGACCCAGAATAAGGTAGCCTGGGAGATTGTGTGCATAGGAGGGGAAAGTAGTGCAGTAATGTATGACTAGCATAGAAAACACACAACATCAGTGTAGTCATTTTCTAATTACTAGGCTGTTTCATAAACTGTAAATGCTAACATGGGAGAATTAAATCACAGCAATTTAATTAATAAAATGCTTTAGACACTTAAACCCAAATGTTCATGTCCTGAGGGTTCCATATCAATATCAGCAGCTCTTGGGTACGTTTTAGGATTACCAAACAATCATTTGCAGATCTTGTAGCAATCAAATGAGTATTGCAAATAGTAAAAATGCAAATGAAAATATTTCTTTGATGTTTATATAAAACTGCAACCTTTAAAGGGTAAAAACATTACGCTTTCGTACATTTAACATTGCTTTTAAAAGCACTGGTTCAACAGGGATGCTAAAACCAGTACATACACATGTGCAAATGCAATTACATTCTCCAATCAGAGACCAGAACAGACATGGACAAAGGACTGTCACGATCTGGGAATCCATGGTAGGTTGCTCACCCCTAATACCCTTTTTTTCTGCATAATTGTTTTACTGCTGTTGCAACATACTTCTGGTGCTGCATGATAGTAGCGGATTTACCACTATGTAACATAAACAGCTGCCTAGGGCCCGGCGGGTCCCAGGGGGCCTGCTGTATATCTATGTATCTATATTAAGTAACTAACCCCGGCACACTGTCAGCACATTGAACAGCTGCCAGGTGCCGCTCTGGCTCACTCTCCTCACCCCTGCACTGTTTGCTGTGTGTGATGTAAGAGTAGAGGAGAGGAGCCGAGAAGATGCTCTAAGAAGGAGCAGGGGTGCACGTCTAGAGAGTGAACAAAATTATATGGTAAGTCCCATTCCAGTGCTACAGCAGTCCGAGGGGGGAGGGGAGTGTCGGCCATAGGCGGGGGGTGTCGGGTAGTTTCCAGTACTACACACTACACACATAGGCCCTGATTCAGACCCGCTCGCAGCCGCTGGCCGCTCGCTGGGTCTGTGGGCATTTTTTTTTCTCTCCGGTCGCTCGCAAAGCTGTGGGAGACCACCCACAGCTTGTGCGAGCAGCCAGGAGACCATTGCGATGATCAGCCTTGCGACAGGACCCTACGGTAGGGGCTAGGCTGCCCCTTGCTCTAATAGAGCAGGAAGTCCATTACTGACATCAGTAGTGATGTCAGTCAGCCCTCCTACAGACGCCAGGCATTCCTAAGGGAACGTCTGTGTTTGTCCGGCCACCCCCCTACCCGCCCACAAAACGGGGCGAGCTGTCAATCAACAGCCGCCCCGTCTTGTTGCGAGCCCCGGACGCGGCGCATGCGCAGTGGGCAACCATCGGGCCGCTTGTGAGTGGGTGGGGGGTGCCGGCCGCCGGGGAGGGAAGGTGAGGTGAGGGCTGCAAGGGGGAGGGTTACACTACACACCCCTTACAGTAGTCCGGTGGTGGGGGGGGTGTTGGAGGTACTTTGGTTGTCATCATAGTTCAATGGGGAGATTGGGCATTGGGGAAGAAACAGACCCAGATGTAATGAGGGGCGGGGGTGATAATATGTGATAATATACTAGAAGGGAAGGAATGAGATTGGTGAGACTCAGGGCAATAGAGGTGACTCAAGGACAAGTTATGCTCTAAAGCTGGGTACACATTGAGACGATATCGGCATGATATGTCGTTTCCAGCTGAATCTGAACCATATATCGGCTGCACGACTCATTGTGTATGACCAAAATGCACACTCCCGCGGCTGCAAGCGACATCGTCTGGTCAGCCATGCTGCATGTCCATCCGGATGATAACGCATGCATGCGCAGTGCGAAACAGTCGGCACATTGCATGCGTATTATCTGTTGCGTATGGTAGTGAATCAGGCCCAGAGTAAGAGTAAGAAAAGTAACCGTTCACCTTGGTAAAGCCATGTTGCACTGCAGTAGGGGCAGATTTAACATGTTCAGAAGAGAGTTAGATTTGGGCGGGGCGTGTCCAAACTGAAATCTAAATTCTAGTGTAAATATAAAGCTGTCCAGCATTTGTGGGCTACATGCAAAAGCAGCCAGTATTTACCCCACATGCAATATAAATGTATTTGTTTGCACCCCTTGCATTGCTACATGGTTTGTCCAGGTACACAGTTACTTACTATTTCTTACTCTATTCCCAACTCTGAATATATTGTATGTAGCATCTCAAACCAGACACTTGGCATAATTCACTACTGATCACTATTGCTATCGTAGCAGCAATTATGCACGTAGATCTGCTGTGAAAATATGCTAATGTTTGCAATCACAAAGCCAGCATAGAGATGACCACTACCGCTATCTCACATCTATAAGACCTTGTACACCTGCGTATAAATCGGAACGGTACCATCGATTAACATTGGCCCCTCACGCACAATTACAGCAGCCCTGACCTGTCTCATAAATTACAACTCTCGTCGTACGCAGTGAGTACACAAGCTGTGTATGCCATCGCAATGGCTAATTTATGCATGCCAAAGTAACAGCGTTCATATGGACTGGCACGCCTGCATTTGTCCGACGACCCCCCTGTCACCACCCCCAAATGCTGACTTTCCGTCACTGACTCTGTGATGTCTTTCTTTCTTTTCTTTTCTGAATTGCAATGCTATCTCACGCACTCGCACTGTGATGCATACGCATGCGCAGTAAGCACCATCGACCGATCTGCATACACGGTTGCAATTGCGATCCATGCTGAATCAGGCCCACTATCAGGTATCAACCTATGAATCATACACATCAAAGATTCATACTGTGTTTTATATTTTATTACATTTCAATGTGAATTTTTGTCATAGCTCCATACTGTGTTTGATCTTTACTGTAATATCTGTTTTACAAAGTGCACAAGTTTAATGTTTATTTTACAAGGTTACCCCTATGTCTGTATGTAAAATAAAGTAGATATAAACACATTTCAACACATGCAATAACACAACCTTCTATAAATCCCCTATTACTATCTGTCACACTCAAAGACCAGCAAGAGTGTAAGATATTAATCTTTTTACAAACATGTTCCATATTAGGCAGGGTACTGGTTCCTTAAATCTACACTAACTTTTCAAATGACATTGAGAACTTGGAGACCCATAGAAGATGCCAGGAACCACAGTCACGTCTGCGACTTTATGCTAAGAACTAGTATAAGCCAAGGACTAAGACGCATCTTTAGACGCTACAATCCCGCTTGATGCATCTTTGAAAAATGCAAAGCTCGATGCTAAGTGTAGAATATCCATCAGAGTATGGCCTTTAATGTAAGCGATTAAGCTTACATTCTGTAGCACTTCCATAACACACCCATAAGACGGTGCATCTCCATGTGTCTGAAAAGCCATCTCCCAGTCACCGCCCTGGAATGCGAAATATATTTCTAATACAATCTGTGCATCTCAGTCTGTCCTGTGACTATGTGCACACACAACATGGGACACGTGCTGTGTGACTTTTAGTGACTTAGACACATACACAGACATGGACCATTTACGTGAATATTGGCATTGCATTTGACTCAAAATCAGCTGCACAGTGTTGAAAGTGAATAGTATGTGCAGCTGAATGTAGTCCCATTACAGTTTCCATTTACATCTCTATCACACTTTTATATGAAAATGTACTACACAAGTCTACTGATAACTCATATCTAAATCTCAAATAAGGGAACACCCATAAAATTAATTATACACATACTGGTGACCATTAATATCTTATTGCCCTGATAATTAATAAATATGACCCCTAAACATATATACTAATATGAGTAAAGTCCAATCTCTCAAAAGAGAAACAGAATGAAATTCACTTTAGTAAAGTGAAAGATATAAAAAATAAAAAAAACATTATTAGAGATAAAACAGAAAACCTGAAAAAATTCCTGGCTGACTTTGAATATAGGGCCTGATTCAGGACAGATCGCAATGCTGCGTTCGCACGCACTCGTTCGTTGTGAAATGTTGCAAATTAATGCGATCACACTGCCTCTGCAGCACAATATGCAGACGTCCAGCACTACATAAAGCCACCCCATACACCTTATGTACATCCACATTAGTTAGCAAGACAGCGAAAACATCGGTAACATCAAGAACCATCGAACCCATACGCACAGTTGTGGTTGACCTGACCCTCACTCACAAACTGCTAAACTTCCTGCATGCAATGAGTACTCAGGCTGCATATGCTGTCGCAGTGGCTAATTTATGTATGCCATAGGCAAACGCATGGGGGTTCTGGTAGCCTGGAAACCCCCCCACAATAACCATATATGATTATATTTTACTCGAGCTGCATATTTTAAAGATCTACATATCACAAATGATATAATTACCACAACCAGTCATGAGTAAACCTGTGCACCAACTAATTGATCTAGAAAACATGCACTGTTAGGGGTGCACTACTATAGACCCCCTAATACTGTATAACATACACTATCCAGTGCACAAGTAAACCAATGTGTACATATATGTCCAGGGCCCTACTGCCATGTCTAATAGGTTACCTTTGTTTGCTGCCACTGTATATGTTGAAATTATGACATACACTTCACTTTGTATGACGCATATTATAGCTGTTTAAGTGCTAATTATGCCCTCTTCATGGACTGGCCACACTCGCTCTAAAATCAAGCATTTGGAAGCCCCCCTCTAGAAATCCTGCATTTCCCTGACCACCCCCCCGTCACCACCCCCAAATGGTCACTTCCTGTCAATCACTCTGCCATTCCTCTGTGTGCTCACTGCAATCGCATCTCGATCGCAGTGGCTGGTTTGCACACACACAATGCAATGCAGAAGCATGAGTAGATTGCAAACATCGACCGTGTGTGTGCGTACGCAGCGTTGTGATCCTTGCTGAATCAGGCCCATAATATTTTATGCAAACTGAACTAAAACATATAAATAAGATCTCAATGTTGAGTAGAACACATCTATTATTTGAAAATGATAAACAAAACAAAAATGAATAGTTCTACATTCCAGTTGAAACACTAAATAAGACCTTCAATATTTTGCAAAGAAAGTATGTACAGGTTGAGTCTCCCATATCCAAAATGCTTGGGACCAGGGGTATTTTGGATAACGGAATATTCCGTATTTTGGAATAATTGCATACCATAATGAAATATCTTGGGAATGGGACCCAAATCTAAGCACAGAATGCATTTATGTGTTATATACACCTTATACACACAGCCTGCAGGTCATTTTATACAATATTTTCGCTAATTTTGTGGCTCAAACAAAGTTTGTGTACATACATGAAATTTATTTATGTTTCATATACACCTTATACACAAAGCCTGAAGGTAATTTTATACCATGTTTGTAATACTTTTGTGCCTAAAACAAAGTTTGTGTACATGGAACCATAAAAAAGCAAAGGTCTCACTATCTCAGTCATGCTAAAAATATTCTGTATTTCGGAATATTCTGTATTTCGGAATATTTGGATATGGGAGACTCAACCTGTATTATAAAATAAAGCATAATTGAAGGTAGATTAAAAAAAACTAAGCCTTCATGTTTTTCTTCCTCTTACAAAACTGGCCATCAATCGTATATACTAAAGTATTCTGTCGGGATGAAATAATGTATTTCACCATTCCTTTGTGCTGATGGGATTAAAAAATGTAATATCTGTTAATTAGCTATTAGCAAATGTTTCCTGTGAATAAATTAACATGATAAATGGAGATAAGGAAACGAAAAATTTTTTTCAATATTTGTCCTTCTCACTCCAGGTTTATAACCACTTTCTCCAAGTGCCATCCTGCAGCCCATTAACTTGCTATTTTATCAATTGTAGTTGTTTAACCAGGCAAGAATACATAAGGGAGATTTGGACATAAAGATCATTAAAGTCCAATTTTGTTATTAGCATACATCCTTTCCTCAGTATGATTTCTGAGTCTCATTATTTATTCGGTTATTCCCAAGTCACAGAAATAAGTCAATTTTAAATTGGATAGATCAAAGTTCATGAATGGGGGATGGAGATACAAGCCTTCTAGAAATTAAGTTACATTGTTAGTACTTATTTTCACATCTACTTTGAACATTAAAATAGAAACTGTGACAATAACATTCCAAATCTTGCTCTGGCTTTATTGAAAGAGACAGAAACCAAAAAGAAAATCTATAGACCACTCCTAAATGTTGGGATTTCGACGCCGGTATTTCGACAGCATATGAGGTAAATTACTATAGTCAGATAATATAATTCATTATTATAGTCAGATAATATAACTTGGAGTTGCTGTATTAAAAAAATGTCCCAATGCTTGCAGGTCATAGATAAAGTAATAACTGTGGAGCAAAGTATCTCTCATAGGCAGGGCCGGATTGAGGGCCACATGGGCCTGGAGCTGAAAATGACCAATGACCTATTATGAGAAGCAGAGGAGGTGTGACCAGTGCTGTATAGGTGTGGCCAGTGCCATGTGGGCATGTACACCCCTATACCCAATGTTTCCCTAAATATGTAAAAGATAAAAATGCTTAATTTTGTGAGGTAAATAGAAATACAATTTTACTACTTATGATTTATGGCTGACCGTGTGCATAGCAGATGGCCAGTCAACATCATGTTCTCATGACAATGGGCCTATTTTTATGTGGAGGCCTGGAGCTGTAGCTCCATCCGCCCCATTGTTAATCTGGCCCTGCTCATAGGGCTCTATTTATCAACATTATTTTTACTAAAATAAAGTGAAAAAGGACCTGACATTAGTACTCACCAAAGAACTTGAACAGGACTTATCTGAGCAGCCACTTCAGAATCCAGCACAGCAAACTAAGTAGAAATTCCAGTCTTGACCCTGAATAAGCATTAAGCACTTCCTGCCAGTACAATTCACTGTTAAACATGTTTTCTTTCCAAAATGAACCACTCTTAGGGCTCTATTTATTAACATTATTTTTACTAAAATAAAGTGAAAAAGGGTGTTTTCACATCCTTTTCACATTATTTTAGTATCACCTAAAGTTACAGGGCAATTGGAGTAGAATTCGTAAAATTCTACTCCAAGCCCTAATTATCACTCATTTTTAGTAAGCAGATCGCATTTCCCATAATTGGAATGGGAAATGTGATCCGACCAAAGTTACTAAAAATAAATTGTAAAAAAATACCGGGGTAAGCCCTGTGATAATAACGCCACCTGGAAGTGGCGAAATCCAGGGTCTCCCCCGGTTACCGGACTCCTACTCTGCTCTAAAAGGCAGAGCAGAGCCCGGAGCCGGTCCCAGTGATCAGCTGTGTGGTCTAAACAGACCACAAACTGATACACTGCAAAAAAAAAATAGTTAAAAAAAATTCACTTACCTGACTCCAGGGACCAGTGGTCGGGGCTCCTGTGATGACTCCCCTCCGGTCAGCTGGTTTCCCATGCTGCACTGCGGCCCGGTCATCAGGTGATCAGGTCCCAGTGCAGTATGGGATATCAGCTGACCGGAGGCATGGAAGACATCACCGGAGCACCGATGACTGCAGGTAAGTGCTATGAAGGGAGGGGAGGTCACGGGGGGGTCGCCGGGGGCTCTGCGATCACGGGGGCGGGGCTTAGTGTCTGGGGCAGGGCTTAGCGCCGGGGGGTAACAGCGGTGGCCGGTCGGTGCATGCGCGGGGCACTAGTCACGGTATTTTTTTGCAAAAATATTGTGACTAGAGTGCGGAGGGGATTCGCAGGGACTGAGCTTTCTCGCAAGCTCTGTCCCTGCAAAGGATTTGTAGTAAATCCCTGTGATATTGCCTGAATTCGCAATGCGAATTCAGTTGATAATATCAACTACAATCTGCATTACAAATGCGGATTGCAGTAAATAGAGCCCATAATGTTCTACACAGAAAAAATAGATGCATTTTAAGGTAATTTTTTGCGGTTCCTTCAAACAGCCACTAATGAAATATGTATAATGTATAATATATTTATACAAAGCCTTGGTATCTCTTAGAGCCTTAGATTGTACTATTTTTTTTAGCTACTTTGTGCAAATGCAAAAGTATACCAGCACATTCCACGTGTGATGATTTTGTATGTTGTTTGTCTAATGCTCGGCCATTTACCTTAATATATGACCCTCAGCCTCTGCATTGGTCAGTTTTGGGTTTCTAATAACATTTAATGTATTTTAATGAAATATTTACAAAATATACTTTATATTGGTTTTGCTGTAAATGTAGGATTAAAGTTTTATATATTTTTTTGTATATATAGTAGAGATCACTTTGATCTAGTGTCATGAAATCCACATGAAACAATTGCCAGCATGATTCAGTTACTCCACAGTGATTACATTAATACCAGGTGAAGTACTCGCTTATTATTATGTGTTAACTTAATATGCACTTAATGCTGTTCCGGAACATGGACAAAATGTGAAACAATAATGGTTTGCATGTGGAATATTGACTGATTTGTATTTAGCTGTGAATTATCCTTTTTGCTCTAGTTGAATGGACTGTTAGTGCTATCCCCTAATGAAATAAGTACCAGAGGATTTGATCTATCACACCTACAGTACGTTAACAATACAGCTAACAGCTCATTCAGAACAGTTCCCATGAGTGCAAATCTGTTTCAATACTATTTATTCCATTGAAGAATCTCGCCTTATGTGCTGATAAGTTTGCCTGGGGGTGCTGGAAAATGTATTTATATTTCCTTTGTATGGCAAACTAGGGCTGACATTAGTGGAGAAAGCAAGTCTGATCACTATGCTGCCACAAACCCCTTTACAAGGTCTGACACAGAAAGAGACTAGTAATGCTGGTCATACACTATACAATTATCTGTCAGATATCTGTCCAATCTGGCTGCTTGGAATGAAAACCTGGTAATGTATGGGAGCAAATGACAGTCGATCATATGGTTTTAAACACTGGAAAATGGACAAAAACAATTATTCAAATTGGTTACATTTGTGTGTTTTAACCAATTTGTCTGAACAACCATTTTTGTCTGTTTTCCTGTGTCGATTGTTATTTGCTTACATCCAATTCCAGGTTTTCATTTCAACCAGCCAGATTGGACAGATATCTGACAGATAATTGTATAGTGTATGCCCAGCATAAGTGATGGACTGACCTGAAGATATCTCTTCAGAGTACCATACAGGAGGCAGTAGGACACCAAGTTCAATATACTGTGTATTGATTCTGCTGGATGTAGTACCCAAGTTCAAACTATGCTCCACTTGGCAGTATCGAGTAGTGTAACATGTAGCTAATACCCCTTTTACACCGGAGCTAAAACCCAGGTTTTTGAAGGGTTAACCCGGGCAGCTTCCTGGTGTAAAAGGGGAGAGGGTTGGATCGCCGGGTCGAGTGACCCGGCAATCCAACCCAGGCAACTAGCAGGGTTTAACACGGGCGTAGCCCGTGAAACCCTGCTATGGGAACAGCGCACTCGGGGTCACGAAGACCTGGAGTGCGCTGCTAGCCGGCCGATTGGCCCGGCTTCAGTGGCGCTTGGAGATGACGTCATCTCCAAGCGTCCACTTTCACTCCGCAAAAGCCGGGTCTATGCAGACCCGACTGCGGTGTGAGCGGCGCTGACTCGGGAATATCCCGAGTCAGCGCCGGCAAAATTCCGGGTCTGATCCGGATAGGAACTTTGTTCCAACTCCGGGTCAGACCCGGAATTTAGGTGTAAAAGGGGTATAAGTAATACACAGAGAAAAAAATAACTAACCACCAGTCAATAAAATGTAAGTTGTAGTACTAGTGTTTGGCCAGTAATGCTCTAGCAATGTAGAAATTATAAAACCAATGTTTGAAAAGCAGTCCATAGGTAATGTCCAGGAGAGCAGGAGCTAGCTGTTTGATAAGATGACCAGTCAGTCGGACAGCTAGCACAGTGGTGAGTAAAGGTGTATGGAACAGCACAATTGGGTAATTTTAACAAATGATTGCACAACAGAGTAGAAATCAGAGACGCATGTCAGATACCAAGCAGCAAACAGAAACGTTTAGGTCACAACAAGCAGGAGTCAGATACCAGACAGAACACAAAATAATCTGGGTTATGAGCAGGATTCAGATTCTAGGCAGCAAACAGGATACAATACAAAAATCATACATCTAAGAGCAGGAACACAGAGATCAGGGGCATATTAAGAAAGGAGGGGGCCCATGTGCAGTCTTCGTCCGGGGCCCACTTCTCTCTACCCGGTGCCCGGCAGCACACTGAGCGCAGCAGTAGACTCTGGGCACTAGTAGACTCTGGTGCTGTGCCAAAATCTACTGCGCATACACAAAATGCTGGGAAAATGGCCACTGCACCATTTTGCCGGTGATTTGTACAGTGCTGCTAGTGCCGATGTGGGACTCCAGAGAGGTAAGTATTGAATAAATGGGTGCAGGGTGTGTGGTGTGTGTACCACACATCCTGCACCCATTATAGATACGCCCCTGACAAAGACGCTTGTGGGTGAATGTTATAACTGGTCTATGATCAGACTGTCTTTAACAAATGGCTATATAAGGTAGCGGGCACCAATGAACATCAGGAAAGAACCAGCCCCCAGATGATATCAAAATATGTTACAGCAATTATTGAAGGTAACACAACAAATATGATAGGAAAACAGAACCAGTTAAATATTTCCTGCTGCATCTAACATATACACCAAAGTTGAAATATTCAGAAATTAACTGAATACCCATTTGGAATGTCACTCCTTGAGGGAATGTACTGTAGTTACAGTAGCTTATCAACATTTAAAATGTCAACAAGCACAAGGGGCACAGCGGTATGTCGAACCCAATATACTGGCATTCCAGTACTGTGCTGCACAGCATTGTGAACATGTCAGCTTTACAAGTTTAAATATGACAATAAAATATCATGTTTAAACTTCTAAAACCAACATGATGCTGTGCAGTACAGTACTAGGATGCTGGAATGTCGGGTCCCCTTTCTGCTTGTCATAATTTTAATTGTCAAACAGCCATAACTAATCCCTCCTTACACCTTGTGTTTTCTCCACCTTCTCTAATTCTGTTTCCCTTTTACCTCTCCTTACCTCATAGTCCCCCACAGGCTCCCAAAGCTGTTTGCACTCACAGCAATGCCTTAACGACCTTGACCATATCCTCTTTTCATCTTCTCTCCCAGTTTTTCAGTCTCTTGCCCTAATGCTGTTGTCAATCTGTAGAACTCCATTCTCTCCGTAGCGCTCAGTGAAGTTGCCCCTCTCTACTCACATAATTTCCAGCACACCAAACTCCAACCCATGCACTCCACATAAACTTGCAACCTACATAATTGCTCCCAGCCATCAGTGGAGAAATTCCCACTCCAACACTGACTATGTTCACATCAAATTCATACTTTTCTTCTATTACACCTCTCTCTTACCAAACAAACCTACTTCAAATCCCACACTGTGGAGATTTGCCACATGCCTGCCGCATCTTTACCACCTGCCCACTCATTCCTTCCATTCCTTTCTGCTCATGTCTTTATCATTTACTTTAAGGGTAAAAATCAACATCATGCAATATGAAATCTTCTATCAATAGACCCACTTCCCCTCCCACTCCCTCTTTCAATCACCTCACCTCCATCAGCTCCTTTCCTGTTGTGAGTCCGAGGTCCCATCCTTACTTTGCCTGCACTTTGGCACTTGTGGAACTATAAGTGTCAGCAGGCGGTCGACACCTGTACCCCAACTGTAAAATAAATAGTGTGGGGTTTCGGGAGAGGGGGGACCCCTTCTTGGGGCCATGGGGCTGGTTATGCTTTGGGGGGGGCACCCTACGTCTTTTTTTTTTACATTTAACCCTTTTTTTACAGGTACAACACACAAGCAGCATAGGAGTCCATTAGGAGCCATGGTGTGAAAGATCTGGGAATTATGACACATTTTCCTCATCCATAGTCTGCTTAATGGTTATGCAGTGTAGTGTAGGGTGTTATAGTTTGATCATATGTGACTCCCAAACACTAATTATTAAAGGGTCACATAATTTGAAAAAGGAGACTCACCTCAAATTAGGGAATCTCTGAGTTTAATCAAGCCAGGATAAGGTAGATCAGCTACTTTTAGTGCCCATTTCCATCAGCTCTTCCTAGCTATTTTCTTGCAATTATGATGTCGAGTAAAGATTTACCCAATTTCTCCCTCCCACTGATCACATGAAATTAGCAAAAGCAAAAGCAGTATCAGACTGCGGCATGAAGTGATCAAATGTATTATATAATTCTGTGATGTGCATGTCTAGCACAGACTCAGTAGAGAGCTGCAGGGTGGCCCTGTCCCTTCCAACCCCTCACAACTCTAACTTGTTGCCTGATGGACACAGCTACAGCCTCACTTCTTCCCCAGGCAGTGCTGTCAGTGCCTGCAGCCAGCACCCTCCCCATTCACAGCCCCTGCGCGATTGCCTCCACACCAGTGCCACTTCCCCACACAATTGCAACCCCCCCTTGATTCCCCCCATGTTCACAGCTCTGTCATACACTCCAATTAGGGAGGGGGACAGATATGGTAGATATTGAACTGAGGAGTGGGGGACAGATATAAAAGAGTGGTTGGACAGATAGGAATCAAAGAGGGGATAGAGGGACAAAGATGAAAGAGTTTGGGCGAGGGAGAAAGAGATGAAATAGATAGACATTGGGAGAAGGCAACAAAGAGATGAGAGAGACAGAAGGGAGATGTATATTGGGGAGAGGGGGGCAAAGATGAGAGAGATGGGGGATGACAGCAAAAGAGGACGATGGCATGTGGAGGGCACTGATGGGAAGGTGGGTAAAGATACCTGTCACTACTTAAAGCTGGCGCCCCCCATTTCTCCAACCACATAACCCCCATGACACAGAAGTGTGATACAGTTTTGGTGGGGCATGTGATTGGAGAGGTACAAGGAGGGTTGAGGCTGTATAAACATGAGGCTGTATAGACACAGGGGGCATCAGGTTGGATAGACATGGGGGGCATGAGGCTGGAAAGACATGAGGGTGGGGGGCTTGAGGCTGTATAGAACATTTTGGGATGGGACTAGAGAGATGCGGAAGGGTTAGGGTAGTTTAATCAATTTTACCCTGGCTACAAACATTTGAGGGTATTAGGAAGGACCAAAGGTTGTTTAAACTGTATTTAGCAGCAATTCAGTATTATTATTAGAAGTGTGCGCCAATCCGCGTGTATTGGTTTTGGATCTGTATCTCCATCGTGTTTGGATCTGGATTTGGTTTTGCCAAAACTGCCCTTGTGTGTTTTGGTTCTGGATTGTTTTCTAAAACAGCTGAAATCAAATAATTTGGGCCTGTTTTGTTCCTACAGTATTATTAACCTCAACAACACTCATTCCCAGTGAGTTTTGACCACCTCATAGCTCACAATATTGATTTCATCCAGTTTAGGCCAAAGGTTGCACCAAGCTAGCTGGTTGACTAAGCAACACAAACATATGGCAGTTCAGCTTCCAAAATGGCACATATAGGAAACAGAGTGGCACTGCAGTGGCAGACAGTATGGTAGTTTAATAAACTATACGACCCCATAGAAAGAAACCAAGAATGTTTTAAATAATCAAGAGCTAGATCAGAGCCCCAAGGGAGTTGGAGTATGTTTATGGAGTAGTTGAAGACAGGAAAAGGATGGAAAGATTAATTAGTTTGTACATTTATTCATTTTTTTAATGCTGAAGAAAATTTATGAAGGAGGATCAATGTAGGATCAAGTTCTTCATTTCCTGAAAGACATCTTTGATATGGAGGGGGTTAGCTATTCACACATGGATAGTTTCTCAGAAGATATTATGCAGTGTCTGCACCATTGCACAGAGATGCTTGGGGCGTATATGGGAGCAGACTCACTGAAACCCACTTGTGTCCAATCCTATGTGAACCAACCACCTGAGTGACATCTGCAGAGCACCTGTCACTAACACACAGTGAGGGCAGCCATTTTGTGCCACATCCTCATTGAATATTGATTCAGCCCATATACGCTGTATATTTTTTATAAATCTAGAAATGTGGTGGCCTTGCTTGGCGCTGCTAAATAGTACACACTGTAAACAGATGCTTACTTTGTGCTCAGGGAGGTTGTTGGGGATAATGGGATCAAGACTTGCTGTTTACATCAGAGCAAAGCAGCCTGTATCTCTCTGGCTGAACTACAACTCCCAGCATTCCTGCTGTTTGCCGAGCTTGCTGGAAGTTGTTTGTCAACAACAGGTGGTGCCTCAGGTTACCTCAGCCTGCATTACGCACGGTATGTACCATGTAAATATTAGGGATGTACGCCGACCCGCTTTTTTTGGTTTTGGTTTTGGATCTGTATCTCCTTCAAGGTTTTCGATCTGGATTTGGATTTGCAAACCTCCCTCAAGTGTTTTGGTTTTGGTTTTGGATCTGGATTTTTTAAATAAAAAATAGATAAAAAGCTTTAAAAACAGCTAAAATCATGTAATTTATGCAATCCAAAACCCGAAATTTGGATTTAAAATCTGAATTCCGAACAGCAAAAAGATCAGAACCGCTACCCGGATTTGCCAGGATCTCCTTAGGAGATTAGAACTGCGATTCGGAATTACCCGGATTCACGACCTTTGGATGGATTCGGATTTCTGGAGAACCGAATCGCACATCTCTAATAAATATGTATGTATGTGACTAATTACATAACTAATTTTTGTATTAAACGTATTTGCACTTTATTGCACACATCTGGCAGGAAGATGCTCTGTGCTGCTGTTCATATTTCTGGTATCTCGCATGACACCCACCATCTACATTATTCAGTTATTCTGCTTAGAGTCACCTACATACAAAGGAGACAGGTGTTTATTGAGCTGAACTGTTATTTATAACAGCCTATCAACTCACCTGGGTCCTGGGGCAACTGGTGGGGGTTGAAGGCAGTAGCAATGAAAAAAACTGGGTCAATTTGAAACCTACCATGTTTTTCCCACCCAATCAACTTGGTGGTTCAGATTTTTGTTTAAAAATGAAAGGGGCATACACTATGAGAAGCATTTATTTCTGATTCTCTTTGAGGTCTAAGCAAGGCTGGAACCTAGAATCAGATAAATCAGAAAGATTCCCCTGGAGGATTGAAGACTGTCTTGAAACAATATTTAAAGGAATTGTGCAGTGTCTTTTAGACTATTATCCCAACAGTGGGAGCGCTTATTCACATATTTTCTCTGTTTTATTATACAGGAGATGCTGTCTGTGGCCATAACATTTTCTGGACATTTTTGGGATTCATTAACGGCATGTTTAATATTTCAGCAGCTGTGTCAGTGCGACTTCCAACATGGCACATCTAGGAAACAACAGTGGCACTGCAGTGGCAGACAGGATGGCAGTTTAATAAGCTATAAAAAATGTTTGTCAGCTATGCAAAAAGACAGTCAGCAATGCCCCAAATAGCGCATAATGCAAAGAATAGAGGTGCAAGATGGAATTGTCCTTGGGCCCTTCCATCCACCCTTATGTTATATATATTAAACAGGACCTGCACAGTTTAACAAACCAATCACTTCAGTGACAGGGAATGGCAATTGTGGCTCAAGTGATTGGTTTGTTTGGGCCCCCACAAAACAAGCTTCCAATGGGCAGCTGACATTGCTGGCCATGATCTCTACGTTCACAAACTGGCTCTACAGAGGCAAGGTATTGGCGCCATCATCATCTGATTCCATGCCCTCATCAGTGTCTACATCATCTTCATACAATATTATTTCATCCCCGCTGGAATCCACCATTACAGGTGCCTCTATATTTTTGGGATGTATTTGGAGGTAAAGATCTTCCTCATGGAATTTGTAGTACATTTTGATGAACATCATCTTTTCAACATTTTGAGGAAGTAGCCTCCTACGCTGATCACTGACAAGGTTACTGGCTGTGCTGAAAACTCTCTCTGAGGGTGGGCAGCTCAAGTAGAGCAAAGTCAGTTTGTGCAAAGTCCTCCAAATTGCCTTTTTTCCTGCCAGTAGTAAAACAGACTGTCTGACATGCCTATTTGGACGCTATCATAAAAATAATCTTCCACCATTCTTTGAATTGTGACCATATCAGATGGAGTCACGGTAGAGGTCTCATTGTAGGCAATTCTTTTAGACTCGACCCGATGTCAAAAGGTTGCGTTGACTCATCTGCATTACCAGTGGGTCTCCTAGGAAAGCTGAGTTTTTTCCTGGCAGCTGCACTTGCTGAAGAAACTGAAGGAGGAGCCATTGCTGCATCACGTGCCACTGAGCTGACAATTTTCTCACCAACAGCTCTTTGCATCTCTTCATATCTGTGTCCATAGGGCTTAAACCTAGCATCGAGCATGGTCGCCAAAATGTATTGATCCAATTGGAAGATCCTGACAATCCTTGAATCCTGGCAAAGTGAATAAAGGACTTGATCTACAAGTCTGATATACTTAGCAGAATTGCTTCATTTCAGTTCCTCCTTCAGTTTCTCAAGCTGCTTTTCCAACAGTCTAATTAGGGGAATTACTTGACTCAAGCTGGCAGTGTCTGAACTCACTTTACAGGTGACTACTTCAAACGGTTTCAGCACCTTGCACAACATGGAAAGTATTCTCCAATGAGCTTGAGAAAGGTACATTCCCCCTCCTCAGACTATGTCATACAATAGGTCGTTGTGTAGGTTTGGATGGCTTTTGCTGTTCCTCCATCCGCTGAAGCATATAAAGGGTGGAGTTCCACCTTGTTACTACCTCTTACTTCTGCTGGTGGCAGTGCAAATTAGAAAGTTCTTGCAGGTGCTGCAATCTGCTACATGCACCTGCTGAATGGCGAAAAAGTCCAGAAATTTTTCAGGCAACAGAGAGTATCTCCTGCACAGTCCTGTCATTTTTGAAAAAAAAAATTGCACCACTAAGTTGATTGTGTGACTAAAACATGGGATGTGTTGGAATTCAACCAGCTGTAATGCTCTCACAATATTGGTGGTATTGTCAGATATGAAAAATCCCAAGGAGAGCATAAGCGGTGTAAGCCATTTTCCAATGACTTCCCTGAGTTTTTCTAAGAGGTTGTCAGCGGTATGCCTCTTAGTGAAACCAGTGATACACAGAGTAGCCTGCCTGAATGAGCTGCTGTTTGTTAGATGTTGCTGCTGTTGGTGCTGCTGAAGGCAATACACCCACCCAGTGGGCTTTTACAGTCATGTAATAGTTTGCCCTGTTCTGCTTGTCCACATATCTGTGGTTAAGTGGACAGTGAGTACAACAGCATTTTTTTTAACATCCCTGTACAAGCTGAGAATTGCTTTTCTAGTGAAGTGGAATTTAGATGGGATTTGGTAAATCATTAATGGCAGATATTGGACACACATCTAATATCAGCATAGATGTTATGGTGTCAGTGATCCACTATGTAACTGGGTGACTGCTATCATACTTGCTCCCCCATGCAAAGGATTGTTTAACAGTCAATTGTTTTTTTAAACTACTACTAGTAGTCTTCTTGGTCCCCTTCTGGGATGAAGATCCACTCCCAACAGCAACAGGTGTCATGCTCAAGGATTCTTCTGAGGAATACTGGAAGGGGGAGGACTCAGTTAGCCTTATAAAATTGGATGCAGGAATACTTCCGATCATGATTGAAGATATTGTTGATGAAGGTATTGGTTGTGGAGATGGCAGGTGCTTGGATCTAGCAGATAGAAGGGAGCTAGCTGATGCTGGACTGCTTGTTGTTACTTTTTTAGCCAAAGTTTCTGAATTTGGCAAAAACTTTTGATGAATGCAGTGCAGATAATGTAACAGGATGAGAATTTCTAGATGGTTAAGGTCCCTACCTCTACTTACTCTGGCTTTACAAGTGCTACAGATGGCTTGACAATTGTTGTCTGGACTTGGATAGAAATAATTCCACACATAAGGGGTGGATTTTTTTGTCTTATGCCCAGGCATGAGCTTTTTCTCATCATGGGCAACAACTGTTTCCACTGGTGCCTGATTTACACAAACAACATCATAATCAACAACATTATCATCATCAACATCCTTATTAGCTCCAGTGTCACCATTACAAATTTCCTTCTCATCCTGGTGCATTTCCACAGCAGAATCCTCAATTTCTGTGTCAGCATGTTGACTTGTGCTGCTCATCCCCACATTTGCAGAGGGCACACAAATGGCGGAGGCTCCTCTTTGAGTACTGTCAGGCTCACATATTGCACCCGCGGACACACTTAGACTCTCTTCAGGGATTTGTGACATTTCTGAGCACACAGTTGTTTCCTATGCCTTAGTGCTTTTCATCTTTTTGACAACTCGTTTAGAGTGAAAAGGGCTTACATTGTCATTAGAGACAGAACATGCCTCATTGACAGGTCCAGAACCACCACTCATAAATATACAGACTTTCCTTGCCACTTTGTGTGGTGAATGGCATATTGGCAATTTTATGTTTTTCTGCAGGCTTTGATGTTTTTTTATTTACCTCTGTAAAATATTGTTTCTTTGATTTTAGATGCCCTGACTTAAGCCCTCTATGCATCAGCTTTAGATGATGTTGAAGGACTAGTATCGACATGACTGGTGGCAGCAGCTGCATCAAAAGTATTTGGTTGTTGCTCCTGCTCTTCTCTTCTAAACTGATCATTAGTCATTTTTCAATTTGCAGCTCAGCTCACACTGCAGGGATTCAAAGGGCTTTGTACGTGAACAAACTCACTGTGGTACAGCACACAGAACCGATGTGGATTGAAAGATCTACAGTAAAAAGGTAGACAATGTCTTGCTAGACACCAGATGTTAGACAGTCAATAGGTCGACCTATAATTTATATGAAAATTTCATCCACAAGTAGTTTTATATAATTTTTGCAATATGTATATTTATCACTTTTACCTTACTCAAGGAAAGTATCTGTGCCGAGTTATACCTATCCCCTTTATCATTATCACAGAAAGCAGGGAAGCTTTTTTTCAACCTTAGTCAAGCATCTACTTTCCACCCACCCTTCATTACCACGCATGCGCAGGTGCACACATGAAATGCAGTAGTACCTGGTAAATGGAGGTTGAAAAATACTAGTAAAACATATTTAATACCAGGTACGGAATTCAAGGTGCCTTCAAATATCCATAATACTTTACCATTAGAAGGTTCATTATTATTCATAATATACAAGTTTTCCTAATAAACACTGAAGTGATAACTTCACAACACACTTATTATAACATATTATGATATAAATAATATAATTATACAGTATTATAATTTTAGTAATATAATTATTATATTATAAGAGCTCACTATTTATAGATATTATTTAAAGTAGTTTATACATACAGTATATTAATAGCACTTGTGTATTATACATGAATGTTTTACAGTCTGTTCTTCATTAAGAAGTACATTTAATTTTAAATGACCATTTTTATTCTATTCATATATTTTTTAAATGTGACTTATTAAAGGACAGAATGTAGACTCTTAATGAAACAAATTTTCAATCCCGGCTCTATTTTATTTCTATATGCAAAATTAATTTGTATTCCGCATGGAGTTATTTCAATGTTTTAGACTTTAACTGGAGACAAATTTCTCACCTGCTCCATGCCTTCTGGATATAATCTGTTCAATTCATAACATTGAGAGCTCCTTTGTTATCCACCTTTCTTTTAATTATCATTGTACTTTAATTCCATCTCAAGTCTTGCTGTAGATTTTTTTTATCACTGATATAAGGGTGCTATAATTGAAGAAAAGTCACTTAATTAACTTACTTGATATATCAGCTGGAAATATTTAACACCTGATGGTAGAGGTGGAGAGGTATGTAAGAACAGCTGACATGGCTAACATGTTAAGTATGTTTCAGGTAGTGATGTGCGCCGACCCCTGTATTTTGGTTTTGGTTTTGTATCTGTATCTCCTTCGTGTTTTGGATATGGACTTGTATTTTGCCAAAACCGCCCTTGCGTATTTTGGTTTTGGTTTTTCAAAAATTTATAAAAACTGCTAAAATCACATAATTTGACGTTTTTTTGTTCCTATAGTATTATTAACCTCAATAACATTCATTTCCACTCGTTACCAGTCAATTTTGACCACCTCACAGCTCACAATATTGTTTTCATCCAGTTTAGGCCCAAAAGTTGTACCAAGCTAGCTGGCTGACTAAGCTAAGTGGCAGCAGTGGGTGGCACAAACATGTGGCAGTTCAACATCCAACATGGCACATAAGGAAACATATGTTTTCATTAATCAAGAGGCCTGAGGAAGATGGAGTATGTATGTAGTTGAAGGCAGGGACAGGAAGGGTTGATTGGTAGTAGATTAGAGAAATTCACCTGAAAACTGGCATGTCTTTATTGTCCAAATTAAGCTATTTAATCCCGTCCAAGTGTGTGACTATTCATTGGAAGGGGTGTCCCAACATTTTTAGCTTTAAATAAAGAATTTCCCTACTTTTTCACCTAGTCAGGGGTCTGCGCACAAAAACTTGCAATGCGGGATTGAAAATGAATTGCCAATGCAATTCACGGTGCAAATTTGCCATGAGAATGGCTTGCAGGACCCAAATTGCACCTAATTGAATCAACCCCATAGTGTTTTGGGAGATGATGATCCAGGTGAAGTCATCTACAAACTTAATTATCTTAGAAGCACAAAGTGAATAAACAATCAGTTCTGTTTTGGGGAATCTTGGGCTATTGATGGTACATGTGATATACTGTAGATCTGTACTGGAAACATTTCTGAAATATTTTCACACTTTTCCAAAGATTTTTGCTGATTTTAGTACAAATACAGAAAAAAATTCCATTACATAATCATTTTTCCACAAGATGAAAATGTAATTTCACTATCGATTAATTTGCTTTACGTATTATTATTATTATTATTATTATTATTATTATTATTATTATTATTATTATTATGTATTCCCTTTGTTTACAGAATTTAGTATCATTTGACAAATCTATTGCAATAGGATTACTTTTGGAACAATATATGGGAATAAACTCCCAGTTGGCCATTCTTTGCACCTGAAAGATATTTATGAAAATGTAGCCCTAATTCTCATGAAGCTCAACTACAAGGATCACAAATGGATGATATGTAGTGATCTTTAAAGTAATGTCCATTGGCCTCATTCAGCAAGGAACGCAGTTGCTTATACGCATTCAATCGGCTGATTGTTGCGTGCTCCACATGCGTATGCATCGCAATGCGCGTGCGCAATTTTGCCACTGCGATCAGGACTGCGATTGCAGAGGCTACGCAGAACCATGGCAGAGTGATTGACAGGAAGTGCCGTTTGTGGGTGGTGACAGGGGGTGGTCAGGCGAGCACAGACGTGCTAGTGCGTTGGGATGGCGTTGCAGGGGTGTGCATAAATTAGTCACTGCGATACCATACGCAGCTGAGGCCTCATAGTATGCGCTGAAGTAAGCAATGCCTGAGTGAGGTCTTACCCATACATGCCTACCCTCCAGGAATTTGCGGGAGGTTCCCGATTTTTTCGGGTAACCCCCCGCACCCCCGGAAGGGTAGGCATTTCTCCCGCATTTCTGCCCATTTCCTAGTGAAGTGGGCAGAATGGGGAGCATTTCCGCAGCAATCGTGGGTCTCCGAATAGGGGGCGGGGCTTAATGATGTGATTCATTAATTGTATAATTTGGCCCCGCACCCTAATTAAATTTGGGTCAATTGCGGCAATTTTCAGTGAGGGGCGGGGCTTAATGATGCAAATCATCAGGCACCGCCCCCGTCACCACCCTCCTGCTTCTCTTACCCGGGCTTCTCCCGAGAAGAGAAAAAAAAGTAGACAAGTAAAGTATGGTCTTACCTGCCTTAACTGTGCATATGGGTCCAATGTTACCGATTGTTTCACTATGTTGTCAAAGTACACGGATGTGAGTAAGGGGAAGTGAGCGTCCTCATGTTAGGCTGCAATCACAATGCAATTGCAAATATTTACATATCCCCGCTGATATTAGCAACTGCGCAGAATTGCGATCTGTAGAGCATCAGGCCCCATGCCCCTTGGACACCAAGGAGGATGCATAAAGTACTTATACATTTTGTGCAAATGAGAGAGCTGAGTGAAGGGCCAATACTGAATCAACATTAGCCAAGCAGGGCTGATTTAAAGCCTGGAAACAAAAATGTTATCTGTGAATATTAGCTTTATTCCTAATAGCCCTCTTCACATCAAACTAGGAATTATGATGCAGTTTGTAAAAACTGGCAAAAGTTGGTGAGTGTTTTAAGTAGCTATGTAAAATGTTTCTGGGACTGTCAGATGCCAAATTAAAAAAATGAAATTTTTGTTGGAACAGACATTCAAAAACTATGAGTTTTAAAAAATAAAAAGGAAACTGTTGAACAAGAGTCTTGGAATGCTTTTAAGGACATTGTAAAGAAGTTCTTAGGAAACTTCAAAGATCCTAACTATAAGCAAATAGAAAAATACAAGGCATTGGGTTGTTCTATGAACTTGAAAGTGCACATTCTGCATGATGGCTTGGAATACTTTAAGTGAACCATTTTCTGATGGACCACTTTGTGCATGGAGCTATTGTCCAGCTGATACAGGAAAGGGCATTCCCCATACTTTGCCTACAGTTGGAAGCAACAATTCTGTAGAATGCCACTGTATGTCGCATCATTAAGAATTTCCTTCAATGGAACTAAGGGACCCAGCCAAACTATGTAAAACAGCCCCAGATAATTATTGCTCCTCCATCAAACTTTACAATTTGCAACACATTTGGTCAGGAAGCATTCTCCAGGTCTCTGCCAACCCCATTTCATCTATCAGAAGTATGATTTGTCACTACAGAGAACATGGTTCCACAGTTCAAATTATGACTAATGCTCCTAATTATTACATGGTAGAGTATAGAGCATGATAAGTATATTGGTTGTCAGATTTATGAAATAACCAATATAATAACAATATTGACAAGAATAGTTATTGTGGCTTTCTATTTTGACCTACATTTAGAGACTCTGATAGTTTGTAATGTTAAGTTTGATTTATGATTGATAATATTTGCACAAATAAATTTTAATTATCTGACAGTTGATTTATTTAGTCTTCAAAATGTTGTTTTACTGTATATTTTTTATGATATACTGAAAATAGAAAACAGCAAACACCATTGTATGTATTTATATAAAATACTAGCTGATGTACCAGGTTTCACCCAGATAAACTTTAGATATTTACTGTTTCCATTTCCCATCTCACCACTCTAGTAACACATTAATCCTTCACCTCTATAGTAATATATCCCCTCCCTCACTGCTATAGTAAGACATTACCCTCCCTCACCTGTGTACTAACACATCCATTCCCTCACCTTTGTAGGAACACATTACCCTCGCTCACCCCTGTAGTAACACATTTACCACCCTCGCCCGTGTTGTAACACATTCCCTTCCTTCACCCCGTAGTAACACATTTGACATTCCCCTCCCATACCTGTGTAGTGACACATTTCCCTCCCATACCTGTGTAGTGACACATTCTCTTCCCTCACTATACAAATAGGGGAGCCTATGTATGACTATTCAACTGTGTTACAGCCATGATGAGACAGTCAGACAGGACATTGCACAGGGTGTGGAAAAATATTAGCCCTTTTTTCCCCTTAGCAGTCGAACCTCAAAAAATCCTTTCTTAGTGGGTACCTACGTCATGGAAGGCATATACTTCCTGATTTTCATGTTACTAGGTCCAGGGGTTTGGGCTGGCCATTGATTTGTCAGTCAGTCAGGACATTTGATTTGAGATATATATATATATATATATATATAAGTCCAAAAAGTTCGGCACTCTGGATAGTGAAATAATTCGGGGTGCCTTCCTAAATAAATGTACAGCAGATTTTTTTCCTATCGTGATGCCCTGCAGCACCCCAATAATAAGAAAAAAGAGAGGCGGCACTCTCAATTGAAAAATAAATCAAAGCGTGTTTAAGTAGGACAATACATGGGTACAGAAAATATTGACGTTTCAAGACCCTAAGGTCTTTTCATCAGGACGTTGGTATGTGCAGTCCTGATGAAAAGACCTTAGGGTCTTGAAACGTCGATATTATCTGTACCCATGAATATTCCTATTTAAACACGCTTTGATTTATTTTTCAATTGGGAGTGCCGCCTCTCTTTTTTCTTATTACTGGGGTGCTGCTGGGCATCACGATGTTGTATATATATATATATATATATATATACAACAGAAAGGCGGCACTCAATCGGACTTCGCAAGGATACACCACATAAAGGTTAACTTTAACGTTTCGGAGTTTAATCCGAGTTCAGGAAGTATACAAAAAACATACCATTACTGAACTCACCTAAATAATGTGTAATTTATTACTGGGGATCCCCCACCAATCGTACGCCAGGTCTGACGCCACATCTGGTATCTGCCGTCGGAAGGTGCGTCCCCAGCCGGTGTCCGTAACCAAGGTAACGATCGAGATCCAGCAACAAACATAAATTACAGAACATGTGCAAATATATCATAAAGAACCAGGGGAAGATTATACATAAATATCACTCAATCATCAGAGAACCACAACGTCGTCAGAGACAAGCGATAACTATAAGATAACTGGCAATACATAAAGAAACCATTCATATATCACAAATTGCATCAAGACAGATAGAAATTTTGAAATCAGTGCTATAATATATTCTACATTGTACCAAAATTTGCAAAGTACTCACAGTGGTGCTCAGGCAAAAAGTTGCTGTCTCTAGCAAAAAAATAATGTCACGAAAAAAATTAATAAAATGATAAAAGAAAATCTATTTTTCTAAGCAACCTAATATATGACAAGAACTACACCTCACATATGATAAGATCGTGACAAAAAGGCACTATATGTCAAATATTCGTTCAAACCACGTAGTTGTATAGTACCCAGTCTATGCATCTACGGGATGTAGTCATATGCGGAATGTCGGCTAGGGATTTATGATAGGCGTCGAAATACATAAGCCTATCATAATCCCTACGCCAGGACGCCATCCCGAGCGAAGGTAAATCCGGGACGCCCTCAGAGGGGTATTCAATATGGAGCGAAAAGTCTTTTTTTGCGATAATTTCGCAAAAAATGACGTCATTTTCGCTGGTTTTGGTTTTACACTGTATTCAATTTCAAAGACTTTTCACAGGTTCGAAAAGTCTTTGAAAAAAAACGGGGATAACTTTTCACCACTGAATAGGTGGCGAAAAAAAGTGCAGAATTGGGGTTTAGGGGTGCAGGCTTAAAAAAAATAGCCTGCACCCCTGGGAATGACATTTTAAAAATAACTGTGTCAAAAAAAGTTTTAAAAAAAATAGGGACACCCCAAAAAATTTATTTAAAAATTGGGGTGAAAAAAGAAATGGGAAAAAAGTGTTTAAAAATATGGAAATAGGTTCAGGGCTATTCTGCAAATATGCGGCAGATGTTTTCTAGAATAGGCTATTAGCGGCAGGTGCATAGTTGCAAAAATTTTTAAAACTTACTTTAGGGACATAAAAATATGCTAGTACCCATTTTCATGTACCCCAAATTTGATGGGACCACTTAAAAAAATGAAAAAAATAACCTAAGTGCTGTTCTGCAACACTTCTTCAATGTCGGGAAAAAACACCTGCTGCGGCTATTTAAATCCCCGACTTTCATTTGCAGGCTAAAACAGGGGTACCCATAGTGATCCCCCATGTTTTTACAACTTTAGGGGAGTCCTACAATTTATTCAAGGAAAAATTTGTTTTTTTATGCAGATCCCACTTAGCAGTTTCCTCGTTTTCATAGCTTTTATATTGAATACTGGGATAAAGCGGGCGCGCGCCCGATACTTTATCCCAGGAAAATCTCCGATGTGGAGCGAAAAGTCCAGCACGGACTTTCGCTCCCATATTGAATACCCCTCTTAGTGTTAGCCACAAGGGGGGATAGATTAGGGTTAGGCACCCCTAGGGGGGAGGGTTAGGGTTAGGCACCCCCCCCGGGAGGGTTAGGTTTAGGGAGCAGTAAGGGGGGGTTAGGTTTAGGCACCCCCGGGGGTAGGTTAGGGTTAGGCACCAAGGGGGAAGGTTAGGGCTCGGCACCACTGAGGGTTATGGTTAGGGGGGGGGACAGGGGAGGTTTGGGTACTTTTAACTGCCCCTGTCAGGATCTTGATCCTGTCGGGCATCCGCTGTCAGGATTTGAACCTGCGGCTAAACCAGCAGCATTTCAATCCTTGCCGGATCCACTGTGTTTCAAGTTGAAGCAATCTTCTTCCCCTATATTCTCCTCTCGGATCATATGGAACTTGGTCAATGAGGGATCCAGTAATGGATGACACGTTGTTTTGGTGAGTTCTGTAATGGTATGTTTTTTTATACTTCCTGAAGACAGATTAAATTCTGAAACGTTGAAGTTAACCTTATTGAGTCCCGCCTGTCTGTTGTCTATATACAGTATATATATATATATATATATATATATATATATGTATATATATATATATATATTATATATATATAATCCACAGCAGATAAAGCGGCACTCAGGAGACTTCACAATGGGGTGAAACAACGTGTTTTAATTCGACGTTTCGGGATACGGAGACCCCGTCTTCAGGAAGACGGGGTCTCCGTATCCCAAAACGTCGAATTAAAACACGTTGTTTCACCCCATTGTGAAGTCTCTTGAGTGCCGCTTTATCTGTTGTGGATTGAATAGAGGGGAGTGATCTCCGCCTCATTGAGGGCACCTGGAGCAAGGTATTTGCCCAGCTTGGGGCTTATGGAGTGCCGGGACTATTATATGCATATATATATATATATATATGTGCTGTGGCAGAGGTATCAATCACTGTTTGGTATTTAGCTGCTTCTCTGGCCCCACCTGCTGCATAGCACACACTGAGCTCGATTCAGACCCGGTCGCTAGATGCGTACGCTCGTTCCCAGCGTATGCAAATTCAGCTAAGTGACGGCATGGCAGGCAAACGCATGGCAAGGCATAAGCACGCCCACTATGTCTTGCCGTGCAATCGCTTTGTGTATGCAGACACCCACCAGCCTGTCTTAAGACACCCACTTGCGCACGTCATCTCCAGGAAGTGTATGCAACCATCGGTACATCGGGTACCATCGGAAGCGAATGCAGCGCTTTAGGTAGACTATACCCTACTGCTAGCACTGCGAGCACTTCAGTTTGAAATACAATCAGGTGACATCTACTATGACGCTGCCTCTTAATTATGCATGCCTCTGAAACTGCGTCATTTCGGTCAGGCACGCCTGCGTTCACATCTACACTCCCCCGTTTCTAGTGGCCAGCCCCTGTCACCACTCATAAATGGCTTCTCCTGTCACTCACTCTGGGGGGCTGTCTATGCTCGGAGAACGAACGCTTCCCGATCTTTCGCAGTGCTTTGCACGCGCACACTGCGATGCATGTGCACAATACGAACCATCGGCAGTTACGAGCAAACGCTTCTTAGCGTCCGGGTCTGAATCGGGCCCACTGACTCCAGTCAGTTATTTCCATCTGCAACCGGAATAGAGGAGGATGTGGACTGGAGGACGAGCAGCACTGACAGTGACATCATCAGCGCTTTGCCCTGACTTTAGTTTTCCTGGCACCACCTGTCTGGTATTAGGCAGCCTCCATACTCTGGACAACGCTACTGATTTCTGGACTGTCCTGAGGAATCTCAGATGGGTAAAGTGTGTCTTCCTGAGTTTAGAAAAGGTATAAATACTCCTACTTTCACATACAAATGCAATAATTAGATTCTATCTTTGATAAAGAGGAGAAGGTACATTTTGAGAAGCATTCCTTGTTTGGCAGTAATGCACAGACCTTTTCTCCCTGCAAGAAAAACTTAAAATGTCCATCTATCCTATAGTGGCATGGCCTGGGCCTTTTGCAGTTCTTTCAACAGGCTGTTATTTTGCAGCTTCCTGTTGCACTTTTACAGAAAAGAATAAAATCTAGGGTGCACTTTGACCAAATTAATAAAACATTCAAATGCTCAAAAGTGACATATGTTTTACAGACAGTCCCACTGTCATCACACTCTCATGTTTCATTTAAGATATAACTCCGCCATGTCACAATCCTAATTAATTGCGTAACATATTGGAGCAGGTCATGTATAAATAGAAGACTCAATACCTCCAGCCCACCAAAGATGGCAGATGTTTCAGGACAGGTCATTTCTATGGAATCAGTATGATTTACCGCCGGCCGCATGTCCAGCGGTTCAAATCCCGACAGCGGAAGCCTGGTAGTGAAGATCCCGACAGGTGAGTATTTTTTCTATTTACTAACCTAACCTCCCCCCCTAACCCTCCCTTAGGTGTGCCTAACCCTAACCTCCCCCCCAAGTGCCTAACCCTAACCCCCCTCTAAGTGCCTAAACCTAACCCCCACTTCCCCGTAGCCTAACCCTAAGTCTCCAGGGAGGGTGCCTAACTCAAACCTCCCCCCGGGGTGCCTAACCCTAACCTCCCGGGGGGGTGCCTAACCCTAAGTCCCCCTAAGGAGCCCCTAACCTAACCCTCCCCCCCGTGGCTGTCAGCGCCTGGCTTACCTTCGATCGGTAAGCCGGGTGTCGGGCTCCTGGCTTAGGTCTAATGACAGGTGTCGGGATTTCGACGCCGGTCATTAGACACTTGCCGGGATTAGACAGTCAGGATGCCGACGGTCGGCATTTAAACCGTCGGCATCCCGACTGTATCCCAAATTCTATTTACTGTACATAACAGAAAGGATTAATAAAGGGCCATTAATCTTAATATAAATAGTATTGTGTCACTTAAATATAGTAAGAAAAAAGCCATATGTGGAACTCACATTGCAGTATAATGGAGAGAATCTGTGTGTTTTTACAATATTGTAAAGACCTGAACCATATATCACTTATGTATCCTGTCCACTAGAGAGTGTGCAGACATGGCCAAACGTTTTGAGAATGACACACATATTGGTTTTCACAAAGTTTGCTACTTTAATGTTTTTAGACCTTTTTGTCAGATGTTACTATGCTATACTAAAGTAAAGCATACTCCCTTGGCTGAGATGCAACCCACACATGAATGGTCTCAGTGGGCTCTATTTATTAACATTATTTTTACTAAAATAAAGTGAAAAAGGGTGTTTTCACACCCTTTTCACATTATTTTAGTTTCACCTGTATTTATTACTGGGCAATTGGAGTAGAATTAGTAAAATTCTACTCCAACCCCCAGTATCACTTATTTTTAGTAAAGCAGATCGCATTTCCCATAATTGTAATGGGAAATGTGATCTGTGTGCAAGTTACTAAAAATAAATTGTAAAAAAATACCGGGGGAAGCCCTGTGATAATAACGCCACCTGGAGGTGGCGTTATCCAGGGTCTTCCCCGGTTACCGGGCTCCCACTCTGCTCTAACGGGGAGAGCAGAGGCGGGAGCCGGTACCAGTAATCAGCTATGTGGTCTAAATAGACCGCAAGCTGATTGCTGTAAAAAAAAGAAAAAAAAAATTAAACATTTTTTTTTCACTTACCTGAATCCAGGGACCGGTGATCGGGCCTCCGGTGATGGCTCCTCTCTGGTCAGCTGGTCTCCCACAGTGCACTGGGGCCCGGTCATCAGGTGATCGGGCCCCAGTGCAGTATGGGAGATCACCTGATCGGGAAGCCCGGAGAAGACCACCGGAGGCCAGGAGGATGCAGGTAAGTGTAATGAAGGGAGGGGTGGTCGCGGGGGGGGGGAGGGGGGGGTCGCGGGAGTCCGCGATCGTGGGGGGCGGGGCTTAGCGTCGGTGGGGGGGTAGTAGCGGTGGTCGGTCGGCGCATGCGCGGGCTCTTTGTCGCGGTATTTTTTCCGAAAATACCGTGACTAGAGTGCGGATGGGATCCGCAGGGACAGAGCTTTATCGCAAGCTCTGTCCCTGCAAGGGATTTATAGTAAATCCCTGTGATATTACCTGAATTCGCAATGCGAATTCACTCGGTAATATCACACTACAATCCGTATTCAATATGCGGATTGTAGTAAATAGAGCCCAGTATGCAGCAAACTTTGTGAAAGCCAATATGTGTGTCATTCTCAAAACTTTTGGCCATGGCTGTATATAGAACATGCTTACAGATAACATAAGGGTTACATTTGCAAAAGACATTGGTAATTACTATTTTTCACATTTAACCCCTAAAAAAAACTTTCAACATATAACAGTTCTAAAAAATATTATATACTATATAGTACATACAATAAACTTGAGACACTGAAGCTCACCTATTTCTTTGACTTGTGAACCACTGGCAGGGTAGTTTTCTCTTATACTAAACTGCCTGGAGCTATTTTAAGCTACTCAGCAACACTGTATATTGAAAAGAATTATTTTTGATACAGGCTGGATTTATTAGGACAGACAGATTTCTTCATTCCCCATAATCATGAAGTACTGCTTTACATAAAACTCATAAATATAGGATTTAAGGGTGATTTAAAATGTACATTCCAGATGAAACCTTCATGTGGTTTTCCAGAGGTGGGTTTATCTTCTTTTTCCATTTTGTCTTCCTTTCATGTCCTATCAATCCTTCTCCTACTGATTTCGCTCATGAATTCTTAACAGCTCTGTGATGGGAGAGACCTTGGCATGAATGCTACACTACATTATGTTTGATCTTCAGTGTGACCCCAGCTCTAGTCGATTCAGTCGTTAATCTCTGCCAGTGTTGTTAATCTTTCCAGCTGCTTCCTGTCTTTGTGATGCCCTCCCGGAGCTGTGCAGCTGAAGGTTGTCATTGCTGGCTCATAGGTGTCCTAATCAGCATACAGCAGTGACTGCAGATGTTTCTGAAGTGATCTCTTTAATGAGATTGTTGCTTGCTCAATGGCAGAAGACTACAGTGGGGACTAGCAATTACCTTGTGATGTATATTAACATTTTGCTGGTAGGGACACTGGGTGAAATGATGACTGCTGACACACAGCACATTATTCAGACTAACATTGGCATATTGTTTTGATATACACTAAGGGGGAGACCAATGTCAGGAAGGGAAATAATATAGAAAGCCTTCTGTTCCGAGCACATCCGTCTGTTTCCCCAAAGCTGTATTATTGTTTTACTTTCTAGCTCAAAATATCCTCACCCTATCAATGGCAAGCGGTACAACATCCATGTATCCTGACCCAAATGCCTCATGTAAGCACCAATGAACTAGCAAAGGGCAATATTTTGGCAGCAACTGCATCCAGTTACTCCTACACAAAACCTGGCAGCTGCATTTTTTACATTGTGCACTTTATCATCTGCAAACATCATTAACAGACATTCTATGAGCTGGACCAAAATTCAGCCTATCGATTCAGTAGGGCCTAATTACTGTACATCACTGAGGTATAAGGCAATATGTTCCTCATGCCTCATGATGTCACTAGTTCCCAAGTTATTGATAGGCTACATTCTTATGAAAATTGTTTCAGCATGCAAATCAGCTTCCTATATTATGTGTAGATGATATGTACACTCTAATATTTCTTATGCAACTAGTAAAGGATTCCCATATGCCAAGTTACCTCAGTCCGCTCCGCCCCACCCCTGGTGTGTCTGGCACTGGCCCCTCTTTCAGCTAGTCACTTTGTCATCCGCTCTGTCTGCTGCTCACCCCCCCCCCCCCCCCGCTCCACTTCGTCCCTACCCTAACCCCTGCTCCCATTCTTAGACTAGTCCTGGAGGCAGGCCAGGTCCCCCTCTTCTGTGGTGCTAGGTCTGTCCTGTCTCCCTAGTAGTAGCACCCATAGCGCAAGCATGTTGGATATGGGACAATCCTTACAGACTATAGATATGGCGTTTGTTGGTTATGTCTATTTTCCTATAATTTAGCTTGATTGGTGATTAAACTATGCTAATGAAATTAAGTGATTGGACTTGTGTAGTTTACAGTCTGTTTCTCAGTATGACATTGAAGCTTAGTTGCCAGCATTGATATGTTTGGTGAGGCGATGCAGCTATGGAAATTCATTTATACATACAGCATCATGCTCTTTACAATGTAAATGAACAAATGAGTTGGCGCTCCAGTATAAGGGGGGCACTTGGCAAAAGCGATGTAAAGGAGGAAGGGAGGGATATACTAAGGGTAAAAATGCAGTCACAGTCATTCGATATATTCTGGACCTTGGACCCGTTGGGTAACACCATCTGCGTTCCCCAATAGAAGCCTATTGGCTTCTTTCCGCGTTTGCCTCTGAGAGGGATCCAATCGTATCTCTCTCAGCACCCCCACTATCGTAAAAGAACAGCTCTTATTGGGAGAGCTGTCCTTTGCTATCAGAATCACAATTCTAGATACATACAGTACCTACGTTATTAACGCCGGTATGTACAGGAAAAGTGGCGAAATGTACCGCATTGCAGCTGCGATACTTAGTACGTCCCACTCAAAGTCTGTTAAGAGTGTTAAAGAAATATACTGATGCCCTTTTTAATGGATACATTGCTTCTTAACAATATGTAGAAGCCTTGCGCTTATGATCTTTACAGTGTAAATGTATGTTCTCTGATATACAACAACACTCACTTGAAAAACAAGACACCTGCAGATATAATAAAAGCAAATGTTATCTTATCTAATCAGCCTATAATTCATGTTGAAATATTTATTTTTTCTTCTCCTAGCAGAAAGCCTCGGTGGCCACATAAGTAAAGTGGGTATCCATACCATATGGGAGGACTGCCAAGGTTTGCCTTGTGGACTAACAAAACAAAATGGTCCACATAACAAATACACAATTTCACACATAAAGATTTGTATGAAAAGGAAACTAGAGATTAGGGGTGAGCGGGTTCGGATTTCTGAAATCCGAACCCCCCCCGAGCCCCCCGATCCGAGGCCGATCCGAGTCAGGCTCGATATTTCCCACCTGACTCGGATCTGAAATCGAGGCAAAATGTCATCATCCCGCCTTCCGGGTCTCGCAGGTTTTGGATTCTATATAAGGTACCCATGTCGGCGCCATTTTCTCACTCGGCTGTGGACAGTGAAGAGGGAGGGTGGGAGTTAGGGCTGGCTGGGCTGTGTAGTGTAGTGCAGTGTAGTGTTGTGCTGCGCTGCTGTTGTCCATAGGGGCTGTGTCCACTCCTCCAAAGTCCATAGGGGCTGGCTGTGTTGGGCTGTGCTGCTGTTGTCCATAGGGGCTGTGTCCACTCCTCAAAAGTCCATAGGGGCTGGCTGGGCTGTGTTGCGCAGTCAGTTGTCCATAGGGGCTGTGTCCACTCAGGGCCAGATTAACAATGGGGCGGTTGGAGCTACAGCTCCAGGCCTCCAAATAAAAATAGGCCCATCATCATGACAGCATAATGTTGACTGACCATCTGCTGTCCACACGGTCAGCCATAAATCATTAGTAAAATTGTATTTCTATTTACCTCACAATATAAAGCATTTTTTTTCTTTTACATATTTACAGAGACAGTGGTGTTGAGATTATAGAGGGTGTATATGCCCATGTGGCTCTGGCCACACCACACAACACTGGTCACACATCATCTACTTCCTATAATAAAAGGCCCTTCATCATTTTCAGCTCCAGGCCCATGTGGCCCTCAATCCGGCCCTGTGTCCACTCCAAAGTCCCGTGCAGTGTCCCAGTCCTAAAGTGTTATAGTGTTGTCCAGGGGGTCCTCTGGCCATCAGGGGTGCTCCCCCCAATTGCAAAAAAATATATATTTTTTCTGTGTTTGTGAATTGTGTGCGCAGTAGCGTGCGTCTGTGTCATAAGTAAAGGGCAGGCTGGCTTGTCCGTTAAAGGGTGCTGTAACCCCCAAAGTGCACTCCAAATAATATTTTTTTTTTCTGTGTTTGTGAATTGTGTGTGCACTACGCAGTGGCCACACGTGCATCATCAAAGTAGCGCCAAGCATGCGCCTGTGTCATAAGTAAAGGGCCGACTGGCTCGTCCGTTAAAGGGTGCTGTAACCCCCAAAGTGCACTCCAAATAATATATTTATTTTTCTGTGTTTGTGAATTGTGTGCGCAGTAGCCGCACGTGCATCAACAAGGTAGCGCCAAGCGTGCGCCTGTGTCATAAGTAAAGGGCCGACTGGCTCGTCTGTTAAAGGGTGCTGTAACCCCCAAAGTGCACTCCAAATAATATATTTATTTTTCTGTGTTTGTGAATTGTGTGCGCTGTAGCCGCACGTGCATCAACAAGGTAGCGCCAAGCGTGCGCCTGTGTCATAAGTAAAGGGCCGGCTGGCTCGTCCATTAAAGGGTGCTGTAACCCCCAAAGTGCACTCCAAATAATATATTTTTTTTCTGTTTGTGAATTGTGTGTGCAGTAGCGGCACGTGCATCAACAAAGTAGCGCCAAGCGTGCGCCTGTGTCATAAGTAAAGGGCCAACTGGCTCGTCCATTAAAGGGTGCTGTAACCCCCAAAGTGCACTCCAAATAATATATTTATTTTTCTGTGTTTGTGAATTGTGTGCGCAGTAGCCGCATGTGCATCAACAAAGTAGCGCCAAGCGTGCGCCTGTGTCATAAGTAAAGGGCCGACTGGCTCGTCCGTTAAAGGGTGCTGTAACCCCCAAAGTGCACTCCAAATAATATATATTTTTTTCTGTGTTTGTGAATTGTGTGTGCAGTAGCCGCACGTGCATCAACAAAGTAGCGCCAAGCGTGTGCCTGTGTCATAAGTAAAGGGCCGGCTGGCTTGTCCTTTAAAGGGTGGTGTAACCCCCAAAGTGCACTTCAAAAAAAAAAATTCTTTTTTTTCTCTCTTTGTGAATTGTGTGGGCTGTAGCCGCACCTGCATCCTCAAAGCAGCAGCGCCAAGCGTGCTTCTGTCTGTTAAAGGGTGGTGTAACCCCCAAAGTGCGCTCCTCAAAAAATTAAAAATTCTTTCTTTTCTGTCTTTGTGAAATGTGTGGGCTGTAGCCGCACCTGCTTCCTCAAAGCAGCAGCGACAAGCGTGCGTCTGTCTGTTAAAGGGTGGTGTAACCCCCAAAGTGCGCTCCAACAAAAATAAAATAATCTTCTTTTTTTCTGTGTTTGTGTGTGAAATGTATGCACAGTAGCTGCACCTGCATCCTCAAAGCAGCAGCGACAAGCGTGCGTCTGTCTGTTAAAGGGTGGTGTAACCCCCAAAGTGCGCTCCATAAAAAATAAAAAATAAAAAAAAATTTCTGTCTTTGTGAATTGTGTGGGCTGTAGCCGCACCTGCATCCTCAAAGCAGCAGCGCCAAGTGTGCGTCTGTCTGTTAAAGGGTGGTGTAACCCCCAAAGTGCGCTCCACAAAAAATAAAAAATGCTTCTTTTTTTTCTGTCTTTGTGAAAAGTGTGGGCTGTAGCCGCACCTGCATCCTTAAAGCAGCAGCGACAAGTGTGCATCTGTCTGTTAAAGGGTGGTGTAACCCCCAAAGTGCGCTCCAACAAAAATAAAATAATCTTCTTTTTTTCTGTGTTTGTGTGTGAAATGTATGCGCAGTAGCCGCACCTGCATCCTCAAAGCAACAGCGACAAGCGTGCGTCTGTCTGTTAATGGGTGGGGTAACCCTCAAAGTGCACTCCACAAAAAATAAAAAATTCTTTTTTTTCTGTCTTTGTGAATTGCGTGGGCTGTAGCCGCACCTGCATCCTCAAAGCAGCAGCGACAAGCGTGCATCTGTCTGTTAAAGGGTGGTGTTACCCTCAAAGTGTGCTCCACAAAAAATAAAAAATTATTATTTTTTTTTCTGTCTTTGTGAATTGTGTGGGCTGTAGCCGCACCTGCATCCTCAAAGCAGCAGTGACAAGCATGCGTCTGTCTGTTAAAGGATTACATCGGTGACAGCATCCATGTAGGCATGTCAGACAGTCCGTACCTGTACTGGCAGGAAAAAGAGGCAATTTGGAGGCCCCTGTACAAACTGGCTCTATTTTACCTGAGTTGCCCCCCCCTCCAGTGTGTACTCCGAAAGAGTGTTTAGTGCAGCCGGGAACCTTGTCAGCGAAAGGCGTAGGAGGTTGCTTCCACAAAATGTGGAGAAGATGATGTTCATAAAAATTAATTATCAACTCTTCCAGGGATACCACGCTCCAGAACGTACAGAGTGACCTGTGGTGGTGGATTTCAGCGGGGACGAATTAATACTCTGTGAGGATGAGGATGTACACAACACTGAAGAGGGTGAGGAATCGGTGGATGAGGAGGATGAGGACGACATCTTGTCTCCGTAGAGTCAGTTTGTGCAGGGACAGATTAATTGCCAGCTTGTTTTGTGGGGCCCCAAACGAAACAATCATTTCAGCCACAGTCGTCTGGCAGATCCTGGCGCTGAAATGATTGGTTTGTTAAAGTGTGCATGTCTTGTTTATACAACATAAGGGTGGTTGGGAGGGCCCAAGGACAATTCCATCTTGCACCTCTTTTTTTTCTTTGCATTATGTACTGTTTGGGGCCTAGTATTTCAAACTGCCATCCTGTCTGCTACTGCAGTGTCACTCCTAGATGGGCCACGTGTTTGTGCTGCCCACTCGTGTCGCTTAGCATAGTCATCCAGCTACCTCGGTGCAACCTTTTGGACATAAAAACACTAGTGTGAGGTGTTCAGAATAGACTGGAAATGAGTGGAAATTAAGGTTATTGAGGTTAATAATCGCATAGGAGCAGAAAAACCCACAAATTCTGTGATTTTAGCTGTTTTTATGTTTTTTTTTTTTAAAAATACAGATCCAAAACACCAAACCCAGAACCCAAAACACAGAAGGGTGGTTTTGGCAAAACCAATCCAGATCCAAAACACGAAGAAAGATCCAGATCCAAAACCAAAACACAAAACACGAAAAGTTGCCGGTGCACACCCCTACTAGAGATGTTTAGTGTCAGACTGGAGTATGAATCTTCCACCAATGGAATGCAGTCATAGGGACGACTAAAGAGCGTAGCCAGTCATCAGAGGGTGTTTGGCCAACCGCTACTGAGGCATAGCCATACATAACGTGTGGCACTGAAATAATTACAGCACAGTATCATTGACTAAAGGTCCACCTACCTTGCAACTTGTGTTCTGGTTGCTCTGATTCACCACTTTACCAGAAGCCATCAATGTGAGAAGTTTGTATTTCTATACAATGTAAATATGTATATATGTAATTGATATGCTAATGGTTTTCATAATATAAAAAAATCCCCTGTCATATAAACAATCCTCTCAGTCTATAAAAGACCCAAAAGTGCATCTGTCACCTGCACAAAATAGAGGCAGTTATTTTGAGAGTTGACCCAAGATTTATGAGATTGCAACACATTAGGTCACTAGAAAGGACCTAGGGGCTGAGGTACTTAGTGGAGTCAGCCATGTTGTGGACTGAGACAATATAAGGGACATGTGGAGGAGTCTGAAGGCATATAATGTGCACATGGAAAAGTCTGATGGAATATAAGGGGCATGTAGAGGGGTCTGATGGAATTTAAAGGGCACATGGAGGATTCTGATGGCAGTATAAAGGGCACCAGGGGATCTCATGGCATTTAAGGGGCACATTGAGGATTCTGATGGTGTGTAATATGGACCTGGATGTGTCTGATGGTATATAAGGAACATGTGGAGGAATCTTATGGCATTGAATGATTCTGATTGCTTATAATGAGCACTTGGAGTAGTTTGATGGCATATACGGGGCACGGTGGAGGAGCCTAATGGCTTATAGGGGCACATGGAGGATTCTGATGGTATCCAAAAGACACCTGGAGAGGTCTGATGGCATGTAATGGACACCTGGAGAATTCTGGTTGAATAACTTCTGTTCACTGATATAACTGTATAGTGTGTGTGTGTGTGTGTGTGTGTGTGTGTGTGTGTGTGTGTGTGTGTGTGTGTGTGTGTGTGTGTGTGTGTGTGTGTGTGTGTGTGTGTGTGTTGCTAAAGTAAAAATGTATATGCTTTCAAATAGGAACAATGCACATAACAGCATAGAAATATAGTTATCTGTTTGTATATTTGCTGCATTTGCTTCTAGCATAGACATAAACATATCTGCCTCTATTAAAATTAAAAACTAAAAAGCATGTACTATTTCAGAAATGCTGTATTCTATGTATATGTTATAAATATTTTTTTCTTATGCAAGAACACATAGGCCCCTATTCAATTCCAAGTGAAAATATGAGGCCGGACTTTTCGCCGTCATAAGAGGTTTTGGGTGCGAAAAGTATCACGCGCGTCCCCGCTTATCCCCATATTCAATTCCAAATCGGGAAAAACGATAATGAAATGAGCGAAAAATTATGTAATTTTTGGGGAAATCAGCCTGACACCCCCCAAAAGATGCTCTGACATGGGGGTTCACTATGGGTACCCCAGATTAGCCCTGCTGAAGGTATCTGAGGTCTTGAATTGTCTGAATACGCGATATTTAGCGTCTTTGGAACAGTGATGAAGAAAAGCATTTAGGCACTTTTGGGGGGAAAATAAGTTGTTACATCAAATTTGGGGTACATGAAAATGGGTGCAAGCATATTTAAAAGTTGCTAAAGTCAAGCATTAAAATTCGCCAAAAACGCACCTTCAGCAAGCTCCTGCAATCCCAAAAAAACATCCCCCTTACTTCCAGACCCCCCCAAAGGCTATTTCGCTACTTTTTTATTTTGTACCCCCACTTTGATTTTTTTTCACCCACTTTTTCAAAGTGCTTTTTTGGGGTGTCTTTTGTGGGTTTTTTTTGCATTTTTTGCAGCAATTAGCATCAAGGGGGGTGTAAAAAGGGTTTAGGGGTTTTCTGCAATTTTGCACCCCAAAACCCCATTTCTGCCTTTTTTTCTGCTGGGTATCCATTGGCGAAACTTTTCCGCTGGTTACAAGGTGCAAACTTTTCGCACCGGCGAAAAGTCGGATAAATTAAATACAGGGATAAATGGAATCGCGGAAACTGACGTCATCAGCGAAAAAGTATCGCGGAAACTGACTTTTTCGCTTATAATTGAATTTAGCCCATAATATTCAATAAAAGTATGAAAAGGCAGTTTATATTAGTTCACCAGTTCCTGGAAGAAGAAATCTTCCCATGTCCAATACTACACTCTTGCAAATGTGAGCTCATAGCCAGCATGTGGACTTCAGACAGATGACCAATGGATAGCAGGACAGTATCATCCAATGTGTTTTGTTGTAGAAACAACTCCTCAGAACCAACTAAAATGCAGTACGTTCAATTGAAGTTATTAAGTGCCAATGGCTGTGTCTTCCAAACTCGCTTGCCTAATGCACGTCAATTGTTTGTGTGGGTTTCACGTCGTTTTGCAGATGGTTTTTGGTCAGTTGTAAAACTGATCATTTTTTCCTCTATGTGGAAAAATTGATTGTTGGTCTAAAGTGTTGTGAAGTCGGGTTTTTGGTAGTTTTGCAGTCAGATTTGACTTTAGTAAATGGTAAATTTGCAAAACCAATGGAAAAAGGTCCAAAAACTGAGCAACTGACCTTTAATAAATATATACCCCCTAAAAGTTTAAACTATTACATTTCATTTGGATGACTTAAGTTATTAAAAAGGTTTTGTTCCAAAAAAAGCTATGCAAGTATTCTGACACTTTTTATATACAATACTATAGCTATGTACTGTAGGGTGGTGCTGAAGTGGTGGTGGAGCACTTTTTTAGTTATAAAAAGATACTTTATAGGCAGTGCAAGCAACGAGCGTCTCATAAAAATTCATATACATGTTTAGAATAATATGCAATGATCATTAAAAAATAAGAATAAAAACAAAATGCTACTTAAAGATAGGTTGTAATGTACCTAAACAGCATACAGATAAGCCCTCTTACTCAGATCAGGAGAAACTTCAGGTGAATGGCGAGGGTTGAAGTAACAAATCTTGTCACAGTTATATATCATGAGTCCTTTAAACACTGATGAAATTCAACTAAAAATGTCCAAGGTGAAAGGATGTGCATATGCTTTTTAAAGACTGGCAACAATACAGTAACTTCTAATAAACAAAGTAAGTATAATTCGCATCAAGATTTAAAAAAAAAACATTGCTATTTAAACGTATGGCATCTGGAGGAAACATCTTCTAAACCTTCGTTATGATCTAAGAACAATAAAGTCAGGCCCAATTACAAAATAGAAAGGCCAAATAACTGACCCCACAAAGTCTATCATTCCTGGCATGAATCTGACTCTGTATTCTGATTCCATACCTGCACTAGGACTTGGGCATACAATAGTCTTACAATATCTAAAGCCAATATTTACCTCTTAAACACTGATTTTATGTGTGTTTTACTATTCTTAATTTAAATAAAACATTTAGGATTTTAGAAAGCATTAATTTCTTCTATACCAGGTGTGACTATGACAGGTGATGTTTTGCCCAGAAGCATAAACGTTTCTTAAACTCTCCTCTGCGTAGTGTTATTCCTCTGTTGTGGCAATAAAATTGCCGTTTTTTTTTTCTGCCAAGAATAATTTTTTTACACAGTTTTCTGTTGACTTTCTATTTCACATTAACTGACTCCTCGTCTTTGTCCTGAAGCAAAAATAAATTTTCCTTTTAAGCTTTTGATGATAAAAATCTCATCTAAATCCTCATAAATGATTCTTTATTATACCTATATTAATAATGAATAAATGTCTTTTGAATACCACTGCTCTTTTGCATTAATAGGGCCAAATGTATTATAGATAACCTTTTGATTTAACAGCACAAACTGTGAAACAATATTAAAACTGAAAAAAGCTGAGCTTACACGAGTCAGTAAGGTCAAAATTATAAACATTTTTTCATCTCTGTTTATAATAGGGCCACAATACTAAGTCATTAACCAGCCTTTTACTTCTCCTTTCCTTAGATCATACAGGTTCTTTGTGATTCCAATAAGGACATTGATATTCTTTGAAGATTAACTAACGTTATAGAATCAATTGATGCATATTAAAAAGACATTACAGCCATAAATTTGACTTGATGAGTAATTAAATATTTATGATTCCATCAGGTTTTTTACATAGGGTGTGTGAGAATCTATGACAGAAATGATGTACTGTATGGAGGGAGCAAAGTGTAATTTCCACAATAATACAATTCTTATTGAGATTGAAATAAAACTTGAGACTAGTAAATTTGTTGTAGTGGAGAAATAGGAATACAGAGGTACATAATAACACACACACACACGCACACACACGCACACACACACATAATCACATGTAGTAGCACTGTTTCCCAATTAGGAATCAACTGTTCATTGTTCATATTTTTTATTATTGATTTTAAAATAAATGCGATAAGGGTAACAATACTGGGGTAAGGGGAATACAAAACTATATACACTGTACCAGGTGATGCTATGATATGTAAGAACTCTATGTTTCGTATTCATGTGATTTTAACCACTTCATTAATTGGGAAGAGGCATCAGTGGGTTTACACATCCAATTGTCTCTATCTCAAAGTCCCTCTGGATTTTTGATTTTATGTCTTGTATAGTGGGTAGGGGTTGAGACAGGGCTGCCATCAGAAATTGTGGGGCCTGGTACTGACAAAATAGGTAGCCTACCTCCCCCTGCCTGGAGCTACAGTATGCAGAAGAGTTTCAGCATACCACAGGGAAGGCTGGCTGGACTGGGGCAGGGACGACAAGCTGGCTGGATTATGGGGAGCGCAGGTAAGGCTGGCTGGACTGGGGCATGGACGACAAGCTGTCTGGATTATGGGGGGCGCAGGTAAGGCTGGCTGGACTGGGGCAGGGAAAGCAGGATGGCTGGACTAGGGAAGGGGGGGGCACAGGGAAGCATGGCTGGAATGGTGGAGGGGCAGGGAAGGCAGCTGGCTAGACTAAAAGACTGGCTGGACTGGCGGATGTGGGCAGGAGAAGGCTGGCTGACTGGACTGTGGTGGGGGCGCAGCAAAGGCTGACTGGACTGGGGGGGACAGGGCAGGGAAGGCAGGCTGACTAGAGGGGGTATCAGCGTACCTGGTTTGAGTTTCTTCATAAAAGGAACACAGGCTCCAGGGGCATTTCCTGAGAGAGAGGGGGCCCAGGTGGCAGTGGCGAGGAATGCATGGGTGGCAGGCATTGGCAGGGAAAAAGAGCAGCAGTGCAGCGTGGCAGCGGCATATGAAATATGGAGCTGGCCGTGAGCCAATCACAGCTTACGGAACGCTGCGGCCACTCCTGATTGGCTGCCGTTCTGCGAGTTGTGATTAGCTCATGGCTAGCTCCATATTTTAAATACCGCTGCCGCACTCCACCAATGGATGCATTTTCTTCCTGCCAGTGCCTGCCACCCGTGCATTCCTCTCTCTCCAGGCCCGGTACTGGAGTCCCGGCAGTCCCCCCCTGATGGAGGCCCTTTGTGTTTAGCACCAGTAATAAACAATAGCTGCAAACTGTGACCTACCACGTAGATGTTGCCCATAGCAACCAATCAGCTTCTAATTGTAATTTATCTTGCACATTCTATATAATAACAGAATGTTACGGTTTTCCTAGGACACCCTGCGTAAACCCCCAGAACTCAACAGTTGAGGTTTTCTGACACTAACAGTCACCCGTTGTTCCCTTAGAACTAGAAACGTTCACTGGTACTTAGACGGCCGCCTGGACATAAACTCAGAGTAGTAGGGGTTTACACCCCAGTACTAGAATAAAATATGACACGAACGAGAGCCGGTAGCTGACATGCGGCTAGCGCAGCACTGGTGGTATAGATGCGGCTAATGTAGCACTGGTGGTATAGATGCGGCTAATGTAGCAATGGTGGTATAGATGCGGCTAATGTAGCAATGGTGGTATAGATGCAGCTAATGTAGCAATGGTGGCTGGTATAGCCTGAGGATTTGATGCAGCTAATAGCTGGTAGAATTGATTTTGGTGGTATAGCCTGAGGAATTGATGCAGCTAGAAGTTGGTAGAATTGACGTGGCTGGTATAGCCTAAAGAATTGATGCAGCAAGTAACTGGTAGAATTGATATGGCTGGTATAGCCTGTGTAATAGAATGCAGCTAGTAGCAGGTAGAGTTGACGTGGCTGGTATAGCCTAAAACAGTGGTTCCAAAACTGTGTGCCGTGGCACCCTGGGGTGCCTCTGGACATTTGCAGGGGTGCCTCAGGTTGGTGGTCTAGCACCAAAAGAAAATTATTTATGGTCAATGTAATTCAAATATGTGTGCAAACACAAGCGCAAACCTGTCCTCCACCACATAACTGAACCTAAGCACGACAGGTAAATACAATTTACTTCACTTTACTACATTTTTTCTGAATTTCTCAATAACAAACTTTTGGCTTAGGGGTGCCGTGAAACAATGCTGATACTATCTGGCACTGTGATACAAAAAAGTTTGGGAACCATTGGCCTAAAGAATTGATGCAGCAAGTAACTGGTAGAATTGAGGTGGCTGGTATAGCCTGTGGAATTGATGCAGCTAGTAGCTGGTAGAATTGATGTAGCTAGATGTCAAGGTGTGGCTTGGTTAGCCGTGGTGCGGCTACTACCACCGGAGGATACGAAGCGGCCTGAGGACTGAAGTGCGACTTGGTTAGCTGTGGTGCGAATACTGGAGGCGGAGGATATGATGCACCCTGGTGACCGAGGTGCGGCTTGGAGAGATGCCGGTACAAAGTCCAGAAACAGGAACGGGAAGGGCACGTACTGAGACGCTATAGCCGGCAAAGATATGAGGACGCTGTCAAGTATAAAACAGGAAAGAGCCAATTATCGCTACGGATGATCATCCCATGTTCACAGTAACTCTTGGCGTCGTCCGGCATCCAGATCTCCTAGCAAACGGTGGTGCAGTTCCGGCACGGCAGGCGGAAGTGGTAGATGTGGTCACTGAAGTGCCAGAGAGTGACAAGTCACACTGGCGACTTGTAACACAGAAGCTGACTTGTTACTATAGCCAATTTCTCCACTTTATCTCTCTCCAAGGTTTCATACATCTCCCTCTAGTACACTAGTACAGATCTCTTCCGAGAATAAATGGAGAAGGGCAATGGAAGGGGTCGGTTAAACTGACCTCAAGATGGGAACACACCTACAGCAGGGTGGGAGCGGATGTAAAGGGCTGGCATGTGTCTGCGCAGCTTGACTCCTATGCTGTCACATGCAGCCGCACAGCTGTAGGAGGCCCTGGGGAAGCGTATGAGGTCTGAGCCATCAGAAATAGTGCTCAGCACTGCCCGGGCTGAAGAATGCTGCACAGCCTGCCACTGTGGACACTGCTGGAATCCCGAAAATCCCAGGATTTTTTAGGCTAAATCCCGGAATCCTGATTCCGGGATTGGCTTCCCTAATTAAAAGGCTGTCAGCAACAATTTGCCAAAGGGACACCTCATCCCCTATACAGATATGCCCAGCTATAGTGTTGTTGCTGGCACGGCGAATCGCACCATGCATTGTGCGAGATACGCGCCAGCCAGTGGCTATGGCTATGCGCACTGCATATGCGGACGCGCCTCCATATGCATGGTGCGATCGCAGTGCACACCGTAGCATATGCAGATGCGAGGAATCGCATAGCGCGATGCGTGCGCACTTTTGTGGCATGAGCAGCCACAATGTAACTGGGCGCTTCTGGATGCCAATTAAGTTAATAAATATTCAAGATAAGGCATACAATGCTAAGTAAAGATAAATAAAGGGCAAGTAATGGGGTGTCCTCTAGATATGTGACAAATTATCCTAGGCCATAAGGGTGGCAGTATAGTATTAGAGAGAGTAGAATATGGGGGCCTTGCTGTCCAAGATAGCCAGAAAAGGTATTTCATTATAAGGGAGTCAGCTAAAGTAAGTTTAGTGGCAACCCAATATCATATGCGATCCAATATCTAGACTGATTCAATAAACATGTTACATGAGACAGTTTTAACTTAGGGAATACCAACTCCCTGTCTTATTTAGGTAGTGAAATAGGGCCTGTTTCAGCAAGGATCGCAACTGCTAAAGGGTACGCAGATGGACGATTGTTGTGTACTGCGCATGCAATCGGGACTGCGATCGCAGTGACTATGCAGACCCATCGCAGAGTGATTGACAGGAAACACCAGCGAAATGCAGGCGTGTCAGTTCATTTGAACGCCGTTGCAGAGGCGAGCATAAATTAGCCACTGCGAGTGGATCCGATGTTCTGGCTGGATTACAAGGTATTACGGATGTGCGAGAGGGGAAGTGGGTGTCTACATGTTGTCAGTGACAGTGATTTGCAATTGCAATTATTAGCATACTTTCGCAGCAGAACTGCGTGCACAATTGCTACCACGATCGCAATAGCAATCCTTGCTGAATCAGGCCCATAGTCTGTCTGGATAGTCTAGGTTTTAAATATACAGTAGTCTTACAAAAATTGGAACAGTCGGTACATAAACAGGCGCAAACCAACAAACAGATACTCAGAAGCAAATTGTTGAAATCACATCAAGGTATCTTTGATTCTATAGATGTATCAATATGCATACCGAACTTATGGTTTCAATATTGTGAGTTTTGCACATCAAGGTATCTTTAGCTGTGTTATTTCAAATGCACCAAATCTTCTATATATTCACGATCAATATCACTCCAGTCCAGGAAGTACATCCAAAAGTAATTTATTGATACAAAAAACGTCCAAGGTGGTTCAAAAAAGTATATCCAAACAATGGTAGTAATACATAAAAAATGCAGCAAGATAAGTGAATAAGAAATTTAAATTTACATCCAAGAGGCAGGCCAAAAATTATATGGAAATATATTGAACATAAATTTGAATAGAAATCTGTTTTTTCCATGCTAGAATAAAGTGCAGATGATAAAAGACATACCTCTGGATCAATAAAAGCAGCACACTTCCATAGGATCAACGCATTTCAGCTCTCTTGGGAGCCTTTGTTAAGATATGGGAATAGTGTGCAAAAGCAAGTTATTTAAACCAAGAAACTACCAATCAGGATAGATCACGGCGGGGTCATCGCCAAGACCCAGGGAAAAAAGAAGGTAAAAAAGTTTGTGAGAAAATGGAAATACAATAAAAAAAATAAAAATAAAAATAAGATAAAGATGAGACATACCGATGCAAATGAAGAAGTCAATAAGGACAGTAATTTGTGTAAGTAAAAATATTTAACTTTAGTTCGCACATTTTGCAGAAGGATGAAAATTTGCTTTTGGAAAAAGGCCTGAAATTTGCTCCCAGCAATTTCAACAACCCTTTCAACATTTTTGTTTATATACAAAAATTTATAAGAAAGTTAACCATGAAGAAGTTCTTTCTAAACAGAGGGAAGCAGGCTGTGGACACCAAGGATGAGACGTCGGTCACTCCTTTTCGTCCTAAGTCTATCTTTTACCCATAATATCTGAAAGGCCCTTTTCTTGAGACATTCAGTTCATTGGCTCTGGATGATATAGAAAAACTACACATGGATAACAATAGAAAAAGGAATCTTAATCTTATTTTTAAAGAAAGAAAAGTACTGAAGGATCTAAGAGGTAATGACAAGCTAATTATTAAACCTACAGACAAAGGAGGCGGCATTGTGCTTTAAAACAATGAAGATTATGAGAAAGAGGTCTATAGACAGTTGAATGATCAAAAAACGTATAAAGAGTTAAGAGGGGACCCCACTAAAATGATGCTTGTTAAACAAAAAGCCCTAATAGATAATTATGTTAAAAAAGGGACCTTAACACAGAAAGAAGCCCAGTTCTTGATTAAGGAGCATCTGGTCACCCCGGTGATATATATACTACCCAAGGTTCACAAGAGCCTAACAAATGCTCCGGGGAGACAGATTATCTCTGGGGTGGACTCGATCTCTTCAAACCTGTCAGAATTTATTGATTATTACTTACAGCCCCTTGTGTTTCACAATAAATTGCACTTGAAGGACACCACAGATTTTCTCATATCCATGGAAGAGATTAGTTGGTTGGATGGAGACCTAATGGTAACATCCGATGTGAGCTCGCTGTATATGATTATCGAACATAGTATGGGCATAGCAGCTACTAAATAGTTCTTGGAAAAGTCAGATTTACCTATAGATCTGCAAAACTTCCTGCTGGAGGGAATAGAATTAATACTCCTCAATAATTTCTTTCTTTTTAAAGGATGATTTTTTTCTTGCAGAAAACTGGCACTGCGATGGGTACCAGGTTTGCTCCAGTTATTCCAACCTCTTCATGGTCCTGTGGGAGGTGGAGGCCGTGTGGGAATGTAGGCATCTCAGGGTGGACCTGGTGACCTATCGCAGATATATAGATGATATATTTTTTATTTGGAGAGGGGGCAGGGCACGTCTGTATAACTTCTGTGAACTTCTTAATCAGAACAATAAAAATATAGTTTTAACATTTGATATTAGTGATCAAAGTATTAATTTTCTCGATATTACAGTGTACATTAAGAATAGTAACATCTGTACAAAAAAAGATATGAAACCGACAGATTCAGGCAGTTACATAGGTGCTAGGAGCTGTCACCACAAAAACTGGCTAGACTCTATACCCGCTGGTCAACTCCAAAGTCTTAAAAGGAATTGTATGGAGCAACAGGAATTTATTATGCAAGCTAAAAATATGGAGGAAAGATTTGTAGCATGTGGATATGATAAGAAGGTGAATCTTTTAATAAAGTGAAAGATCTAAAATGGAAAGTATTACTAGAGAAGAAACATAAAGATCAACCAACAGACAATAAATACCAATGGGCATTTATCAGCGAGTACACAGAGTAACATAAAATATAGAAAAAATTCTTAAGAGACATTGGGGGCTCCTCAAAAAGGACCTGGTTATTGGATTAACAATCCCTGATAAACCTATTCTCATACAGTATATAGGAATTCCCCTAATCTGAAGTCAAGATTAGTTGCTAGTACATTGTCCATGTCTAACAATCTTTTGACTGTTCTTTCAAAGGGTTCCTATAGATGTGGAGGATGTCAGGGCTGTAGATCAATTAAAAGTGATGGGAGAAATAAATTGGAGAGTGTTGATATTAATGGGAAACTAGTGCATATTAAAGATTGCATTACTTGTAATAGCAAGAACATCATATATACAGTCAAATGTTTCTGTAATAACACATATATAGGGTGAACCACCAGGCCCTTGAAGGTACGTGTGGGTGAGCACCTTTGTAACATTATAAAAGGGCTTGCGACCCACTCCCTAGCCTCCCACTTTAGGGAAGTACATGGATGCTCACCCACAGAGATTTCTGGTCTCTATGGTCTTAAAATTATTAAGCCCAACAAAAGATCCTCTGATATCACCTCAGCTCTTGCGAAAGCAGAAATTAATTTTATATATACCCACAAAACTCTTATTCCAATGGTCTGAACAAAGACATTGAAGTCAAATGGTTCTTATAATGATGTATCTGTTGTTCTGGTTTTAATATGCACTTTTTTAGTTTAATTTTAGATTTATTTGCCTGTGTATGGAATATGGACTTTCTGAACTCATCCATTATGGATTGCCATTATAAAGGAATTGAATAAGAAGTATGCCCCATGGACCAACTATTCCAACACAGACCATTCGATGATGGACATTTTGTGTTGGTCTTTTGCATATATATGTTTGTGGAACCTCATACTTACCTGTATACTACTGTTGTATTACATGTGCTTGTGGAATTTTATTTTTATCTGTACATCACTGTTGTTTAATAAAGAGATATTGTAATATGTTTTCCTGTCCGGGTTCCCATGGTCCGGGTTCTGATGCTTCCCGTGTGTCCACGCTTCCGCTTGCGGTGAATGATGTGCACACATCACTTCCGGTGGTGAACTTGGATTCGGCATCTGGGATTCTCCGGAGCCTGCAAGGTAAGAGTCCCCGGGTGGATCATACTTTTTATTGGTTGTTTTAAACTGCACCTGCCTGAGGAAAGGTAATATACCTTATCAGGAAACACCTGGGTCTTGGCGGTTACCCCATCCTGATCTATCCTGATTGGTAATTCCTTGGTTTAAATAACTTGCGTTTGCACACTATTACCATATCCTGACAAAGGCTTCCAAGAGAGCTGAAACGCATTGATCCTATGGAAGTGTGCTGTTTTTATTGATCCAGGGGTATGTCATTTATCATCTGCACTTTATTCTAGCTTGGAAAAACTGGATTTCTATTCGAATTTATTTGCAATATATTTCCATATAATTTTTGGACTTTGATCACTGAATGAAACCTCTTAAGGAGTGTGATATATGCCAGAACAGGTACATTATTTTAGGTAACAACAGCATCTTTACCAACGCAAGATGACTCAACCATGAGACCAGTCTGCAGCCAGAGCTCTCATTTTGGTCAGAGAAGGTTGGCAATTTCAGGAGAGAATATCTCCCTCATTAGCAGGAATATTTATGCCTAGGCAACTGAAGCCTCATATCTGCCAAATGTGTTTATGAAACCTGCAGAAAGCCTCCAGTAATTGGGATGGAGCGTCCTGTACACTGGGAGCAATTTTGTTTTAGTGGGTTTTAGTCTATAGTAGGAAACCTTAGCATATTCCCCTAGAACACCATAGAGGTCGATCAGCAAGTCCTCATGCTTGGTCATGCAGAGCAATACATTGTCCGTGAAGAAGTAGAGTTTTTGTTGGTTCCCAAGAATGAGAGGTCCCTAACGAGCGTCAGTGAGCTTGGTCTTTTTTTGTCAAATCAACTGCAAAAAGAAGCATCCCTGTCGAATGATGGGGAATTGGGAAGATAAAAAGCCATTAGAAAATATTCTCACTGAAGTATTTAAATGTAATGCTAAAATGTAATCCTGGAATTGCCTGTCAATCCCATACCTGCACAAGCTTGATGTATCCTCAGCGCAATCTATAGAAGGCCTCTTCTGCATCTAAGGCAGAACAGTAAAAGTGGTGTATCTAACTTGGCCAACATGTCAAAAAATATATTAAAAGACTCTCTGAGAATGACACTATGTAGACAAATGTGATTGGACACTGACAGTAAATAGATCAACAAGATTTTATTGATGTCAGCTGTTTGTAGGTTCACCATGTGCAGTGATTACTGCAGACACCCTTCTTTAGGGCCGGATTAAAGGGGGGGGCGACAGGGGCGACCGGCCCTGGGCTCCCACACCTGAAGGGCCCCCACACCCAGCCATCAGGGTTAAAATGAACCGGAGGTGACGGAACCAGTTCCGCTTCCTCCGGACACCTAACCCCGGCACCGCATGGAGGCACCATTGACCAGGTGCACGCTGAGATTGTAACCAGCAGATGTTCCGGCTCCCTCCCTGCAGCGGCAGCCAGAGCCGGAGGCTAGAGCTCACTTGTGAGCCCCGGCTCCCGGCTCACGCAGTGCACTATGGGAGAGATGTCATGACTCTCCCATAGTGCAGAGGAGCAGCCTGGCAGACCAGAAGGCAGCGGGAGCCGGGCTTAAGGTAAGTATGACTTTTATTCTGTTTAGCGCAAATGACTTTTCCACTGAGTGCATTGCTCGGGGGGGGCATTACTACTGGGAGCATTACTACAGGGGGCATTACTGGGGGGGGGCATTACTACTGAGGGCATTGCTCGGGGGAGGGGCATTACTACTTGGAGCATTACTACAGGGGGCATTACTGGGGGAGGCATTACTCAGCATTACTACAGGGGGCATTACTTGGGAAAGGGCATAACTCCAAGGGGCATTACAACTAGGGGCATTACTATTAGGGGCACCATTTCCGGGGGCATTACTATTGGGGACTACTTGAAGGTAGGGCATTACTACTGGGACACTAGTACAGAGGGAGCATTACTATTAGGGACACTGATACAGGGGCATTTATACAGAGGGTACTACTACAGGGGGCATTACTACTGGTGCCACTACCACAGGGGGCATGACTACTGAGGGAATTTATACAGGGGGCATTACTATTGGGGACACTACTACTGGGGGCATAACTACTGGGGGCATTGCATAGGGGCACTGCATAAGGGGCAACACTCCTTGGGGCACTACTACTGGGTGCACTGCATAAAGGGCACCACTACTGTGGGCTCTGCATACGGGGCACTACCACAGTGGGCACTGACACTACTGGGGTCCCCATTGTGCTTACCCCCAGTTCATCACATTTAATAGGGGTCCCCACATGTTTGTTGCCCAGGGGCACCCACAGACCTTAATTTGGCCCTGCCCTTCTTGGCAAACTGTCCACAAGTTCCTGGACAACAGCAGATGGTATGTTTTGCCATTCTGCCTTAAGTATAATGACCAACTGTGACACTGATAAGGTTAAGTCAGCCTAGAATGCACCCATCGCTCCAATTCATCCCAGAAGTTCTTAATGGGGTTAAGATTTGGACCATACGGGTTACCAAATTTTCTGTATACCAGTCCAGCATCACCCTGGAAACAGGTAGCATTGTCGTCCTGATAAAAACATTTGCTGTTTCCGTAGAACTGAAAGTGCATGGGCCTCCCTACGAAGGTATGTATATCGGAAAGGTTCGTGGACTGCACACCCTGAATATATATAATGGGAGGTGCTACCTGATGAGACTAATTGAAGACACAGTTAATCTCAGGTGCACAACTCCAAATTACTAATAATATATAAATGCCAGTGGCGTAACTAGGGTATTTGGAGCCCAGGGCAAATTTGAAAAGGGCGGACCCCCCCTGATATGTGCGCGCACCATAGGCTCGCGCGGCAAAAAAATGGGCGTGGTCACTTAAAAATGGGGCGTGTCAACATGACACACCCCTTTATTTTTACTCTGAACATTCCTATCCATATGCGCCTTAACCCCAGTAGTGCCCCTTATACAGTACCCCCAGTATGCAGTTGTGGTCCCTCTTATGCAGACCCATAGTAGTGGTCCCCCTTATACAGCCCCCAATTAGTTCCCCTTATTCAGTGCCCCCAGTAGTGGTCCCCCCAAATGCAGTGGCCCATGTAGTGTTCCCCCTTATGCAGTGCCCCCAGTAGCAGTCCCCACAATGCAGTGCGCCCAGTAGTGGTATCCCCTTATGCAGTGCCCTTTATATAGTGCCCCCAGTAGTAGTCCCCCCCATGCAGTGCCCTTTATATAGTGCCCCCAGCAGAAGTGCCCCCCCATGCAGTTTTCCCAGTAGTGCTCCCCCTTATGCAGGCACCCAGTAGTGATCCCCCCTATCTAGTGCCCCCTGTAGTGGTCCCCCCAGTGCAGTGCCCCTAGCAGTAAGCCCCTTATATAGTGCCCCCAGCAGTAGTCCCCCCCATGCAGTGCCCCCAGTAGTGGTCTCCCTTATGCAGGCCCCCAGTAGTGATCCCCCCTATCCAGTGCCCCCTGTAATGATCCTTCCTATTACTGCCCCCAGTAGTGGTCCCCCCAGTGCAGTGCCCCTAGTAGTAGGCCCCTTTTATAATGCCCCCAGTAGTAGTTCCCCCCCAAGTAGTAGTCCCCAGTAGAGGGTCCCCCTTCCGATTAAGTACCCCCAGTCATGATGTCATGACGTCTGTGCCATTACCCACTGCAGGAGCCGGACGGAAGCCCGGCTCTTGCAGTGGGTGCTGCAGCAGTCAATGAGAGTCTATCTGACGCTCATTGGCTGCTGTTTAACACACGCATCGCCACCAGAGCTGGCGGCAATGCGTGTGTTATGCACAGCCTGAGCCCGCTTCCTGGCGCTATTGGGCAAGCGCTCAGGGGGAGGGAAACGGGCTCAGCTGTGCAGCACAGGACCGGCGCTGGAAGCCTAGTGCCGGTCCTGTGTAAATGTGTAGCGCTGACCACACTCACTGCGGTCGGCACTACACTGGCTAACTAGGGCAGGCAGGACTGTGGCCGGCGGAGCCCCCCACGCCGCTGGTCCCACGGCGCCCAGGGCATGTACCCCGCTCGCCCTGCCCTAGTTACACCACTGATAAATGCAATAAAATTTTGCAATCAATAGAGGTTTTTAGCATAATCATGGCCAAGCGCAGGACACCCCCAAACTAGCCCAGCTAAGCCGCCCCAGGGCACGGCCATAGTAAGAAAAGTGCAGTGTAAAAGAGATAGTTAAGAGCAGCCACAGCTGCATATAAGGAATGAAAATAAAAAGTGAAGTACATGTATAATAAACAAACATTGAAGGGTAAAAATGTGTTATAAAAGGAAAATGTGTTATATGCGGTGCCCTGAAACAGCTCAACCAAAGCAATCCAGGGGGACCCACGCCCCAAAAATTAACCAAAGTTGCACTACAGTATATAACTTGTAGGACTTACCCAGAATTGTGCCTAATACTAATGTGCATATACATTACCAGACTCCATGCTTTTAAACCAATAAGGAACGGTGCTAATCCAGCCTGAGGGCATCTCCTTTCCCTCAGGTGTGCAATAAAGCACATTAAATGGAGTATATAGGAAAGGTTCCTGGACTGCACACCCTGAATATATATATATATATATATATATAATGGGAGGTGCTACCTGATGAGACTAATTGCAGGTACAGATGAAGGTATGTATATCGCTTGCACAGGGGAGTCCAATCACTTTTGTCTACATAGTGTATCAGGGGCCTATCTGATGTATACATCTGGACCTGGAGCATTAAATACTTTTATGCATGCAAGTCATGAGATGTACTGCCGCTCATTGTAAAAGGTTGTGATAGCAAAAAATAGATACCCCAACAACCAGCAGTGGTTCCTGCCCTCTTGCCTGAGGGGGGCTGCTGCTGCTGGCCTGGGTCCGGCGCCTGCTCAATGAATCTGGCAGGCGTCGGGACCTGCGCACACGCATGAGCGGTGGTGGCGCAGCGCATGTGCACACCTAACAACGGTTTCTTGGGCTGCATTGCTTGCAGCCCCGAGAAGTCCTGTAGGGCTGCCTGAAAGGCAGAGCAGTGGCTTCCACTGGAAGCTGCTCTTTGCTGATCGCATCCTGGACTGGCAGTCCCAGGGGGAGGAGACACCTCTCCCTGGCTGCCTGTCATCAGCGTGACTGGCAGGTGGCGCTTCCAATAGAAAGTCACCTCCAGTCACAGTGAAGCCAGTGCAGTCACGGACTGCACTTGCTCACTGAACAGTGGAGGATTTTACTGGGGGGGCTGCTAACAACTGATCTATATATGTATATATATATATATATATATATATATATATAAATTTATATATATAAACACAAAATGCTTTGCATGCATACCGTTGCACACAAGTTCCAAATGGCCACTACTGTAGCAGTTTCAACATGAACATTTCGTAGGGAAGCCCACGCACTTGCAGTTCTATGGAAACAACAAATGTTTTTATCAGGAAGACAATGCTACCTGTCATTTTTCCAGGGTGAACCTGGACTGGTATACAGAAAATTCAGTAACCCGAATGGACTGGCCAGCTCAGAGTCCAGATCGTATCCCCACTGAGAAGTTCTGCGATGAATTGGAGCAATTAGTGCGTTCTAGGCCAGCTCGATCTTCTTCAGTGTCACATTTGGTCACTGTACTTAAGGCAGAATGGCAAAACATACTGCCTGCTGTTGTCCAGGAACTTGTGCTATATATATCTATAGAAACATCATATAACAAGCTATATAACACCAGCACTCTCTGTAACATATTAAATACAAGCCCTGGTGCCTCCTCCAAACAAACTGAACCAATGTTTCAGAACATGTCCATTGTGCAAAATATTGTGCCTGGTGGTTCTGATATAAGTTATGCTGAAGAAGAAGACTTGTAGTGTTTTTTAGATAGGTAGATAGTTTGACAATTCATGGCTGTAATAATGTATTCAAGATTTGGGACACTGGTTAATAAAATTACCCCTGGCAGCGATGATGGGTCTGCCAGGAGAATTGATGGGATTTTGATGAATATTTGGCATGGTATGTACAATACTACCAGAATGATAGGGAACTCTTGAATGAGAGCTTAATATACTATGGGACTGATGGCTCCATGATCATTAGAATCTGGTACAATTGAAGAGGCGAGTGGTTGAAGGTGTTATGTAACAATTTTCTGAAAAATTACTTTTTTGTAATGGATGAAGGTGTTATGGCCTAGGGATCATAGTAACAATATTATTTTAAATGTCGGAATTCTATATGCTGATATATTTTGTGGATAAATGTCCTTTGTCCACTTCATGTCAAATGTATCTTTTACTGTAAATATCTCAGTTCCTTCTAAACGTAACATAACACCTTTATCCATTCGCCTCTTCAAATCTTTTTTGTGCTAAGTAGTAATCCTGGATAACGGTCACATCATTATTATCATAATTATTATCATTTATTTATATAGTGCCACAAATGTTCTGCAGCGCCTTACAAAGTACATATACAAATAGGTGACCAGTGACTTACAGTACAATACAATACAATACAAGGGATGCAATCGGGAAGCCGGCTGACATTTTACCGACAGCCGGCTTCCCGACTGTCATATCCCGGCGAGGGTGAAATGTCCGGCATCTAGATGTAGACGCTACTCATTTCCCTGACGCCGGGAGACCAATCGAAGGGATGCCGGGCGCCACGAGCGGACAGCCGCGGGGGGGAGGGTTAGAATTAGGGCTCCCAGGGGGGGGGACTTAGGGTCATGCACCCCTACCCTGAGAGGTTAGGGTTAGGCTAGGGGAGGGAGGGTTAGGGTTAGGCACCCCCCAGGGGACTTAGGTTTCGGCAGCGGGGAAGGGGGGGTTAGGTTTAGGCACTTAGAGGGGGGATTAGGGTTAGGCACTTGGGGGGGAGGTTAGGGTTAGGCACCCCTAAGGGAGAGTTAGGGTTAGGGGGGGTAGATTAGGTTAGTTAATACTTACCTAGGGACGATCCGGATTTCCAGCGCTGTCGGGCTGCCGCTGCTGGGATCTGTTCCAGTCTCGGGCTGCCGCTGCCAGGAATTGGCCGACGGTATTTCATATTGATTCTCAATACAATGCAGGACAGGGACATGGATAATATACATTGCTAGATTAGCGACCATAACACCCACATAAGCAGCAGAGCATAAGCTCTCCACTGGCTCCCCTTCCCTTTTAGAACCCAATTTAAGGTTCTCACGCTCGCTCACAAAGCCATCACCCAATCTTCTCCCATATACATCTCTGATCTCATCTCCTTTCACGCTCCTCTCCGCCCTCTTCGCTCAACTAATGCACGCCGCCTTTCATGCCAGCTGATTACTTCCTCCCACTCCCGCCTCCAAGATTTTGCCCGCACTGCTCCCCACCTCTGGAACTCTCTCCCACTCCCCATCAGACTCTCCACCTGTTTGCAATCCTTCAAACGGGCTCTCAAGACCCACTACTTCATCAAAGCCTTCCAGCTATCATTCTAACTCCTTGCTACATGCTCCTTCGTCCCCATCTGTGTCAACCCAGTTTGTCTTCCCCCACCTTTTTAGAATGTAAGCTCTCACGAGCAGGTCCATCTACCCTCTTGTGCCTCTCCTTACTATAGTGTCATTTTCTTCTTACTCACCACTAGGGCACCTAACACTTGGTTGCTTATGCTCTGTTGCTTATCTGGGTGATATGGTCGCTAATGTAGCAATATATATTATCCATGTCCTGTATTGTATTGTTCTGTAAGTCACTTGTATACAATTTGTTTTTGTACTTTGTAAGGCGCTGCGGAACACTTATGGCGCCATATAAATAAACGATAATAATAATAAGCAACCAAGTGTTAAGTGCCCTAGTGGGGAGTAAGAAGTAGATGAAAGTGAAGTAGGGAGAAGCATAAGAGGGTAGAGGGCCCTGCTCATAAGAGCTTACATTCTAAATGGGAGGGGCAGTCAAACAGGTGTAACACATATGCGGTAGACAGGGAGCAAGGAACATGTAGCAGCAAGTGAGGATGAAAGCTGGAAGTAGTGGGTCTTGAATGATTGTGGTAAGGTGGAGAGTCTGATGGGGAGAGGAAGAGAGTTCCAAAGGTGGGGAGCAGCATGGGTAAAATCTTGGAGGTGGGAGTGGGAGAAAGTAATCAGTTGGCATGAAAGGTGGCATGCTTAGTTGAACAAAGTGGGCGGGTAGGAGAGTGAAGGGAGATGAGATCAGATATGTAAATGGGAGAGGATTGGGTGAGGACTTTGTAAGCGAGCGTGAGAACCTTAAATTGGGTTCTGAAAGGAAAGGGGAGCCAGGGGAGCCACATCCCTTTGTTTACGAGGTGCATAATGATGTCCTTATATTAGCTTAGATTTTTTATAACTTGTTTTCTACTGCTTAAATTAATTATTGTCACAAGTCACTGATGGGTTGTGGATGCTAACCTGTATTTTGGGATTTGTGAGATCTATTACTGTGGTGCGGAGTCTAACATGCCAGTGGAATTCACCAGGGATCCCCACAATGAGGTATGGACTTAGCTGCGTCCAATATGCAGGTCGCAGCCCTCAGAATAGGATGGACCTGGATGGAGCAGAGTACAATGAAGACATACAGCATAGTCGACAAGTCAGGTCAAAACCAAATGGACAAAGCGGTACCAGGGAGCAGGTGTATGCAGGTCATGGAGGATAGCCAAGGGTCAAACCAGAATACCAAGCGTAGTACCATGGAGCAGACGAAGTCGGGTCACGAACAAAACCAAGGTCATGAACGAGCAGAAGAATCACAAACAGGAACACTGGAGTAAGGTTTGGGAGTCTATACTTATACACTTATTTAGTGCCCAGAGACTCCCTCTTATAGGGAGACGTTTGAATCCTGCGCCAAATGTGATATCATGTTTGGCCCATTGTCTCTTTAAATTTTCCTGATGGTCGCTAGGGGAGCCGCAGCCACCTGCATTTCATAGCAGCTGTACCACAGAGGACAAAGCCAAAAGTGGGGACTCCAGCAACAGGCACCAGGGATTTCTCACCTGCTGCCATCCAGGACTCCAGTGTTGCCACACCCGGTAAGTAACCACAGGGGTCCGGCACACTGTGAAATTACCCCCTCTTCTAGGGGTGGGCACCAAAAACCACACAAATGGTTTATCAGGAAACTTTTGATGAAATTTTCAGAGAAGTTGAGGTGCCATGACCCAACAATGTTCCTCTGGACCATACCCCTTCCAGTCCACCAAAAACTAACTGAACCTAGAGATATTCTGGAATCCAAAATTAGTTTCACCTTGTATTCCCCTTGGTAGTTTACTGAAATAGCCAAAGGAGATTTTTGATGGGGGTGGAAAACCGGTTGATTACTAGAGGTTTGAGGAGGGAAATGTGGAACACAATGGGCATCCTGAGTGTGCCAGGTAGTTTCAGTCGATATGCCACCAGATTAATTACTTTAAGAATTTGGGAGGGCCCAATCAATCTAGAAGTGAAATTCATCGTAGGTACCTTCAAGCTCAGATGTTTGATTGATAACCAGACTTTATCACCCTAGTTCAACAATGTCGGCCAATAATTTGTAACATGATGAAGCTTTTTACCTCCCTCCAGATCTTTAGAAAACAGTCCACAGTACCATGGAAGTGAAATTGACCGGTAGGCTAGCAATTCCGGTAATACAGAATGTAGACCGCACTGAATGAAGAACAGAGAGTGATCAGATGCCTCATGGAACAGAATATTGTGAGCAAATTCAGCCCATGACAGCAAGGAGACTCAATCGTCTTGATTGGCCGACACATACATTCGGATGCATTTCTCCTAATCCTGATTTCCCCTTTATGTCTAAGCATTACTCTGGGGGTAGTAGGCCAATGAAAAGCTCAGGTAACCCCAAAACAATTCCACAATGCCTTCCAGAATTTGGAAGTAAATTGCACTCCATGGTCTGAAACGATGTGTTTAGGGAACCTGTGCAACCTGCAGATCTCCCTTATGAAAGCCTCTGCTAGCTTTAGAGTCACAGGTAGGCCTTTTAATGGTATGAAGCGAGTGGCCTTGGAAGACCTGTCCACTACTACCCAGATGGTATTGAAACCCTGACAGATTGGCAGATCAGTGACAAAGTCCATGGAAATATGGGTCCAAGGATGGTCAGGCACTGGCAATGGATGCAGGGGACCCAAGGATAAGCGAGGGGAACCTTATGTTAAGCACATAAAGAACAGGCATCTTGATGGACTGTAGGCCACCAACACCCCCTAAAAATCAATTCCAGAGTTTTTGTCTCACCCACATGACCGGTAAAGTGTGAACCATGTGCCCATTGTAACAATTTTGTATGAAGCTATGGTGCTACGAATGTCTTTCTTGGAGGAATTTTGACCTTGGTGGTTGCCACCAGAATGCAAGCTGGGTTCAGAATAGGCTTATTTTCTCAAACTTCGTCCTCGTCAACGGAAGTGAATGCCCGGGATAGTGCATCAACTTTGATGTTTTTGCTGCTTGGCCGGTTGGTAATCACCAAATTGAAATGGTTAAAAAACAGCAACCATCTGGATTGACTATAGTTCAGACAGTGAGCAGTCCTGAGGTAAGTAAGATTCTTGTGGTCAGTGTAAACTGACAAAGGGAATTTTCTCCCCTCCAGCAGATATTGCCACTCCTGTAGCTCTTTATCCCCAATAGCGTAGTTTTTCTCTGGAGATGAAAACTTGCAGTAAAAGAAGCCACAAAAATACCACTTTCCCTCTACATCCTTCTGCAAAAGTACTTCCAAAACCCAGACCGTAGAGGTGTCCACCTCCAGGAAGGAGGGCTCATCACAATCAGGTTGCCTCAGAATGGGAGCAGAAATGAAACACTGCTTCAATCAATCAAATACTTCCTCTTCCTCAGGAGGCCACACCCAGGTGTCTTGGCCCATCTTGTTGAGAGCGGTTATTGGGGTTGCAGCAGATGAGTAATTCCTGATGAACTGCCGGTAAAAGTTACAGAAGCCCAGGAACCGTTGTATCGCCTTTAACTCCACCGATCGGGACTAGTTGATAATGGTGGAAAGCTTCTCATGGTGAATTTGGAGACTAGAGACTGAAATAATGTAACTCAGGAATGGCAGCTCCTTTTGCTCAAAAGAGCACTTCTCTAGTTTGCAAAAAAGTGTGTTATTCCGCAGTCATGACAGTACTTCGCATACATGCTCACGATTACTCACTATGTCCTTAGAAAAGATCAGGATGTCATCCAGATACACCACAACATACTTGTATAACAGATCTCGAAAAAGATGTTATTCATGTACTTTTGGAAAACAGCAAGTGCATTGCTTAAAGCAAAAGGCATAACCAAGTACTTGTAATAACCATCACGCGTGTCGAAGACCGTTTTCCACTCACCCCCCTCCCGGATCCAGATTAAGGGCCTACGGAACGCAACTGCAAATGCAATAGCGATTATGCACGCAGTTCAACTGCGATAGTATGCTAATTCATTGCGATCGCAGTCCCGTTCACAATGGCTAGTTTGCGTAGTGATGCATACGCATGCGCAGTATGCAACAATCAGCCGATTGGCCGCATATTAGCAACTGCGTTCCTTGCTAAATCAAGTCATAGACCCCACAGAGATCTAACTTGGAAAAAATCTTTGCACCTTTTATGCAATCAAAGAGTTCGTGGTAGCGGATACCGATCTTTAACAGTGATGGCGTTCAGGCCCCGATAACCAATACATGGTCTCAATCCTCCATCTTTCTTCTTAACAAAAAACAAACCCGCTCCACAGGTGATTTAGATTCCCTGATGAATCCTCGCTCAAGGTTCTCCTTGATGTATTCGGTCACCGCTTGGGCCTCAGGTAGCAAGAGAGAAAACACTCTCCCATGGGGAGGCATTTTCCCCGTAGTAAATCTATAGCGCAGTCCCACTCCCAATGAGCTGAAAGCCTCTCAGCTGCCTTTTTATTGAATACATCTTTAAAGGACTGGTATGGAGCTGGAAGAGGATTGTCTGGGGAGATGTCCAAACTCTGGATGACACGATGTGGGGGTTTGATAAATGGCAAGCATGACTGATGGCACTGGGACCCCCACAACCGGATGTTAGGTTCACTCCAATCTAATGTAAGAGCATGTCTGGGCAGCCACGTAAGACCCAGGATAAATCGGATTCCCAGCTGACAGAAGGAAATTAACTCCTTATGAAGAGCACAAACTAGAATGATGACCTCTGAAGTCCTGGAGCAGACAGTAGCCGAGGGAAGTTTATTCGCATCCACTCTGATAATGCAGAGTGTCACCTGTAACAGCACACTAGGAATTCTAACTCCTGAACTTACTTGGCTGAGATGAAATTGCTATCAGGCACCCGAGTCTAAAAAAGCCTTAATAATGTAAGAGGGTTTCTCTAGAACCAGGGTCATGTTGATAGTAAACTGGGAGGAAGCAATTTCTTTTGGGGTGTGCTGAAATGCACCTACTCTGACCACCCCTCAATCAGTTAGGCATTCTCATTTCCCGTGCATTGAGAGCAGCCAGAGAGAAGTTGCCCTGGTTTGCCGCAGTACAAACACAGCTTGTTCTTGAACAACTTTCCTTTTCTGAGACAGGAAAATATTACTTTCTGATCTGCATAGGCTCTTCTGGAAAGTCAATTGGTGCTGTAAAATTTGGGGCAAGCTTGAAACTGAAGCTGTTCCCTCTCTCCTGCTCTTTCTCTGTGGCGAAGGTCTACCCAGATACACAAGGAGATCAGGTCATCCAGAGATGTAATTCTCTGGATGCCAGTACATGCTTGATTTGTTTTGATAGACCTTGAATGAATGCAGCTACTGTACCAAGGCCTCATTGTTCCACCCTAATTCCGAGGCAAGGGTTCAGAATTGCACGGCATATTGTCCCTCAGTCTAGTTGCCTTGCTTCAATTGTAGAATAGCCGACCCAGTGGAGGATACTCTCCTAGGCTCATCAAAGACAGTCCTGAAGGCTGCTAGCAACTCAGTGCTGTTATTGACCAGTGGGTCATTTCTTTCCCATAATGGAGAGGCCCATGCCAATGCCTGTCTGGACAACAGCGAGGTAACATAAGCCACCTTAGTTCTCTCTGAGGGAAAATTTGCTGCCTGGTCCTTGAATTGAATGGAATCTTGATTCAGAAATCCTCAACAGCCTTTGTTATCCCCATCATACTTCAAGGGATTCGGAATCTGTAATGGTGTATAAGTACCTGCAGCTTGTACAGGCACCGCATAAGGTGGAGCTGATTGTACCGGAAGTGACTGGGTGGCACCGACTAATTGCATAAGCATTTTTAGGCAATGCATAATTTGGGTCTGGTCTTGTTCTTGCGTCTCAACTCTTAATTTTCCAGTAAATCTTGAAGTGAAAGACTGTCACAAATCATGAATGGGTTGTGGATGCTAACCCATATTTCTACTTCAGGGCCCATAGGGTATACACAGGATACCTTGGGGTATAGGTGATGACATCAGGCATCGGGCACCATAGAGTTAAGTTTTCAGCCTCCCAGGATGCACTAGGGTCCCCCTCCTATACCCCACCCCCGAGCCAAGGCATCTCAGTTTCGTTGGTGCCCGGCTCAGAGTCGGATGCACCTGTTTAGAGGGGGGCTAAGGATAGCCCCTGAAGTTTTCTACAAGGCAGCTGTGGCTGCACATCTGGAGGTACAGCATGGACAGTCATGATTGACGTCCATGCTGTCTTCCCTACACCCCCGCCGGTATCAGAACACCGGTACTGATCCGGGGATGCTGGTAGGCATCTGGGGTCACAGCTAGCGGTGACCCCAGATGTTTGGGACCATGGCCGGATTTAAGGGGGACAGCAGGTAAGCAGCGGGGTCCCGTGGTGGGTCCACGCTGGAACATGGTCCGGAGTCCCCAGGCAGGGGGCTCCCTGGGGACTGGCTGCAGCGTGGAGCCAAGTTACGGACCTGCGCTTCCACTACCCCCCTGGGACAGCGGACCGCAGCTGAGCGGTAGCACTGCGGCATCCCAGGGGTTAATTGCATGCCAGGGGAGCGCGCCTTCCCTTTACACAGCTGGCGCCTCCCCCACTGCACACAGCCCTCTCTGCACCTGCCGATTGGCCCTGTGGCAGCGCTCCTCCCCCAGGCCGGCCTTCTCTCTGCTCCTCGGTGGCCATCTTTATGGAAGCATGGTGAACGCTGCTGGAAGCTGCTGATCGGTGGCATCATGGTCTGGGTCCCCCGGCATACCTCTCCTCCGTTGGAACAGGTCTGTGTATGCAGCGCTGTGTCCTACCAGGCCCTGTGTCTGCGTAGTTGAGGATCAGCGCTGATAGTGCAGGGATTAATTTCTTTGCATTGTATGTGACTACTGCTAGCATCTGCTGCCTGTACTTTCACTTTCTACTGTCAGCTTTTTCACTGTCCCTGCTCTTCTTCTGCTAAAGCCCTTGCGGTGCGGTGATTGCAGGCCGGTTCTCCCAGTATACTAACGAGTATCAGTGAGAGGGGTCACATACTTGCCATCATGTCTGAGAGTGATTTTCCTCTCCAGTTTCTGTGTACTACGTGCAAGGTACCTATAGCGGAGGGGGAGGGTAGCGCGGAGGGGCTATGTCGGCAGTGTTTTTTATTGACGCGGCCAATTACTGTCACAGCTCCGGTATAGGAACCGCCCTGGGCTTGTTTCGCTAAAGCGCTTACAACCCTGGTGGGCCAGTTAGCTCCGCAACCTGCGTTCCCTCAGATGGGATTGTCCCAGCAGTCAGTGGTGTCGTCACCCATGCAGGGGTTCCCGAGACAACTGATGGTACCCCATAGTCTCCCTATTTCCCCTCCTCAGGTCTGTCAGGAGCTTGCGTGGGTTAATTCTCTGACAAGTTCTGTGCAGCATTTGTCAGACGTATTACAAGGGGAGTCTGCGTTGCGGCCTCATAAGCGGCCGGTGGCGTCTCTGTCCACTCCTTATGAGGATGACGAGGGGACGAACAATGATGGGGAAATTCTGGATCTTTCGGACCAGGAACCTCTCCGTACTAAAGAGTTGGACGCTAAGTCTAAGGTTTATATGCCTGGCCTTATTCGTGCAGTCTGCACAGCTTTAGTTATTGAGGATGATGAACCTCCGGTATCAAAATACAAATATGCCTTTTTCAAAGATGTTAAGGGTGACGCCACAGTGTTTCCTCTTTCGGGTCAATTGGTGGACCACTTAGAGGAGGCGTGGAAACATCCTGGCAAACGGTATCAGCCTCAAAGACGTTTAGCAGTGGCTTATCCATTTGCAGACAATTATTTTGCTAAGTGGGAATCCCCGCCACAGGTGGATTCTCATGTGACATGCCTGGTCTGAAGTGCCATGTTGCCCATGCCCTCCATGTCCTCCTTAAAGGATGCCACGGACCGTAAGGTGGAAATCTGCCTGAAGTCCGTTTATTCCCTCGCGGTGGGGGGCAGCCAGGCCGGCTATGGCCATTTGTTGGGTAGCCAGAGCTATGGAGCGCTGGGCTGATAGTTTGGAGGCGTCTTTGGATTCCGACTGTTCGGCTGAAGCTGAAGGCAATCTCCGGGATTCGGCCACTTACATTAATGAAGCGGCTTTAGATATCAGTACCCTGACTTCTCGGATTTCTTCGGCAGCTGTGGCGGCTCGTCGCACCTTATGGTTGCTATCTTGGAAGGCGGACGCTGATTCCAAAAAGGGCTTAGAAGCTTTGCCTTTTAATGGAGAAGTCCTATTTGGTCCGGATCTGGACAAAATTGTAGCCACGCTGGCGACAGCCAAATCGGCATGTCTCCCGTCTGCTGCAGTTCCTTCCAGTTCTGGTACGTCTTCCTTTCAGCCTTACAGGGCCCAGGGTAGGCCTAAAGCACAGTCCTTTCCCTGACAGGCTGGTCCCAACAAATCGGCCAAGCCCCGGAAGCAAGCCTGGAGTACCAGACGTCCGGCCCCTAAGTCCGATGACAAACCTGCGGCCTGATGGCCCGGGCCTCCCTTTGGGGGATCCCAAAGTGGGAAGCCGCCTGCTACGGTTTGCCCAGTGTTGGTCAGTAACCACGACAGACATGGGTTCACGAGGTGGTTTCTCACGGGTATGCCCTCTCCTTTCGGCATAGACCCCCATCCCGATTCTTCACCACGGGTCTTCCATCAGACCGGAACAAAGCCATGGAACTGCGGAAGGTTTTGCACACTATGCTCCAGGCTGGACTTATAGTGCCTGTTTCTTTCTCCCAGAGGGGCCTGGGTTTCTATTCCAATCTGTTTTTGGTGCAGAAACCCAATGGGTCATACCATCCAATCCTCAACCTCAAAGCACTCAACAAGTCCTTGCGGGTGCCGAGGTTTCGGATGGAGACCCTACGGTCCATCATTCTGGCGCTGGAACCTGGGGATTACATGGTGTCATTGGGCATACAGGACACTTACCTGCATGTCCCTATTCTTTTGCACCATCAACAGTTCCTCAGGTTTTCAATCCGCAATGATCACTTCCAGTTCCGGGCATTACCTTTTGGCCTGGTGACAGCACCACGTGTGTTCATCAAGGTTATGGCGGTCATGGCGTTCCCTGCGGCTGCAGGGAGTCCGCATGTTGCCGTACCTAGATGACCTTCTGTTGGTAGCAGGATCTCTGGAGCTCCTTCTACACCATTTGGATCTGACGATTGCAGTACTGCAATGGCACGGCTGGTTGATAAACTGGCAAAAGTCCACCCTGATCCCGTCTCAGAGGATTCTGCACCTCGGAGCCTTGTTGGACTCCAGTCAGCAGAGGATCTTTGTGACAGGGGAAAAGATCTCTGCCTTGCAGTTGAGGGTGCGCAGTTGTCTGCAGAGTCGCCGTGTGTCTCTTAACTCGGCAATGAGGTTACTGGGCTCCATGGTGTCCGTATTCGACATGGTGGAATATGCCCAGTTTCACTCCAGACCTCTGCAGCAATTGATCCTGTCCAAATTGAATGGACTGCCTCAGAGTCTCAAATCCCAGACAATGCTGCTCACTCCGGAGGTTCGCCTGTCCCTTGCCTGGTGGTTGCAGATGACCCATCTCAACAAGGGTCGTCCGTTTTGGGTGGCGAACTGGGTCCTATTGACAACGGATGCCAGTCTTCAGGGATGGGGAGCGGTCTCGGGTCCACACTTGTTCCAGGGCAGATGCACTCAGGCGGAAAAGGAGCTTCCAATAAACATCTTGGAACTCCGCGCTGTTTTCAATGCTCTCCAGCAGGCCCATCGGGTTCCCGTGCAGGTCCAGTCAGACAATGCCACCACCGTGGCCTAAATAAATTGGCAAGGAGGAACCCGTAGTCAGGCGGCACTCGTAGAGGTGTCCCGCATCCTGATCTGGGCGGAGCGCAATCTCCCGGCCATATCAGCGGTATTCATCCCGGGAGTCCTCAACTGGGAGGCCGACTTTCTCAGTCGCCAGGACGTTCATCCGGGGGAATGGTCTCTGCACCAGGACATCTGTCAACTTCTGATGGACAGGTGGGGTCTTCCAGAGATCGACCTCATGGCGTCACGGCACAACAACAAGTTGCCGGTGTACGGGTCTCGCACAAGAGATGAAAAGGCGTCTCTGGTGGATACTCTGTCCGTCCAGTGGACGTTCCGGTTTTCCCTTCTTCCACGGGTAATCCAGAAATTCAAACAGGAAGGAGGGATGCTCCTGTTGATAGCTCCCGCGTGGCCCAGACGGCACTGGTTCTCAGACCTTCAGGGTCTGTCCGTGGACGTTCCTCTGTGGTTGCCGCTATGACCAGACCAACTGTCACAGGGTCCTTGTCTTCACCCGGACCTGACTCGGCTGTCGTTGTCCAGGGGGTTTTCCAGGTCTGTAGTACGTACTATGCTGAGAGCTCAGAAACCGTCTTCTGCAAGAATATACTATCGTGTGTGGCATACGTTCTTCCAATGGTGTCGACCGAGAGGTTATGCACCTCGGGAGTTCCGTCTGTCTAGAGTGCTAGCCTTCCTACTGGCGGGACTAGACCATGGGCTTCGCCTTGTTTCTTTGAAGGTGCAGGTATCTGCCCTGTCTGTCTGGTTCCATCATAGGATTGCTACAATCCCTGATGTGCACACCTTTATGCAAGGTGTTCTTCGAATTCAGCCGCCATTTGTTCCACCGGTGGCGCCTTGGGATTTAGCTGTGGTCCTGAGGGCTCTCCAGGGACCGCCGTTTGAACCACTGGGCTTAGTGGATCTTAAATGGCTAACAGCTAAAACAATTTTCCATCTGGCCATCGCTTCGGCCAGACGTGTTTCTGATTTAGGGGCTCTCTCTTGTAGACCCCCTTTCTTGATTTTTCATGGGAACAGGGCGGTGCTGCGCTCTTGTCCTGAATTTCTTCCCAAGGTTGTTTCCCGTTTTCATATCAACAAGGAAATCATTGTGCCAGCTTTTAACTCACCTGACCTGTCAGTGGGTGAGGCCACTTTGGACGTTGTGCCAGCCTTAAGGATTTATGTTGACCGCACTTCTTCGTTTAGGAAGTCAGACGCCTTGTTTGTCCTCTATGGCTTCCGTAAAAAGGGGTGACCTGCTTCAAAGCAAACTTTGGCAGCTTGGATCCGTATGGCAATTTTAGAAGCTTATCTTCATGAAGGCCTGCCGGTTCCATCCTCTGTGAGGGCTCATTCCACTAGGCCTGTGGGTCCTTCGTGGGCAGCTCGACGTGGTGCCTCTGCAGTCCAGATCTGCAAGGTCCTCTGTCCATACCTTTGTGAGGTATTACGCGTTTGACACCTTTGCCTCTCAGGATGCTTCCTTCGGGCGGCGGATTCTCCTTTCAGCACAGGAGCGTCCCCATCCTTGAAGGATACTGCTTTGGGACATCCCCAAGGTATCCTGTGGATACCCTATGGACCCTGAAGTCGAAAATGATAAGAACTTACCTTTGTTATCTCTATTGCTACAAAGTCCATAGGATTCCACACCTGCACCTGTGCTGTAGATGGGCTTTGCTCTGGTTACCGGTTTTTCCGTCTCCCTCTGGTGAGAATGTGATTCTTGTGTGTGTCCAGATCTTTTTTCTCTCTCTTCCTTCTCCTCCTCCGCCCTTGGCTTGGTACGTAACTGAGATGCCTTGGCTCGGGGGCGGGGTATAGGAGGGGGACCCTAGTGCATCCTGGGAGGCTGAAAACTTAACTCTATGGTGTCCGATGCCTGACGTCATCACCTATACCCCAAGGTATCCTGTGGAACCCTATGGACTTCGTAGAAATAGAGATAACAAAGGTAAGTTCTTATATTTTTGGTATGTCGAGACCTATTACTGAGGAGCAGTGTCTAATGTGCTGGCAGTATTCACCAGGGACCCCAGCAAGGAGGTAAAGACTTTGCTGCGTCTGACATGCAGGTCGCGGTCCTCAGATTAGGTTCCCTAATATAGGTGCTGGTATGCTCTGGATGGAGAGGAGTATGTTGAAGACATACAGTATGAAGGTCACGGAGGACTGCCAAGGGATTGCCAAGGGTCAAACCAGAATACTGAGGGTAGTACCAGGAAGCAGACAAAGTCGGGTCACGAATAAAGCCAAGGTCATAAATGAGCAGAAGAATCACAAACAGGAACACTGGAGTAAGGTGTAGGAGCCTATACTCTGGCACTTGTACTATACTCCCTATAAGACTCCCTCTTATAGGGAAGAGTTTGAATCTTGCACCAAACGTGACATCACCTAGGGGAGCTGCAGCCATCTGCATTTCATAGCCGCGGCACCACAGTGGATGGAACCGGAAGCGGGAACTCCAGCAGCGGGCACCAGGGACTTCCTGTCTGCTGCCAACCGGCACTCCAGTGTTGCCGGACCCGGTAAGTAACCACAGGGGTCGGGCACACTGTGACAATTATACTTAATAAATTGGGGTGCATTAGCAAATTTGGTAACTGAGTCTAACAATGGCCTTTAGAGCAGAATTGGTGTTTTACGGATCAAATGTGGACTGTGACTTCAAAACATGGTATCCTCTCTCCTGTCTGTTGATGCTGAAAGTGTTCCGGGTAATGAAACTGGTGTAAGTCAATCTTACACTCCAGTTGTCTATGTTCATTTGTTAAATGTAGTAGAGCCCTTTGTGTAGAACATTTCTTTCTTTATGTGTAATTTTCCTGGATTACACATTAATTATTGCTCCTAATGGGAGGTTTATTTGAACCTTCTGGTTTGGCCCCAATGGCAGATGTAGATTTCTTTTGTTTGGTCTATTTGGGGTAGTTTGCATGCCTAAAGGAACAGCTTTGCACTGTATTCTGATCATTTGAAACTGCAAGAGTGAAATCATTATCATTATTTGAAGCATAGTGTTTTTTGTTATACCCTCAGATCGCTGTCTCCAACTCGGTCGAGTAGATGAAGAACAATTTTTATAAGGTTCTGTTACTGTAGAGCACCAATATACTTTATTCTCTTCATAGTCAGAAAGTCCTAAGTATTTTTCTAAAATTATATGCGATCCTTTTTGTAATTGTCATACTGTGTTTGGATTTTGTTCATCTTTGCTGTTGTCATTTTCAAGAATGATTTTATATTCCATTTTGAATGGACAGTACTGACCTTCTGTTTTGAGTTCTGTATCTCTCTTACTGCCACCTCAATAACTAAAAGTATTAAATCCAGGGCACACTTATATTTAAAATAGAAACCAGGGGTAAAGAAAAATCCAGATTATTACACATATTGTGGGCATATTTTTTACTCTGAACCCTTGTATAATCTTCTAGGAGAAAATTAATTTCACGGTACTTCATCTTCAAAAGCTGAAAATCTTCAATATTTTTCTCTGGACTAATTTCTAATAAGTCTTCTAAATAATATTCCTTGTGCTTCACTATCAGTGAAACTGAGGGGTATATTTACTAAAGTGCTGGTTTTTAGAAGTAGAGGTGTTGCCCATAGCAACCAATCAGATTTTACTTAACATTTATCAGGCACCTTCCAGAAGATAATAGCTAGAATCTGATTGGTTGCTATGGGCAGCATCTCCACTTCTAAAAACATGCATTTTAGTAAATATACCCCTAAGTGTTTTCTCTCTCCTACATGTAACAAGATTCCATTGCAATGGGCTAATTCCCAAGTTTTGTGCTGATAGTGGGTTGCTTTATTACCAAAGATCATGTGCCAAAAACAAAAGTAGAAAGTGCTTGTAAACTCTGGATATAAGGCCTGATTCAGAGCGCTCGCTGTTTGCGAGCACTCGCTCTGAATCAGGGCGTTCTTTTTTTTTTCCAGCCTCCAGGCCGCTCGCACAGCTTGTGCGAGTGATCTGGCGATAGTCGAGATTATCATGACCATCAGCATTGTGAGGAGACCCTAAGGTAGGGTCTCAGCACTCGCAATGTCGAGTGGACTTCCTGCTCTAATAGAGCAGGAAGTCCACTACTGACATCATGAGTGATGTCAATAGGGCCACCCACAAACGGCAGGTGGGAAAGCCTCCATTTGTGCAGCCACCCCCCCTACCCGCCTACAAAATGGGGCGAGCTGTCAACATCGACAGCTGCCCTGTTTTGTTGCGAGTCCCAGAGCGAGTGAAGTTCTCACTCGCTATGGGGCTTGCGCACGCACATGGCACGTCGCGCATACGCACTGGGCCACCATCGACCCGCTTGCGAGTGCTGTGCGCTCGCGAGCGGGTCTGAATCAGGCCCATAGTTCACATTCCTTTCATGGACATTGGTGAGGAAAAAAGACAGTAAGTGGTAAATATCCACTCAAATAATACAATAAATAGTTTAGAATCTGGCACTAATTTTGACGCATTAAAAGCCCTGATGCCTTCCCAAAACAAATTGATACATATACTTGATCCAGTAATGTAGTGGATGGCACTCTGGGTATTTTAAATGCAAAAACAATTGTATTGAAAAAAACAATGTTTCAGAACAGACAAATTCTCTCCTCAGAGTGTGGTGAAAGAATGTGACAAAGTATTCACCATAAATCCACTGCTACTCGTTATCCTCAACAGAAGGGAAGGTAGCATGTCCAGAAATCAGAAGTGAAGTAATGCACATCGTCAGGACTTGAATTCAGTCATCTTTCACCTTTGATAGACAAGGGGAGGTGTGAGCGCTCTGAGTCTAGAAATGTGGGTAGGGTAGTTTTAAATAATGACACAAATCTAGCTTATGGGTGTATATAGGAATCTAAATAGGAGAGGGACCATTATCTAGCTCATTGATTTTATATCCCATATAGGCCGGCAGCTTAAGGAGACACATATTTACACGCATGGGCCTTCTAGATTCCAGAGGATCTAGGCCGGATAGGGCGAACATTATATTTTCAGAACTAAATAACCAGGTACCACTAAATGCATCCAATGAGATGTTCTGCCAGACATTCATCAAACTAGAGAAATTATTAGAAAAAGAAACGAGATTATGGTGGGACAAACAGAATCTACATTGGTACACATCACAGGGCATCATACCTAAAGGGTTGAAAATTAAAAAGAGACCCACCCATAATAAGGACAATGCTGAATTCATAAAAAACTGGGATAAAGTGTTACATGAGTGTTCCATGAGATTAATGGAATTTATCATTAAAGAAAGAGAGCTTGAATTGGAACAATTAAAAAGGGACATCGACACACTAGATATCAGTCTACAACCATATAAAGGAGATAAGGAATATAAGGTTTTAGAAGACCTTATCAAACAAAAATTGGATAGAGAGGAGGAACATTTAATTAATACAAAAAAGTCCAAAATTAACAGGGACAGATTTGGGATTAAAAGTACACGTAGGAACAAGTCGAGGGATCCATCGAAGAAACAGACCAAGAAACACAATAAGAAAATACCACTGATCACAAGTCATAAAGACAGAACTATTATTATTCACCAGGATCCATTGAAAAACACGCAAGTAGCATCTGTAAATATGATAGGTTCAATACTCCAGGTACGACAATATACAAAAAATACAATCTGACTTACCAACAGTTCATGACCCGTTTACACACAAAACCGGAAGTGAACAATGAGATCATTGATCTCCTAAACTTAAACACTTACAGTGAGGAAGATACACACAGTTTTTCTGTTCATTCCTTGAAAGAATTGAGCCCAGACAAGGGCGACTACATCAACACTATAAAACAGTCATTTGAAAGAGGGTGGAGGGACTCCTTTGCCCCCAAAGAGACCACTTCAGAAGAGACTAACCTAACATTATTACCAAATTTAAACACGTCAGAGTCACTATCAAGTGCGGTACAAGAAGACCTTAGATCAGCCAAAAAATGGGGAGACAGTTTTTTAGACCTAGGAACCCATATACCCATCTCAAAAAACCAGAACCCATTAACAAACAAACGAAAATTAAACACTGTAGAAGAGGTTGTAGGGGAGGGCAAAAAAATCAAAAAGGATCTAGACCCAAATCAGAGGCAGAACATCCAATAGGAATTTTCAACTTGAGTAACACAATACTAACACCAATGCAAACTTCAGTCCTCAGTAAAGGACTCAAATTCGCCCCCACTAATAAGATTGATAAATTCTCAACATATATGGATATAAAAAACTTTACCAGGAAACTAAACCTAAAAAAATATTTCATAGATAAATCGTGCAATTCATATACCAACCTAAATAGCGATAGATATCAACATACCAAACTGAAATCCCAATCGAAATTCAACCCTAGTTACCTCAAGGGTCCCTATGTCCATACCTTTGAAAAGGCGGTCATGGAGGACATTAACAAAATCAACTCATCAAGACGTACTACATGTAACTTAACCAAATCAGAGATGAAAGCACTGAGTGACCTGAAAAGACACCGCAATAATTATCGAACCGGCTGATAAAGGGGGGGGGGGTCATTTTGAATCAGGGGGACTACCAGAAAGAGGCCTTGAGAATCCTAGGGGACACAGACACATATAACAAATTAAAAGGGGACCCCACCACACGTTATTGTGAGGAGTTAATCCTACTCTTAAAGGAAGGCCTTAGGACAGGGATCCTCAGAAAAGAGGAATATGATTTTCTGAACACACTTCACCCTGTGATCCCTGTGTTTTATTATCTTCCTAAACTACATAAAGATCCCAAAAATCCACCAGGAAGACCAATTGTATCCGGGATAAATTCACTAACAGCACCATTGTCACAGTATATCGATCAATTCCTGCAGAATTATGTGAAACAACAGCGATCATATCTAAGGGACACTACACAGGTACTTAAAATATTACAGGGTATAACCTGGTCTGAGGATCTATGGTTAGCCACAAGCGATGTCACGTCACTGTATACGGTTATAAATCACACCCAGGGCCTACAAAGCACAAAATACTTCCTAGACAGGGATACCGAACTAGACCAACAACAAGCGACATTCATCCTGCAGGGTATAGAGTTTATCCTCAACCACAATTACATGTGGTATGGAGATGAATTCTACCTGCAGAGGTGTGGAACAGCCATGGGAACCAAGTTCGCCCCAAGCTATGCAAACCTCTTCATGAGCCACTGGGAGGACAATAACATCTGGTCTCCCAGTGAGCTTGGGGCGAACTTGGTCCTATGGCGACGTTATATAGATGATGTACTCTTCATCTGGCAAGGGAGCAAGGCATCATTAGAGCAATTCCTGATTTACATCAATAAAAACGATCGAAATTTAGTCTTCACTACTAAGTTCAGTCAGGAACATGTTCAGTTTCTGGACTTGGACATTTTCATCCAGGAGAATAGGATCCATACCAGAACACATCACAAACAGGTGGATGTGAATAGCTATATTAGGGCTGATAGCAATCACCACCCTAATTGGCTATACAGCATCCCCATGGGTCAATTCACTCGCATTAGGAGAAATTGCTCCAATGTGACGGATTTTGTGGAACAAAGTAGTAAATTGAAAGATCAATTCAAAGAGAAACAATACGACATGGAACGCGTAGAGGAGGCCTATCAGAGATCACTTATGAATCCCAGATCACCACTTTTACAATATAAGGACAAAGGAACACAGGAGGAACAGAATAAAATATATTTCATTACTAACTATACGGGAGCAGCATTTAAAGTGAAAAATATTCTAAAAAAGCAATGGGGTTTACTCCACATGGACGAGAAGCTACATCCCATGTTATCAGCTAAACCAGATAAAGTGTTCCGTAAAGCACCAGACATTGGTAGGAAACTAGTTACGAACCATATCAAACCCAATCAGAAAACCTTTAGGCAACATACCCTGGAGGGACGCAATGTAAATGTAGGCTTCTATCATTGTGGCCGTTGTCGGTCATGTACACAACTAAAATATAGAAGTACTGCACCAACAATAGAAGTGGTATCAGACAGAACAGGAAAAAGTTACAAAATTAAGGAGACTATCACATGTGACAGTTGCCACATCATATATGTGTTGAGATGCCCCTGTCAACTCCAATATATTGGAAGAACCACACGTAATTTAAAAACTAGAATCAGCGAACATATCAACAACATAAAAAGGGGATTCACAGGACACAGTGTGTCAGACCACTTCAGAACAACACATGCATGTAATCCAGAGGGCCTTACATTTACTGGATTAGAAATGGTTGAGCCAAACTGGAGAGGGGGGATCACATTACGAGAATCGACAGAGTAGAAAGCCAATGGATATTCGAAATGCGGACTCTTCAGCCGGAAGGTCTAAATATTGACCCCTAATGATCGGGTTATGGTTTGAGAACCACACCGTACAAGGTCATTCATGTTACGTGGCGACACAATATGCATATTATGCACGTTATACCCACATTACCAGCGTGCTGTCGTTATCATATCACATATGGTCTCAACTACTATTAATTAAGGACCAACACATATCAAAAAGGGTGGTACCATTATCTTGTGTCATACTTTCTCAAGTTGACCACATAAGATTAAGAGTAGGTTTATACATTTGTATCTATTATGATCCAATCACCCCTGTTTAGGATGCTGGGACCAATCGGAGGACCATATTGAGTGACACAAAGCAGAACACCTTTGCCTACACTCAGCGCTCTTACTAAAGACTGTTAAGCTAGTGTAAGTGAGATCCTTACAGATGGGCTTAACATTTACATTACTATGATCATTCTGCCAGTGCATAGTGTTTCCTTAATATGAACACGTTTTTTTACATAAGGTTTTCATTGTGTAGAATCTCACCCAAAACGGCCACCTACAGGAGAGAGACAGAGGAGACCAATGTAGCCCCATACACATAGGGGAGAACAACTGAACATTCCCACTATTACCATAGGAGGCGCACTGTCTGCTCTCAACACATGGAGCATGCGCAGTTAGCAGGCTATGAATGTGACTAGACTTACTCCTGTCACGTGACCGGCGCGCAGTGGAGAGCGTGAACCCGGAAATAACAGGAGTACACTACATACGGAGCTTCATCAAAGGTATTTAAAGCCTGTCACCTTGCCCCCCAGACCACCTACCCTTGAAAAAGTCCCTACAGGGGATGAAACGCGTTGGGGACACTACAGCGACCTACCTTTTTACCCTGAACTTTTATATTAAGATTGTAGTTTCCCTTGTTGCTTTACGTTTAACCCTTCGTTACCTGTACCACCAGGAGCAATATTTGCATGTGGACAGGCAATAAATTACATTTTTAATCTCCCCTTGAGTCCATGTACTAGTATTTATATGGTTTACCGGACTACCTCTCCCACAACCATACTAATTGGACCGTCGAGCAAAGACTGCAGGTGAACCAGCGGGCTTTCGGCAGGATCTGGGTAAGTACTCACCACATACTTTACACCATTCTTGCCTACCTGCACCTGATGCTCAGGTCTCCTCTTTTTGCATATGAACACGTTGAGGATGAGAGCTGGGACACCGAAAAATATACCAGTAGACAAAGGGAGATGTTCTTTCCTTTTTTTGCACCATTAACTGTTATTTAAAGAATCAGCTGACGACCCTATAAGAACATACTGCCACAAGTTATTGCCGACCCGGTGTCTTAAGATCATATATTGACTGAACTGTTTTCAAGTGAACACCCTACCCACAGTTTTCACAGTGGTTTACACCAGGACTTATATTCCACATTCCCCATCCCTTTCCCCTCCCCCTCCTCCTCCCTCTCCTATTTAGATTCCTATATACACCCATAAGCTAGATTTGTGTCATTATTTAAAACTACCCTACCCACATTTCTAGACTCAGAGCGCTCACATCTCCCCTTGTCTATCATATTGCTTACGAGGTCGGGATACCTCATTGATTGTGTGTAGCCGCTAGATTTAGAATTATACTCCTGTAGCGCGGAGCATTATCTAGCTCATCTTTCACCTTTGTTTATGTAAAGAGAGAAAGGCAACATTGAAAAATATTCAGATGGTAACTGATACCAACACACCCGTCAGAAATATATAAGTTAAATAAATCAGAAATGTAATTACTTTATAAAGAAAAAAAACACTGTGATCAGATAATAACCCTTTGTTACCAGAAACATTAGCCTCTGTTGCTACAGTGACATCACCTTCATCAAACTTTAATGATTTCCTTTCTTCCTCTTCCTCAACAAACTTTTAACAATTTCTTCTCCCTCTGTATTTTTTTTTAGTATTTATGTTTCATACAAGTTTGATATTCATTGGAACCAGTGGTCTGCAAACCAGGCTCAGTGGTTTGGAAGATGATATTTTACATTCCATGCTTAAAAGTTTTGGCAAACCATCTTTAAAAAACATAGTTAATTCTTTAACTAGTATACATTTAACTAGTATTTTCTATGGACAAGGATAGAATGTAGAGTTCATTCTTGTGATTAGATGCTGAGCTCATTCTGGTGGACAACATATAATGTAGTGTCTAGTCTTGGAATAATATATAAGATGCAGTGACAATCTTAAACCAGTATACAGTGCAAGGGTCATATACATACCAGTGTAGCATACAGAGTGCCAACCATCTAACCATCATATGCACTACAACCAGAAGCGTCGCCAGTGTCTGCTCTTCTATGTCCTCCTGACCTATGTTTTGCGGAAGCAGAAGAGAGTTCTAAGTTGGGGATTGGTTAAATGAATATATACAGGAACATTAATATGTATCATTGACTAATAACTAGTTAAAGATTCAATAGTCATTAAGCAGATTAAAGAAATTGCGGAGATTGACTCTTCATATTGAGCCCTTAACATCAGATTCTAACCACAGACTGTACCACAGTAACTCCCAACCTGCCTATTTGCCGTTTACTGGTAAAATATATTTAAAACTGTTAAGCAAGCACCTGACATAAAGCCGCGAAGAACCTTCTGATAATAATGTACTGAAATTATGTACTTATATGGTATTGAAATGACAAAAGTATAATCATGTGATTTGCCTACATCATTTGGACTATATAATGTATGAAGACCAGTTTGAAGAAGGTATTTTCTGTGTTGAAGTGCCCTATATGCATATGTTTGTAACCCAGAAATAATTGTACTAAATAAGTAACTTTGCACTGGAATATCGAAGTGGACATTTTCCGATGTGGATGAGAAGGATTTCCATATGAATTAGTGCTGTGACTTGGATACCCAAGCTTCAGTTTGCAACGGATAAGGATTATCAGGCATCGCACTCCTCTGAGGTCTCATATGTGACCACAAGGTAAAGTATTGTTTTTATTTGCCTTTGAGACTCTTAATGGAGTAACTACTGTAGCACTATCAATGCTTGCGCTAGTTGTTTTTACTTCAGTTAAATATAATGTTCATTGACCTTTAATGAGCTATGATTAGAACTGTCTCAACAATTAGGCAGCTTTAAGCAGCTGTCTAGGGCGCCGGGATCTGGGGGGTGCACAAAATGAAGCATGTTTCTGAGAGAGGCATCCTTATTGTACTTAATGCAGGTGGTAGCTGTGGAACTTCTAAGATTCCACCTCCACATTTTCATCTGAGGGGCTGGAAAGTGGGTATTGGTGTGGCATGGGGGGGGCAGTAGGCTGAAATTTTGCCTAGGGTGCTGATAAGCCTTGTACTGGCCCTGGCTATGATTGGCTGTTGGAGTGCACTGAAGGGCAATTAGACAGCTCAGTTAAAGACAGAGCTGGTTCATTTTCTGCTCCTGGTCTTCTTTGCATGACTATGGGTAAGAGGAAACAGTCATGCTGTATTGGGGAGAAAGTGCACTGCCTTTAAGAGACCAAAAGAAAGGTGTTCCAAGTCACAAGTTCCAAGACTCCCATATTTTCTAGGAGAGCTAACAGACCTGAATTGATTTCTATTAATTTGTAGTTGGATGAAGGCTCATAGCCAGCTGCATTGATGATGTAGTGTGCTGTTGATATTCTTTCTCCCTCTTTAAAATAGTTCACATTTACCATTCTGTAACATTGAGATTGTTCGGAATGCAAGCCAAATATTTAACATTTTTCACAGCATTGAAAATGCATGCCCTTCTGCTGTGCGAAATTTACATGTGAAATATTCCTTTCATAAACAAACACCTGACCACGCAGCAATCACACAATTAAAGCCATCAGTATGCTTATTGCAGCTGGGGCATTGTGACAGGGATCATTACTGTGCTGGGTCTAAGCCTGCAAGCTTTTAACATATCTTCTGTATATTTTATACATTAGCATCCTGACCCACATTATCAGGAGCAGGTTTTCTTATAAATATTAAATGATTAAAGCTTGTGTAGTATCCAGCCCGATAGCTCCTGCCAGTCAGGGACATTATTTTAATCACCTCTCAAGAGGTCGCGAGGTGAGGGAGAAGAATAAAACACAGAGGAAAAATGCTGCAATTATTGCTGTGTGAACGACACAGGAAGAGAAGAAAATTTCAAGTTCATCCGTAACGCAGGGACTGAGAGCTCCAGATGTTTCAAAAGAAAATATTAGAATCAGTCATACTAAGAGAAATTGGATTAGTCACGTTTTTGTCTACTAATGGACACAATGGGTGATCTTTAGGGCTTCATTTGCTGGGTTAATAATGCTTTGCCTGAGTTCCTTTGCAATGTGAAAAAAATAGGATAACTCTAGGAGTTAGTATAGTAAGTGCGGTCCACAGCCACTGACACGAGTAATATCATATTCATCACAGACAGACCTCGTATCTCATTACTGCTGAAAAGATTCCCCTCAAGGCATCTCAGTGCAGTCAAGCCAGGCCCATCATGTGGAGCAGTTCAGGTATATTGCGAAATGATTTAATGCCACAATAATGTCCACTTTGCGAAATAGATGATGTTTTTGATAGTGGCTGATGGTTAATGAATGATACATTAGCAAACATCTCTAAAAAGTTATTGAGAAAATGTAGAGGAAGAGATAGTAATTCCTTGTGTTCTATGCTCCTTTTAGATTTCCTCCCTGGTATATTAAGTATAAAGTCTGTGATAACTATCATGAATCACTATGTAATCTACTTTAAAGTGCCTGATTCCAGCAAAGGAACCGCTATTGAAAAATAAGATTCAGAACTGCGTAAATGTGAGCTGAATATGATAATGCCATGTCTGGTTTTGCATTAAATCAAATCTGAATCAATGAAAGAGAGAATATTCTGCACATATATACAATGCTCAATAGATGTTGACTCGGATTATTACATGACACCAGTTCCCTTGATTTGATTTATCACACAATGCTTTGCATGTATATAGAAAAACTATTACACAATCATTTTGTTTTATTTAGTGTTCGTTTTTGTTACATGCCTAAAATAAAATAAAATCAATGCAAATGTCACCATATTTTCTATTTTAGTTAAAGTATTCTTTTATTGGTAGTATTAACAGACATATATTGGTTTTCTAACCACTACAGAGGCATTCGCATTTGAAGCTCATACTGTATATACAGTATACAACAGTGCTTCCGACATTTCTGCTGTTGTAACACGATTACTAACACACCCAATGTAATCTTTTTTTTTTGTACACATTGATGATAAATCATTGTTGTAAATTAAACCTGTATTAATAAATAAGTAATAGTAAATCCTGCATTTTGAAATAAAAATATTTCATGTAGAGCATACCTCCTATATCACGATATGACATGTATCATGTATGTACTACAGTTTTGTGACTAGAGGAGCATAATGCTTTAAAATTTTCAGTTTCTACACATGTCAGTGTTTTGTAGCCTTCTAATGAGTTCACAAAAATGACACTAGAAAAATGTAAAACAGCCCCCTGGTGGTGATGACCTGGGCTGGGAGAAATGAGCAGTGTGTATAGCTGAACAAGAGAGGGCTGTTCCCAAGTTCTAATTGAGAAATTGTTTATAATTTAGTGCCGAGCTGGAGAAAATGGAACATGTGAGGTTCCTCAATACATGATAAAGCTTCAGAAATATACACCTACAGTACAATAGCTGGGGTGACAAGAATGCTGCAACAGAGAAATGTGTTCGAATATGTACATTACAATGTCTTACTAGATGTGAACTTTTAAATAGGCTTTGTAAATAATCATTCTGCAACTAAATGCATAATAGTATTTGCATCAAAGAAAATTATCTGACATCTATTTTTATTATTAGTTGTGTCTGTACATATCTTCACTTAACTCCTCTATACTACCTCTACCAACTTTTATACACCCTCATATGTGCAGACTCTTTTTATATTAACTCTGTTTATTCTGAGAAGCAGAAGTACATGGGTCCTCTGGGTTGAAATCCTATTAATTACTATGGGCTGACATCTTTCTGGCCAAGTAGTATTGGACATTGACTATGTGGCCGCATCATTTGTTTACACAGCATTTGTCCTACAGGGCTACTGTATCCTGCAGGAGTCATGCAAGACCAGTATTGGGAGAGTAACTGATGAAGCCGCTTAGGCCAATACCACCAATACTGCCCAGCAAACTAGATGCATGCAGCACAGTGAGCAAGAGGGACTAAGCAGAGTTGCCCAGGATTGTAGGTGTGTTTATGAGGTCCCCACAAAGAGCAACTGCTGCACCCTAAGGAAGATTGAGAGTGCCTAGAGCTGTGGCAGCTGGAGGTACCAAGAGCTAGAGAAAGCTAGAGAAAGGAGGATAGCCCTGAGTTGGCGGAAGAGCACAAGACAGATTGTATGGAATCACTGGAGAAGAGAATGGTACCGGATTGATTTCCTGAAATGTGCAGATAGCGGTGCCCAAGTCTGGAGGGGTGACTGTGCCACAGTTAATGCCATAGGGTCTCTTCGAGAGAACTACAAAAGCAGTGTGATTGATGGTGTTTGTCTATAAGATACCAGTGGAGTCAGCCAGCACCAGCATCTTGTGAAACTATAGGAAAAGCCAGCCCTCAATGAGAACCTGCCTCATCATAAGAGGAACCATCTGTGTAGATCTGGTAGGACCCTGTGGTAAAACTGGTGAGAATCTCAGTTGTGATAATTGGGGGAGCCACGCATGTATCTGAATTTGTGGGCAATTAAACTGAGCTCTTTGTCCAAGAGGGAGTCTACCTGTAAAGGTAAATTGTGGGTGAGCAGGGAGGAACTCGAACAAGATATTGCTCTGGATATTGCCAAACAAACATACTTCAAACTTGATCCCACGAATGAAGATGAAGTGTCTCTTTTTCTCTTCCTACTCTACTACCTGGCCATTTGACTCTGTAAATCTGGTTTAGCCAGACTTTAATTTATATCACACCAGAGAGACTGCATTGACTAAGATGGTCAATGATTTGATCACTGCTAAGCTAAAATTCTATACTGATAATTTCTCCTGGAATGCTTTCTCCTGCATTTGAAACTATTGACTATTCCTTTGTCATGGGAACACAACATTCACTAGGTTTCCAGGACAGTGTCCTATCCCTGTTCTCAATCTACTTATCAATTATTATTTATGTGTTTGTTTCTCCTAATCTAACCTCTAAATTTCTTCTCTTAAATGAAGTACTGTACTGTACTATGCTCTTCTGTTTTTTGACCCACTTATTTTGGAAATGAAAATCCTCCATTGGGATTCAGTATCATCTATATGCAGATGATACACAAATGTTTTTATCCTAACCCCTTCACTGCAGAGGACAATTGGGATTTGTCATCTGCATACACACAAACTACGGATGATGAATCCCACTTGACATTTGCATGGAGGGGTCCCACTGCCATTAAACAAAATTACCTTCCCAACTAGATGACCGGTGGGGACTGCCTCCTAAGCAGGAAGCCAGGTTTTGTGTACTGAACATGAAAGTATGTGCCCAACCCTGGCACCTATAAAGATTAGGGACCCCTCATTTGAAATAGGAGAGTCTCCACTTTTGAAAATAGGAGACCCCATAAAAGTCACTGCCTGGTGAACAGTGTGATCACCAGGCAAATTCACCACATTGAAGAAAAATCATGGTGTACAGGGATAAGGGAAGGTCTTCCCCCAACCTGGCATCCAAAAAATCAGGGACACCTATATTTCAAATAGGGGTTACTAGATATTATCTGGTGATCACACATGATCACGTACAATGTTACCCTGTGCTACGGCAAACATAATTTTCTGTATATAGGAGGGTGCACTTTGTGCCCTCTCACAGCCATAAAGTAACCTAAAACTATGTGGGCACTCATATTTTAGGGGAGTCCACTCTTTCAAATGATGTGGCCCACTTGTAGCTATTGTCTGGTGATCACCTGTGATCACCAGACAATGGGGGTGATTCAGAGTTGCAGAATTACATCTTTGGCCACTGCAGCAATGCTAAAAATTGCTAACACCACAGGAGGCGTCCAAAGGTAAAATATGCATACTTGCTGGCATTGCAGATCCAAATACTGTTTTGTAGAATGGTCCCAGTTCCCGCCCCCCAAAAGCTTGGAGGAACTGCAAGCAATCTCACACATGGAGACCTGCACATGCCCAGTACAGATTCTGTGCATGCACAGGTCTTTCACAATCGGTGCTGTACATAAACCATTGGATCAGGTCCAATATTATCCTACACTATGGAAAACAGAGGTCTTCTGTATATGGGAAGGAGGGTGCTACATGCCTTATAAAGCCCATAATTGCATCTGTAAATGGGATCACTCACATATGAAAGAGCAAAGTACCCTTAGCAGCTGAAAAAAAAAAAACACTTTTGTGGCCATTTGGGTTACATTGGTTTTGATGTGTTAGAATGAATAAAAAGACTAACAATATTTTCTGAAAAAACAGTCTTCTGTAAAAAACAAGATATAATTTGTGTGGCTACCACATAAAATATAATCAGTGATATTGATCTTGGAATGTGACAAGCACTAAGGTCAGAGAATGGCCTCTGCACAAAGGTGAGAAAACCCTCACCTTTGAAGGGGTTAAGGTGCCTACACACTAGACGATGTGCTCACGATGCGATATCGTGAGCAATTTCCCTTGAACTCTCCCCGGCAGCTCCCCAGCAGTCCAGGACACCATGTGCAGCAAAAGCTGCATGATGTGACACAAGATCTATCGTGCACGATCTAACAATTTGCCAATCTTTAGATCGTGCGCGATATTGGAGTCACAGATGCTTGCATGGATCTGGGAGATATGTGATTCATGCATCTGTGTGTAAAAAAAAATGGACGGGATCAGTGAAATCCAACTGTGCTGCCGTGTTTAAAAAAATGAATAACCTGAGCAAATTGTAAAAACAAATGGCATGACCCCCCCCCCCAGCGCAAATGAACAACCAGCAATAGGCTTTGGAGACCCAGTACTGGTTGTGCGAAATACAGGGGACAAACTACATAGGGGTCCCCTGTATTAAGCACATACTCACCTATGTATCCCTGTAGCCAATCACATCCTCTTTTTCATGTAGAATCTACAGGGCACCTGTAAAAAAAAAATCCATACTCAACTGCACCTGTGCGAGGATCAGGGGCCTTTTCTGTCCATGTAGGCAATCCCCGGTCTTAGCAAAACAAAAAAACAGAAATACCCGGACCCGCGAACTAAGTACCATGCTCTAAGGATGCTACTTCCCAAATGACCACTCAGCCGTGGGATTTCACTATGGAAATTCCGGTGCTGAGTGATCATTGGCTGAGAGAGGAGAGCCTTCCGCTTCTCAGCCAATAAGTGGTTCTCCCCAGTGACTTCAATGGTGAGGATCGCAAAGGTAACCTTAAGTAACCTCGCGATTACAGAAGGGTTAATAATACTCAAAGGCTGCTCCTGGAAGTCCTAATATACCTATCCTGCTGCAGCGTATTGTCAGCCTGTAACACTGAACTGAGAGAATACCACCACCTAAAGCGAAAAAAGGCAAGTAACAAGGAAGGAAAGACCCAGTGATAATTGGTGTCTCATCCACCACAGCGGTCGCCTGGAATACACGCTCCGTGGTCTCTCCTAAAGTCGGAGAAAAGACACTAAGCAGTGGAGTGCTGCTGTCTTCACCCACAAGCCTGCACGGGAACCAGTGCGGTGTGTATATAAAGACTAATTCAACACACATTAAGAACGTTGTGATCTGAACCCATGTATACAGGCCGATTAAGGAAACAAAGTAACTATCTCAACTTACCGGTGACAACATTGTATCTATAGGCCCCCATACATCTGCGAGGGATCGCCGCTATGTTGCGATCAGATCGGAAATGCCGATTCGCCGGTCGGAAATCCACGATCCATCACAGAATCGGTGAAATTCTACATGTTAAATTTCACCGATCTGCCAATCAGGATCATTTTTGGATTGTGATCGGCATATCTGTGGAATCCAACATGTTGGATATCACCGACCCTGCGATGCCGGGCTGCAGGAACGTTACATCTCGGCGATCCATCGCAGGTGTATGGGGGCCTTGTCTCTCAAACATGCAGGAGACTGTAAGTAGCCTCACTGATTAGTAAGATGACAGACTTGGACTTTTATGAGTAACCATTTACAAATAGTACTAAATTCAATATTGCAGCCAAAATGATATTTTTTCAAGCTATTTTCATGTATATTTTTTTTATTATAATACATTTGCATACTTGAAATATGATATGTATGTTTTAGATATGTTAAGTGTCTGTGTCTATTAAATATGTATTTTTATTGAGAGAAGCCTTGTTGAATTGAATTTGAGTCGTGATAAAGAAGACAGTATACTATTTTATACGTAAAATCCACGTATAGGCGCAATCCATTTTTTGAGGTTTTTTTATTTGTAGTTAAATCGAGCCAGCTGGTACTGGTTAATTGGATTAGCAGCATACAGTGTGAAAATAATAATCTCTATTAACAAACATATAAGCGCAAGGATAAATAGCTGTCAGGTAACTGACATGCTATAGATATATCAAGGCTCAGATAGAAAAAGAACTTCTAGCAATCACTTATGCATGTGAGAGATTTCATAAATTTGTGTATGGTCAAGCGTTTTCAGTAGAAACTAACCACAAGCCATTGGTAGCTATCATGACTAAATCGTTACATGACTGTCCCATGAGAAATTTATGAATGCTTATAAGACTACAGAAATATGATGTACAATTACTGCACTGTCCCGGTAAATACATGTACATTGCTGACACACTTTCTTGTGCTGTGGACAAAAGTGAAGGTTCCGGAAGTCTGATGGACAAAGAGATAGAAGCATATGTGGATTTGATTGTAGCTTCTCTCCCAGTGTCTCTTGCAAAACAAGAACAAAATAGAAAAGAAACAGAGACAGATGACCACAATGAAAGTGTTAAAAGACATCAGTCTGGAAGGATGGCCAGCAGAAAAAAATGCTTGTCCGCTGTCTATTCATGATTATTGGATGTACCAAAGTAACCTTACTGTTCTCAATGACATAATTTACAAAGGCAATAGGTTTGTCATACCTGCACGACTAAGAAAATATATGCTGTGCAAGATACATGAAGGCCATTTGTCACATGCTGACCTGGAGACCCCAGAATCAGACCCCGCCGCTTACCTTTGCGGGTGCTGACCCACGCTCTCTTCTGGCTCCCGCGCCGTACTCCTCTCTCAGGGCAGTCTCCTCTGTTGTCCTCTGGAGGGTCCCGCTGCTGTGCTGCTTCCACGCCGGCTCCTGCTGATCGCTGGTCTCCGCTGGTTACATCCAAGAAGCGCTGTTCTCCGATCCATGGGCGCGGCCATCTTGGATTGCCCATGTGACTCCATTCCACCAGTGCAGAATCTTCTCCTTCTTTCTCAGCCTGTCAGCTCTCAGCGTCTACTATAAAAGGATCCCCAATGCTGACACAAGTTGCCAGTGCAACTAGTCTCTTAGTTTTACTAAGTGAGCCTTCTCACTGTGCTCCAAAGGTGTTTCGGCAATCCAGCCGCTCCACATAGCGTCCCAGCTACCAACGTCTCCACTCAGCTACCCAGCAGCTCCATGTAGCGTCCCAGCTACCAACGTCTCCACTCGGCTATCCAGCCACTCCACGGAGCGTCCCAGCTACCAACGTCTCCACTCGGCTACCCAGCCGCTCCACGTAGCGTCCCAGCTACCAACGTCTCCACTCGGCTACCCAGCCGCTCCACGTAGCCACCCAGCTACCAACGTCTCCACTCGGCTACCCAGCCGCTCCATGTAGCGTCCCAGCTACCCACGTCTCCACGGCTATCCAGCTGCTCCACGTAGCCACCCAGCTACCAACGTCTACTCATGGCTATCCAGCCGCTCCACGTAGCCACCCACTTTCCAAGTGGCTTCCAAGCTACCACGCTACTTCTACACTACTCAAACTCCCCATCAGTTCACTGCTCCATCTCATGCGGAGGAACTTTATTAAGCCAAGTCTCCTCCAGCGAGCGTCTGCGCCAACTAGTACAGGTCCTAGGCCCAGTCAGGGAACACAGCCTCTAAATCCCACGTCTGTGACAGTTTGCACTGGCCCAATGGACTCGGCAAGTGGTCAAGGATCTGGGGTAGATCCCTTGCTGGATGTACTATCTCATCTGGAAAGACAGGAGACCTCTCAGGCCCAGTTGATCCAGTTCATCCAAGATATGTCGTCATGCTTGGACAACATTCAGTCCTTATTGGCTCATCCCGCTCCCGCTGGCTCCCAAGTCGCCTCTCCTCCTGTGGTGCCACCTGCTCCTCCGCTTCTACCTCCTGCTCGTCTTCAGCTTTCCCCTCCGAGCAAGTTCGATGACAACCCCAAATTGTGCAGGGGTTTTTTAAACCAATGCGAAATCCAGTTCGAGCTACAATCTGCCAATTTTCCGACAGCCAGAACCAGGGTGGCATATATCATCTCTCTGCTCTCTGGCCAAGCACTCGACTGGGTCTCGCCCCTTTGGGAGAAGTTGGATCCTTTGCTCTCCAACTACCCCAAATTTATTTCCACATTTCGCAAGATCTTTGATGAACCTGGAAGAACCACTTCCGCATCAGCTGATATTCTACGCCTCCGTCAGGGTAGAAGGACCGTCGTTCAATATGTAGTCCAGTTCCAAACTCTGGCTTCAGAACTCGATTGGAAAAAAGATGCTCTCATCGCTGCCTTCTGGAGTGGCCTTTCAGAAAGGCTCAAAGACGAGCTAGCTTCCTGTGACCTTCCAACCAATTTGGATGATTTAATTTCCCTTTGCAACAAGGTGGATCTTCGTCACAGGGAGCGTGCCTTGGAAAGAGGCAGACTTGATCATGGAAGGCCACGTCCAGCTTCCCGTTTACCATCTCCTCCTGTGGGTGAAGAACCCATGCAGGTCAACCGCTCTTGTCTATCGGTTGAGGAACGACAGAAAAGGCAGAGGCAGAACCTCTGTATGTACTGCGGATCTCCTCAACATTTAGTTAGATCCTGTCCCATCCGTCCTATTCGTCCGGGAAACGCCTCCTCCTAACTTATGACAGAGAGGTTAAGTTAGGAGTTGCCATTGAATCACATAGGAAGTCTGATTCCACCATCCAGGCTCATTTAAAGCTTCCTCGAGGTTCCAAAGCTGTATTAGCTCTTCTAGATTCTGGAGCAGCAGAGAACTTTGTCATTACGGACTTTGCCCAAAAACATCAAATCCCCATAGAAGCGTTGCCTCGAGTCATCACTTTAAAAGCCATCGATGGTAGTCGCATTACTAGTGGAACCATCACCCATCGTACAGCACCACTTAGACTTACCATTGGAGTGCTCCATACCGAACAACTGTCTTTCCTAGTGATTCCCAAAGCCTCTCATTCTTTAGTCCTCGGACTACCCTGGCTACAGAGACATTCACCACAAATCGATTGGACCACCATGCAAATAACCTCTTGGGGTTCCAATTGTTTCAAAGGCTGCCTTCAGCGGGTAGTACCTGTCTGATCTTCCGTCTTACAGGATTCTAATAACCTGCCCAAAGCTTATGGTGGGTTTTTTGACGTCTTCAGCAAACAGAGCGCAGATCTATTACCTCCGCATCGTGATTGGGACTGTCCAATAGATCTGATTCCCAGAAAGAATCCTCCTAGAGGCCGAACCTACCCTCTATCTCTCCCTGAGACTCAAGCCATGTCAGAGTACATCAAGGAAAACTTAAGTAAAGGCTTCATTCGACCTTCCACGTCTCCAGCCGGGTCTGGATTCTTCTTCATAAAAAAGAAAGACGGGGGGCTGCACCCGTGCATTGACTACCGGGGTCTTAATGAAATAACTATTAAGAATCGCTACCCTCTTCCTCTCATAACGGAGTTATTCGATAGAGTCAAGGGATCCACAGTTTTTACCAAACTTGACCTAAGAGGGGCCTATAATTTAATTCGTATCCGTCCAGGCGATGAATGGAAAATGGCCTTCAACACCAGGGATGGGCACTACGAATACCTCGTTATGCCCTTCGGCCTCTGTAATGCTCCAGCTGTCTTCCAGTTTTTCGTCAACGAAATCTTCCGGGATCTTTTGTACAAGTGTGTGGTCGTTTACTTGGACGACATTTTGATTTTTTCTCAAGACCTCCAAACTCATCGAGACCAGGTGAAAGAAGTCCTTCTGAGGTTGCGGTCCAATCAACTTTTTTGCAAATTAGAGAAGTGTCTCTTTGAAGTCTCAACTGTACCAACTATTATCGCAAGTTTGTGAAAGATTTTTCTACACTGGTAGCTCCTATTACCGCCCTCACCTGTAAGGGAGCAGATCCAAATAAGTGGCCCGTCGAAGCTACCTCGGCATTTCAGCTCCTTAAGCAAGCCTTCATCTCTGCTCCCATCTTAAAGCAACCGGATTCCACCTGGCCATTTATCCTGGAGGTGGACGCATCCTCTGAAGGTGTCGGTGCTGTGCTCTCCCAGCGGTTTGAAGATGAAAAACTTCATCCTTGTGGTTTCTTTTCCCGGAAGTTTTTGCCTGCAGAAAAGAACTACACCATCGGAGATCAAGAGCTACTCGCCATGAAACTAGCCCTCGAAGAATGGCGATATCTTCTAGAAGGAGCTCACTACCCCATTACCATTTTTACAGATCACAAGAACCTGCTTTATCTTAAATCTGCAAATTGCTTGAACCCTTGTCAAGCCCGGTGGGCAATGTTTTTCTCCAGATTTAACTTCAAACTCTCCTATCGCCCCGGCTCACAAAATCTCAAAGCCGACACACTCTCCCGTTCCATGACAAGCAACCCTGATCTACCCATGGAACAGCCCCAACCAATCCTAAATCCCGCTTTCTTCGCCTCTACCAAATTATCTTCTATACCCCCGGTTGGGAAGACTTTTGTTGCTCCAGAACTCCGCAAGAGGTTGCTGCATTGGGCCCATGCTTCCCGGTTCTCTGGACACTTGGGTATGGATAAAACCCTTGAATTCATCCAGCGGTCCTATTGGTAGCCTTTGATGAAAAAGGACGTCAGGTCTTACGTATCATCATGCATCAAATGTGCCCAAAACAAAATACCTCGGCGGGTTCCACACGGTCAACTCCAGCCTCTTGCAATTCCATTTAAGCCATGGACTCATCTCTCTATGGATTTCATCTCTGATCTTCCTCCATCTCGGGGCCACAACACCATTTGGGTTATCGTGGATCGCTTTTCCAAAATGGCTCACCTCTACTTGCCCAGAGTTTTATAAAAGAGATCTTCAAGCTCCACGGCCTTCCTCAAGAGATCATCTCCGACAGGGGAGTACAGTTCGTAGCGAAGTTTTGGAGGTCACTCTGCTCAGCCCTTCAAATAAAACTCAAATTTTCTACCGCTTATCACCCCCAGACCAATGGTCAGACCGAAAGGGTCAATCAAGACCAGGAACAGTTCCTGCGCACTTTTGTCTACTCCTCCCAAGATGACTGGATTGAACTTCTTCCTTGGGCCGAATTTGCTCTCAATAATCATTATCACACGTCCACCAACTCAACTCCTTTTTTTACAGTTTTTGGTCATCATCCTCGAGTGCCAGATTTCCCTCTTCTTCCAACATTAGATGTGCCTGCGGCCAAGATGTCTCTTCAACGGTTCTCCAACATCTGGGAAAAGGTTCGTTCCTCTCTGACTAAAACCTCAGCTTGGTACAAGAGATTTGCTGACCGCCATAGACGAGCGGTTCCCAAGTTCCAACCTGGGGATATGGTCTGGCTCTCAACCCGAAACCTAAGACTCTGAGTACCCTCAATGAAATTTGCCCCGCGGTACATTGTCCAGTCCCAATCGTCAAAGTCTTGAATCCTGTGGCCTACAAGCTAAAACTTCCTCCATTCCTTCGCATTCCAAGCTCTTTCCATATTTCTCTTCTAAAACCACTGGTCTTAAACCGATTTCAGAATGTCCTTCCCAAAGCTTTTAGTGTTCAAACACAGCAAGGAGAGGAGTTCGAAGTTGACAGAATCTTAGATTCCCGTTGTCGATACAATCGTCTTCAATACCTCATCGACTGGAAAAATTATGGTCCGGAAGAACGAATCTGGATGAATGCCTCCGATGTCCATGCGCCCCATCTGGTCAAAGCGTTCCATATGAAATTTCCTCATAAACCAAGGAAGTGTCCGGTGGCCACTCTTAAAGAAGGGGGTACTGTCACACGCTGCCCTGGAGACCCCAGAATCAGACCCCGCCGCTTACCTTTGCGGGTGCTGACCCACGCTGTCTTACGGCTCCCGCGCCGTACTCCTCTCTAAGGGCGGTCTCCTCTGTTGTCCTCTGGAGGGTCCCGCTGCTGTGCTGCTTCCATGCTGGCTCCTGCTGATCGCTGGTCTCTGCTGGTTACATCCAAGAAGTGCTGTCCTCCGGTCCATGGGCGCAGCCATCTTGGATTGCCCATGTGACTCCATTCCACCAATGAGGAATCTTCTCCTTCTTTCTCAGCCTGTCAGCTCTCAGCGTCTACTATAAAAGGATCCCCAATGCTGACACAAGTTGCCAGTGCAACTAGTCTCTTATTTTTACTAAGTGAGCCTTCTCACTGTGCTCCAAAGGTGTTTCAGCTATCCAGCCGCTCCACGTAGCGTCCCAGCTACCAACGTCTCCACTCGGCTACCCAGCAGCTCCACATAGCGTCCCAGCTACTAACGTCTCCACTCGGCTACCCTGCCGCTCCACGTAGCGTCCCAGCTACCAACGTCTCCACTCGGCTACCCAGCTGCTCCACGTAGCATCCCAGCTACCAACGTCTCCACGGCTATCCAGCCGCTCCACGTAGCCACCCAGCTACCAACGTCTACCCACGGCTATCCAGCCGCTCCACGTAGCCACCCAGCTACCAACGTCTACCCACGGCTATCCAGCCACTCCACGTAGCCACCCAGCTACCAACGTCTACCCACGGCTCTCCAGCCGCTCCACGTAGCCACTCAGCTACCAACATCTACTCACGGCTATAAAGTCACTCCACGTAGCCACCCAGCTAGCAACGTCTACCCACGGCTCTCCAGCCGCTCCACGTAGCCACTCAGCTACCAACGTCTACCCACGGCTATCCAGCCGCTCCACATAGCTTTCCAGCTCCTAACGTCCACTCAAGGCTATCCAGTCTTTCCAAGTGGCTTCCAAGCTACCGCGCTACTTCTACACTACTCAAACTCCCCATCAGTTCACTGCTCCCTCTCATGCGGAGGAACTTTATTAAGCCAAGTCTCCTCCAGCGAGCGTCTGCGCCAACTAGTACAGGTCCTAGGCCCAGTCCAGGAATACAGCCTCTAAATCCCACGTCTGTGACACCATTTAGGAGAAGAATAATGTAAGGGGAGGGCATGTGAAGTGATGTATTGGACAAGAATGAACCAAGACATAGCACAGACAACAGCTACATGTGAGTTATGTCTTATGTATAGACCAAAGCAACAAGTCGAGCTGCTGAGTCCTCATACAGTGCCAGAGAGACCATACCAGAAGGTAGGCGCAGATATGTTTGGTTGTAATGACAAGACGTACATTGTCGTGACTGATTATTATTCTAATTACCCTGAGGTGAAGACACTACATAAAACTACTAGTAAATCTGTAATCAATTGTATGAAGTCAATCTTTGCAAGGCATGGTGTTCCTATGGAAGTGTTCACTGACAATGGTCCTCAGTTTTCTAGTGATGAATTTAGACAATTCACTGATGATTGGGAATTTGTCCATACTACGTCAAGTCCCCACTATCCATGGTCAAATGGATTGGTGGAAAGTTCAGTAAAAACTGTAAAGAGTCTCATGAAAAAAGCACAGGAAGGTAAAGAAGATTTCCTCAAAAGTCTCTTGATCTACAGCAGTATACCTCTGCAGACTGAGTAAGGAATGACAACAGGTGAAACAAAAACTGGTCCATGATAGACAAGCAAAAAGCTTGTCTGATCTTAGAACGGGTGACCAAGTCCATCTCAGAGACATTGAGAAAGGCATTTGGATTCAGAAAAGTACTGTACAAGCACAAGTGGCACCAAGATCTTATACTATATGCACAGAGTGTGGAACAGAAGTAAGAATTTAAACATGCATGGGATATTTAATATTAATTTAAACATGCATAGGATAGACATAAGGAGAAGTAAGGATCAATAAGGATTGAGGTAACAATATGTTTAAAAATGGGACAGACTAGATGGGCCAAGTGGTTCTTATCTGCCGTCAAATTCTATGTGTCTATGTTTCTAAGAAGAAATTGGGTGGATTTAAGATATCAACCTAACCATCATGAAGACAACATGACTGAAGAATACCCTTCATCTGACTCAAACTCAAGGTCAAACCTGGTTAATGAAACACAGACTGTGTATGAAAGACCCAAAAGAGAAATTCGTAAACCTGAGAGACTCATTGAAACATGTTAGATGATTTGCGTAACATATTACATTGTTGAATTGTTGCACTGAAGGATATAGGGCTTATCTTTAAAGAAAAGAGGATGTGAAATTATTGCTTAATATGTGTAGACACTCCCTTAATTATATGTGAAAGCCTGAATCTTCAGTGATGGTCCCTAGGACTATGGGGAATGCTGGGAAGTAGGTGTAGTCTGGTGTACAGTATATCTATAGTTTGCAAATGGCTGAATAAAGAAGCATAGCAGTTGTTACCCATGCTTCAGTGTCCTTATGAATGCATATACAAGCAACAAACAAAACACCTGACTTTTCTATTTTTGTTGACAATACCACAATAAAACTTACTCTTCAAACTCACTGCCTAGGTGCCATACTTGATTCAGAACTGTCCTTTGTTCCTCACACACAGGGGTAGATTTAGTAAAGCACATGTTGTCCACACCACTGATCATCAAGCTGAGGTTGTCTTGTTTCCATCGCCCCATGTCACTGTGTGTTCATAACAGGATTCTCTCTGCTGTTTCAGCCGGTGTCCCACTCAGTATGAGTGCCTTGGGAGCTGCTGGGCAACCCCCTAGCCTTTCCCAACACCTCATACAGTGTCACCGCTGCTTGGTGACACCATTGGACGGGGAGAAACCAAAGTAGCAGAGCTGCTCTGCTATATTGGTGTCACCCCTTCGGATGGTGTAACCCGGTCTGGTCCACTCCCTCTAGTGACGCCTCTAATATTAACTACTGTATCCAACAAAGGTATCTGGGTAATTCAAGACTATAAGAATGACATATTAAGAAAGAGTAAAGTCAAACTAGGACTGCCAAACTTTGTAGTATTTGTCTGAGTAGCCCCTACAGGTTATAAATGTACCTTTTTTATGGAGGAGAGGAAATGACAGCGTTCATACTGTCATTGATAGAATGGGCTGAAGGACATATACATTTTCTAGCAGTAAGGGTAACTTTAAACTTCAGACTTGAAATGGTTATTTAGTTAAAAAAACGTTAGTGAATGTGAAAAAGCACACAGCATAAACAGTACTGATCACTACACAAGCCAGCCTACCGCCACTTTAGCTGAAATATCTGCATGAAATTCTCCTACAAATATCACGTCTCACTTTTATGCACTTGATTTTTTATTTTTATATTGCTAGAAATGAACTCAGTTATACACAAAATTGTGACTGGAAGGTGTAAAATGTATGATTTTAAAAGTATATGGATGAGGATGTAGGAGTTTGAGACACCATTTTTGTTCACCTCTGCTTAGTGATCATTGGGCCTGATTCAGAGTTGGAATAGAGTAAGATAGAGCAAGTAATTTGGACCAGTACAAACCATGTTGCAATGCAAGGGGTGCAAATACATACATTATTTTACATGTGGGGTAAATACTGGTTGTATTTGCATGTAGTGCACAAATTCTGGACAGCTTTATTTTGACACTGTAATTTAGATTGCAGTTTGGACACACCCCTCCCAAATCGAATCTCTCTGAACATTTCCACACCTGCAGTGCAGCATGGTTTTACCAAGGTGCACAGTTACTTGCTCTTTCTTACTCTGGGCCTGATTCATTACGGATCACTATTGCGATTGCAGCTGCGATTACGCACCCAGGTCTGCTGCAAAAATATGCTAATGACTGTAAACGCAAAGCTATTATAGAGACGTCCAAAGCCAGCATAGAGATGCCCACTACCGCTTTCGCACATCCGTAATAACTTTGCAATCCTCTGTATACATCGGGAACATCGAGTAACATCGGCCCCCCACGCACTATTACAGTAGGTCTGACCTTACTGAGAAATTGCTAACCTCATCGCACGCAGTGAGTACACAAGCTGTGTATGCCATTGCATTGGCTAATTTATGCACGCCCAAATAATGGTGTTCAAATGGACAGGTACGCCTGCGTTCTCCGACCACTCCCCTGTCACCACCCCCAAACGCTGATCTGACGTGACTCACTTTTCGATGGCTTTGTATCTCCATAAGTGATCACAGAGCAATCACAATGCTAGCTCACGCACGTGCACTTTGGTGCATATGCATGTACAGTGTGCAACAATCGGCCATCTGTGTACACTATCACAATAGCGATCCATGCTAAATCAGGCCCTCTATTCCCAACCCTGAATCACTCCCATAGTTTTCTCTATGAGCTTTACTTTAACTTGGACAGTTATTTTAGTTAGTGAACCTGTGTTGTCTGCTTTAACTCCTCATCCCCCTAACTATCCTGCTGCTTTGATATTACTACAGACAGGCCAGAGGATAGCAACCAAGAATTGTAAGAAAGACAGATGAGTAGCCATATGCTTAGTAGCTGCAGTTGAGCAGCTAATTCACAAAAGATGACACTTTCCCAAAAAGCATAAAAGCTGCAATGGAGTATCTATAATGGGTGCAGTGTGTGCGGTACACTGTGGCCCACACCACACAACCGGCACCCAAATATAGTTATACTTACCTCTCCACAGTCCCTGGCTGCCAGAAGCAAATATCAAAGGGAAAATGGAGAGGCAGCAATTTTCCTGCTGATTTGCACATGCTCACTAGAGACATCCCTAAGGAGATTGCACTAGCCCTATGGAGGCATAGAATCTTTGTATAAACATGTCAGCTGATGTCATTGTAACTGCGGTGAAAGATGCGGTTGCTGACTGCAACATTCCCGCATCATGCTAGCCACCACCCGGTTATCATGCAGGAATGCTTACTGACATTTCCTCCCTCTGTGTCCAAATTTGTTCTGCGGCTTTTGTCAGTAACCATCAGGATGCATGAGCAGTGTGATTGGGACGCGTTCTCAAACTGAAAACATTGGCCGCTTGTGTGTGGCATCTACAAAGCGTGTACCTTTGAATCAGGCCCATAAAGAATAAATGGGGTGTAATTAGCATCCCGATGGTGAGGATGCTGGCAGTCAGAATCCTGGCACCCGAATCCTGTCAGCGGTCTTAATCCTGGCTCCAGAATCCTGTCTGCTGACGTCCCGATGGTGAGTGTTAGGTTAGCGATTAGGGTAAGGCACTAGGGGGAGGGCTAGGGCTGGGTTGTGGGAGGAGAGGGTTAGGGCTAGGCAGGGCCAGATTAACAATGGGCAGATGGAGCTCCAGCTCCAGACCTCCACATAAAAATAGGCCCATTGTCATGAAAACATGATGTTGACTGGCCATCTGCTCTCCACAAGGCCAGCCATAAATCATATAGTAGTAAAACTGTATTTCTATTTACCTCACAAAATGAAGCATTTTTTTTCTTTTACATAATTAGGGGGGACATTGGGGATGAGAGTATAGAGGTATACACGCCCAGATGGCACTGGCCACACCCACACAGCACTGGTCATGCCTCCTCTGCTTCTCATAATAGGCCCTTGGTCATTTTCTGCTCCAGGCCCATGTGGCCCTCAATCCGGCCCTGGGGCTAGGCTGCAGGAGTGCAGGGTAAGTGTTATGCTATGGGAAAGGTGGGTTAGGGGGAGGCTTACGGTAAGGGTTAGAATACTACAAAATTCTGTCGGGATGCCGCTGTCAGTATTCTGACTGTCCACATCCTGACTGCCAGGATCCCATACCCAACCCAGTGTAAAGGTGTGGTTGTCATACACCTGTGCAGTTTTCCCGACAGATACAGTATACTGAATTTTGTATACAGTATATATCCATTTCCATGCCATGTTATTTAACTAAAAAAGATAAACTAAATAGTCCATTACCATGAATAGTTTTTGTTTAATACCCTAGTCTAGAGTTATGTTGTTGAAATAGTGATTATTAGTTGAAAGTTTGAAACCCAAAGTTGCTTGTAGAAAAATGCCAATACTAAAAAAAAACTTATCTTGAGAATGAAATACTCTTGCTTCAAAATACAAATCTATATGAAATATATTCTCCATCAATATATGGAGTAAATCAACTACGGACACTTCAACAGTAATAGAAAGAAGAATATGCATATAAAGAACAATACGAATGAATGGTTTTTCTCAAAAAAAAAGTCTTAATGTCTGTAACAATAATTTCTATGTTGAGATTGTTAAAAAACAAAAATGTATTTTAAGAAATTATATGATTGTATTGCACATTATATTAATGTATTGCAAACAATGGATATTATGGATTGTAAACAATAGATATTATAGTACTTTTCATTATGTTGTTTAATGAGATATTATGTATTGTATATCATATTTTATGTCATATATTCTTTAACATATGGTACGTTGGTATATTATAGAGAAATGTATATTATAATTGATGCAACTGTAATGCTGGAGTGAATATTGGAATGCAAGGAAATGCCTTTAACATAGATAAAAGATCTGATCCCGGTTTGTGTTCTTTAAGTTGGAACACATACATCAGGGATTCCAAATTATGCAGTCAGTAAATAAATTCGGCTTTAAACCACTAGTTGAAATGCAAGTGTCATTTCCGCTCATGACGCGAGCGTTCACTTCTGGCATGGCCGAGAGGAAATTACCCATAATGTACTACACTGTAATGTAACCGTAATGTACTACACTGGCGTTGTTCCCCATGTGTAACAAACGGAAGCACCACATTGGAGGACATTAATTATAAATAGAGAGGCTACAGTATATACACTTACCCAGTGCCATATTGATAAAGTTATTTTTATATCAAAACGTGTCAAAGGGCCATAGGTGAGCGCGGATATAATTAGTTCTAAAGCAAAAATATCATGTGATCTTGAGAGGGGAAGTCCTGGGAACGAACTCTAACTTCAATTGACACACCTTTTGATTCCTTGCTTCTGGTATGAGATCCAGCCTTTGGATTTATGTATGATATGCTGTTTTATGTAATGTTTTAAATGTAAGTACAATACAACTTTTTGTATTAAATTGGAGAATATACAATGTTGCACTAGATCTCTTTTATTTCTTTCTCATATAGAACCATCAATATGGAGTAATGCGATGGCAGATAAAAGACTCATTAGATAGGCTCATAATGTGCATGTATAATCTCAAGTAAGAGTATTGAATTTGGAAAGTGAACCTATGTGGTGATGGATATATTATTGAAAAGCTCTGTGTTTTGAAGTAAGAGTATTTCATTCACAGGGAAGTTTATTTGGAGTTGATATTTTTCTACAAGCAACTTGTGTTAATCAAAAATTGTTTATGGTAAAGCACTATTGAGTTTATATATTTTTAAGTTAAATAACAGCGCTGGAGAAACAATATATATATACAGTATATATGGAAAAATAAATCACGCACTAAGGCATAAATGCACAACTTTTATTGCTTCACATAGCTGCAGTGTGAAGGTGCGCCAAGTTTTTTTTACATATAGTATACTTATTAACACCATAGAAATAAGCTATGGTTAGATTTTGAGAGAACCCTTAAAGATCATCATTAGTGTACAAAAAAACTCCTATATGACAGCATGGAAAGTAACACCTGTATGGCCCTTACAGCTGCAGCTATAAAGACACACAATAAGGAAACAAGCATATTTTAAAACCAAGAAACATGTATATCTAAAAAAAGATTGCACAATATGGAAAGCAGAGCAGCAGAGAACATTTCTATGTTAATGCACTGATCAGTAGAGTAAAACTTGGAAAAAACAAGAAAAAGTCACTTTTTCCACTGCTGGTGCATAGATTCAGGAGCAATAAGTCACATGACAAAATCTTGTCACAGAACTTGCCTTGCATCTCAATGAGTTATTTTATCTTGCAGATGGAAGTAGTATTACCGCTCAAAGAAATGGGCTCAGTCTCCAAACAAAAACAATATGACAATGCCAGCAGGCAAGAGTTTTATAATCCTTGCTTGGATAGTGGACATATCTGTAAGGTGCATGGTAGATAAAGGATTCACCATCAAATTCCAATATAACAATTGTATTATCCTGAATGCAAGAAAAGGCAAGCCAGAGCCAAAGTGGACAAATAATTGTGGGGCTGATTCTGAGTTGAGAGCAAAGCAACAAAGCAAATAACTGTGCACCTGGGTGATACCATGTTGAACTACATATACAACATGTGCAGAGAGATTTAGATTTGAGAGGGTTCTGTCCAAACTGAAAACTAAATTGCAGTGTAAAAACAAAGCTGTCCAGCATTTGTGGGTTACAGTACATGCAAAAGTAGCTACCACAAGAGCAACAATTGCCTGATTCCGAGATGTACACTAATGCCGCCGCCGCTGCTGCGTCTGTGTAATAATATGTAAATGTGGCAGCCACCTAGATTTGTATAGAGATGCCCACCAGTGACTACGCAAATCGAACTGACTGTGGGCCTCATTCAGACCCGCTCGCAATCGCTGAGCGCTCGCAAGTGGGTCGAAGTTGAGGCCCTGCGCACAAGCAGCGGCCGCACTGAGCGTGCGCAAGCCCCGGAGCAAGAGAAAAATTCTCTCACTCCGGGGCTCACTACAAAAGGGGCGGCTGTCGATGTTGATCGACAGCTCGCACCGTTTTGATGGCGGGGTGGCTGGCCAAATGGAAGCAATCCAGAAGGAATGCCAGCCATTTGGGGGTGGCCCCACTGACATCACTCGTGATGTCAGTGGTGAGCTTCCGGCTCTATTAGAGCCGAAAGCTCACTGGGGCTTGCAGAAGATGAGACCCTACCACAAGGGTCTCGTCGCAAGCCCCGATGGTCGCGATGGTTGAGACCATCACGACCATCAACCTGGTCACTTGCTAAATCTGTGGGTGGTCACCCACAGCTTAGCGAGCGGCCAGGAGGCTATATTTTAAATGTGAAGCAGCTCTGAATGAGGTCCTGTGTACAAAGATGCAGCATCGGTAGATTATCAATGTTCTGCGTAACCCTATTGTCATGCAGAATGTCCGTAGGAATTAAGATGCCAGATGGCTGTGGGAATTGAGAGGACAGAGCCATTTTTTCTGCGTACGGGATTGCAGTCACAGTTTGCGATGCACCCCCAACATAGTCATGAAAAACATGTGTTTTCATTGCCAGTCCCCTGTTACCTCTCCCAAATGGTCCCTGCCTGTAAAGCACTTGCTAATAAATCTTCACTGAGACTGCCAATGGTAATGTAACTTGACGCATGAGAAGTGGGATGCTTTCACATGCGCATATTACCGATTAATCACTCAGCTGCGTAAACATCGGCATTACGTCCATCTTTGAATCGGGTCCAATTTCTAAAGAAGTAACATCACTCAGGTCCTGATTCGGAGGTGGATGCTGTATCGATGTTTGAGCAGTTGAACGATTGTTTGCTACTACTTTGCATACACAAAAAGTCCAAGAAACTCCTACGGAACTTGCGTACTGTACCACTGAGTTTATGCAGATATCTCTGTTGTGAATGAGATTGCTCTCCTTTGAGATGGAGGCGGATAGTCATGGGCAATCGTGGGAGGTGTCTGGGAGGGTATACATTTAAATGTTTAAATTGCCGACGGATGGTATCCAGGACGTTGATTTAACGATGCAGGAATCCCGCCGCCTGGCAAAATGCCCACGCCGAAAACCTGAATTAGATCAGGATACCAGCATTGGCATCCGAATGCTGGAATCACGAACGGAAGATCCAGGTAAGTATTTCTCCAGGGATGGGAGGATTAGGTTTAGGGACCCCCTGGGGGAGATTAGGGTTAATCTCCCACCCGGGGAGGGTGAGGCTACTGAGAGGGTGGGAGGGGGGTTATGGTTAGGCACCACTGGGGAGAGGTTAGGGTTTGGCACCCCCGGGAAGGTTAGGGTTAGGCACCACCAAGGCAGGATTAGGGTTAGGGAGGAGAGGGAGAAGGTTAGGATACAGAATCCTAGACCCAAGAACAGATAAGGTAACTTTTAGCAACAACATTACATTTGTTGAAGAGCTAAGGCATGTTGCAATGGCTTTAAACAGATCACTTAAACATCTTTTGAACATATGATTGAGTTCAGTGTAAGGTTGGGCTCCATGGTTGAGAAAACAGAATCTAGAACAAAGAATGAAGTAAGATACAATAAAGGTAAACCACTTGTATGCTTTTCATACAATCAGTAAATGCTAACCTACCATCTAGGAGGTGTTTTGTTTGTATGCTTGTAAATGCATTCATAATCACACTGAAGCATGGGTAAGCTTCTTTATTCAGCCATTTGCAAACTAAAGACATACTGTACACCAGGCTACACCCACATAAATCTACCCGATTTCATCTTACTTCTGTTCCACGATCTGTGCGTATAGTATAAAATCTTGGTGCTACTTGCACAGTACCTTTCTGCATCCAAATGCTTTTCTCATGGTCTCAGAGATGGACTTGGTCACCCAATCTAAGATCAGACAAGCTTTTTGCTCGTCTATCATGGAACAGTTTTTGTTTCACCTGTTGTCGTTCCTTACTTAGTCTGACTAATGTTGAATTATGCATTTTAAGCAGTTCATCATGTATTGGAAGTTTTGCTCTAATCCTCATGTCCATCAGCAGTTGTGCTGGAGAAAATCCATTCTGCTGAGGTATACTGCGGTAGATTAAGAGACTTTTGTAGAAATCTTCTTTACCTTACTGCGCTTTTTTCATGCGACTCTTTACAGTTTTTACTGAACTTTCCACCAATCCATTTGACCGTGGATAGTGGGGACTTGACGTAGTATGGACAAATACCCAATCATCAGCGATTTGTCTAAATTCAGCACTAGAAAACTGAGGACCATTCTCAGTGAACACTTCCATAGGAACACCATGCCTTGCAAAGATTGACTTCATGCAATGGATTACAGCTTTATTAGTAGTTGAATGTAGTGTCCTCACCTCAGGGTAATTAGAATAATAATCAATCATGACAATGTACATCTTCCCATTACAATCAAACAAATCTGCGCCTACCTTCTGGTATGGTCTCTCTGGCACTGTATGAGGACTCAGCAGCTCAACTTGTTGCTTTGGTCTATACAATAAGCTGCATACACACACAACGATTTTTTTAATGATTATCGTTAAACGATATCGTTTAACAATAATTGATTGCAAAAATCGTTCACTTTCTGAGTCAAACGATGAACGATTATCGTTCATGCGCATCCACTTTTGTAGTTTGTCGTTTGTAGTTTGTCGTTCAGTCAGACTTGTCAACTCAACGATTTTCATTAAGGGAATATGCAAAAATCGTTTGTAGTGCATAAAAATCGTTCATGACATTTAGTAAATGAACAACTTTAGTAAACGATTTTAGTAAATTTTTTCAAGGGAACAATTCGTTTACTAAAATCGTTCATTAAAAAAATCTTTGTGTGTGTATGCAGCTTAAGACATAACTCACATGTAGTTGTTGTTTGTGTGATGTCTTGGTTCATTCTTGTCCAATACATCACTTCTCGCGCCCTCTGCTTACATTTTTCTTCTCCTAAGTGGCCTTCATGTATCTTGCACAGCATAGATTTTCGTAGTCGTGCAGGTATGACAAACCTATTGCCTATGTAAATGACGTAATTGACAACAGTAAGGTCACAGTGGTACATCCAATAATTATGAATAGACAGCGGACAAGCATTTTTTTCTGCTGGCCATCCTTTCAGAATGATGTCTTTTAACACTTTCATTGTGTCATCTGTCTCTGTTTCTTTTCTAATCTGTTCTTGTCTTGCAAGAGACACTGGGAGAGAAACTACAATCAAGTCAACATATGCTTCTATCTCTTTGTCCATCAGACTTCCATAACCTTCACTTTTGTCCACAGCATAAGAAAGTGTGTCAGCAATGTACATGTATTTACCGGGACAGTACAGCAATTGTACATCATATTTCTGTAGTCTTATAAGCATTCGTTGAATTCTCATGGGACAGTCATGCAACAATTTAGTCATGATAGCTACCAATGGCTTGTGGTCAGTTTCTTCTATAAACGCTTGACCATACACAAATTGATGAAATCTCTCACATGCATAAGTGATTGCTAGAAGTTCTTTTTCTATGTGAGCATACCTTGTTTCTGCACTTGTCAGTATTCTATATGCATAGATTACAGGTTGCCATGTTTCCTCATGTTCTTGCAACAATATAGATCCTTACCAAATTGTGAAGCATCTGCTGATATCCTTATTCTTTTTGCAGGATCAAAGAATCTTAGTAACGGTTGCTCTGTAATGGTCTGTTTCAATTTTTTCCAACTTTCTTTTTGTTCATTTGACCACATCCACTCATTATCTTTGTCCAATAACCATCTAAGAGGAGCTGATTGTTCTGAGAGTTGAGAAATAAACTTTCCTAAGTAAGTAATCATTCCTAGGAATCTTCTAACATCATCTTTATTGTTAGGATGTTCCATATTCATTATGGCTGATATTTTCCTTGGGTCAGGCTTCACACCTTGATCTGAGACAACGTTACCCATAAAGGTAAGTGTTTTCATGCCAAATTCACATTTGTCCTAGTTTAGCTTTAGATTCACTTTTCTGGTAAGTTCCATCACTTGTTTCAATCTAGAATCATGTTCTTCCTTTGTAGAACCCCAGATAATAATGTCATCCATCATTGTCTAAATACCTAGAATATGTTCAAAAATCATGTGTATTATTTTGTGGTATACTTATGTAGCGGACAGTGGGCCTGATTCAGACCCGCTCATGAGCTCCATCGTGCACATGCGCGAGACCCGAATAACGATGGCCAAGCCGTTGTTATGGGTCTCGCACCAAAGGGGGCGTGCTGTCGATGGTGATTGACAGCACGCCCCCTTTGGTGGGCGTGCCAGGGGCGAGGCTGCCCAGATGGAGGCATTCCCATGGGAACGCCTACTGTCTGGGGCCGGCCCCACTGACATCACTAGTGAGTGCTTTTGGCTCTGATAGAGCCAAAAGCACTCCAGGGCTTGCGGCAGACGAGACCCTACCTTAGGGTCTCGTCGCAAGCCCGATGGTTGCGATGGTCTTGACCATCGCGACCATCATTTTGACCACTCGCTATAGCTGTGGGTGGTCACCCACAGCTATGCGAGCGGCCAGGAGGCCACTCTTAAAAAAGATAAGGACGGCCCTGATTCAGAGCAAGCGCTCTGTCAGAGGGTCGGGCTCTGAATCAGGGCCAGTATCCCATATGGTAGTCGAAGAAATCTGTATCGACCTTCTGGTGTAATAAATGTAAACAGCTTTGAGCTGGCTTCATCTAGCTTCATTTGCCAGAATCCTGAAGATGCGTCCAATTTACTGAATCATTTTGCTCCCACAAATTGCGACATGATTTCATCTCTGGTTGGTAGTTAGAAATGTTCTCTTTTAATAGCTTTGTTTAAATCTCTTGGATCTAGACATATTCTGGGTGTCCATTTTTCTTTTCTACAATTACTAAGAAGCTCACCCATTCAGCAGGCTCATCAATTTTCTCTATCACACCCAAGGTTTCATGCGGTTTAACTCTTTTTGTAGTTTTTCTCTCAGTGCAAATGGCACTTTTCTACAGGGGTGTATCACTGGAGGAGCTTGCGTGTTTATATTTATCTTATGCTCACCAGGCAGACAACCTAATCCTTCAAACATGTCACTGTATTCTGTAAACACTGATTTGCATTTATCTTCTACTTGTGATGTCACCATAAAAAACTTTCTTTATCAAGTTAAGTTTCTCACAGGAACTAAAATTGGTTGCACATCTTTATCCACAATCAGTACAGAGGTTTTAAACTTTTGTCCTCTGTATTTCAGTGTCACTAGGCATGTACCTTTTACAGGAATTTTCTCACCAGTATAGCCTGCAACGTTCACATTGGCTGGATGAATTTTAGGGTTTACTCTAAAAGTATTATAGTCTTGAAAAGATATTAAATTTACCTGCGTGCCTGTATCAAGCTTAAAGGGAATGACAATCTCATTCACTGTTAGTGGAACAATCCATTCCTTCTTATCTGTACTGTAAAGTTCAATGGAATCCACAAAAAACTCTTCAGTCTCAGCTTGTGTAACAGTGTGTACTGTGTTTGCTTCACTTTTGGTTTTACAGCATTTGGCAAAGTTATTCATTCTACCACATTTCATGCAGGTTTTACCATAAGCTGGGCACATTTTATGATTGTGATTGTTTCCACATCTACTACACATTTTTCTGTTAGACTGTGACTTATACTGCCTTATTTTAGAAAATGGTGTTTTGTTTGGCTCTCTTTTATTCACAATATGTACAGCACCATCAGTTACCTTGTGTAGGGTTTTGTCTTGAAACCTAGGGGCCTATGTATCAAAGCTGGGAAAGATAAAATTGTGAGAGATAAAGCACTAACCAATCAGCTTCTAACTTACATTTTACAAGCTGTGTTTGAAAAATGACAGTTAGGAGCTGATTGGTTAATACTTTTTCTCTCACAATTTTATCTTTTACCAGGGAGGGAGCTGTCGGTCTTTCACAGCGGGGGTCATGTCGCAACAAAAGGGGCATGGCATGGGGCGTGGGTGTGAAATCACATCATCTTGGCCCCTTTCACAATTCCACAATTAACGGCAATGTGAAGCAGGGGGCAGGGCCACGATGATAATGCGATTCAACATGAATCACGTCACGGTCTCCAGGGGTCACCGGGGGCCAGGATGCTAGCCTGCCTTTCTGGGGAGCAGCACCCGATTTTTGGGAGGCTCCCGGATGAATTGGGAGGGTAGGCAAGTATGATTAAGCATATCTAATGCAATAACATCACAGGAGGAAATGTGTCATCGTTCATAAAGCAGAAGCAGCTAGAAAGGAAATGTTCATGCACCAAAACCAGTAGGCTGTAAGCTGCAAATGTAACACAGATGGAAAGATTAATCAGTGCAAAGTCTTTACTTTGAGAAAGACTTCATAAGCTATCAAAGAAAATGGGTCTAACATATTAAGACTCAGCTATTGAGAACGGATGTTGGTGTAAACAAGAGGTACCAAGATAAGTGTTGCTTTGTAGGTGGCACTAAGTCTTTTTTTTTTATGACAGTGTACAGTCTTGTACTTCATTCTTGTTAATCTGTTGTAAAGGTCTCCTAAACCGATCACAGTAAACATGTATCCCACAATCCACCCTGCATGCTTACTGTAAAGTACATTCATTACATTCTTATATTGATGCAACACATTTGATGATTATGTGGACTCCAGCAGTTTGTTTAATTTTGACTCTTTAGCTTATGGTGCCCTACAGTAAGCAATGTTTGCACTTTTCCATCAGAAGTGAATGACATTCATAGTAGTTTTTCTTATGGATATTTGGGGTCAGTGGCAGAACTTGTGAGTGGTGGGCTCAGGTGCAAAAATTTGCTTTGGACCCCCCTCCTCCACCCTACTTCAAGGTCATATTGCAGTAGGTGACAGAAAGAGTTAGAGGGTGACAGGGAGAGGCAAAAGGTAGACAAAGAGAGACAAGAAGGTGATAAGGAGAGGGTAACAGGGAGAAGCAGTGGGTGACAGGGAGAGATAACAGGCAGTGGGTGACAGGGAGAGGGACGAGGCAGTGGATGACAGGGAGAGGGTGACAGGCAGTGTGTGACAGGGAGAGGGTAGAGGCAGTGGGTGACAGGGAGATGCAGTGGGTGCCCGACACACTGTAGTACCCCCCACATTATGTCACACTGTAGTGCCCCACACATTATGCTACACTGTAGTAACCACCACATTATGCCACCTGCAGTCCCCACACATTTTGCCACCTCTAGTGCCTACACATTATGCTACACTGTAGTCCCCACAGATTATGCCACCTATAGTAACCACACATTATGCCACCTCTAGTGCCCACACATTATGCTTCACTGTAGTCCCCACACATTAAGCCACCTGTAGTCCCCTCACATTATGCCACCTATAGTGCCCACACAGTGTACTCACCAGCAGCATCCACAGGCAGCCATCAGAGCAGCAGCTGCAGCCTCACAAGGGGGGAGATGTATTATAGCAGCACATTCGGTAAAGAGGCGAAGCAGGAAGCACTAACGATGAGATGTAGGAACAACTCATCGGCCAGAGCAATCCCTGCCTGAGTACACAGCGCATCAGCCTAGTTCTAATGCGCTGTGTCTCTGTCCCGGCCGGTTCCACTGAGCATGCACGGGATCTCGCATGTATCGCGAGATCCCGTGTGCAGCCCTGGAGCCGGCAGGCATAGCGCCCCTGTCATTTACGGCCAAACCCCCTGATCGAACATCAGGGAGAAGCGGTATCAGCGCACATAACGTGCGCTGATACTGCTTTGATGTTTCATACATCTCCTCCAATGAGTCACACCCATGAGGCTGTGCTGCTGCTGGGCTAGAGGAGCATGTGATGAGCTCCTCCAATCAGAGCTCAGCACATGTTCCTCTGACCCCACTGCAGAGACTACTGCGAGTTAATACCCAGTAGTGCACTGCAGTGCTGAGCCTGACTGCACTGTGCTCCGGGCCCCTGCGTTTAGCTGCTGGCTGGGTCAGTCACATTTTTGATGACTACCTGGCAAGCAGCTGCACTGCACCTCCCATACAGGCAGTGTGGACCCCTTGCGGCAGGCCCAGGTGCAGTGCCAGTAGTTCCGCCCCTGTTTGGGGTACATACAGTTGAAAATATCACAGTGTAAAGTTTGATTTTATTGTCCCTGTTACATAACTATTTTCTTTTAATTCACTCCCTTGTAAGCATTTTGCGCTCTTATGTTTTCACTGCTTTTGTATACAGACTGGATGTTACTAGAAAGTGTGACTGTAATTAAACATATTCATAGAGAGTATATTTTCAAGCTTGTTTTCCCTGGCAAATGAATTATGTAAACCTTCCCCTTCTGAATCTGTTTCAAGTCAATTAATTGTTGTAATTACTTAAGATTTCTTTTTAATGAATATGGCTCCCTGGGGATTAGATGATATCCTGTCATATCTGGTCCTGATAAATGAAATGTGAAATGTGATTTGTGGCTGGTTTCAGGCAGAACCTTTGCACTTGAGCAATGTCTTTTCCGAGTTGCTCATTAAGGGAGAAAATGCCCTTGATAGAGCTCATAACATTTATAATGGTTTGTCCCTTATAAATTGAATAGAACTTACTGCTGAAAATGTTACCTCTATTGAACATTTCATCAGTAAATTAGGGGAGTGTGAAATTGTCTACATGCACAATGTCCATTACTCCAGTGTTTGGTGTTATAGAAAACTGCAAATGAACATTAATGGAACAGAAGGGGTTTAAAAGCATCATCAGTAATTTCCAGTACAAATATACATGATGCATTTATATTTATATGGGCTCTAAAACAACAATAATCATTTTGTTTCACATCATCACATGGCATGTGATGCGTATTTGACAAACAATTCCGACTGCGGATAATAATATTTAATAGCAATACAATGGTGTCAAGAGTATCGTTCCCATAAGCGAATCCAGCGAGTATCCGAGCGTAGATGTAATCACACAGAGGGCTCCTGATGATTACTTTACACATATCCAGGTGGAAGCGTTCATATTCCCTAGTTACGCATGTTATGCTTCAAAAGTTCTCCCTTGTCATTTGCCTTTGGGCTATCACAACAACGCAGTGATTTCCCACTTCAGTACAATATACTGTACGTTAGTGTCCTTTTTTTCAGGCACTGATGAACGACACCATAGAAAGTACTCATCTGGCAGTAATTTGTTTGAAATAGTTAAACCACAGAATTACAAGACAGGATTAACTTTTTCAAGTCGAACAGTGTATTTAGTTAATTTAATATTGTTCTGTCATAGGCACTAATGGCCTATACAATTCAAGCTGACCTTTGTTGTAACCAATCAACTTAATGTAAGACACATGGATGCCGGGGCAGAGTGAAGTTTTTGAATTCTTTTTCGTCTTAGGGTACATAGACAATGTAATTTCCCTTGTGGTCATCCTCTAACTCTATCTAAATCTCGATCTGTATTGCAAATGTGCTATCAGTACACAAGGTCTTGTATGCTGCTTGTTCTATTGATTGGTAAGACTTCAGTGAGAGACATTGCAGACATGTCACTGTTCCCAGCGCTATGCCGGAAATACAATGCCAACAAAGTTAAAGATAAAACACTACTTTTAACTGTGTTTGCAGTATAACTTGAACCATACTATTTAGGAGGAGTATAAGGGGAAGATCTTGGGCTGAATATAATAGCTAGCGAAGTTCTGACACTGCAGGGATTTATGCGAGTCTCCCCGTATTTGTAAAGTGACAGTCATTTTAAAGTCTAAACCATCTTGGTTTAGCCTTTAAAATAATTTGAACTTTAAAAATATGGGGAGACTCAAATAAATGCCCTCACACGCCCAGTCGGTGAGTATCTGTAATAAACAATTTGCAACATAAACATCTAATCTAAGAAGGTACAGGCAAAGAGTTTTTTACCTTCCTGTTTTCCAAATATTAAATTCAGCAGAAAATCCCCTGCATATTTTCCACAACCAATCAGGGGTAACAGAGTTTCTAAATGTTTTTAGGGTTTGTTTTTTTATTTTTGGGGGTACACTCTAACATGTGGGTGATAATATTTTTTGAAAGGTAATTATATGCATATTGGTGTGTGAAATATTTCATTTGCCAATTGAAAAAATACTTACAAAACGCTCTGATCTAGATCCCCAAAGTGACATTCAACAGTCACCAACACCAGACACAGTTGGTGGACCTGTGGAGGCAGATGAAGAGCTCATCACTCTGAATTTCTTCCCACTAACCCCACCAATGCCCCCAACCCCATCACCACCCACTCCAGATTTGGAAGAGCCACCTCCCACTACAACCGCCTCCAGCAGCTGCTTTTATTCAATCAAGCTGCATTTTTGGACAGGCACATGGACCTAATGAACACACAAACTGTCTCAATTATACAAACAATTAAGTGCAATCATACATTAACTGGCCTCAGTGCATCGGTCATGCAACTTTGTGCAAGTGTTAATAATGTTAATGTAACACAGATTTGAATTCTTGAAACTAATACTGTACATGCATCCAGGAATCTTTCCTGTGTATGCTTGAGTTCCAAAACAAAGCAAATACATCCAGGAATCATTCCTGCGAATGTATGAGTTGCAAACAAGTGCTATTCAGGACTTAAATAGCAGCATTGTGTCATTAAGCCAGTTATTTGCCCGGTTACCTGAACCACAAGGTAGCACCTCCATCGTCACCACAACTCACACTAAGTAACCAGCTTCAACTTCACTAAGGTGTGGGTTGCGCACCAAAGGTAGTGCTGCACAACCAAACCCTGAATTTTCTCCTCCTACTCAGCCTCCTAAAAGGTGATGATAAAATTAATGTTGTTATGTTTTCAAACAAATCTAATTATTTATTACACCATTACAAAGCTTTATATTTTTCTAACATTGTTGTTTGTGAATTTATGGCATTGTTTATTATGGTAATGAGCACTAATTACCTTGAACAGCAAAGCTCATTAGAAGAAGTGTGACATAATAAAAAAAGCTACACCATTTTTAGTTCTTTTTAAGTGTTAAGGTTACATTTCTGTTTGCATACTGGTAAGCTAATTTAAGCTAATTTAAAAATAGTTTTCATTTAAGTTAGCACATCATGATATACAATCATATAAGCATACCTAATTATGGTACAACCACTAAGTGGGTAAATATTGTGAGACAGAAATTTGCACAAACAGGTTTAAGCCCTTGTTTCTTTTACGAAACCAAATACATAGAGTCAAAACAGGGAACACAGGATGGTCATGGAGTTTACCATGTGTGATTAATAGGGATAATAGTTTGTTGTATCTTTGGATTGGGAACACACAGATCCAATTTAATTTAGACTGACATTTTTAAAACCTGTAACACTTTTAAAATGTATCAAAGCTACTTTATGGGTGGAACATGGTTTGGTACAGTGTTTACAAATTGATTTTTTAATTGTAACACACAAGCACATAGTAAACTTTAGTGAGAAGGTGAAACTACCAATGTTATGAATTATACTTACAGGTGAAAAAGCTGTGAATCACTAATTGTCTGACCTATCTCCCGCTTTTTGTGCTCATAGAGTCTCCTGGTGTTAAAAAAAGACCCCTGCCTTCTCACTGTCTATTTCATAATCTGGTGGTGGAGGTTGTTGCAAGGGTAGATTATGCAATAGACAGCAGCATAGCACAATGTCACACACTTTAGATGGCGAATAAAACAAAATCCCACCAGTAATGTGAAGGCACCTGAACCTATATTTAATAGTCAAAAAATGTGTTCTATCACTGATATAGTGGTCTTATGTGTATCATTATACTTATGCTCAACAGGAGTGTGTGGAAGCAAAAATGGAGTCAGAAGCCAGGAGCAACAACCATAGCCAGAAACACATATAATGCCAAAAAACAGCAGCAGACGAATGTTCTAATAACAAAAATTACATGTAGCAAGTCAAGAAGGAACCACACAAATGTGTACATACCCAGCAGCCATCCCTCAGGCATTTGTTCTGCCTTGAACTTTTCATAGAGGGATGACTAAGAGTAAAGGCGTTGTGGCAATAGCCAGGAAAGCTAACTACAACACTCAGTTTTTAGTTTTGCATCACACACTACCTGCATATTAGTAGAATAGGCATAGTGTCTTTTTAAATATATCTGAGAATGTGCAGGGAGCGAATTCGCAGGGATAGAGCTTTCTTGAAAGCTCTGTCACTGTGTGCAAATTTTAATACATTCATGTGATATTTGCTAAATTCACATTGCGAATTTAGTTGAAAATATCATACCACAATTGCATTTTAATATCACACCACAATTGCATTTTAAATGCAGATTATGGTCAATAGGTAACTTTGTGTTTTTGTATGGAGCACATTTTACTATATCTCAGTCTACATGAGGCCATCTCTAACTCAAACAGAAAATGAATGACTATTGTAAGAAGACATGCCTCCATTTTGAGAAATGGCTCCTTCTTCTTGCCTAATCGCCTTCAGCTTAATTGTTAAAAAGCTGCAGTATACAGCGCATTGCAACCTGACATGTAGTAACATTGCAGCATATGCGCAGTGTGGCCTTGACACATGCGCAGTCCCAAAACCATTGCTCATTTGCGACCGAATTGGGACTGCGTCTGGGGCTAAATCTACATAGCTACATACACAGGGCCTAAATCAGAGGTGGATGCTATTGCAGCCATAGCCACGTCTTTGTACTAATGCCACAGCCAATGGGATTCCTACTGAGATTCCCACTGGCTGCTGTGCTAAGCTGCTGATGTGCGTATTAAGATAAGACATACCATCATATGCACCATCTGAGATTTCACCTACCTTATGGCAGGTGCAATTTCTCCAACTGAACCGGGTCAGTGTAACTGCATCTTTGGACACAGTCGCTGACCACAACACTGTAATTGCATGGATCTGCATGCAATCTCGGTCTGCATTTTTGTGTGGTAACCATGGAGACTCGTACGCAGTTGGACTCGGATGCATACGCAAACTGAAAACATTGGCCCATATTTACCTACTCTCCCGGAAGTTGTGGGAGGCTCTGGAATTTTCGGGTAGTCCCCCGCACCCTCGGAAGAGTGTCCCGATCTTCCACATCCTACCCACTTCCTAGTGAAGTGGGCAGGATGGGAAGAAAATTGCCAGGAATTGTAGCTCCATATGGAGGGGGTGGGATTAAATAATGTGAAAACGCTTAATTTAGCCCAGCCCCCCTCTTGCGATCCCCCGATACGTTTGCCATGACAGGAATGGGTCCTAATGACATAAGAGCCCGAAACCGCCCCCTAAGTGGCCAGCTGCGTCTCCTCTCCGGGCTTTTCCCAGAGAGATTTAAAAAGTCAGTAAGTGTGCACTTGTGTAAAATATAAATGAAAACAATGCAAGCAAAGTCCTTATTGGCTGGATTGCTCACATACTGTAGCAGTGTTATTTTATAATTCTTACATTGTTTTAACATTTTGTAATTTAATTTTTCTTGATGTTTAGTATATTTATTATGAAGTGTATACATGTTTTTGTACAGGAGGTAGTTTAGTGGTATAGTTTATTTACTTAAAGGTGCTATGCTACTGTATGTGTATATTCCAACTGGCACTTTTTTCCACCTGACAGTGTGAAGCCAGCACCTTTTTTCTTGCCCTAAGAGAAGTTTACTTCCCCTGAAGCATGATTGTGTTTGAAAAAGATGACTTTTAAACCTCTTACTGAATATTTTAATGGATTAAATTCATCATGTCACCAGCTGCTGTGCAGTTAATAGACCCATAAAACACTGTATTAAAGGATTACCCATGCAAAATTTCTTAGTACGCTAATGTGAATTTTAATACTTTTAACATTTAGTTGAGATGGGAATGTCCAAGAACAGCTTGTTCAATAGGTTATTCTATAAAATTAAGCACCCAGCTCATCAGAAATGCCAGGACTACATTAAGTTGAAATTTTACAGAGAGGCTAAGATGATTCACTGTAAATCGTTTGAAAAAGTAAGTAAGAAACAGCTGCTCTACTGTATTTGTGTAATGTATAGAATACAATGAACTTAAATACTGTAATCTGCAAAAAACGAGGCATGAACAAATTTGCATAGGAAACTCCTACCCCAAATAGACTGACCTCTTGTCAGAGATATTATGTACATAGGGCCAGATTCAGAGATGGACGCTAATTCTGTTGCAGCTAAGACTTTGTACGGTACGGTTGTGCGAAAATATTCAATTTGAGACGGCCACCAGCGGCTTCGCAAATCTAATTGACTCGGTCGCCAATCTGAGAATGGCCACAGGAACTGAGACGCCTGAGCCATTTTTACTGGATCGCAGTCGTAGTCGTAGGAGACACAACCCAAAAACAATTGTGACACATCAGCGGTCCCTGCCTGTCATTCACTTTGCGAGTGACATTGGTAATGTAACTCAGTGCAACTCAGAAGCTTGCGCAGATCACTGAAAATCGCTCAATTGCGTAAACACCGACATTGTGTCCATCTCTTGATCAGGCCCATTGAAAACAAATGCAATATACAGATCTAACTGGGGGTGATTGATCTAAGGATCAATTGCCATTTTGGGGATGAGGAAGGATTTTTTTCCCTGCTGTGAGGCTAAATTGGAAAGTGTAGTATGCTGATTTATTAGAATTAAAATGTATGAAAGGTCACATTTGATGGAAATACGACCTTTGTCTACATTACTACATATATATTTATATCTGATAGACTATAGCTTGGTATAGTTAGCAATGCACTATAGCTGAGTATTACCGAGAAACTCCAATAAAAGCAAAATGATGCTGCCTAATAAAACTCATTATGGGTACTACAACTTCATGGAGTAACTCCATCTATTTGAAATATGACTTCTGCCCTCAATTGCTTGTAGCAAACTCAGAAACACGCTGCTGTTACCACTTTAGATTAGTGGTAAGGTTAGGTTGTGACAAACTGACCATCGGTAACAATATCCATGTCTAGTGAAACAAACTGTGGACTGCAGTTTTTTAAATTGCAGAAAAAGAGAGTTTTTAAAGTCTTCAACGGGTGATTTCAGGTAGCAGCCCTATTTCACATATCAGTGTTATTCCATTAACTTTCTAAAGGCAAAAAGGAGAGAGTATAGTGTTATGTGGAGAAAAGGACTGTTACAACAATATGCAGTAAATTATGAAATGATTTGCTGTAATATGTAAAAGAGAGTATGAGTACTTTAAAAAAGCTAAAAATTTAGATTTTAATGTCTTTATTAACTGCATTGATTCAATATTTGCTATTTTTGTTTTAAATAATACAGTACCTGAAATTTAATACTTAATACTTTTAGTTAAAATTATATTTGTCCTCGTTTTATACTTCCATCACTCCTGAGAACTATAGGAATATAGGGAAGGTAAGCAAGTGCAGTATTGTTAAGAAACACAAATCTGAACTGAATCATTAAAAAAAAAATTGGTAGCAGTATAATTTCTGGCAGTGGGATGCAGGTGGTGTGGGGTAATAATAAATTGTGTAAAAAAATGCAAATAATATTCTTTTTTTTCTGGCATTCTACAGGTCTCAGCTAGCCTTCTCATGTCCAATTTCAAGAGCTACCAGGTCATGCTTGCAGTTGGAGAACCACAAGTGCTAGCATACCCTGACAGACAGGGCCTGCTGGCACCTGTAGTGCACACTCTTTGTCCCACTGATTTTTCTAATACCAGCCAAGACTTAAAGCCCTTGGGCTGGTTATCAATTTAGGGGGGGACCCCAGGCCATTTGTTTATTTTTTATTTTAATGTTACGTGCCTTCACTAAAACAATAAAAACAAGCCTGCATGAATCTTAAGGATCCGTGCAACACTTTACCCAAAACGCCTGTCATGGGCTGTGTACTTTTTCCTCAACTTTACAACATTTTCATCAACTTTACTACTTTTTCCTTCATTGTGATACTTTTACCTCAATTTTGCATCTCACAAATAGTGCACTAGGGGGCTGACTCGGTAGTGGACAGAACTGCAAAGCTGCTTTGCAATTCCATCCTTGCAATTATGTTAATGCAGCAGGAGATGTCATGCCTCCTGCATGCATTAATGATCTGACCTGCGTCCATGGACGCAGCATCGGATCATCTGTGTAATCCCTGGCCGGCTGAGTGATCATGGTGGTCTTACAAGATGCCTTTAATGATGTAAAATATAATTTATTGCTTAATGGCCTATTCTACAAATACAATATGTTAAGGAGCCCTACACAGGCTGATATGGTCGCTATCACCAACAATCACTGTCAGATTTGGGTGACCAATTGTGAGAGATAACGGCAATTTGACCCTAGTGCCTAGTGTGAATCCAACATGGCACCTCTACCAAGATTTTACAACAATACCATGCACAGTCATTTTTGGTCATTGTCCTTCTGGATTTACCATCTATTGTGATCAGCATCTAATCAGAATTGTGGCATTCTTAGGCCGAATAAACTGCAATATGCAAATCTCAAAATCTCAATATGGGCACCATGGATAGATAGAGGACTGCGACCAGACTATATGATCTACTCATTCAATAAACTTTTAAAAAAAGAGACCTGTATGGTACTATATATATATATATATATATATATATATATATATATCTGTCTATTTATTTGTGAGTGAAAACCATGTATATGTATTTTACCTAATAAGCCACATTTTGAATGACCATGTACCAGGGACTTATGGTAAATTGTGTGGTATGAAAATACTGAACTGATTGCTATACACAAGTAATGGTTGAGATTGCTGAACAGGTTAAAGGTCTTAAATATTTTAGATAGATAGATAGATAGATAGATAGATAGATAGATAGATAGATAGATAGATAGATAGATAGAGGGCCGGACTGCCCATTTGGCACTTATTTTTTAGTATTATTAAAATAATTATTACCATACTGCTCAGTAACAAGGTATTCTAGTGTTGCCACTAAGTTCATTTGTCCATACAATTCTACAAAGAGTAATCATGTGTTGTTTTCACCAGGCAGAGCTGTTCTTCCCTGACCCAACTAGGTTTTATTCGTGGCTTCACATTTTATTCTCTGTGTCTATTACTGTTCTGAGACTGTCATTTCTTACCAGAATGAGAAAGGCTAAAGAGATAATATTTCAATAACATACTGGCCTGATCATAAAATAACTCAATGGAAATGTGTAAGAGCCTGAGGCAGCACAGCAGGATAGTCAGCAGTCAGATGATTTCCTCGCCATTTCTTTTCTCCTCTGGTTATACTTTCCGTTGCATTTGACATCCCCTCTAGTCTTCGTTATGCTTTTATTAAAAAATGAGAAATACAATGTAAAGACCAACACAACTTATTGGGATGTCTTACAGAAGTTTAAAAAAAATGTGGGTGCCACAGTAGCATATTTATCAGGACAGACCTGCCACGTTAATTGACCTTTTCCTATCATCAAGCAAACTGAGTTTTAGGCATCTTGGTTGCTTAGCAACAAAGTCACAATTTCCAGTTGGAATTGCATATTCTGAACAACATGAAAAGACATGTTTTTATGAAAGATACCAGATGTTTGGCAGTGAAAAGTATCTGAATTTGTTTTTCTTTCCTTATTGACAGCCAGAAGAGTTGATGAATATAATCTTGCTAGGGAATGTTTTTCCTGCAGTTGATCTTTGACAGTAATTCTTATTCTTCAATAATATTACCTTGTAAGAAAAGCAGGCAGGGTTCTCTTTAGATTTCACAAAGGCCATTTTTTACATTTGTAAAATAACTAAACAAGAAATATTATAGCAAAACAATATATATATTTTGATTAAGATTAATGGGCCTGTGTATTAATAATTGCGTAACTACCACAATTATTAACAATCTTTATTGCGATTGATATTTAAACTGCACTTTCAACATAATTGTATTTAACAAAAAAAAACCTTTAATAAATAGGCCCCTTAAAAACAGAATCACAAATCATTCTACAATATTCTCACATATAGTTGATTGGGGGTAGATACAGTCAGGTGCATAAATATTGGGACATTGACAGAATTTTCATATTTTGGCCTCTATTCACCACCACAATGGCTTTGAAATGATACAAACAAGATGTGCATTAACTGCAGACTTTCTGATTTAATTTGAGGGTAATTACCTCTAAATCAGGTGAACGGTGTAAGAATTACAATGGTTTCTATATGTGCCTCCCACTTTTTAAGGGGCCAAAAGTAATGGGACTATCAACTCAAAAGCTATTTCATGGACAGGTGTGGGCTATTCCCTCATTATTTCATTATCAATTAAGCAGATAAAAGGTCTGGAGTTGATTCTAGGTGTGACATTTGCATTTGGAATCAGTTGCTGTTGACTCTCAATATGAGATCCAAAGAGCTGTCACTATCAGTGAAGCAAGCCATCATTAGGCTGAAAAATCAAAACAAACCCATCAGAGAGATAGCAAAAACATTAGGTGTGGCCAAATCAACTGTTTGGAACATTCTTAAAAAGAAAGAACGCACCGGAGAGATCAGCAACAGCAATAAAAGACCCGGAAGACCACGGAAAACAACTGTGGTGGATAACAGAAGAATTATTTCCCTGGTGAAGAAAAACCCCTTCACAACTGTTGGCCAAATCAACAACACTCTCCAGGAGGTAGGTGTATATATGTCAAAGTCAACAATCAAGAGAAGACTTCACAAGAGTGAATATAGAGGGTTCACCACAAGATGTAAACCATTGGTGAGCCACAAAAACAGGAAGACCAGATTAGAGTTTGCCAAACAACATCTAAAAAAGCCATTACAGTTCTGGGACAACATCCTATGGACAGATGAGACAAAGATCAACTTGTACCAGAGTGATGGGAAGAGAATAGTATGGAGAAGGAAAGGAACTGCTCATGATCCAAAACATACCACCTCATCAGCGAAGCATGGTGGTGGTAGTGTCATGGCGTGGGCATGTATGGCTGCCAATGGAACTGGCTCCCTTGTATTTATTGATGATGTGACTGCTGACAAAAGCAGCAGAATGAATTCTGAAGTGTTTCGGGCAATATTATATGCTCATATTCAGTCAAATGCTTCAGAACTCATTGGACGGCGCTTCACAGTGACCCGAACAATACTGCCAAAGCAGCCAAAGAGTTTTTTTAAGGCTAAAATGTGGAATGCTATGCAATGGCCAAGTCAATCCCCTGACCTGAATCCGATTGAGCATGCATTTCACTTGATGAAGACAAAACTGAAGGGAAAATGCCCCAAGAACAAGCAGGAACTGAAGACATTTGCAGTAGAGGCCTGGCAGAGCATCACCAGGGATGAAACCCAGCGTCTGGTGATGTCTATGCGTTCCAGACTTCAGGCTGTAATTGCCTGCAAAGGATTTGCAACAAAGTATTAAAAAGTGAAAGTTAGATTTAGGATTGTTTAGTTTGTCCCATTACTTTTGGCCCCTCAAAAAGTGGGAGGCACATATAGAAACCATTGTAATCCCTACACTGTTCACCTGATTTGGATGTAATTACCCTCAAATTAAATCTGAAAGTCTGCAGTTAAAGCACATCTTGTTTGTTTCATTTCAAAGCCATTGTGGTGGTAAATAGAGGCCAAAATATGAACATTCTGTCAATGTCCCAATATTTATGCACCTGACTGTATATCATTATTTGCAAAATAACCCCAAAAAGTATCAATTCATATACAATGAACGGGAGGGGTACTTTGATTCCATATTGATTAGAATAACATTTTTAGCAGCGTGTATTGAGCAGGTGCAGCTTCAACAGTACTTACTGTATGAAAGGGGACTGTGCCAGCGGAGACCTCAGAGCAGCCCTGTAAATTTTTGCAGCTGCCTTATCAGCGCATATGTGGAAGAAAACGACACATGCATATGCTCCCAAACTTTTTTCCCCATAGGGAAAGATTCCTGCATTAATGTAATGCACCTAATGAATTATTAGTGGTATTCCTGTTTGTGCATATGGGGTGTACAGTATGTTTGTGCATACAGACTGCAGGCCCTGCCTGCTGTCTCTAATCTCCCTATTAGTTTCAAAAAGCTTCAGATGATGTTAGTTATAGCAATCGAGTTTTGGGGGAAAAAAAAGCTATTTGGAACTTGATACAGTTAGAAAACATTGCAGTTACCACAGAGTTCTATGGTTACGGTAATGTCAGGCGATATTTTTAGATTTGCAAAGAGCAAGAATATTAGCACTTTCTCCAGCCTTAATGGGTACATAAATATGGCACTGTTTAAAAAAAAAAAACACGTGGAAACTACTGTTCCCTCATGATCCCACCCAAAAAATAAATAAATAAAACTGTTAATACATTTGCCACAATGTGGTAGAATGAGATCTACTAATGTCCTGCAGAGTAGATTTGTGGATTATGAGATCAGCAAGCCACTATGGGGGTGGGAGGAGTTATCAAACCTTTTAAAGAGGACTAGGAGAGGTGTTCTGCATGACAACCAATCAGATTATAGCTCTCATTTTATATATAAATGAGTGCTACTATCTGATTGGTTGCTATGGGCAATACCTCCATTTGTATTCTTAAGAAGGCTCTCCCTATGGGTTTGCTTATAATTACATGGAGCCATAGAAAAAACAATTGGCTCTTAAACTAACTGATCTAACCAGGTAATGATCAGTGATTCATCTTTGATGGACTTTGTTAATGAATAGCTAGGGCTGTAGCATCCTTAAGCAACATATTAGCATTGTGCCCCAGGTCCTAAATATGGGTTTGCTAATGAAAACAAGACAAGCTAAAAACAAAATCTTAAAATGCTGTATACAGTATTTATGCATTAATCCCAGGAAAATGTATTCTATGAAGCTAGGTGAGAATCTCACCTCAGGTATCAGTTTTTAGAAGAGCCAGGCAAGAGTGGTCTTTTCACAATTACCATTTATAAATGGCAGTGTGTAAGTAATAAACACGCCATTTTAATACCCCTTAAAGCAGCATATTCAGTCCTCAAGCTCTAGATCACCACCTCCCTAGATTTATTCCCTCACAAAATCTGTCAAATTAAAATAAGTAGTAGTGCTGAAATCAGTTTAGCTTGATGGAAAAAAGGTGAAGGAGATAACTTTTGGTTCTTTCATTACATAGAGTTTTCTTGATGTCAAGTTTGATGTTGCTGGCAATAAAGCATTGTTGTGTAATAACTATCTAACAATAAACTGTGAAGACATAAAATGGCACAGAAGCTAGTATCTGTCAGATAACTAAAAAGTAAAAGAAAAACTACAGAAAGAAAAAATGATAACCAAAATGAAAAAAAAAATTTTTAACAAACGCCAACCACAGAGACGTAAAATTCATAATTTATTTAATAGAATGCCCTTATGAGTGCACAAGTATCCTGTAACTCTTCCAACCAATGAAATACTAGATGTTTGTTATTCTGCTACAGTTCAGTTACCACCATATTATTCAATTTATTTTTATGTATTAAACAAGCCCATTGAGCACCTACTTATAACTGTTGCTCAATCTATTTTTTTTCTTCTGGATATGCTGTATATAGGGGAGAGAATGGGGGGGCAGGTACTGATTTCCTGGGTCCCAGTTTATTTAGGGCAGAGGGCACCCTGAGCCAGCCTTGGAGGCGGGGTAACAAACTTCTCAGGTAAAGGTTTTATAAGCCTCTACAGCACAGTGGCAGTAAGATGTCTTGGTAACCCTGGTTGTCTACTTCTATTTTAATTAGCCCTGAATACATTTTATTTGGCCTCTAGATCATAATGTTTTCTTCAAATAATATTGTAGACTGCAATGTTGCCAAATTCAAAGACAAAATTAATATAAACCCACATCTATGAAGGTGACATAATAAATGAACAGTGATTCATTTCAAGCAATTAAACATATTGAATACCAATGACCATATAAATGGACCCAATAATAATTATATACAGTTTTATAGTTTCTGCAAACACGTGTTCACTGTTCATATTGTTGTCATTGTAATTGTGTTGCTACTTGAGATAACCCTTGATAATATGTGATCATTTATGTTCATGACAAATTAGCCCAATGAAATGGCTGGGCAGATAAGCCTTATATCTTTAGCCACAGGAGTCTCTGGTAAGACTTCACACTAAATTAAGTGCAATTATAAAATGGCATATTACGTTACAAATTAATCACTCAGTTTTCCCTCATTAGTGCACTTTAGGCACTGACTGCATATATTTCTTTTTTATCCGTAATCTTTGGTGGCATTAATAAAATAAAGCTAATGGACATTAGTCCAATGTTAGTATTTCTATGGGAAATCCTGCTGTACATAACGATGTACTGTGAATTAAGAATGCTGTCATGGGGTGCTTAGATTGCTTTCTTGTCTCATACTAGCTACAAGTTACAGCCTACCTGCATTTCTGAGGTCTGCCTATCCAAACTAATAAGATTCTTGCAGACAGGACAACTTTGCACTATGAGCTACATGTAAAATTACATGGAATGCTAATATTCCAGGCATGCTACTAATATCAATGCAAGAAGCAAAACGAAGGCAGGGACCAGCATCAGGAGGAACACCAGGAGGTGCAAGAAAGCTTACCTCTAAGCTGACCAGTGCGGGATGCTAACGGTCATTCTTTTGACTGCCACAATCACGGAGTTCCTAGGACCACAGCATTCATAAGCGCCGTTGAACTTCCAAGAGGAGCTAACACTGGGCAGAATAGAGTAGTATAGTCGCACCATACACAGTAAGGTAAATCCCTCAAAAATTACACCCCAATCCCCTTAAGGGTACCCTTTTCAACACATTACGCCTTATGAGGAGAATGCTGCAGGCTTAGGAGTATAGCCACAGGCTACACATAGTAAGGGAAACCCGTGAAAAGTCTCACCCCAATCTCCCTAAGGGTCCTCCAGCCAAAGTGTGAGTGTAGTGGTCCCCTACCGCTATACACTGAAAGGGTGCTCCATACAGGAATCTACCTGAAGCACACCTTGAGCGCACTGTCTCGTAACCACAATGTCTATAAACACTTAGACAACACTGGCTCAGTCCGGTTAATTTTTACACAACACGCACAAACCAAAGACACTCCAGTACCCATCACACTGCTCCGTCTCCACCCTCCAGTTCAATTTTTCCAATTTGATCCATTTTTCCTTCCTCTCTCCCCTTCTTGTGTCCCTTCATTCACTACATTCCACCATCCCCTCCACCTACACCTCACCCCCAAACATCACCCTCCACACAAACCGAACCACACCACCAACACACCACCTACCAGCACATATTCAAAGCATACCACATCCTCCAGTGAGTGCCGAGATATTACCTCAATATTTTCAATATACAGCCACACACAGATCACTGCCCCACTCCTCCAAACCTATTCTTGTACATATTTACATTTTACAATGTATGGGAAGGTCAGTGAAAGCGAAACAATTGTACAGAGCTATAGCCAACCCTTTTCCATTGCAGTTATTGTTTTGTCTTCAATATATCTGTCAATTTATTCCAGTCAATATGTATACTTCAAGCTCTATGTAGTATATGCATTAAATAATACAGTATGGAGCAGCAGACAGTCCGTACTAAACATCAGTGCAATAATTGTCATCAGTGCAATAGCACATGAAACAGAAAGCAATTATAATATAATAATTCTGTACATTACTCTTATTTGCACTAAACTGATAGGAGAGTTGGGCCTGGTGTAGGTGGGTGGAAAATAGGTGCCAGTAGAGCACCTCTCTGATAGGAGAGTCAGGTCTGAAGGAGGAAAATTGTTTGCAGCAACCCAAAATCTGATGCCAGGCATAATTATCATCTTCAATATTTGGAATGGGAGAATATTTTTTACAACCCAGGTTGAATCATTCAGCACCATTCTACAATATGTGCACATTGATGACATTTTGGCATTTAAATGCAAATTCAGTAATGGTTGTCCTCTTTTGGATATGGACATATTTCTTTAGGAAAGAGAAAAACATAAATAGAAAAGCTCTTCAACATTCTTGGTAAATTACTAAAAAATGGTAAGCCAGAAAATGAATATTTTTTTAATTTAAACAGATGAAATTCTAAATGTCATTCTACCTATGTAAATTCTGTAGAATGTTGGTGTCACAGTTCATTCACGGTATAATCACAAAAAGGTTTATCAAAATAGCTTTAAATTCTATGTCATATATAAAAAAAATACAATAAAGCTATAAAACAAAACAATCTCAGTATATAATTCTGCTTTGCCAATGGCTTCTCGTAAGATTTTTAATAGTCACTATCAGCAGATATTCTTCAATGGAGCTATTAATCTTTTCATTGCCTTCGGGCATACAGCGTCAATCAGAGTTGTACAGAGGACACTGAGATATAAACCAAGCAATGAAAGTCAGTATCCCAGTTCACTGTAATATATGCAATAGCTGTGTGTCACCATATTATCATGCAAAAAGAGAGGAGTCGTCATACTTATATTAGTCATGCTGAAATTTTTACAATTTGAGCATAATTCTTTGTGTTTAATTGTGTCAGACTTCAGCAATGTAAGTAGCTACACTAAGGCCCCTATTTACTACAATCCGCTTTTAAAATGCAGTTGCAGTGTGATATTTTCAACTAAATTCGCATTGCAAATTTAGGAAATATCACATGGATGTACTAACATCCCCATGCAGGGACAGAACTTGCGATAAAGCTCTGTCCCTGCGAATCCCATTTGCACACTTCTCCTTGTATTTTTCGGAAAAAATAGAGAGAGAATGTGTTGGCGCATGCACCGCCACCGGATACTGCAACCCACCCCCACTTGCGACTGCCCCTAAGTGTTCACTTTATAATTTTTCCTTCAGTAAAAATAGTCAGAGCATACATCATTGTCCACAATACAAAAGGTACTAGCACCAGACCACAATACGCGCCATCTGGAGTTGGCGTTGGCTACTGAGACCAAGCTCTTCGATATCTGCTGTGGTTCCTTTTACATACATTTGGGGGATACTTAACATCTGTAGGTACTCTCCAAAATACCCATAAATATAAATTTATAATAGGCCCCTATATGAATAATTATTTGGGGCTTGATGCTGAGTTGGATTTCACCCCAAATTTCAGAATTAAAATGTGTTTGCTGAGAAATCTGCAATATGCTGAAATATGCAAAGTTTCATCTATCACAAGAAGTGCGGAGGTCTGCACCAGTAGCCTATGCACCAGGGTTAGGTTAGGCACATGACACATACACTTACTCCCATGTTTTGAACCATTTGTTTTGCTTGGTACGCAATTACGCATTTACTTTTAGGAGTCAATAAAAATGTAAAAAAAACCTCTCTCTATTTATTAACATTATTTTTACTAAAATAAAGTGAAAAATTGTGTTTTCACACCCTTTTCACATTATTTTAGTTTCACCTAAAGTTACTACAGGGCAACTGGAGTAGAATTCGTAAAATTCTACTCCAACCCCTAAGTATCACTTATTTTTAGTAAGCAGATCGCATTTCCCATAATTGTAATGGGAAATGTGATCCGACCAAAGTTACTAAAAATAAATTGTAAAAAAATACCAGAGAAAGCCCTGTGATAATAATGCCACCTGGAGGTGGCATTATACAGGGTCTCCCCCGGCTACCGGACTCCTGCCCTGCTCTAATGGGGAGAGCAGAGCCCGGACCCGACCCCAGTAATCAGCTGGGGTTGGCTCCGGGCTGATACAGTGTAAAAAAAAGTAAAAAAAAATTAACTTACCTGATTCCAGGGACTGGTGTTTGGTGATGTCTCCCCTCCGGTCAGCTGGTCTCCCATGCTGCACTGCAGCCCGGTCATCAGGTGATCGGGTCCCAGTGCAGTATGGGATATCACCTGACCGGAGGACATGGAAGACATCACCGGAGCCCAGATCATGCAGGTACGTCTAATTAAGGGAGAGTGGGGGTCGCGGTGGGGGGGGTCCACGATCACGGGGGGAGTGGCTTAACAATGGGGGCTGGGCTTAGCGCCAGGTGGGTAGCAGCGGCGGACGGTCGGCGCATGCGCGGGGCACTAGTCACAGTATTTTTTTGTGAAAATGCCGTGACTAATGTGCGGATGGGATTCGCAGGGACAGAGCTTTCTCGCAAGCTCTGTCCCTGCAAGGGATTTGTAGTAAATCCCTGTGATATTGCCTGAATTCGCAATGCGAATTCAGTCGGTAATATCACACTACAATCTGCATTACAAATGCGGATTGTAGTAAATAGAGCCCTAACACACTAGATACAACTCTATCTAGTATCTTAAATACAAAATAAAAATTGATGAAACATGCCCATAAAACATAATATACACATGAGCAATGAAGAAAGCACCTATAAAGCTGGCCATACACCAGATTAACTTTCCTCCAACCATCCAACTACACAATCAGCTATTTGCTCCCAAACACCGGAAAACAGACGAAAGCTGTTGTTCAGACAAGTTGTTTAAATCCAACAGATTTAACCAACTTGCCTGAATGACCTTTTTCGTGTTTTATGGTGTTTGGGAGCAAATTGCTGATTGTCAGTTGCTCCCATGCATTACCGGATTTTCATTCCAACCAGCCAACTAGTTGGATGGTTGGAGGAAAGTTGGTCTGGTGTAAGGCCAGCTTAAAGGTGCCCATCCACTTGCAGACATGAAGATGACTGCACGATTACGACATTGTAATCGTGCAGCCGTTTGTCAGTCTGTGATGAGCCTGCACTGTAGAGCAGTCATTCAGTGCAGGCTCATCAATCATCTGCAAACATGCTCAACCTGACGTTATCGTCAGGTTGTCTAGCATGTTTGTACGATGATAGATGTCTAAACGACCGGCAGGCACGCGCATCTCTGGTCGTTTTAAACATTTTTGCAAACGATTGAACGATTGAACGATCATTATCATACAATTGCTCAACTTAATCGTCTAGTGGATGGGTACCTTAAGAGTCAGCAGTGCATTCACAATCAGCCAATCACAAGCAGTTTGTTATTGCTGGCGACCAACATCACTGTATAACCAGTTCTCAGGGACCCGCAAATAATACAGCTTAGACCTGTGTGCTGATTGGTATCTGTTTATAAAACATTTCTTTGTGCCTTTCCTCCCCCATCTTGCCTCTCTCTGCTCATTAATGGTCAAAAGTGTCAGAAACTGGCAATTCTACATGTCCACATATGTCATACTTGCCAACTCTCCCTGATTGTCAGGGAGACTCCCTGAAACAGCAGCAATATCCCTGGCTCTCTGAAGAAACTGGTAATCTCCCTGATTGCACCTTACCCCCATTATGAAGCTATTATATATTTTATAAAAAACAGAGATATATACATTCAAATGGGATGATTAGTATTATTTCCCTGCATTGGTTATTATGACACATCTCTCAGATGTAGCAGTACACGTCCACTTTAAAGCACGCTTATAGGTGTTGCTTTCACAATAACTCTTAAATCATACTTGCCTACTTTTGAAAAAGCATTTCAGGGAGATTTTTAAAGCACCACCTATGAGTGTGGCGGTAAAGTGGGCGTGTACTGCTACATCTGAGGTGCGTGTCATAAAACTGACTTACATCCAAATGTAAATGAGCCCCAAAGCAGTTAGTGAGATCTACCTATTGATGAAAAAAACACACTGAAAATACATGTAGCCATAGGGATCATTGTGCCTTATATAACCAATGCAGGGAAATTATACTAATGATCCCATTTGAATGTATATATCTTTGTTTTGTTTTTTAAATATAACAGCTTCATAATGGGTGTAAGGTGCAATCAGGGAGATTGCTGGACTCTTCAGGGAGTCAGGGAGATTGCTACTATTTCAGGCAGTCCCCCTGACAGTCAGGGAGAGTTGGCAAGTATGCCTGAAATGTTTTTTCAAAAGTAGGCAAGTATGTGTTATATAAGTGAGCAACATTATTATAATTTAATTTAAATTGACTACAGTGCCTAATGGTTTTGTGGTTATCAGGACATATTTTTTTACACAGAAAATTAAATTGTTAAGCTGGGTACACACTGAGACGACCAGCAATCGTGCAGATGTACATCGCATGATTGCCGGTACACACTACAGCGATTAATGAACAACGGAACGATCACTTGTTCCATCTTTCATTATGCGAAATCATTAGGTTTCATGTGCAGCAGGTCAAACCTGACAATGTCACTAGCGATCGCAGACATCCGCATAATGAGCGTACACACTGAGTGATGTAGGCGATTTGTTGTTGTAGTAAGCCCTGTAGTTATGGCGCCCACCCAGCCAGGTGCTGTATAAAACAGCAACACCCCTCTGGAAAATGTAACATATGCACAATGGGGGCTATATAAATGTATATACAGTAGATGCATGGACATAATGCATGTGCATACAGATATACCAGTTGTGCACATTAATAAAACAGATTGTAGAGTTGTATTTGTTTCTGGTGCATTAATAATGCAGTTCAGTGTTATAATTAGCTGTTCCCTTGCCATGTAGAAAACCAAGAAGCCTCTCTTTTAATGAAAAAGCCAGTCAGTATCTGGAGTTCAGAGAGAGTACCTGTGTTTCTATCCTCTGTAAACACTCTTTATCCCATCAACTCATAACAATCCCTGGGCAGGAGATTAGACACATATATGAAGCTATGTAAAGGATAGAAGCACTCCTGAAGCGAGAGCTACTTTGCTTTGCAGGGCAAGGCAAGGGAGAACTTCCAAGTATGTTTTTGGGTGGTAGAAGAGGGAACTTTAGCATACAATAAAGGTCTTTACTGACATATTTCATGAATATGATGATAGTGTACAGTACTTTTTGCATTTCAAAAAGCTTTTTTTTTCTTTTATGTGAACCTATAAAAAAGCCTAAAAAATAAGTTGGTAAGAATTGCTTCTAAGTTCTAATATGCAGGAAAAAGGAGTTTTGTTGTGCATTGGTCATTGCTGAAGTACAGGGACATTTCCAGGGACAAACCGTTAAACACAAAACTGTCCCTAGAAATTAGGGACAGTTGGTAACTATGTATTGCCAATACTTCTACAGTATGTCATTTAACAGCTAGTAGTAACCGCCTACTAAGGTATTTAGATTTGATGTTTCATCTTTTTATGTTCACTCCTCTAAATCATTACACTTGAGAACCTCCAAGCCCAAAGAGATTAGACAGTTATTCTGCAATGTAAAAAGTAATTTTTTTTATTTCTTAATCATGTGTTGATGCTGAAAAAGTATGCTAAGAGATTTCACTCTAATTAAAGAATATAAATTAGGTAATGAATATATTTCCTGGTTTCGATCTATGCACACACTAGGTGATTATCAGAGCATGAAATATTAATTAAAAAGAGGGAGAAAAAGAGACTTGTTTTGACACCTTTACTTATTTTACAGAGATGGTAGGTAAAAAGCCAGTTGTTATTGGTGCAGACATTGTCAGTACAACACCAATACCCCCTAAAAGCCAGGTTTACAAAGAAGGACATATTACAACAAAACTACATACAGCAAATGTCAATATTTATGTTAAAAACTAATATTAGTTTTCTAAACGATTCAAAAATCTGTTAATACTAATGCTATGCATATGTCACAACACCCCCAATTTCAGTGCGAAAGTTCCTATTGGAGGGCTTTGGCCTTCTATCCTGATCCGGTCTGTATTGTCCTTATTGCTCTCTAGGCAGGAAGACATGTTGCAGGAGCGTGATCCCCCCTAAACACAGAATTAGTGCATTTGTATGGTAGGCAGTATGTACAACTCATGGAGAAGATTAGCTCCTCCAATTCCATCTGGATCATCATTGCATGTTGGAAAGGGTTCTTAGGTGATGAACCAACTGTAATAGATTTTCTAAAGATTAAATAAAATGAAGTTATCTATTAAAATTCTATGAGGAATATAGCGGCATATGGATGATATATGTTGAATTTCTGCATTGTCAGCTATGTGGGCTGTATTCAGGGATAGATTTGGGTTGTACTAAGAGATCGTAGCACAAGTAAGAAAAGAAAAGAAATACCTACACAAAAGCTATTGACTCGCAAATCTATATATATATATATACGGTATATATATATATTATATATATATGTATTATAGTCTGCACATATAAACACATACAGTAAGTATTACACGAATACAGTAAATAACAGGTAGATAGCTGTGTTACTTAACTCTATAAGGAAGTTAATCTTACCCAGAGTGCCTCTTTCTGTCTGTGCTGGGTCATGTTGTCTTCATAGGCAGAAGGTGAAATCAGTCAGGGGAGTAGAAGTATCCCACATCGGAAACCAGCTGCAATTTCTAAGTGGATTTTGGAAACAATATTAGCCAGTTAAGTGGTTACCTGTTTAAAGGTATCACTTTTAAATATCAAATAGGATATTTTTCCTGCATAGACAAAATACAAATATGAATTAATTTAATGCAAATGGTCAACATGGACAACGTAGTGATTAGCTTTACTACCTCACAATACTGAGTTCTTGGGCCCTATTTGTGTGGAGTTGGTATGCTCTCTGTAAAGTGATGCACAGTATGTCTGCACTATATAAATAACTGATAATAAATAAAAACTCTGCAGCAGCTACATCAATAATTTACATAGAATCAGTAGGACGGACAATGACACACTCAGCCAATCAGCCAATCAGAAGCGACTGCCCATTGTCATTATCATCATCAGTGTGGATTTTGCACCATGGGGCATTCACCTGCAAGATACAGTATGTGCCTCCTGTCAGGTGCATATGTGTCTGAGTTGTTAGTTGTTATTTGTGTGAACATGCACTTACAGCACTCGGTCAGCGTTTGCATGTCCCTTGCCTCTCTGAGAATAAGGAGGTGAAAGTGCAGGATATGTGCTTGTACAATAAAGCATATTTTATACAAAACAAATTATGTAAATATACAATTCTACATCAGGCCCTCGTGTAAAACATCCTACTTGGTATCAGTAGCGAAAAATTGATTTTATTAGATTGTTAAGTTACGTTTAAGTGATGTATTTATTTTTTATTTATTTTTTGACCCAGGATGCTTGTGCTTCGCACACATTTAATACAATTAGAAAGGTAAAGTCACATCAATTCTAAAGGCACTTCTATATTCTAATAGAGTTCTTACAGCCATCACATACCAAGAAATGTTCTTCAAATTGTTTTATAGGGGTTATATGTCACTTTTTCGCTGCCATTTAATTGGGCTCACTTCTTCCTCAATATGCCCAAAATGCACTAGTCTGAATCCTCACTTTATCATTGTCTAAGGGATTGTATTTCTATAAAAAAAAAATTTGGTACCAAATAAAACAACTGGCAATTTCAGAACTAGTACATTTTCTGCCACTAACTCCTGAATGGGCTATTTTTGGAATTTTAACAACAGATTCAAAAATTTTGCCAGAGTGCCGAAAATTACTCTTGATACTCTCAGCCATGGCGAGAAAATGTATACTCCAGCAATGGATACATTCCTCCCCTCATTCCATACAAATGTTTAAGGAAAAACTTTTTCACACCTTTAAAATGGATTGGATGGAAACATCATTAAACAAAGAATAACGTGTAGAAACATTCTTTGAAATTTGGGAATCCTTTTTTGATACTTTGAATATATCAATTAAACTACAAATTCATTGTTGTTTTCGAACAACCCTATGGTACGAAACTAGAATATATCAATCAGATCCTCCTGTTCAACTTATATAAAGCAATGTACTACAGATGGGGGAAGTGGGACCGCAGGTAATCCTTTCCCTTCTGTCGAAGGCCGGATAATTGGCTGAGACAGGATCGGTTTAAAATCAGATCTGCATGGCGCCATTTTGCGAATGGCAATGAAACGCCATTTTGCGACTGGCCACCCAGCACCATTTTAGTGAAACTCGCCACTATAAGTACATATGGCGATGCTATTATTTAGCGTTGTGCGATTCCCACGCAATAGAAAGAAGTTAAAAGTACTCACCACATAAATACAGACAGTCACTAAAACATATAAAATAATTCCCTACAAAACACGTACCATAGTGTACTCCACAAAACATATAGTCACACAACGCTAACTAGCGTCTTTTCCCAATTCCTCACTACTTACACACTGCACACTTACATGAACGGTTCCCTAGTATTAAAGTGTAACATTCAAGGTTTATTCAGTGATTATTAATGTTGTGTAATAAAGGTTATTTGATATCTATGGTTTAGTACATGGTAAGCAGACCGTGTCTGGTGTTGTATTGATCCACTGTGTCTCCACAGATTTCCGGTACTATTGGTGAAAAGATCGGAACATGCGTCTGCAAACTCTGGACTATAGAGAGTTAAAACATTAAAATGTACTCTGTAATGTTGGCAGCTTAGATTAGCATGCAGCGGGAAGAAGGACACAAAGGGCAGTTGGAGGCTGTTTGTGTCCATTTGAAATTGTCCAATAAACTATCCTGTAACAGAAACACCTTTAAGAAGAACCAATGGAATCATGCCAAACTTGCCTATTGTATTGCCAATTCCTGAAAGAGTATATATGTGCACTCTCTGACCCCAGTCTTGAGTCTTCTTGCTGTGCTGTTGACGGAGGTTTCTAATGCTGATGCCGGTATCTGGGCCCGGAGCGCATGCGTATATAACAACTGTACCTTGGGTCTGTATGATTTATTTGCACTAATTGTCTTTAGATTACAGCGTGTAACCATCTGTTTTTGTACTGAATAATAACTTTTTGTGCTTTGGAACCACATTCTAAGTCTGAAGGCATTTATTTACTGTGCGACTCAATACGCTAAATTGTGACAATTTTAGAAGGTATAGGCAGGATTTTAGAAGGTATAGGTAGGATTGCATAGAGGTTTAAATCAGGTATCAATACTTCCCTCCTTTCATTTCCTTTTTTCTGTTCTTCCTTCTTCTTTCTTCTCTTCTTCTTCTCTTCATTGCAAATATTGATTGATAATAATTAAAATTGAGAATTCACTAAATACTATTCATTTTTATACAAGAACATTACTTATGTATTTGCAATTTTTGTCATTATTATATTCAAATCTAAATGTCTTATATGATTATATGATTCTTCTTTGGTTTACAAATATTTTGTTGTATTCTTATCTAGAAATTTTACAGAATGTATAACTAAAATGATTGAAACCAAAATAAAAACATTTTGAAAAAAAAGAAAGGTAAAGTCAAACACAATTTTCCCTAATATTTATTGATCAGTTGATAGTGAGATGCAATATTATGAACCTTGTATAAAGCATAGTTCAAAGGGTTTTTTTATATACATACTTCTGAGTTGGGTATTTCTTGTATCAAGTGATCATGATAAGAGACCAATCTGAGCTTTTACATATTTCTTTCTCATCCACTATCACTACAATAAATCTTGTCAGTCATTCATAGGAACTCTGTAATATTTCATGCTTATATCATACATTTTTTATGTGCATTTTACAAACATTTACCTACAGCAGTGGTTCTCAAACTTGGTCCTCAGGACCCCACACAGTTCACATTTTCCAGGCCACCCAGCAGGTGCACAGGTGTAATCATTACTCACTGACACATTTTAAAAGACCCACAGGTGGAGCTAATTATTTCACTTGCGATTCTGTGAGGAAACCTGGAAAAAATGCACTGTTTGGGGTCCTGACCACCAAGTTTGAGAACCTGTGACCTACAGTATGTATGCAGCAGAGAGGCTGATATGTTTATAAATATCCTCAGTGCTTAGTGCACCTGTGTTTTCTTTGTCATGTTTTTGCATGGCACTACAAGTCTCAGCATGGTAGCACCTCTTATCATGTTTAAAATTAGGGTATGTAGCCCAGCCTCTTTTAGGCTGAAATGTTTACAATTTCTTTTCCACAATAAGGTGGCGAAAAATTGTACACAAATGATCTGCAAATCATCTTATTGTGAATTGCAAAATGTGTGCAATTCCCTCTGTAGGAAGAAGATCGTGTATGTATTGGGAAAGGGCTTATGCAAAGAGCTCATGGTAATGTAAAGTTGTAGTGATAGTGACTATGTAAAGTGCAGTGTGAGTGTGCTGCATTGGGAAAGGGCTTATGTACAGAGCACATGGCAATGTAAAGTTGTAGTGATAGTGACTATGTAAAGTACAGTGTGAGTGTGCTGCATTGGGAAAGGGCTTATGTAAAGAGCACATGGCAATGTAAAGTTGTAGTGATAGTGACTATGTAAAGTGCAGCGTGCTGCATTGGGAAAGAGACAATGCAAACAGACCATGGCAATGTAAAGTTGTAGTGATAGTAACTATAAAAATGAAAGAGAGATTCCGCACAGAACCAAAAGTTTAGTTAAAGATTATTAAAACCAACCATAATGCATCACTAAATATATCTCATTAATAAATGTTGGTGGTGCTCCCACAGCCTAAAGTAGAGTACAAAAAACTAAAAAAAAGTAAGGCTATTTGTTGGGGCACACTTGGGTGAAAATTCAAGATTATAAACTTAACTTAATTTAACTTAATAATCTTGAATTTTCACCCGTGTGCCCCAACAAATAGCCTTACTTTTTCTCTTAGTTTTTTGTGATAGTAACTATGTAAAGTGCAGCGTGCTGCATTGGGAAAGAGATAATGCAAACAGACCATGGTAATGTAAAGTTGTAGTGATAGTGACCATGTAAAAAGTGCAGTGTGTTACATTGGGAAAGAGCTAATGCAAACAGCATGGCAGTGGCGTAACTAGGGCAGGGTGAGCAGGGCACGTGCTCTGGGCGCCATGGGACCGGCGGTGTGGGGGGGGCGCCGCCGGCCACGGTACCGGCCCGCCCTAGTAAGCCAGTGTAGTGCCGACCGCAGTGTGTGCAGTCAGCACTACACATTTACACAGGACCGGCGCTAGGCTTCCCAGCGCCAGTCCTGTGCTGCACAGCCGAGCCCCTTCCCTCCCCCTGAGCGCTTGCCCAATAGCGCTAGGAGGAGGGTGGCAGGCGGGCGGGCTCAGGCTGTGCTGACACACACATCGCCGCCAGCGCTGACGGTGATGTGTGTGTTAACCAGCAGCCAATGAAAGTCAGACGACTCTCATTGGCTGCTGCTGCTACTGCATACACATCACTGCCGAGCAGCAATGATATGTGTGTGAATCAGCAGTCAATGAGGTCAGACAGACTCTCATTGGCTGCTGCTGCTTCTGCTGCACGCACATCACCGCCAGCGCTTGCAGCGATGTGTGTGTTAAACAGCAGTCAATAAACGTCAGATAGACGCTCATTGACTGCTGCAGCCGCAGCGCCCACTGCAAGAGCCGGCTCCCTTCCAGCTCCTGCAGTGAGTAATGGGAGAGACGTCATGACATCATGACGTCTCTCCCATAATGCAGAGCGCGCCAGCCCGTGAGGACTGAAGTGCGGACGGCAGTGTGGATTCAGGTAAGAATTTTTATTTTATTTATTGTTTCATTTCAGTGTGTATTTATCAGGGGGGGGGGAGGCTAAGGAGGGGACTACTACTGTGGGTACTGCTTTGGGGGGGGGGGCGGGTTCCACTACTGGGGACTACTACTGGGGGGGATACTACTGGGGGCGCTGCTTTGGGGGGGGACCACTACTGGGGTCTACTACCGGGTGGGGGACTATTACTAAAGAGGGGACTACTACTGGGTACACTGCTTCGAGGGGGGGCACGGAGGGCACTGTGTAGGGGGGACTACTACTGGGGGCACTGCATTGGGGGGACCATTACTGGGGACGACCACTACTATTGGGAGGACTGCATCAAGGGGGACTCCAACTGGGGCACTATATAAGGGGCTTACTACTGGGGGAACTGCACAGGGGGAACCACTACAGGGGGCACTGAAATGGGAGAACCACTACAGGGTGGACTACATAGGGGGGAAGCTACTGGGGGCCTGCATAAGGGGGACAACTACTGGGGGCACTGTATAAGGGTAACTAATGGCGGGCTGCATAAGGGGGACTACTACAGGGGGAACTGTGTAAGGGGCACTGCATATGGGGGATCACTACTGGGGGCCTGTATAAGGTGAACTAATCCGGGGCTGCATAATAGGGACCACTACTGGGGGTACTGTATAAGGGGCACTACTTGGGGCCTGCATAAGAGGGACCACTACTGGGGGCATTGTATACTGGGGGTACTATATAGGGGGGACTGTATAAGGGGCACTGCATTAAGGTGCAAATGGAAAAATGTTCCCAGTGACAAAAAAGGTGTGTGTGTCATGTTGACATGCCCCATTATTCAGTGGCCATGCCCCTTGTGACCATGCCCATTTTTTCGCCATGCGCGTGCGGCGCGCGCACATAGTGGTGAGAGGGGGTCTCCATTTTCAAATTTGCCCTGGGCTACAAATTCCCTAGTTACGCCACTGCAGCATGGCAATATAAAGTTGTAGTGATAGTGACTATGAAAAGTGCAGCGTGCTACATTGGGAAAGGGATAATGCAAAAAGCGCAAGGCTAAAGGTCAATTTTAATTGATTTTAATCAATTCAAAATCGATCTAAATCGATCAATATCGATGTTGTGTTTCAGGGATTAAATCACACATTTATTAACACAACATCAATGTCGATTGATTTAGATCGATTGTTAATTGATTAAAGTTGACCTTTAGTAAATTTACCTCTGAAAGTCTTCTTTAACTCTCAAGTGAATTCAGAAAATGCTTTTCTCATGGAAACTGTCATGTTTAAATTGTACCATCCAGAACCTCATAGATTTTCTTTTATTAGTGTCTCCATTTTGCTTTGCACTAATAATTTAATCAATACTAACATCTTGCAGAAGATCTTTTTTAAGAAAAAAGGAATAGTTTTAAAACTGAATTTATTGCATCCTTATAATGACACGTTCTTATGGGGACTCTGGGTCTGATACAGACCAGCTCGCAAGCGCTTTGCGCTCGCAAGCAAGTCGATGGTGGCCCAGTGCGCATGTGTGGCATGCGCACTGCGCGTGCGCGAGCCCCGGAGCCAGCGCAAAAAGCACTCGCTCCGGGACTCACTACAAAGGGGCGGCTGTCGATGTTGATCGACAGCTCGCCCCATTTTGTAGGCGTGGCGGGGGGGTGGCTTCACAAACTGAGGCGTTCCCATGCGAACGCCTGCTGGTTGTGGGCAGCCCTACTGACATCACTAGTGATGTCAGTAGGTGGACTTCCTGCTCTAATAGTGCAGGAAGTCCACTGGGGCTTGCGGTAACGAGACCCTAGCGCAAGGGTCTCGTCGCAAGCCCGATGGTCGCGATACCATCATCATGGCCGCTCGCATAAGCTGTGGGTGGTAACCCACAGCTATGCGAGTGGCCAAGAGGCTGCAACAACAAAAAAAAGCACGCGCCGTGATTCAGAGCGAGCGCTCGCTTTTTGCGAGCGGCTCTGAATCAGGCCCTCTGTTCCTTCAGATAGTTTGTAACTAAAGCTGTGCCCCAGTTTCTCTCTTCACCAAAATAAAGTCTGGTTTTGTTCTACCCTTCGGATTTCTGTAGCAGATCATGTTATTTTACTATTGACTGTGGGCCTGATTCAGAGACTGACGCAATGGCGATATATTTAAGTTACAATGCGCACACAGCACGATTGCTTTGCGTTTACAGTCGCACAGAGGATCCACACGCAAAGTGAGTGACAGGTAGTCTGCGCGTGGGGGTGGTAACAGGGGTGTGGTCAGAGAAACGCAGGCGTGTCTGACCATGTGAATGCCGTTTCATGGACTTGCATAAATTAGCCATTGCGATTGCATTCGAAGCATGAGAGCTCTCTGTGTGCGAGGAGAGCTGCAGTGTTTGAGGCTGGTCAAACCTGCCTCAAGGGCAAGATGGCTGCTCGATGTGCGACAGGCAATCTTTGCAACCATTAGCATATTTCCACAGCTGTGCTGCGTACAAAATCACAGCTGCGATTGTATTAGTGTCCATCTCTGAATCAGACCTGAGTGTGTAAAACTGAAAACTACAATCATTTTCTTCCTATAGTTTCCTGTTCGCCAGAACTAACAATCTAACAGGTTGAAAGTTGTTTGTTTGCTTCATTTTGGCTTTATTTTTCGTCAGTCAGTGCAGTGGAATACACTAGTGCTATTATAATGATCATGTAATAAATAATATTATTAATAATGTCCCTTCATAGTGAGGTAGTCCAAAACACATTGCAGTAAACACCACAGTAACCCTGAGCAGTGCTTTACTCTTTTATTTAATGGTTTTGGAGTTCCAAAGCAGACAATGATTCAGGCAAAACAGCAAAATGTTTTATTTGCAGTCTCCTCAGAGCCACGAACAGTATTTTTAACCAGACTTTATTATTTTATGTCACATAACAGTATGTCATAGTATCTAACTTTTGATTTAAGAAAATGATCATAAAATCTCCCGATGCAAGAAAAAGTCCATTCCTCCCAGTCCTAATTGTATAGTACAATGTGACAACTGGGATGTGTACAATACTGTAATTCAATCTAGAGATACGGATAATGTCCAAGTCTGCAACAATATGGCTTAAGGGTTTGGATAGAGCTGCAAATTTTGCAGCTCTGAGACTGAATTACAACCTCACTATTCAATCTGGGATCATGTACTTTTCCATGTAATAAACCTTAAACAAAAATGATTATTTCTATGAAAGGAAGAAGGAAATAGGGACTTGAGGCTGTCATGACAGAAAAGAAGAGATTGCAGTTACAGAGAAACAAAGGTAACAGAGGCACTAGATAAATGTTTATTAAACTGTATAACTGTAATATTATTTAATCATTATTTGTATTATTATTAAATAAGGGACAGAACATGTGATCAATAGTGTGCATTGTTTTCCCCATGTATATTGATAATACAGTTATACATAATTATTCATTTTGATTTATACATCAAACAAATTTATGCCAATCAAAGATAGTTTATAAAGCACAAAGTATGAGTAATGTGTAATGTATTACATATTAAAGTTTATTGCATTTATTCATGTTCTTGACCCAAGTAATATATACAGTACAGCACCACATATGTGACACTGCTACGTAAATCAGGTAGGTAAGACCAAAGGATCATGGGGGAAAGTAATCAGATCTTAAAGGGGTAGATGTGCTAAGCCTTGGAAAGAAATAAAGCTCCTGATGTTTCAAACATAGCCTGTAAAATGGTAGTTAGGAGCAGATTGGTTGGTACTTTATCTCTCTCCACTTTATTTCTCTCCAAGGGCGGGATGTACTAAGCATTGCAAAAGACAGCTCTCCCGATAACAGCTGACCTTTGCAATGCCCACGGATAGAGGGACTTCGGGTTTAACACTCAGAAGTCCCCCTGACGTCCTTCTGCGCATGAAGATGGCATAGCATTCTGTGCTTAACACATTTTCAGGGGTTTTCCTGCAATTTTCCGTTAAGTACATTTCTTGTTAAGGCTTAGTAGATCTACTGCAGAAAGAGATAAAGTGGAAAAGTTGGCAATAGCATCCAATCAGCTTCTAACTGTCATTTTACAGGCTGTACTAGAAAAATGACAGCGTGAAGCTGATTGGTTGCTATGACCAACTTCTCCACTTAATCTTTCTTTCCAAGACTTGCTAAATCTCCCCCCATTTCTTTGTGTAATGCAGAGGGAGAATGAACAAGAAAACATAACTTTGGACACTGCATGTTAATACTGCTGGATTTTAGCACGTGACAACAACATCATATTTTTTTGTTGATATTGCTGCAGTGTGCTGGAGCCTGGAGGCAAAATCCCTTTTTTTCTGTGTTCAGTGTAAACCACGCCCTTTACAAGCACCTGTGCTATGTTATTAAGCTGCTATGAGCAACCACCATACTTTTTGTTAACAACATCGGTGTATTAAGAATGGGCCACACCCAGAAATACAGCAAGAACTAGGCCTGTTGCCCAGAAGCAGAGCTAAAATGGGCCAATGAAGGTGGAGTACAGCAGTTCACAAGGAGGCTCATGTATGAGGTAAGGCAGGAGAGGAAATAACAGAAAGGGTCATTGCAATATCATATAATAATGAGGAACATACACACTGGGCATTTGATTGGTAAAAACATTAACAACACAAATTGTTCTTGCCCAAACTACAGAGATTACCTACAAGGCCTTAGATTTTTTAAATGCATAAAATAAATCTCTGTAAAATGACTTTGACAAGTTTGGGCAATTCAGTTCATTATCAAACCTGATTCAAAATTAACAGTCCTGGGCAGAAAACCAACAACTCATTCATTTAGCCAATTCTCAAAGACTTCCCACTGTCATTGGATGCGGAAAAGGTCTCCAAGAGATTATGTCCATTTATTTGAGAACCCAACTAATCTATGGTTTTAGTGGAGGATGTTTACAGGAATGCTATCTTAATATACTATCCCTTCAGCCATGATATTAACTAATGGGGCCAATCTATTGACTATTAGGACATATAACAGGAAGAGGCAATGATGCCTGTTATCTCCTTAAATATTTGCCATTTTGAGAGAATGTAGACACACTAGGGTTTACAGCAGATACAGAACATTTTTCTCTATATATAGGGGTGCATGCTATAGGTCCTCACATTAGATGTCCTATGTCACTAGACATAACATTTGAAAGCAGAATCCTGGCATGCATATCCTATATATATTTCCAACTTTACTATTTTTCTAGAAATGCATAATTACTGATATTCTTGGATGCAGTTATGTTATGCTACAACTGCTGATGCTGGTAATTGCTGCTAACTTTGTGAGCAATTAATAATGACATCGTGGTATATTAATAAATAACAAAGCTGTGTATAGGGTGTTGCTGATACCCGTACAGGAAAAGTAAACAGACTGCACACATTAGAGATATCACTCTCCCCGTATTGCTTATGTGCTAGACTACTTTACAGTATGTGCTTCTTGATTATCATGTAATCGTTTACCTATCTCTCATATTGGTAGAGAGATATTATCTGCATTTACTCCATTGATTTGTATACAATAGACCTTCTTAACAATTTAAATGTACTTGATTGAGACAGTATCTAGAGTACTATCTATCATCTGTCAATCAATTGAATATATCTTCTGTGTATACTAAAGGTAGTCACGGAGACCTAGTTATAGGATACACTACGGTAACCTAGCTATAGGTTATAGTGATAGGGTGCTAAAACCAATATGTAATAATTATGTGCAATGAATAGTATAACCGTTATACCATTCACTGCACATAACTATTACATATTGATTTTAGTACCCCATCGGGCTTGGCACACCAAATAGTGTTTTGTGTACTTTATGTCTGTCTTGTGAATCCATTATAAAAGTTAAGTTTAATAATGGCAATTTCTGTTAAGACTGCCCCAGAAAAAGAACTTTCTTTTCCTATATAGTATATATTTACTGCTCTAGGGAGCACCACCGGTCTCAATATATACGATTTTCTGACTTTCCCCTAATTGTTTAAGGGATACAAAACTTTATACTAACCTCAGTACAGATGCGCCCAGTTACTTTGTGGCTGATCGCGCCACAAACGTGAGCACACATTGTGCCATGCGATTCCCCGCACCTGCATACGCTATGGTAGGCTATGGTGCGCACTGTGTACCTGTTCCAGCAGTGCACGCTAGTGCACTGCTGAACGCAGATTCCTGATGCTTGGGAATCTGCACAGGTGCCAGACCCGTTCTGTGGACGTGCAGAACGGGTCTGCGAGTTCGCTTGCAAACTGTCAGCAGACTGTCAGTGATTGACAGTCTGCTGCCTTTTGGGGGAGGGGGGGGGCGGCGACAGCCTCCATTACCCGAGATGGAGGCATGTCGCCGCCGTTGGGGGGGAAGGGAAGAGGCCAGGATCTCCGTCGGGTGACGGAGATTTTCTGGCCTCTTCCTCTAAACTGCAGTGGCCAGCTGCGGGACCCTAAGGGTCACCCCAGCCAGCCGATGGTACACAGATTAACAGATGCTGCGTTGAACAACACAGCTCGGTTAAGTATTTCACGGGGGACGTGATGCCTCCTATGCATTACCATATCTGCAAAGGATCGCAATTACAAAACTGCCATTAGTGCAGCTTTGCAATTACAATCCTTACAGAATCAGGCCCTGTGATCACACCATGCATTCCTATGGAGGCACGGTCGCATACGCAGTGCGCGGATCCGCTCTCGGGCGCACATCTAGCGCTATGTGTGGCGCGATTTGCTGTGCCTGCAGCGAAGATATAGCTGGGCAAATCTGTATACTGTATACTGGTTTATAATAAAAACTTTTTCCCAACATAGTGGAACCAGTGTACCTGCCTATACCCCCTGTCTCTATAGAACGTATTGCTGCCCAGAGTATCAACTCCCATAGTAGAGGGGGAGATTTTTCAAAGCTTGGATAGAGATAAAGTGGAGAGAGATAAAGTACAAACCATTCAGCTCCTAACTGTCATTTTTCAAATACAGCTTGTAAAATCACAGTTAAAAGCTGTCAAACCAAGGTTTGATAAATCTCCCGCTTACCAAGGTTTGATAAATCTCCCGCTAAGTGTATAATAAGCAACATAGTCTCTTGGTTCTCATATTCTGCCTACAAGAGCTGGGTTTAAATTAAACAAGACTTAGTTAGGCTCACTATCATACTTTCACTAATAGTACTGACCTAGGAGGATAGACTCAGAGGTTTTGAAAATTACCTGATCTTGCTCTTCTGCTACAGCATAGAGAAACAGGGAGAGCAGGTCTATCATACAACCATGTAATAATAACTATACATTATATACAAGGTTTTTGGCATAAATTTGGCCAAAGTTATGAGCTTACCCACCAACGTCAAGGTAACCTCATCAGGTAAGTCCCTAACATTATAGCGGTTCATGTCTGGGGCATGGGCACCCCCAAACCAACCAAGCCAAACCACCCTAGGGCACCACACAAATGAAAGATAGCAGTGAAGTGTGGAAGTGTTAGGTAAGTGAAAGTAGCTGCTTAATGCTAGAAGTATTAGAAAGATAAAAATAAATGTGTGAAAATGTTACATAGATAAAAGACAAACACTACTATCTTTCATTTCTGTGGTGCCCCGTATAAAGTAGTACTAAGGGCCGTATTCAATTGCCGACGAAAAGTCTAGGACTTTCGCATGCCGGAGTTTTCGCCGTCATCGCTAGTTTTGGCTCCGGAAAAGTTTTGCGCTCGTCACCACGATTCGGCCTATTCAATTGCAAAGGAAGCGAGAAAGCATCCCCGGCGAAACTGACAAAGGCGAAAAGTCCTGTCCGATTTGGGGAAATCACCCTGAAACCCCCCAAAAGATGCACTGACGTGGGGGATCACTATGGATACCCCCGAATAGCCCTGCTGAAGGTACTTGGGGTGCTTAAATGCTCTCAATTTTGCTTCTTTGCACAAGTGATGAAGAATAGCATTTAGCAGTTTTTTGGGGCAAAAATAAGTAGTCCCTGCAAATTTGGGGTGCTTTTTTGGGGTGTTCGAAATAATTTTTTGACACAGTTTACCTTTGGGGGATTGTCCCAAGGCTGCAGGGGTGTTCCGGCAACTTTGCATCCCAAACCCCCAATACTGCACTTTTTTCAGCCTCCATTCACAGGCAAATTTTTGCCACTGGTTACAAGGCGCAGACTTTTTGCACCGACGAAAAGTCTTTGCAATTGAAAACGAGGAAAAGTTCTCGCCTGGCGAAATGACGTCAACGGCGAGAACTTTTCGCCGGTCTTGGCTTTTCGCCGGCAATTGAATACGGCCCTAAGTGACCTCACAAACAAAGTACAGTTTAGAAACAATGGTCACTGCAAAATAGGTCACAGGTAAAGACATTATACATTTATAATTACACAACAGTGTATTGGTGTCACGAGTCCTAAGTGGAATCAACACTGAGGAGCAATAGAGCCAAGAATTATGCAAAGATGATGGTTGGGGTACCCCTTGCAGATAGATAACTGACGCAGCCACTGGGCTGTGTAGCAGTCTTGAGGACTGGCAGCAGATGCTGCCACTGGGCTGTGTAGCAGCCTTGAGGGCTGGTATCAGATGCAGCCTCTGGGCTGCGTAGCAGCCCTGAGGTCCGGTAGAGGATGCAGCCACTGGGCTGTGTAGGCAGCCTTGAAGGCTGGTAGAGGATGCAGCCTATGGGCTGTGTGGCAGCCTTGAGAGCTTGAAGCAGATACAGTCTCTGGGTAGTATAGCAGCCTTGAAGGCTGGTGGAAGATGCAGCCACTGGGCTGTGTAGCAGCCTTGAGGGCTGGAAGCAGATACAGTCTCTGGGCTGTATAGCAGATGAAGCAGAATTGTATTGGCAAAGACGTAGGAGTGCGACTTGTGCCACCTAGATGACACAAGCAGCAGGGATACTGGAGACAGGCAGGCTGAGGTTCAGGACACTCGACCAACTCGACGCATACACCAGAACCGGAAACACGTGGAACGCTATCACCGGCATCCGAGCAACGCATCAGCAGGGCAGAAAAAGGAGGAAGCACCAAACCCATTCCAGCAGGGATGAAGTACCGCCTAAAGGGAGGACTTCATGAGCTGACAGCGTGGCGTCTCTGTCTCCCAGCAACCGGCCTGAGAGAACCGCCATCCAACAGGACGCGACTGTGGATTGTGACAATTGGTCATAATTCAAGAGGTTCCTGGGTCATTATTGCCGTATCCATGTGTGCTTATGTCCTCAGGTACAAACAGTAAGGGTGGGTACACACCTGCACAATAACAGCCCGTTTTGGGCGATTTAGCCAAATCAGAACGACAAATCGGGCATATCATGCAGTGTGTATGCCCGATTTGCGCGCTCCCGCAATCGCATGTAATATTGTGTGATTAGCCTGCTGCATGGCCATGCACACGATATCGCATGCGGCACCATGCATATTAATGAAGGACGGAACAAGTGATTGTTCCGTCGTTCATTAAATCGTGCAGGGTGTACCGGCAATCATGCGATGTCCTGGGTGAAGGCAAATTGCCCTAAGCATCGTCACGATTGCCGGTCGTTTAGGTGTGTACCCACCCTAATATGAAGGTTCTTTTTGGAAGCTTATATATTTAACAAACAAACAGTAACTACAAGTGACCATGAATAAAAGTAATGTTCATAAATATGTGATCCCTTACAAATGTATACAATACAAGATATCACAGATTCAGTTGACTTAAAGTTAAAAATAGGAATTTATTTAACAAAAGTTTTCTTATTATACCCAGCAACCTCTTCTCTAGCATCATCTACTCTAACGCTAATCTTCTCATCTCACTTTGTAAATAGTAACATTTCTAAAATGGATGAATATTTTACTTCTTAACTAACTGAAGAAAGTAAAAATAATGCTAGTAACCTAGCTATGAAAGTCTCTCTATCAAAGAGGATATGCAAAATCAGAATGATGGACAAGATATGGTAATGTATTAATTTGGCTATATGTCAGCAATGGGCGCTAGCAGTAAAGGTGTATTGGAGTTGAATGTGTTTTGTGGCCCAGAGAGGACAGGAGGGGAACAGAGAGTGGGTACAAAATACAGTACCTGGAGCTTTTCTTGCGATCCAGCTATGTCAGGGTTAAGTTGCGCTCTGGGCCTATACACCCAATGGTGGACCCATCTGAGGACTATATATAAGAGAAAGTAATTAGTCATCAAACTATAATGCAATCAGGTCTGTTTTCACTATAATGGCTGTAGAATACCTATACACACTTATAGACCGGTGTGTATGTTAAGTACTTTAAGTGGAGATGTATCAAACCTTCTAATAAGGACAAATGGAGAAGTTGTCAATAGAAACCAATCAACTTCTAACTATTTGTCAGGTAATCCTTTGGGGAGTCCATCTCCATTTATTTGCGTGCCACCTCTCATTATTGGAGCTTTGGAGTGCCAACACTGCAGAATATATATATATATATATATTAGTGATGAGCGGTTCGGATTCTGAGGAATCCGAACCGCTCCGAACAGGTGGAATCCGAGTCCACCCGAACGCAAGTTCGGGTGTTCCCGCCTGACTCGGATTCCACCTCGAGGCCGAACATCACCCGTCCGGCGTCGGATTCTCGCGAGAGCCGGGTGACGTTCGGCCTCTATAAAAAGGCGCGGCGCCCGGCAGTCGGCGCCATTTCGCGTGTGACGCCGCGTAGTTAGGTAGTTAGGTAGTGCGCTGTCTGTGCTAGTGTTAAATAGATTAGAGTAGGCAGTGTTCTTGCCGCTGTGACTTTACTGGGCATAAGCTCTTTGTGTGTGCTCCGTGACTGGGCATAATAAGCCCACTGTGTGTATGTGTAGTGTACTCACTGTATTATACAAGCTCCGTGACAACTGACAGGGCATAGCCCACTGAGTGTATTATTATACAAGCTCCGTGACTGGGCTTAGCCCACTGAGTGTATACAAGCTCCGTGACAGGGCATAGCCCACTGAGTGTATTATACAAGCTCCGTGACAGGGCATAAGCCCACTGAGTATTATACAAGCTCCGTGACAGGGCATAGCCCACTGTGTCTATTATACAAGCTCCGTGACAGGGCATAGCCCACTGAGTGTATTATACAAGCTCCGTGACAGGGCATAAGCCCACTGTGTCTATTATACAAGCTCCGTGACAGGGCATAAGCCCACTGTGTCTATTATACAAGCTCCGTGACAGGGCATAGCCCACTGAGTGTATTATACAAGCTCCGCGACAGGGCATAAGCCCACTGTGTCTATTATACAAGCTCCGTGACAGGGCATAGCCCACTGAGTGTATACAAGCTCCGTGACAGGGCATAAGTCCACTGTGTCTATTATACAAGCTCCGTGACAGGGCATAAGCCCACTGAGTATTATACAAGCTCCGTGACAGGGCATAGCCCACTGTGTCTATTATACAAGCTCCGTGACAGGGCATAGGCCACTGAGTGTATTATACAAGCTCCGTGACAGGGCATAAGCCCACTGAGTATTATACAAGCTCTGTGACAGGGCATAGCCCACTGTGTCTATTATACAAGCTCTGTGACAGGGCATAGCCCACTGAGTGTATTATACAAGCTCCGTGACAGGGCATAAGCCCACTGTGTCTATTATACAAGCTCCATGACAGGGCATAAGCCCACTGTGTCTATTATACAAGCTCTGTGACAGGGCATAAGCCCACTGAGTATTATACAAGCTCCGTGACAGGGCATAAGCCCACTGTGTCTATTATACAAGCTCCGTGACAGGGCATAAGCCCACTGAGTATTATACAAGCTCCGTGACAGGGCATAGCCCACTGTGTCTATTATACAAGCTGTCTGTACAAGTGTCTGTGCCACTGCGCCGCTGCTCTGACGCTTGGTCACCAGTCAGCTCACTGCAACCTTTGGCCAATAATGGTGAAAACAATAATTTAAGCTGTGAGGTGGTCTAAATTGACTTTAAATGACTGGAAATTAATGTTATTGAGGTAAATAACACTCTAGGAAGAAAAAAAAGCCCAATTTATGTAATTTTAGCTTTTTTTGCCAATTTTGGCAAAAAATCCAAATCCAAATCCAGTCACCGCAGTTTGGCAAATCCAAATCCAAAGCCGGACGACGAATTAGAACCAAATCCAAATCCGGCAAAAATGGTCCGGAGCACATCCCTAATAAATATATATATATATATATATATATATATATATAATGTCAAAAATCCACTGCACTGGCCACTCCCAGATTTGGGGTGCAAACCTGCACTCGCCATTTCCAGGCCTGGGGTGCAAAGTGGCCTGTGACCACATTGCTTAAATAAATAAAAACAGAAAACTCAGCACTCACCATTTTTAAATCACTCACATTAATACATAAATAATGGGGTTTTGGTTCATGGATCGATCAATGCATTTAAGCCTGCAGCCCACATCACGGGACCCCATTTCTCTGCAGGTCCTACACTATCCATCATACTTATGGAAACCTGGTAGCTGCTATCACAGAGTTTAAACTGAAAACATGTTAACTGGGGAGTCCATCTTCATTTATTTGCGTGCCACCTCTCATTATTGGAGCTTTGGAGTGCCAACACAGCAGATATATATATATAACATTTTAGAGAGACCACCATACAGACGCCACTGTATCAGGAATTATGTTAATAGATTTTATATTGTATTCTATATCGTGACGATGTGAGTTCAACCATCCAAGGCAAGCGTATATCAGAGAACGACCGCACGCCCAAGAGTGATATATCTTTTTTATAAAATGACCCCTATTGTGACAAAGTAGTTCTACGTAGAGATGATGAAGGGTAAAACAGATCCAGAATAGGAGGAAGAAATAGTTCAGAAATAGGTTGTTTAATTTTAATTATTTTAATGAATAAAAATAACTGGATGACAGTGAAAGAGAATAAATCAGTTCAACATTCAGAATAGGCTGTTTAAACATTAATGACTACTGTCACTTTAAGGGCTCTATTTACTACAATCCGCATTTGTAATGCAGATTGTAGTGTGATATTACCGACTGAATTCAGGCAATATCACAGGGATTTACTACAAATCCCTTGCAGGGACAGAGCTTGCGAAAAAGCTCTGTCCCTGCGAATCCCCTCCTCACACTTATCACGGTATTTTCGAAAAATATAGTGACAGGTGCCGACGCATGTGCCGACCAACCGTCTCTAAGCCCCACCCCCGGAGCTAAGCCCCGTCCCCGCAATCGCGGACCCCCCCGCAAACCCACTCGCAACCCCCCCTCCCTTAATTACACTTACCTGCAGTCATCGGTTCTCTGGTGATATCCTATGTGAATCCGGTCAGCTGACATCCCATACTGCACTGGGACCTGGTCAGGTGACGACCGGACACCAGCGCAGGCTGGGAGACCAGCTGACCAGAAGGAGGACATCACCCGGAGCCCCGATCACCGGTCCCTGGACTCTGGTAAGTTTTTTTTTTTTTGCAGAGATCAGCGTGTGGTCTGTTTAGACCATACAGCTGATCACTGGGGCTGGGTCCGGGCTCTGTTCTGCCTTTTAGAGCAGAGCAGGAGTCCGGTAACCGAGGGCGACCCTGGATAACGGCACCCCAGGTGGTGTTATTATCACAGGGCTTTCTCCGGTATTTTATCACAATTTATTTTTAGTAACTTTGGCCAGATCACATTTCCCATTACAATTATGGGAAATGCGATCTGCTTACTAAAAATGAGTGATAATTAGGGCTTGGAGTAGAATTTTACGAATTCTACTCCAATTGCCCTGTAGTAACTTTAGGTGATACTAAAATAATGTGAAAAGGGTGTGAAAACACCCTTTTTCACTTTATTTTAGTAAAAATAATGTTAATAAATAGAGCCCGAAGAGTGGTTCATTTTGGAAAGAAAACGTGTTTAACAGTGAATTGTACTGGCAGGAAGTGCTTAATGCTTATTCAGGGTCAAGATTGGAATTTCTACTTAGTTTGCTGTGCTGGATTCTGAAGTGGCTGCTCAGATAAGTCCTGTTCAAGTTCTTTGGTGAGTACTAATGTCAGGTCCTTTGAGTTATGTAGTCATTTTGAGATTTCTTGAAATGTCTTGAGATTTTTTGAAATGTGTATTCCTGTCACTGAGACAGTGATGTGTGAGACAGTGATGCACTGTTTTTCTCTGAGTATTGTCTCTGTGAGAGATGTTATTGTTTACAGTTGTGGAGTTATACAACTGTGGCTTTGTGATGAGGTTTTGATAACAGTGAAAAGTAGATCAGGCTTGATGCGTGTGGTTGTTGGGAAATAATGCATGGTCATGTGATCTAGTGTGTTCAGTCATGTTGGTGGGATCTGTCTCAATATACCACACCATTTTATAAATATATGTAGAGAGAGAGAAATCGCACACACTTGTAGTGAAGAATCGGGTGCTGTAATCACATATATTCATATACCAGTTACAGTAAGCAGTACAGTAAGCAAGAGAACAGCACACCACCATTATAATGAATGAAGAAAATATAATCTGTATTTAAATAGCATCATCAGTGTCATCTTCAAATAGAGTAGACATATTGACATGTCACATATGTGGTAAAGGCACATATACTTAGCAGCAGTCCTGTGACATCATGCATCATGAAAGCATTGCCCCTAGCCCGACGGCTGTTTCAGTGTAAACCACCTTCATCAAGAGCGTGAGCATAATAAAAATTACACCAATTAAATAGGGGGATTGGCGCCAAAAGGTAGAACAAAGACTGACCATTTACCTATATAACGCCATGCTGACCGCCTGGACCTGCGTTCCGGAAGTGTCCCCTCTCTAAGACACATCCGGTCTGCCTGGCGGGGCCGCGTTATTCCCCGCTCTCCACTTACCAATCAACAGCGCCCATTCTGCGCTGTCAGCTGCCCGGCCAGGGAAATCAAGGAAAGGTTACCATAGCAATGGCACCAGCATCCGACGTCATCCAGTCAATGGCGCCGCACAGCGCCGTCACTGCATCAGATAGTAGCTGGTTGTCAAGGTAACTTAGAAGCTCTAGCTTTAAACACACCATTTACGGTTCAGCAAAATAACTAAAATTGGCACAGTGGTCAGTATGAGGTCTATCTGGCACCAATGATACCCTAAATACAACATGAACAAAAGGAAAGATAAACTCATGCAGACAGGAAAAGGAATCTCCATAAAGGACAAAACAAAACCTTAATCAATATCTTAGAAAAAAAAAAAGAACCAACCACATAAAAAATAAATAAATGAAAAAAAGAAAGAAAAAAGCTCCATAAAAAACAAAACAAAACAATTTAACAAATGTATAAAGTATATAATTTAACGAGGATAAGCAGCCCAACATACAATCAGATAAGAGTGTATAAATCACACTCTCTTGAATGAAATGCCACATACAATACTAAAATCATTGGCAATATACACCACATCTCTTCATCATAGAAACATATTATATGACAAATCTTCATTGAGACCAACTGGACGCAAGGTCCCCAGATTATATATATATACATATATATATATATATATATATATATATTCACTTTCTTTTTACAGCAGTCTTTTGCCTCAATCTCCTCCTCTCTTAAGGGGTTTAATTTGATCCAAAGGCATGAAACAAAATTAATTCATACAGTGACCATATTCCACAAAATGTCTCGCCACTGGTGGTGTGCTTTGGTCTACTAAAGTTAATGCCTTCTTGATTGAAGAGCGATGCATCGCTATACGTTCTTTTAACATGCGTGTGGTTTTTCCCACGTATAATTTCTGACAAGGGCAGAAATACAATAAATTTGCTTTCACATGTCATCCGATGATAAAGTCAATATGTACGACCATTAACAGGGTGTACAAACTTATCTCCAGTTAAAAGATAGCGGCAGTTCATACATCTACCACAACGAAAAGAGCCAGGCTTCAAGGACAACCAGTTTTCTGTGGTCGCAACAGGACTCACATCAGCGTTAGTTATTTGAGCCCTGTGATTGCTGCTGCGTTTATATGCAAAAAGGGGTTTGTTCTGACAAGTATCTTTTAGTACTGGATCCGTGCTAATGATGTGCCAGTGTTTTAAGATGGAATCTTTCATTTAATGTGAAGATAGAGAGTATGTAGTTGGAAACACTATACGATCCACTTTAGAATCTGCCTTCACCGAATGAAAGAGAGTTTCTCTATCTAGAAGTAGGCATCTCTGAATAGCTTCATCCACTTCTCTTTTACAGTAACCTCTTTGGATAAAATTTATTTTCTAAAAATCCTAATGATCAATACAGGAGAGGTAAATTTCATTCACCCAGCACTTTTGATCCCCCCCAGCACCAACCCATCTATTGATACCTTTATCAGGTTGGTAGGACAAGACATTATTCCTTTTATGGGTAAACAGAAAATGTAATTTCAAAATGTTTCTAAGGAAGAGGGGTTGGCTTTCAAAGGCCTCAGGGAGAATAGGTCCATCATCATCCGTTCCCCCGATAAAGGTGGGGGGACGGTGGTGATGGATAGAAGTGATTATCTAGAAGAGGCCAAGAGGCATCTGTCTGACCCCTCTTGTTATAAAAAAAAACCTGGTATTTGACCCTACCTCTGCCTTTAAGAGAGTAATTGATTCCATAGTAAATATGGGACTCTCCAATGGCTGGGTTGATGAGCAAACAGCCAAATTTATTCTGCAGGAATATCCAGTGATTCCTTTATTTTATATACTCCCGAAGGTGCATAAATCTTTAGTGAAACCCCCGGGTAGACCCATCCTTCCCGGGGGTCTCTTTGCCAAACACTATCACAATTTGTAGATTTCTTTCTCCAGCCGGTGGTACATAATATTGCATGTATTTTGAAAGATACTACAGATTTTTTGGAAAAATTAAAACATTTTGGATCTCCATGCAATGGCTGTTTATTGGTAACAATGGACATCGTTAGTTTATACACGAATATTAACCATGAGGAGGGCTTAGCAGCAATTATGAGGATGATTTCTGACAATTCTAACTATACAGGACCACCAATCAAATTTTTTCTATTGTTAATTGATGTTATTTTGCATAAAAATAATTTTTTATTTGAAAATTCTTTTTATTTACAGGTACAAGGCACAACTATGGGGTCAAACATGGCACCCAGCTATGCAAATTTATACATGCATAGTTATGAATTATCATATATTTTGAACAGGTTGTTTGCTAAATACATTGCACTTTATACTCGTTTTATAAATAACATTTTCTTTATTTGGACTGGTGATGAAGCAGTTTTGCATGAGTTTGTTTCTTTTCTTAATAATTTGACTAGCACCATCAAGGTGACATGTAACAGCAGCCCACATACAAGCAGCTTTTTGGATGTAGCGATTTCTATTCGAAACAATTATTTTGAAACTGAGGTTTTTAAAAAACCAACAGACCTCAATACGATATTGCTGGCAGAAAGATTTCATCCCAGACCTCTAAAACGTGGTTTACCGTTTTCCCAGCTACTGAGGGTGACTCGGATCACCTTGGATGGTGATAAGTTACCATTGGCACTCAAGAAAATAGGAGAGGATTTTATCCAAAGAGGTTACTGTAAAAGAGAAGTGGATGAAGCTATTCAGAGATGCCTACTTCTAGACAGAGAAACTCTCTCATTTGGTGAAGGCAGATTCTAAAGTTATTCGTATAGTGCAGTGGTTCTCAAACTCGGTCCACAGGACCCCACACAGTTCACGTTTTCCAGGTCACCCAGCAGATGCACAGGTGTAGTCATTACTCACTGACACATTTTAAAAGATCCACAGGTGGAGCTATTTATTTCACTTGTGATTCTGTGAGGTGACATGGAAAACATGCACTGTTGGGGGTCCTGAGGACCGAGTTTGAGAACCTGTGGTATAGTGTTTCCAAATACATACTCTATATCTTCACATAAAATGAGAGATTCCATCTTAAAACATAGAAATACCATTGCTGTATGAATATGCTGATCTTATAGGTAATCTATTGGCACCAGTCATCTGACATAGAAATACCATTGCAGTATGAATATACTGATCTTATAGGTATTTTGTCATTAATTATTATTTGCATAACCAGAGTAACTTAAGGTCTGGCAATATAACTATATATTAGCTCCTAGACACATGGGATTCTGCTTAGGGTCTGTTTGTTTGTATTAGAATTTTATGACTTGTCAAAGTCAAATAATTGGGTATGATTGCTTTACAATTATTATCTGACGATATAGTCGACTATAGTCTGATGGCGTGTTACTAGGACGCTACTTTGCGTCAGTGCAATCCAATGCACACAAATGCGAACGCACACATGTATTCACATACACACACATACACAGACACATATATGCGAATTCCACACACAGAAGCACATATGCGAACGCATACATATAAAATGGTTCCCACACATTATAGATAATAATCAGAGTTATTAAAGGTATTGTTAGCTAATAATTAAGATGTAAGATGTACTGTACTTAAAAGAGATCTAAGGTTCAGAATACAGTGGACATGTCATGTTTGGTATCATACTTAATCGCTCTTTATTTGCAGACATCCATTTTATCGGCAAAGAAGTCGCCTCATGTGTTCGCTAGTTATGGATGATAGGGAGTTATTGAGTAGAATGCTATTTCTTGTACGCAGTGTTGTAGCCAGTTTTAACCAGTTCTTCGGCGGCAGAGGCGTCACTAGTGTTGGTGTCACCCGGTGCTGTAACGCACGGTGACACCCCCCCCCCCTCCTCCTCCACCAAAAAAAAAAATTGGGACCAAAGTGCAGGGCAGCCATCAGAAATCGTGGGGACCAGGACTGGCAATATAGGCAGGGCCTCCCACTCACTGTGTTTCTGCAACTCCAGTTCCACAGCATCTCCCCGGCCAGCACCCCTTCTGTCTCTAGGCAGCACTCACATACAGCGCTAACAGACCACAGACACTTACCTTCTCCTATGTTTTCTGGCTGCTCCTCTTCACGCTATGGCTGGATCCTGTCAGTGGTGCAGCGTGCGTGATATCATGACGTCTTTAGCGCCTAAGCTCCAATAAAAAAAAAACTTTATTGTATCAGGCAGCCGCAATCCCCCACCCACACTTCTCTCTCTCTCTCAGCGATCCCCCCCACATTCTCCTCTCTCTCAGCAATCTCCCCACATTCTACTTTGTGCCATTTTTGTGTCACTGATTCCTCCCCACATACACAGACACATCCCCCTCTTTCTCTCTGTGACTTTCACACACATTTCTCTCTGTCAGTAAGCCCCCTTCCCCACACACATACACATTCCCCTCAGTCAGTAAGCCCCCTTCCCCACACATTTCTCTCTGTCAGTAAGCCCCCTTCCCCCCACACACACACATTCCCCTCAGTCAGTGAGCCCCCCTCTCCACACTCATTCTCCTCTGTCAATGAGCCCTCCTCCCCCCACACACACACATTCCCCTCCGTGAGTGAGCCCCCGTCCCCACATACACAAATTCCCCTCCATGAGTGAGCCCCTGTCCCCACATACACACATTCCCCTCAGTCAATAAGCCCCTCTCCCCACACTCATTCCTCTGTCAGTGAGCCCCCCTCTCCACACACACTTCCCTCCATGAGTAAGCTCACTTCCACACACACATTCCCCTCCTCCATGAGTGAGCCCCCCTCCTCACACACACACACACACACACACACACACACTCTCTTCCTGTCAATGAGCTCCCCTCCCCAGACATTCCCCCCAGTTGAGCTCCCCCACACATTCCTGTCAGTAAGCCCCCATCCCCCCACATTCCCCTCTGTGAGTGAGCCCCCCACAGACATTCCCCTCTCTGTCATTCTGTGCCCATCCCCTCCTTACCTCTAGTGTGCCTTTGCTGAAGTCTGTTTCAAGGGTAATGACTGAGGAGCAGTCAGAGGCAGAGCAGTGGAGAAGCACGGAGCTCAGCTCAGGCATGTACTGCTCTTGGCTGCTCTGAGCTCCTTGTAAGGTGGCTGGTCCGGGGGAGGGGCCAGCCACCAGGAAGTACAGCTACAGTCAGTTTGGCAGTGAGGAATCTAGCTATCTCTGTGGCAGTGAGCTGCTGCCCGGCTCTGCGGATCCCCACTGCCACTGACGGCATGCACTGGGATCCCGGCCACCACTGGCCCATTACTCCGTGCCGCGGGCCCCCCTCTCTGTCCAGTAGCGGGGAGCAGACTGTGGGATGTGGGCAGCTGCATTAGTGTGGTGGCGGCAACGCATGCAGGGCGGTGCGGGCAGGAGTGTGCGGCTTTTGGTGTCACCCCCTTGGAGGGTGACACCTGGTGCGGCGCGCACCCCCCGCACCCCCCTTGTGACGCCACTGTTCGGCGGGAAGATACACAATGTGACTGTTGGAAGACTGATCCATACCTCTAATGACACTGTATGAACTGACCAATGACCAGATTGACCAGAAGCAAGAACCAATGAAAACCTGCCAACTTGTCCCTTTGTTATCTCTGTAACCTGTACCGTATATAGGCTTGTGTACTGGCTTCAGTGTACAGACATCTTCTTTGCGACCGCAGACTTCTGGACTGAATGACTGTATACTGGGACCAGTGAGCATGCGTATGTATCGGCTGTACTTATTGTTTCTTTTCTTGCTTTTTACTCTAATATTGTGTTACTCCTTTTTACATAAAATAAATTTTGTGCTTTGGAACCACCGCAAAATAGCAACTGAACGGCATTAATAGACTTGTATCTGGTGTGGGTGAGGTTATTGGGGGGTGGGGTGCAATCAATGACTACACATGTATGCTTGACTATATACTCAGTAGGTTCAGAATTTAAAGAGTTAGACAGGAGTTAAACAGGAGGAACACAGGATAACAACATTTAAAAAGAATTCTTTAAAACTTGGTAACAATTGAAAAGGATCTTCTGAGCCTCTGGATACCCTGCAACTCAGCCACCAGATTTCATTATAACCTGGACACACCTTTTGCCAATAACCTGCTTCAGCTTTGCAAACAATTACCAGTTAGTCTGCTCCATTTTAATTTTGTATGTGTCTTTTTTTTTTTCTTTTTTTCTTTTTACTCTACACTGTTTAAAGTATTCCTGTACCACTGTCACTTCCTCTCTATACCACTGTAGTATCTACCATTGTTAACACCTGTACATCTTTAAGAATACGCTATACTAACTTAAAGTCCTTCAACTTTAACAGCTCCAATCTCGTTTTGTTTATTAAATACTATTGTACTTGTGCATTTGCATCTACCAGCACTGTTCTTCCTATTCTGATTTTTATAACTTCTTAACTGTACTGTTCCTCACTCTCATCACTACTACTGCTGTTTCTCTCCCAATACCCTCATCTACACTATATATTTCTTTTCATCTGCTCCCCCCATCACTCAGAAGCTACATAATACTTTCCTCTACCACCAGTTCCCATCTCTTTGCTCCCTCCATAGTCTCCTCTACCTTCTCCTCTCCCTCATTCCTCTCCTCTGTCTACCTTCATCCCATCTAGTACTCTCCACCACATCTCCCATAACTCCTAAGCACTCCACCCTTCCTTTTCTTCAAGTTACAGCTCTTCTTAACCCACGCCACACTAAACCTCTACCTTGCCCACCACCTGCTGTCACCCTTCTTCATTCAGAAGCCCACCACATACCCACACTCTCCTTATCCCCCTGCACTAAATCAATCTTAACTCCACGCTACAGCAACCCTAACAGTCTCCTTCTCTCTCCTCCAAACCCTGTCCCTCTATCCTGTCTCCTCTGGAAAGCCAGTTCTGTCTATGATCAACTGGTCCCCATCCATGACTGTTTCATCTCCAGCTCCTTGAATCTCCTAGCCGTCACCAAATCCTGTATTTATCCATCTGACACCACCTCTCCTGCAGCTATCTAATTTGGGGGCCTCACATTCTTTCACGCTCCCTGGACTGGAGGTTGCCATAGTGTTGGGGTGCTTCTATCATTTGGTCACTCCCACCTACTCTTACCTTCTAAACTCACCACTTCATTATTTCCATTCTGATGGTGGTGTGCTGGTCTCTTGCTTGCTTCATATAACGTGTGTGTGTGTGTGTGTGTGTGTATGTGTATGTGTGTGTATATATATATATATATATATATATATATCAGTATATATAGATAGTAGTCCGGCACTCGCAACCAGTTGTATGTTTATTGCTGGGGTGCTTTCCAGGGCGGCCTTTTCAGCTTCCCATGTATATAGTTATGTTGTCATCACGCGATGAAACGGAAACACTCTCCAGACTTGATTAATCAGTTTTATTAGGCATACCAAATTAATTTGCCGACGTTTCGGTTCTTGTTGAACCTTTATCACGGCATCAGTATTCTTAACATCAGTATTGTTGACTAAATTGTGAGTAGATACAATAACGTCAGCTTATGGTCTATCTGGTCCTCTTATATGGACTCAATACAAGTAATTACATCAACAATTAACACAGGAACGAGGATATTCCAAGTCCCTCCTGGACAAATGCTTGGATAAAGCGAAGTACAAAATTGTGTGCACATGGGAATACACACATGTAGTCTATGCAACTGAGGTCTGAGCAGAACATAGAGCTGCACAGATGGGATAAGCGTATGGTGGATGAGGGGAGAAGGCAGAGCGGTGTGGATGGGGCAGACAGAAAGGTGTGGAGAGGGGAAGATTAAGCAGTACAGATGGGGCGATTCAAAGTGATGCAGATGGGTGGATAACAGTGGTGCACATGGGGGGAGACAGAGTGGCACAGTGTGGGGGAACAGAGCGATATGAATGGGGGTACAGAGTGGCATGGATGAGGGAAGACAGAGCAGCGCAGTTGGGTAAAGACAGATTGGTGTGGATGAGGAATACAGACTAGCACAATAGGAGAACACACAACAGTAGGGATTGGGGAATACAGATTGGTGAGGATGGGTGGGAAGACAGAGTGGTGCAGGTGGGAGGGGAAAGACAGAGTGGCATGGTTGGGGGGGGCAGAGTGGTGCAGATGGAGGAAGAAAGAGTGGCAGAGATGAGGGGAAGACAGAGTGACATAGCTGGGGGAAAAGCAGTGGTGCAGATGGAAGGAAACACAGTGGCACGGATACAGGAAGTCAGGGCGGTGCACATTCGGAAAGACATATTGGTGTGGATGAGGGCATGCAGACTAGCACAGTTGGGAGAACACACAGCTGTAGGGATTGGGGAAGTTATAGCAGCATGGAGACAAAGATAGTGTACATGCATAGACAAATTATGATAGTTTTAACAATTAGGGAGCTCTGGCCCTGATTCAGAGCCGGACGCTCTGACAGAGCGCTCGCTCTGAATCAGGTCCATCCTTCTTAATTTTTAGAGCGGCCTCCTGGCTGCTCATATAGCTGTGGGTGACCTTGTGGTAGGGTCTCGTTGCCGCAAGCCCTGGAGTGCTTCAGAGCCGAAAGCACTCCCACTGACATCACTTGTGATGTCAGTGGGGCCGGCCCCAGATGGTAGGCATTCCCATGGGAATGCCTCTGTCTGGGCAGCCATGCCCCTGGCACGCCCACCAAAGGGGGCGTGCTGTCACTCACCATCGACAGCACGCCCCCTTTGGTACGAGACCCGGAGCGACGGCTTGCCCGTCGCTATCCGGGTCTCGCGCATGCGCACGAAGGAGCCGGCTCTGTCGTGCATATGCACGCTGGGCCAACATCGACCCGCTTGCGACCGCTCAGCGCTCGCGAGCAGGTCTGAATCAGGCCCTCTGTGTATAATAAATGAGATGGGTGTATTGAGTGAGAAGGATGTTGGAACCCAGTGGGATTATTGTGGTGACTGAATGGGAAGATTGTGGGTATGAAGGGGATGTGGGAGCCACATAACTGCTCAGACCTCAGTTGCATAGACTGCATGTGTGTATTCCAATGAGCACACAATTCTTTGAGTTAGCAGCTCCACCAATCTGTTAGAGTGCTGAATCTGTAGTTAACCACATGGTGTCATGGCATACCATATCTGTATTAAACAAGGAACACGTCCATTAAGGCATCAGCCTTAATGATCGTAATTTCATTGCTTTTTGAAGTTTGAGTGGCAGAAATTCAAGGTTTTGTGAAATTTCAGATCATGTCTAAGAAACCTTAATGGGACATGTGAAACCGTAAGGTTGTTTGTCTATGGAATATATGTATATATGTAGAGGTGAACAAAGTAGAGGGGGCACCCCATAGTGCATTGCAAAGATACATTTAATGAGCAGTTTAAAAATACATATGTCAAGAATGCGTACACAACCACCGCAAGCCAAAGGAGCATGAAATATCAAACACCCGTAGCTTATTCAAATGCTCCACGATCGGTCATCCATGCGCTAGGCCAAGCCCCTACACGTTTTGACACGAAGACTTAATCAAAGGGCTGGCCTAGCATCCTCCAAACTTCATTTAATTAGGAATTTTTCCTACAAACGCACTGATTCACATAACTAGTATCAGCTGTACCATTACATAGACGGCATGCTTGTTAAAAAGTATCATCAGATTGACAAAATAAAACAATCATCTCACATATTCAATTGAAAAGAGACATAATATACAATTGTCTGAAATGCGACTCAGTATACATTAAGACAACACAATCGATACATGTGTTTCACATAAAATCATTTTAAAAATTTTTAAGCAGCTCTATAATTTTAGACATTTGTGTTTGGAAAAAATATCTCTTGCACAATTTATATTTTATGCCGCTAACGATCTTACTGTCACGTGCATAAAATTATACGGCATGGTATGTATATATTGTGACAGTCAGGTTAGGGGGTCCCTCTCCTGGGTAGAGGACTCCTTCCTTTCACACACAGCAGCTGGGAAACAGTACGCCAGACTGGATTCGAGTACAAGCTGGTCGGCGCCAGTCTTTATTGTACAATGTCAGAAATAATATAAAGAAAACATAAACATAAATCCTAGCCCTGTCGGGGCACTAACTTCACAGGTGGTTCCCTCACTACCAGAACCTGTCAGGGCCTAATTCCCTCACCAGCAACAAAAGCACAGCACAACACTCACGGATAGGTTTTCAAGTGTCTGAGCAAACTCCCTGTCTGCTCTCCCAGGTGAGACAATCAGCCCTCAACACACTAGGCTTATATTGGCCACTCTCAGGTGGAAACCCTAACAAGCCTGTTACCAGGCTGCGAGAACCAAAACCTGGAGTGGCCGTGGGTGGAGCCCTCCCTCTCCTCTCACCCACAACCCCCAGGTCCCAAACCGGCTTTTCAAAAAGCCGAAACTCCAGCCTGCTACACTGCAGACTTTCTCCTGGGGGTTTAAAACACATAAGACAGGAATCTGGGACAAATGTACCTGCCACAGACCACTTTACCAATGACCCTATCACAATATATATATATATATATATATATATATATATACTCCTCCGATCTTGCGGCGGCACTCCTCAATCAAAAAAACTGCAAATACGCAGATCGGTAATCCAATGTTTCAATTCTTATTTGAATTTTCGACAGGGATATAACAAGAACATACAACTTAAGTAGATACACCTCAAGTGCAGCACTATAATTTTAGACATTTCCATATGCACAGAAGTGTTTGAAGTTTAATGAGACCATGCCAACAATGTCGGTCGCCGCGCGCGATAGCCGGTTCAGGGTGCTCAGACCCCTGGAGTCGGCCCTGGGCACTACACTACTATATTGGGATTTGGAGTGGCATTTATACAGACATTATTTAAGCCTTCGCACTAAGCTGCCCAGAGACTATAATGCTACCATTGAAACCCTCTAACTATATGTCAGTCCTACAAAGTACTGCATTACCACTGATGAGAGAGATACTGTTAGTGTCTGAGCTCTGGTGGATACAGTATCACTAAAGAAAGGACAGTACCTGTGCATATTGCTGCTCATCCAATATTTGTAACGGAAAAGAGAAGAGAAAATATATCTGTAGGATACACATCATCTCTCTAGTGCAGCAGGATTAAGAATACTAAGCTAAGGATGTTCTAATCTATCAGCAATAGACTCCACAGATGACGCTATAAAAGTACTGATAACCACCTTTTTAATAAAGGATGCCGGAGCCTTAGTTAACCAATTCAAAGACTTTTCCAATTGATCAGATATAAGGGCCCCAGCCTGCACCAACGTACTAAGTGTTACAGTGTTCATTGTTTCTCCATATTATATTATTTTAAGTATATGTATAGATGGTATATTGATATATTCTAGGTTGTGGAGCATATTGTATTATCCAAATAATTGTTATGTTTCTTAATTGAAATAAATGAACAATTACTTGTGTATGTTCCACCGGTTCACCATTATTGAAAGGACCTGGACATTAACGAGGAGAGAAGGAAGGTATTTTATTTTTAAAAAGTGTGATTAGTATACTGCATATATAATACAATCAGGTTACATAATTACATTGATTGGGTTACCCAAGCAAGCCTGGATAACATAGCTATGGGTTTTCCCAAGTAGGCCCAGCCATACAACCAATACTTGGGTGGAGGCACTGCTAAAACTAAAGGATTTTCAATATTTAGCGGAGGAAATAAGTGGGTACACTAAACCACAAGGAAGTTAGTAACCTGGTGTCCCTGTTAGGGAGTAAAGGGAAGTTACATACATACAGGTACCCGCAAGGGCATCTGATGTAGTATATGACATAGCTTCTTGTGCAGGTCAAGGTGAAATGAATTTAAAATTTTCCATATAACTGCATGTGGTGCAGCCTTGGCATCTCAAACAGCCTTTTTTGCATCATAGAAAATGGGTAGCCTCGCTGCTAGAGTGACCAGAGATGTTCTTGCGGACAACCCAGTCTCCTATATTTTTATCCCAGCGGTAACAAGGCAATAACTTGGAATTTTTTAATAATGGAAAATCCTTGTCAGAGGTAATGAACGGCAAAGTTGTTTGGCTGACTTCATGACTGACTGTGTTGTAGTATTACAGGTTGAGTCTCCCATATCCAAAATGCTTGGGACCAGGGGTATTTTGGATATCGGAATATTCCGTATTTTGGAATAATTGCATATCATATTGAAATGTCTTAGGAATAGGGCCCAAATCTTAACACAGAATGCATTTATGGTTCATATACACCTTATACACACAGCCTGAAGGTTATTTTATACTATATATTTAAGAATTTGTGCTTTAAACAAAGTTTGTGTACATTGAACCATCAAAAATCAAAGGTTTCACTATCTCAGTCATGCTAAAAATATTCTGTAATTCGGAATATTCCGTATTTCGGAATATTTGGATATGGGAGACTCAACCTGTATAGTCGTTTACCCAGATGACCATTTTGGACATGTCTTTCTTGGCTTTAGAAACAAAAGTATCTTTTTTTGGAATCGACAAAACCTTGAGTTTAGTTTTTTGCAATTCATTCGGGTTGTAGCCTCTTTCTGTAAATTTATTAATAAGGAGGTCCAGTTGTAATGAAGTTTTGTTGATGTCATCTGATATACGATGTACCCTTAGCATCTGTGAGAGAGGCAGAACTCTTTTCAATGGTTCATGATGGAAACTGTCTGCGTGTAACACCGTGTTACAGTCAGTCGGTTTTTGAAAAATTGTGGTGTGGATTTGATTATCCTTCAACGAAATCTGTACATCTAGGTAACTAATTGACTTATTGTTCATCTCATAAGTGAACTTGATATTGTCTTCTTGTGAATTAATAATCTCCATGGCATTCCGGAATTGGCCTTCTATGCCAGACCAAATCACGAACATGTCATTTATATATCTCGTAAAGAAGTGAATTTTTGAAGAAACCTCTGGATTTGTAACAAAATAAGTCCTTTTCCAGCGAGAACATAAATGCTGAAAGACGGTGCCACACAGGAACCCACATCCCATAAGTTGAATGAAGAATCTACTGTCAAACAAAAAGTAGTTTAGTTTTAATTTTAAATGTAATAACTCCAAAAATAATTTTATATCAGGACCTGCATAGTTAGGATTATTGATTAAGAGTCTTTCTGTAGCTTCCAGTCCTCTGGAGTGCGGGATGTTCGTATACAAGCTAATTACATCTATTGTGCAAAGTAGGCAATTTTCAGGAAGTTTGGATAGATTTTTTAGTTTTAGAATAAGATTTGTGGTGTCCTGTAGGTAGGTGGCTTGAGTTTGGATCATTGTCTGCAGATACTTATCCAGAAATTGAGCTACATTGTATAATAATGACCCTCTTGCAGATATTATCGATCTACCTGGAGGCCGGAACGGGTCCTTGTGTATTTTTGGTAGTGAATATAAAATCAGTCCTACCGGATGAGTCGGAATAAGTGCTTGGCCAGTTTTCTCGTTAATGTTCTTATGCTGTACCGCATCCATCACGATTTCAATCAATTCTTTCATAAAGATTTGCGTGGGATCTGATTTGAATTCTCTATATACTTTCACATCAGCTAGTTGACGGTAAATCTCTGCCTTATACTCTACAGTGTCCAATTCTGCCCCCTTTATCCGCATTGCAGATGATGATATCAGTATAAATTTTTAATTTCTTTAATTGGTGATTCATCATTTTCGCAAAACTCTTAGGGCGGGATGTAATAGAGATCGAGTCTGCCGGAAGTGCTAAAAAACGATCGAGATCAGTCGGCATCCCGCACCTCCGGCAGACTCGATTTCGATAACATCCCGCCCTTTATGTTTACATTATTGCTAACTGGATCAAAGTCCAGTTTAGTTTTTATAGGACATAAATATATATATATACTCGAGTACATTTAGATTTATCACGTTCCCTACTTATCCATGAATACAACCCAATATACTTATATGCATATAACAAATGTCAAAAGATGCATAAAAATACATGTTAAAACTACATATTAAAACAATACATATTAAAAACATATTTTTATGCATCTTTTGACATTTGTTATATATAGTTTCTAAAATGAGTTTACGTTAAACACATGTATCGATTGCGTAGGGGTGTGGCCTAGCGCATGGCTGACCGATCGTGGAACAGCTAAATAAGCCACGGGTGTTTGATATTTCATGCTCATTTGACTTGCGGTGGTTGTGACCGCCACCGCTGATACGCATTCTTGAGTTATGCATTTTTAAACTGTTCATTAAATGTATCTTTGTGATGCACTATGGGGCGCCCCCTCTACTTTGTTCAAATCGAGATTGAATTTGTTTGCCATTTGAGTGATTACGGGAATAGAAAGGGGAAGACGCCTATTTATATATGGTCTGAGTGCAAGTGGACAGCTGTGAAAACATATTCTGAAATTGAGAAATCCATCTACATATATTAAGCATCTGAGGCTGGGACTTGTTGTTCCACTGGAACATTCGTGAGGTGGATCCTATTTAATGCACTGACTTGTTTGTGTGTATATATATATATGTATATATTGTGCGTATATATATATATATATATATATATATATATACCTACCCAGCTTATTTAACTGATATATCAGTTCTCATAGATGTTGTGCCACGGACTAATAGAGGCAGTAACAGAATAGTCAGGTTACCTATAACTTTTTCTTCTATTGCAATGAACTTTTCCAAATTTACGGTAAAATATTTGAGTAGACTAGGTATTACGTCCGCCTAATGTAGCATGAAAATTACAGTATTTGCTCCAGCGACTAGAGCTACAGCAATGACCCATTTTACTTTGCTTTCACATTTCTTTTTTTTTTTCCTTGTATTTTAATTTTTTTGCTCTTCCAACCTGAGAATAAAACCTTTTAAATACAAGTTGTGATTGGCTTAGTTTAATTCTTAGTGCAGCCATTCCCACATCAATGATATCATATATATTAATCTAAATTACTGCATTTCTGTATATTCACTTTAGTTTGCATATCAATAAGCATTACCTTTTTAGAAACAAAAATTTTTTTGTGATGTGGGACTGAGATAAATAATCTTACAGTTTTAATATGCAACTCTGTTTTCTGTATATGAATTTTGTGAACATGCATGATATATACTAAATATAATATATAATATTACATAGGATAATGTACTCCACATCTGAAAATTAAATGGGATTTAAATCACCAATTATTATTAATATTATTAGAGGTCAGAAAAGGACAAATTTCTAAAGTCTGGAATACTGTGGATTGACAATACACTAATGCTCTTTCATTGCTTCCCGTTAAAGAAATGGTTGGTCCTCAAAAAGAGATTTCAGTGAGATGGGCTTTACATTTACAGGAAGTACCACAAATGTACCACAGTATTTTCTGAAATACTACATGTGCCACATGCAATCCCAGGTAGACAATAGGGGCATAAAGTCATGTTTTCCCAGTACAGATCCAATTTTTTAACTAGAAATTTGTTACTAAAACTTCCAATTTGCTTTTTTCAGTTGCCAGGTTAAATCATTTTTGTGTTATAAAATTATTTGGGCAGAGCTATGTTTACCTTCTGTTTTAAGTATGTACCCTTCATTCTAACGGGACCGGATGTATCCTGCTCCTCACATGCAAAACTGTGCCCCGCAGCTGTTTTGCTATGTGTTTACACAGTAATAGGTGTGTGATATTTACTGTATTTTTATTGATCTGCAAGTCAAGATGTGCCTCCTCTGAAATACATTAGGGCATTCCTAGATGCATAACTGAGATTGAATTGTACCCAAAAAACAGATCTCACTATACAGAATGACCCTCTTTCTCACTGTGACCACTAGTGATCCTATACTTTCATTGCACGGTGTAATGTTAGTATTACTGCCTCACAGCACTGAGGTCATGGGTTTGATTCCCAACATGGCCCTAACTGTGTGGAGTTTGTATATTCTCCGGATGCTTCGGTTTCCTCCCACACTCCAAAAATATACTGGTAGGTTAATTGGCACCCAACAAAAATTAACTCTAGTGTGTATGTGTGTGAGCATGTGGTAGGGAATATAGAGTATAAGCTCCACTGGAGCAGGGACTGATGTGAATGGCCAAATATTCTCTGTAAAGCGCTGCGAAATATGTGTGTGCTATATAAATAACTGGTAATAATAATAATTGCAATGCTTTTTTGTTTCTTCATCCAGGTGTCTGTGATGCATGTAAGCAGCAATTACTCATAAACATTTTCACGCCCAAGGGCTCTATTTACTACAATCCGCATATTGAATGCAGATTGTAGTGTGATATTAACGACTGAATTCGCATTGCCAATTCAGGCAATATCACAGGGATGTACTACAAATTCCTTGCAGGGACAGAGCTTGCGATAAAGCTCTGTCCCTGCGAATCCCATCCGCACACTAGTCACGGTATTTTCGGAAAAAATACAGTGACAAAGTGCCTGCGCATGCACCGACCGGCCACCGCTGCTACCACCCTGGCGCTAAGCCTCACCCCCTGGTGCTAAGCCCCACCCCCCATGATTGCGGACCCCACTGAGACCCCCTCCTCCCTTAATTACACTTACCTGCATGATCCGGGCCTCCGGTGATGTCCTCCATGCCTCCGGTCAGGTGATATCACATACTGCACTGGGACCCGATCTTCTGATGACCGGGCCGCAGTGCAGCATGGGAGACCAGCTGACCGGAGGGAGGACATCACCCGGAGCCCCGACCACCGGTCCCTGGAGTCAGGTAAGTTAATTATTTTTTTTACTATTTTTTTTTTTTTACTATTTTTTTTTTTTGCAGTGTATCAGTATATGGACTTTGAAAGGGTAAATCCCAAAAATAAAAGTAGGCATGCACATATGTGTGAGGTAGATAGATGCATTTGTGTATAATTATTGCATTAAGCAACAGCATTTTATCCATGTAATAGTGGACCTTTATTATGTAGATCAGGATAAATACAATTCTATGTAATACACAATACCACAGGTTTCCAGCTTTTCACCAGGAAGGCAAACTATATTTGATAAATACACATTTATTATGAGCTATGAGTTTGACTTGGTGGTTGGGGGCCAATGGAAAACTATGATGATCACATTAGTTTAATAGGCTGCAAATTGGATATCTCTAGTATGCATTTCATATTTGTCTCAGGCTATGCATTTTATTCATTTTACTGCACATAGTTGATTTTTATTTTAAAGTGTCCATTATTTTTAATGTAGAAATGAAGGGATGAATATTGCGATGCCACAAAAACCAAGCAAATTATTTAAGAGATGATGTTAAAGGTCAGATCCGGGTTAGAGTATTGCAGAAGAGGCACATTTAATCCTTTTGTGCCTGGTCTTATTTGGTGTTGGCAGCTTAGTTTGTGTATATTCACAGAACTAAAACAAGAGTATTCAGACAAGTGGAACATGATCTGATAAGCCTGGAAATTACTTTGCCCATTCAACCATACAGAATTACTTGCTTGCCAATGCCCTTTCATCACATTTGATTTAAATATGAGCCTCTGAGGGAGAAGTGTAAAATTGGGAGAGAGAATTGCTTTCCAAGTTCTGCAATGCAAAACACTGTACATATTCATTGCAAATATTAAACTGGATGATGTCAGTACAATATTTTATATTATTTATTTCAGTGTATATGCAGCAAAGTAAAATTGGTATATTGTCTACAAAAATAAAATGTTCTTATTGTATTGTTTTTGGAGGCATAAATCTTCGAATCATCAACATTAATAAAATAGATGTTATAAAGAAGAACTAGAGTGTTGTGCCCTTGATATACATATATATACAGGGACACAAGTGCTGTGGGTGCAGGGGGTGCCAATTCTGTGAGTCCTGGACCGCCTCTAAACTCCCCACCCCCGGCACCCAACTCACTTCACGCAGCAGAACAAGAGTATGGTGGACATTCATAATGTCAACATGGTCATAATGTCGACATGCAGCATGTCACAATACTCACTTTGTCCATGATGACCATGTGGGTGGGTGGCAGCTGACTCTGGGAGACATGCCCACACTTTCAGCTGGCTAGGAGCGCCACACGTTTTTCAGGAGCCTCCCGGCCGTTCCGGGAGAGTAGGAGAGTATGACTATATTATATCTGGCACAGTGATGGCAAAAAGTTGCCTACACCTGTTACAGAGTGTCAGACGAGAAATCTGTCCCAGATATATTTTTGTCCCTACCACAAACTCTGGAGGGAAGGGATTCCAAATGTTTGGCCACCTTATTTCTTATAATCTACATAATAAGCGAGAATGTATGTGTGTCTGTGTGTTTGTCCTTTATCCTCACCTAGAGTTTTAGACCTAGCTCCACCAAATTTGGCATGATGATGCAGTTTGACCAGGATTAGGTTTTTGTTGACTAGGTCTGAACTTTGTAAGGGCCACACACTGTCACACAATCCCATAAAACTGGGACACTTTTAAATTACACAGGTTCTGAGGGCTATGGGGCTGGCTTCATACACACACTGTCACAGTACCTGGCAGGCTCATGAGCAGCTCAGCACTTGATACATTCAGACAGTGTCAAGCAGCATAATCAGTCCACAATCTTTGATCCTGGTAAAGCTTAGTATATGGAGATTACAAACAGCAGGGGAGATTGATCGCAGCCATACAGTGCCATTGCAGGCGGGCCCCCCTCTGTCCGTGAACATTATCCCAGTCGCGGCATTCCCCCCCTGATGGATGCCCCTGCTAGACATGGTCTTCAATGTTGGTCTGCAGACTGATTTCCGGGGTTGATTCAGCTGCGGATGCAGTGATAGGGATTACACAGATCCCCGATTATCGGGAATCTGTGCAAATGCGCCTGACCCATACTGCGCATGAGCAGTATGGGTCCGCGATTCCGCATGCAGTCCAGCAACAGACTGTCACTGCTGCCAATTCTGGTTGGGAAGGGGGCGGCGGCGGCCTCCATTTCCCAAACCGAAGACATGTTGCCAGCGTTGGGAGGGAGTGGAGAGGCCAGGATCTCCATTACATGTTAGCAGCTGCGATAGCATATCCGACCACAGCTGAATCACCCCCTCTGTTCTGCAGTGATTTCTGAAACTCAAGTTATTTTGGAAGCTATACTGATTTCTGTTTGTAAGTCAGTCTGCTTCTGATAACCCATTCCAAACGGTATGAGAATATGCCTATCTGCACTGTCATTTACTCCTAATCTGCATAGTTACCCAGGTTATAGGCGAGGTCAATGTAAACAATAATGAAGGCTGCAGTTGTACCAGGTGTACTTCAGGGTCCAGTTTTCAACCCAGGCAATGACAGGTATCCCAGCTAGTATATAATAAAAGAAAAATCAGCAAGTCATGTAGTAAGTATAATAATATAATATTTTTCTTATTATGACTTTATAGTGTATTCACAGTATCTCCGTAGTGCTAGCTCTGTCATAGCATCTCTTAGGGGTTGATGTATCAAACCTTGTAGAGAGATAAAGTGAAAAGAGATAAAGTACCAACCAATTAGGTTCTAACTGACATTTTTCAAATACAGCCTATAACATGAGAGGGAGAAGTTGATTGTTTGGTACTTCTCTCTCCACTTTATCTCTGTCCAAGCTTTAATAAATATCCCCCATATATCTCTCCTCTTTCTCTCTCTTCAAAGTTTGATACATTTCCCCCTGGGAGCAGGATGTAGTAATGGAAAAATGGGGTCAAAACTCCACCATATGTATCAAGCTTCGGAAAGTGAAACTTTCAAGAGCTTGTACCTTAAAGACAACGCCATCTATACATGTCATTGCCTAATAGAAGCATATGGACTTGTTTCCACATAATTCCCCAAGAGGGATTCAGTAGGATCGCTCCCAGGGCCCCCAGAAGCTCACGCATTTGTTGGTCGACAGCCGCGCATGCACAGTAGGACTCGCGGGTGGTCATAAAACCGGAAGTCCTCACACACCACAAAGGACAGCTCTTATTGGAAGAAATACATAATGATGACATGAGAATATCAACAAGGTCATAATGTAAACATGCTTGGAATATCGACATTTACAACGTCGCCATTTGACATGATTAGAATGTCAACAAAACTTTTCTCTGGGGACTTACATTGTTTGGCTGGTCCAGAGTTCCATAAATTCCCTGCCTGGCAGTCAATTTATGGTGAGTATTTGTTGATCCTGCGGCAGTTCCATGTGGTGAGTAATGCTAACATCTAACCCTAATTCTAACCCTCCCCCTGCAGCCTAACCCTAACCTCCCTCCTGCAGTCTAACCCTAACCTTCCTCTCCTGCAACCTAACCCTAACCCTTCCCTCTCACAGCCTAACCCTAACTGTTGGAATTCTGAGAATGTCAGCATTTCACATGTCAAGATTTCAGATGTTGTTAACATGTTGACATTCTACATATTTCAACATGTTCCATTTTGATATTTCAACAGTGTTGACATCATAACTGTCTACATTGTACTGTCAACATTATTGTCAACATTGTAAATGGCGACAGGATGACTGCACCCCCTCTGACTGGACCATTCCACAAGACAAATTTTCTTCTGTTGATTTACTTCTGTGTTTTGGGTTGTTCTCCTGTTGCATTAACCAACTTTTATTGAGCTTTAATTGCTGGACAACTAGATTTACTCCTGTTGCATTGGTGGACAACTAGCCTTACTCCTGATCTATTGGTGGACAACTAGCCTTATTCCTGTCGCATTGGTGGACAACTAGCCTTACTCCTGTTGCATTGGAGGACAACTAGCCTTATTCCTGTTGTATTGGTGGACAACTAGCTTTACTCTTGTTGCATTGGAGGACAACTAGCCTTATTCCTGTTCCATTGGTGGACAACTAGCCTTACTCCGGTTCCATTGGTGGACAACTAGCCTTACTCCGGTTCCATTGGTGGACAACTAGCCTTACTCCTGTTGCATTGGTGGATAACTAGCCTTATTCCTGTTCCATTGGTGGACAACTAGCCTTACTCCTGTTGTATTGGTGGACAACTAGCCTTGCTCCTGTTCCATTGGTGGACAACTAGCCTTACTCCTGTTGCATTGGTGGACAACTAGCCTTACTTCTGTTGCATTGGTGGACAACTAGCCTTACTCTTGTTGTATTGGTGGACATCTAGCCTCACTCCTGTTGCATTGGTGGACATCTACAGTAGCCTTACTCGTGTTGCATTGGTGGACAACTAGCCTTACTTCTGTTGCAATGACCAACTTCTGTTGAGCTTCAGTTGGTGGACAACTAGCCTTACATTATTCTGCAAAATGTCTCGATAAACCTTGTCATTAATTTGTCTGTCAAGTGGTTGAGGCTAGAAAGCAGCAAAGCAGTTCGCTAAATCATACTCTGGGCATGATTCATCATGGATCGCAACTGCAACAGCATACACAGATCTGTCAATGGTGCGTACTGCGCATGCGTATGCAGCTTGTGTACTCAATGCGTGTCATGAGGATAGCAATTTCTGCGTAAGGGCAGACCTGCAGGGACCAATTTTACTGATGTATATGCAGGACTGCAAGGTATTACGGATGTGAGATAGCGGTAGTGGGCGTCTCTATTCTGGCTGTGCGATGGCTTTGCGATAGCATTCATTAGCATATTTTCGCAGTAGATCTCCGTGCGTAATCGCAGCTGCGATCGCAATAGCGATCCGTAGTGAATCAGGCCCTTTGTACAGTAGTTAGGATAAAGTTTTGATTCTGGCGTGCTGCGCCTTTTTTCTTCACACATAGGGGCATATTTACTAATCATTAGACCCGATAAATATAATTTCTTATTGCCGCTATTGGCAGCAATAAGAAGTAACTTTTCACCTGAATGTAATAATATACACATGCAGGGAAAGGAGCTCTAAAAGGAGTCCGTCCCTGCGATGTGTAACGAAGTGAAATAATTTAACTTCTATATCATGAGCACGTGCTGTGCTGCGCATGCACAGTCAGCAGACCACGCATGTGCAGTGGCCATTGCTGGGGAGGGTTCTGGAGGAAACCTCTCCCAGTAATTTTTGCAAATTAGTAGCCCATAGGCTATTATAGTGTAACACCATCTGAAGATGACGTTCTTCTATAAAGGCCAAACTCTAGAATGCTTTGGCTTGGTAAATCTGGAAGCTCAGCCCCATTAAAAACCTACAGCTACTTTCAGAAATGGAGGGAACGCTCCTTCATACATTAGTGGGATTCATCATATACGGGTGTTTTCGGGGAATATACCACATATATTATTTGATAAATAGGCTCTGCACACAGAACATACTGTACAAAAAAGAAAAGTACTGTCAGTTTAAGCAGACTGTGGGCCTGATTCAGAGCTATTTGCGGACGGTCGTTCTGAAAAAGGGGCTGGCTATTTAAATGAAGTGTTCGCTCTTTGCGGTCTGTTGACGCCTCTAAGTCTGAACTAGCGAACAAAAGCTGCGGCCGCTATATTGAGAAAAACGCCCCCTGGCCGCTCGCATCATACGTCATCTCCGGTATTTATTAGATTAATCGAATACATCGAAGGGCGTATGAACTGCTCGCTATTCTTGTGGTAGCATTTTCCTACCGCAATCATGCAAGCAGTTCTGGCTAAAAGACAACCAAGTGACGTGGTGAATGACGCTGCTTTGTTAATTATGCACTCCCATTAAACACCCGTTTTGACCGTTTGGCACGCCTGCGTTCGGATTTCCACTCCCCCGTTTTCAAGCACCTTCCCCTGTTACCACCCACAAATGCCTCATCCTGTCACTCAAATTAGCAGGCATTCGCTATTTTGCGAGCACATGAATTTCGACCGCACTGACTGGTTCGCGCATGCGTATTACAACCTGTACGCATGCGCAGTTGTGCGAACATCGCTCGGAACGAACGAGCGGCCGCTTACGAGCGGCTCTGAATCAGGCCCTGTGTTTGTATCTTCTTGTGCCTTAGATGAAGATCAGATGACATTTTTATGATCAATTTATACATAAATACAAGAGGTTCCAAAGGGTTCACATACTTTATCTTACCACTTACAAAAAAACTGATTTGGATTACATAGAATGTCTATATATGGACAGTTGGTGCAGTAAAATTCCCATTCAGATCCTAAGGGCAAACTATTCGAGGAACATTGATGCACCACATTCCTCACTGGGATATCTTCGGAGTCATCATTATTATTATCAGTTATTTATATAGCACACACATATTCCGCAGCGCCTTACAGAGAATATTTTGGCCATTCACATCAGTCCCTGCCCCAATGGAGCTTACAATCTATATTCCCTATCACATGCTCACACACATACACACAAGGGTTAATTTTCTTGGGAACCAATTAGCCTACCAGTATATTTTTGGAGTGTGGGAGGAAACCGGGGTACCCAGACGAAACCCACGCAAACACAGGGAGAATATACAAACTCCACACAGTTAGGGCCGTAGTGGGAATCGAACCCATGACCTCAGTGCTGTGAGGCAGTAACGCTAACCATTACACTGTCTGTGCCATCTGACAGAGGAGGTTTGCTGGTTCTTGATATTATCTTATTGTCACATTTGATTTTACTGGGACTTTCATAACTGGGAACTTTTAAACATCTTCGAGGTACCATTGAAACTCAATTTATGATCATAAACCATTAGGGATCCACATGATTTATTGGTTAAGATTCTTTCATTATTAGGACACCTCAGACAACAAATTAAATACTAATAAGACTCTATTTTTGATCCTGAACTGATAGGGATTTTCAAGTTTTTTATTTGTACTGCTAGCAGTCTGGAATTATAACATCTTCAAGCTCCCGATATCTAGCAACAGCACAAGTGAAGAGAGAGATGCCAGGGAGTCTCCTATGCTTGATAGTGGTAATGTTATTGAAAAAAAATTCCCATATTGTATCAGGGTCATGCTAGTTTTTGCTAGAGTTTTTTCGTCTTTCAAAAAGTACTGCACTGTACAACTCGACTTAGCTAAAAACGCTCAGCGGGTGACTATGGTCTCCCGCTTCAGCTGGCCTCTACTTAGTACGCATTATGGTAACCGCTTCCTGCTTCACCACGACACTAGGCGAAGCAGGAGCAGCATTAATACCGCGGTACTGTATGTGTACTCTTAGACTCTTAGTACATGTACCCCTTTGCTTTGCAAAGGACAAGGCCTGGGGGTGCATAGCCTTTTTATTAATTAAAGGAAGGATTTAAATTTTGGAAAAGCTTTTGTAACTAATAAACAGGCCATGGTGCTGCTATATTGTACCGGCAGCTCCATGGACCCAAATTAGGAACAGATGGAAAATAGAAATGAAACTGTATGTTAATAATATCAAAGTATTCTCCATTTCCCAAAATACACTGCAGCAGCAGCAGACTCAGGTGAGAGGTTACCTACATTTATAATGTCATCTAGCGAGCCTGCCGAGCTAAAGGTAAATGGTAATTTTGTCATTAACATGCCTGACCTCCCGCCCTTGTCATATCTCATGGGAGGCATTTGTGAGAGCTTACCTGTCAAGATGCAAACACAAAAAGGTCAATGTGCACAGAAATCTTTAAGATCTTACAACTGAATCGTTGACTGCCTTTATTACAACTACTTAAATAAATGGATCCAGCGGCAAGAGCAAGGAAATATGTATTAAAATGATTTACTATGGAGTTGCGACCTGCTTTGCATTCTGCTGCCAAGGCTGGCATAACTCTTTCTTAAATCATCCATATCATTATATGCAGTGTCGAGTGCCAGTGACCAACAGCACAGTAAATATATTACTATCGAAAAGGAAAAATAACATTCAAGATATGAGTCACATTTCACAATGCAGGAATATGTCATGCAGTGCGAAACATAGACTATTGTTATTCAACACACAAAGATATTAAGGTACAGAGTAATATTCTGCATATTCCATTCCTCTAGTGGAGTACAGTATACAGTAGGAAGCATGTGTTGTCCTTCCCATATGTGACCTTGGACTGGATTAGTAATGTAAATGTCCATGTCTAATAGATGCTGCTTTCAGTTATATTTGAATTTACCACTGCAAATAACACAACAGCTCTCACTAATGTTAATACAAAAGCAGATAAATAGAATTATTTGTGCCATAAAGTTCTAGCCATCATTTAATTACAAGTCACAGTATGCCCTGCCAGCCTCTGGCTACTGGGTGAGAGTTGTGGTTCCAGTAGCTTCTACTTTAGTAAATATAGAAAAATAAAGTACCCTACTTACAGTATCAATAGGGTAGTATTACCCTTTAATGAAGTACCCTTCTGGAAATGTGCCAATGAAACACTGTATGACAGAATTAATTGCTCACAATCTAAAGCAGATTTATACTGGGCACACACAATACAATCTGATTGGATTAGATTCTTGCAGTCTTTGAGCAATTTGTATCCACTTGTGGTGGGCCATTGTGCACTGAGCGATACAATGATATAGCATGATGAACGTGCAATGGAATTTGGTTGCTCATGCTACTCTACATTTATATTGTTGGCTGATGATCTCATGCTGATAGGTGTTAACTGCCAAAGTGATTTTTCATCCATTTGATTGTATCTGATTATAACTTAATTGTCTAGGATGGGACGGCAAACTTTGTGATATTAATCAATTTCATCAAAACAGTCAACTAAAATTAGATTGTACGCTCTCACCAGCAGGGCCCTCTTTCCTCATGTGCTTCTCATTCCCTTACACTATTTTATACTTCCTACAATGGCACCTAACCTTTGGTTGCTGCACCCCGCTGCTTGTTATGACCACTAATGCAGCAATGTTTATAAACAATGTGTCATGAATCGTGTTACAGTGCTACAGATCTCACCTTCACGCTGGTGCATTGGCCTGCACGAGTCAACTATTCAGTCTAGCTTTCCAGTTCCTGCTCTGCGCTGATGTCTGCAGTGTACCCCATCTTCCCCTGGCTGCTGTAACCCCCGCTAACATGCTCGCCATCTCCAGGCCTGGGCTCTGCCATGACACCTGCGCTCAGCTGATCGCTGTTCCTCCAGTCCCTGGGTCAGTGGCGATCATGTGATTTTGAGCTCCACTCAGTGTGGAGTGTCCTTCATCCAATCGGACACACTGCAATGGACACTTGATCCTGTCAGCCAACCAGCACAGACCAGGGGGGATAAAAGGATTTCACTGACTAACAGTCAGTCCCTTGGTCAACACGTATCACTCCTGTGCTATGTTACTAGGCTCCAGACTTCTCTTCGTTGCTGTTGCAGAAGTACTTTCACCATCGGTTCCTATCCGATACCAGCACCATTGGTCCCTATCCGATATTCAGCCAAGTGGTACCTACTCAAGTCTAACCTCATCGGTATCTCTCCGATTACCAGCTTACTGGTTACACATTCATCAACTGTATCCAGAACCATTGGTTCCACATTCATCAGCTATAACCAGGACCATCGGTTCCAACAACATCAGCTGCAACCAGAATCATCGGATCATTATCATCGGCTATAGCTATCATTCCCTATTGTTTTTGGCCCTGGTTCTGGGCGCTTGCCCTCAGTGTCTTCAGAGAGTTCTAGATAGAGTCTTCGGGAGACACTACCAGGGGGCCGCAACCTGCAAATCAGGCGCAGCAAAATCCATATCTCCTTGCGGGCTTCCCTGGTGAAAACCACTGTTGTGTTTAAACTCTGCACACCTGGCTAGGGTATTAGTCAACTCTCTAAACCTATCTAGTTCTCAGTTCCCTGAGTCCAGTGCTATCTCCTGAGTCCAGTCAACCAGTGTTACCTCCTGAGTCCTGTCAGTCTGTGCTATCTCCTGAGTACAGTCTCCTTATGTTACTCCTCCATAGTCCTGGTCATCACCAGACTCCAGTACCTGAGCTATTCCTTGATTTCTATTCACATTTTACTCTGCTGCCTTCTCGCCATCTGCTTCTGTGTCTACACATGCGCAGAAACTATATCAAGCCTGCTAATCTCCAGATCCTGAGTTCCATCACTGAGCCACCAGTAGCACAGTCAGGAACACAAAACACCACAGTCCTGACACAATGTCCTTGTCCTGCAGTGTTTTGTACTGTCACTGTTTTCTTGCTTTTCTCATTTGTAAGGTGCCGTGGAACCCTTGTGGCGCAATAAAAATAAAGGATGATAATAATAATAATAATAATAAATTAATAATAATAACAATGTGGGAAACACCAAAATGCAAACGTATTTCTTTTGTGTTAAATGTACTGTAGCCCCGCTGCTTACAATGTTTTGAACAAAACTGGCAATGACTCTAATGATATCTAGGGAAGCAGAGACATCATAAAGCACCTTTGAGGTTTTCTGAGATAATCAGTTTCTCATCTTGCCGCAGCAAAAAGCTTAAAATCGTATTGAACGGTGGTGTGGTGACCTTTAGCTGATGTCTATATTGCTTTGGCAGGTACATTAACTTTCTCATCTGTATTATGGAGTGATGATGGCTCTGCAAGATTATATCACCAATTTTATAGATTCCTTTCTATAATCTTTCATTTCCTTCTTTTACTGCAGATCAGTAATAATTAGTTATAAGCAACAAACATTAAAGTTATTGCCATTCATATTTTCGTTGGAATTAAAACAGACAGTAGAAACACCAGTACCACAAATACTGTGGAGAAAGACTAATAAATAGCATGTCCTTTATTGTACAAAGTACATAGATTATTATTACATAAAGCAGCGCAGACATAATGTTGATATGTGTAAAGATAAAGATATGATAGCTACTAAGTATTTGTCAAGTTATTACAAAGATTACACCACTATTTGTTTTACAGGTGAGCACCTTTTGTTAGATGTACACAGAGGCCCTCATGCTGAGTTGGACGTACACCAGTTTGCTTTAGGCAGGGACGTGCAGTCAAGGCCTCCCCTGTCATACTCCTTAGATTTGATATTAAAATTATTGGATTAATACAAAGAAGATATTTATAACATATAAACATCTTCTTTGCTTATTGTAATCATTTTTATAGTTAACGCTCACTTTGATCACCCCCTGCCCCTGCCCTGGAGCCAGCTTTGAGGTGCCGTGCATAGTGGTTTATAATATTTTTTAGGGAGGGAGCATGGGCCCTCCTTCCTGATTGGGCCATGCCCTCTCCCAGTATCTGAGCCCATCAGAGCTCTCGTTGGCCCTGGGCTGTATTCACAATTCCCACAAAGTACTATACACAGGAAAAGAAATTGCAGATGCACTATGCGATCATTACTGTTCAAATTTAAATGTAGTTTGTAATTAAATATAATTTCAGAGGTAGTTAGCATATCAGTGGCCAGTGATACAGGCCTGCCAACCAGTGTCCAGGTCACCTTGTCGAGCAGGTTCCTAACAATCTGGGGTTCACATCTGGGGCGCAGGGCACCCCAAAAAGACAGCCCAGCCAAAGACCTCCCCAGGGCATCACATGAAAAAAAGAGTGACAGTGAAGTGTTATAAAGTATCAGGTATGTGAAGGTAGCTAATATGTGTTGGAAATAGTTTGTTTGGGGTGAGCGTTCGGGCGTGAGTATGGATATTTTAATTTATTTTTAATAAAGGACTCCTACCTATTTTGTCCACGCACTGTCTTTATTTTAATACTATCTTTACAGTGGGACCACAGGTGCCAGCAGGTTCTCAATGTCCGGGCCTGCTGGCCCGTGTTGTTCCACAAGAGTCTGCATGCTGGGTCAGGCTTGCTGGGACCTGTAGTTCCACTGTAAAGAACAGCATTAAAATCTATTTTTACACCATTTTACACCATGCCGTCACCAGGGATGCAGGGAATAGCCCTTTTGAACCCTTTCTTTTTAACCTAACGAAGCCTGCACAGTTCACACATCATCTGTGCAGTGCTTTTCCCCAACTCACCTGCCATAGGCAGGTCTATTATTTAGTAGGGTTGGTCATTGCTTTTTGGACGGGTGTTGGTCATTTAACAAACTGACCTTCAGTTTCTTTAGTCGTCTATATGAAAGTATTGATTGTTGGTCTGATGTTCTAACATGTTCTAAAGTTGGGTTTTTGGTCGATTTGGGGTCGGTTTTGACCAGTAAATCTCTGATTTGCAAAAATATGTGAATTCGCCCAATAACACCAAATCAATCAAAATCGACCTTGAGTAAATTTACCCCATTGTCTAAGGTGGTCTAAGGTTGATTCCAAACCTGCTAAATCTAAGAACTGATGTTCGCTTCTAATTCTCCTGGACCTCTCTGCTATATATGACATGGGTCACCGTAATTTCCCAGACAAATGATACTTTCCCAAGGTATTCTGGACACAGTACTATCCCATCCTGGTTACTCTCATTATACTTATAAACTTGCTCATTCAGTGTTTGTTTCTCTTGATCCACCTTCTACCTCTTCTTCTATCAGATGGAGTACCACACAGGCCATCCTTCTCTCTATACTACGTCTCTTGGAAAACTAATACACTCCTTTGGATTTCAGTATCTCATCTATGCAGATAAATATTTCAATATAATAACGATACTATGTAAACACTATTGAGATCCCTGGTTGTTACAATAATATAATATAACTTTTATCCATTAACTCAAAATTCTTAAAACAAGAAATATATGTGTAAAAAAGGGAAAAGCATACATTTTATACATTGATTCAGTGGTGGACCCAGTGTCGATGTCGAACACAAGCGGACAATTCATTGGTTACCGCCAGAGGGTGCAGAATGAATCTGTACATAGTGAGGCAGTTTCAGTGGGCATTCCAGGGTGCTAAGAAGGGGGTGGCTAATCAGACACTGGTGTGTCATGGTCAGCAACTGCGACTTTTTACGTAGCTGCACTGATCTCAGCGGCCATGTTCAGACAAATATTCTGCGCCTCCATAGGACTGCTGCAGTGTTTGATGGTGCGACCGATAGTGTGTCTAAAACTGCAAAGTAGCATAAAGGCGCAGTCATACTGCGTAAAAAGTAGCAGTATATGCAACCTATGCTGTAATGTAATTATAACATCATGGCATAAGAACTTTTTTTGCTAAACAGGCTGAATACCGACTGTGGAGTCCCCTTGGACTAAGTGGACATTTAAGTTTATTGCTGTGTCGTCTCTACATCTATGTAACAAATTGTTACAGGAGGCGTATATTTACTAAAGTGCAGGTTTTTAGAACTGGAGATGTTGCCCATATCAACCAAACAAATTCTAGCTATTAACTTCTAGAAGGTGCTAGATAAATGATAAGTAGAATCTGATTGGTTGCTATGGGCTCCATATCCACTTCTAAAAACTCTCACTTTAGTAAATATACCCCTAAGTCTGAAGCCAAAAGTGCCAATGATGACCTTCCACTGAACCCAGTGAAGGTCGTCTGATGCTTCTGCCTTCCTTTACAGGGTTCATGATCGAGATCTTCTGCCTTTGCAGTTACATCCGACCTGTGTTCCAGGACCGCCAACTGGAACTTCATTAGCAGTATAAAAATGAGAGTGAGTGATGTGAGGTAAGTGCCTGACTACATTTGTACCACAACAGGCTTTTTTTTTGCATACATGCCACCCCTCAGATACATTGTTGTAATTATTTTACAAAGGGAAAAGGGAGGGGCAGGACTGCACAACCTAATTTTAAACAAAATTAGAGGTGCTACCATGATGAGACTTGTAGTGCCATTCAGAAAAAAGAAAATGCAGGTGCACACCCTATGCACTAAGAATACTGATATTTAAAACTATTATAAAGCTTTAAACAATTAACATGAAGTATAAATAAGATTCTTAGCACATGTTTGGCCAAAAACTTATGCCCACCTACCAAGCAAGATAAAGTAACATATTGCAAAAAACAACCACACTAATGTTGGGATAAACAGCCCTTCTATTACTGACATAGTGTTGCTGTCAGTAGTACTATAATGAAACACTGTGGTTTTGAGGTGAATAACACACCAATACACAGTGATTTTTGACTGAACAGATGGTTTACTAATGATGGGTACACACTAGCAGATTTCCTGCCAGGCCAGAGCAGGTAGACCACTGCTTCCCCTTACAGTCATTATGCCTCATATCAGTCATACTGTCCCAATATCAGTTGTAAGATGGCGGGGCTGATGGAAACATGGTCAAAACATTGAGGTGCATAGTGTGATCAGATTTTTGTGTCTAACGAGCATATCGGCAACTGTAATTGATTGCCAATGTGTTGAGGTGTACGGGGATAACATCAACATCATGTCATGTAAACAGGTTTGGGTTTGGTGGTCTGCCTTTGATAATGTCAGGACAGACGTTCAAGATGAGCAGCGATCCGGCCAGCCAAGCACAACCACCACAGATGACAATTTGTGCCGCATTGAAGGATTGAGTCAGGAGGACAGATGCCATTGAGTTAGTAAAATATTGATGACCAATTCAACATCTCAATGGGTACTGTGCACAACATCGTTCATGAGCAACTGGGGTATAGGAAAAGTTGTTCACACTGGGTACCAAAGCAACTCACAGAAATTCACAAAACCAGTAGGATGGGACTGTCTCTCATGCACTTAACGCGGTACCATGAGGAGGGAGTCCAGTTTCTGCAGCGTATTGTTAGAGGCAATGAAACGTTGGTGCATCATATGACACCGGAGATGAACCAAGCATTCATGACATGGAAACATTGTCTTCAACTTCAATGAAATTCAAAACAATTCTATCAGCACAGAATGTCATGGCGACTGTGTTTTGGGACCACAAGGGTGTGCTTCTTGTTGATTTCCTCACCAAGGGAGATACTGTGAATGCTGTCTGCTGTTGTGACGCATTGAGCCAGTTGTGGGGAGCAATTTATCAAAAACGACCAGGGTTGCTGCAAACAAGTGTCGTATTGCTGCATAATAATGCCAGGCCACACTCAGCCAACCGCACGTGTGAATTGTTACGGTGCTACCATTGGGAGGTACTGGACTATCCTCCCTATAGCCCTGACCTGTAATTTCCATCTCTTTGGACCATTGAAGAAGCACCTGGGTGGAAGGTGATTCGCAACCAACAGTAAAGTTCAGAAAGCCATCATGTTCTGACTTCAGGTGCTTGACACTAATTTCTTCTATGCCGGACAGATGCCTTGGTGTAGCATTGGAACAAATGCTTAGACAAGTATGGGACTATGTGGAAAAATATTCTGTACCAAAGCCATACTACTGATTATACAGTATGTACAGTCAGGTGCATAAATATTGGGACATTGACAGAATTTTCATATTTTGGCCTCTCTTCACCACCACAATGGCTTTGAAATGAAACAAACAAGATGTGCTTTAACTGCAGACTTTCAGATTTAATTTGAGGGTAATTACCTCTAAATCAGGTGAACGGTGTAGGAATTACAACGGTTTCTATATGTGCCTCCCACTTTTTAAGGGGCCAAAAGTAATGGGACAAACTAAACAATCTTAAATCTAACTTTCACTTTTTAATACTTTGTTGCAAATCCTTTGCAGCAATTACAGCCTGAAGTCTGGAATGCATAGACATCACCAGACGCTGGGTTTCATCCCTGGTGATGCTCTGCCAGGCCTCTACTGCAATTGTCTTCAGTTCCTGCTTGTTCTTGGGGCATTTTCCCTTCAGTTTTGTCTTCATCAAGTGAAATGCATGCTCAATCGGATTCAGGTCAGGGGATTGACTTGGCCATTGCATAACATTCCACTTTATAGCTTTAAAAAACTCTTTGGTTGCTTTTACAGTATGCTTCGGGTCATTGTCCATCTGCACTGTGAAGCACCGTCCAATGAGTTCTGAAGCATTTGACTGAATATGAGTATATAATATTGCCCGAAACACTTCAGAATTCATTCTGCTACTTTTGTTAGCAGTCACATCATCAATAAATACAAGGGAACCAGTTCCATTGGCAGCCATACATGCCCACGCCATGACACTACCACCACCATGCTTCACTGATGAGGTAGTATGTTTTGGATCATGAGCAGTTCCTTTCCTTCTCCATACTCTTCTCTTCCCATCACTCTGGTACAAGTTGATCTTTGTCTCATCTGTCCATAGGATGTTGTTCCAGAACTGTAATGGCTTTTTTAGATGTTGTTTGGCAAACTCTAATCTGGTCTTCCTGTTTTTGTGGCTCACCAATGGTTTACATCTTGTGGTGAGCCCTCTATATTCACTCTTGTGAAGTCTTCTCTTGATTGTTGACTTTGACACATATACACCTACCTCCTGGAGAGTGTTCTTGATTTGGCCAACTGTTGTGAAGGGGTTTTTCTTCACCAGGGAAATAATTCTTCTGTCATCCACCACAGTCGTTTTCCGTAGTCTTCCGGGTCTTTTTTTTGTTGCTGAGCTCTCCGGTGCGTTCTTTCTTTTTAAGTATGTTCCAAACAGTTGATTTGACCACATCTAATGTTTTTGCTATCTCTCTGATGGGTTTGTTTTGATTTTTCAGCCTAATGATGGCTTGCCTCACTGATAGTGACAGCTCTTTAGATCTCATATTGAGAGTCGACAGCAACTGATTCCAAATGCAAATGTCACAACTAGAATCAACTCCAGACCTTTTACCTGCTTAATTGATAATAAAATAACGAGGGAATAGCCCACACCTGTCCATGAAATAGCTTTTGAGTTGATAGTCCCATTACTTTTGGCCCCTTAAAAAGTGGGAGGCACATATAGAAACCATTGTAATTCCTACACCGTTCACCTGATTTGGATGTAATTACCCTCAAATTAAATCTGAAAGTCTGCAGTTAAGCACATCTTGTTTGTTTCATTTCAAAGCCATTGTGGTGTTGAATAGAGGCCAAAATTGCCTTGTAGAAAACATTAGTAGTTTTTACTCCTGATATCAAAACAACTGCATATGCCACGCTATGCTATGGCACGCACTGCGATCGCAGCATGCATTCCTATGGAGGTGCAGTCGCGTACACAGTGCACGTATCTGCTCGCGTATACGCATCTCGCGCTATGCGTGGCGTGATTCGCCGCACCATTGGCAACAATATAGTTTGGCATATCTGTAGGTCCCAAAGGTTTACAGAGAATTTGGGAGTAATTTAAATACAGGAGGTGTTTCTTACGTAATCCCAATATACAGTATTGGCTGGGTCTAGCCAGTTAAAGAAGTTTACTTAATATCCAGCCCTGGATGATGGAGCAATCTGCAGAAATGTGCAGCTAAATTGTATTGTTTTATGTCAGGGAGCTCTTTCGCCTCATATTACAAATGAAGCAAATGAGGGATTGTCGAACTTTATTTAGGAGGCTACGGGGGACTGCAATTTGAAAGTTCTGGAAAAGATATAACCGTTTGGGTATTATGTTTATTTTTACAACCATGATCCTGCACAGCAGGTAGCTGATCAGGCATCTCCAGGAGTCTAGATCAGTTTGCAAATGAAAAAAGTCTGAACCACCTTTTTACCCTCCCTAGGCTATTACACCCATGTACAATGCTGAAGATGGCATTAGTCCCAATTACATTGCCGTAAACTTTTTGTGATGCACATGCATAGCTTGTGCATGTGTAGCAGGGCTGTAGCTAGGGTAGTGCGGCCAGTGCCATGGCACAGGGCACTGCAGGGCAGGGGGCGCTGTTTGGGCCTGTCAATTTCCTGTTTATTATCATTCTTATTTGTAGCTTCCTCATCTTGTATCCCCAGCACCTCCTGGCCTCCCCTGTCTCTTCCCTGGCCCTTCCCCAAGAGACCATGGCACTTTTTCAGGTGAACTATCTTATGTCCCTATTTAAAAAAAAAGGGGGGGGCGCTAATTCTCTCTCTGGCAAAGGGCACCAAAAAGTCTAGTTACGGCTCTGATGTGTAGTCTGCTCAACTTCAAATCTCGTGAGTCAATGACGTGCGCATTACATCTCGCATCAGCACTACACTGATGTGCTTTATATTTAGATCAGATTTTGGCACATTTAACCAAACCACGGCTCGGTTTGGCTCGATACTCCAAAAATTTGGCTATGTCAGATTTCTCCTATTCCGAATGGTACATCTTATTTATATGAATGAGCATTTTCTTTTTCTTATTGGAGCTGATACTTCTCTGGCTAAATATATTTAAAGCATACTGCTGTTGTATCATATACTATTGTCTATGCAAAAATTGTGGCTACACATATCCCTCTATCAACCAGATAGATAAGATAAACACTGTTCTGTAAACTTGATAATAATTCTATATTTTGTACATCCTCTTTAACAAACCTTTGCATCTTACTGTATGCAGACCTTCATGTTCTACTCACATCAGCAACATTTTTTTCAAATTACAATAACTTTCCAGAAAGAGAAAACACATATCCTCAGCTACAGAAACAAATGGCATCTCATTTACTGGGTCATTAACAGATATTAAAGCTTGTTGGTTCCAGTTTCACAAATGGCTGGAAGCACAAACTAATATAGTCATAAATTGGGAATCAAATTGTTTTATTTACTGCACTTTTTCTCGGCCTTGAATAAAACAAATTAAATAACTCCAATCTGCTAATAGCAAAATACATTTACCATGTGCCCCAAAACACTTTTATTGCCTGATTATCCCCACTAACAAGTATTTAAAGTCTGATGTCAGTGGAATGCTAGAATATCGCCATGCCTATATAAGCCCTGATTTGCGAGCAACTGTGCTCTCAGCAGCAAGGGCTGCTGAGAGCTAAACGGGGACCAGATATGGCGGCGTGACCAAATTTGAGAGTGGCGACCATGCCCCTTTTCAGAAAAAAATGCTATGAGACGCTGTCCATTACTTCAGCAGCTGAGCCAGGCCCCTCCAACAAGCTCAGGTAATCAGTACACCCTGCTACCAGCAGCTATCCCCATAGTTTCAATGGGAATGGTGTTACTGGATCTATTTATCAAGCTCTGCAAAAATTAGCTTTTCTGGCCTTGTCTCTGTTAGCTAATACTAGCTGGAGCTGGCTTTAGACTCTTTTCTTTGTGGAGGAAGCCCAGCTGAAGAGTGGGATCTTCTGATATCTTACTGTGGGGCTGCAAGTTTTCCTGATGCACATGTACAGTATGGGCAGTTACAGTTGAAACCAATAGAGTTAGCAATCACTTTACTTTGTACTCATCATCAGGACAGGCTCATATCATAGCCCAAGCCCTTGACAAATTGCTCCAAAATAACATTCACTGTAGCGATACGTGGCAATGAGCAAGGTTTGTTTTTGATGCATTACCTTAGTTTTTGTTAAATAGGGTTCTATTCAGCATGATATAATTGGCGTAAAAAATGCGGAAACACTTGTTTCCGCATTATTTAAGCTTTTGCCCTATTCAGCAATGTGTATATGGAGAAGATACCGTAAATTATCTTCTCCATATTTTCCTAATTTGCACAGTTCCGCACTGTAGGGATCAGCCATTGGTCTCTACAGTGCTTTAACGCTTTTTGCTATTCAGCAAAGCAAATTGCGTTAAATCACTCCTAAAATATTTCCTTTATATAACGCCATCTCAGAATGGCATTATATGAAGAAAATACTTAAATATCCCGAAAACTGCAGGGACAGAGGGAAATTTGTCCCTCTGTCCAGTCTCCGTGCCTGCTTCCCGGTGATCGGCGGCAGGTAAGTCCACTTAGAGCCTTTTAATCCTGCTGAAATTGATTGACATGTGTATACAGGCTTTATACTAGCCTGTATACATGTACTGTATATTTCTGTGCGATTATATGACATGTGTATACAGGCTAGTATAAAGCTTATATACACATGTCAATCGGCAGGCTGTACTTACCCCGTCGGCGGTCACCGCAAGCAGGGACGGAGACTGTTCCCGAGTGCATGCGCAGAGGAACAAACAGAAGGGATAGTTTTCAGAATCCCGAAAACAATGCCTTCTGTGACATCGCAGGGACAGCGAGTTATCGCAACCGCTGTCCCTGCTCAAAATATTGCTGAATAGCAGCAATAAATTATCATGATTGATAAAAACTCGCGACTATGTTGCGCGACTTCGGCAACTTCGTCACTCTTGCTGAATAGACCCCATATGCCCCAATGTTCCTGCGTGCCTGTACCTTATATGCTCTAAACATGATGATTCATCCATATAAAAAATAAAAATCATAGTTTTCTCTTCACATCACCACATCAGGTCAGGTACTCTAGTTATTTTTTTCTTCAGTACAGGTCATCATAATTTTATTTGTAACTGCTGTATGAAACTGTGCGTATTAGTGAACACTATATCAAATGTGACCTCCCGTGTGTCTTTCATTTCTATGGGCAACTTTAATTTAGAGTGTTTACTACTCAAAATAATATAATAATTATTTTTTTTTACAGAATGCTATTAGACAAAAAATGTACACACTCAAGTTATATTTACATTGTAGTAATGTGTCTTTTTTCCAATATTTAAGTTTATAACAGCATGGAACGTTGCATTTAAGAAAATATATGCCATCGGCATTTAAAATCCCCACAGATGTCTGTATTCTTCATAATGGACTAAGATCATTTTCGGCTAATTAGGGAAAGAAAAAATGCTCCCTTAATTATTCCTTCTCATCATTTGCTGCCTGATGCTTGGAATAAAGATACAGTTTTCAGCTTAAGTCATACTGGACGTGAAATACAGAAAATAACAATCACTTTATTTTATTACATAAAGCTACATTGATGTATAACTGTGATGACCACAGACAATGACTGCACACACAGCCTGCTACAGGTCATCTTCTGCCTGCATTTTCCACCATGCCCGATCCTATTGACTTGTATTGGAACATTACAGTATATAGTATCACGGTTGGAATATTGCAGTGTCTGCTGTCAGCTCTACAATGCTAAATTTAGCTGCGTTGTTAACATGAGAAAAAGTCCTTTATGCCTCATGGGTTTGTGCATATAAACTTAGCTTACAGTTATTAAGTCCTCTCCAGCGCTGTGTGTGCTGTTTCTGGTTAATGATATGAGTATGAACCCTGCATATTTTTAACATTTGGATCACAATCAGAAATGCAAACTAGTTAAACTACGAGCAATAAAAGAATTACACTAACTTTTCTTTGGCTAGTAGCTCTTTGGCTTCTAGCCCTTTATGTACTGGTGGAGCAATCTATATTATACTAAAGAGAGTTATATATACCAGGTATTAAAGATTTTCACCCATCACTGTAACAAAGAGATCTGGCTTCCCTGATTAAAGCAACCTCCCAAGTTTACCCTCTTCCATGCTTTTTTGATATGCCAATCAGAGAATCCATCGGCTCATCACACTCTCTGTGTAGTGTGTTACTTTTGTCTGATCTGCTCCAGTGCACCTATAAGAGTAGAAAGTAAGCCGCAGAAGAGTACAGATACTCATCCATAAATACAGGTTGAGTCTCCCATATCCAAATATTCCGAAATACGGAATTTTTTTGGCATGACTGAGATAATGAAACCTTTGATTTTTGATGGTTCAATGTACACAAACTTTGTCTACAGCACAAATTATTAAAAATATTGTATAAAATTACCTTCAGGTTGTGGGTATAAGGTGTATATGACACATAAATTAATTTAATTTCTGCATATATGACACATAAATGCATTTTGTGTGTATATTTGGGTCCTATTCCCAAGATATTTCATTATGGTATGCAATTATTCCAAAATACGGAATATTCCGTTATCCAAAATACCCCTGGTCCCAAGCATTTTGGATATGGGAGACTCAACCTGTATCACTATTACCCAGAATACACAATAAATAGGGAAGAGAATACTTCAATTATATGAGTCTCTGGGAGGTGCTTCCTAGAATATAAATAACTAAAGGAAGGTTAAAATAGTATTTTTTTTATGGGGCACAAGCATCAAATGCACCATCAGGAAAGAGGACCGGGTACTCAGTGCCACCCCTGCATCCATGTCCTTCCATGTTTGAGTTACATCAAATGTTAATCAGCATTTACAAGACTAATTCCACCTCTTTCATGAATGGCTTCAGGTGAGACAATCTGAGGCAAAGGTTTGGACACAGCAGTAGCACTGTGGGAGCAGGTAGGCTTGTGCACTTATATCATTATTATTACTGTCAATGTACAACTACTAGTCACTGGCAGTCACAGCCTCAGCAACAGCTGTAAGAAAATTATGTTAATATACCAGGTTTATGTACTGTATGTCATTTGTCCACCGATTGGATAACCAATAAACAGTAACTGAACTATATATGTATATATACAACTATATACAATTATACCAAATAGTATCAACACACAAAGAGTACCCTCCATCCCCTAACAGTATTGATGTTCCTACAGCACCGTAGTGTGGCAGGGTTCTCGTTGGATGCACCTGCGTGATCTAGGTGTGAGATGTCTTCACAAAGTGAGAAGGTACAATGTATCCTTGCAGAGTTGATCTTGTAGATCCCGGATACTTGGCCACAAACCCTCTACCGGTGTGGTAGGGAATGCCTAGCATTCACCCCACTCCAGTGGGCACATTGGGGTCACCAAACCGTGGGTGGCTTCCAATGGAGCAGACTGGATGGAGAGTATAATGAATGTCTGCTGCTGGACACTGAAATTGTCAGGATACAAACATGATCCTTCTAGAACTTTGCAGAAGTTGAAACTCCCATGCCAGTTCTCTCCAAAATGTTCAACACCGTCAGTTTCCCACTCCTACCTTTCATGTCCTGTCAAATACCCAAAGATACAGTGACACCCCCAGGGGAGTGAATAATAGTTTCAGTCAATATTATTGTCAAATAGAGAGGCATATCAGGGCACTGTTACTGGAATAGTATATTCCCCCTTACCCCCTGCTGAACCAGTTCAACAATGTCTAATCATGTTCACCCTGGAAACAATGGATCACCCATCACTGTAACAAAGAGGTCTGGCTTCCTTGATTAAGTTTACCCTCTTCCATGTTTTTGTCATGTCACCAGACATTCAGCTATTACAAGCCTCCTGTGGGACCAGAGGGAGTGGCTGCTTTAGGTATGTGAATGACACTGCACCATTGCTGTAGTGTCCAAAAGTGCATACTTTAATACACATTTACAGGGCAGCATATCTGGCTGAACATATTTACAGCACACATTATCACACAGTTACCATATTGCTGAACACTAATTTTTTCCCGTGAACCAGGCTTGCACTTATAATCCTCTCAGACTCAAGTATCTTTATGCGATTAGCCTAAAGATGTCAGTGGTGAGCTTCCAGCTCTAATAGAACCAAAAGCTCACTGGGGCTTGCGGTAGACGAGACCACCCCCCATCAACCTGGCCGCTCGCTAAAGCTGTGGGTGGTCACCCACAGCCTAGCGAGCGGCCAGGAGGCCGGCTCTGAACTTAGAAGCGGACGCCCTCATTCAGGGCGAGCGCTCGCATTTTGCGGGTCCTAAGGGCGCTATGCGCTTGCAAGTGGGTCGATGGTGGCCCAGTGCGCATGCACACGACGGAGCCTGCTCCATTGTGCGCATGCGCGAGACCTGGATAGCGACGGGAAAACCGTCGCTCCGGGTCTCGTACCAAAGGGGGCGTGCTGTCGATGTTGAGTGACAGCACGCCCCCTTTGGTGGGCGGGCCGGGGGCGTGGCTGCCCAGACGGAGGTGTTCCCATGGGAACACCTACCATCTGGGGATGGCACAACTGACATCACAAGTGATGTCAGTGGGAGTGCTTTCAGCTCTGTTAGAGCTGAAAGCTCTCTAGGGCTTGCGGCAATGAGACCCTACCACAAGGGTCTCGCCGCAAGCCCGATGGTCAAGACCATCGCGACCATCTTCCTGGCCACTCGCTATAGCTGTGGGTGGTCACCCACAGCTATGCGAGCGGCCAGGAGGCCGCTCTGAAAAACAAGAAGGACGGCCCTGATTCAGAGTGAGTGCTCTGTCAGAGTGTCCGGCTCTGAATCAGGCCCTAAGTGTGGTAGTCCAGATAAAATGTTACTACTGAGTATATCATGATGTTGCTAGCAAACACCCACAGCTATGCGAGTGGCCAGGAGGCCGCTCTGAAAAACAAGAAGGACGGCCCTAATTCAGAGTGAGTGCTCTGTCAGAGCGTCCGGCTCTGAATCAGGCCCACAATTCACAGACACAGAAAACATTTTTTTTTATTTGTTTGGAGTGCACTTTGGGGGTTACACCACCCTGTCACAGATGAGCCAGCTGGCCCTTTACTAAGTTATGACACAGGCACACGCTTGGCACTACTTTGTTGATGCATGTGCGGCTACTGTGCACACAATTCACAAACACAGAAAAAAAATGTTAACATTTTTTTTTGGAGTGCACTTTGGGGGAGCACTCCTGATGGACAGATCACCCCCTGGACAACACTACAGCACCCCTTTAGGACTACAGCCTTTATGGGACACTGCACAACACAGTCCAGCCAGCCCCTATAGACTTTGGAGTGGACACAGCCCCTATGGACAACTGACTGCACAACACAGCCCAGCCAGCCCCTATGACAGCAGCACAACACAGCCCAGCCAGTCCTAGCTCCCACCCTCCCTTTTCACTGACCACAGCCGGAGTGACAAATGGCGGCGATGCGGGGACCTTTTATAGAATCCCAAACCCGCAAGATCCGGAAGGCGGGATGATGACGTTTTGCCTCGATTTCAGTTCCGAGTCAGGCGGGAAAACCCGAGCCGGACTCGGTTCCCGACTCGGATCGAGGGGGCTCGGAGGGTTCGGATTTCAGAAATCCAAACCCGCTCATCCCTAATTTATATAGTATTATTATCACCATCACCATCCTGAAAGCCATCCCCGGGCAGTGGTAGTTCTGAAATGCAGAACATACACTGTTACTGGCCCCAGTGTCCGTCACCAGACTGCACTACAGATGTCTAACTCAAAAGAAACTACAGCTCCCAGCAGCCCTTGCTGCTGGGAGCTCCTGGCAGCAAGGGCTGCTGGGAGTTGTAGTTTCTTTTGAACTCCTTCACTGTAGCGCAGTGCCTGACACCGCCACCGATTACAGTGGCTCCTGCCTGCTGTTGTGTGAGTCTCTGGGCAACACTAGTATGTGTTTCTACCTCCTTTTGCCTGCGGATGGCATCGCCGGGCGGCACCCCTTCTTGGCTGGCGCCCCTGGCCAATGCCAGCCTAGCCAATAGGTAGATAAGCCCCTAAGTACCATTCTGGGTTGGGTTATAAAAAAATATCCATCAAATCCATCATCATCAAATGGAAAGAACATGGTACCAAACCTGCCAAGAGAGGGCTGCCCACCAAAACTCACAGACCGGGCAAGGAGGGCATTAATCAGAGAGGCAGCACAGAGACCAAAGGTAACCCTGAAGGAGCTGCAGATTTCCACAGCAGAGACTGGTGTATCTGTGCATGTGACCACAATAAGCTGTACACTCCTTAGAGCTGGCCAGCAAAAAGAGTGGCCAGAAAAAAGCCATTACTTAGAGATAAAAATAAGAAGACACAATTTGAGTTTGCCAAATGTATGGAGGAAGGTGCTCTGGTCAGATGAGACTAAAATTTTACTTTTCAGCCACCAAGGAAATTGCCTTGTCTGGCGCAAATGCAACACATCCCATCACCCCAAGAACACCATCCCCACAGTGAAACATGGTGGTGGCAGCATCATGCTGTGGGGATGTTTTTCTGCAGCAGGGACTGGGAAACTGATTCGAGTTGAGGGATAGATGGATGGTGAGCAAAACCTGTTTCAGTCTGCCTGTGATTTGAGACTGGGAAGGAGGTACATCTTCCAGCAGGACAATGACCCGAAGCATACTGCTAAAGCAACACTCGAGTGGTTTAAGGGGAAACATTTAATGTGTTGGAATGGCCTAGTCAAAGCCAAGATCTCAATCCAATTGAGAATCTGTGGTCAGACTTGAAGATTGCTGTTCACAAGCAGAAACCATCCAACATGAAGGAGCTGGAGCAGTTTTGCCTTGAGGAATGGGCAAAATTCCCAGGGGCAAGATGTGGCAAGCTCATAGAGACTTATCCAAAGCGACTTGCAGCTGTAATTGCCACAAAAGGTGGCTCGACAAAGTACTGACTTTATGGGGGGTGAATAGTTATGCACGCTGAAGTTTTCTGTTATGTTGTCCTAAATGTTGTTTAATTCACAATATTAAAAAAAAACACAACTTCACAGTTGTAGGCATGTTCCGTGAATGAAATGATGCACACCTTCAAGCAATCCATTTTAATTCCAGGTTGTGAGGCAACAAAACATGAAAAATGCAAAGGGGATGAATACTTTTGCAAGGCACCGTCTGACAGTTGGAAGCGAGCAACAGTTGATCAGTTAGTGCCTGAGGTAATGTTGGGAGTGCAGGATGCTGCAGATGGTGGTAAAAGGCTCCTGACATGAACCTGCGGCTGTGTGAGCTGAAGCAGCAGACGGCCCCAGGAGGCGGTGAGTTGCTTAGTGGACCTGCCCACAACCAGCCCTTCAGCCAGCAGAAGGATAGATAGGCCGCAGCTTATGAGGACTGACCGCTGGAGCTGTCACTGCAATAGTGATAATTTAACAAATATTGAAGAAGTGAAGCTCTGTGAGTATAGTACCTACTGCTCCCCCTCTGCAGTATGTGTTAGTGGCAGAGCACACTTACCTCTATAGTGACAGAACTATTAATTAAGTGAGGGAATAGAGACTAAAGGGAACTGATCCAAGAAGCTAGCTAATGGCCCCTAGGTGCAGAATAATGCGTTACTAAACCAGAGGCTAAGAAAAGACAAGTGATCACTTAGCTGAATTGACCATGGCAGGAAATACCTGAAGGCTGTGGTACAGTTAGTTCTGCCTGTAACATTAGGCAGACATTGCTGAGCTCCAGTGTTACCTCAGGAGAGGGAGACTCATTCACAGCAGCACTAACAGCAGCAGCCCACACACACTGAGATTATAACAGTACAGTACACATAAACTTCGATAGACGTCAGTAGCAGTGCAGCAGCAAGTGCTTTAGGATCAGGTGACCTTACATACTATTGCGTCAGACGTTACCTTAATTGCTCAGAATAAAGCATCTTAAGGATAGGAGCCGTCAAACGCCATTTTATACTTCCGCAACAAGTTTTACCAGGGTAATTCCCAAACTTACCCTCGGCCTAGGATTGGAGTCAGGACACAGATTTGACAGGAACACCTAATGTGTATTTCGCTAACATTTCCTAATTCAGCAGCCAGTTCATCTTTCATTTCTTTATTCCGTAATGTGCACCGATGAAGGCCTGGCCAGGCAGGACTGGCAGGATTAGCCTGGCTATAGTGTATAACTGATTAATGATTTGTATTTGTATGCATATTAATGAGTAGAGTTAAGCTAGTCTCTATTGTTATTTAATGTGTGCAATTGAAGGTTCTAAATCTAATACACTGTAAGCCTTATATAATTCTATTTCTGGAATATTAATAGTAGCAAAGTGTAGAGTTAGTGTAAAGATATAGGATATAGGAAGCATGGTTACCATTTCTTAGAGCATACATAATCATAATTTAGTGTTGCACTTTAATTGAAAGTCTTCCCATGTAGGTTAGACTAGACATTTTATTGGTCATTTTAATTCACAATTCCTGACTTGTATATATGTGACACATGTATATCCTATTTGTTGCAATAGATTGCTGTGGCATATTAAGTGTTACTTAAAGACATATTCAGGTAAGGAAATATGAGGAAAACCCCCACTGATGAGGAGTTCCTACAGTATTTAATAAAGCGATTGTGACTTTACACTATGTCAATTGCTTTGTTGGGAATGGGGACCACCTGCCTCTCTGCTGTGGCGTAGGAAAGAAGGGAGACCAGGAACCAGGAACAACTTAACATTAAAAAATTCCATACTACAGATTCAAACCACACTTGGGTATTAAATTTGCATCCATTTCTGAATCAGGCCCAATAGCCCAGCAAGGTAGCTCTGCAGCACAGGGCCTGAATCAGCAGAGGATGGAATTGGAAAGTCGCACACAATTAGCTTTGTAATTCCATCCTAAAATGCAAATGCAGCAGGAGGTGTCTAACACTGCTGCATCTACGATCCCAGCGCTGCGACTGAGGTCACAGCCTGGGATCTTGTTGGATGATGCCTCAACTAATGCAGGTTTTCCGGCATGCGAGTCCAGGAATGTGCTTCCATGGATGCAGACTCTGGCCTTGCCACTCCCGGAAAACGTGGGCCACACGCTCCAGTTTCCAGGAATTCAGGCCGTCCATGCCCCCACACCTCCCTTAAACACCTATACGAAAGAGAGAGAGATATCACATCTATATAATTCAAAACCGCAGAAATGTATTTGTTACGTATTCAGAACGATATCTGCGTGCTGGTATTTGGCACCTTTGCTGCTTTGCTGACCCTGGTCGAAAGGATGTTCTTCTTGATAAAAGTCACATGCTGACCAAACATCGATATCGCTCTGAGGGGTATATTTACTAAAGTGAAAGATTTTAGAAGTGGAGATGTTGCCCATAGCAAGCAATCAGATTCTACCTCGCACCTTCTAGAAGATAATAGCTAGAATCTGATTGGTTACTATGGGCAACATCTCCAATTCTAAAAACTCTCCCTTTAGTAAATTTACCCCTGAATATGTAAGGAATAAATTTCTGCTGATTTTATGAATTTCCCGGAAGTGCCCCATTATTATATATTATTATTATTATTATTATTATTATTATTATTATTATTATTATTATTAGCCTTTATTTATATGGTACCACAAGGATTCCTTGGCACCTTACAAAGCTTTTTGAAAACAATGACTTACAGTACAAAACATTGCAGGACAAGGACTTGGTTTATAAACATTGCTGCAACAGTGGTTATAATCAGGGGTTAAAGTGGGCCAAATAGGGCTCCTACAGCCCACCTAACCCAGCCAGTCAGCCTTGCGCCGCATGTAAGTGCCTGGCTGCAGTCCATTTGCCAGGCGTCTGCTGAGATTTTGTTATCAGCGGGCGCCCAGCTCCCTCCCTACAGCGGCAACCTGAGACTGGAGCTCACTTCCCGCAGTGGTTGAAAGAACGTCGCTCCCATAGTTCCGAGGAGCACTGCAGTCGGATGGCAGCGGACGCAGGAGCGGGGCTTAAGGTAAGTATTGTGTGTTTTCTTGTTTGTGTTTCTTTTTGTGTAAGGGGCACTACTACTGGGGGGACTACTACTGGAGGGACTACTAATGGGAGCACTACTAATGGGGCACTACTACTGGGTGGCATTACCGCTGGGAGCAATACTGCTGGGGACATTACTACTGGGGGGCACTACTAATAGGGGAATTGCCTAGGGGCACTGCATAGGGGGCACCACTCCTGGGGGCACTGCATAAGGGGCACCACCACTGTGGGCTCTGCATAAGGAGAACTACCACTGGGGGCACTGCATAAGGGACACTACCACTGGGGGCACTGCAAAGGGGGCACTACTAATGGGGGCACTGCATAAGGGGCACCACTACTGAAGGCACTGCAGAAGGGGCACCACTAGTGGGGGCATTGCATAAGGGGCCCTACTGCTGTGGGCATTATGTGTAATGCCCACAGCAGTAGGGATATTAATAGTAGCATGTGCTGTGGGCATTGTATAATGAGCACTACTACTGTGGGCATTATGTGTATTAGGGGCACTACTACTGTGGACATTGGGGCATTATGTATAAGGGGCACTAATGTGGGCATTGTGTAAAAAGGGCACTACTGTGTGTCATAACATGAATAAGACCAACACTACTATGTGGTGTAATGTGAATCAGGTGCACTATGTGCGGTGTAATGTGAAAAAGATTGTGCTACTGTGTGGTGAAGGCTTTGTAAGTGAGTGTGAGAGGTAAGTTTATGCAGGAAGGTGGGAAGATGATTAGCTCAGTCTTAGACATGTTAAGTTTAAGAAAGAGCTGGAACATCCAGGAAAAAAATAGCAGACACATATGAAGATATGAGTGAGGAGAGATGCGGAGAGGTCAGAGGAGGAGAGGTAGATCTGCTTGTCATAAGCATAGAGATGATATTGGAGACCAAAAGATGAGCTCACCTAAAGAGGATGTTTAAAGGGAGAAAAGGAAAGGTCCAAGAACAGAACCTTGGAGGACACCTACCAATAGTGGAAGTGGGAAGAAGTGGAGTGATGAGAGGAGATGGAGAAAGAATGGTCAGAGAGGTAGGAGGACAGCCAGGAGAGGGCAGTATCATGCAGACTGAGGGAGTGAAGGATTTGCAGGAGGAGAGGGTGGTCCACAGAGTCAAAAACAGCACAGAAGTAGAGGAGAATAGTGGCTCTTGGATTTAGCAGCAAGGAGGTCATTGCTGACTTTCATGAAGGCAGATTCAGTGGAGTGGAGAGAATAAAAGCCAGACTAAAAAGGGTAGAGCAAGATAGGGAGGAGAGAAAGGCGGTAAGGTGGTTGTAGATGGAGTTTGGAGGCAAATGGGAGGGGAGAGATGGAGCAGTAGTTAGAGAGAGTGTTAGGATCCAGGTCAGGTTTTATAAGAATAGGGGATTCAAGGGAATGCTTGAATCATGAATGCAAAGGGGACGGTGCCTGATGAGAGGGAGGGATTAAGGAGATGGGCAAAATGGGAACAGGTAACAAGAGAGAGGTAGCCGGGGAGGCTCGAGGGTAAGGGGTCAAGGGGGAGATATATATATATATATATAGAGAGAGAGAGAGAGAGAGAGAGAGAGAGAGAGAGAGAGAGAATAACAATAATGGGTGGCACTCCGGGGCTTGAAAAAAAAAAATGCAGACAGACTGTGTCCGATTAAGTAAGTTGACTTACTCGGACACAGTCTGTCTGCATTCTTTTTCAAGCTCGGAGTGCCACCCATTAATGTTATTCTATATCCAGAGTTCCCACTTGGTTAGGCACCCTGGCAAATGGCATCAACTCTTTTTCTGAATGCCGGTCCATTTTTGTTTCTCTCTCTCTCTCTCTCTCTCTCTCTCTCTCTCTCTCTCTCTCTCTCTCTCTCACAGTATATACACACCTCCTACAGCCCACAAGCAGATAGTAATATATAGAATACATATTTATATAGAAATATATGAAAAAAGTCTGAAGAGAATGAGACATCAGATTGAAACTGGATAAGTTTCACCGTTTGATGTCTGGAGAATGGTGGTTCTATTGTATATTATTATTTATATGGCGCCACAAGTGTTCCGCAGCGCCTTACAAAGTACATAAACAAATAGGTGACCAGTGACTTACAGTACAATACACTGCAATGCAGGACAAGAACATGGATAATATACATTCCTACCTTAGTGACCATAACATCCATATATGCAGCAGAGCATAAGCAACCAAGTGTTAGGTGCCCAAGTGGGGAGTAAGAAGTAGATGAAAGTAAAGTTGGGAAAAGCACAAGAGGGTAGAAGGCCCTGCTCGTAAGAGCTTACATTCTAAAAGGGAGGGGCAGACAAACAGGTGGGGTAGACGGGGAGGAAGGAACATGTAGCCGCAAGTTAGGATGAGAGCTGGAAGGCTTTAATGAAGTTGTGGGTCTATATAATGTATAAAATTATAATGTTCCATGCAATGACAAAGGGTTTTTCCTGGAATTATAAAATGTGTAATAGTCTTCTAGATGAATCCAAGTCTTGATGTGATTAGAGTCTGCATCCTATAAATTATAACACTGATTGAATAGTACAAATTAATTTTACAGAAGATTACAATGTGACCTTTTCCCAGGTGTGTTTTAAATAATTTTCTTCCTGTACAAAGTTAATACTCTGATTATAGCTAATTCAGTCTAATTCCATTATCTATTGTAGCCCCTAGTATTATCAATTACAAGAGAATTTCACTTACATATTTATATCAATGTCTTTATTTAAACTACGCTGCAACCATTTTAAAAGAACAAAAAAGCCAAAGCATCTATGTGCAGTGCTGAATTAAAATTGACCATAGAAGTGTCCAGTGAGGAGTTATCTGACTTTTTTCATTACAATGTTTAGCTCTTGGCATGACTCCTTTATAGTATCGTGTTGTTATTTATCTGCAGGTACTGTATACAACCCGTGGTTCAGAGAGAGGGATATTTGGACAGTGTCCGCGTACACATGCAGAATGAACTACCCCCGCTGAGAGCTTCCACTGCCACTAATTATGGCTTTTCTGCTGGCTGTTGTGTCTATGTTGCATCAACAGCAAATAGCCATTTATGATCCTGGCCAGGGAGACTGGGGTACCAGCGCTAGAAGAGCAGGGTGACCTCAGGGCCTGCCTGCCTCCCCATACAGTCAGGACCCAGTTGTGCAACTAAGGGGGGTTGAGCAGGGCGTGTGCCCTGGGCGCCGTAGGACGGTACGATACCGGCCCGTCTTAGTTAGCCAGTGTAGTGCTGACCGCAGTGAGGGCCTGATTCAGACCCGCTCGCTAGATCCAGCGTATGGAAATTCAGCTATGTGATGTCAAGGCAGGCGATCGCACGGCAAGGCATAAGCACGCCCACTATGTCTGGGCGAGCGATCACCTTGTGTTTCTAGATGCCCACCAGCCTGTCTTTAGTCGCCCACTTGCGTACGTCATCTCCAGGAAGTATATACAACTATCGGTACATCGGGATTCATCGAATCTGACCGCAGCGCTTGTGTACCCTACCACAAGCACTGCGAGCGGTTCAGTGTAAAAATCAACCAGGTGACGTGAACTATGATGCTGCCTGTTAATTATGCACACAGAAGCGGCGTGAAAACACTCTGGCACGCCTGCGTTCGCAACTCCACCCCCCATTACTACTGGCTTGCCCCTGTTACCACCCTCAAACGACCTCTCCTGTCACTCATTCCACTGGGCTGTCTTTGCAGGGCGAGCGAGAAATGTGCAATCGCTCGTACTAGTTTGCGCATGCGCACTGCGAAATACATGCATGCGCACATTAGTGTACATCGTCTGCAACGAGCGGCCACTTGCTAGCGACTGGCTCTGAATGAGCTCCTGAGTGCGGTCAACACTACACATTATACACAGGATCGGCGCTAGTATTCCCTGCACCCAGCGCTGGTCCTGTGCTGCACAGCCGAGCCCCTTCCCTCCCCCTGAGCGCTTACCCGATAGCGCCAGGAGGAGGGCTCAGGCTGTGCATTTTTACACACACATCGCCACCAGTGCGGTGACGATATGTGTGTTAACCAGCAGCCAATGAGAGACAGACTCTCATTGGCTGCTGCTGCACACACATTGCCGCCGCGCAGCGGTGATATGTGTGTTAAGCAGCAGCCAATGAGAGTCAGACAGACTTTCATTGGCTGCTGCGCCCACTGCAAGAGCCGGGCTGGAGCTCACTCATGATCTCCACCTTCCGGTTCCTGCAGTGGGTAATGGGAGAGACGTCATGACATCTCTCCCATAATGCAGAGCGCGCCAGCCCAGGAGGACTGACGTGCGGCGGGAGCAGTGGCCGGAGCGTGGATTCAGGTAAGTGTATTTTTTTTTATTACTTGTATTTGTCTGCACTATTCGGAGGGGGGGGACTACTACTACTACTGGGGGCACTGCATCAGGCGGGGGGACCTCTACTGGGGGCACTACTGGGGTGGGACTACTACTGGGGCACTGCATCGGGAGGGGGACCTCTACTGGGGACTACTACTGGGGGGACTACTAATGGGGGCACTATATAAGGGGCTTACTACTGGGGGCACTGCACTGGGTGGACCACTACTGGGGGCACTACATTGGGAGGACCTGGACCACTATAGGGGGCACTGTATAAGGGGCAGTGGAGAGGGGGGATCACTACTGGGGGTCTGCATAAGGAGGACCACTACTGGGGGCACTGCATAGGGACTACTACTACTGGGGGCACTATATAAAGGGCACTGCATAGGGGGTACCACTACTGGGGGCACTATATAAGGGGCACTGCATAAGGGGGACCACTACTGGGGGGCACTGCATAAGGGGGACCACTACTGGGGACACTTTATAAGGGGAACTAATGGGGGGCTGCATAAGGGGGACCACCATTGGGGGTACTGTATAAGGAGCACTACTAGGGGTCTGCATAAGAGGGACCAATACTGGGGGTAGTGTATAAGGGGCACTACTGGGATTAAGGTGAATATGGAAAGGAATGTTCAGAGACGAGAAAGGGGTGTGTCATGTTGACACGCCCCATTTTTAAGTCACCAACGTCCCTTGTGACCACACCCATTTTTTGCCATGCACGCCTTTAGGCGTGCACACATAGGATTGGGGTGGCTCCATTTTTAAATTTGCCCTGGGCACCAAATACCCTAGTAACGCCACTGTCAGGACCTATCAGAATGGGCCGACCAGCAGTACTCCCATGGAAGGTGAACATGGTGGAGATGAGAAAAGACAGTAATGGTGCGTACACACTAGACGATATGCTCCCTGAGCGATATCGTCTAGTGTGTCCCCGGCAGGGTCTGCTCAATGTCGTTCATGACATTGAGCACACCCGCTGAACGATATCATTAACGATATCGTTCAGCGCCGGGCTCTCTCCCCCATTCCCCAACATGCAGCAACCTGACAACATCGTCAGGTTGGCCTGCATGTTATCCCGATGAACGATGATGATGAACGACCCACGGGAACGCGCGTCGTCATTATCGTTCATTGCTTTTGTGTAAAAAATGGACGATAAAGTGGACGACTGAACGATAACGATATCGTTGTCATTCAGTCGTCCACTTTAATCGCCCAGTGTGTACCCACCATAAGAGAGAAGAAAAAAAAGGGTTTGGGAAAAGAGGGGGACCAAGGAAAGAGAAGGATAAAAGAGAAGAGTAGAGAGAAAAGAGGATGAGGAAGAGGGGGTGAGATGGGAAGGTGTTGCGGGAACAGAAAGACAGTTTTGCATGCTTGCGACCTGTTGAATGCCGAGTCCAAAATACTTTTTATATACAGTATTTGCGTTATGTTCTGATGATACGTTCTCTTATAGCAATTGCTCATCAAGCATGTTGATTATGTATTTTATTTCTTGTTGTTAATACTTGCATTATTGCAGGCAGAACACAGACAACACCTCTTGCTGACGCTACATCTTTCTATTTCCTGACACATGGCCTTCTGTACTGATGTATTCTGAAAGATACACACTACCTCAAATTATTACTACTTCATAATGTGCATAAACTGTATATATTAAGATGCTACAGTATGTTCTTTAGAGGGATAGGCAAAGGACACATGGGATCCGTATGCTCGGAATATACTGCAAGAGGCAATCTGACTTCTTTCATATCTTGACTATCACGATAAGATTTCACTAAAAATTCATATCATATATCTTAAAAAATATATTTAAAAGGTCTAATATGATTAAAACACATTTAAATGTGTGTCTCTATTTCTAGTAGTCTGTGTGTTGATTACTCTGCTTTCTTGAAAAACTGGCATAATGAGCTGAAAACTATAGTAGTTGCATTCATTACTTTGTAGACTTCTTTTAGATCATACATTTGCAAGAGGCTACAGAAATATTTGTTTGATCTCATCCTGTTTTGTTCTATTTTGTTATTGTACAGTCTTCTACTTGATAGTTCTGCCTCAAGGAGTTGGGACAGGGAGGCAAGCAGCATTATACACATGAATGTTTTTCCTGTGGTGAGAATACAATGCTGTGAATTATAGTAGCACATTACTAAAAATAATTTGCATTTGCAACACAAAGGACAGCAATGCATATATACATAAGTATACATCCTAAGCATGTACAGCAGATTTCATTAGTGTGTGCACCGCCAGTGGGACGTGTATATCACCGCCTAGACGGAGTATCTAGCACTACCAGTGGCATATCTAGCACCACCCAGTGGAGTGTATAGAGCTATTTTTATGTCATGCTACTATAGGACGCATGATTAGCCATTGGTATAAATCTGACTCTTAGGGGTAAATTTACCAAGAATCGAGTCTGGTCAAGTTTGCTTTTTTTTTAACTCGATTAGCTTCGCCAAAGCTCGGGTGATTTGAGGCTCCTGAAACTCTCAAACTTACCAAGAAGTGAATTTAGCTGAGAGTGAGATGGCCGATTGTGAAGCAGAATGAGATATCTCCCCCGAGTAGCACGTTTTGCAGGAGATTACTCACCCGAGATTGCAGTGTCTTCTCTCTGCAAAACTCTCCCAAGCTAGCAGCCTGCACATTTGTTCAAAAAACGGGTTAAATGTTTGAAAAAAAAATTACATAGGGTCCTCCCCCTAAAGCATAGCCAGCCCCGGACTTGCCAGCCAGTCCTGGTTCCTAAAATTACGGGGAACAAAATGAGTAGGGTTCCACCATAATTTAGAAACCAACACTAGGCTGCAGGGCCAGTCCTTGTTTTAACTATAGAGAGAAAAAAATTGCGTGGGGGTCCCCCTATAATTAAAACCAGCACCGGACCCAAAACGACCGGGCTGTAATGCCACAGCCTGGAGACCCTATTACCTGGGCTCCATGGCCAAAGAATTATCAGCCCAAACCGCTCAGGCCCAGCTAGGGATCTCAGAGGAAGTGGAGACCCCCCAAGAAGGGCCCCCCCAAAACCCCAGGCTTGGTCTGAAGCCCGGGGTTCTTCCCCACACCCTTGGGTTGTGGGTACGGGGATAGGGGGGACCCCTACCCAATTTTTTGCTCCCTATAATTAAAATCAGGACTGGCCCTGCAGCCCGGTGCTGGTTACGATGGAACCCTACTCATTTTGTTCCCCATAATTTTAGGAATCAGGACTGGCTGGCAAGTCCAAGGCTGGTTAAGCTTTAGGGGGGGACCCTATGTAATTTTTTCTCTAACATTTAACCTTTTTCAACCTATTTACAGGCGATAACATACATGGATCGCAGTGATCTGTGTATGTTTCTGTCAAACTCGCAAATGACAGGCATGTGAATTTATTTCACGAGTTTTTACAGGAGAGTTGTCCCATCTCATGAGAGTTTAGAAACTCTCTGCTTGGTAAATTCACGAATCCTATCTTCACTAGTGAAAAGGTTCTCGCGATTAGCTGATGGTGAAGGGAGGAAATTCTGACAGCAGCACGTAAGTAACCTTACCCCCCCTCTCCCCCCCTAACCCTCCCTTAGGGGTGCCTAACCCTAACCTCCCCCCCTAGTGCCTGACCCTAACCTTCCCCCAGGGGTGCCTAACACTAACCCCCCTTCCCCTAGCCGAACCCTAACCATCCCCGGGGGGGGGTGCCTAACCCTGTCCCCCCGGGGTGCCTAACCCTAAGTCCCCCCGGGGTGCCCTAAACCTAACCCAAAACAAAAGGAGGATTTCCAAGGGGAGCACTTCTAGCCAGAGAAACACTTAACATTCCACACCCCAATGTAGAGTGAAGCGATCATTCTGCAGAATATAGGAACACAAAAATAGGACACAGTTCATGAAAAATAAATTGTATCACAGCAGACATCAAGACATTATCAACTACATTTCTTTTGGCTGATGAACTTAATGTAACGGTCACAGTGGCTTCAGATTACGTAGTTAACATTGGTGACTGGTTCTGTGTTGAATATGATGGAAAGAGTTACCCAGGTAAGATCAAGGACATCAAATGAAATATTTTATACACCTTCACAGTTAATCAGGAAGATAAACAGGCCTACATTGATTAATTCACATGGATTCTACAGGTTTGAGTAATTTGTAATAAGAACCCTTTGACTGGGGACAGAAATGTAACGTGAGTCACATTTGTATGTAATATGAATCACATGTCCTAACTGATATTAAGTATAGTTTGGTTAACATTCAGATTTTTGTTTGTATGTCAATCAAGTTTAGAGTCTTACAAGTGTATAGTATAATAATCATATTGTAAAAATAATTAGGAGAGCAGGTTTAAATAAATATATACAGCAAGTTCCCTCAGTTCGTATGTCCATTCTGTTGTAACATGAGTCACGCATATAAACAATAAATTGTAACTACTAAGAGTGTACATTTTTTTTTTGCTTCTATGCATTATTTATCACCCCATATATTATTGTCATATTTTTAAAATGATGAATTTCAGCTTAATTTTTGTTTGTGGTGCATTTAAACTTTGAAAAATTAACATGAAATGTAACATGAATCACGTGGAATGACTAAGAACATTTTGAAAATTTCACTCATCTCTAAAATCAGTATCAAGAGAAAGGGTTATTCCCTTATCCTAAATCTCATTCTGCACAATTTAATACGGCTATAATTGAAGTTTAACACAAACTATTTAAGCTCAATCCAGAATCATAATGAAATATTCCACTTTCAGAATTATTTCTCTTTTCTGTTTGGTAAAATTCATCCCTGACATTTCATTAAATATGATCATTTAACTGTACAAGTACAAATTAATTTTTAATTTAGTATTTTGCAGATATTACAGATTTGAGGAAATGAAGTCCTATTGCTCTAGGATAAATATATCATTCTGATATGCACTAGCACAAAAGAAAAATTAGTCAAAATCACTGAAACTTCACTGGCCATTTATATTTAACTTTTATACATCAAGAACACAGTACACTGCTAGCTGGAAAGAATATGTCAAGGTTTAGTTTGTTTCAGTGAAATCTCTTTAAAAGTAGATGAACATGAATTTGTTTACCTTTGGAACACATTAATGCACTGACTGAAGCCACATTCACCACAAAACTTTTGAAATAATTTCCCACTATATAAAGGATTTTCGACTTTCAGAAAAGAGAGGACTCCTGCAGGACATGAAGCAGACTAGGAAGTGACTTCGGAGACAGTGAGATTCAGGACCTAGAAAAGGTGGGTCACAGTTCTGGAGAGAAATATTGTTGATTAGTCTAACAATAAAAATGAAACACAATTAATATCCATGAACCATTCAGTGACTAAATTATCTTAAAAAGTGATAGAACCCCTATATACATTATATATATATTGTACCTGCAGCATTAGGAAATAACGTCCATTTCAGTTAAATTCAAAGAATATATTTTGTTCATGAATAATTTTTGTTAACTTTGCCTTTAAAATATCCTTATATCACAACCCAATTCCATCAATTAGATTATAAGAGTATACGCATACCTCCCAACATCTTCAATAATGAAATCATGATCCTGTGCGCGTGCCTGAAATGGGGACATGGCCATGTGAGGAGGGACGTGGCCTTGCTGGACGCCCTCTTTTTCCTTTCTCTGGGGGGGTGTAGAGCACTCTCAGAGATGCTGGGCTGCCCCAGGGCCCTTCTCGCAGTGTGAACTGCATCTATTAATCAACTGCTCTGCTATGGCGAACAGTGGTGACAGTGCTCGCCCCAACTTCCCCCCACCGCGGGACACTGCGGCCCACAGTAGGGAAGAGTTGGAAAGCACTATGGGCCTGATTCAGACCCGGTCGCAAGGCTGCCTGCCGATGTTTGCAATCTGCGCATGCGTACAAGACCCAGTGCGCATGCGCAAACTAGTCCATGTGATTGGGAAGCGTTCGCACCCTGTATACAGATGCTCCGCAAGCATGAGTGACAGGACGTGCCGTTTGTGGGCAGTGACTGGGGGTGGTCGATGGTACCAGGATTGTGGTGGAGTGAACGCAGACGTGTCTGTGCATCTGAACGCCATTTCAGGAGCGTGCATAATTAAGACGCGTCCTCAGCATATATGTCACTTGGCTGAATCACACACAGCAGCACTCGCAGTGCTTGCTGTAGGGTATGGTCAGCCACAAGTGCTGCGTATGGGTCCGATTTTACCGATTGTTTAATACACTTCCTGGACATGACGTATGTTACTAAGGGAAAGTGGGCGTCTTGTGACAGGCTGGTGGGCGTCTAAATACATACCGCGGTCACACAGCAAGATATAGTGGGCGTGCTCATGTCTTAAGAGCGATTGCAGGATTTGCATACTTTGGCTGCTGACGGCTGCGTGCGAACGGGTCTGAATCAGGCCCTATATGCGATTGAGCATATGCAGTGAAATTCCTGCAAATATATGTCCAACTACATCAGCCCCAAAAAGTGTAACCATGCAGTAGCTATACAACTGAGCAGTCTACCCAACACATACATTGCCCTTTATAACCAATGAAACAAGATCTGAAGTGGAATTTAATCTAGACTTTGTGAAATCTAGCATAGAACATAGATGAACACCAACATAGAAAGGAACTCACACAAAAACATGGAAGTGACCTTTAAAGCCACAGATATAAAATCACATAATGACGCATGTTTCGGATGTAAGAAACAGGGACTCTTGAAAAACACTTGCTCAATATTGAGAGCAGAGTAATAAAAAATTTACAAAATGAGTCCAAATTAACAGTGAAAACCACACTCAATGATGCATGCCCAATTTGGTAGAGTGGAACTTTTAAAGTAATAGTAGGACATCTCTCCCATAGTTGAGGCATAAATTTGTGAGCAACAAGTTACATGACGGGCAGCACAGACGGTGTAATGGTTAGCATTACTGCCTCACGGCACTGAGGTCGTGGGTTCGATTCCCACCACGGCTCTACCTGTGCGGAGTTTGTATATTCTCCCTGTGCTTGCGTGGGTTTCCTCCGGGTACTCCGGTTTCCTCCCACACTCCAAAAATATAATGGTAGGTTAATTGGCTCCCAACACAAATTAACACTAGTGTGTATGTGTGTGCGCATGTGATAGGGAATATAGGCCCTCATTCAGAGCCGTACGCTCTGAGCAGAGCGCACGCTCTGAATGAGGGCCGGCCTCCATTTTCATGGAGCGTCCTCCTGGACGCTCGTATAGCTGTGGGTCACCACCCACAGGCTATACGAGCGTGCATTGTGATGGTCACGATGGTCGAGACCATCGCGACCATCGAATTTGCGAGCCGGAGCCTGCGGTTGAGGTTTTCAACCGCAAGCTCCGGAGTGATTTTGGCTCTATCAGAGCCAAAATCACTCCCACTGACATCACTAGTGATGTCAGTGGGCCGGCTTCTGACGGGAGGCGTTCCCGTGGGAACGCCCCCGTCAGGGAGGCACGCCCCCGGCACGCCCACCAAAGGGGGCGTGTTGTCAATCAACATTGACAGCACGCCCCCTTTGATCGGACACAACGAGCGAAGGACTTTCCTTCGCTCGTCGCGTCTGGCGCATGCGCACGACGGAGCTCCCTCCGTCGTGCGCATGCTCAGTCCATAGCATCGACCCACTTGCGAGCGGACAGCCGCTCGCGAGTGGGTCTGAATCAGGCCCATAGATTGTAAGCTCCACTGGGGCAGGGACTGATGTAAATGGCCAACTATTCTCTGTAAAGCGCTGCAGAATATGTGCGCGCTATATAAATAACTGGTAATAAATACATGATGAGTGGAAGAAATTTCTTCACAGAACTTAAACCTGCATCACAAAGAAACAATCTATTCTGCAGTATCACAGCTGAAGGGATTGGGTACAATCTGCTCTAGTGCACCAACACAAATGGGAACAACCTGGTAGTAGAGGCAACTCCAGCTCAAGCACAGGTCCACAGTGCACTCACACAGTGTAGGAAGAACTGTGGGTGGAGCATGCGTTCACCCCTGGCTACATCATTTTATTATTTAGAAAAAGAAGGAGGATTTAACCCCCTATTGTACCTCAGCACACTGAATAATACCTGCAACAATATATGAAGACTATATGGTCATAGAAATTCAGAGATATTAGTTGCATGCATTTGCAAATACATGGGAGGCTGCTGGGCCACGCCACGGCTTCTCTGTTACCAGCAGTCCCTAACACTAAGGGGTGTGTTAGGGACTGCTGGTAACAGAGAAGCCGTGACGTGGCCCAGCAGCCTCCCATGTATTTGCAAATGCATGCAACTAATATCTCTGAATTTCTATGACCATATAGTCTTCATATATTGTTGCAGGTATTATTCAGTGTGCTGAGGTACAATAGGGGGTTAAATCCTCCTTCTTTTTCTACTTAGTGTGACCCCTCCCTTTCATGCACCTGATTAGTACTGCTAGATTGATTGAGCAGCTGCCATTTTTGTTTGATCATTTTATTATTACTGTGAATGGAAGAAAGGTGGTAACTTGAGTCAAAGGGCCTGATTCACTCCCGATCGCAACTGCGAATGCAATAGCGATTACGCAGGTAGTTCAAGTGCGATAGTATGCTAATCCATTGCGGTCGCTATGCCGCTGCAGCACGACATACGGACGCCCACTTTAGCTTACACACATCCCGTAATCCTTAGCAAGACTGCGAAACCATCGGTACAATCGAGTACCAGCGCAGCCTCACGCACACTTGCACAAGCAAAACACTCTTATACACAGTGATGTGATTAGCCCTATGAAATTACCCACACCATACTGAATTTTACAGATGACTTTCAAGATATCTAATGAAGACAAGAGACAAAATATTGGTAAAATTACTGGACTATAAAGTAGCAAGTATTAGTAATACCCATTCACGTTTTAAAGTGACAATGGATGTGAATTTACATAACATAAAATAGAGAACACAGCATAGAGTCAAAGGACAGTTCAATATACAGAAAATCAGAGGAACACCAAGTCGCTGAAACGAAGAACGGAACCCTGACTGAAATTATCAGACACTTGCTGACACTCAGAATCATCTGAAAAATACTTGAGTCAAGCAGCAATGACAGCCAGAACTATGGAGAAAATGCCATGGAAACTTTGACATGGTGAGACAACTAGCATAAAACACATCAGAGATTTGGGTGCAAAGCTACAAACCGGAGCAGTGGAAGCTATTCTTGTTTTATACAATTAGAATTCCAAAAATATAAACTCTGAACCCAAGAATGTACATGGTGATTATCAGCAGCAGCATAACTACTGTTGAAAACCTAAGAATGATGTGATGGCCCCTGGTACAACACTAAATAGATCACCAATACATCTTCTGAACAATTATTGAATTCAGTGTAGGGTTGGAAACCATGGACTAGATTACACAGTCAAGAACAGAGAAAGAAGGATTCAACAAGGAAAAACAAGATTAAACTACTTTCATGCCTCTCATAAAATGCAAGTGCAATTAGTGTATGTGAATTCACATCCTGAGATTACATGTCATCTTTAAGAAAAGGAAATGAACAGATGGACAAAAGTGGCTGAAGAATAATTTTGTTGCTCATTTACTGCAAAAAGACTTTTACCATCCTTAATATTGTTTGACATTAAGGTCTTCCTGCACTACTGCATTTGTATCTGGATTATACCAAGGGTTCAAGTTATTTCTTGTTATTGCCCGGGAATCCCAGCAAGGAACACCCAGATGACAGATTCAAGGAGGCTTATGTGTGCTTAGCTGCACCACTAGGCTTGCATTTGATAAGAGAAAGAAAGGAAATAATATGGAGGGGAAGGTACTGTATGTATTTTTTACAACTGCTTAATTGGGAAAAAATACAATAATTTAACACCATCTATTACTTTAAAGCTGGGCACATTTTCATCCAATCCATCCTCAGACCTACTAGTTGGTCAGATATTGGCAGAGTGTGTATGCACATGTGCTCGTCATCTACACTGTGCCAGGAGTTGGGAGAGGCTGGGGGATACCCAGAAGCTCCCGGAGTGCTGGGTAAGCTGTCAGCATGACAAGAACAGGGGTATGACATGTGATCAGTGTCAGCGGTTCTTGTAGCAAGTGTAATGGCGGTAGGCCCGTACACACATGCAGATGCACTGATATATCTTTCAGATATATTGGCATAGACTGTGTTGCAGGGCCAACCTGATATGTCTGCAAACAACGTTGTGTACACACCCGCCAATGCACTCACAACATATTGCTCATCAATAAATCGCCAAGTGTGTACCTAACATAACAAAATAACTATGACAGAGGAAGTGGATGAATGCAGATAAGTGCTTACATAATGTACCAGCACTGTTTATTATAGTGAAATCAACATAAACTGAAGCACACTGCAGTTTTGCACAGTGCAAACAGAAGTGTAAACCTAAAATATTGCTCATTTTTAATCCTTCAAATCCTGAGTGTGCTACAAAGTCACAAAAGTCATCTTGAACTTTCTGAATGCGCTGCGCAGAAATAGGAATGCTAATGACCGACTTACATAAATATGACAAGGAACAACAAGATAAAAGTTATTTTCTTTTTTTATTTGCAGGTATAGTGGAGAGTGTTGAAAGTACAAAGAAAAAAAATCACATTAAGAACAACTTTGTGCAGTATTGTGCCTCTGGGGTCTTTGCATTGAGTGAACAGGTAAGTTAAAGTGACATGTTCATTTTTATAACTGGGAACTTGTTTGCGCATTAGCTTCTGCGGTGTGCTCGCCTTGACATTTTTCTGAAAAGCTGTGATCACCCGCACCCTCTCCGTGCTTAGTGGCACTGGCAAGTTGATGGCAGAATGCATTTCTTTCAACCACTAAAGTGGGAGCTGGTATGATAATCCAATTAAGTAGCAGTGACTGTTTGCAAGGGAAGTATCCAGAGTTTTTGAATTAATTGAATTAGTGAGTGCTTACTATCAGGACATGGAGGAATGCAATCAGACAAGTTTCTAAGGCTGTAAGCAAGTCGAGTAATTCCACTAGTGACAAGAGTTCACACCCCGTGTGTGTGTGTTGCAGTATAAAGATGACACACTCTATATTTAGAATGCAAAACCCATAGGTTAAGACCAGAGCACTAGTTATTCTCATATTTATTTGTAAGGAATAAACTTTCAGTGAAGCCAACAACTTAACAGTATCTAAAAGGATGAGGATTTCACACTTTAAAAATGTCTGTAAATCGCTGAATGTATCTTCAAGACATTAAAAATACCAGTAGCACTAAATATTTTTATATTGCTGTGATGAGATATTTGTCTATAACGTTTTTGCCTGACTAAGGACCTCATTCAGAGCCGCTTGCAAAAAGCGAACGCTCGCTCTGAATGAGGGCGGACGCTTTTCTTTTGAAAGGTGGCCTCCTGGCCACTCGCTACGCTGTGGGTTACCACCCACAGCTTTAGCGAGTGACTAGGAGATGGTCGCGATGGTCGAGACCATCACGACCATCGGGGCTTGCGACGAGACCCTTGCGGTAGGGTCTTGTCTACCGCAAGCCCCAGTTAGCTTCCTGCTCTAACAGAGCAGGAAGCTCCCTAGTGACATCACTGGTGACGTCAGTAGGGCCGCCTACAAATGTCAGGCGTTCCTTCGGGAATGCCTTCATTTGTCCAGCCACCCCACCTACAAAACGTGGCGAGCTGTCGATCAACATCGACAGCCGCCCCTTTGTAGCGAGCCCTGGAGCAAGTGCATTTGTCACTCGCTCCGGGCTTGTGCATGCGCAGTGCGAGCGTTGCGCATGCGCAGGCCCTCACCATAGACCCACTTGCGAGTGCATAGCGCTTGCGAGAGGGTCTGAATGAGGTCCTAAGTGTAGTATAGCACAAAGGTAAGTGTAGCACAAAGAAGGATCCCTGTTCCATTCAAGCACTTTTGAAGCAAGAGTGAGTACTCGGTGTGTTCCTTTGTTTGTCATATATATTTCCAGCTCCATGCTTCCATACATCCCATCGGTCACAATATCTGTCACGATTTAAAGGGGGTCTACTCAACAATTTGTTCCACCACATGACTAGCGGCACCTTTGTCCTGGCAAAAGGAATGTTGGGAGGAGCGATCCATTCAAAGGCACTTGCACTTGCCGCTGGTGTATTTGGCACTATGTCATCTTTTATGAGACAGGAGGAGTTAGGGTTGGTTTAGGTTAATGCAGAAACATTAGGTAAGCTTCACTGTGGCATGTTAATGCCTCCATTAAAAGTAGGTTGGTGGTGGCAACAAAACAAAAAAAGAATAAAATCTAGGCCTAATTGGAGAAATCCACTGGTCGTTTATTATCAAGAGCCATGGACATTCCTCTCTTCATATCTGTTGGTTTGGACAATGGAGAACACTATACCAGGGTGAGGGAGAAGACACTACAAAGACAAGGGATATGAAGGGCCGTGTAGATGAACAAACATGACATTTCTTTTTGCGTAGAGAAAGATTATTGCAATGATCTAATTAAATGCCAAGTGAAAGAGTTCTCAACATTTCCATTATGCAAAAGGAATTCAGTTTTGCATCTCAGAGCTAGCAGTCCATGCACAGTCCTCCCACCATCGTAGTTGTATGTAAACCATCAGGTTTGTATCATCTCCTTAGTCTTTATTTATCAAAGTCTAAAATCCTGTGTGCTTCCTACAAGGTATTTTGTGTGTGAAGTGCAAACCATGAAGTGCTTGTTGCTGACAGGTATCTAATGAGCAGTTTGCACTAACATAATTGATTCAACAATGATTTCCTCAAGCAAGATATTGTAGTCTTAAGTCCTCTAAATCACTGAAAACAATACAAACAGTGTGATGTGTGATATAATATGACACAACTAGCTGGGTCCCATTACACTTAATTGTGATTTTTAAACATTGTGGTCTTTAATCATCATAAAAGGAATTATCTTGTTGACTACATATTGAAAAGAGAGCTCTGTGTTAATATACAGTATAAGCTGTGTGTCAGTATTTAGAACTGTATTAATAAGGGCCTGATTCAGAGACTTGCACTAGCCCAATGGATAGCCCACATCTCTGATTGTGACTCCTCTGCGCCGGCGCATGACCCCGTACTGCGCATGTGCAGAATGGGTCTGCGATCCCGCACGCAGAGCAGCAGCAAACTGTCAGTGATTGACACTCAGCTCCCGTTTCTGTGAGGGAGGGAAGAGGCCAGGATCTCTGTTGGCTGACGGAGATTTCCTGGCCTCTTTTGTGTATCTGTGGCAGTTGGCTAGAGTGACCCCATGGTCACTCAGCCGGCCAAGGATCACGCAGATGATCTAATGCTGCATCCATGGATGCAGCTTGGATCAGTAATGCATGCAGGAGGCATGATGCCTACTGCTGTATTACCATAACAGTGCTATAGCAGCTGCTACCATGTTAGCAGCTGTGACAGCAATAGCGTCTGTGCCTGAATCCCCCTAATGTATTATATCATTGGGTACTCCCATGTTATAGGTCTGTGTTTTCTCCTATAAGTCCCTTTCTGTCATATTTGACTACTTTTTTTATCTCCTCTGCAGGAAAAGCCCGGAGAGGGAATGCAGCTGTCTATTTTGGGGGTGCGTTGGGCTCTCACATTATTAGGCCCCACCCCTATCACAGTAAAATGCTGCAATTTGCAGGTCTGTTGTGAGGGGGATGATGCAATTTTACCATTTTAGCCCTCTCCCATCCATACTACCATGATTCTTGCTGGTATTATATCCCCATCCTGCCACTCATCTAGGGGTGTGGGGGACTGCCCAAAAAATCATCAGAACAAGATAATAGCCCCTTCCTTTCCCCCTACCTAAAGAGGTAGTAATGTTGTACTTTGGGGCGGTCTGACCCCGGTAGATGGGCCTGTGTGCTTAAAATGCCAGGGCTGCTGTTTAGTACCAATTCAGCCCTGCTAGTACCTCATACTTTTCCAATGCCTCTCTTCCAATTTCACTAAAGTTACACCTGGTGCTTGTCTTTGAGGCCAACCAGTGCTCGTTATACTCAGTATCTGTGGGAAAGCAATGTCAAACCAGGACTGAGCTCCGTCCCCTACTCGCCCGACCGCCGATCTCCGGGAAAATTCTCCCCGTTCTGCCCACTTAACTAGGAAGTGGGCAGAATGCAGTTGAGGTGCCTACTCTTCCGGGTGTCTCCCGCAGTTCCCGGGAGAGTAGGCAAGTATGGTTATAATGGCCAATCGACCAGTGACCCTCCAGTCCAAACACTGGCTACGCTTTATCTGCATAGTAAGCCAGTCACACACCTTCCTCCAACAAAATGCTGCTCCTGCATTCCCAATAGAATGTATTGTACATCAGACAATCTGAGAGGACCCCAAGACATATTCTAGAACACTGTGTTATGGGGAAGGGAGATGGGGCCACCCACAGGTTGTACATTACTGCTGTACAGTACACTGTTTATTTTACTGTAACAATCCCTAGCAAAAAAAAAGGTCCCCTGGATATTGTGCTCAATTGTGGCCAATTATGGCCCTTTATAGATTATTAGTATGAGTTAAAAGTAAACCAGCACTGCTGTGAGAAATACACAACATTCATGCTGTTGCTGAGTTATAAATTTCTTTATCTTCAGATATGTACAGTTTATCTTCAGATATGCAAAAATTCAGTCCTGCTAGTACCTCATACTTTTCCAATGCCTCTCTTCCAATTTCACTAAAGTTACACCTTTACCCCAGTATGGGGTAAAGATGGAATCTGAGCACCACCCTAAAATCTGAGCACCACCCTAAGGGGTCCATTCATCATCACTTAATTTCTACAAAAGCAGGTGAAAATTACCATTTTCACCTACTTATGTAGAAATTAAGTATCGGGACTATTCATTATAAAGGTAAAGCAGGAGATATCCCAGCTATCTCTTGCTTACATTTCAGCCCCGATCTGTCCTGCTGTCCCAATACACTAGAATGGGGACCTAAATTCAAGACTTGACTGCAGGAGCATTCGCCATCTTCAGATGGCGCTCCTTCCCTATGGGAAGGAGTCCAGGTTGTAAAGAGCGAGCCTGTCCGAGTCCTTCCACCTGATGCCAGGACTTTTTATGCCTGCGTAAAGCCCAGTTCACACATGAGCACTATTACTGCAGAGTTCCACAAAAGTAGCAGTGAAGGGGACCGTTGATACAACAGATTTTCGGATCAGTTCTCTCAGCACCAGAGCAATTCAACATTGTATTTGTATCCACCGCTGCTACTCGCAGGGAGTTAGATACTTAATTATCGGGGGGCGTCCGGGTCCGATAATTAATATAACGAATGGATCCCTTAACTCTTATTCTAGAAAGCAGGTATATTTGTCCTTAAATATTGTAAGATCTATAATTATTTTTAAACAATAAATAGCATTACAGCAAGTAAGGAACATTCACTTTATGCCAGTGTACTCACTTAAGTAATCTTTGTCACTCACTTTGTTTTTTTGTGATTTGATTGCTGATAGCTATAACACTGGCCATAGCAATTCTGTATATTCTGATTTGGGTGCATTTATTCCTGAATGGGTAACATTTCCTCTCAGCAGCTGTAGCCTGAGAATCTTTCAGTTCAGCTGTCTGATGCTGCGCTCATGCAGTGACCCTGGTGCTCCCTGTAGTGTTGCAGTGACAGTGATAGATTTCAGGTGCTCCCACAAGCACTGCCATTCCTGAGTAGATGTCTAATTGCATGGCACATACACAGAGAGGCCATATTGAAACACTCTGTGGGCAGTGCATCATCCATAGGGGTGATGATACATCCAAGGCCATCCATTTATTAAAACATGTGGGGAAGATATTTCCTTAAACTGCTTTATTATCTGTCATCTAGCACATGTGCCTATCCACTAGAACCAGTTATTCAGAAGTATAAATCTTCTCACAGTGGGGGAAAAACTGTCCTCTTCTGCCTGCATGTGATATATAGCTATACTTTCCAAAAGAACAGAACATATTGGAAAATAGATACATATCACATAAACTCCTTAACTTCTATATAGTGTTGTTGAGGACTAGTACAATTTTGTGCAAATGGGTCTGTTCCTGTATAGTAAATATGTTTCAAGTGTACCTGCTTACTTGCATGTAAATTAGGGGGAGGGGGCTTGGACTGCACACCCTAATTTTAAACATAATAAGAGGTGCTACCATGCTAAGACTTAGTACAATGCAAGGGACAAAGGGCCTGACACAGCAAGGAACGCACGCTAGCAGACACGCGCACCCAGCCGCTGCGAGAATATGCTAATCAATGCATACGCATGGAGACCGCAGCACAAGATGCAGACGCCCAGCCCCATTTTAAACCGCCCATCTCCCTTTACTCACAGCCTGATCATTACGCAAGATAGCGTAAACAACGGTAACATCGAGAACCATCGACCACATTTGCATAATAGTGGTTGACCAGACCTCTTTCAGGATCTTGGCAACTTCCTGTGTGCACGGAGTCTCATCACTGCGTCCATCACCGCACTGGCTTAATTATGGATGCCCCTAAAACGGTGTCCCAACGCACAGACACGCCTGCGTTCACATGACCACCCCCACGTCACCACCCACAAACGGCACTTCCTGTCAGTCAACATGGGAAGGAGTCTGTGTACACGCTGTGTGTAGTCTGCATACACTTACCAGCTCGCACCGGGTAGTTTGCGCATGCGCAGTGTGATGCATAAGCATGCGCAGTACGGAAACATCGGCCAAGTGCGTGCGTTCTCTCCTGTGCATTCCATGCTGAATCAGGCCCAAAGAACATAGGTGCACACTCTGAGTACTAAGAACAATGATTGGCAAAATAATCCTGATAAACTGTACAGTTAAAAGTGAGGTTCTTAGGGCTCTATTTACTACAATCCGCATATTGAATGCGGATTGTAGTGTGATATTACCAAGTGAATTCGCACTGCGAATTCAGGCAATATCACAGGGATTTACTATAAATCCCTTGCAGGGACAGAGCTTGCGATAAAGCTCTGTCCCTGCGGATCCCATCTGCACTCTACTTGCGGTATTTTCGGGAAAAAAATACCGCGACTAAGAGCCCGCGCATGCGCCGACCCACCGTCGCTGTTACCCCCACCGACGCAAAGCCCTGCCCCCCATGATCACGGACCCCCGCGACCCCCCCACCCCGCGACCCCCCCCTCTCCCTTCATTACACTTACCTGCATCCTCCTGGCCTCCGGTGATCTTCTCCGGGCTTCCCGCTCATGTGATCTCCCATACTGCACTGGGGCCGATCACCTGATGACCGGGCAGCAGTGCACTGTGGGAGACCAGCTGACTGGAGAGGAGCCATCACCGGAGGCCCGATCACCGGTCCCTGGATTCAGGTAAGTAAAAAAAAAATGTTTCCATTGTTTTTTTCTTTTCTTTACAGCAATCAGCTTGCGGTCTGTTTAGACCACATAGCTGATTACTGGTACCGGCTCCCGCCTCTGCTCTCCCCGTTAGAGCAGAGTGGGAGCCCGGTAACCGGGGGAGACCCTGGATAACGCCACCTCCAGGTGGCGTTATTATCACAGGGCTTCCCCCGGTATTTTTTTAGTAACTATGGTCGGATCACATTTCCCATTACAATTATGGGAAATGCGATCTGCTTACTAAAAATAAGTGATACTTAGGGGTTGGAGTAGAATTTTACTAATTGTACTCCAATTGCCCTGTAATAACTATAGGTGAAACTAAAATAATGTGAAAAGGGTGTGAAAACACCCTTTTTCACTTTATTTTAGTAAAAATAATGTTAATAAATAGAGCCCTTAGTACTGTACAAGTTTGTGCTACGTGGTGAATGGGCAAACTTGTACTAAGAACCTCCCTTATACTCGTATTGGTTTCCTGTATGGAAGTACTAGAGGTCTGGAAAATTACAGCACAATTCTTTTATTTTTGCAGATATTGAATAAAACGGAACAACATCTTTAAAATTTGGAAACAACATCACTAAAAGTTGAAAAATGGAGTATACTGAAACATGGAGAAAAATGGAATTCGAGTCGTCATTAAATATCTGCAAATGAAGAAGATGATGTCTACTGAAATTCACACTCAAGCTCAAGGAACACATTTGCGGGAAGACTTTTGCATCTGATGACGATGTCAGGACTGCTGTACAGGACTGGTTTGAAGGCCAATCACCGGACTTTTTCCAGAACTGAATCAAGAGGTTGGAGCATCGATGGGAGAAGTGTATTGAAGTAAATGGATGCCATTTGAACTTAAATTTCTCTGTAATTCAATGGTGAGGACACCGACTTTTGGATCAACCCTTGTACAGTATATAACACACAGAGATACATATTATATATGAAACACATACATATACATAGTAAATATAACACACATAGACATAACACATAGAAACAAAAAAGATGCACTGTGCAAAATTATAAAGAATTTAGGTTTAAAATAAATCTCAAATTTTGAGATATTCCACCATAGATAATACTATAATGTGCCTTGTGTCAGGATGCAAAGATATTAGCTAGATTACAAACAGCAATTATATATAAATATTATAAAGCACTGACACATTACACATACTTTGATGCAGCTGCAGGTTGCTGATGGGGCCGGGGCCAAGCATTTCACATCACTAGGCCTTGCCATTATCATAGTATTTGTCATGTTGGCATTCTGCAGCCAGCGGCGGGGTTACAATTTCGGGGGCCCAATGCCATGTAAAATACAATTTTTGTCCATCAGGGAGGGGGTCCTGGGTACTCAGAAATCCCCCTACGCACACCATGGTGTGTAAAGATTTACAGACGGATGCACGGTGGTCTATTCATCATTATATAATTATCGCTTGTAATAATTATATTTTAAACTCGCAGTTTAAAAAACTGTCCAGAGGCATTCATCATGCCTCATTAACTAAAGTCTGCTCTGTCCCCACATTTCTCCTCCCCTGCTGCCCCTCCAGTGTCCGCTCAGTGTGTCCTCTGTGTCATCTCTCCTCCCCTTGCATCCTTTCCCTGGTGTCCGCTCTGTCCCCTCTATATCTCCTTCCACTGCTGCTGTCAGGGCTGCCATCAGGGGGGACTGCCGGGCCTTTAGTCCCGGGCCCGGAGAGAGAGGGGGCCCGGATGTCAGCATTAAAGTATTATAGCTGCATCCAGGGAGAAGACTCAGCGCTGCGCAGCAAAGGCATTATTCCAAATAGATAGACACCCGCGAGCCAATTAGAGCTTGCGGAACGGCAGCCAATCAGGAGCGGCAGCTCCTGATTGGCTGCTTGTAGAACGACAACCAATCAGTAGCTGCCCCTCCTGATTGGTTGTCCCGCGAGCAGCCAATCAGCAGCGGCCGCTTCTGATTGGCTGCCGGTCTGCGAGACATATTTGAAGTGACACCGACGCTTTCCAGCTGCCTGCCGCTGCATAACTGCACTGCTGCTCCCGCTCTCTCCGGACTAGCTGAAGTCAGTCCATAGGTAAGTCCTCCTAATGTGCAGTAGCCTTTCACTGTACGTCCGCCCCCCCAAGTCCAGACAGCCTCCCCTGCCCTCTGCCTCTACCGTTTGCTCACAAGTGCACAAGTGTTCCAGATCCTTGCACAGTATAAGACCAACTTAACCCTTTGTCACCACTTTGCCCATGTACCATGCCGTCCCTCCCCCCTACTCCAGCCTTTCCTAACCTGCCCCCCCCCCCCAATAAGGTTCAGCCTTCACTGTCCTGTGCTCTCCTCTAGGGGGGCCCTGCCTATGTTATTTGTACCGGGCCCCACAATTTATGGTGGCAGCCCTGGCTGCTGTATACCATCCCTGCATCCTTTCCCCCGTATGCGCTCTGTTCTCTCTCTCCCCCTCCCCCCCACTTCCTCTCACCTGTCTCCTCCCTTTACCCAAAGCAACGCCATGGAGCCTGGATGGGAGGAGGAATGTCAGCAGGTGAGTCGGAGCAAGAAACAGTCGGGAGTCTGGCGACTCACAGGGATGCGGTTCCCCAGAGCTCACAGCTCCTGAAGCCCTGCAGATCAGCAGGAAGGGACCTGAATAAATCCCTCTGCTGGCTGTAGTGGCTGTCGTGTAAATATTCACAGGCACGGCAGCCTGTGAAGATTATCGGGTCTGTACTCCATCTCAGGATAGCGTACAATAAGTTCCAAATAAAATGCTTTTTCAGAGCTTGATGAATGGCCTAGACACTTCATTTATACAAAAGTATGTGAAAAATGAAATTTCCATCTGCTTTTGTATAAATTAAGTGATGATAAATAGACCCCATAGTATTTTCCTTATCGCATCCGGTCTCCTCACTATGCGAGATGGGTTATGAAACTTCCAATTGCATATCTGGAGGTAAGCACATTTCTAAATGCACTTTAACCAAAAAAAAACCTTGAAACACACAAAACTGACCCATATAATACAGACAATCAGGGGCTGGCTGGCAACTTTTAGCCTGTGGGGCAAATGCATGCAGGCGGCCCTGGCAGAGGAGTAGCGTGTAGCCAGGGTGCCCGAAAAACTTGCGTGCTACGGCGCCGCCCCCCCTCAAGTGTTTCAGGGAGGAGGCAGGTCCATATGGGATTAATGTAAGGTAAAAATAAAGATATGGGGCAGCCCCCTGTCATAGTACCCATATGCAGTGCCCCCGTGTGCCACAGGAGATAACACCCTTATGCAGGCCTCCAGTAGTGCCCCCAGTAGTGATCCCCCCTATGCAGTGCCCCTTGTGCCCCCAGTAGTGGTCCCCCCTGTTCAGTGCCCCTTGTGCCCCCAGTAGTAAGCCACTTATATAGTGCCCCCAATAGTGGTACCCCCTATGCAGTGCCCCCAGTAGCAGTCCACCCCCCCATGCAGTGCCCCCAATAGTGGTAACCCTTATGCAATGTCCCTTAAATAGTGGCCCCAGTTGTAGTCTCCCCCCTATGCAGTACCCCCAGTATTGCCCTTTATATAGAGCCCCCAGCAGTGGTCCCTCGCAGTGCCCCCAGTGGTAGTCCCCTCCCCCTATGTTGTGCTCCTAGTAGTAATCCCCCCCTGGTAGTGCCCCCATAGTAATCCCCCCCTGGGAGTGCCCCCAGTAGTAGTAGTCCCCCTTTGTAGTTCCCCCAGTAGTAGTAGTCCCCCCCTTGTAGTGCCCCCAGTAGTAATTCACCCCCCTGGTAGTGCCCCCAGTAGTAATCCCCCCCTGGTAGTGCCACCATAGAAATCCCCCCCCTGGTAGTGCCCCCATAGTAATCCCCCCCCTGGTAGTGCCCCCAGTAGTAGTAGTCCCCCTTTGTAGTTCCCCCAGTAGTAGTAGTCCCCCCCTTGTGGTGCCCCCAGTAGTAATCCACCCCCTGGTAGTGCCCCCAGTAGTAATCCCCCCCTGGTAGTGCCCCCATAGTAATCCCCCCCCTGGTAGTGCCCCCAGTAGCGCCCCCCCCCCCAGTAGAGAGAGACTTTATAAAAAAAAAAAAACACTTACCTGAAACTCCCACTCCTGGTCCCGACGCTTCCACCGGCTCCTCTGGCCGCTTTGCATTATGGGAGAGACGTCGTCATGACGACGGCTCTCCCATTACCCACTGCGGGAGCTGGAAGATGGCTCCCACAGTGGAGGCAGCAGCAGCCGATGAGAGTCTGACAGACTCTCAGCGGCTGCTGATTACAGCAAACACACAGCTGCTGGCTCCGGCGGCTGTGTGTTTGTGCTGTGTAGCGCTGACCGAACTCCGTCCGGTCAGCGCTACACTTCACTCGAGTATAAGCCGAGGGGGTACTTTTTCAGCACAAAAAATGTGCTAAAAAACTAGGCTTATACTCGAGTATATACGGTGTGTATATATATATATATATGTGTGTGTGTGTGTAGATACCTTATTACACATAGGGGGGTATTCAATTAGCCCGTGATTACACGTTTTTGTGTGAAAAACTGCTATTTTACTGCGAACAACCCCTATTCAATTAGCCGCAATAATTTATCGGGAATAATTTTACCGCAAATTTCACTTCACCTACCTTGCACACGCGGTGCAGTCTGTGTCACAGTGACACAGACTGTACCGGCCCGCGGCCCGCATGACGCTGCGGCCCGGGGGGCACATGGCACCCTGCCCCCCGGCCCAGCCCGCCACTGCAGACAATCCTGTTGTTCTCTCGCCCTGATTAATTTAAAACATAATGCTAAACCAAGCAATATTTTAGTAGAAAAATGAAAACATTTAAATGATCAAAATAATGAATTTCCATGGACAGATTTCATTGTCATTGGCCATTAAGTGGAAGTGCAAAAACGGTCTGATTGTGTCCATCTTGGAGCATTGTGGATGTGTACTATATGTGTAGAGCTCAGGTAGTAAGCCTACACTGTAAAGACCATCTAACAAAGAATACATGATTTATGTACTGTAATTATGGGAAATTATATATATATATAATATCCGAACGGAACCGAGTAGAACCGAATCCGCTCACCCCTAATATATATATATATATATATATATATATATGTGTGTGTGTACTGTGTATGTGTATATATATATATATCCATACGTGTGTGTAAGAGGCCCTGCTACTGGTCCCTCATCAGTTCTATTCTAGTCATCCTGTAAAATGTATGCCACTGTGCATTACTAAGGAGCCTACCCACACCATTAGTAATGCACAGCAGTGTGCTGGCAGTGAGCCTTTCATTTCTACATGAGTACACTATATAACTATAGTACCTTAATGGCAATGTTCTTTACTATAAAATGCTAAGTTAGTATAAAAGTCTGGATAAACATAGTTTCCAATACCATTAAAATATTGTGTTACTAAGCTTTGCTTCTTAAAATAAAATAATTCAATATACAACAACCAGAAAATAGTTGTGAAGAAAAGAGAGAATGAAAAGCCTAGAAAAATGTGTTTAAAAAAACATTTTCCCGAAAAAGTAATAATTAACTATCCACTAACTATGCTAGGTGAAGGTATATATAAAAAAGAAATGTTACTAAGACTGGGGTTCTGCAATGAAAGCTCAGCAAATGTGTATCTGCCTTTGCTGACATGACTAAGGGGCTTATTCATCAACACTAAATTAACGATTTTATGGAAATTTTCCTTAATTACCGTTTTTTAGTATTTATTAACACACTTATCGCAGGAGATATCACTGATATCTCCTGGTTAAGTCTGTCTGTGTTAATTTCCACAATCCCCATACTCCTTCCTCCTGGTCCCTCCACCAGCTCCCTCCTCCATGTCCCACTGCTGGCTCCGTCCTCCTGGTCCCTCTGCTGGCTCCGTCCTCCTGGTCCCTCTGCTGGCTCCGTCCTCCTGGTCCCTCTGCTGGCTCCGTCCTCCTGGTCCCTCCGTCGGATCCCTTCTCCATGTCCCTCTGCTGGCTCCGTCCTCCTGGTCCCTCCGCCGGCTCCCTTCTCCATGTCCCTCTGCTGGCTCCGTCCTCCTGGTCCCTCCGTAGGCTCCCTTCTCCATGTCCCTCTGCTGACTCCGTCCTCCTGGTCCCTCCGCCGGCTCCCTTCTCCATGTCCCTCTGCTGGCTGTCCTCCTGGTCCCTCTGCTGGCTCCGTCCTCATGGTCCCTCTGCTGGCTCCGTCCTCCTGGTCCCTCCGTCGGCTCCCTTCTCCATGTCCCTCTGCTGGCTCCGTCCTCCTGGTCCCTCCGCCGGCTCCCTTCTCCATGTCCCTCTGCTGGCTCTGTCCTCCTGGTCCCTCCGTCGGCTCCCTCCTCCATGTCCCTCTGCTGGCTCCGTCCTCCTGGTCCCTCCGCCGGCTCCCTTCTCCATGTCCCTCTGCTGGCTCCGTCCTCCTGGTCCCTCCGCCGGCTCCCTTCTCCATGTCCCTCTGCTGGCTCTCCGTCTCCTATTCTGGGGCTCTCTTTTGGCTCCCCCCACCGGGTCCCTCTGGCTTGCTCTGCCGTATCCCTCTGTGTCCTTCCAGCTCCATCCTCCGTCTCCCTCCTCCAGCTCCGGTGGCACTTGTGTGTTCTTCACGTTGGTGCATATTACTGCTGACAGGAAGCGTCTTCCCTCTCTTCCTCGGTGACACGTGTAAGCTAATAATTGAAGAAGCATTTACAAGTGCCACCAGGGAACAGACATAGGGAAAACGCTTCCTGACAGCAGTGCAGCAGCGGGTAGAACATAGATGTTAACATAAAAGTAAATATATATATATATTGTGTGTGTGTGTGTATATATATATATATATATATATATATATATTATATAGGAGATGAGCGAGCTTAGGAGATCCAAATCGGCTCGGGTTTTCCCACCTGACTCGGATCTGAAAACGAGGCAAAATGTCATCATCCCACTGTCGGATTCTCGCGGGTTTTGGATTCTATAAAGGTCCCGCGATCGCCGCCATTTTTTATTCCGGCTGTGGGGATTGAAGAGGGAGGGAGCTGGGAGTTATCCTGAGGGAGCTGGGAGCTGTGCTGTTCTGCTGTGCATAGGGGCTGGCTACTGTTGTGTCTGGGGCTGGCTGCTTATGTCCATATGTGCATAGGGGCTGGTTAGGCTACTGTTGTGTCAGGGGCTGGCTGCTTATGTCCATAGGGGGCGGGGCTGGCTGTTGTTCATATACTGGGGCTGGCTGGCTGTTGTCCTGTCCACTCCATAGGGGCTGGCTATTGTCTATAGGGACTGACTTTGCTGCTGTGTTGTCCAGGGGTTGCTCTGTCCATCAGGGGTGCTATTAACCCCCAGTGTGAAAAAAATAAAGTATTTTATTTTTATATCTGTGTGTTGCCGCCTGTTACCACACATCAGCAACGTAGGTGCGCAGGGGTGCTGTGCTGCCTGTGTCTCATTTATCAAAGGGTTTCTGCCTCGTTCAGTGGTGCTCTTCACCCCCATTGTGAAAAAAATAAAAACAACTTTATTGTGTGCATGTTAGCTTGCCACACACTACCAGTGTGAAAATAAAAACAATGTTTTTGTGTGTGCGTGTTAGCCTGCCACACACTACCAGTGTGAAAATAAAAACAATGTTTTTGTGTGTGCGTGTTAGCCTACCACACACTACCAGTGTTAAAATAAAAGCATTTTTTTTGTGTGTGCGTAATTGCGTATTAGCCACACAACCAGTGTGGAAAAAAAAAAAAATTTTGTGTGTGGATGGTTGTGTGCGTTAGCTGCACTATAATTGCTTGGTGACACTGCTGCTGTAAGACCGCAATGAGTATGGAGGACAGTCACATGACAGGAGAGCAGGATCCACATACCAATCTCGTAGCTGCAGGCAGCAGTCATGATGACAATGCAAGGCCGTCAACGTCATCTATGAAGGCCGATGTACCAGGGCTTAAGTCAGGCCAAAAAGTCAGGCTAAAAAAAATCTACTTTTAGCCTGTTAAAGCAAAAAAAAAATCTAAAGCAAAGTCAGCTTTAGAGAAACAAAAAATTGGCAATATGCCATTCACTACACGAAGTGGCAAAGAAAGAATAAGGTCTTGGCCTCTATTTATAACTGGTGGTTCTAGTTGCGATGATTTAAGCCCTTATGCTTGTAGAAGAGGCAAAAAAAAAAATTAAATTGTCTCCGAAAAGTCACAGATCCCCGAGAAGAGTCCAAGTGTGTCCGCGGTTGCCATGTGTGAGCCTGACCTTTCTAATACTGTACTTGAAGAGGACCTACTTCCACCATTTGTGTGCCCTCTGCAAATGTGGGGATGAGCAGCACATGCTGACTGCTGATGTAGAAATCGAGGATGCTTCTGTGGAATTGCACCAGGAGGATGAGGAGGATATTTCTGTAGTTGGCGATAACAACAAGGATGATGAGGATGTTGACGATGATGAGAATGTTGATGCCTGCACCTGTTTTCTTTGCATTTTGCACAATTTGGGGAATTGCCGACTGACATTATTATACTTTATTAAACTGCCATCCTGTCTGCCATTGCTATGTGGCAATGTTTCGTAGATGTCCTATATTTTTTTAAACTGCCGTGTGTTTGTGCTGCTGCTCTGTCACTTACTTTAGCCAGCCAGCTCGCTGCAGCCTTTGATCTATATTGGTGAAAAATAGTGAAATCAATATTGTGAGCAGTGAGGTGGTTAAAAATGCTTAGAAAACCTGAAAATGATTGTTATTAAGGTTAATAATACTGTAGTAACAAAAACAGGCCCAAATTATGTGGTTTTAGCTGTTTATATAATTTTTTGGAAAAAACACAGATCCAAAACCAAAACCAAAAACAAAAAAAAACACCAAGGAAAAAAAATCCAAAACCAGATTCAGAACCAAAACCAAAACACGGAGGTCAGCGCACATCTCTTAATAATTTTAGCTTTTTTTTGTTCCTAGAGTATTATTAACCTCAATAATTTAGACCACCTCATAGCTTACAATATTGTTTTCACCATTATTGGCCAAAGGCTGCAGTGAGCTGGCTGGTTACTAAGCGACAAAGCAGCGGCACAGACACCACAGTTTAAAGCACATCTATGAAACATTTCTACACAGCAGTGGCAGAAATGGAAGGTAGTGCAAGATGGAATTGTCCTTGGGCTCTCCCACCCACCTAGTTGAGTACAGCCAGCAGAGTCACAGTACTTTTATACACAGTGAGCTATGACCCAAAGAGCAACAGTGCTTGTATACACATTGTGGTACGGTGAGCATAGTCACAGTACTTCTTTACACAGTGTGCTACGGCCCAATGAGTCACAGTGCTTGTATACACAATGGGCTACGGCCTGAAGAGTCACAGTACTTGTTTTACACAGTGTGCTACGGCCCAATGAGTCACAGTGCTTGTATACACAATGTGCTACAGCCTGCAGAGTCACAGTACTTGTTTACACAGAGGGCTATTGTCCAAGGAGTCATGGTGCTTGTATACACAGATTGCTATTGCCCAATGAGTCATGGTGCTTATACACACAGAGGGCTATTGCCCAAGGAGTCACGGTGCTTATACACACAGAGGGCTATTGCTCAAGGAGTCACGGTGCTTATACACACGGAGAGCTACTGTCCAATTAGTCACAGTGCTTACACACACAGAGGGCTAATGCCCAAGTAGTGACAGTGCTTGTATACAGTAAAAGTACACTGCATAGTGGGATACAGCACAATTTTTTTTTTATAATATATTAATTTTGTATTCCCTTTTATTATACTTTTAATTTTAAAAATATTAAATTTACTTCTTTTTTTTTTACACTGGAGCAAATGGGTAACAGCCACTTAACAGCACAGCCTGGAGTCTGGATGCAGGCTACTACAGCCACTGTAATAACTCTTCCCCCTACCCTGCCTACAGTCACTAACAGCACAGCCACTTAACACCACAGCCTGAAGTCTGGACACAGGCTACTACAGTCACAGTAGTAGCGCACACCACTGCTGACTCTTCACCCCACCCTGCCTACAGTCACTAACAGCACAGAGCCAACAAAGTTTATGCAGCCGAATTGGAAGAGCTCCGTGCAGCGTGCGTACTCAAAGACAAATGGCGCCGAGTCCCGGCGCCTTATATAGAACCAAGTCTCGCGAGAATCCAACGTGGGAAGATGACGTTCGGCCTCGCAGTGGGATCCGAGTAAGGCGGGAACACCCAAACAGCATTCGGGTGGACTCGGATCCCCGCTGCTCGGAGCAGTTCGGATTCTAATGAATCCGGACCGCTCATCCCTAATATATATATATTCATTCAATTAGCACGGCTGTAGTCAGTGCTGCGCATGCGCTGCTTCTCTGAATAGAAGTGGTGCATGCGCAGCACAGATTCCAGCTGCGGTAAGTTAGTGTAGACAGGGAAAAGTATTTATTTCCCGAAAAGCTGTCATCGCAAAAATGACAGCTTTTCGGAATAGATACTGATGGAGAGGAGGAATGATGAATTCCTTTGGTAACTAGGTAGAACTTCATGCGAGTTCTAAACCTAATTACCTCCAGAGAAATTTTAGTAATGATAAATAGTCCCCTAAACACCTTAGAGTACTTAGTAAATATGTCTTTTAGTAGAGCTAAATTAAGCCCATATATTGGTGGGTGGGGGAGTGAAACAATGACATTAAAGTGTAAATTAGAGCATGAAAATTAGAAAATAAGATTGATCATTAAATAGTAGTGTCATTCTGTTTCTACAGCACCAACCAAACCACAATTCAGAATGCCTTAGCATAGTGATGTGACTAAAATCATATGCTTTGTATAATACAGAAAAACTGAGGCATGAAATTAAAAATCAAGTTTGAATAAAAGATTTATGAATATTTGGGGATAGTTAATACTCATGAATAGATTACATTCTGAAGCAGAAGTTTATTTAGTAAATGTTACATATTCGTATACATACACACAGAAACGCATGCATACATACATATATATATATATATATATATATATATATATATTATGAATACCCAATAATCGCTAAACAAAAATAATTGCTTTCCAGACTTATATTGTGGTTCGAAAGCACAAAAGTTCTTATTGCAATAAAAAGAAAATTACACGCTTTGATCTAACACAATTAACGCAAAAGACAATTAAATACAAAGGTACAGCCAGTACTTGCGCATGCGCACTGGATCCAGTATTCAGCTATCAAACCTGATATCTGTGGTCAAAAGGGCATGACTGAGTACTGGTTCAAGTACACAAGTTATGTACCTTACAGGTCACAGATAAAACAATAGAGACTAGCAAACGTGATTTCATTGGTTCTTGCTCTTTGTCATTCTGGTACAATGCAGGTCATAGGTCAGTTCATACAGCATCACTAGGGGTATGTCTTCAGATGTTGCTTTGTGTGGTTTTCCAGCCGAAGAACTGGTTTTAAACTAATAAAAAGACACTACATACAGATATACATTCTAACCTATCATTCATAACTTGCAGATGCATGATGCGATCTCCTTGCCAATAGAACCGGAGATCTGTGAATAAACAGGGATTTAGAATGGTACCAAACATGACTTGTCTACTATCTTCTATACCTTAAATATCATATAAGTACATTCTGCAACATAATTAATAGCTAACAAAACCTCTAATATTACGGTTAATGCTAGGGAACCTTTTTATAAGTGCGTGCATGTGTGAGAGTGAGATAATTGTGTAATTTTGCTAGTATGCGTTGTGCGTATAGTATTTTATAATATATTAGCTAATATGCGTTGTGCGTATGAGTATGTGTACATGTCATATGAGTATGTGTACAATGCAAATATGGGTTGTGCTGGTGTGTATGTTTACACCGATAATGTGCGTTGTGCATGTATGTACGTTTTGTATTCGCTAATGTGCGTTGTGCGTATCCGCACCTGCATGCAGTAGCATGTCGGACTCCCGCTATCAGGAGTCGCACAATAGCGTAGCTAGATATTAATTTGTAAGATTTGGTCTCAGCCAATCATCCAACTTCAACAGCCCACCCTTTGATAGCAAACAAAGCGCTATCACATTCTGTTCTTAATCTATTTAGCCATGCATGATGATATACTATTTAATGGTATATATACGGTATGACACAACTTGGTCATTGAACCATCAATAATGCGCCTCTGGAAGGGACATAAAACTGCCCTTATACGCACACCGCGGATCTATCAGAGATCATGGGAAAGATGTGGGGATGCACCTAACCTATAAGGGAAGTCTTGAGAGGGGACTGAGACTACATTATCTAGGATGTTTAAAATAACATTTACAATACATCCATGCATGACCAAACCCATTCACATTTCAGAATCTGATTGCACATTCTATTTCAAAATTGAAATGTAATCCATCACTATATTAGCGTATGTGTTATGTATGTTGATCACACAGGTGGTACAAGAGAAAATTCAATTTGGAGAGAAATCATAACAATATAATTTTTCACAGTTCTAAAAATCAAAAAACTTATGATTGTCCTTATTATGTTATCTTCGCCCAATGGGGTGAGGGTACACTTCTGGATGATGCGATTCTTCCAATCTGTGTCTCGATCCGTCTTCAGTCTTCAGATATCCTGCTGTTGACTTGATTTGCCTACATGGACGAAAAACAGATTCTTCGAGCATTAGTGGTCCCCCCCCCCCCACTGTGACAATTTAGAATTTTGTCGGCTCCATATTGGAGTTTCCAAACAACACAACTCATTAACATTGACAAGTGTTACATACTCAACTTTACCTTTTTTTCAGTCAATGGTCCTATAATGCCTTTGCCTTTCTCATTTTTGGTTAAAATCTCCAAATAATTATCCCTAATCTAGGAAATTCTAAATGCACTTTGACCTGTTTTCCGATGTTTCGGGGAACTAGAAGGAAACGTTAGTATACATCATACATGTATGTCAATATGTAACCAATTCCTATGTATTCCAAAAATACAAACTGTTAACAGATATACCCAGTTCATTTAGCAATAACAGAAAATCATCCTGTGAAACCTGTTTAAATATAAGATATATTTTGGAACAATCTTAAATGTATTTTTCTCATTGAAAACCCTTAGTAATTACAGACCTTACCACCTCTGCTGGGAAATGGATGTGTATTTTCCCTTCCACTGCTACTCCTCCTAGGATATGTGAGTGTCACTACTGGTCACAAGACGTAAAACATCAAAATTACACAGGTGTTTTTGAAAAAAACTTACATTCTGGTGAGTTATTGTCACTGCAACACTTTCAAAACAGTATGATCATATGTATATTTTTATGATCTATGACAATCTCCCTGTTCTGGTGGATGAAACCTCCACCCTTTGGTTATCCATAGTACCTACATCACAATTTAACTAGGTATTTACAGGAATATACATACACAAAGATATCACTGAACGATTGTTTAAACATGTGGCAGCAGTACAGGAAACACGTATATGCTATTATGCGTCTAAAACGTAAAGGCCTGAGGACAGTGCCGATGTATAGGTGGCACTGAAACATTGCTGACTGCTATACCATTAAACTGTTTGCAAGAACCATGAGTGCCACATCCAGATGTTAAGTATACTATTTTTCCTTATGAGGGCACCTGGTCAAAATTTGTTGATATACCTGGGAGAGCCGGACCCAGAGTGATTGTATATATATATATATATATATATATATATGTTATGTCTCAGTTAACTGAGTGCTTTCACAGTTACCAATGCAGTAATAAGAATATATGCAGAACTTACTGTATAACACAAGAAAGAGGTTCCATTTACTTACTCAGTGATTGGCTGATTATTGTCCCCAGTCCCTGCAGCAGTTCCAATCTTAGCTGCAGCCGGTCACTGGTCAAACCCATGATGCTGAGCACCACAAGAGTCCGAGGAGCATGCAATGAGCTCCTCCAATCAGGGCTCAGTTCCCCTGACCCGTGATGCAGCTTAGCCTGATGAGATGTCCTCAGCTCTCTAGTGTGACTGAGTGACGGAGATGCAGGGAAGGACCTCTCCTGCTGTGCTACCTGTGCCAGTGTAATGGCAGCGCAGCATCTACAACAACCTCCTCCTCTCCACTTATTATCGTTTTATTAATAAAAGGCAATGGGCGACAAGTACCCCCTGAGAGAGGGGGCCCTGTGCCACCCCTTAATCTGGCACTGGGTTGCCCTCATGAGGCCAACAGCCCACCAAGTAAAGTACAATCTGCCCCTGGGTGCATTATACAATAATTAGTCTTTAAGGAGTACCCTGTTTGGTTTGGTTTGTTTTTAGCCACATATATAATGAATGAGGCTCTGTGTAGAAGCAATCAAATAACAATGAAGAAGCGATGCAGGTTTATTATATAATTAGAGATGAGTTTCCAGTTCCGAGGCGAGAACTGAGTCCGGCTCGGGTTTTCCCACCTGATTTGGATCTCAAAGCGAGACAAAATGTCATCATCCAGCTGTCGGATTCTCGTGGGATTTGGATTTTATAAAAGTCCCTCCCCAAGGTGATCGGCGCCATTTGCTTGCTGAGTTCCGGGCTGTTAGGGCTGTGCTTCTGTGTCCATCCAGGGTCTGCTGTGTTCATCCAGGGTCTGCTGTGTCCATCCGGTTGTTGCTGTGTCCATCCAGGGCAGTGACTGCTGTGTCCATCCAGGGGTGGTTGTGTCCATCTAGGGCAGGGACTGCTGTGTCGATCCAGGGGCAGCTGTGTCAATCCAGGGGCTGCTGTGTCCATCCAGGGCAGGGGCTGCTGTGTCCATTCAGGGATTTCTGTGTCCATCCAGGGGCAGGGGCTACTGTGTCCAACGAGGGGTGCTCTGTCCATCCAAGGGTGCCCAGTGTATAAAAATGTAAAGCTAATAATAATATATTTAATAAAATAATAATATTTTTTTGTGCTGTACCCCAGTGTACTATATTATTATTATTATTTTTACTGTGACATGCCTGACAGATCGCAGTGTAATATTCATACACATATTGTTTGTGACACTGTAAGTGGTAGTGCAGTGTATAATAAATATTGTGACACTGTAAGTGGAAAATGCAGTGTAGTCTTAAAAAATATTGTCACACTGTAAGAGTGGAAAACACAGTGTATTCGTAAAAAATATTGACACTGTTACTGAAAATGCAGTGTATTCGTAAAAAATATTGTCACACTGTTAATGGAAAACACAGTGTATTTGTAAAAAATATTGACACTGTTAGTGGAAAACACAGTGTATTCATAAAAAATATTGTGACACTGTAAGTGGCAAACGCAGTGTATTCATAAAAAATATTGTCACACTGTAGGTCATTGATACCGCAGTGTAATATTTAAAATTGGTACAAATTTGACGAGTGTGCTGTACCCCACTTCATTCATTAATAATATGGAGAACGATCAGTTGAGAGGAGAGAAGGAACCACATACTAGTGGTGGAGCTGCTGCCAGTGCCACCAGTCATGACAATACTAGTCCATCTATATCATCATCTAAAGCCGATGTAAGTGGAAAACGCAGTGTATTCATGAAAAATATTGTCACACTGTAAGTGGAAAACGCATTGTATTCGTAAAAAATATTGACACTGTTAGTGGAAATGCAGTGTATTCGTAAACAATATTGTCACACTGGAAGTGGAAAATGCAGTGTATTCATAAAAAATATTGTGACACTGTAAGTGGAAAACGTGTTGTATTCGTAAAAAATATTGACACTGTTAGTGGAAATTGCAGTGTATTCGTAAAAAATATTGTCACACTGTTAGTGGGAAACGCAGTGTATTCGTAAAAAATATTGACACTTAGTGGAAACGCAGTGTATTCATAAAAAATATTGTCACACTGTAAGTGGAAAACGCAGAGTAGGCAAAAAAAATATTGTCGCACTGTTAGTTGGAAACGCAGTATATTCATAAAAATTATTGACACTGTTAGTGGAAATGCAGTGTATTCATAAAAAATATTGTCACACTGTAAGTTGTAGCGCAGTGTGTTATTCTTTTCTTATTCATAAAAAATCTTGTGACACTGTAGGTCATTGATACATATTGTGTAATATTTAAAAGTGGTACAAATTGACGTGTGTGCTGTACCCCATTTCATTCATGTTTGTTAATATGGAGAAAGATCATTTGAGAGGAGAGAAGGAACCACATATTAGTGGTGGAGTTGCTGCTAGTGCCACCAGTCATGACAATACTAGTTCATCTACTAAAGCCGATGCCCAAGGGAATACAGGACTTAAGTCAGGGCATCTAAAATCAAGCAAATAATGTTTTACAGCATTAAAGAAAAAAAAATTAAAATCTAAGTTAGCTGCAGAGAAACAAAAAATTGGTAATATGCCATTTACTACACGAAGTGGCAAGGAAAGGATAAGGCCTTGGTCTTTATTTATGACTGGTAGTTCTGCATAGTATGATGATAAAAAAAAATTAAATTGCTAAGGCACATGAACCAACTGTGTGCTCAGAAAAGTCACAGATCCCTGAGGAGAGTCCAAGTGTGTCCGTGATTGCCATGTGTGAGCCTGACCTTTCTAATACTGTACTTGAAGAGGATCCTCCTTCCACCATTTGTGTGCCCTCTGCAAATGTGGGGATGAGCAGCACAAGTCAACATGCTGACGTAGAAATCGAGGATTCTTCTGTGAAATTGCACCAGGAGGATGAGGAGGATATTTCTGTAGTTGGCGCTAACAAGGATGATGAGGATGTTGATGATGATGAGGATGTTGAATTCCGAGGATGTTGTTCAGGCAACAGCTGTAGAGAAAAGCCCATTGTTGTCATGCCAGGGCAAAAGACAAAAAAATCCACTTCTCATGTGTGGAATCATTTCTACCCAAATCCGGACAACACTTGTCAAGCCAACTGTAACGTTTGATCATGCAAGAGTAAGTAGAGGTAAGCACCCTAACCATCTAGAAACCTCCTCCCTGTTATGCCACTTGCAGCGCATTCATCAAATTGAAAAGTGTTTTTCAAATTCACAAACTTTGGCTAAAAAAAACATATCAGTCCAGTGTCGCCTAGCTGCTCCCTTCTCTCTGTTAACTCTAAGCACCTGCAATCTCCAACACCAACACCTGCATCATCATCAACATCCTCAATCGTGATTGGAAGTAGTCCTGCATCCAATTTCATAAGAATGACTGACCCCTCTCCTGTCCATGATTCCTCAAAGGGATCCTTGAGTGCTACGCCTGCTGCTGCTGCTGTTGTGAATGGATCTTCATCCCAGAAGGGGACCAGGAAAAAGACTACTTTTAGTAGTTTAACAAAACAATTGACTGACAAACAATCCTTTGCAATGGTGAACAAGTATGACAGCAGACACCCAGTTGCACAGGGGATTACTAAATCCATAACAGCTATGCTGATATTAGATGTGCATCCAGTATCCACCATTAATGCAGTGGGAACCTTAATGAATGAACCTTATTAATGTCCTCCAAAATGCCGTTGTTCCCACTGTCCACTTAACCACAGATATGTGGGACAGGGCAAACTAAAGATTATATGACTGTGACAGCCCACTGGGTAGGTGTATTGCCTCCAACAGTGCAAACAGCAGGAGTAGCAGTGTCACGACTCTAGGAAAGTTGGCCTCTTGTGATGAATCAGACTCTGCGGGCTGAGACCGTGGTAGCAAGAACTGAGGGGGTTTTAGATAGCATTTCCTCATAGGAGAATTAAGACTTGAATCTTAGTAGCTTTTGAAAGAACACAAGGTTTTATTGAACAAACAGCGGAGAATTGGGAACGATGGGTAGAATCAGAATAAAATTCCAGAATGATAACAACATGAATCTGTGACAAGCATGCAGCAGCATAGTAGGAGTGGGATGACTGGTATTTAGTGCATGAACTCCACAACAAGCAGGACACCAGTCAGATGATGGTGAGTTATCCTCAATAGACGGATGCAGGAATCCGGGGTCCGAGACACTTGGGTTCACCGAGTAAGACAAGATGGGAATCCTGGGTCAAAGTTGTAGAGGGTAAATCCAGCTAGACTGTGACATCTTAGGCTTGTGATGAGTGTGAGTCTTGTGTACACAATGTGGCGTCAAACTCCAGAATTAGTACACTGAGATGTGTCACGGTGATAAGGACAAAATACACAGATGTTCGTCAATGGGTGCTGCGAGTTTTGTACCCAAAGTGGCATCTTGACACGGAGCAGAACACCAGGATAACTGGAAGTCAAAGACCAAATGATATCAGGAGCCAAATACTAGCACTTAAGAAGACATTGTACAAGCACTGAATGAGCATCCAGGAGGGGTTTAAATAGTAGGCAGTGCCTGTTGCTGATTGGTGGCTGACTCTCAGCTGACTAGAGAATCAGGAATCACTTGTGGACTCTGGCTACAGCAAGATGGCCGCACCCATGAACAGGAGACTCCGTCAGCAATTCTAGGGGATGTCGTCACCCTGCACAAGGGACGCCAGTCGGCGTGGAGGAGAGGTCAGCACCTTGCAGCTGAAGCATCGCCGCAAAGAAGTCCAGCAGCTGCCCAAGCCCACAAACCGGACAGCAGAGGTAAGTTATGCCGCTGGCTGGGCTCTCCGTCGGGACCCGATGTCAGTGTTCCTAACAAGCAGCAGCATCTAACAAATGCCAGCTCATTCAGAGGCAGGCTACTCTGTGTATCACCGGTTTCACTAAGAGGCATACCACTGAGAACCTCTTATCAAAACTCAGGGAAATCATTGCAAAATGGCTTAACACACTTGGACTCTCCTCGGGATTTGTGATTTCTGACAACGCCACCAATATTTTGCGAGCATTTCATGTGGGGGAATTCGAACACGTCCCATGTATTGCTCACACAATTAATGTGGTGGTGCAACACTTTTTAAAAAATGACAGGGGCGTGCAGGAGATGCTCTCAGTGGCCTGAAAGATTTTGAGACATTTTCGACATTCAGCCACTGCGTGTCAAAGATTACAGCACCAGCAAGTACTGTTGAATTTGCCCTGCCATCAGCTGAAGCAAGAGGTAGTAAATAGGTGGAATTCTATCCTCTATATGTTTCAGCAGATGGAGGAGCAGAAAAAGGCCATCCAAGTCTACAAAACTGCCTATGACATAGGGAAAGGAGCGGGAATGCATCTTAGCCAAGTGCAGTGGAGAATAATTTCTGTGTTGTGCAAGGCTCTCAAACCCTTTGAACTTGCCACATGTGAAGTTAGGGTCTGATTCAGACCCGTTCGCTATATGCGTGTGCTCGCAAGCAGCCCGATGTTCTGCGTATACGCATGCACATGCTTCGCTCTGCGCGTGCGCAAACTACTCACTGTGATCGCATACGGCTCGCTCGCCCTGCAAAGACAGCCCAGTGTAATGAGTGACTGGAGAGGCCATTTGTGGGTGGTAACAGGGGCAGGACACTAATAACGGGGGGATGGAGATACGAACGCAGGCGTGCCTGGGTGTTTCAACGCCGTTTTAGAGGCGTGCACAATAAACAGGCAGCATCATAGTACACGTCACTTGCCTTTTTTTACACTGATTTCCTCGCAATGTTTGCGGTAGGGTAAAGCTACCTCAAGCACTGTGTTCACATCCGATGGTGCACTTCCTGGAGATGACGTGGTGCTGGTGGGTGCTCTGCCTGTGCCATTGGGAGTATGCATACACAAAGTGGCCGCTCGCTAAGACATGGTGGGTGTGCTTATGCCTTGGTGAGCAATCGCTTCCCGTGGCGTCACTTTGACAAATTTACATACGCATCCAGCAAGCGTACGCAGATAGCGAATGGGTCTGAATCAGGCCCTTAGTTCAGACACTGCCAGCTTGAGTCAGGTGGAGAAACTGAAGGAGGACCTGAAATGGAGTGATTCTGCTAAGTATGTCGGACTTGAAGATCAAGCCCTTCATTCGCAGTGCCAGGATCCAAGGGTCGTCAATCTCTTGAAATCAGATCACTATATTTTGGCGACCATACTTGATCCTAGGTTTAAGTCATACCTTGTGTCTTTCTTTCCGACGGACATTAAGCTGAAAAGATGCAAAGAGCTGTTGGTGTAATAATTGTCAGCTCAAGTGGCACGTGACACAGCAGCATCTCCTCCTTCAGTTTCTGCAGCTGCAGATCAGTCAGCAAAACCTAATGACATTTGGTTGGGTCTGAAAGAACTGCCTACAATGAGTGACATGTCTACCGTGACTTTGTCTGATATGGTCACCATTCAGAGAATGGTGGATGATTATTTTAGGGATAGCTTCCAAATAGGCATGTCAGACAGTCCATTTCACTACTGGCAGGAAAAAGAGGCAATTTGGATTCCCTTACACAAATTGGCTTTGCTTTACTTCAGTTGCCCACCCTCCATTGTGTACTCTGAAAGAGTTTTCAGCGCAGCCGGGAACCTTGTCAGTGATCGGCGTAGGAAGTTGCTTCTCCAAAATGCGGAAAAGATGTTCATCAAAATGAATTACAAAATCCAAGAGGAAGACCTTTACCAGCAATTAAGTAAAAAAAATACAGAGGCGCCTGTCATGGTGGATTCCAGCGGGGACGAATTAATATTATGTGAAAAAGAGGATGTACACACTGATGGCGATGACGATCACGACATCTGATCTTTCCTATGTTGTAAAGCCAGTTTGTGTATGGGATCATTGCCACCAATGATTTGTGGGGGGTCCAAATACCCCAATAATTTCAGCCACAAGTGGCAGTCCCTGTCACTGAAGTGATTGGTTTGTTAAACTGTGAATGTCCTGTTTCATATATACAACGTAAGGGTGGGTTGGAGGTCCCAAGGACAATTCCATCTTGCACCTCTTTTCTTTGCATTATGTGCTGTTTGGGGCATTGCTGACTGTCATTTTTAATGTTATGGTTTATGAATGTCCAGAAATTGTAATGGCCACAGACAGTATCTCCTGTATGCCCATTTCATTTTTTTAAAGAAAATTCTGAACCATCAAATTGATGGGGTGAGCAAATATGATCAGCAGCAGCACAGAGCATCTTCCTGCCAGGATGTGTACAATAAAGTGCACTGCAAATACGTTTAATACAAAAATTAGTTGTGTATATTGGTCACATACAAATATATTTACAAGGTACATACAGTGCGTAAAACAGGCTGAGGTAACCTGAAGCACGCCAACCTGTTGTTGACAAATAACTTCCAGTAGGTCCAGCAAACATCACAGATGCTCAGAGTTCTAATTCAAGTGGAGAACTACAGGCTGCTTTCCTCTGATGTAAACAGCAAGTCTTGGTCCCATTATCACTAACAACCTCCCAGAGTACAAACTAGTAAACATCTGTTTACAGTATGTTCTAGTAGCACCTCCACAAGCAAGGCCACCTAATTTTTTTATTAGATTATGATGTATAAAAAATTAAAAAACCTCCTCCAGATCAAAGATGTCTTTTAGGAACTGAAGAACTTGATCCTAGATTGATCTTCCCTAATACATTTTTAAAAAAAATCAAAACATTAAATTAAATTAATTAAAAACTAATCAATCCTTCCGTCCTTTCCCTGTCTTCAGTCCATAAACATATTCCAACTCCGTCGGGCCTCTGACCTAGTTAAGGAATACATTCTTGGTTTTTAAAATTCCTAGGGGTCATATAGTTTATTAAACTGACATCCTGTTTACCACTGTAATGCCACTCTGTGCCATGTTTGAATCTGAACTGCCACATGTTAGTGCCACCCCCTGTTGTTGCTTAGCTTAGTCAGCCAGCTAGCTGGATGCAACCTTTTGGCCATAAACTATATGAAAAAATCAATATTGTGAGCTGTGAGGTGGTCAAAATTGACTGGAAATGACTGGAAAAAAATGTTATTGAGGTTAATAATACTGTAGGAACAAAAACAGGCCCAAATTATGTGATTTTAGCTGTTTTTATGATTTTTTTAGAAAAAAAATACAGATCCAAAACCAAAAACAAAACACGCAAGGGACGATTTTGGCAAAACCAATCCAGATCCAAAACACGGGGGTCGGCGCACATCTCTACTACATAGACCCACCGCAGAGTGATTGACAGGAAGTGCCATTCGTGGATGGTAACGGGGGGAGGGTGGTCGGCTGAACGCAGGCATGCCAGTGTGTTTGAACGCCGTTGCAGGGGCATTCATAAACTATCTACTGCAATGGCCTACTCAGCCTGAGGCCTGGTAGCGTGCGTGGAAGTTAGCAATTCCTGAGTAAGGTCAGGACTTGTGCAAGTGTGCGTGAGGCTACCCGATTGTACCGATGGTTTTGCAGTCTTGCTAAACATTACAGATGTGTGTAAGGTAAAGTGGGTGTCCTTATGTTGTGCTGCGGCGGCATAGCGATCACAATAGATTAGCATACTATCGCAGAGAGACTGTGCGAGTACTCGCTATTACAATTGTAGTTTCGATCGATAGTGAATCAGGCCTTGAGTACTGTCCAGGGTCTGGTAAAGTTTTGTACAAATTGCAGTACAAAGGGATTAGGCAATATGTAGCATAGTATGAGCACAGGCAACTGGAAACCAAGTAACAACATGATGCACATGAGCTACTGTAGAATTAGCAAAAAGATTTTTTATTCAGCAAGGGGGTTGAGAACCCAAGGTTCAAGCAGATGCTGGCACTGCCACACATGCACAGATCATATACACATATGTAACAATTATTTTTGTGTGCGTGTCAGCCACACCTGGCTGTCACTGTCATCGGTGTAGCTGTGCAGGGCTGCTGTGCTCCTGTCTGTCGAGGGGCTGCTGCCCAAAATAATAAATAAACACATTTTTTTGTGTGCGTGTCAGCCACACCTGGCTGTCACTGTCATCAGCGTACTTGCACAGGGGTGCTGTGCCCCTGTCTGTTGAGGGGCTGCTGCCCAAAATAATAAACAATAGTTTTTGTGTGCATGTTAGCCACACCTGTCATCAGCATAGCTGTGCAGGGGAACTGTGCTGCTGTCTGTCAAGGGGCTGCATGAATATTGCAATTTATTTTGTTACAAAAAGTTGTTTTTTTTATCTTAAACATAGCAGAAATGTTATCCTAACAGCTTATAAAGTTATGTTATAAAAAATGAATGCCTATATTTATTTACAAACCTATATAGAGTGGACATCCTAAATTCTAAAACTGTTCTATTCAAAAACGTATACAAAAGCAAAGATTATAAGTCTAGTGTATTATAGTGTGTTATTATGATGTTAGAATGTAGAAGGCGAAAGATTGGGTAGACCACACATGGCTGATTGATCAACCATGGCGACTGGACTAGTGTCATAAGGAAGAGGAGGCTGCAAACTGGGTGACATGTTATGAGTTGGCCATATGGGTATGTTGCTTTTAAGGGATCAGCCTGGTTATCAGTGGACACATTATTATTATAGTTGTTGTTATTTTGAGTTGCTATCTCCTGAAGGGTGTTTACCAACAGACAGAGACTACCTACATATCAGCTCAGGCATAGACAATTTCTGAGGAACAGAGCTCTGTTCTCTGGAGGGAAGCCAAATAGGTGGGAGCCCCTGTTCCAACATCTGAAGCTCTTATCTCTCCACATCATCTATTATAGATGAAAAAAAATGTAATCGGGGACATCTAGCTCCTCTTTCTGGACCCTGCTCACCCTTTTTGGACAGGAAGTCCAGGATGGATGCTTGGAAGAAGAAGGCCTAGCAACAGATGGGGATGGTCATTATCAAGACCTGGTCCCCCCAGTGGGTGTAGTCTGGGAGGTATTGGTTGGTATGCAGGCAGCGGAATAACAAAGGCCTCCATGTTGTCTGTGCTCACTGTTCCGTATTTCAGTTTGCGATTCAGGTAGGAATAAAGTTGGCTACAGAACACAGAATCACTGGATGTCTTAGTGCATTCAGGCCAAATACGATCCATGAATTTCCAGACAGATTCCGGACAGATGAATCCTTTGCTTGTAATAATCTTTGGTAATTCCTGGCAAAGGTGGGTATTATAGCCAGACACTTTGAAGGCTGTAACTTTGAACTGCTTTAGAGAAAACATGTGAATGAAACCTTTCCACACTGCAGAACATGATGGAGAAATCTCTTGAAGTTCAGCGCCTAGAGCATCTTTTTTCATGTTCTCTGAGGCCTCTCCTGACTAGTCTTCCATTGTGACTTTTTAATGGTGATTTCAATGTTGTCCACTGGCTGAGATCCATCTCATCTGAGGGTTGGGTTTTGCCCATGCAAATGAGACAATTCACATCCAGAAGGTGACTCTTATGATTAGCCGTGGTGTCAGTCTCTCTTTTGGCAGAATTTGCACAATCTTGGTCTTGGGGGCACCATGATGAATCAGACAGATCCTCCTACTGAGCTGGTGTTGTATGTATTTCTATTAAACCTTTGCGTGTGAGTTTAGTCATCTGCTGCTTGTGGTGGAGCTCTTTTTTTGCTTTCTAAATGATCTCCAGACATAACGTAAAACTTAAACCTTACACTGAAATGTTGCATTTAATGCTCTGTTCCACTTGTTCACATATCTAAGTAACATGTTTAAGTGGACAGTGGGAACAATGGCAATTTGAAGGCCACTAACTAACTCTGTTTTTTTTTATGTCACTGTACAGGTTGGGAAATTCCTTTACAGAAGGCTTGCAAAGGATTATTTAAGTCAATTGTTTATTTATTTTTGGAAAGCATGCTTCCTGGTCCCCTTCTGGGATGAAAAAAATCCACTCCCAGCAAGCAGGTATGGCGCTCAAGAAAGAATTCCCAAGAAAGACACAACATAAGACTTAAACCTTAAATCTGAAATGTTGCATTGAATGCTCTGTTCTGCTTGTTCACATATTTGATATGGTTAAGTGGACAGTGGGAACAATGGCAGTTTGAACTAAGGCTTCTAAAACTAACTCTGTTTTTTTTAATGTCTCTGTACAGGTTGAGAAATGCCTTTACAGAAGATAATACAAATCATTATTTCAGTCAATTGTTTTTGGAAGCACTCTTCCTGTTCCCCTTCTGGGATGAAAATCCACTCCTAGCTACAGAAGCAGGCGTAGGATTCTCAAGAAAGACACAACGAAAGGCCTTAATTCAGGGGTAGCCAACCTCGGACCTCAAAAGCTCACATTTTCCAGACGACCTAGCTGGTGCACAGGTGTATTCATTACTCACCAAAACATTTAGAAAGATCCACAGGTGGAGTTAATTATTATAGTTGTGATTCTGTGAGGAGACCTGGAAAACATACACTGTTGGTAGCTCTCGAGGACCAGGGTCGGCTACCCCTGCCTTAAATCATAGATCTTACGCTTGTCCACATATCTGTGCTGGTTAAGTGGCACTTTGAGGCCACTAACTAACTATGTTTTTTTATGTCCCTGTACAGGTTGGGAAATGCCTTTATAGAAGGTTTTCACAGGATTATTTAAGTCAATTGTTTATTTTTTTTTGGAAAGCACTCTTCCTGGTCCCCTTATGGGATGAGAAAATCAACTCCCAGCAGCAGCAGACATGCTCAAGGATTCTGTGGCAAGGACTGATGTGAATGTATCACATTTTTTTTGTAAATGCCTCCTCCCCTTCTCCCTCATAAATTTTCTTCGGAATCAAAAACAAAATAAAATTTACTACCAATCAACCCTTCCTGTTCCTGCCCTGCCTTCAACTACATACATACTCCAACTCCCTCAGACCTCTCTTGAATAATAAAAGTATTTCCTGATGTGCAATGTTTGAAGTTGAATTGCCATGTGTTTGTGCCGCCCACTGCTGAAGCTCAGCTTAGTCAGCCAGCTATCTTGGTGCCTAAACTAGATGAAAAAATCAATATTGTGAGCTGTGAGGTGGTTAAAATTGACTGGAAACGAGTGGAAATAAATGTTATTGAGGTTAATAATACTGTAGAAACAAAAAAGACCCATTTTATGTGATTTTAGTTGTTTTTATATTTAAAAAAAAAAATCCAGATCCAAAACCAAAACCGAAAAACAAAACACAGAGGTGACGTTTTGGCGAAACCAATCTAGATCCAAAATCAGGGGAGATCTAGATCCAGACCAAAACATGAGGGTCAGTGCACATCTCTAATGTATATATATAAATATATATATATATATATGACACATATATAAATATATATATTACATACATTTTGAGCTAGATATACCTATCTATAATATTATATATATATATATAAAATGTGTGTGTGTGTGTGAAATATACAAAATATATATAGAATTTATAGTTATATTTCAACTTTCATCAGTAGGTATCAGTTAAGGCATTGCACCACTTTGTGATATAGACTGACATCAAACTCAAAGCAGTCAGTGGTGTGCTCGGCTCTTCCCTTCTCTCACAGACTTCTCACAAGTCACTTGTGTCTGACTCCACACAAACAAGGCACTCAGTCTGCCTTTCTCTAATCCCGCCCGACTCCCGAAGCCTGGAAGTGGTGTCTGCTGATGAGATGTGAGAGAAGTCCTCGCGAGATGATGATGTCGCAACAAGTGAGTGAGTGACACCGCTGTCTGTGACACATACTGACACAGACAGTGTGGCCAGTCAGTGACCCGTAGCTCCCCCCCCCCGCCCAACCGCGAACTGCCGCCCGTCTAGGTTTAGAAAAAATTACTAAAAAATAGGTTGGGGACAGAAAAAAAATCAGCAACACGGTGGTGTGCTGTGGGCCCCCTGCCATGATCAGCCCCGGGTAATCTGTACCCACTCCCACCCTCTCGGTGCCCCTGAGCATGCGTCATGGTCTGACTCTTTTGGGCGATCCTCCTATCGTGTTGCCTGATGGGTGAGCGCTGGACACTTTTTTTTTTTTTATATATATATATCTATTCATTAAAGTTATTTATCTACTCCCCCCCCCTCTTTTTTCTTCATTATTATTATTATTTGTGTTCTTGATATGTGTTTATATCTCAGTCTATGCTTGGATAAATCCTGGGCTAAATGATTGCTGGCATAATGTAAAGGCCTATGGACATGCACTGGAACATGTTGTATACTGTTTGACACTGTATGAACTGCTTTCCTGTTCTGTACTGGACTTCTACACTCTCATCTTGCTAAATTGATGTATGGTGGTTTTGCTTCAATAAAAACTTATTAAAACAAAATTAAGTTAAAAAAAAAAATGTTTGTGCTGTACCCCAGTGTAATATTCATACAAGTATTGTGAAGCTGCCGGCCGTACTGCAGTGCAATATTCATACAAGTATTGTGAAACTGTAGGTCATACCACAGTGTAATATTCATACAAGCATTGGGGCACTGCCGGCAATACCGCAGTGTAATATTCATAATAGTATTGTATTGTGATGCTGTAGGTCATATCGCAGTGTAATATTCATACAAGTATTGTGATGCTGCCAGCCGTACCGCAGTGTAATATTCATACATGTATTGTGATACTATAGGTCATAACGCAGTTTAATATTCATACAAGTATTGTGATGCTATAGGTCATAACGCAGTGTAATATTCATAATAGTATTGTATTGTGACGCTGTAGGTTATAACGCAATGTAATATTCATACATGTATTGTGATGCTATAGGTCATAACGCAGTGTAATATTCATACAAGTATTGTGACGCTGTAGGTCATAACGCAGTGTAATATTCATACAAGTATTGTGACGCTGCTGACAGTACCACAGTGTAATATTCATACACGTATTGTGACGCTGCTGGCCCTACCGCAGTGCAATATTCATACAAGTAGGTCATAACGCAGTGTAATATTCATAATAGTATTGTATTGTGACGCTGTAGGTTATAACGCAATGTAATATTCATACACGTAGGTCATAACGCAGTGTAATATTCATAATAGTATTGTAATGTGACGCTGTAGGTTATAACGCAATGTAATATTCATACAAGTATTGAGACGCTGCCAGCCGTACCGCAGTGCAATATTCATACAAGTATTGTGACGCTGCAGATCATACCACAGTAAAATTCATACATGCACATACATAATATTCATACATGTATTATTGTTATAGTTTACTAAACTGCCATCAAGTCTGCGCTGCAGTGCCATTCTGTTTCCTAGATGTGCCATGTTGGTAATTGAACTGAAAACAACTGATGAAATCTTCAACATGCAGTTGCTGAATGCCAAAAATGTCCAGAAATTTTTATGGCCACAGACAGCATCTCCTGTATGCCCCTTTCATTTAAAAAAAAAATGCAGAAGCACCAAAGAGCTCAACTGGGGCAAGGACTGATGTGAATAATTAAAATATTATTTGTAAATGCCTCCCTCATAAATTTGCTTCGGAATCTAAAACTTATTAAATTAACTACGAAAAAACTCTTCCTTTCCCTTCCTTCAACTACATGCATACTCCAACTCCCTCAGGCCTCTTGATTAATAAAAACATTTGTTTCCTGATGTGCCACGTTGAAAGTTGAACTGACAGAACCACTGAAATCTTCGACATGCGGTTGCTGAATGCTGAAAATGTCCAGAAATGTTTATAGAAACAGACAGCATCTCCTGCATGCTGTCTGAACCACCAAGTTGATTTTGTGTGCAAAACATGGGAGATATTGTTAACCCATGATCTCCCCAACTCCCTCATAAATTTGCTGTGTAATCAAAAAATTAAATTTACTTTACTACGAATAAACCCTTCCTTTCCCTGTTTTTAATTACATACATACTCCATCTCCTTCAGGCCTCTTGATTAATGAAAACATTTGTTTCCTGATGTGCCATGTTGGAAATCGCACTGCCACAGCCGCTGAAATATTCTACATGTGATTGATGAATCACAAAATTGGGCAGAAATTGTTATGGGCACAGACAGTATATCCTGTATGCCACATTCGTTTTTTTTTTTAAATTGTGAACCACCAAGTTGATTAAGTGGGCAAAACATGGTAGATTTCCAAATGTACCCATTTTTTTGTTGCCCCCCCAACCCCAAACGGTTGCCCCAGGACCCTGGTGAATTGATAGGCTGTTATAAATAATGGTTCAGCTCAGTAAACGCCTGCCTCCTTTGTATGTAGGTCACTCTAAGCAGAATAACTGGATAATGTAGATGGTGGGTGTCATTCGAAAGACCAGAAGTATGAGCAGTAGCACAGAGCATATTCCTGCCAGGATGTGTGCAATAAAGTGCAAATACATTTAGTACAAAAATGAGTTGTGTATATTGGTCACATTCATATTTACATGGTACATACCATCTGTAAAGCAGGCTGAGGTAACCTGAGGCACACCACCCACTGTTGACAAACAACTTCCAGCAGGCCCGGCAAACAGCACAGATGCTGAGAGTTGTAGTTCAGCCGGAGAGCTAAAGGCTGCTTTTCTCTGATGTAAAAAGCAAGTCTTGGTCCCATTATCCCTAACAACCTCCCTGAACACAAAATAAACGTCTGTTTACAGTGTGTACTATTTAGCAGCACCTCCACAAGCTAGGCCACTGCATTTCTATTAGATGCATAAAAAACCTCCTCCAGATCAATTATGTCTTTCAGGAACTGAAGAACTTGGTCCTAAATTGATCCTCACTCATAAATTTAAGTATTAAAATAAATAAATTTACAAACTAATCAATTCTTCCGTCATTTCCCTGTCTTCAGTCCATAAACATTTTCCAACTCCCACGGGCTTTTGACCTAGTTCTTGATTAATGAAACATTCTTGGTTTTTAAACCTCCTACGGGGTTGAATAGTTTATTAAACTGCCATCCTGTCTACCACTGCAGTGGCCTCTGTGCCATGTTGGAAGCTGAACTGCCACATGTTAGTGCCGCTCACTGCTGTCGCTTAGCTTAGTCAGACAGGCAGCTAACTCGATGCAACCTTTTGGCCTAAACTGGATTAAATCAATTTTGTGAGCTGTGAGGTGTCGAAATTACTGGAAATAAATGTTATTGAGGTTAATAATACTGTAGGTACAAAAACAGGCCAAAATTAAGTGATTTCAGCTGTTTTTATTATATTTTAGAAAAAATAAAGATCCAAAACAAAAATATGCAAGGGCGGTTTTGGCAAAATCAAATACAGATCCAAAACATGAAGGAGATACAGGTCCAAAACAGGAAGGAGATACAGATCCAAAACCAAAACAAGGGGGTCGGTGCACATCTCTAATTCATACGAATTGAACTGTATATTCCTTATAATTGAGGTTTGCAATTATTATCATTATAATTGTGTCTAGAGGCAGGATGCTAAGGGTTAAGCAATACATACGGTGCATTGTAACAGTTACAAGACATAGGGGCCTATTCATCATCATTAAATGGCCCGGCAACCATGCAGAAACACTAGTTTCCGCATATTTTTCATCATCAGAGGTCTGATAGGACCCCTTGATATTCAGCAAACTCCATCTTCAGACAGCGCTTGTTCTCAGATCCCTGCTCCTTTCTATGGGAAGGAGTTCCGGGGATGCAAAGAGGGATCCCTCCACTGAACAAAGATTGAATGTGAGGAAAGCCTCACATGACTAGGGGTCTGTCCATTTAGAACAGCTTGTTTTAAGCAGGAACAAAGCTCTATGAATTCAGTTGAGTGAAGCTATTCTTTGCAAGTGCCTGCTATATGATTGAATTTCCACTTGCAAGCTGTCCATTTGATATACCGTTTATTGATGTCAGCCCAAAATAGCAGCGGTTTGGGCCCCAGTGATTATAATTGCAGGAATGAGGCTGTCAGTGACAAAATAAGTCTAGTGGAAACTACAGTATTTGATTTGGTTCTCAAACATCCAAACATTAAGAGTTTGATTCAGAGTTCTACACGAACCTGATGGTTTACGTACAACTCCGATGTTTGCCAATCGGCACATGCGTAGGATCTGTACTGTGCATGTGCTGATCGGTGTCTGCAAAGACGGTCTCAGTGTCCTCTAGGCCGCAGCATGATTGACATGCTGCGGCTGTATGAGGTCGGGGAAGGGGCGATTATAAGGTCACCCCCTTTTCAAGGCATGCCGAAGCTAGTGTCTGCTTCTTCCGGCACAGCTTCACTGGACCGGAATCCTGAATTTCACAGTCATCCTGGGTAACCTGAGGGTTACTCGGATCTGATGGCTGCGACCTCGGACACAGCAGTGTATCACAGAAGCCAGTTGAAGGCGTCTATTTACACTAGTCGCTTCCTGCAGCATCAGAATAATATTGTGGTAGTGGCTGTGACAATCATCGCAGCCACTACTGCATAGTGTACAACCAAGGCCAACAACAGAAACCATGGGGCCCAGTACACACATATATTAGGGGCTCCCATCCCCGGAGCCAGCCCCCTGTCAGTGCCCCTCCAGTGGCCAGCCCCCTGTGAGTGTCCCTCCGGTGACCAGCTCACATGAATGTCCCTCCGGTGGCGAGTCCCCTGCGAGTGTCCCTCCTGTGGCCAGCCCTCTGTCAGTTCCCCTCCGGTAGCCAACCAGCTCCCCACAGTGCACCACCAACACTTACCATGTCATGGCTCCTCTATCTGTTAGTAGTGCTAGTGCGGCGCTGGCTGACGTCATAAGTCGCGCACTGCACTGCAATAAACAAAAAAAACTTTATTCCACCTGCCACCGCTGGTGCAATAAAGCTACATTACTTCACAGACTCCTCATATGGATCCGGCCGGTAGCTGCCTGCTGTGCCCTCCTGATTATGCAGCAGCGCAGGCAGTGATCAAGGTAAGTATTAAGTGTGGGCCCCCTACAACCTCAGGGCCTGTCACAGCTGTGCCCCTAGGCCCCCTGTCGCTGAGCCTGCGTACAACTCTTAATCAGGGCCTAAGTACATAGGGCCTTATTCAGACTTGTACGCAAACCCGTATATCTGCACTTAGATTCTTGCATGCAGTGCGAGTTCAATTTCGGCCTGCCTGCTGGCAACTCTAAATTGGTTTTCATATTCCACATTAAAGTTGGTCTGTTCCTCTATGAGTTTATACAACCCCCCTCTTCCCCCACCTCACTGGGAAGGTGTTGAGAAACTGATGTAGCTGTTCTCTGATAATGGTGAGTTATTCATATTCCCAGGGAATTCAGATTTATAGTATTTGTGGGTTAAGATGTTGGCATCTACAGGCAGCACAAATTTGCACATGTCAGTGGGACTAGTTGGGCTTTCCAGTGTAAGAGAGCCACTACTTCTGCACTCTTCAGTCCATGTATGCATCCATAGCTTGGAATAAAAAAAAAAAAACTTTAACAGATGACAACTTGCTACTTATGAAGCTGTGATATGAATGAGTAGCAAGTGACGTATAAATTGTATTTACACAGTGGGGGTTTCCATGTTCTGATATCAGACCATGGAGAATCCCAACTTTAATATCTTTGCTGCTGGTTCAAGATATGCTATTAGTGTACCTTATCCTGTTATCGTAAATTAAGAAAAATATTGATTTTGTGTAATATGCACAGTAGTGGGCATTTTAAAATACTGAAGATCTGCATATAATGCAGAATGCACATTTTTTACAGATGCAATTTCTGACTATAGGCCTGATTCATTAAGGATCGCAAATGCTAATACTAGGGGTGAGCGAGTTCGGATTTCTGAAGTCCGAACCCCCCCTGCTCCCCGATCCGAGGCCGATCCGAGTCAGGCTCGACTTTTCCCGCCTGACTCGGATCTGAAATCGAGGCAAAAAGTCATCATCCCGCCTTCCGGGTCTCGTGGGTTTTGGATTCTATATAAGGTTCCCGCGTCGGCGCCATTTTCTCACTCGGCTGTGGACAGTGATGAGGGAGGGTGGGAGTTAGGGCTGGCTGTGCTGTGTAGTGCAGTGTAGTGTTGTGCTGTGCTGTGCTGCGCTGCTGTTGTCCATAGTGGCTGTGTCCACTCCTCCAAAGTCCATAGGGGCTGGCTGTGTTGTGCTGTGCTGCTGTTGTCCATAGGGGCTGTGTCCACTCCTCCAAAGTCCATAGGGGCTGGCTGTGTTGTGCTGTGCTGCTGTTGTCCATAGGGGCTGTGTCCACTCCTCCAAAGTCCATAGGGGCTGGCTGGACTGTGTTGTGCAGTCAGTTGTCCATAGGGGCTGTGTCCACTCCAAAGTCCTGTGCAGTGTCCCAGTCCTAAAGGGGTGCTGTAGTGTTGTCCAGGGGGTGCTCTGTCCATCAGGGGTGCTCCCCCCAAGTGCAAAAAAAAATAAATATTTTTTCTGTGTTTGTGAATTGTGTGCGCAGCAGCCGCACGTGCATCAACAAAGTAGCGCCAAGCGTGCGCATGTGTCATAAGTAAAGGGCCGGCTGGCTTGACAGTTAAAAGGTGCTGTAACCCCCAAAGTGCACTCCAAACAAAATAAAAAAATATTTTCTGTGTTTGTGAATTGTGTGCGCAGTAGCCGCACGTGCATCAACAAAGTAGCGCCAAGCGTGCGCCTGTGTCATAAGTAAATGGGCCGGCTGGCTTGACCGTTAAAAGGTGCTGTAACCCCCAAAGTGCACTCCAAACAAAATAAAAAATTTTTTTCGCTGTTTGTGAATTGTGTGCACTTGTGCCGCACGGTTATCAACAAAGTAGCGCCTGTGTCATACATAAAGGGTCGGCTGGCTTGAACGTTAAAGGGTGCTGTAACCCCCAAAGTGCACTCCAAACAAAATAAAAAATTATTTTCTGTGTTTGTGAATTGTGTGCGCAGTAGCCGCACGTGCATCAACAAAGTAGCGCCAAGCGTGCTCCTGTGTCATAAGTAAATGGGCCGGCTGGCTTGACCATTAAAAGGTGCTGTAACCCCCAAAGTGCACTCCAAACAAAATAAAAAAATTTTTTCGGTGTTTGTGAATTGTGTGCACTTGTGCCGCACGTTATCAACAAAGTAGCGCCAAGCATGCGCCTGTGTCATACGTAAAGGGCCGGCTGGCTTGACCATTAAAGGGTGCTATAACCTCCAAAGTGCACTCCAAACAAAATAAAAAATAATTTTCTGTGTTTGTGAATTGTGTGCACTGTGGCTGCACGTGCATCAACAAAGGAGCAACGCCATGCGTGCGCCTGTGTCATCAGTAAAGGGCTGGCTGGCTGGCTTGTCCGTTAAAGGGTGCTGTAACCCCCAAAGTGCACTCCAAACAAAATAAAAAATATTTTTCTGTGTTTGTGAATTGTGTGCACTGTGGCTGCACATGCATCAACAAAGGAGCAGCGCCAAGCGTGCGCCTGTGTCATAAGTAAAGGGCCGGCTGGCTTGTCCATTAAAGGGTGCTGTAACCCCCAAAGTGCACTCCAAAAAAACAACAAAATTCTTCTTTTTTTTCTGTCTTTGTGAATTGTGTGGGCTGTAGCCGCACCTGCATCCTCAAAGCAGTGACAAGCGTGCCTCTGTCTGTTAAAGGGTGGTGTAACCCCCAAAGTGCGCTCCAACCAAAATAAAATAATCTTCTTTTTTTCTGTTTGTGTGTGAAATGTATACACAGTAGCCGCACCTGCATCCTCAAAGCAGCAGCGACAAGCGTGCGTCTGGCTGTTAAAGGGTGGTGTAACCCCCAAAGTGCGCTCCACAAAAAATAAAAAAATCCTTTTTTTTCTGTCTTTGTGAATTGTGTGGGCTGTAGCCGCACCTGCATCCTCAAAGCAGCAGCGACAAGCGTGCATCTGTCTGTTAAAGGGTGGTGTAACCCCCAAAGTGCGCTCCAACCAAAATAAAATAATCTTCTTTTTCTCTGTTTTTGTGTGTGAAATGTATATGCAGTAGCCACACCTGCATCCTCAAAGCAGCAGCAACAAGCGTGCATCTGTCTGTTAAAGGGTAGTGTAACCCCCAAAGTGCACTCCGTCAAAAATAAAACATTTTCTTCTGTGTTTGTGAATCGTGTGCACTGTACGTGCATCAACAAAGGAGCAGCGCCAAGCGTGCGCTTGTGTCCCATAAGTCTGTTAAAGGGTGGCGTAACCCCCAAAGTGCACTCCACAAAAAATAAACAATTCTTTTTTTTCTGTGTTTGTGTGCGAAATGTATGCGCAGTAGCCGCACGTGCATCAACACTGCAGCAGCGGCAAGCGTGCGCCTGTGTCATAAGTCAAGGGCCGGTTTGGACATCTGGTCAGGACTGAAGAACGTGCCAACAATTTCTGACAAGTCTACTGTCACTGCATATGATACTGTCACCATTGACAGAATGGTGGAGGATTACATCGGTGACAGCATCCAAGTAGGCATGTCAGACAGTCCGTACCTGTACTGGCAGGAAAAAGAGGCAATTTGGAGGCCCCTGTATAAACTGGCTCTATTTTACCTGAGTTGCCCCCCCTCCAGTGTGTACTCCGAAAGAGTGTTTAGTGCAGCTGGGAACCTTGTCAGCAAAAGGCGTAGGAGGTTGCGTCCACAAAATGTGGAGAAGATGATGTTCATAAAAATTAATTATCAACTCTTCCAGGGAGACCAGCCTCCAGAACGTACAGAGGGACCTGTGGTGGTGGATTCCAGCGGGGACGAATTAATACTCTGTGAGGATGAGGATGTACACAACACTGAAGAGGGTGAGGAATCGGTGGATGAGGAGGATTAGGACAACATCTTGCCTCCGTAGAGCCAGTTTGTGCAGGGACAGATTAATTGCCAGCTTGTTTTGTGGGGGCCCAAACGAACCAATCATTTCAGCCACAGTTGTGTGGCAGACCCTGGCGCTGAAATGATTGGTTTGTTAAAGTGTGCATGTCTTGTTTATACAACATAAAGGTGGTTGGGAGGGCCCAAGGACAATTCCATCTTGCACCTCTTTTTTTTCTTTGCATTATGTACTGTCTGGGGCCTAGTTTTTCAAACTGCCATCCTGTCTCTTAGCATAGTCATCCAGCTACCTCGGTGCAACCTTTTGGACATAAAAACACTATTGTGAGGTGCGAGGTGTTCAGAATAGACTGGAGATGAGTGGAAATTAAGGTTATTGAGGTTAATAATAGCATAGGAGCAGAAAAACCCACAAATTCTGTGATTTTAGCTGTTTTTATGCTTTTTTAACAAAAAATACAGATCCAAAACACAAAACCCAGAACCCAAAACACGGAAGGGTGGTTTTGGCAAAACCAATCCAGATCCAAAACACGAAGAAAGATCCAGATCCAAAACACGAAAAGTGGCCGGTGCACACCCCTAGCTAATACGCACGCAATCGGGCGATTGTTGCGTACTGCGCATGTGTATGCATCGCAGTATGCGTGCATGAACTGGCCACTGTGGTGGGACTGCGATCGCAGTGACTACACAGACCCATCGCAGAGTGATTGACATGAAGTACCGTTTGAAAGGGGGATGATCGGGGAAATGCAGGCGTGCCAGTGCGTTTGAACACCATTGCAGGGGCGTGCATAAATTATCCACTGCAATGCCATATGCAGCCTGAGGCCTCATAGCGTGCGCTGAGGTTAGCAATTTCTGAGTAAAATCAGACCTTGTGCAAGTGTGCGTGAGGCTGCTATGGTACTCGATGTTACCAATGTTTTCGCAGACTTGCTAAACATTACATGTGTGTAAGGTAAGGTGGGCGTCCTTATGTGTACTGCAACGGCATAGCGATTGCAATGGATTAGCTTACTTTCGCAGTGGAACTGCATGCATAATTGCTATTGCATTCGCAATTGCGATCCGTAATGAATCAGGTTCTATATTTTTGTCGTGAATTGCTCATAACTCTACATGAGCATTAGTACTTTATTCATTTTCACCGCTTTTCACTGTTAGAGAATTTGTGGTTCCTCCATAACAGATCATGGGTGAGCAACCTGGCTATCTCAGGCAATATCCCCCATCCTCAGCCATTTACACTTTATTTTTCGCTGCCAGACAAATGCTGAAGTGAGAAGCTTGTCTCTAAGTCCTTCTTGCAGTTTGTATTTAGCATGTGCGGTTGACAGGTCCGTGTGTGCTCACTGTTTAGTGTCTCATCAATTCCATTCTTTTCTGAAGTTACAGGGGAAATGTGCAGTATGGCCCACAAGATAACTGTTTATTGCATGTGTTGTGCTAATAAGTAAAAAAATGTAATCACTCGTCTCTGTCAGTGGCATTCCCACAGAAACCAGTGTAGTCTTAATGGTAAAATGGGTTCCCGACAGAGTGCTCTTAGTACACTTTCTTACGCTGTGTTGGTCCTGTTGCCATTGTTCGTGAGGATGCTAGATGATCTTGAGGTGACACTTGCGAGTGGGTTGGAGACAATGCAGCTGGTTGGTAGTTGGTCTTCTTTGGTCTCCCCACTCGTAACAATATGTTGTACAATTTATGTCGTCAATATATACGCGTATATAATATATATACATAGTGAGGGAGCATATTGAGTTGACACAAGAATTCCAGATGGGTGGGATCTCACTGATAACATATGTATGTTTGGTTTTAAATAGTACATTTTTTTAAAAATAGACATGATTAAAATATACTTTTAAGCAAGGAAGTACATTTGGAGTTCTTTTATGGCAGCTGGGAACCAAACCACCACAAACCCACCCATTAACCTCCCTATTCACACTGGGCCTGATTCAGAGCCGGACACTATTTGCGGACGGTTGTTCCAAAAAAGGGCCCGGCTATTTACCGCTCATTGCTGTTTGTTGATGCCTCTATGTCTGAGCGAGCGAACGAAAAATGCACTCGCTATTTTGTAAAGACGCCCCTTTGCCGTTCGCATCATACATCATCTCCGGTATTTATTTGATTAATCGGGTACATCGAAAGGCATCTGAACTGCTCGCAGTGCTTGTGGTAGGTTTTTCCTACCACTATCACTGTGAGCAGTTCAGGCTAAAAGACAACCAAGTGACGTGGTCGATGACGCTCCTTTACTAATTATGCACTCCCATTAAACGCCCTTTTTACCGTTAGGCACGCCTGCATTCGGATCTCCACTCTCCCGTTTTCAAGCACCTTCCCCTGTTACCACCCACGAACGGTACATTCTGTCAATCACATTAGCAGCCCCTCGCTATTTTGCGAGCGCACGATTTCTGACCGCAACGACTGGTTTGCGCATGCGCATTACGACCCATACGCATGCGCAGTTGTGCGAACATCGCCCATAGCGAACGAGCGGCCGATTACGAGCGGCTCTGAATCAGGCCCACTGCTCATTCACAAATGCACCAATGATTGCACCTCACAACCCCTTCACAAATGCACCAACGATTATGACATCATGCCTCATTAGTGTCTGATGAGACATTAGTGACTAAACCTGAATTTAAAGCACCAGTTCACAACAGTTCTTGCCTGAACATGATTTTAGATAGTAGGCCTTGGTTATTATAGTCTGTACCTGGTACTGCTAATTGTAAAGATAATCCCTGCAAAGCCTTTGTTTAACAACACATTAATTATGTCCTCTACCCGAGACCATCATCATAAGTTTCCGATTTCAGCCTGGGAGAAAAAATTGAGGTGAGGTTCAAACTTAAGCTAATTATGTATAAGAAATGTTGCTCCTGAATATCTGTCTAGGGCCCAGTGGGCACTGAGTGGTCCACAATGATAAAAACAATGGAAGAATATGGGGCCCAAACAAGACTCTTGTATTGGGCCCCATGAGGTCATAATCAGGATCTGCCTGCCCTTTATCCTAGCTAATTGACACGTTAGGTCTGCTAACAGTGACAGCTCTGTACTTGGTAGGTGTCAGTGTACAGTAGCCCAGAAACGAGTTCCTATTTTCTTCTCAACTGTTTAAGTCTAACCTAGGTGGTTACCTATCAATTAGGTAACCATCAGTGGATAGGGCGAGCTTAAAACACAGTGACATAATCTCACATATCCGGTATTGTTAATACCCCCTTAACACTTCCACATGGAGCCAGCAGCTTTTTACTTGTGACTCTGCCAGCTGTTGCTCCTCATGTACAGTATGTATCGATCTTCTATACCACTAGACACTCAATAGATCGACAACAGATGGTAGACAGACAATAGGTCGACAAGGATAAAAGGTTGACAGGTACAAATGGTTGACACACATATGGTCGACAGTGCAAATGGTCAACAGGTACAAAAGGTCAATAGGAACGAGTAGTCGACTCACCTATGGTCGACCTTTTTCTTTTTAAAGTTAAGCCTAATCTTCACCCTAACCCTCCCCTAGTGTCTAACTCTAATCATCCCCCTGGTGCCTAACCTTAACCCTCCTCTAATTGCATAAACCTAACCCTAGCCTAACCCTCCCCCTAGTGCCTAACCCTAACCCTAACAATGTTGAAAAACATGTGTTGACCATTTGTGTTGACATCTTGTCCCTGTCGACCATTTGTTCCTGACAACCTTTTACACCTGTCGGTCTTTTGTCCCTGTAGATTATCTGGTATCATCCTATTGAGACTATCTAGACACTGTCAATCTTTAATCCGGATACCGTGATATTTTACGTTGTCACAGCCAAACTCCACACTTTCATCGAGGAACAGACGATGCTAGCCCAACCTCTTAGCAGAAAAGTAAGGAGCATCAGGGGACATGTCTGAGGGAGGGATGCCGTCTAAGATGCCCCCAAAGATATTGTTGAAGCTGCTCTTTTTATTAAATAAATTCCTCAGTTGACTTAAAATTGTCTTACTTCTAAATTGCATATACAGTAAAAGTGGAGTTTTTACCGGGGAGGGGGTCATGTGCAATTTCTGTGGGTTCCTCCCACAATCAAAAAATAGCACTGGGGCACTGTGCCGGAGATTTCTGCACATGCCCCATAATTACTGCAATATCTTTGGAATATTCATGCCATATTTCCATTAAGTAGCAATATATTGTTCTCTTATTAATTATAATAGTTAATTTGAGCTCTAGAGAATAAGCATACAAACATGCTAGGTTATTTAGCATGAGTTAGGGATAGATAGACTGTCAGATACAGTAGGCAGCAATGGATCTTACGAAGTTCAGTCACATTAAACATCAGTACACATTCCACTAAGCATCTCCTCTCCTGTGCTGAGAATGTTAAAATCATGCATTAATAGATTTGATTAATAGTTTTATACAGCAGTCATTTTTTTCTTACCGTCACAAAAAGTGTAGTAAAGATATTAAACCAATCAGTCAATTCTGTGAAAATAGAGAGCTGTATTAATCAATTAATGCTTCCAGCACACTGCAGCTTTACACTAGTCAACAGAGTTCTTTGGAGCCCAATTATAGCAGAAACATATATACATTGGCTACTCACATTATAGACAGAAATGGAAAAAAAACTCTGCATATTTTATTAGCAGTTTTCGCCAAATATTGGAGTTACAAAATTACGCTTTTTTAAGTTAGTACTATATTTTTCTTATCACCTTACATTTATTTACTAGACTAGACATTCCTATATCTAGAAAACATCAGTGGTTGATGCCTCAGAATAACCAACATATCAAAATGCAAAGGCAAAAGAGAAAAATAAGCTTCAAATAATTGTAGCACAAAAAGAAAAAGGGAAGCAAAATATTTGCTAGGAAACCAAATGCTTGGCAATGTTTTAAGTTGGCATTGCACAGTGTAGTACTAAAGGCACAGCCAAGTCTAATGATAAAGCTTACTGGGTAGGCAGGTCTAGGTCAATTCCACAATCAGGCTGGACAAATCTGATTGGCTGTGACAGGCTATGCTGAGTAATTGCTCTAATCATTGTGCCGGGCACTGTACCTTAACACAGCAAAAAAATGATGCAATAAGTGGCTTCAGACTCCTGACTTCCCCTCAACTTGACATTTCTGACAGTGATGCATTATGTGTAATAGGAGGGTTATGTAGAGTTTCTGCCATTCAACAGGAGGGAGAGCTTTGCTGGAGCCTAGTGAGATTGTCTTAAGTTGGCTTGAGATAAGGGTCTCATTAAAATGCTTCATAGTACTTATTTGCAGGTTGACTTGCTGCGATGATCAGTTGGTGGAAAAAGCTGGCAATGAGAAGAGCAAAAACATGTCAAGCAGAATTGGGTGCAGGTTTGTGCTTTTGTATAGTAGCAAACAATTAAAGTGGTGTATGATCAAAAACTTTCATGTCAACAAAGCAACACATCCAGTAAATGAGACAAGGTCAGATCTACTTACAGAAATGCTTTCTTCCAGCCTATATACTGCTATCTTCATGTCAGTACAGTTGCACACCCTAATGATTAACTTTGCTTCTTTTATTATTATGTTTTTGTTTTTTCGCTGAATATGTACTGTAATATGATGTTACATGCTATTTACCACAATATAAATCTTTAATAAAATATTTACTACCCGATACTATCCGATAACATGGTATTATTTATTAACAGTTCTTTATATAAAGCACAAATATTCTGAAGCACTTTACAGAGAACATTTGAGTCCCTGCCCCAGTGGAGCTTACAATCTATATTCCCTATCACATGAAGACACTTACACTAGGGTTACTTTTCCTGACGCCAGTCATTTAACCTACCAGTATGTTTATGGAGTGTGGGAGGAAACTGGAGAACCCGGAGAAAATACATGCAAACAAATGGAGAACATACAAAGTAACCAGTACGCCAACCTTGCTATTATTATTATTTGCTTCATTATTTTCATTATTGTCTTTAAGTTATACTATGTGAACAGAGAAAATATGGTCACTTAAATTTGTTATACCGCCCAACATTTATGATGGTCTGATAGGGATCCTAGTGCGCGTTAAAGGCGCACACCCTTATAAAGGGGATCATGACCTGGCGGTAATGAATGAGGCCTTGCCGAAAATTCCATGCCCGTGAGCTATGCCCAACCATTTTCATCATGCTTGAGGCATGCCTAGTGCCCCCGGAGCTGCTTGGCATGCATCCAGCTCCTCTCTGAAATGATTAGATGCCACACATGCGCACGGCATCTATTCAACGCTTGCTCTGCTAAGTTCCAAAAACACAGATAATACCATGCTGAAAGTTATTCAAATATCAGGCCTAGACACAGCAGTTGTAGCTGTATTTACTTTTGTGATTATAAAAAAAAAATTGTTCACTGCTTACTGAGTACAGACAATACCCTGCATAAATAATTTCTAATATTGTGTGCAATGCATGTTTGGATTTCAGACGGATAAGATCATCAGGGATTCATGTTTTTTTCTGTATCTTCTACTCTCACAACCCAAGTGATAATAACTAATACCACATGACATCAGGACAATGATGTTACAGAACTTTGAAAAAAACACAGTAAATGCCAAAAGTTCATCTAGTTAAGTTTAAATTGCATAAAACATAAGCTCGCAGTTCTATCATTCAGATCAGTTTCTTACTCAGAAATTAAGAATTTGGAATTCCATGACGCCAGGGATTAGTTTGAAAGGTTCAAGACAAAAGTAGCACAAATCTTTACTGTAATAAAAAAACCAACTTGACGTACCTGCCTTATTACTATTATTATTATCATCCTTTATTCATAAAGCAAAAACACGTTCCGTATCGAACTGGTCCATTGGGTTACCAGGAAAATCTCTGGTGGGCCCCTATGCCTGATGGCCCCATCCTCTCCTGTAGGTGGCACAATCTACTGAAAATGTTGAAAGCTGAGTTGCCTGACTCCAGGGCATGACTAAGGGTTCTGGATGCCCTAGGCCAGGGGTGGCCAGACTTTTGGACTTGGTGATCTACATTTAAAGTTAAAAATCTTATGTGATCTACCAAGCATCTACATTTGATCACGCTGCAGGCGCGTTCCTGAAAAAGGGCCATGGCATGGCAAAAAAGTGAGCATGACCTCACAGTAGGGCCGTGGGGACAGCCCGGCCACAATCACACATTGGCCCCCACAGGAAAAAAAAAACACCCACATTGGCCCTCACAACAAAAAAACTAAATACAATGTCCCCCCACAGGAAAAAACAAAGCATTGTCCCTCACATAAAAAAACATACATTAAATTGCCCCAGAATACTGATCTATTCCTAGTAACAGTGTGATACCCTGTAAAGACCCCCATATATGTGGACATTTGTATGTTGCCCTGAGCTGGAGAATGTTCTGGAACGGAAGTGAGGAGGTGCACTAGGACCCAGGAAATCTGGAAGAGTGTGCTTCACTAGTGAGCTCAGACTAAAAACTGTAACAAAAAGGGGAGGAGAGAGAAGGACCCTGAAACTGGCTGAGAAAGCACATGTCTGGTGTGTGAGGGGACTGAGAAGTAGGCTGTGAGGAGTGCAGCACCTGGGATTGTTTGCAGGGCTGTGACCAGAAGCCAAGCCAGGAAAGTGAAGAAGCTGCACTGCCAGGTCAGAGGACGCAGTGGGCAGCAAGTAGCCAGCAATATGAAGTAAGAGACTCCCAGTGAGACAAATGAAGAAGGAGCAGGTGCAGTGATCGCAGGCACAGTGATATCCTAAAGTGTACTGTGGCTCCCATTATCTATTATGAAAGACTCAGTAAGGCACAGTGAGTAACAACCCTTACAGCACTATAAACTGAACTTTATCCAAGATTTATTTTCCCTACCTTTGCTACCAAGGGATATTTACCTTAAGAAGGCAAAGCAACCAGCCACCAGTCTATAGTAACCAGTGGTGTGCATTGTATGTGACTTGGGATTCATGCTATTTAATGAACTGGTCACAATAACAGCCTGCATAGTACACAGTTAACCTAACTGAAATACTTTATCTCTGTTAACTCAATCCAAGAACAGAACTGTGATATATATATATATTCTGTTAGCAGACAATCAAGAGAACAGGGTGTTACTCCCTTTGCATACAGTTATGAAGGACAGAACAGTTATACATATATATATTCTACCATCTGGAAGTCATTGAAAGCAACGTGACCATTAGTCTGGATACATTTAAGATATCATCTCAGTGCCACCACCATGTGGATAATAGCCATTAAGACTTTGGTGCAATAGGTGTTATTGAGGGAGACTACATTAAGGGAAAACAACTATCTGTTGCAGAACTTCCTGATATTTCCTAATGGTAATGCCAGATTGTTAGATTATTTGTGAGATATTAGAGCGTTTATCATCATTGCATTGTTCTTTGTAAAATTACTATAACTTATTATGAAAGGTTAAACTATACTGTGCGTGAAACTGAGTTTACTGTTAACAAAGTCATATTGCTAAACTGTGTATATTGAATTAACATTACAGTGATCTACCATTCAGGCAAAATAAAACATTTTGTCACTGTCCACACGTGTAGTGACTTGTCAGGGGTTTTTGGGGGGTTCCCATCTCTCTGCCTAACCACTACAGAATCCAAGAGCAGCAGCAGGTCAAAGACTATTTGAAAGGCCGGGATTGACGACTTCTGCAGGGAAACAGGTACGACTCACCTACCAACACCCCACCACTAGTGACTTATTACAACAGAGTTTAGCTAGATAATTTAATTAATTGCCTCATTATTGATGAATAGAGCAGTAGAGCACAGAATGATAAATTACCCTGAAAGTGAGATCAGGCTCCAGGATGTGTTCCTTCTAGAGTAGTGGGCACAGTGTACCTTGAGGGTGGTGTCACATGTGCATTTCATTCAGCTAGAAAAGAGTGTTTAATCACTTCAGTATCCAGAGAGGCTGGTACTGATGCACATGACTACGGACATGACCACCGACACTTCATCCAGCAGTGACCGGTGCAGGGGAAGCCACAGCTGACATGTACCATGTGTATCACCAGCACCCAAAAAGAATCATGGACATTCTTGTTGGCTGCTGGTGATACACCTGACTGCAGATAGTACAAGTCAGCTGCGGCTTCAGCTTCCACCTGCCTGACTCTTATTAGCTGCTGCTGGCTGCTAGAGTTCCACATCGATCGACTGGTCACGTGTCTGCAGTTGACCAGCCAATCACGATCAACGCTTTGGCTGCCACTGCCCTAGGCTAATGCATGTAGTGCCCCCTGTAATGCTGCTGAGCACAGAACACAGTGTGTATGCAAGCTCAGGAAATCTTCATTTATACTGCACAAGTGGAGGTAACAAAAGTTATACAGCTGACATGTTTGATCTTTAGCATGGGGATGTAGTTAAAAAGCCGTCAGACGGGATCCCAGCCTACTATATGCCGACACCGGAATCCCGACTGCCGACAAAATGCATATTCCGAATTAGATCAGGATAGCGGCGTCGGTGTCCCGACCGCCGGAATGCCGAATATCCGGACAGCAGATAAGTATCACTGTCCCCAGGGTAGGGGGGCTTAGGTTTAGGCACCCCGGGGGAAGATTAGGGTTATGCATCTCCCGGGGAGGGTTAGGGTCAGGCTACGGGGAGGGTGGGTTAGGGTTCAGCACCCCCGAGGGGGAGGTTAGGGTATGGGTAGGGAAGGCTAGGGTTAGGCACCACCAGGGGAGGTTAGGGTTAGGCTACGGGGAGGGTGGGTTAGGGTTCAGCACCCCCGGGGGGAGGTTAGGGTATGGGAAGGTTAGGGTTAGGCACCACCAGGGGAGGTTAGGGTTAGACACTAGGGGGGATAGTTAGGGTTACGCAACATTAAGGGAGGGTTAGGGAGGGGGAGAGTTATGGTACTTACCTGCCCTGTCGGGATCTTCATGCTTCAGGATGCCGCTGTCGGGATTTGAGCTACTGAAATTTGATCTATTGAGCCGCCAGTATTTCATACCAAACCCTTAGCATGATGATGTTTTTTCAGTGTAAAGGAGACTTTGGCTTTTGGGGAAAGCGATGAAGACTCTAAAGATAACCGCATGCAGCTCTTCAGGCTATCAAGATTGTGCTGTAGCACAATGCACATAATAAGGATTTTAACAGTAAGTTACATGGTCACATTAAAAACTTTCCCCTCAAAACAGCTGTGGTATGGCTGTATAACTAACAAGCTTCTTCTTTAATCTGTACAGCTCCACCAATATGGAATTAATTAGGTCTTAAGGTGCATACACACTGGGTGATTAAAGTGGACGACTGAACGATAACGATATCATTATCATTCAGTCCTCCACTTTGTCGTCCATTTTTAACACCAAAACGATGAACTATTACGACGATGCGCGTTCCTGTGGGTCGTTCGTCATTATCGTTCATTGGGTAAACATGCATGCCAACCTGACGATATAGTCAGGTTAATACATGTTGGGAAAGGGGGAGAGAGCCTGGCGCTGAACGATATCGTTAATGATATTGTTCAGCGGGTGTGTTCAATGTCATGAACGACATTGAGAACAACCTGCCGGGGACACACTAGACGATATCGTTCAGGGGCATATCGTCTAGTGTGTATGCTCCTTTAGTATTACTCCCCAGCTGCCAACTGTATGACCTACCCAACAACTGGCAACCTAGACTCCAGTCTAATCAGCCTATCAGGCACTGGTCGGCTCCCTGCACCTTTAAGCCTTACAGCCTTCAACAACGTTCCAGGCGTGTAGGAGCTAGGAGGAGTGCTCAAACATGTTGCATACCTGAGGTGAAATTCTAAATTGGTAGTGCAAGACTTTGCTAGAAAATAGTTAGGGCTAAAGTAATGCAAACAATTTTTACTTGGCAGTTTCCAACTTATTTTAGAATGAAGGTGTCTATTGCTGCTTTTGCTATTTATGTTGGGGTTTTAGCAGTGCCAGATTAAGCCCTTTGGAGGCCCCTAGGCAGTCGAATCTCAGGGCCCCCTGCAAATTATCTCCTAATACGTTTTTAATTTAACCAACCAAAAATTTTAATAAACCGATTTTTTACAAACTGACAGCTGACAGAAGATGAACTTTTCAGGAACAAACTGTAATGTGAATCTGATGTCTATGGATTATGTACTTTAAATTGTTAATGGGTACATTACATCAGGTATACAATCGGGAAGCCGGCTGCCTTAATCCCGGCAGCCGGCTTCCCGACTGTCATATCCCGGCCAGGGATGAAATGCCGGGCGTCTAGATGTAGACGCCTGATATTTCCCCGACGCCGGGAGACAGGCGCCCGGCATCCCGATCGAAGGGATGCTGGGCGCCGCGAGCGGACAGCCGCGGTCGGGGAGGGTTAGGTTTAGGCTAGGGGGAGGGTTAGGGTTAGGCACCCCCGGGGGGGACTTAGGGTTAGGCACCCCCCGTGGGACTTAGGTCTAGGGGAAGGGGGGGTTAGGGTTAGGCACTTACAGGGGGGGTTAGGGTTAGGCACTCCTTACATCAATATAGTATTTTCTCTATAGAGTCTTTAATGTAAAGTTGAATAAATTTTTTCTACCTTTTGGAAACAATTTAAGAAATCTTGATTGTAATTTTCTTTCAGGATCAAATCGATAATATTTTGATCCGTCGTCGCGGGGCCCCTAAAAGCCATGGACTCCATAGGCCGGTGCCTACTCTGCCTATTGGTAATCCGGCACTGGGTTTTGGAATGGGTATATAATGCCGGCTGACGGGATGCCTCCTGTCACAATACCAATAGCAGCATCTCGATGGTTGGTTTCCCGGGGTCGGGTAAGTATAGTTACCCTCCCCCCTTCTTGTAGCCTCACCCTAACCATCCCTACCTGCACCCTAACCCGCCCGTTAGTGCCTAAACCTAACCCCCCCCTCCCCAGTGGTGCCTGACCCTAACCCTTCCCCTAGGGGTGCCTAACCCTAACCCCCCCAAAACCTAATGCTAACCTCGCTAACTGACCTAAACCTAACCCTCCCCCCCCACGGCTAACACTAAGGGTGCCCGGCTTACCTTCATTTAGGCACGCGTCCTCTGTATTTTGACGCCTATCTTAACTACCTTGCCGGTATCCCAGCGTCGGGATAGAGACCATCTCATAACTACATCCCCTGGGTTTCAGCCTGTAGCTATATCTTTCATTAGCCAACAGTAGTAACAGCAACACCTTCAGCAATAGAAAAACACTGCCAAAATGTCAGAGCATATTTCATAACATCCCATGTGCCCTAGTCACTCCCCCCTGGCAATCACTTTACGTCTTACACACACCCACCCTGCTTCCAGACACCCCATCTGCCACACTCCCCTCCCTTCTGCCACACTAACCCTCACTGCCAGTTTACCCATGCTGCTGCTGGCCCCACCAATACTTTTTTCTCCCTTTTGCAGATTTCATCTGCAGCACCTCAGCTGCCACCATTCCCCCTTCCCAGACTTTAGGCTGCACTCCCTGCACTGCTTTCATAGCTGCTCTGAAGACATCAGAAGGCAGAATACAGAAGAGAGAGGAGAAAGAAAAAATGACATTCATTGATCTAAGGGCTTGATTCAGACCCGCTCGCTAGATGCGTTCGCCTTTGAAACGGCGTTAAGACGCTCAGGCACGCCTGCATTCGCACCACCACTCCCCCATTTCTATCAACCATCCCCTGTCATCACCCACAAATGGCTTGTCCTGTCACTCATTCTAGCGAGGTGGCTATGTGCAGCGAGCAAACGCTTCCCGATTGCATGGACTAGTTTGCGCACGTGCACTGCGATGCATACACATGCGCACTTTGCAACCATCGACAGGCTGCGTGCAAACGCATCCTAGCGAGGGTCTGAATCAAGCCCTAAGTTCTTGCAAGTGCATGTACAGTATATGTATGCATTACTCTGCTATTATGAATATATTATGGTTATTTTTTATAATGAAAAATTACCTTTCAGGTGCAAAATATTTAAAATAGTTAATATACTTATTGTATTAAATACAATGTTTTTTTAAGTGCTTGTGAGTATGTGTGTGTGGAGAGGGGCAGTATATAGGCAGTATATAGACCAAAAGAAGTTGTCCAGGGCTTGCACCAGTTCCTATTTCCACTTAGTATTTACTGTATAAAGTCAAAATATCAGTTATCTAGTATATGTGCAGCCCGAAAGGCAACTTTGGGATTCTCTGGATCCTTTTCCTGAAAATTTCTGGTAATGTAAAGAATTTGTCCCTCAGGGAGGCACCAGACAGTAAATAAAAGCATAAAATCCCCCCCAGAAAATAGTGTAATACGTTCACAGGTGGTTACAAAGTATAAATACTTCCAATAATTATCTTCTCAATTGATTTCAGTGGTATACAGGCACTGCCGGCTAGCCTATCAGCGGGATGCAATCGGGAAACTGGCTGCCTTAATACCGACAGCCGGCTTCCCGACTGTCATATCCCGGCGAGGGTGAAATGCTGGGTGTCTAGATGTAGATGCCTGACATTTTCCCGACCCCGGGAGACAGGCGCCCGGCATCACGATCGAAGGGATGCCAGGCGCCGCGAGCGGACAGCCGCAGGTGGGGAGGGTTAGGTTTAGGCTAGGGGGAGGGAGGGTTAGGTTTAGGGCACCCGAGGGGGACTTAGGGTTAGGCACCCCCGTGGGGGACTTAAGTGTAGGCAGCGGGGAAGGGGGGGTTAGGGTTAGGCTTAGGCACTTAGAGGGGGGATTAGGGTTAGGCACCCCTAAGGAGGGTTAGGTTAGTTTATACTTATCTTAGGGACGATCGGGATTTCCAGCGCTGTCGGGCTTCCGCTGCTGGGAACTCTGCTTCTGTCGGCCTGCCGATGCCGGGAATCGAACCACCGGCCATGCGGGGACTTTAATAGGCGTAATGTCAAAAAGATCACTGGATCCTTTTGTATTTATGCAAAATTTAGATAAAAAAAACACTTAAATTAATACAGTAATGACGTTACCACAGTATAAGTCCTATCACAAATAACATAAAAAAAAAAATACAAACATCAATAAACATCTTCACATACTTACCTGCGGGATCTTCTGCTGATATGCAGCATCTTCTTCGTGCCATGACAGCTCCATGATACACAGCTGTCCCAGCAACACATTGACTTCAGGGCTCCTGACCCGCAGGTTGAAATCCGTATGCGCAGCCATCAGACTAGCACAAGGGGCCTGTAATGGAGAGGGATCCTTCAAGGGATGATTGCATAAAGAATCCCCATATTATAGCCAACGCTATCCATCGATGGTGTTGGCTAGCGGGCACAAGCTCCATGAAGTGACACTTTCTGGAGCATGATGCAAGTGGGTACTAGCAGCCCCATAGAATCTAATGGGGACTGTTGTGCCGCAGGGCTGCAGCAGGTATCTCAGATTTCTACTGTGGACCCTTTTCTTTCATTTTTGGAAGTATATATGTGGTAAAACCAGTGACAACTGCAATTTGTGTCATTAGCTGCTTTAACCAAGGTGGCAGTGTAGATCATCAAATGAGGAACAAAAATGGCAGCAGGAACAACGGTGGACAGTAATGACAGTTAAATTCATTGGGTCCAGGAGCTGAACTGAGATGGTGCTCCAGCAGATCTTACAAAACAATCCTCTCCTTTGTACCACAATGTAATTTCTCACTGCTTTTTACAAATTTGTAATGGTTTCATATTCGTGAGCTGCCATCAACTTGCTTTAATTAAGAACTTTTGATGGTAAATAAAAATTAGCTGTTGCATAAAAGACCAGTGTGCTAAGGAGGTTTATATTCAAGGTCAATATTTTTGGTAGAAGCAGTGTTCTTTATCAATTTACTGTATGATGCCTTTCATACTCAAATGAACTTGGACATCCAATTATTTATTCTTGCTATCCGTAAAAACAAAGTCACATTTGCTATGAAATAGATAGAACAATATATACACCTGTTTGTCATAGCATTAAAACCACATGTCGAATATTGTGCTGCCAAAACAGCTCTGGCCAATCGAGTCATAGATTCCAAAATACCTCTGAAGGTGTCCTATAGAATCTGGCACCAAGACGTTAGCAGCAGATCGTTTAGGTCCTGAAAGTTGCAATGTGGGGCCTTGTTTTTCAGACTTGTTTTTCCAGCACATCCCTCAGATGCTTGGGGCAACATCTTGAACTCTTTGTCTTGTTCCGCAAACCATCCCTGAACAATTTTTGCAGTGTGGAGAGTGCATTTTCCTGCTGAAAGAGGCCACTGCCATCAGGAAATACTATTGCCATAAAGGGTTGTACTTGGATTGTAACAATGTTTAGGTAGGTGGTACGTGTCAAAGTAACATCCACATGAATGCCAGGACCCAAGGTTTCTCAGCAGAACATTGCCCAGAGCATCACACTACCTCCACTGGCTTGCCTTTGTCCCGCTCCAAGCCTTAAAAACCACTTTCTTATCTCTCCGGTGCCTGTCAAGGCTAGTACTGAAGTCTGCTCGTGCTGTGCATCACTCCCGGATAGCACAGAGGTCCACACACGCTGCACATTGCTCCCGGCTGGTACTGAGTTCTTTCTGTGCTCCTCCTGCCTCATCCGCTCAGTGTCCTGTCACTGAGCATGGAGAGGGCTCTCCGCAGCTCCTTGCTCACAGCGTGTCTTCCCAGCATGATGGCACATAAGCTGCATGCCAGAGTTCCCTCCTAAACCACAGTATGGGTGCAGCCATGTTGGACTCTGTCACCTGACGCTCTTCCTACACTCAGAGCGCTGCTCCTAGACCAGCTGATAGCAGCATCCAGTCCCTGGGGATCCTCCCCTATAAATTTAATTTCCTGACTGGTCTCTGTTGCCAATACAACGTCACTTCTTGCTGAAGTTACAGCTCTGTGCTGAGCTCTCAGGTACTCTGTTTCTGAACGGTCCCAGTCCACATATGCTATTGCTGGTAAACAAGTCTCCTATACCGTCTTGGACACCAGTCTGGTTTACCATTGAGATGTGTTCTTACAGCCTCCATCAGTTCCAGCCGATACCTCCAACATCGGACTCTTATCAATTAAGTTCTTCGATTCATCAATATCAGTCCCAACCGATCAAGTTAATCAATTCATCAACATTGATCCCAAGCGATCAAGTTCATCAATTTATCAACATCAGACTCATATCAATTAAGTTCTCCAATTCTTCAACGTCGGTCCCAACTCGATGAAGTTCATCAATTCAGCAACATTGGATTCAAATCCATCAAGTTCTTCAATTCATCAACATCGGTCTCAAACTGATCCAGCTCTCAATCCAGCATCATCAGTCCCAATCCAATTTTACCCACTCCTTCAGTATTATATATCCAGTCCCATTCCAACCTGCTGTTCAATAAAGACATTCTATTTCTGTCATTGCCTTTGGACCCATCTTCCACTAACATATCTCTACCTCCTCACACCCATATACATTAGAAAATCCTGGCTCGAGCCACCTAAGTTGATTAACGCCTCTCAAATCTCCTCTTCAGCCTTCCATGCCTGTTCTAACCCAAACCAAGCCTCAGGCGTGACAGCCTTCTTCTCATAGTGCATCCTGGTGCCATCTCTTCCCCAAATAAATGATGCACATGCACCCGGCCGTCCACATGATGTAAAAGAAACATGATCCATCAGACCAAGCTTTTTTGTTTTTAAGCTTTTATTTGTTATATGTACTGTTTAGAATAAACCTATATTTTCAGCCCTAGATATTGGGTAACTGATTCTATTTCAGTAAAAAAAAAAATACTATTTTTTTTTGAATGGTCACAATATATACATTCTAAATGACAAGAAGCGCCAATCAAATAGCACTAATATCTGTATTTTCTTTGTATTTTTGAAGGTGATATTCCTTCAACTTGTGTTGTTTCGGCAGCACCATTGCCAATAATTTGCGCATTTCATGGTAAAACTCACATTATTGTTTAGATATATATACATACTTGCCTACTTTTGAAAAAGCATTTCAGGGAGATTGTGAAAGCAGCACCTATGAGTGAGGCGGTAAAGTGGGCGTGTACTGTTACATCTGAGAGGCGTGTCATAAACTTTATTTACATCCACATGTAAATGAGCCCCAAAGCAGTTAGTAAGATCTACTTGTTGATGAAAACACACTCATACTTCTCAGAAAATACATGTAACCGTAGGGATCATTGTGCAGGGAAGTTATACTAATGATCCCATTTCATCCCATTTGAATGTATATATCTCCGTTTTTTCTTTTATATAACAGTGTCATAATGGGGGTAAGGTGAAATGAGGGAGATTGGTAGACTCTTCAGGGAGTCTCCCTGACAATGAGGGAGAGTTGGCAAGAGATCATCATGGGCACTGCGAATATATAGTGTCTGAGGCACACTGGGTGCCTATGATGATGTTACATTGGGCTGAATAAAAATCCACATTGAATTGTCACATAATTTGTTCTTTTCAATACGCTGATTGACAGCATCTGCTACAGCAGATTGCCGGGGACCAGAAGCATAATTAAAAATGTTAGCACCTGAGCGTGAACGTATCTATAATGGGTGCAGGGTGTGCAGTGCAAATGGTCCTCTGGTCCATGGGGACCGACATGGCACACCTGCACCCATAGACAATACTTTCCTGTCCATCGGCACCTGCGTCATAATTACTGGAATCTGAGCATGTGCAGTATACTCTGGCACAGTGCCACAGTACTAGAGTCCGGAGCCGTAACTTGACTTATACACTGTAAACAAGGTTAACCAGTACTTACCTGTCCGGAAGTCTCCTGGAAGAGCAGGTGACCCTTTAGCATCCCGCCCACATACTATTGCAATAGGCAGGATGGGGAACACAATGCCATTTATCACGGGTCCATGAGGTAGGGCCAGGAACAATATGATAGGAAGCTATGAAAAATGCATAATTTGGGCCCTGGCCCATCTGATATTCCTAGTATTATGCCATAAGGAGACATGAGGAGTTCCCAGCCCCTGCCCCATCCCAGCCCCTGCCCCATCATTGATTAGCTGCATCTCCCCTCCGTGCACTCTATCGGAGGTGAGAGAATACATGTAGGTAAGTATGGATTAACCCCATCAGGACTAAATGCATTTCATCCACCAGGTGACTTTCACCAAGAATACTTTTCATTTCTGAAACTTTTATTAAACTTATAGTAAACTTTTTAACATTTATATGGACCAAATGTATACTTTATTAGCTATTAAACTAATTAATAACTGTTATAGTAGATGTAACATATACATTGTGTATATGCTACTTATTATTTTAAATGCAATTATTTTTTAACCAACTTAAACTTCTTTTGGTATTTCTTACTCTTAATTTTTTTTGTATATATCACGTGTTTACATTGTTAGACATAAGCTGACATGTCACTGGTGCTATATAAATGCTTTGTGGGCAATCTAACAGCTGAGAAGTACTTGTTAATTTCCAAGTGGTACATAATGTAGGGACAACTGGCTGTCAGTACATAATGTTATAACAGTTAATTACCATTTACATATCAGTGATTACATTTCACTTCATGGGAGTTTGTTAACCAGTTAGAACTGTATTTCAATTGCAGACAAAACTGAACAGGAATTGGGAAAATTCACGATGGTAAAGTAAATTCTCCAGCTTGTTCACACTTTAATGCTTGCTAGGATACAATGTGCCATCCAAAGTACACCAGAACATAACTGCTGTTTGGCAGGGCCATCATAACAGCATTGTAGGCCCTGGGCAAAGCAATGCACTGGGGCCCGTACTGTTCCATTCACGGGAATACAAATGTAAACGATCAATAAAATGACATACACCACTTCCCTCTTCTCTTCTCCAGCTCACAGTGCAGTTCCTTCTCTGCACAGCATCTATGACTAAAAGAGGGGGGCCCAGGGGACATGCCCCCTATGCTCCCCCCGCTTAATCCATCTCTGTGGCTGCAGGCTGGAAGGCAAGTAAAGAATGCTGCCTTGCTTCTCTGATTGTATGTAATTCACAGTGCGGTCAGGGAGCATCATTCTCTGCCTGCCTCTCAGCAGGCTGCCCTATGCACACAGCGAGCGGCCACATGCTACATGTAGATGCGTCCCAGCCCGCCCCTGCTTGAAGGCCCATAGAATTGTGGGGCCCTGGCCAGCTGTCCAGTGTGTACAAGATGGCCCTGTTGGTTGATGAGTGAAAGAATGGCATAGCAGAGTGTACAGTAACATCCTGTTGTGCGATGTGGCTAAAATAAACAGTATTGGTTTTACACAGGTACTCATCACTGCACAAAATAAAGAATCTAATTGCTCCAAATTGAAATAATTAATTTATAAAATGGGTTTGATGTCGCTGAAGCTGCTTTTAAAATGACACCAACACTGTTTTGACATATGTCCAAAGCATTTTCTTTCAAAATTCTTAAACCAAAAAATGCATTATCTTTGAGCAGACCCTGTCACACAAGTGTTCATTATAAGCTCTGAATGTTGCAAAATTCACAATTAGTCAAGAGCATTTCTGAAGCCGGAAAAGCAATAGTGTTAAAAGTGCCATGGGGGCAGACTTCTAGACTTGGGGCCTGATTTAGTGATGGACACTAATGCGATCGCAGCTGTGATCAGTGTGAAACCGTAGCTGTAATCGCATTAGCATCCGTAGGATGTGTCTCTGCAGCTCCTATTCCCAGCAGCGGATGAAATTTGGCGCCAGCCTCGAGCCACATCATGGCTGGCTGCCACCGCGGCGCCTGATGTCAGATGCATTGGTGGCAGACAGAGAATGAAGACGTCGTTGCAAAGAGCTCTAGCGGACGTGGAAGAGGCCAGAAGATGCTGGGCTCAAGAGAAAAGAGCTTCGGTGGCACCGCCACTGGCCAGGACAGACTAGCGACTGAGGACCGGAGAGTGCCATACACGCAAGCCGGGGGGGTTTCTGAGTACCAAGAGACCCGCCTTCCGGTCCACACTACACAGTAACAAGCACACCACCTCCAGGTAGTACACTCGTACTACCCGGCGGTGGTATGTTTGTTTTACCAGCCAATGAGAGTCAGATAGGCTCTCACTGGCTGTTGCGCCCACTGCCGGAGTCGGGCTGGAGTTCACTCATGAGCTCCACCTTCGCCTTCCCGCAGGTGATGGGAGAGGAGTCATGACGTCTCTCCCATAGTGCAGAGCGGGCTGGGAGGATGGAGGAGCTGACAGCGGCAGACGCGAGGATTTAGGTAAGTGGTTTTTTGTGTGTGTCTTTGTCCTATATATGTATGGGTCACTACAAAGGGGTGGGGGGACTGCTTAGGGGGGACTACTACTAGGGGCACTACCGGGATATTGCATAGGGGGGCCACTACTGGGGGCATTGTGTAAGGGGCACTACTGGGGGCACTATATAGAGGGGGCACTACTGGGGGCACTGCATTGCATAAGTGGGACCACTACTGGTGGCACTGTATAAGGGGCACTACTGAGGGCACTGTATAAGGCAGGGATGGGGATCTTCCTGCCCAGGGGCCTTATAAGGCCCTCGGTATCATTTGGTCTGGCCCTCAGAGCTTTTTTCTGCTAGCCTCATTTGGCTAGCAGGGTGCCTAGAATGGCACAGTGCAGCCAGAATCTATTCCGCAGTGCTACCTGGAGCATCCTTAGGATGCTTCAGGCGGTCACACTGCTGCCCTTACAGCTCCCCGGAACATCCTTAGCATGCTCCATGCATTGCTGTAATCACCAGCGATTGTGGCCCCGCCCCCATGTGAAATCACGCGGAGGGGGCATGGCCTAAACCAGGCCCGTAAATAATGTTATATATGTCAAAATGGCCCTCGGCAGAAAAAAGGTTCCCCACCCCTGGTATAAGGGACACTACTGGGGGACCACTACTGGGGGCACTGCATAAGGGTCACAACTGGGGGCACTGGCACTACTGGGGGCATTGTATAAGGGGCACTACTGGGGCATTGTATAAGGGGCACTACGGGGGGCACTGCATAGGTGGACCACTACTGGGGGCACTGCATAAGGAGCACTACAGCCACGGCTTCAGCACAGCAAGTCAATAAGACTCAACCTGATTCTTATTGTCTGCTGCATATCACCTTCTGCAGCAGACAGCAGCTGACCGATATCTACCTGTCAAGTGTCCGTGATCGACCGGTAGATTACGATCAACGCTGTGGACACCCCTGACTTAAGGCATTAAAACAAAAAAAAGATAGTTTATAAAGTTAGAAAAAGGATTATTTGTTAGTATGACAACATAAAAAACTGTTTAAAAATTACACAATTTACAGTAATTTCTATTTTTATAATAATAATCCTCCCCCAACTCCTTTTCCCTTACCAAAGACCGGACTTCTTCTTAAATGTGAAATATAAAAACCACATTATAAAGATGTAATTAATTCTTTGAATTTGTTTTCTACTTAAATTTGTGGTCAAGCAATATAATATTTTGTTATATGGGATGTTAACTGTGTATGCACTTGATTAAATAGATCATCAGTGGGTTTTTTTTTTACAAATATATCAGCAAAAGTGTTTTAATTGCAAGAGGACGAGTTGAAAGATTTGATTATAGCTTAGGTTTACAAGCATAACATGTTGTACAAAAATCAATTCTGTTCATGTAATGAAGAAAAACAAGTTCCATTGAAAAGGAAATAAGATTACACATTCACAGCTCACAACAGTGAGGCAAAATACGCAGTAATATATGGTGCACCCCCCTCTCAGGGAATATCTAGTATCCAGGCACAAAGAAAGAAGATTACATTCCTCCTTAACCAATTCACTTCTGTGTCATGAGTCCCATGGTTTAGTGAGCATGAATAAACCCTTCCCATACAGCAATGCGTAGGGCAATCTGATCATATGAAGGAATTTAAGGATAATAATCCATGACATGGATCCTCATGGCTATTCAATTAATTGTGTGTGTGTGTGTGTGTGTGTTTTGCCAGATTTGGATTTGGTTCTAATACGTCGTCCGGCTTTAGCTTTTGATTTGCCAAACTGCGGTGTTTGGATTTGGATTTTTTTTTTAAATTACAAAAAAGCTAAAATCACATAAATTGGGCTTTTTTGTTCCTAGAGTATTATTAACCTTAATAATATTCATTTACAGTCATTTACAATCATTTTAGACCACCTCCAACCCCTCAATACTGTTTTCACCATTATTGGCCAAAGGCTGCAGTGAGCTGGCTGGATACTAAGCGACAGAGCAGCGGCACAGACACCGCAGTTTATTAAAGCACATCTATGAAACATTGCCACACAGCAGTGGCAGAATTGACAGGTAGCGCAAGATGGTTACGGTGCTTGTATACACAGTGGTTTTATGCCCAAGCAGTCACGGTGCTTGTATACACAGAGGGGTATGGCCCAAGGAGTCACGGTGCTTGTAATGTATACACGTGGGGTACAGCACCAAAAAAAAAAAAGTTGTTTTTCTTTTTAAAACTTTTAACATTTTTTTTGTACACGCAGCCACTTGCAAGTCTGGAGTTTTTGGACACAAACCACTTTAATCAGCATAGCATAGCGCAGCATACGTCAGAGTGCGGTCAGTGCCCCCTTACATAGCCACTTAATCAGCAGAGTATAGCGCATCATACATCAGCGTGCTCAGTATAGCGCGGGGTACTGTCAGTGGCCCTATACATAGCCATCAGTATAGTATAGCGCAGCGTGTCCCCTTAGCAGAGCGGTACGCAGCGTGCGTGTGCCTCCTTCTGTGTTTTTTTATAGAAGGCGCCACGAACAGGACTCGGCGCCTCGTATAGAAAAACAAGTCTCGTGAGAATTCGACGTCATTCACATGACGTTCGGACTCGCCGGGGCAATAAGCATCTATATGCATACATGGGAATATCTCTCTGTATAAGTAATTACTTAATTTTAGTTTCTGTTAGCTTATGTGTACTAGAAAAATATGGTTATGTGAACATAGGTGGCTCCGTATTTTTTGTGTTCTCCTTGCACCTGCAGCACTGCTACCACCTTTAGTCAGGCTGATAACAACGCTAGTCCTGCAGGCACCCAGCATACTTCCCTCCAAGTGTACAATCTCTTGCATGTATAAGGATTGCATCAAGTGACTGTAGGAGTAAACGTTTGGGAGAAGAAGCAATATTATGCTGTGAGCCAGGGGCTAGCCAATGCATTGTACATGCAGTACATGTTTTTGTGTTAAGATTTGATAATCCACAGACTGAATTCATAGAACTGCACTGAAAATGATATATAACTGCCATGCAAAGTGTAACTGATGGTGTTACTGCAGTGAGTGCAACCACTTAGTAAGAAAAAAGTTTCAAAACAGATATAAAATATTTTAAAAATATTTAGACTTAAGGTGTGTACACACGTAACAATTTTTTGAACGATTGGTCGTTAACGACGTCGTTATCGTTCAGTCATTCAAAAAATCGTCCAGTTTCAGGGGCAAAACGATGAACGATAACTACCAATGCGCGCTTCCGTTTGTAGTTGGTAGTTATCATTCATCGCCCATTCTGACTGTCCTACTTAACGATTTCAGCTAAGCATAGCCATCATCGTTATGTAAGCGTTGTACAAATCGTTAATTTCATTACACAAATTCGATCTATTTTTCAAGGGAAAATCTGAAGGGAAATCGTTAACGACACAAATCGTTACGTGTGTATGCACCTTTAGACATTAAAAACAATTAAAACAAGTGTTATAGCCATCCTGGTGGCAATAACAGAAGTATTGCTGTGGTGCAAGTACTGCTGTGATACTGTCCCATGCAAAATGTTAAGGGAGGCAACAGTTTTGTTATTGCTGGCGGAAACCTTTGCTGTATAGTGTGAAAATAGCTGTTTTTTGATAAATCAGCCTATTGGATTGTAATAAGAAACTACAGTAGCCTCCAAATAAATAGAATATTCTATATTTTCTACAAATCAGATACAACCACTGTGAAGGCATATTAACTGTGTCCAGGACTTTATGAATTCTTATTATTACAAGACCACTATAGCTTATAAGCTTTAGGGGTCTATTTACTAAGCAGTGTTAGGAGACCGAGTGAAAAGTAATAAGGTGCCAGCCAATCAGCTCCCAGCTGTTATTTTTCAAACACAGGGCCTGATTCAGACCCGCTCGTAAGCGGCCGATCGTTCGTTCCAAGCGATGTTTGCACAACTGCACATGCGTACGGATCGTAATACGCATGTGCGAACCAGTCATTGCGGCCGAAAATCGTTTGTTCGCTAAATAGCGAATGCCTGCTATTTTTAGTGACAGGAGGAGGCGTATGTGGGTGGTAACAGGGGAAGGTGCTTGAAAACGGGGAGTGGAGATCCGAACGCAGGCGTGCTTACCACCTGAAAAGTACTATCAGATTGATTGAGCAGCTGCCATTTTTTTGTTTGTGGTTATGAGATGCATGAATGAGCCAGCATTAGCAGGGCATGCTGGTTCTAGTAGTGCTAGTTGGAGTTCCCAGCGGTGACATCCAGGTAAGCTGGCTCTCAATTTGGATGCATTTAGGTATGTACCTTTATCATGAGGCCTTACATTTGCCGAAATATATGTGCCTTTATTATGAGGCTTTAATTGGTATATATTACATTTGGGGCGAGCGTTTGGGCGTAGGGCCCCCAGCGGCTACGCTAGCGGGGCCTCCTCATGGCATCACCACTTAATACACATAGTTACTTTTCACATCACCTTTTAATGTTTGTTTATTATTCATGTATTTTTTCACATATATTTTAACCTCTCATTCCACACTTATTAACTACTCGCACACATCTATACTTTACATTGCACTGTCACTCTTTTTCCATTTTTGTGTGATGCCCTGGGCAGGATGTTTTTTGGGGTACCCTGCTCCCCAGATGTGAACCACTTAGTGTTAGGGACTGCTAGTGACAGAGAAGCCGTGACATGGCCTAGCAGCTTCCCATGTATTTGCAAATGCATGCAACCAATATCTCTGATTTCTGTTACCATATTGTGTTCATATGTTGTTGCTAGTACAATTCAGTGTGCTGAGGAATAATAGGGGGTTAAAAAAAACCCTCTCTTTTCTACTGTTTAAAATATCATACAAATATGTAGCATTAGTAAAACTGTGTAAATAAATGAATGTTTTTAGAGATAATTAGATGATTAGATATACTGGAATGATCAAATCAGATTTGACATTCAGTAGAATTTGGCTGATTCAATTGCCTTAAATGTGTTTGTGGTACAATAATCAACATGAGCCGATTTGATTTTCCACCAATACATCATAAAATTTTCAAGCTTAATGTCTGCATCTAAAGTCTGAAAATTCCTACAAGTTTTTGAAATTTAGACCAGTGCCACATTATCCTTTAGAGTGTGCAGGCAGCCGCCTACGTCTCGATGTGTCATAGGTGGACCATCTGGCACATGCCACCCAGATCAGTAACATGACACAATGGCCAGACCGGCTCCTCAAGGGTTAATGCAAATTGCAGAGCACCAAAGGCTAAGCACACTGTCAGAGCAGTAAAGGAAGTCTCTGCAGCCATGTCATACACACTGTCAGCAAAAGGGGTCAAAGGAGCTTGTGCTGAGCTCTGATTGGTGAAGAGTTCATCACATGCTCTTCTGACACCCTGGAGATCATCAGCCTAATATGAGTCTGAGGACGAAGGATAGCCATCGAAAGTTTCTAACCATATTTAGGAAACCATCATTCATTTGAGATCATGCATGAGCAACATGCGAATAGGAGAGGGTAAAGAACTGTGGAACCATTAAACTTCCTCCATCATTGGTAAAACCATTCAATGGTTGATGGCAAACCCTACTGCTGACGGAGACTGGGTGGTAAATTTACTATGAAACGTGTTAGTCCGAGATTGCATTCACGGGTGTGTTTGGCCATTTTTAAAAACACGGAAATTTACTAAACTCAAACAATGGTGTAAAATTATGATTCTTTCTGCAAAACACGGGTGAAAACACAAATACAAATAAATATACCATCAGCCAAACTCGCAAGTACTTTCCATAGACAGGAATACAACATGGGAATTTACCAAGCATCGTGATTGCAATCCCGGGTGTAAATGAAGAAAACTCGGTCCAAAATAGAAGTTTAAAATAGACTACCTCCTGAGCAGCGTGTTTAGCAGAAACATACACAGATCAGTGTGACCCATGCTTTTTCCTGACTGTAAGAAAGCAAATAGAGGTTTAAATAAATAAGAAATTGGGGTTCCACCCCTAAAAGCATAACCAGCCCTGGGCTCTGTGAGCCGGTCCTGGTTCTAATAATATGGGGAAATATTTGCGTAGGGGCCCCCAACACACCCGTGAATGCAATCTCAGACCAACATGATTCTTAGTAAATTTACCTCCCTCTTCTGCCAAACTCCATTACTCAGGTAGAGTGATTTGGAAGGTGAATATTACCAATAGATATGTAAGTCCCTACCTGCAGTTATAGGCCTTTTTTGTGTGTGTGTGTGTGTGTATGTGTGTATGTCTGGAAACTCTTAACCACATTGTGAATGACCTGTAAGACTGTCTGTTGTTGATTATAATAGGTTAAACACATATGTTATATACAGGGGCGCCGAGAGGGGGGGGAGCGGGTACAGATTACCCACGCCCGGGCTTCCTGAGGGGCCCGGCGTCGCCCCCCCCCCCCCCCGCTCCCTCACAGCAGCCCAGCACACAGTGTGTGCTGAGCTGCAGTGGGAGACTGCAATGCCTGTGGGGAGGGGGGGCGATCACGCTGATCATGCCCCCTGGCTTTGCGCCAGGCTGAGGGGCTCAGAGTTTAAGCAGCTAAGCATGTGTGCTGCTGAAGACAGAATAGTGTGGAAGTAGAGTCAATCTATGTTAGTGCCATGCATGGCCCACAATGTGGCTAAAAATATACACCTGACATGTTTTGTCAAATTAGGATGTACTTATTGCAGTACTTAGAATATGCTGTTTTACACAAATACAATTTCATACACAGAGTTTGTCCAAGAATATGTTTGGGATTTCAGAACTTTCATGCTCTATTAAGGAGAACTGACACTTAAATGCAAGCTAGGTGAATATGTGTATCTAATTTTATGCTTACATGTAAAATTTGCAGGACGAGATGAAAATTAGATTTAAGGCTTGTAAAGGGTACATTTATGGGCAGGGTCCCAGGTATGAGATCATCTGTATAGTGTTCCCCATCCCAAAAAAGCATTTATTTTTACCAGGACCTCATAGGTGGCAGTAATGAGGCCTCAGCTAATACTTTCAATGGTACACCTTTGGCACCTTACAGAAACACTTCGGTAGTAATGTGACTAAAAATGCACTTTTCTACATAACGTAAAAATAAATAAAAAACCTATACCTTTAAATCCCAGCATGCCCTGCCACAGTGCTGTTGTTTAGAGCATGCTAAAACTGTGTCAGGGCATGCTGGGATTTGCAGTTGGAGTGCCACACATTGCCTACCTCTGAAATGTGACACGTGTAATAAGTGCAAATGCTTAAATTAAGACACCTAAACCCACAAATGTGTTGTTCACTTTGTTATGCGTGATGTGTATGATTAAGTGCTTTTACACAAATACAAAGGTATTCCAAATATAATGATGGCTTGTAAACAACATGTAATGTTTTAGAAGGCAATATATGTTATTTTTTTTCTTTTAAATGTTCAGATGTTTTAGAATCTGGAATTATTTTATTCACAGAAGGGTAAAGAAAGAAACCATAATGAACTTGTTTGTTGCAATACATACAAGCAGCACAACTACAGATGATTTGCATACATCCCATTTCAATGACCATAATCTAAATGATCAGGCATGCACAATACCACAGTATACTGACCTCCTGCACTATAAACCAAGAGTTTATTAAAGCTAGTAGTTTAAAAAGCACATTGTACTATACTATAGTGACCCCTGGTGGATAGTCCTTATTATTACATTACATCTTGTTGGTATTGCTATAAATGCTTGTATTTAAAGTTAGTATCTAAATATCTCTAAAGTATGCATGTCAACTTCTCTATTTCAAAATAAATAGCTGACCATAGTAGCTGGTATCAAACCTGACAACTAGCCCTCAGAAAAATGTAGCTGGTGACAAAGCCACCTTAATGATACAGGTGTAAGATAAATAAATAGGGCTGGTTTCATGAAGTTTTACCCATTCTCACTATTAATACGATCCCAACGTACCCAAAAAATGTATTATTTTTATTCTGCAGATCGGATTCATTGAATCCATCCAGAGCATCCATACGAACCTTTGTCAAGACATGACTTTTGAGCTAAAAGCATAGTAATATAAGTTTTTATTATTTGTTTTACATTTTTTATGATTTAATATATTTTTTAAATATTTTTTTATAATTTAGCATTTTGAAGAATAGTCGCTATTCTGAGTGGGGGTACACTGCAGTATATAGCTTCATTATAACCTCTCAATCTGCAAATGCATAAAGCAGTACAATTATTTTCACATACATGATAATCTAATAGTGATATGTTCACAAACTACAAGGTTTTCTGTTCTCTGTGTACCTCACACATATTGATAATTATATGATTTCATACAATATGGTTGTATCACACATTAAAATTGTTGTGGGCAACTCAAAAGTTAACTGCAGTTACAGGAAAAATAATTGTCAATACACATAACTGTCACTACACACAAATGCATTAAAAATCATGTGCAAAGTGTTTTATGTATTTTGCTAAATCAAAGTATATCTGTTATACTGCTTCCAAACTTTGTAATAAATCAAAAACTATATTAAATTAACTCATTATAACATTAAGAAAGGCCTAGCTACACAGAGCCTGTGTAATTATTTTAGGTTAGCCTATGAAAGGCCTTGAGGTATGAAATTTAATTGTCTTGAATTAGCTAAGAAGGATTGGAGGTCTTTGAATATTGTTAACGCTGCTTCATATACATACACACACACATTGCACAGTTACAGTGGATTTGCATACACACTGCAGTAATGCCAACTTAAGAGGTAATTTCAGGCCACTTGATACTTGATAATATACTCATTAAGTGGAGATTTAACCCATATTTACCCTAACTCTGTACTCACCATTTACCCTTCCTTTGTTTTTATACTTCTACGTCATAAAACTAAAATCACTGTATATGTTTTTTTTCCCCAACAAGATGCTTAAACCAGTACCACTACAGCTTACACATTGATATAAACTGTAGTGCATCTCACAATTTGGAAACATAGTTATCTGTGCCCGCCATAGTGAAAGCTCTTAGGCCGGGCGAACACAGTTTTCCAACTACAGACATATTTGATTACATTAATTAAAATTTTCATAAAACACACAATGGGCTATATTTTTATAAATGACCAAGGCACAGGATAAATGCATCTAGATTTTCTCCACAACGTATAGGTTTACTGAGCAAGATGGCATTTGCGAAGTAGCAGATGATAGGTGTTGTTAAGTACACAAGGGGAATTTTATGCAAAGTACAAAGCAGGTGCAGTGATATGCCTGGTTGTGTGAAGCAGTAAAAGATCTTATTTTGTGGGGCAACAAGACTACTGAAATGAGTTAAAGGAGTGGAGAGAGTGCATTTTTAGGGACACTACTTTCTGTGCAGGAGGGATGCATACATCAATGTTCTGTAAAAGGACTTTTTTATTGCACCGGTTGTGAGCTGGAGGTCTTGCCCTATGCTTTAAACAGGTTTGCCTACCCTCCCGATTTGGCTGGGAGCCTCAAGAATATCGGGTGCTGCTCCCGGCCCCCCCGGAAAGGCAGACAAGCCTCCCCGCCCAGAGAAAACATAGAAACCCCCACAGCGGGGGGGGACCGTAACGCGATTCGCAGTGAGTCGCGTCATCACGGCCCCGCCCCCTGCTTCATAATGCCATTAATTTCGGCTTTGTGAAAAGGGGACGGGGCCACAATGACGCGATCGCGCAGTCATTCCCCCGGCCCTGCCCCAATACGTCATCATTGCCCAGCCACGCCCCCCACTGTAAGCAGACATTCAGCTCCCTCCCGGAAGACAAGTATGGCATTAAATGAGTATTTCCGCCTTCCAGTTGCACTTGTTGCAGAAGAAAAGTGTTTTTCTAGGTTCACTGTGGTCACTGTAAATAAAAAGTTTGAAATTACCAAAAGTGCCATATGTAATAAGTACACTCCTGATGCCCCCTCTCTCTCATGGTTATTTTAAGGCATACATGAGAATATATTTAGCAGCATTTTAGAAGTAAAACAAAAATGAGTTATTTTGTGGTAATGTAGATTGTAAAGTATTAATACAGTAAGCTGGACCTTTGATATAATATATATTTATATCTTTGCTCCACACTATTCAGATGTTTCCGCCTCTCGGCACACCGCGGTGCATATTCTCCCAATTGCAGAGTGGGGGCCTGATTTAGAGGTACACGTTATTGCAGCTGTGACTGCAACTTTATATTAATGCTGTGACTGATGGTCTTCCTACTGAGATGCCCACCGGCTGCGTCTCTAATCCCCCACTGTGCGTATTAAGATGCACCATTGGAGAATGCACCAGCCCTATGGAGACGCAGAATCTCCATCTGAACATGGTCGCTGGTGTCAGTGCAACTGCTGACATCTTATTTGATACATATGCATTTCAATTACAGTCAATAAATTTGTAATTTCCATTGAACAATGAAAAATCTGTATTTCTGAAACATTTTATAATATGTTTGTTTTGTTATGCAGAGCCGTTACTAGACTTTTTGGTGCCCTGTGCCAGAGAGACCAGTGGCACCCCCCCATTTTTTCAATAGGGACATAAGATAGTGCCTCTGAAAAAGGGCCATTGCCTCAGGGAAGAGATAGGGTTGGCTGTATTTCCCCTTCGTGCTCAGGGGCGCCGAGAGGGGGGGGAGCGGGTACAGATTACCCGGGCCCGGGCTTTCTGAGGGGCCCGGCGGGGGCCCGGGTCCGGCGCCGCCCCCCCCCCTCACAGCAGCCCAGCACACAGCGTGTGCTGAGCTGCAGTTGGAGACTGCTCGTGGCTGCTGAGGAGCAGCCACAGCAGTCTCCTATGCCTGTGCGGGGGAGCGATCACACTGATCGCGCCCCTCCTGGCTTTGCACCCGGCTGAGGGGGCTCAGAGCGCCCCCCCTCCCCAGCGCTCAGCGCGGCACTGCAAATCTTTTTTTCTTTTTCTATCAGCAAGGGGGCATGGTCACGCCTCCCGCTATTAGGCCACACACCCCTATTACCGGGGCCCGCCACGGCTCTTGGCGGACCTGTTCGTGCTAAGGACCTGGAGGTGACGTGAGTGAGGGTGGAAGTGCAGTTCCTGCCCATGACAGCCAGCTAAAGAAGTACTTTGTCTCCAATTAAACAAGTTTGTTGTCCCCTCGCGGGCTCGCTGCGTTCGCCACGCTTCGGGCACGGTTATATTCCCCCTCTATGCCCACTTGGATGGCAAGGAATGACGCTGGACACTGGCTGATGACGTCAGGGTCCTCTCCGTGAAGGGGATTTAGACATTACCGAAGAGATAGGGGAGGCCAGGAGATGCTGGGGATAAAAAAAAGAGGAAGTTAAAAATGAGAATGATAATAAACAGGAAAATTGACAGGCGCAAACAGCGGCACCATGCCCTGTGGTGCCATTGGGATCGAAAACCAGCCCGGGGAATTTTGAAAAGCAGCCCTGATGGGGGCAGGGTCTGTTTAGGGATGGGATACTCCCTCCTTATCGAGCCTGATTCTAAGTTGGACATAGTCGCGGCTACTATTAACCCCATGGTGCACATATATATATACATAATCTCACCACTGGGTGGTCCCCCCCCACCTTTGTGACAGTTTATTAATCCATACTCCTTGGGAGGCTTGACGTACGATTCATTTCCATTAGCGATTAACACTGTTGAAGTACATTTTTCTGCCCTTAACTGGTAACCCAGATTTTCAGGGCGGGCCCTCCTCCGGGGTGGTTAATAAGTGGTGCCTTTAGGGACTACGCTATGTTTATCAATTTGTGGATCCTCTTACCTTCTCTTCCTATAACATATTCACAGCTGCAAACTCGCTATCCAACTCTATCTCTCCTTTTTTTCACTTATCTTCAAGTTTCTAGTTATGCTACCAAAGTGGTCTCTGGTGTGACAGACAAATGTGAGCTGGATGATGCGCTGAGCCATTGCTCCTCAGTGGTTTTCCCCACTTCTTATATTTATAAGAATGCCTACTGACAGATTGATTTAGATAAAATAACAGGTGGTATGGCTAAATTAAATGGTGATTTTCCTAATGTCTCTTTGAGTGATGTTTTGAAAGCCAATGTCCATTTAAACTCACAGCTATTGTACCATTTATACCTCACCTCTAGGTTGAGGTATCTCATAGGAGCCTCCTCTGACTCTAACTGCTTTAAAAGCACATTCTTTCCCGATAGGTCTCCCCAGATGTACCTAGCATGTCTCTCTTTTTGCCTTGTTTATCCAATCTCTTTCACATGGATTGGGCAGAAATGTCTATAGATAAGGTGGGCAGGGCTGATACTTTTTTTTTCATATGGCTCCCTTATGTCTTCCCCTAATCTCTCCAAATTAGGTCTGCCCTTTGGGCATCGATTCAATATACGTCATTTTATAACCTGGAGATTTTAGCCAAATGAATCCCTCTGTTTTGATTTGGCTGTTTGTTATTATCAGATGTTGTGACTTTAGTATGCTTTTCACACAGTTATTTGTGGTTTCCCACTTTTAGTATTTTTGTATATCTCCACTGAGTCATATGTCACCATGGATCTATCTCATTTCCTTGTCATTTTACTGTCATTTTAGTGTACTGACAATTTCTATGTACAGTACCTTTCATTAAATAGAAAATTTTATAAAATGAATCTGTTCTAGAATTAGTGGTACTCAAAAGCCAAAATTAAATACAGTTAATCTTAGTTTAGTGTTCTTTTTTTTTTTTTTTTTACAAATTGGCACATTCCAGTCATCTGCCGTAATTTAGTGAACTCTAGTCCATAAGGTGGGGAAGAAAAGGGAAAATGACTGCCGGACTTCTTTACATCTATACTTAGGGGTAAATATAATAGCATGGCGACTTATAGGCATCGATAAGATACTGGCAAGTCTGGCCGATGGTTTAAAGTGCCAATTATTCAAAAAGTGCAGGTGCAGTGTGACAGTTGATCCTCTGAATCTCTGCTCTTATATTGGAGCTCTTCCTGCCCCCCCCCCCCCCAGTACATATCTGCCTGTGCCTTCAGATCAGTGCAGTTTTAGGCACTGGAAGACATCCTGAGCGAAGTTGCTTAAACCAAAATTTCAAAACAGAGACCCCATGGCCTACTTGGTGGGCACCAAGTAGACCTTCATAGCCCTGACTAACTTCAAACATAGCCAAACACCTATTCCTGGTCAAACCACACCAGCATGCCAAATTTGGTGTAGCTAGGTACAAAACTCTGGTTGTGCATAAAGGACAAACAGACACACACACACACATACTTTATCTCTTATTATATAGATGAGATGATGGTTTGTTAATTTATTTCAGCAGATATTTGCTAAACTCCTTTTTACAAAATTGTGTTTCATTACAATTATCTAAACGTCACCAAAGATTCACAAACTCATTGACCACCCACTGTGTCTTACTAAACATGAGTATTGTTATGAAACACCAGATTATTTGTATTAGACCCCTAGAGCCACACTACAGAGGTCTTCTGCCTATAACAGCCACCCATTGTTCGCTTAAAGTAGACTACACTCACTGGTACTTAGGATGTCACCAGGTCTTAAAACTCAGGACAGTAGGAACTTATACAATACTCTGGTGATCGCAGGATAATTGACTGGAGTAGTATTAACAAGTCAAATTCCAGACAAAATAGATCATAGATGTTGAAAGCACATTCAGGGTAACTATAGAGCAGGGCTGGTAATATATTGCAAACAGATGGTAAATAGCAGAGGAGGACAATTACTGAATAGCAGAGGTAACCTGTATTGATATACAGTACAACAGCAAAATTGATAGACACTTAGGAGCAATATACAAAAGCTTGTAGATTCAGGTAATTCACTAAGAAATGCAGAGGCTTTAAATATACTATAGCTCACGGATTTAGAGACAGGAACCAGGTTTCAATCAGACTGGGGGTCTCCAGGTACACAGGCCAGGCAAGGCACATGCAGAAGAAGCACAATAACATAGGGTTCAGGATACAGACTACTAGAGGCTTACACAGGAGCACAAGCTAAAACCAGTATTGATGTGCAGGGCTGGCTGCCTTTTAAGAAGAACCTGCACCAATAGCAGGCAGCCAGAGAGACCAGCCCCCCTGATTAATTAATTTTGTGCAGCTGCCAAGCTGGCATCCCAGCTGTCAGTAACAGAAGTCACAGAGTTCCCTTTGGCCGCCTGGCATCCTGGTTGCCTAGCAACCAAGGGGACCGTCGGGCAGTGCGGCGGAGCAACACGATGTCCCGTGTCGCCTAGAAGTGAGCAGGACCTGTCGCGGAAGTGAGCCTGTGCTGCTGCTCAAATATGTGGCCTTACAGTCAATTGGTAAATCTGTGGGAATTTATATGTAGAGCACTCCTTTATTATTATAGGTGCTGTAAGAGAACTCGCGGCACACCGAACACGATTTTAAAATTGCCAAGACACACCATCAGTCCCCCACAGAGAAAAACACGCACATTGGTCCCCATGGGGGGACAGGACGGGAGCACACATACATTGCTCCCCGCAGAAGAAAATAACATTGGCCCCCACAAAATCAAAATAAAACACATTGGACCCCTCTTAAAAAAAAACAATCACACTGGCCCCCACAGAAAGCAACGTATTACACCTTGGCCCCACAGAAAGTAACATATTACACATTGACCCCCACAGAAAACAACATATTACACATTGGCCCCCACAGAAAGCAACATATTACACATTGGCCTCCACAGATAGCAACATATTACACATTGGCCCCCACAGAAAGCAACATATTACACATTGGCCCCACAGAAAGCAACATATTACACATTGGCCCCCACAGAAAGTAACATATTACACATTGGCCCCCACAGAAAGCAACATATTACACATTGGCCCCCACAGAAAGCAACGTATTATACCTTGGCCCTCACAGAAAGTAACATATTACACATTGACCCCCACAGAAAGTAACATATTACACATTGGCCCCCACAGAAAGCAACATATTACACATTGGCCCCACACAGAAAGCAGTGTATTACACCTTGGCCCCCACAGAAAGTAACATATTACACATAGACCCCCACAGAAAGCAACATATTACACATTGGCCCCCACAGAAAGCAACATATTACACATTGCCCCCCACAGAAAGTAACATATTACACATTGACCCCCACAGAAAGCAACATATTACACATTGGCCCCCATAGAAAGCAACATATTACACATTGGCCCCCACAGAAAGCAACATATTACACATTGGCCCCCATAGAAAGCAACATATTACACATTGGCCCCCACAGAAAGCAACATATTACACATTGGACCCCACATAAAAAAACAATCACACTGGCCACAACAGAAAGCAAATTATTATACAATGCAAAATAATACATTGCCCCCACATTAAAAACAATCACATTGTCACCCCCGAGGACAAAATAATACATTACCCCATATACTGTTAAAAAGACAACCACATTAGCCTCCACAGAAAGCAAAATATTTTATATTGGCCCCTACCTGTCTGCTGCAAAGAAAGTTGCTCCCTGTCCCTTAGCCGCGAAAGCGGGTGCAGCCTATCAAGCCCACTACTCAGCAGTGACCACTGTGCGGGCGGGACGGCAACGCTTAATTATGTACGTATGTGGGATATAGTTATTGAGCATGTTCAGTATCAGTCATGCTCAGTCAGTGCAGCTCTACACATACAGCTGCTGTTTCTCATTCCATCCAAACACTGGCCTACATAAACCCTTGCATGACAGTGATGCTTTTTTTTTTAACCTTTAGTAACCTAGCGGTTCCCACCATTTAAGTAAATGATGGGAACTGCTCATTGGCTGAGAGAGACGGATGCTCGCCTTTCTCAGCCAAAGAACGTTCAGCCAATGCATTTCTATGTGAAATGCTGCGGCTGACCTCTCATTCACAAAATACTGTCATTAGAGGGCGGTACTTATGTCCATGGGTCCGGGTTTTTGCGGTTTGTTATTTTCATAAAACGGTGTATGCCTACATGGAAAGAAGGGGAAACCAACACAAGGGAGTGGTGAGTATAGATTTCTATTTACAGGTTGCGAACTTAGGGCCTGATTCAGAGCCACTTGTAAGCGTCAGCTCGTTCGCTCCGAGCGATGTTTGCCCAACTGCGCATGCGTACGGATCGTTATACGCATGCGCGAACCAGTCAGTGCGGCCGAAATTCATGTGCTCGCAAAATAGCGAATGCCTGCTAATTTGAGTGACAGGATGAGGCGTATGTGGGTGGTAACAGGGGAAGGTGCTTGAAAACGGGAAGTGGAGATCCGATCGCAGGCGTGCTTAAAGGTCAAAACGGGCGTTTTATGGGTGTGCATATTTAAAACAGCAGCGTCATTGACCACGTCACTGGGTTACTTTAGAGCCAGAACTGCTCGCAAAATTGTGGTAGCAAAAACCAACCACAAGAATAGCGAGCAGTTCATACCCTGTTCGATGTACTTGATTAATCTAATAAATAGCGGACATGACATAGGATGCGAGCGGCCGGGGGCGTAGTTTCCCAAAAAACAAATGCAAGTTTTGTTCGCACGTTCAGACCTAGAGGCGTGAACAGACCGCAAACAGCGAAAGGGTTCATTTGAATAGCCACCCCTATTTTCTGGACGAGCGAGCGCAAATAGCGACCGGCTCTGAATCAGGCCCTTGGATTCTAATGGAGAAGGAGACAGACCGGCGCTAGAGACAAGATAAGTATGTACTGTAGTGTGAGTATGAGTGAGTGAGTACATGTGTAATAAAATAATAAAACCTTTGGTGTCTGTGTCCAGTCATTTTTTTAATATTCCTTTTGCAGATGAGCTAGAGGTAACAGCGGGCCCTTAATGCCCCACATGCTGGTACTTGTGGTTCTTCAAGTACCAGCATGTGGGGGAGGCTTGCTAGGACCTCTAGTTCTCCTGTAAAATACACTATTGTTTATTGTATTTTTTTTCACACAATCAACTCACTCACCGCCCAGGGGTGCTCAGGAATAGCCCCAGGCTATCAGCCCAGGCCTGGGGTACCCTGGAAAGAGGAACCTCTTTATTGGGGGGTCCCTATCTCCCCAGTGATCCCCGACCTGGGCTGACTAGCATGGGGTGATAATAATTTGGCCCGGGGATCCTGTGAAGCTGGTCTGACGGCTGTGGCATTACACCTTCACTAGAAAGAGTACGGTGCTGGCTGTGGATAATACAGGGGACCCCTACTCATTTTTTCCCCAGTAATTCCACAACCAGGACTGTCTCAATGAGCCTGGTGCTGGTTGTTGAAAATACGGGGGACCCCTACGTCTTTTGTCCCCCGTATTTTCACAACCAGGACTGGCTCAAAAAGGCCGGTTTATGGTTGTGCTTTCAGGGGAGGACTCCACGTCATTTTTAATTTTTTTTATTTCAACACTTTTGTAGGTTTTTTGCATGGATCTCACTAATCTGTGCATGCCTCTGTGTAACTCGCACCTGCTCAGGCTATACTCGCTAGCCTGAATCAGGTCTATTATTTTGCGAGTTATAAGTAAGTAATATTATGCGAGTTAAAAACTTCCCTTCACGTGTATGTTCACTCCGTCTTCCGCTTACTGCAGTGCAGGGATAAATGATCCGTCTGTTTGCTGTTGCGGTGCTGGAACGTGTCATTCACGTGTGCTGTGTCCAAAGCTTTCCAATGTGTTTTAGGCACATATGCACTTTGTCAAGGGCATATGTGCCTGAAACGAGTTGGTAAGCTTTGGACACAGCACACGTGAAGGACACGCTCCATGTCTGCAACAGCAGATGGATCATTTATCCCTGCACTGCAGTAAACGGAAGACGGAGTGAACATACAGGTATTGTGCTACACATTTGTTACACTATCCAATTTCAGCGCTTGATTTACCTTTTATATGGTTATTTATTGTCATGCCAAAGCAGATTCTTACTGGGAATTGGACTCGTTTGAAATTAAAGAATCGTTTTTTGTAAAAATGAAATAGGTACGATAATAAAAGGGAAAAACTGAAAATTTGTATCAGTAAACAGAGCTTACATCAGTTTTTCTGGAGAAACCGGATAATGTATCAATCTCTATATGATATAGGGATGTGCAGGCTCGGTTCTACTCGGTTCCGTTCGTTTTTTTTTACCGAATCTTATTGGCTATCCAAAACTCGTGACAGCTGAAACCCAATAAGATTCGGGAAAAAAAAACGAACGGAACTGAGTAGAACCGAGCCTGCACATCCCTATGATATAATATAAAGTTCATCGTTGTGATATATGTTTAACGGTTTAAGAAAGCACTCAGACGTTGGTTCTTTCATTGACTTGCTTTGCTAAAATTGTCACTGCTCGGCTCCCTTTTGTCATACATATTAATGTTTCATACACCTAAACCTTCCTTTAAAAATGCTCTATAGCACAGATTCTCAAACTTGGTCCCCAAACAGTGCATGTTTTCCAGGTCTCCTCACAGATTCACAAGTGAAATCATTAGCTCTACCTGTGGATCTTTTAATATGTGTCAGTGAGTTAGGAATACACCTGTATCACTGCTGGGTGACCTGGAAAACGTGACCTGTGTGGGGTCCTGAGGACCGAGTTTGAGAACCACTGCTCTATAGAATAGTGAAAATTGCATCAAAATACGTCCAGTGGTTCTCAAGACTAACAATAAAGAAAAAGGGGTAATTAGGCACATCATCTAATTACATACTAAAATGCTGCTCCTTCAAAACTGGGGTAGCTAGCCCCTAGAATATTTACAGAAAATGAATAACAGATAGAGGGAGTGCAGAAAGAATGGTAAACATAAGGTATGAATATAAAAATAAATGTAATTTATGTTCCACATCTAATTATTATGAGTTACAATAATACATAATAATTAATAAGTAATAAATAAATATAAAAAGTAATATATGCTTCTGGTACCACTGCTGAAAAAATGTAGTTAAGCATATGCGCATATGGAAAAAATGGGATGCGGTAAAAATGCCGAATTCCGCCGTCTAAATCCCGATGCGGGACTAAAGATGGCCGGGAAGCCGTCTGACTAAATCCCTACGCCCATCTAGATCCCTACGCCGGAATCTAGACAGACGGCTTCCCGAACGAAGGTAAGCCGGGCATTGTTAGAGCTTAGCCAAAAGGGGGAAGGGTTAGGTTTAGGCACCCCTGGGGGGTCTTAGGGTTAGGCACCACCCCAGGAGGGTTAAGTTTAGGGTGCGGGGAGGGGGGTTAGGGTTAGGCACCACCGGAGGGAGGTTAGCTTTAGGCACCACCCCGGGAGGGTTAGGTTTAGGGTGCGAGGAGGGGGGGTTAGGTTTAGGCACCCCCAGGGGGAGGTTAGGCACAACCGGGGAAAGGTTAGGGTTAGGCACCACTAAGGGGGAGAGAGGGGAGGGTTAGGGTACTTACCAGCTCTAGCCGGGATTTTCAGCGTTCGGGCTTGCGGCTTCGCTATTTAGTCAGACGGCTTCCTGGCTGTCGGCATTTCATACCCTACCTGGAAAAAATATATACAAAATATTATAGATGAAAAAATTATAAAAGTTTCAGAATAAAAATGTCACCCTGTCTAGTCTCAATGGAACGCAGTATACTGTTCATTGTATTATTGTTTGTGGTCTGTTTAAAACCAAAAGTAACTCTGTAACTCCTCGTCCTCAGACTGAAACTGTATCAATGCAGTAGTAATTATTTGTGAGCGAATCCTCTCTCTCCTCTCATTAAAGTCAATACCGCATTGACTGTCTTTATTTAATACGACATTCTGTGGAAGGAGAGAGAGGATTCTCTCACAAATAATAACTACTGCATTGATACAGTTTCAGTCTTAGGAAGACGAGTTCAAAGTTACTTTTGGTTTTAAACAGACCACAAATAATAATACAACGAACAGTATACTGCGTTCCATTGTGACTAGACAGGGTGGCATATTTCATTTTTATTTTGACACATCTAATTTTTTCAACTATAATATTTTTTATATATTTTTTCCATATGCGCATATGCTTATCTAAATTTTTTAACAGTGGTACCAGAGGCATATATTACTTTCTATATTTTTTTTACACCGTGGCATGGTTCATACCGGAGCCAGGTCTGCAGTGACCCGGCTCTTCCGGCGTTGCAGTGGACGCTTGGAGATAATGTAATCTCCATGTGTTGCTGAAGCTGGCCACACTGGAGCCGGGTCTGCAGTGACCCAGCTCTTCCGGCATTGCAGTGGACGCTTGGAGATGATGTAATCTCCAAGCAACACTGAAGCCGGCCAATCGGGCAGTATGCAGCAGGGCCCGGGTCATCGTGACCCGGAGTGTTACGTTTACACTGCAGGATGACACAGGAACAACCCGTGGCCAACCCTGCAAGCTACCCGAGTTGGATTCCCAGGTCCCTGGACCCAGGTGGATCCGTTTACACTGACAAAAATCCTGGGTTGATGCGCGTTCAGGTCGGTGTAAAAGGGGCATACAACTGTCACTATTTGGCTCCTGTTTGTTATACATTAATGTTTCATACACCTAAACCTTCCATGACTAATGCTCTATAGAATAGTGAACACTGCATCAAAATCCATTTAGTGGTTCTCGAGATTAGCCTGAACAAACAGATAGATGACTACCAGTGACTTTACTTTATATTATGGGGTATAATTACTAAAGTGCGGGTTTTTAAAAGTGTATATGTTACTCATAGCAACCAACATAGCAACCAATCAGATTCTACTTAACATTTATCTAGCACCTTCTAGAAGATAATAGCTAGAATCTCCACTTCTAAAAACCCGCACTTTAGTAAATATACCCCTATGTATAAATAAAATGTAAATAAAGAGCAACATCTATCTAAAGCAACCAAGAGCTGACCAAGTGAACATAGTGCCATGAATCGGTTCTTAGTATTTCTTACAGACTCAGACGTTTGTTTATTTTGGTTACCAAGACATCCCAGAGATACCTCACTGTGATTACTAATTCACCTGTGTGCTCACCTGATCAGCTAGACCAATGGCTATTCACCACCTCCTATAAATCAGTTCCTGAGAGCAACCCATTGCCTGAACAACCTTTTCCTTCCCAGGATAGTTCTAATGTCCAGGCTTACTCTTGTATCCTGTGATCATGTCCTCTGTGACTCTATCTGCTACTTTGTGAATTCTCGATATCTACTATGTGCCGCTTAGTATCGTCACCTGCCGTCACCACCGCTGCCATGCTGTATACAGACTGCTTTTTCCACTCCGGTCAGCCAGCGAGTTTACAACTATCAGCTTTCCACCTGCCGCTGTGTTGCGTCACCTGTCAGCGCTGCAGCTTTCACGCTGCATACAGACCTGCCTACCATCTGCCACTGCGTTCCGTTACCTGTCAGCGCCACAGCGCCCACGCTGAATACAAACCTGCTCCAACCACTTTGTCGCAGCCAGCAAGTATACTGCTTTCCACCTGCCTCTGTGTATCATCGCCTATTAGTGTGATGATACACATGCTGCATACTAACTTGTTACTCCTCAGTGCAGAGCCGGCGAGTACAGCTGCCGTGTACAGCCATACCATTATACTCTATGCTTTCCTCTATGCTTAGTGGTTGTCCAGGTTATCAGGTTATACTATTGTGCTGACCTTGTATTGGTTTTTCTGCACTGTGTGCTATTTCTTGGACTGGTTTAGAGATGGTGCTGGTTCCAGGGCTAGGGTTCAGTGTGCAGTATACAGTCTGTACACTGAGGTGTCCAGTAAGCTGTATTACTTATCCTGACTCTCAGTTTCTGAGTTTCTTATTGGTTCCAGTACTGCTCTGATGCAAGACCCATGCCAGATCTACATAATACTCAGACGGTGACACATAGGAAATATGGAACAAATAAATCAGAGGCACTGTCACCTTCTCAGGACTTCTCAGTTCACTTTAGCCCACTTATACAACAAACTTCATGCCAGATTGCCAGTTCAGACCTGCAAGTTACAATAATAAAGATGAACCATTTCATCCAAGAAAATTTTTTACTGTGACTGTAGAAAGAAACTTGCAATACCCCCAAAGTTTGGTTAGTATTTCAACCTGTGGTGAATAATGCAAAAAAGCAAGAGTTCTTTGAAGTGTTGTATCACACCCTTGCACTAATAAGCCAAACAATAAGTTTAATAATATAATTACCTGTAATACAACAAAAGCATTGAAAATAAGATACTTGCTCAAGATTCCAGCATGTGATTCCAATGGAAGTCAACAGTGTAACACAATATTCAGCTCCCATCCAATCACATGCCACCCATTTCAGACTCCATTATTTTCAATGTTTACAGTGTGTCATAACTGATTGTACTGAATACAATTAGCTGTGTAAGGAATGGTGTTGGTAAAACTGCTTTAAAGTAGGTGAACGTTTTAAAAAGAATTCTTGAAGAATCTTCTGATTATTCGAAGGTCATTGTAGCACAATCTTCTCAGAAAACTGTAGTACTGATCACAAACACATCAATGTCAGAAATACTGTAGGAGTGGCACAATTGCATCAAATAATTTTTACATATAGACTTACATGTATCTAAACCCAAAATTATCTAATGTAAACAAGCACTTAGAAGCTGGATATTCCAAAAGTTTTAAAGTTCTCCTTTCCCCTAAACTAGTAGAAATGTAGGGATAACTCACCAATCTAGCTATCTTTTAACCTAGAATAGACAAGTTGCAGTATTAAGCCTAGTTCAACACAGATGCTAATTTTTTTTTAATAAAATAAGTCTATGAAGATTCTGTGTATTTCATTTATTTTAATTACAGTGAACCACCACCCCCTCCCCCACACACACGTAGTTGTTCTATAATACCACATTAAAAAATCCACATGTAATACAGTAACCACGTACATTTTTGTCTCCTATATCGGTATACAACCTGGAAGATCACAATTGAAACATAAAAATACAGTTTAAAGGGTTAAAGCAGGAGCATCTGACAGTTTGGATCATTGTATAATCTGTCCCAATTAGTTCAATCATTTCATACAGTACCACAGTGCTGTCATCCTAATCTACAAAGCATGCCCACTCGGCTTTCAAGTGCATGACAGATCATAAAGGTAATAATCAACTGGCGTTGGTCCAAATCCACAACACAATTTCTACTAAACAGGTACAACAGTTAAAAAAGAGTAATTATATTATGTTCTGTATTTGGAGTATTGTATTGTTTTCATTTGCTATTGGACTTGTGATCCTAAATTTTCTCGACAGCTATTTGTAGTTCTATTTTTGTGACCGGAACTATGGAATTTATGTATCTTCTCCCTTCTCTTCTTGTTTTTCCACTTTCCCCCTTTGTTTTACTCGTAAAATTCAATAAAAATGTAATATTGAAAAAAAAAAAGAGTAATTAAACTAATTTCCAAGCAAACTAATTTCCATAATATGGGAATGAATTTTGATTGACCAAATCACTTCTATTAAAGTGTAAACTTTTTTTTTTTTTTATAGTACCTGTGGCAGCTAGGGGAATCTTCTTTATGTTTGTTATTTATGCACAACAACACCTGCACATTTTACATAGTTTTACTTTATCTAAACTTATTTTAAGTTTTAAAGTACTTACCAGCCCCCCAAAAATCATGGTTCATCCCAGAACATTACCTAATACTGGTAGAAATTAATGACCTGATCAGACACAAAAGATTATCTGGGCCCCAGTACTAGGGGAAGAGTGGGGGTGGCCACGCACTGCCGGGTAACCCTCTGTGAAAAATGGCATGGAATTATGCCTCCCTGTTAAGTGCAAGGCCTCCAGAAAAACATATGCCATGGTAACCATCCCCGCACCATCTGCACACCTCGATACAGAGGCCTGAACTATATGTATAACCTTGAAATCTGCCTGAATGCTACTGGGCTCCAAACAGGGCCAAACTGGCTCAGGAGGCAAGGCTAGACTGGCCATCTGGCAAACACCAAAAGGGCTGATCAAAATGGACCAAAAGGCCAATCTCCGGTGGTGGCAACCCTACCTATTCTGTTATCACTGCTGCTGCCTATTTGTAAATTTCCAATTAGCTTAAGTAACACAATAATTACATGTCATTATTGGTTGTTAAACCAATAATGGCCTCAAATCACCCCAGAATCAATTGTTTATTAATTTATGCACCACACATTTGATTAAAGCATTTTTGTAAATAAAAAGTAATTGCTTTATTATATTTTTCTTTTAAAAAATTTTTAAATTGTCCTAAATTGCTCCATAATCACCTTTTTTCTATTTTTTTATTTTTTGTTTTGTTTGTAATAAAATCAGCCGTACAATGCATATAAAATAAGAGCAATAATATTCCTGTGGACATTTTGCCAGATAAAAAAAAAATCACAACCATTTTTTTTCTATTGGATACTGCTGGTATCGGGAGCACGCATACTAGTGGTAATTGAAAATTGGCCAATTGATTTCTATCACTGTTTGTGAGCCTGTCCCTATGTAAAATGATTTTGGCTGGGGGTTTGGCGTTTCGCCTCTACTTACTTAGTTAGTTATGCCCCACTTACCCCAGAATGGGCAATTTTTGGGATTCGACCCACAGGTGTTAGTTAGGAAGCTACTTTAAGCAATGTCATCGGCTCTCCACCATGGGACAGTCTTATAGTGGTTTTATCTCAATGCTCCTGTAATACTATGTGGTATGAAACCTGTATTCTTCTTCTTGATCCCCCCATTTCCCTCTAAGGAATTACCTATGTTTGGCTCGGATCCAGGTTTTCTTTCTTTATTACATGTATGACTCAGTGCAGTGATTTTGTTAATACTTGCATTCCAAGTTATTGAAATATGTATGGACTCCGATATATTTGTCTCTATAATAATTTGTATGCATTTAATTGTTACTTTTCTCTTATGTTGATGCTTCAATAAAGAAAATATATATTAAAAAAATAGAAAATTGGCCAATTGAATGTTGAATATTGGCCTGCACTCTATGCCCATCTAAATTGATTGCTAGCATAGTCTGAGACTAAATTGATTTATAATCTAAACACCTCCAAGCCACACAGCTCAACATACATTTGCAATTCAAATGTTTTTATTATATAATTTTGTAATGAGCATATTCCCCATTATGTTTTTAATTGACCTTTTTTATGGACATATGCACTATTCCCTTAAGGAGTGAATATATTTAAGATGTGGGTAGACCAACCTCAAGATCTATAAAATAATTGGTTATGGTTTTTCCCGTCTTCAACATGCACAGTAGGAGCCAGCGGTGCACCCCCTACCCCCACCACCAATGACTCCCACTACAGCAATGGGACGGGAGACCCCATTGAGCCAGGAGGCGGACCACTGACTGTGTCAGGAATGGGTATGTTTAGCGAGGAGAAATGGGGCAGAATAGGGACAAGAGGGGGGCGGACCGAGGTAACCCAGCATATGGCGGGTCCCTTTTCTAGTCTATATAATAATTATACAAAGAATGTCCAGAGAAACTCAGTAGATGTTGGAACTCTCAGGTGATGACATCACTGACACTGGTGCAAGGGGTCACAGGTCAGACCAACTGTCAGTAATTGCAATGTAGCTGTTACTTGTGCTGGCCTTAGACCAGTGGCTTATCTATAATGGGTGCAGTGTGTGCGGGGCACACGGGCCCCCGGGTCCAGGAGGCAAAGCACTGCACAACCTGCACCCATATTATTTTAAACTCACCTGTCTGTGGTCGGGCGTCGGGTGTCAGCGCTGCTCAGAACACCAGAAAATGGCCACCGCGGCCATTTTTCCGGTGTTCTGCGCATGCGCAGTAGACTCCGGGCTCACTCTAGTACAAAGAGTCTACTAATGCTCTGGTGGTTGGCCAGCCGCGTCAGTCGGCTGCCGGCAACACCGGGGAGAGAGTAGGGGGCTCCACACGGGGAGTGCACACGGCCCCCTCCTCTCTTAAGACGCTCCTGACTATACAATTACCAGGCCGATTCACTGGATATCGGCGGACCACCCAGATAATTGTACAGTGTATTGCCACAACTGACTAATAATTATTAATTATTGGTGTGTCAGACATGCTGAAATTGTCCAGCATGTCCAAAATTTTCGATAATTAGTTGCCCGCATCTGGCAGTGTACAGTATGCTCTGCTGCAGCTAACCATTGCCTTTGTTCCTTTAGGGGCATATTTATTATTACACTCGCCCCACCCCCACAAATTAAGATTCCACTGCAAATCACAGGATTAAGAAATAATTTTTCACTGGAACCCATCACAGCGATCAGTAAGAAGATTGATCACTTTATTTTACCCGGTTTCAACCAAGTCAAAACACAGTCCCTGTGTGGTTATCAGCTGGGCCGGTGCAAGGTTTCTAGATGGAATCGGTATGTAATGCCGCCGGATCAAATACCGACAGCGGCAACCCGATGGGTCGGAATCCCGACACCAACAGGTAAGACCTCTAACCCTCCCCTCTCCCCCCCTTAACTCTAACCCTCCCTTAGGGATGCCTAACCCTAACCTCCCCCCTAGTGCCTAACCCTAACCTCCCCCCGTTAGTGCCTAAACCTAACCCCCCTCCCCGCACCCTAAACCTAAGCATCCCGGGAGGGTGCCTAACCCTAACCCCCCCTAGTTGTGCCTAACCCTAATCCCCCTTTCCCTACCCTAACCCTCTCAGGGGGTGCCTAACCCTAATTCCCCCCGGGGGTACCTAAAGCTAACCCTCCCCCATGTGGCTACATGCTAAAACACCCAGCTTACCTTTGTTTGGTAAGCCGGGTGTTGGGTTTTAGTAGTGGGGCTAATGATAGGCGTCGGGATTTTGGCGCCTATCTTTAGTCCCATGTTGGGATGTGGCTGTCGGTATATCGGCGGGAGGGTATCCTCACTACATCCCTTCTAGACACCTTAGGCAAAGCTAAACAATGCTGCCCCGGCTCCCCCCAACACCTCCACCCAACCCCTAACAAACACATACTTGCCCCGTCCAGCCCTGTAATCGTACATTGATAAGGAGAGGCCCAGGAATAGGAGAAGGCTTTGCTCAGGCTGGATGAAGGAGTGGCTGCTGCAGAGGGATTCTCTCTCTCACATGCCACTGCTTATAGAGATTTGTGAGAATAATCCAGATGACTAATGCAACTTTCTGAGAATAGATGACGTCACTTTCCAGGAGTTGCTGAGTCTGGTGACACCCTACATCATAGAGGCCGGATACCAGGCTACGGAGGGCATACCTGCGATGGAGAGGCTGATCGCTACCCTGTGCTTCCTGGCGACTGGCAGATCCCTGCAAGACCTCAAGTTTGGCACCCACATCTCACCTCAAGCTTTGGGCCTCCTCATCCCGGAGACCTGCAAAGCTGTATTCAGTGTACTCAAGCAGCAGTACTTCAAGGTAAGAACATTTTTGATGTCCAACAATGCTATATGTTGTTGTCCACCACTGTATGCCCCCCAAGTGTTATTTGCTGCCCCCTTATGGTATATGCTGCTGCCCACCACTGTATGCCTCCCAAGTGTTATTTGCTGCCCCCCTTATGGTATATGCTGCTGGCCACCACTGTATGCCCCCCAAGTGTTATTTGCTGCACCCCTTATGGTATATAGAAATGTGTGCCACCCAACAATGCTGCCAACCTATATGGTGTTGACCAATGTGCAATTAAAAACACTACAATTTCTTTCCTTGTGCAATGGTTTTTTTTTATTATTAAACAGTACACAAACACGTGTAATAAACCAAGGTAAGGGCTACAAAAAATTTATTTTTCTAAAAATGCTTTTTTTAATTTTTAATTTATTTTTAATAGTGGTCGTGTCTATGTCCAGATCTGGTGTCTGTAATAAAATTAAGTTAAAGTTAAACTCCATGTATTTATAATTTTTTATATTTTTTTCATTCTAGTTCCCTTCATCCGTTGAGGAATGGGAAAGCATTGCTGAGGAGTTCGAGTTGCGTTGGAATTTCCCTAACTGTGAGGGATCAATAGATGGCAAACGTGAAGATAACTCTGCCTGCCAATACTGGATCTTTGTACTATAATTATAAGGGTTTCTTCAATATTGTCATGATGGTCATCGTTAACGCTAACTATAAGTTTCTGTTTGTGGACATTGACAAGAATGGATGAGCCTCGGAATGTGGATCCTACAGGGAGACCGTGTTTTACGAGAGGCTCATCTCTAAAAGGCTCAATTTACCTACTGCTGAGGAATGCAAGTATGGACTAAATTTTGTGTTTGTTGCTGATGAGGCCTTTGCATTGCACGAGCACATCATGAAGCCGTATGCGCAAGGGGGCCTGACCAACGAGAAGCGTATCTACAACTATCGGCTTTCTAGGGAACGTCGTATTGTGGAGAACCCGTTTGGCATCCTCAAGCAGTCGCTTCAGGATATTCCACACACCTATCAACCTACATATGGACAAGATAGAGTTTATTGTCTTGGCATGCTGTGCCCTGCATAATTTCATGAGGGGGAAAAACATCCAACAAAGGCCAACATATACAGCAGTGCCAGATGCCACAGAACACATTGAGGACATTGATCAGTGGACTCCTGTGACTGGAGAAAGGGCTACTCAAGTGCCTCTGGGCCTGATTCAGAGCCACTCGCTCTGACAGAGCACTCGCTCTGAATCAGGGCCGGGCTTTATTTTTTTGGGAGCGGCCTCTTGGCCGCTCGCATAGCTGTGGGTAACCACCCACAGCTGTAGCGAGTGGCCATGATGACCACCCATTGCGACCATCGGGCTTGCGACGAGACCCTTGTGGTAGGGTCTCGATCATCACAAGCCCCAGAGAGCTTTCGGCTCTAACAGAGCCGGAAGCTCTCCACTGACATCACTTGTGATGTCAGTGGGGCAGCCCCCAAACGGCAAGCGTTCCCTCGGGCATGCCTCCGTTTGGGCAGCCACCCCCCCGGCCCACCCACCAAAGGGGGCGAGCTGTCACTCAACATCGACAGCTCGCCCCCTTTGGTGCGAGACTTGGAGCGACGGATTGCCTGTTGCTAGCCGGGTCTCGCTCATGCGCACGACGGAGCCGGCTCCATCGTGCGCATGCACTGTGGGCCACCTTCGACCCGGTTGCGAGCGCTCAGTGCTTGCGACCGGGTCTGAATCAGGCCCTCTGTACGCACCAAACAGGTGAGGGAGGTTTACCTGACCTATTTCAATGGAGTGGAGACAGTGCCCTGGCAGGAAGATTCTATAAAATAAAGAACTTAACAAAAATGTAACTTGGCCAAAGTTAAAAACATGACCATTTGACAAGGTGTGTGTGTGTGTACTGTTTTTCTAATCTACTAGTGAAAAGAGTGTTTTAATGTATTTTTGCAAAATAAAGTTTTTTTATATTAAAAAATGTACATTTATTATAATATATTTTAAGATACTGAGTGGCATGCAAAATTGGTGGTAGTGGTTTTACGGGTGCATATAATGGCTGGCATGCTTATAAATTGGTGGGCAGGGGTACTATGGGGCATATATTGGCTGGCATGCTTGTACATTGGTGGACAGGGGTGCTGGGCAGGCATATACTGGGTGTAGACAGGCAGTGCCATACTCACCTAATTCGAATATACAGGCCGCGATCACCTCTGTAGACACAGGCTTCAGGTGGGGATAAAGATACCAAGGGCCGGATTAAAGCTTGTGGGGGCCCCAGGGCAACTAAATTGTAGGGGCTCCCTTCAAGCCACATGGAACCTACAAAGCCACCCCCACCCCTTCCCCCTAGCCACATGGAGCCTACATAGGCACACACCCCCCTTAGTCACACGAAGCCTACCCCCCCTTCCCCCTACCCACCCTGAGTCTACCACCCTCCAGTGGCAAACGCAGGATTTTGAAAGGGGGGTTTCCAAATAATCGCCCGCCCGCCCCCCCCCCCCAGCAGTAGAATAATATGGCACCTGGCTGCATTAAAAAAAAAAAAATACTGGGACTCCCAGCCCCCGTGACCCTACCTACCCCCTCCCCCCAGCAGTAGAATAATATGGCACCTGGCTGCAGTCACAAGAAAAAAAAAAAACTGGGACTCCCAGCTCGCCTCCCACCCCCCCACAGCAGCAGTATAGCAGACTGGCAGTGGAATATGGCAGTGTCTACCCTACCCCCCCCCCCAGCAATAGATGGCACCTGGCTGCAGTCACAAAAAAAATAAACTGGGACTCCCAGCCCGCCCCCCACCCCCCCACAGCAGCAGTATAGCAGACCGGCAGTAGAATATGGCAGTGCCTACCCTAACCCCCCCCCCCAGCAATAGATGGCACCTGGCAGCGGCTGCAGTCACAAAAAAAAAAAATACTGGGACTCCCAGCCCGCCCCCCACCCCCCACAGCAGCAGTATAGCAGACAGTCTGGCAGTGTAATTATATGGCAAGGGGGAGCGGGCGGGCGGCGGGGGCTAGGAGTCCGATTAATACTCGGACTCCCAGCCCCCGCCGCCGGCCCGCCCGCAAGATCCCCGGCGCTCCCCCGACACATACTGGCCGCAGGATCAACAATTCGGCGGCCGGGCCACTTACATCTTACGGCCGCCGCCCGGCGCCGAACTCTGCAGGTACGGAGGCGCGGCAGACAGTCCACAGCGGCGCTGAGTGGAGTCACGGTGCCTGCCTGGGAACTGGCTGGGAGGGGCTTGCGCGCTGCAGCTCCCCCTACAGCCAGCCCAGGCAGTGTCACAGTCTTCCTGAAAAAAAAAAAAAATGTTTTAAGCAGTGCTGCTCGCCGGGTCGAACAGGGGGGGTTTCCAGGGACTCGGAAACCCCCCCTGCGTGCGCGGGTGCCCTCGTACCCCCAAACCACATGGAGCCTACTGCTCCACCGCCGATTACTCACCTAAGTGACGACGTGTGGGATGGACCTCCCGGCAGAGCTGCTCCCTGGTTCTTTCATCGGTGTTGGACGAAATGTGTCATGTGGCATCGGGAGCCGGTCTGCGCTGTATGCCGCTGCATACAGTAACACCGGATCGTAGCAATGAGCCTCAATCTGGGAACAGGTGCCACTGGATACCTGTTCTCGGCAGGGTCTCACCGACCCTGTGTGGGAGTCCCTCCGTGTGTGAGTCCCAGGAACAGCCACCCCTGTCGCCCCCCCTTAATCCAGCCCTGAAGATACCAATGATATATGTTGCTGCCCACCTATGGGTGCCCCATTTGTTATTGCTGCCCACCTATGGGTGCCCCCTATGTGTTATTGTTGCTCACCAAAGGGTGCCCCCTATATGTTATTGCTGCCCACCTATGGGTGCACCCTATATGTTATTGCTGGCTCCCTAAATATGGTGCCCCACTGTCCCACCCGCGGGCCGCAGTGTCCCGCGGTGGAGGGGAAGTTGGGGGAAGCATACACTACTGCTCTGCTTTGCAGAGCAGCAGGTAAGCACAGCACGGGGAGGTAAGCATGGGGGCAGCCCAGCATCTCGGAGATGCTGGGCACGCCCCTTCGTGATGTAAATGGGGGCGTGCCATTATCGTTAATAAATATCGCCCAGTGTGTATGGGGCTGAACAGATAGACCAGATCAATGTGGGGAGTGGCATACTAATGATCATATCACTGTGTTATAATATAGTAGATAGTAATACATAAAATGAGTGCCATAGGGAAATTGTGATAAAAAGAAAATGGAAAAGGATGTGCAAAAAAGGACTGGACCATATAACAGGACAAGCAGGTAATTCTGCTGGAAAATATTCTCATAAGACCACATTGTGTTGCAAAAGCAATAATCGTAAAAGGTTGAGAGTTAAAATACTATGGGCCTGATTCAGAGATGGATGCAGCTGCGAGTATATGCAAATGCTTGTATCAGCCCTTCGACTTGTGTACAAGCATGCATCTGAATGTACAAGGACTGAGATGCCAACTTTCAATGTCCCTGCACATTTGTTTCTTTAGACGCCGACATTGGTGCACCATCAACATTTGCACCAGCTATATGGCAGGTGCAGTTTCTCTGTCTGACTGTGGCCTCCCATGGCTGCAGTTGTGCTTCTGTGAATGCAGCCTCTTTCTACTGCCACGTTGGCGACACTTCAATTATATTCCTATGAGATGGACATTTTTTGAGTGCACTTCTAGTTACACCCAGGAATGCCCATCACTTTTCCGCCCCATTTCTGATACTGTCTAACCCGATTGATACAGCACTTTTGTGCATACACTCTGTGTACCGCTTGTGCTGTAAATTTCAAAAATGTTTGCGCGTACACGGTTTGAAAAAAATCGCTCAGCTACGTGAACATCGGCATTGCATGCGACTCAGAATCAGGCCCAGTATGCGGAACTGTAATTGGCATTAAAATATCAATTAATGCTAATAATGCTATGACAAATAAACATGAAAAAGATCCACAATATATAAGTACTACTGCAGTGGCCCTACAAGTCCCAGCATATCCAGCTGACAAGATATGCTGGGACTTCCACTACTGCTGGACAGATACAGGTAGACACCCCCAGACATGCACACCCCAGCCTGATTACCCCTGGAAGATAATCTCCAGGAGCAGCACTGACTGTAGCTACATGGCGAGGAGCAGACCAGGGGGAGGAGCATGGAATGAGTAAGTGTACTGGATCTGTGTCATGGCAGCCCCAAATCTGAGCCCTGGCTTCCGATGACCGCCACAAACACAACACCGCCACCAGGAAAAAGATCCTTTCATCGTGCAGCTCCCAGCACAGGCCAGCTCCTCACCTTATCTGGGAGGCAGAGCTTTTCTATGCCTCAAACACGCAAGAGAGTCTGGTTACACGCTTACTGCACTCCCATGAGACTGATTTTTTCCATGCGTTTGCACGGTAGCTGCCAAGAAACACTAATTCCATGGCATGGCTAGAGCAATCCAGTGACATATGGAGCGAACTATCCGCTCTTGTATCCTCGATGAGAGTGCAGCTCATGTACAGTCTGCGATTGCTTCTTGTGCTGCACACACTGGGGCAGATGTATGAGGCTCTGGGAAGTGATAAAGTGCAGAGTGATAAACGACCAGCCACTCAGCTCCTAACTGTCATGTTACAGGCTGTGTTTGAAAAATGACAGTTGGGAGCTGATTGGTTCATCGTTTATCACTCTCCACTTTATCACTTCCCAGAGCTTCATACATCTGCCGCACAGTCTGCTGATAAGCGTGAGAAATGTCCACTTTTGACCTGTGTCCGAATCAGAATGAGTCAAAATGCATAGTTTGGAGTCTATGTAAACTTTGCTCTAATCTTTAATTGTGTAGATCTAGGGTTTTGACCTGTGACTTCATTATATGCAGCTTGGAGCAGGGATATGAAAATAAATAGTAAAAAAATTAGTCTAAATGATACAACAGTTTCACCATGGTACAAAATGCTGACCATGGTGTGAGTATAGACCGTTATGTAACACTACTGCTTAGTGTTGAGTACAGTGTACAGTACGTATCTTAGAAGAAATGGAGTGAGAGCTATTTTTCTTATAGTGTGTAATGGCAAAGCAACATGCTTAATTTGTTGGTGCAATGAAGGAGTACAACATATATTTTGCGTCGGCCTATCAGCCCAGCAGATGCAATATATCTAAAACATATATTGTGCAGACGTGCACATCTGCCTGTGTGCAATGGCAACCAACCAGCCATTTATGCTGGGCACAGAATCCAGCGACAATGACATCACAACTGTACAGGCAAACTTAAATGCCCGCCCATTTGTGATGTTTGGCCAGATAGATCTAGCGGCCAATTGGTAAATGTGTATACTTACCAAATTGGTCAATAAGTCGGCGGAATGGTCGGCTGCCCGCTGCGTCACTCAGGTTTGTACCCCGCATAAGCCATACACCTGACCTGAGAGTGATGTGCATGTAACTGAATTACCCATTGATTACCCAATCCACTGCCTTGAAATACTAATTGGTCTATTTCATACCTGCCAACTCTCATTGTTTGTCAGGGAGACTCCCTAAATAGTAGCAATCTCCCTTACTCCCTGAAGAGTCTAGAATTCCCCCTGATTGCACCTTACTCCCATTATGAAGCTATTACATAAAAAAAAGAAAAAAATATATATACATTCAAATGGGATCATTAGTATAATTTACCTGCATTGGGTATAAGGCACAATGATCCCTATGGCTACATGCATTTTCTGAAAAGTATCAGTGTCTTACTAACAGCTTTGGGGCTCGTTTACTGTACATTTTATGACACGCCTCTCAGATGTAGCAGTACACGCCCACTTTAAAGCCAGCTCATAGGTGTTGCTTTCACAATCACCATGAAATGCATTTTCAAAAGTAGGTAAATATGGTCTATTTTCTGGAAGTACGAAAAGTGCTAAAACAAGACACAACAGCCATAATGTGAGGTACAACACTTACATTGCGCGGATACCATCTATACTATAAGTTTTTTGTTTGTATGTTTGCTTTTTATGGCAAGTTCGTGCAGCACCCAAGAAGATGATATATCTTTTGTACAGTATATAGGTTTTTTTCAAGTTGTGTAAGCCGTACTTGCCTACTTTTGAAAAAGCATATCACCTATGCACGCAGCGCTGATGACTGTGTCTATTCTGATCCACTCTGATGGATTTTTTTATTTCCAAGTCATATATCAGCTAGATAATGGAGTTAGATGCAAATGTAATGAGGTGGTGTTTTAAACAAAGTATTGACGTTTTGCCAACCATACGCAGTTGTCACTGTAAAATGGTACAATGGACACAGAAAGATCCTGCAAAGATGGCCAATAAGTCTGCCCGTTAGCCCAATAACCCAGTAACACGAGATGTTTTAACATAGGCACAACTATGCATCATACTTGCCTACACTCCCGGAAGTCACGGGAGGCTCCCGTTTTTCTCCATACCTCTGGAAGAGTAGGCACCTAGTGAAATGGGCAAAATGGGGAGAATCTTACCTGGAATCCGTGGTCCGTCGTTACGGGACGGGGCTTAATGACGTGATTCTATGATAATTGCGTCATTTGGCCCCGCCCCTATTAAAATATGTGCAATTCACAGGATTTTGCCATGAGGGGTGGGGCCTAATGACGTCTTCATCCTTGCCCGATTGCTGACTCTCCCCGGGCTTCTCCTGGGTAGAACAGATCAAAAGTCGGTAAGTATGTTGTGCATTAAAAATATGCTGCACTGTACTATTTCCTAGTATCTTAAATGGCCCCCTCTAACCCTCTCCCATCCACCAGGTTTCATGAAATTCATCACACATTACCTGTAATGCAGCATACACACTTAAGCACAGATTGCCTTTTATACAGCTTTTGTCATACCAAAGCAGACTCTTACCAGGAATTGAACTCGTTTGAAATGAAAGAATCGTTTTCATATAAATGAAATAGGAACGGTAAAAAAAGGGAAAAATTTAAATTTTGTATCAGTAAACAGGGATTACATAAATTTTTTTGGAGAAACCAGATAATACAGACAAATACAATAATGGAAACATACTGTACTTTATCATAGTATCAGTGTGTACCCAGCTCCCCTCCAATAGCATCATCTAGAAAACAGCTTAGACAACTCTGCCCTGTTTGCTACACGTGCAAAATGAAATTAGTAAACATGTTACAACAAAAGTCACCAGCGATTACCTACACATGACCTGCTCACCTAACTGTGACTGTAGTGTATAAAAGTAGAACCCTCCTGCGAGTCTTAAAACTTAATTTGAAGCACTATAAACTTAACGTCTCTCTAGCCTTTTCTCTTTCCGCAGAGTAATTTGTGATCAAAGTTATTCTCTACTGTGAGTTTAAGCAGCCACTAACATCTTATGTTGTCCCAATTTCTGAAATGATACATCTCAAAAATACACATTGACGGTTTCAATGCGTATCAAATCATTTCAAATAAATACATTGATGTGGAGTTGGAGGTGCTGAGATGTATGGTTTCCAAACCTAAAAGCAACATTCTGCCAAATTTCAATAACACTAGGGACAAATTATTTTAAGTATTAAGGTTTTCCTGACAAAAAGTAAGGCTACAGCCAAGCAATATCTGACACTGTCTAATTTTACTGACAAGCACAGCTCATGCCAGAATATCTGAATGTGACATGCTTTATCCTGTCAGGCTTTTCCGAGGGACATTTATCTCCTTTACGATTCGTGTGCCAAGATGATTATATTTGACATACAACATATATCCCTGGGTAGTTTGTGTTTGAACATTGACTTTGATAACAGCAGATATATGCCGTCTTGCTTTACAATATTAATTTTTCAAGAGCAAGATACACCGCAAAACATTTTTAAGTAAGCAAACAGCAACAATGTAAATTGTGGCAAGAATGTGTGATAAATGAGGTGTGGCACCAACTTCCAGTGATTGTTTATTTTATTATCACATTGAACTTGTAAAAACAGCATCTCACTTGCAATGTGTATCTTATCACTTTACTACATTGCCATATATAAGTTTGAATCATTTCTATTGTGATTGTTCTGTCAAGAGCAGTGAGCTCTGGCACTGTCTCCTGCATACATCCAGGCACTAGGACCCGGAGTAGGATAGCTATATTTTAAAAATAAAAAAACTGTGACACACTGGGGGTGTGGCCAAATCAGGGAGGTATGGTCATGCCTCTCCCACAAAAAGTAAAAAATATACAATATGCTACGCCACAAGCTCAGCAGATGAGCAGCTCCAGGGCCCTTATGCAAGCTCTCAGAGCAACAGAACAGTAGTAACCATTATACAAAGTATGCAACACAATAGTTGTGCCTGTTATACACAGTATGCCACACAATAGTGCCAGTTATACACAGTATACCACACAGTAGTAGTGCCCATTATACACAGTATGACACAGAGTATAGCTCCTTTTTCACATTAAAGTGCATATGGGTAAGGAGAGGCCCTAGTGTGTGACATATTGGGTTTAAAGAGCTTTATGCCACACAGTAGAGACCCTCCTTACCTATCTGCCACTAAAGAGCGGACTGAGCCTAATGCCCAGCCACTCACCAGGGGTTCAGGCTTTTGCCTGCCTACCATAGGTCATATATAGTGACCTTGCTTAATGCCCAGAGTCACTTAAACTTGTGGCATCGGCCCTATGCCAGCCTAACAAGCCCCATAGGCCTGAGAAGGTAGAACTATAAAGATATAGTAGTGGGCGCTGTTGTGTGTTGGTTCTCCAAGCAGCTGCTGATGAGGAGGTAGTCAGCCTCCTAAACAACAATAGAAACAATGCAATAGCAGCGCTGATATAAGTAAAATAAAAGAATTTAATATAGTGGACAATGAATAATAACTAAAATCTCAGTACTGAGGAAATCAACAGATTATAAAATCATCACATGAACATATGTAATATATGTGCACAAAATACATTCATAAAGGGCATTGTGACCAGGAAGAAGATGAGCATCTGGCTTGTCCTTAGGACGCTCACAGTGGCTTTGTGGAGGATCACTTGGCTGCAGGGTACCATTTCAAGCACCTCTGCAAGCTAAATATAGGTGCAACAGGGCAGAGATGGAGCTGTCCCCTAGCCATTGTGTCCTAGGCGATAAGCAGGGGAGGCGTGATAAAGTGTTTCTCAGTTAATTGAATCCTCATAGCATCATCATAAGGGACTCAGTGATTCAAGGCATTGTACTGCAAGGGGTGGGCCATAATGATGAGCAGAGGGGCAGTGTGATCTATGAGAGGGGCAGGGTGATCAGTAAGAGGGGGCAGTGTGAGCTATAATAGAGAAGTTGCACCCCCAAGTCCAGTAAAATCGGTAATAGAGTAGCCAATAGGCTACTGTGGGCTAATGGTATCTTCAAATGGTGTTAGCTGCCAGGGACAAGCTCAGGAATGCAAGTAAATCTGACAATTAAGCAGCCCCCATAGATACTTATGGGGGCTGCAGTTGCTGTCAGAAATGGAGGGACCAAGGTAGAGATCAGCGATAGCTGCTGCACCTAAATATTTGCAGGTACCTCTCGAAAACAAGTATTTTAAGGGGATATCCCACAAATATTTTTTTTTAAATATGCCCCTACATGAGTAGTACCTTGACATAAAATTTAGAAGAAACAAAGGGGCTATATTTATTGAGCTGTAGGTTTTTCAAAATCACTGATTTTTGATGATGTTGCCATTTGTTTTTAATATGACAATGGTAGTAGAGGTGAAACCCGGCAATTCTTTCCTGTAATAACATTGATTAATTAATTTTGAAAACCTGCAACTCAATTACCTGCAGATCTATATTTGTATTGAGGATGCTGGGTATTTTTAAATGTATTTTCTTAAACTAAAAAAAGTGAATTATTGCAGTTTATATAATAATAAAAATAATATGGTGGTCATGTAGCGTCACAGCAGATGTACCTGCACAGCCCCTATCACAGTCCCCCCTCCTCCCCCTTTCAGGAGCGCTAAGAAATTTTCTGGGCTGGTTTACCATTCCAATCCGCCCCTGCCTAGTGATAGCACATCTTTGTGAAAATGTTGTCTATTCCCTATGTCTAGGCTAATTTAAAACTCCATTATTTTGAGTTCTTTTGTCACCCTTCCTTTCCACATCTCTTCTTCTACTGTTTTCTAGTGGATCAAGCAACAAAGATTATAGCAGGCCATGCATTGGCAAAGGCAGTCTGCTTTCAATGACATTTTTGAAATACACATACGAAAGACACGTGGATAGCCATATCATAAAGATCTGGACATTCACTGCTTAGGCAAACTAGAGCACGCAGAGCCTCACACAGTGATTGACAGGAAGTGACCGTTTGAGGGTGGTGACAGGGGGTGGTCAGAGAAACGCAGGCGTGCCTGGGTGTTTAAACACTGTTACAGAGGCTTGCATAATTAAACCCCTGCGGTAGCATACGCTGGCAGAAGTCTAGATGGTGACAGGAAGTTTAGCAGTTTGTGCGGTAGGGTCAGGTCAACCACAACTGTGCGGATGGTTCCGATGTTACCGATGTTTTCGCTGACTAGCGGATGCATGTCATGGGAAGTGGGCGGCTTTATACAGTGGTGGGCGACTTGGTATAGAGCTGCGGTTTCCGTTCGATTGCATTCATTACCATATTTTCTAAACGAGCGGGGTGCGTGCGGACGCAGCCTTGCGAACCAACCTGAATCAGGCCCAGAGTTCACACACCTAAACACTTCCATGCATCAAACTGAAATCAGGAATCAATCCAGCAATAGCATCTAAGGAAAGGTTAGTGCTAGGTAGATGAAACTCATTTAACCAAGAGATCGCTTTGTGCCATGCAGCCACAGAGGCCAGAACAGCCGTAGATGGCTCTTATAGGATCACGGTAACCACAGATCATCAGGTAATAAAAAGGGATGGGTCCTACTCTGCTATCAAAATTACCCAAAGTTTAAGGTTATCAACAACAAACCAATCCCCAAATTGGCTCAAGAGGCATGCTATTTGGTACTTTTCGAAATCCGGGAATGCTAAGCCCCCCTCTGTCTTAGGCAAGGACATAGTACATCTAGATAACCTAGGCATTCCAAACCGCCAGACATATTTAGTAAACACTGAGTAAAAAGTATTAAACATAGATAAAGGGAGCAACCTGGGAATAGTGCAGAATAAGTACATTAATTTGAGTAACAGGACCATTTTTAGAGCTGCAATACAGCCTAGCCACGAGACCTCCTGCAACATCCAATCAGCTGTCAATAGAGAACATTTCCCTAAGAGGGAGAAATAATTACATGTCACAATGTCAGTAGGACGCTGTAGAATATGGACTCCTAAATATAAAAGGCTTATATCCTGCCACACACATTTATGAATCCCATTAAGTTTGGCTAAAAGTCCAGGAGGAAATTTTATTGGTAGCGCCTCTGTTTTAACAGTTTTCAATATGTAGGACACTCAAGAGTATTCTTCTAAAATTTGATGCAAGGATTGCAGTGAGGTCTCAGGGCTAGTGAGGCAAATTAAAACATTGTCTGCAAACAAACAAATTTTGTGATACAAACCGCACAAGCTGGGCACCTGGATAGTAGCAGACACTCTAATTGTTTCCGCTAAAGGTTCAATAGCAATCACAAAAACGAAAGGTGAGAGTGGACAACCCTGTTGGCTGCTGTTGGAAATACAAAAGGCCGAAAAGAGAATTCCATTTGCGAATATTCTGGCAGAAGGCTTTTAATAGAGTGCCAATATCGAGGAAAGTGCCCTATCCCGTAAGCCAGTTGACTAAGGACAGCCGTTAAATAACCCCAGTGCAACCTATCGAATGCCTTTTCGGCATCTAAACAAAGCAACAGTAATGGACCTCCAGACACAGCAAACGTCTTAGCTATAATAAAAACCCGGCAGGTATTTTCCGAAGCTTGTCTTCCAAGAACAAAACCAGCTTGGTCTGGGTTAATCAGAGAGGGTATCAATGAGTTCAATCTAATCTAATTAATTAATTTAGCATAAATTTTCACTTCTGTATTCAATAATGCAATTGGTCTATAGTTGGTAACCAGTGCAGGATTTTTCTCTGGTTTAGGAAGTGCCACTATTTGTGCTTCTAACATCTCCCTAGGAAAAAGGTCTTTATCAGAGGCTTTATTATACAATGGTGTAAGAACTGGAACAACCTGTTCTTTAAAGTATTTATAAAAATCATTAATATAGCCATTTGGGCCTGGAGCTTTGTACGAAGGCCACAGCCACAGCCACAGCCACATCCTCCTCTGACCAGGGAGTATTAAGGGATTGGAGTGTTTCTGGGTCCAGAGATGGAAGATTAAGTTTATTTAAAAACTGAGCAATCTCCTTCGAAGTGGGCTGATGGACCTGCGGATCGTTAGACAAAATATATAATCTAGAATAGTAGTCCGCAAAAACATTTGCTACGTCAAGGGGGTCCATCACCTTCGCTCCTACTTTATTGAAAACAGTGCAAATTCTCTCCTTGGCCAATTTTTCCCTTAGCATCCATGCCAGCATCCTACCAGCCCTATCAACGTGAACATAAAACTTTTGATGAAGTTTGGACAGGTTCTTATGTACCTCCCGCCAAGTATAAACATTCCATGTATCCCACGTCTGGAGTAACTCTTTATAGATAGATGCATGTTGTGGGGAGCATTTATGACTCTCTTCTAAATCACCAATACAAGCTTTCCAACTCTATTAGCTCTCTCAAGCCGTGCTGTTGATTGGCTAGCAGTACCTCTAACCATTGCTTTTAGAGCACACCAAAAATAAAAATTGGAGGTATCTGTGGGTGTGGTAGTATCTTAGTACATGGTAAGAGCATTAGAAATGGCTTGTCTAGATTAAATGTTAAGACAGAAAGTAAGACCCCCCCCCAATCACCAAGGCATACAAGGGTTCCTACAGTCCCCTTTAAACTAAGGGGTGCATGATTAGACCATATCATAGGGAGGATCAATCTGGGAATATGACTTTTGTATGTGTGAATAATAAGTATAATCCCGAACCGTAGGGTTTTTTGCTCTCCAAATGTGCACGACATCGGGTAAATAAGGGTATTGATCATGCAAATATATGGCAAGTCGGTGCAAATATTTATAAGGAACCAAACCTAAACAAAAGAAAAGTCACAAGAACCATCATTCTTTAGACCCCACTGAGGACAAGTTCTTTGAAACACGGAGGCTGAACATCCTCAGAAAGGCTTTAAGATTTGAGCAGTTGAATGCCATCGTCAGGTGTAGAAATGGTTACCAAGGATCCATTTTGGGAAATAATCAATTTGTCAGGAAGCCCCATCGATAGAGGATATCCACTTTATGAAGAGCAGTGGTGATCTGTTGAAATGACCTGCGAGCAGCTAGGGTAGCAGCTTAAATATCTCCAAATTATTGTAAATCACCCAACACCTCCTTTGAAGAATCAGATGTAAATGCTGCACGGAGGATGGCTTCCTTAATTTAAAATAATAAATCGAGGCAGCCTGTAAATACGGTCAATTAGGAAATCCGCAATAGAAGCAGTGGGCAGCAGTCTCTTAAGTCCTTAAGGCCCATAGTTGTCACCGATTCCGGAATATCTCTTATCTTTATGTTATTATGGCGAAATCGATCTTCAAGATCATTAACTTTAGAACATAGTGCTGTTACTTTAGACTGCAGTTGCTAATGCAGGACAATCATTATGGCATCCCACCACTTTTTCCATCTTGGTCTCCAAATTATGAGATCACTGACCAACTGTTGGCAGGACTGGAGAACCGGAATTCTGAAGTGATTACTTCCTTAAAGGACGCTAAAAGTTGTTTCATGGATCCCACCATCAGAGGTACATCGTCTGACACTTGTGAGATGGGGAGATAGGTGGAGAAGCTTTAGAGGCAGAACTGGAACCCTTAAGTCTAGCTCCCTCAGATGCGGATGCTGCAGCACCTCTGGTGAACATAGGGCCTGATTCAGAGCCACTCGTAAGCGGCCGCTCGTTCGCTCCGAGCGATGTTTGCCCAACTGCGCATGCGTACGGATCGTAATACGCATGCGCAAACCAGTCAGTGCGGTCAAAATTCATGTGCTCGCAAAATAGCGAATGCCTGAAAATTTGAGTGACAGAAAGAGGCGTATGTGGGTGGTAACAGGGGAAGGTGCTTGAAAACGGGGAGTGGAAATCCGAACACAGGCGTGCTTAAAGGTCAAAACAGGCATTTTATGGGTGTGCATAATTAAAACAGCAGCGTCATTGACCACGTCACTGGGTTATTTTATAGCCAGAACTGCTCGCAAGATTGTGGTAGGAAAAACCAACCACAAGAATAGCGAGCAGTTCATACCCTGGTCGATGTACTCGATTAATCTAATAAATAGCGGACATGACGTAGGATGCGAGCCGCAAGGGGGCGTATTTTTCCAAAAAATGACCGCAAGTTTTGTTCGCTCGTTCAGACCTAGAGGCGTGAACAGACCGCAAAGAGCGAACGGTTCATTTGAATAGCCACCCCTATTTTCTGAACGAGCGAGCGCTAATTGCGTCTGGCTCTGAATCAGGCCCATTGTTTAAAGAAACTGCTAGTATTGTTTGTTTTTGTTATCATCCTTGTGTATGCTTTTTCACCAGCAGGGGTCACCAGGCCCTTCAGAAATGTACTGCAGTCCTGGTCCCTGCCAGAGGTGTTGCTCTTTGGCATTTCTTGATCAAGTTTCCTGTTAAATCACTGCTAATTAGTATCATGAACTACACCTGTCTGCTAGCCTTATAGGCTGCTTCACTTGGAACCAGCATGGAGTGCTGGTATTGTTATCCTTGCATTTAATTCGGTCTGGGTTCCAATTCTGCCTCTCTAAAGTTATTGGAATCTCCCGGTCTGCTAAATAAAGGTATCCCTGCAAGTTCTATGTGTTTCCAGCATATGGATGTTTCTGGACTTTTGCACATGTGAACCATTACATCAGTCAAGATTTAGGAACCTGTATCTACTTACCAGTCTGCTGCTTATTCCTCTGCATTACTCAGAGTTAAGTCTGCTGTCTATACATGCTAATTCTATGTTCCCAGCACATGGATGTTTCTGGACTTTTGTATATGTGAACCATAAAATTCATCACGATTTAGGAACTTGTATTTACTGAGTAGTTTGGAATTTATTCCTCTGCATATCTCAGAGCTAGTGTACCTGCTAACCAGCCATGGTCAGTTTGTTTCCATTCTGGCACTGTTCCAGTGTATCACTGCTTAGGCATTCCCGATATTGGCACCAGCAGCTAACGCCATCTGAAGATAGCGTTAGCTGCTGTAGCCTATGGGGACTTACCGAATGTCAGCCGGCGGAGGGATCTCCCAGATCCCTCCGCCGGCAATGGGCACCGCTCATGTGCAGTCCGCGGGACTGAGCATGCGCAGCAGCCTCCGACCACATCACAGGAACAGGCTCCTTTTGGAGCCCGTCACCCTGCATGTGCCGGATCATACATTCGGCTGCTATGATCGCATTTTGCAATGCAATCATGGGCGGTACTGCATGCCATGATCGCATTGCAAAATGCGATCATTAATAAATGGGCCCCTTAGTCATTTTATTTCAAGTTCATCTGCACAACCCTGCCATCATTTTCCAAACCTTAATAAACATTTTGTTTAACTATTATATTTCATGACCTTGTGATTCTGCAGTACTCCAGGGGTTTTCATAACAGAAACTAACAGCTGGCACCATATTAAGAGCTCACTGACATTTGGGGGCCATTATTAAGGAAAGACAACATGAAGTAGGAATTACTGAAATCACAATATCAAGTTGTAAGATACACAGATCCATGAGCTGGAAGTGGCGTCAAAACACACAGGTGTGGTAGAAGAAAGTCACATAGTATCAAGCACACGCCATATGAGAGGTTATGAAGGACAGTTCAATCCACCACACACAGATGCAGCAAGGGTCAAAGGCAGAGACGATATACACCGCCAATCACCAGGAATTACCAGGTGTACGCCATATATAAGGCACCAGGAATTACCAGAACAATCTCCATATATAACGCACAGTAAAGGATTGTGTAGTGTGACTGACCAGAGAATGTGTACTGTCTCAGGGACTTCTAGAGAGGTGCTTTAAGCATAAACTATAAATCTCCTGGTAGCAATATAAGAAATGAGTGCAGGGCACAACAGTCAGGCTTCAGACTCATCCAGCACTTAAATTTGTAGCTGCTTCACACAAGCAAACTCCCCAGAAGGTAGAAGGGAGTAGCAGGCAAAGCCACTTTGCAAATATTGCAGCCATTACTAGCTGGATATAGCAGAGGATCCATCTGGATTTCAACAGCACTCAAGAGAGCTAATAACAGACCCCGTTACTCGCACAACAGTTGTCATGAGGTGAGTATTACCAGCCCCTCCCCGCAGTGTCCACCGGGAGCCGCAAGCCACAGCATCCACTGCTCTGCAGTGTCAGTCTCCACCGCCTCAGGATAGTCCTCAGCTTCGGCTAACTTGGTAGGCCTCTGCAGCAGCAGCCCTTTAGAGTGAAAGCGGTGGAACGAAAACTTGCCCCCGTTGTTACAAGGGTGAGAGAAAGGCACTCCGGGCTATATTGAGAGCACATAGCACCAGAAAGGCTAGAAAAATCAGAGAACATGCAGGAGCTCATCCAGGACATGTCCACACTCTCACACTGTCAGGCCATGCCCCCTTTGCCAATTTTATACAAAATCATCGGCAAAACGCAAAATTGGGCTGAATGATTGTTGATGTATGGGCCCCATTATCCAACCTTGACCATGAATATAGGCAAAACTAGGGGTTGAACTTGCCCTTCCATTGTTGTACCTTATTTCCCACATATGTGGATTGTGATCAAGATTTTTTACACTGTTTCCCAATTGTCTTATGTTCAAAAAGAGGAGTGTATTGGGCATGCTAAATTTAAGCCAACTAGCACTTGTATTGTAGCGTAATGTAAGGTAGCCCAGTGAGAGCTGATGGTTTGGAAGTCATAGACTATTAGTAGATGCAGAAAAATAGCCTGGTGTACTTCGATATTGTAAAACATTCTTATCTAATGGGAGAATATCGGGGAGCATTTTTCTTTATGTAAGCCACTGAGTGAAGGTGATGATTTATCCCACAATACATACAGTATGTGTCCACATACATCTATCCTTTGTGCGCTACAAGTCACATTACACATAATGCATGAGCAGCCAAGCGTCTTTTTGTGCAAATCTTTCCCTTCAAATGCGTCTTATTCGCACAGTGAATAGGATGCACAACAGCTTCTGTTGATTAAAATGATATACAGCATGCCTATATTCTGTGTGCGACTGCCAGTGTATCTGCATGCAAAATACTACTTTACAGTGTCAGCGGCTGTGACACTAACGTTGGTTTTCATATGCAGATGCACCCACAGTCGCACACCGAACATAGGCATGCTGCATAACATTTTAATCAGCTGCCTGTGCATCGTATTTGCAGTTTAAGGGGAAAAGTCGCAGAAAAAGACACTTGGCGCAACCGAGTTAACTGGCACGACTAGAAGGGCTGTTTAACGCACATGGATGCAATGGATTTGTTGTTCCAACACATATCACAGATGTTTGATTGGACTGAGATCTAATGAATTTGGAGGCCAGACAACCCTTTCTTCCTCAAACCATTCTTGAACAATCCATGAATGTCCAGGGCAAATTATCCTGCTGAAATAGGCCACTTCCATCTGAGAATACTGTTGCTATGACAGGATGGACCTGGTTTGCAACAATGTTTAGGTAGGTGGTACTCATCAAATTAATGTCAACATGAATGACCAGACCCAGAGTTTTACAGCAGAACATTGCCCAAAATATTACACTCCCTCCATTGTTAGGTACCATTTGGAGAAAGAAGGTATACAACAACCAAAGTTTTAATTTTTTAATGAAGCTGTACATTTTATATTAAGAAAAATTTCTTCTGGTTGAAAAAAAGATTTTATCAACAAACTAAGGGCTCACGTTTTGCCCCAGCTTATGCAAATATGTTTATGGAATTTTGGGAGGACAAGTATATTTGGGAAAATAATATATACCATAAGAAATGGATACGTTATATAGATGACATTCTGTATGTCTGGAACGGAAGTGAGACTGATCTATATAAATTCTGTGAAATTTTAAATACAAATCAATAAATCCATATAATATAGTCTTAACATATGAGATAAGCTGAAAGGAAGTCCATTTTTTAGATTTATGCATATATGTCAATGAAAATACTGTAGAGTTGAAGCAGAAAACTATATAAAACCAAAGGATAATAATTATATTCCGACTTCCAGTAATCACCATCCAGTATGGTTGAAAAGTGTCCCCAAGAGTCAAATCCAAAGAGTAAAGAGAAACTGCTCAGAACTTGAACTATTTAAAACGAAGCTGGTGATATGACAATAATCGCGGTGAACAAAAAAAAAATGTGGGTCCCAGGGACTACTCACTTAAAAAAATTGGGGTCCTACTCCACATTTTCTGGGTCCCATCACAATTTCTGCTTTTGATCTTCCCATATGCCATCAGACCCCCCAACATGCCTTATACATACTGTACACATAGCCAACAGGTGCAGTGTTGGGGGCAGACAGGGAGCTAAGGGCAGGCAGCAGTTGGGACAGTGCCGGTGGTGGGGGCAGTTGGGCACTAATCACATAAAATTGTCTAAATTAGATAAATCCACAAATATCAACCGCCAAAATAAAATTATGTGGGTCAATAATAATAGTGTGGAAATCTCAATAAATATAAAAAACACAATTATAGCAGCTATGTAATGCTGTGCTGATGTCTATGTGGGTTAGTACGCTGAAGCAAGGGGTTTCCAACTGCTAATTAATGACTCTGTATTTAAGGGCCTGATACAAAGATGTATGAAATAATTTTCACGCAAATCAATCGATTCTTTTGCTATTGCGTATGCATATAAGCCGCACTGCGCAGTGCAGCGATTGTCTTGTGATTCTGCACACACAGAGAACCAGTGGCGTAACTTCATCCCAGGTGCCCGGAGGCAAGATAAATGTTGGTGCCCCCCCCAAAACTAAAATGTACCACCCCCCAGCCCCAGCTGCCCCCCTTATGCAGTTCCTTTTATATAATGCCCCCAGTAGTGATCCCCCTAAGCAGTGCCCGCTTATGTAGTGCTCCCCAGTAATGGTCTCCCTATGCAGAACCTCCAGTAGTTGCCCCCAGTAGTGAGCCCCCTGTAGTTGCCCCCAGTAGTGAGACCCCTGTAGTTGCCCCCATTAGTGAGGCCCCTGTAGTTGCCCCCAGTAGTGAGGCCCCTGTAGTTGCCCCCAGTAGTAGGCCCCTGTAGTTGCCCCCATTAGTGAGGCCCCTGTAGTTGCCCCCAGTAGTGAGGCCCCTGTAGTTGCCCTCAGTAGTAGGCCCCTGTAGTTACCCCCAGTAGTGATGGCCCCCACCGCGCGCACGCGCACACACACAAAAAAAACAAACAAACACTTACCTTTATCCCCGCTCCAGTGCTGCTGCCGTCCATCCCTGGCGTCCGCTTCTCAGCACTATTGGAGTGACGTCATTACGTCACTCCCATAGTGCACTGCGGGACCCGGAAGACGGAGTTCACTCCTGAGCTCCGTCCCCGGCGTCCGCTCCTCGGCACTATGGGAGTGACGTTATGACGTCACTCCCATAGTACACTGCGGGACCCGGAAGACGGAGGGAGCTCCGTCCTCCGGCTACCGCCGGGGGTTTGAATAGGAGCCGGGCGCCCGCTGGTAACACACTCAGCAGGCGCCCGGCAAATGGAGGGTGCAGGAGGTGCGACCGCACCCCTTGCACCCTCCGTAGATACGCCAATGGAGGTGGAGCGCCGATCAGCGGCGCTCCTTCTCCATGCAGCTCCCGGGGACAATGGAGCCAGGTGCCCCCTTCAGGGCTGACGCCCGGCAGCAAATGACTCCATTGTCTCCGGGAGTTACGCCACTGCAGAGAACCCATTCGCATAGTGAGTGACAGGTAGTCAGCTTTTGGGGGAGGTAATGGGGGGTGGTTAGAAAAATGCAGGTGTGTGAATGTATAAAAGTTGTTACCTTGGTGTGCATAAATTAGACATTGCTATTTCCTATGCAGCATGTCTGAAGGTCAGACCTTCCACAAGGGCTGCATGGCTGGTCCATGCTAATGGTATTTATGCTGGCAAACAAAGTAGGATGCAGATGAGAAGACAGCAGTGGGCATCCCTATGTTAGCATATTTATGCAGCTGCGGTCTGTGCAAAATTGCAGCCGCGATCACATTAGCATCCATCTCTGAATCAGGCTCCATCGCCGTTCCAATATGAGCATATTCACATGGATTAAATTGGGTCCACACAATTGTTTAGCCCATTGATATTAGTATAGGTTAGTCTTAAAGTTAATGCACTAAGGTCCACTACTGTTGAAATATATATTGTGATGCTGATGAATTCCCACTGTAGGTTAGTGATAGCTGCATGCAGTGAAAGAGAAAAATATGTGTTCATAAAATAACATAATGTGAACTGTGAGCTGTTTGCTCTCTCACCTATTCCACTCACAGGTCAGCTGTCCTAGTAGTACTCCCAGCTGTTTAACCCTTCAATGCCCGGAATCAATGTGTTCCAGCCTGGGTAGATAAGGCAGTAGAAATACTGTACTTGCAGCAGCATGTGTGCTGTGATTAATAGTGACCTGGCCACAGTATATTAGACTTGTTTAGCTGTCTAGATAGCCTGTGACACTGACAGCATTATCATGCTGACACTGACAGCATTATCATGCTGGACGGAGCAGCTGGTGAGGTCATGGGCAGGAGAATCCCACACTATCATGCTGTGTGCATGCTGACAGCCTGGGGAGGTCATGGGTGGGTGAATCCCACACCACACCGTGCCGTGTGCACACTGACAGCCTTGTGCCTCACAGCTGGGAGGTGATGCAGCTGGTGGTGAGACTGAGAACCGGGAAGAGCCAGTGCCAGATTAATGTCTACATGGGCCTGGAGCTGAAATTCATGAAGGGCCCATTGTGTGCCATTCCAGGTGGTGTGACAAGTGCTGAGACGATGGGATTAGTGATGTGGGAGGCCTGGCCAGTGTGGTGTGGGTGTAGTCTACCTAGGGGGGGTCCTGTGCCATTGATGTGGCTATCTGCATGTAGGACATAGCTAGCACCTACCTTCAACACCTTTATAGTGGAGCTATGGGCCTGATTCAGAGTAATACAGAATGCCAATATTTTTGCAGTTGAGAGATTATTGGTAAGCTGCGTATGCATCACAGTATATTACCATAGTTACATGCAGCAACTTTTTACTGGCAGTGTGATTAACAGTCGGGGAGTGTTTGGGGGAGATAATGGGGAGTTGAGGCAAATACCACAGGAGTGCGCGACCATTTCGGTGGCGTGTCACATCCTGCACCTGCAATCCTGTACCCAAGAAACATGGCTCTTGCTTCTCAGTTCCCACATCCATTCTGCACGGCCAAAACTCCAGCACATGTACTATTCTAATATTTGTCACAGCATGTAGTGGTGCAAGTAAGGTGGTATGGCGTACCATTTAGAGATAAGCAGCCGGTATGTGGTACCCCCTACAACCTTACCGCCGGCACCATCAGCTGCGCTGCTGAGTGAGTCACAGCACTCTGCAGTGAGACGGACCCTAGGCAATCAGTGACAAGGTGCAGCCCACCAGATCCCAGAGTGCTGGACATGCCCCCAGAGAAACAGGGGCATATCGTGCGGACACAGCTATGTTTTGAGTGGCCCCACCCCTCATGATGTGTGGCCAAGCCCATTTTTTGTGCACGCACCTTCGCCACACGCACAGGGTGCAACTAATAAATTGAAACTACCCGTACCACTATCTATCGTCTATCCTATCTATATATCTTTCCAAGTTCTGTACTCCCATCTCAGTTCCGGGACAAAAGCTGAGGTACTCCTCTAAGGTGTATTGAAAGATAACCCATACATATAGTAATAGTTCCAAAATGAGGATGGAAAGCCCTCACCAGACCTGAAATAAATCAGTACATCAGTATTTATTAGACCAAATCCATACTATCTCTGGTCGTCAATGTTTTGGACCTTCAAGAACTTTTGTTGAGACTCTACAGGTGAAGCACTTAACAAATACACAGCATATCAGGCAGAGATTACAACACTTACCCTGGGCCCTATATTTATACCCGTGAAGATGTAGACAAAAATCGCTCCAAACAAATTGCGTTTTAGCGTGGAATGCATACCAGAAGTGACATCATAACCTCCATTTTATTCAGTTAGGTGCGAAAAGTCCCGTACTTTTCGCATGCCGGACTTTTCGCCAACATCGCTGGTTTTCCATGCCCGTATTCAATTAGAAATCGGCTAAAACGTACCCGGCGAATTCGGACCTGGCGAAAAGTGCTGACACACCCCAAAATCAGCCTGACACCCCCAAAAGATGCACCCGAATAGGCCTGCTGAAACTATTTGGGGTACTTAAATGCTCTCAATAGCTGCTATTTAGCGTCTTTGCAGAAGTGGTGAAGAATAGCATTTAGCAGTTTTTTTGCAGAAAATAAGTAGTCCCAGCAAATTTGGGGTATACATGAAAATGGGTGCTAGCATATTTTGAAGTTGCTAAAGTGAAGTTAAAGCACCAAGCACTTGCAAACTTAAAAACACCTGCCCCATACCTGGGGCCCCCTCTAGAGTCTATTTCGCTAGTTTTTAAGTTTGTCCCCCAACTTTGGTCTTTTTCGCCCCCAAAATGAAAGTGCTTTTTTGGGGTGTTAAGTATTTTTTAAACTTTTTTTGATGCAGTTTACTTTTGGGGGGCTGTCACAAGGGTGCTGGATGGTTTCCAGACATTTGCAACCCAAAACCCCAATTCTGCACTTTTTTTCGACACCTATTCATAGGTGAAACTTTTTCGCCTGGTCCATTGCATTGACTTCCCGCACCGGCGAAAAGTCTCTGGAATTGAATACGGGGAAAAGTTTTCACATGGCGAAATGATGTAACCGGCGAAAACTTTTCAGCAGAAACTGACTTTTCGCACCTGTTTGAATATGCCCCAAAGTCTGCAAATAAGCTATCAAATATGGAATTGTGTTAACATGTGAATGTATGCATAGCTATTACTTGGAAATTATATATATATATATATATATATATATATATATATATATATATATATAAAATGGACGGCACTCAAGAGACTAATGATGAAAGCAAAAATATGACCATGACACTTGATAAAAGGGAGAGGTCCCTGAAACGTTGATTATATGCCGACTGGTGTCATGGTCATATTTTTGCTTTCATCATTAGTCTCTTGAGTGCCGTCCATTTTGCTGTTATTTATGGATTTTCATAGGTCAGGCACCAGAGCAGTTGTTTGGGTAAAGGAGTGCCGGTGACTTTGGACTATTTTATATATATATATATATATATATATATTTACATTTATACACATACCTTACCTCCTTTCCTAGGCAGCTCAGCATCTGCACTCGCAGCACTGACTCTTGTTATGATTTCAGTGCCCGGCTGCCAACAGCTAAGAGAGGGGTGATTGAGTGTGCACTGGCCGGGGCTTCAGAAGATAAAACAGGAAACGGAGCTTCAGATGACCGGGGAACACATGGACAGCTACCTGTGGATGATCCAGGGGGCGGAGCTAAACATGTCTGGAGGCAGAGCATCGGCCAGTATGTAGGCAGGGCTTCATGCCGGATGGGGCGGAGCTAAACATGTCTAGAGACAGAGGATCAGCCAGTATGTAGGCGGGGCTTCATGTCGGAGGGGGCGGAGCTACGGGCTGCCCGCGGGCGGCAGGGCTTCAGACACTGACAGTGGTTGGGTAGAGTAAATAGGCAATTCTTCAGGCGGCCGGGACTCAGGTGATTACAGGATTTTTTTTTCCTGTTAGCACTGTACTGTAGTCATCCTATGGGCCTATTTTCATGGGTGGCCTGGAGCTGTAGCTCCATCCGCCCCATTGATAATCCGGCCCTGGGAAGAGCAACAGCAAAACTCCCGTTCACAGCAAAGTTCCACATGGTTGCAGGTCAGAGTGGAGAACGCGGCTGCTGCTGTACCGCAACAATGGGGGAGTGGCTAGACTTTTTGGGCCAATTGGGAGCCGTTCAGGGGAGATGCTGCCGGCAGAGGAGACACTGAGGATTGCCACAGGTTTGTGTCTTTGTGAGTCCCAGCGCGGCCGCGTATTGCAGGACCCAGACATATTTAAAAACTGGATCCCTCACTCTCTGTAGCGAGTAAAAAGCCACTATAGCACGTATTTTGCGAACACTGTATGAGGAATAATTTTGTAGAAAAGGGTTACAATAAGACCATCGTTGATGATAAAGTCAAAGAAATTATGGAAATTGAAAGAGCTGACTTGATAGTATATGAAGAGAAAAAGAAATAAATTAATATAAAACAAAAAATTCCTTTTGTCACTAAGTTTAATGGCCAATACAAAGAATTTGAAAAAATAATTAGTCAATATTGGTACATCCTTACATAGACCCCATTCTCAAGGAAATAATCCCAGATAAACCTTGTTTTGTATACAGACGTGACAATAATTTAAAAACCGACTAGTAAAAAGCACAATTTCGAGAAACGACAGGCCGCATTAAGACTGCCGGTTTCCAGAGATGTGGAGAATGTCAGAAAAAAATACACCTAAAAAAGTTGAGGAATTCACTTCTAATTCAAATGGTCAGAAATTTAAGATCACAGATTTCATGACCTGTAATAGTAAAAATTGCATTTACTTGACAGAATGCAAATGCAATCTCTATAGGCAAAACGTCACGCACCTTTCAGGAGAGATGGGCAGAACATGCTAGGAATATAAAAAAAGGTTTTGATAAACACCATCTATCTAACCATTTAAGCAAATGCATGCATTTGATTCAATTAAACATGTAATTGGAATAAAAAATATAATAGGAAATTGATGCAAAAAGGATACAGAAGGTTTATTAGCCCAGAGTGAGATGAGATATATACATGATCCTACCATATGGACTAAATGCAGAATTTGACATCAAGTGGTTTCTATGAATTTATCCAGATCTTGGTCTACTACCTACCTACTGTATATATATCTTTTTAATATGAATACAGTAGATGTTTTGATGCATTTTTCTATTTCAGATATGATATTTATATTCTATTTTTAATTATGTTCTTAGATTTATTTTATTATTTTTATAGGATGACTTTTATATTTGTGAAATCCGTCTGGGAATTATATAAATTTACCTATAAAATAGCTTTTAATTTGACACAGAGATGGAGTTTTTTGGGGACTTGAATGCCCTTGTATAAACATAATACCACCGAAGGTGAGTTTATCCCATATGTAAAAACTACCTTTAAGATCGCACATAGATAGTGGAGTTACCACTTCTGGCTAGGAGACACGCACACCCGATGTCTGTGCAACTTCCGGTTTGATCTGACGCTGAAATGTAGACCGGGGGCTATGCACACACTAGAGCCGAATGACGTAGAACCTAGTGTGAATAATTCCAAGAGCGGTCGGATTGGTTGGATGCTGAACCATCCGGAACAGGAAGAACATCGATGTATAAGTACATTTATGTTTTTATTGGTTTATAATGTATGAATTTGTATGTTTTTAATTCATTCTAATCTATTACTTGCTATATTTGGATACCTTATGTTTTTAGTATACTCTTGAAGTTGTGCAATAGTTTTTCCAGTGTTCCCTCACCAGAGAAGGTGGCGGGACTGCATTCAGTATAAATATAAGTTCTGGATGGATGGACACCACTGCCTTGAGAAATACTTTTTTAGTCAAAACTCGTAGGTGTGGTGCTAGAGAACCTGCATACTACCTACCATTGATTTAATTTTTCTGCGATCTGTGCCCCAGTAGCCCTTTTGTTGGTTAGTACCAGACGGCATAGCCTTCATTGACCTCTGACATCAATGAGCCTGGGCCGCCCGACACCCTGTAACAAGCAGCCACGGCATGTTTCCTTTGCAGGTCCTGGCTGTTGCCAAGCAACCTGGACATTGTGTCTTCTGGCCGCAGAGTCCGATGGTCCCGCCTGTCATCAGGCTGGACTGGCGCCTGCAGTTGCTGGGAAACCAGGATGCCGGACGGCCACGGAGACTTCTGGGGTTGCTTCCCTCAGTTAGCCTGCCAGGTGGATATGCAGTGCTGCAGCTGCTCTTTAGTAAGTAATCGGATGCTCTCTTTCTCAGGCTGCTACTGATTGGTTTAGCTTTCTGTTATAAGGCAGCCAGGCCAGCTACTCCCTGCTGGTTATAGCTTATGCCTTGCATGTAAGACCCTGGTCCTTGTTTGAGGTCGTTTAGAATCTCTGCCAGTCAGAACTCCTGTGTACGGAGCCTGTGCAAGGAGTCTCAGATACATTTAACACAGTCTCCCGTCTCAAGGTCATTTGGAAAAAGGTGCATCATGCTCTTCAGTCAGCTTCCTTTCACTGTAAGAATTCTTCTGACAAACATCGGAAACCTTGTAATTGTAAAGTGGGCAATTTGGTATGGCTTTCGACCATCAAGTTGTGTCAGCCTTCACAGAAGTTTTGTCCAAAGTATATTGGTTTGTTCCGGATTATCAGACACATCAATTATGTCGCCTTCTGTCTTAAGTTACCCAAGACTCTCAAGATCAATAATACCTTTCATTGTTCTCTTTTGAAACTAGCATTCTTTTCCTGGAAAATCAGATTCTGATGTCCCAGTAGACCTTCTCCAGTTGTAGTTCAAGGCCATCCAGAATATGTCATTAAAAAATCTTGGACTCTAAATTTGTACAGGGGCAGGTACAGTTTTTGAACCATTGGAAGGGCTACAGTCCGGAAGAAAGAACATGGGTTCCTGAAAGGTTTCTGCATGCACCAGAATTTAAAAGATCTTTCTTCGGGGAATTCCCGGATAAGCCCGGCTCTAGGGGTTTGTTAACCCCTCCTCAAGGGAGGGGTACTGTAACAAGCCGCCTCCATAGCTTGTTTCCTTCCTGGGTCCCAGCTGTTGCCAAGCAACTGGGACACTTTGTCTTCTGGCTGCATCACTGCAGTTGCTACCAGATTCACAGTACTCTTGGAGCAGAGACTTCAGCCTATGGCCCTGCCGCTCATATCACTTCAGTGTAGCGACATAAGCCTGCGGCCTTGCTGCACATATCACCTCAGTGCTGCAACATTAGCCTGTGGCTTTTGCCACTCATTGTACTAAGGAACTGCACCATCAGCCTATGGCCCCGATGCCATAGGCTGAACAAGCTGAATTTGTATTGCATCCGAATAACATTTACTCCCAATATCATTACTTTTGCATATGGCCATAGCTAGGAAATCTATAGCTAAGGAAAAGTAAAACAAGAATAAGGGACTCTTGCATTGTCCCACACTTACCCTGATGCAGTTCACAGAAAATCATCTTAAGAGACATATTTAACAAGCTTCTAAAGACCAAAATTAGGAAGGACAGCATACTTACCTACTCTCCCGACATTTGTGGGAGGCTCCTGAATTTTCAGGTAGCCCTCCGCACCCCCAGAAGAATGTCCTGATCTTCCACATCCCACCCACCTCCTAGTGAAGTGGGCAGGATGAGTAGATAATTGCCGGAAATCGCGGCTCTGTATGGAGGGGACGAGACTAAAGGATGCAAATCTACGTAATTTAGCCCCTCCCCCTCTCCGCGATCCTGCAATTTGCGGCAGTTTGATGTGATAGGGCTGGGCCTAATGACATAGGAACCAGGACCCCACCCCCAAATGTGACTCATCACTGGGCTTCTCACGGAGGACTATAGTTCAGTGAACGCCGTTCAGTGCGGCACCGCACCCGGCGACCTGAAGTACTGAACGCTAGACGTTCAGTTTTTCAGGTCGCGGAATGGATAGGCCCTTTTAGTCTCTCTCTCCACACTTCTACTAGGTTTAATTGAGAAATGTGTTAATCTCTTTAAACTTTAGTTTACCTGGTGCAGTAACCTCTACAGTGGTAACTAAGTAAATTTTCAGTGCAAAGTTTAACTTAAATCTTCCAAAATGAATTGTCCTTTTCTATGCTTGATAATATAGTTCCTGAAAGAATGAAAAAAACTAAAACAAAATTAAATTGCGATGGAAAGGAATCATCGCTTTATAATTAGGTTGTATTAAAAAAATGCCTATTGTAAAATCATATTGTATTAAACTGTATAATCAACAGAGAAAGTAAATATAAATGAAAAGTGCATAGCAATAAATATCTCACTGTAAATATGCAATATGATGGCCGTATAGAGTAAGGTGCCATCTTAATATTGTTAATTAACAGTTATTTGTAATTTTGTGCACATGAAAACTTATTGATATTTACACTAATGTTTGTAAAATTCTAAAGAAAACTTAGTAGCTGATTTTACCAAAACAATATCAATGTTTATACAAATGTAGCATTTTTGTAACAATTAATTAACAAATATGTTACAATACTGAAGCATCAGTACATGGATACCCCACTTTTGTTCTTAATAGTAGCCATTGTATAAGGAATAATAATTGGTCACTCTCTACACTTCATACAAAATGATTTTTGTTTTTTTAAACAAATGTATTTAAGTTTTCAACCAATCCAAAAATACAAGATAATATTTGTTAAAATACAAGATAATGTTGGTTAACAAAGATAACACAAGTAGCATACATACAGACAAATAAATGAATAGTGTGGTACAAAAACAAAAATCAGGAGACATGAATCATAGTTAATCAGAAAGGTATGCAGGTAGTATACAAGTAATCTAGGCATATTGTCAGCATGGCAAAAATAAGAACACATTAAACCAACAAAGATATAACAATGTAAGGGTAAAGAAGGAGGGATAAAAGGAAAAGGAGTAGAGGTAGAAGAGGAGGCATGCAAATATGTTTTTAATTCAGCCACAATAGAAATTGTTGGTTTCATACATTTATTTCAATATTTCACAATTGCTCAATGGGATTACAATCCAGGCATCAGGAGGGCCAATTGGCGCACTGATTATTGAAGGGAGATGACATTTCAAATATTTCCTTACAAAAATGTGACATGTGCTTGAGTGCATTGGGAATTGTTTACTAAGGTGAAAATCTACAAAGTATACACTTGCTCTTAAGAAAGGTTAATTACAGAGAGCAAAAAGAAAGCTATATCCCCAAAGAAGTACAACTGGTAGGTGTAAAATGTGTCTTATCATTCAGAATTATTTCCAACATATTTTAGTATACTTCTTTTGCCCTCAATATCAATAAATCTAGGCTCTCATTTCTATTTGCTTTCCTGCAGCCACAAACCATTGCAGCATCTCAACCATGACTTACAGTTGATCTTATAGGTTCTTTCGAGTTTTTTTGCAAGTAAAGTTTATTGAAAATTTGAAATACAAATATGGAAGCACAATAAATAGCATGTCATATTGCTCAATATTCATAAAAGGATACAAAGTAAGTAATTAGAATATTACAATTTAAAGGCTATATGGACTAATCAAATCCACAACCAAATAACATAGCCTTGCATAAATCATGACATAGCAAAATACAAAATTAAAGATAATAAAAAATATAAGAACAATCTAAAACAACAAATACAAAGTAATAAGATAGAAAGCAAAGGAAAGAAAAGAACAGATAAAAAAAGAGAACAACATGGGGGTGGGTGGGGTGAGAGAGGATATCCATCGGGAACCTAAGGACCACGAGACAGATGATAAATGCTCAAGGGCATGCGAGAATCAGAGTCATAAAATTCCCATTGAGAATCTATAGCGAGCAGACGCACAAAATTCTAACCAATAAAACCATACCTTCAAATTAAATTTGGACTAATCAGCAGAATACAGTATGATATCATCCATTGAACAATATATTTCGATCCTGCAAAAACAATCAACTAGAGTCGGGGGAAGTGGACTTCCATCGCACGGGTATAACGCCCTTGGCCGCACTAATAAGGTATTTCAAAAGGGATTTCTCATATGCAGATAAGGGTATGGTAATTAAATAAAAAAATTCAGGCCCATCCGGAACATCCAAGCCCACAATTTCCCGTCCAACCGAGACAACCCAATCCCAGAAGGACCTCAGAACCGGACATGACCACCATATGTGGAGGGGGTTACCCAAGTCTTTACCACATCTCTAACAATTCGCCGACACCCCATGATACATTTTGGATATTACTTACAAAGTAATTAGAATATTACAATTTACAGGCTATATGGACTAATCAAATCCACAACCAAATAACATAGCCTTGCGTAAATCATGACATAGCAAAATACAAAATTAAAGATAATAAAAAATATAAGAACAATCTAAAACAACAAATACAAAGTAATAAGATAAGGGTATGGTAATAAAATTAAAAAATTCAGGCCCATCCGAGCCCACAATTTCCCATCCAACCGAGACAACCCAATCCCAGAAGGACCTCAGAACCGGACATGACCACCATATGTGGAGGGGGTTACCCAAGTCTTTACCACATCTCTAACAATTCGCCGACACCCCATGATACATTTTGGATAGGACGAATGGACATCGGTACCAGCGAAAGATTACTTTAAAATGGGTCTCAATAGGTAGTATGTTGGTAGAGCTACTCCAGGATTTTTTAAAAATAGATGTCAATTGAGGATCATTAATTTCCATACCAAGATCTCTCTCCCATTTTTTAGTAAAGTTTGGCAATGAACAAAAACGACTTTCAATCAGGAGTGCATATATAGTAGAAACTACGTGGTTGGGATCAGTTGAAGACAGAACCAATTGGCAACAGAGTATGAGTCCCTGAGGAGGAGAGATCCTGACAATGGAGAAAATGTTTAACCTGGAAGTATCGCCAGATCTCGTCGTTGGGTAACTGCCACTGAGTTTGAATATCATGAAAAGATAGAACTCTGGAGGCACCCATCAACTCACCAACTCTAGATATCCCTGCCTGTGACCAACACTTGAAAGCCAATTTGGAAAACTTTGGGGGAAATGTTTGATTGTCAAATATCGGAGTTAGAGGAAATGGAATCGTGGTGATACAGTCTAAGCCTCTAAGCCTTTTCCAAGTTTCTAATGTAGGTCCTATGGTTCGATGTAAAATGTTAGGTAAACGTGGTAACCAGGGCACAGCAGTCAGGGGCGATTGTAAAAAGGAGCCCTCAATAGGCACCTACTGTTTGACAAAATTTACACTGGACCAGTCAAGTATTCTACTAAGCATAGCAGCATCCTGATAGGTACTGAATTATGGTGAGCTGGAACCCCTCTAAGTGCCTTCGTCTAAATAGATGATATGTTCTTTCTTAAGGTCACCCCCATTTAAGTTACTTTACTCAATGCCAACAGACCACCAATTTGGAAATATGGGTCTTAGTAAACTACAGTTTTGCTTTTCCTATGTTGATAAAAGGCTTGAATCTTGGGAAGAAATTCAATTGTTTCCACCAGCAGATGTCAGTGATGGTTGCCCGACGGAGCAATTCAATTGTTGCTCCGTTCAGGCGGGTTGGGTATGGGATCCCGGCAGTCGGGATTCAGTCAGAATACTGACATTGTCATCCCGACCATCAGAATCTTGACAGGATTAGGTAAGTATTCTATCCCTAACCCTCCCCCTAACACACCTTTCCCACAGCCTAACCCTCCCCCCACACAGCTTAACACTATCCATGCCCCTAGTGTCTAACCCTAACCCTCCCCCTAACCCTAATACTTACCATCAGGATTCTGAACCCAGGATTCTAACTGCTATTTTGGGGCCCATTAATTACAGCAACAATTTTATCGCCCCTTAGGAGTTTGTGCAGGAAAGACATGCTTAAGTCTCACACTAGTCAATTTACTAAAGGTAGAAATCTCACTTGTCCCTATCAACTGAAGACTCCTGGACAGTGGTGGCTGTCAACTGGTCTCTATAGCAAAGGTTTCCCCATTGAAAGCATGTGTGTCAGTGATATGCTAAGAGTGTGGTGTTGGACTGTGGATGTCTAACCTAATAGCATACTCCCAGCCTTTGGAGCAGAAGATGCTGCTCCACACAACTAAGAGGGTGGTAGTAAGACCCATCTAGGAAACCCTGTAATGGCCCTGAAGATGGCCATGCACAATCAAGACTTTCTGTTGTTTACTTCTACAACTAAAAAAGTGCAGTTTGGTGTAGACTTTAGTGAAGCAATCTCCTACCATTTATGCATTTTTTGTTCCATATATGGTGATGCTTTGAGGTGCAAACAGCATATAAGAAAGGGATTCCATTGAGTGGATTTAGATAACTAACCAGAGACACATGAAATATATATATAAGAGGGCTGATTGAAAAGTAATGAGACTGCCTCTGTTTTTCTGTCCCATATGTAGATGTGGCAATGCTATGCTGGCTGTTGTGACGCGCATACATCGATGTGTCTGAACCTGCGGTTGGACTGCAGTAGTCTTCTTTGTATGGTCACAGCCAGTGGAAGATCTTCGTATGTTGGCAGATGAGGAAGACTTGTTTGTGAGTTTACGTCAGAAAAGTGATTGAATTTTGGGTTAAACTTGTAAAAAGCGGAAATGAAACTCATGAAATGTTACAGCAAGCAAATGGTGGAGAAACAATTAGCCGTGCACTAAAAGAGGGTAATACACGTGTGACTGACGACGCGTGTTCTGGGAGACCATCCAACGCGGCTATAGATGTCAACATTGCCAAAGCTGTGGAGATGTTGCAAAATGACAGAAGGTTAACTTTCCGCAAACTTTTGGCTTCAGTTGGCATCTCATTCGAATGGGTTCAGCATATTGTGACAAAGGAACTGATAATGCATCGCATATGTGCCAGGTGGGTACCCAGAAATCTCACAGAAAATCCGATGCGACGACGAGCTGAATCGTGCAAGAACACCGTTCGAATGTCAGAGAGGATATCCGTTTTCCTGACATCGATTGTGACGTGCGACAAATCGTCAATATGTCATTACGATCAGGAATCCAAACAACAGTCCAGTGTATGGAGACATTTGAATTCGCCTCCGCCTAAAAATTTTTGTAATTCCTTCGGTGTGTAAAGTCATGCTTCTGTTGTTCTTTGATGTGCACAGTATGATCCTACAGCACTGGGTTCCCCGTTGACAGAGAATTAATGGTGACTACTATGCAAACATCCTGAAACCCATTTGCATGGAGCCATGAGGAAGAAAAGACCACATTTGCTGAAGAAGCAGTGTTTTTTTTGCTCCAAGACAATGCCAAACCAACTGTTGTTGCTGTTGCTTTGGCAGCACTGACTGAAATTAATGGGACAGCACTAGAACACCCTCCATATAGCCCGGACTTAGCGCCCTGTGATTTCTGGGCATTCCCAACCCTGAAAAAACAACTGGATGGAAAGAAGTTCTCAACAGATGATGAAGTGAAAAATGCTACATCTGCAACACTAAAAGTGATGTCACAAAACAGTCTACTGCATGTCTTTGAGTCATTGTTGAATCGCTACAAAAAATTTATCGAACGTGAAGGGCACTACTTTGAAAAAGAAAAATGTTCACATCCTGTGGAGTTATCTGATTCTGAATACAAATATCAGTCTCGTTACTTTTTAATCAGTCCTTGTAGATAGACAAACAGACAGGCCATGGAAGTTGAACACATCGCTCGTGACCAACTTTTTATAGGACTAACCTGGGACGGGAGGCAATCGGGAAGCCGACTGCCTAAATACCGGCAGCCGGCTTCCCGACTTTCAAGGGTGAAATGCCGGGTGTCTAGATGTAGACACCTGCATTTCCCCGACCCCGGGAGACCAGCGCCCGGCATCCCGATCGTAGGGATGCCGGGCGTCGCGAGTGGACAGCCACGGGGGGGGAGGGTTAGGTTTAGGGCTCCCGGGGGAGGGAGGGTTAGGCACCCCCGGGGGGGACTTAGGGTTAGGCACCCCCCCAGGGGACTTAGGTTTAGGCAGCGGGGAAGGGGGTGGTTAGGGTTAGGCACTTAGAGGGGGGATTAGGGTTAGGCACTTGGGGGGAAGTTAGGGTTAGGCACCCCTAAGGAGGGTTAGTAGGGTTAGGTTAGTAAATACTTACCTATCCACGATCGGGATTTCCAGCGCTGTCGGGCTTCTGCTGCTTCGAACTTTGCTCCTGTCGGGCTGCTGCTGACGGGAATCGAACCGGCGGTATTTCATACCAATTCCCGTGGGACACATCATTACCAGAGCATAAAAGTTAAAGTTTTCCTTTAACTGTCATTTCATTTGATGGCTAAAAAAGCGATTTACAAGAGGATCCTGAGATGGAGTTTAACTAATCTGACAAATTCCAAAAATTATGAATTTTAGGAGCTTGTTGAATTTCAAAATTAGTAAGTCTTCTTACTAGTGTATGAGGACTGTATTCCTCTTTTGGTCTGTCAGTAAAATCTCCTGCAATACTGAGATAATGAATTGGGCTGTTACTTCAGTTTGTGTAAAAGACACTCACGGGAAATGTATTATAGTGGCACTTATCGTGCCGCTATAATGCTTTCTGCTTCACCTCTTTACCAAGACGAAGCAGGAAGCACTAACAATGAGATGTATTAACATCTCATCGGCATGAGCAGGATCGATGTGCTGGGCAATCAAGATAGCAGCATCGATGTGCTGGGCAATGTATGAACGGTAAGTTCACCTGACCATTCTGCCAGCTGCAGCTATCGATGTCAACAGCTACAGCTGGCGTCACCCTATCCCCACAGAAGGGACATCGCTGTCGGCTCCAGGGGCTGCACACGGGATCTCGCGATGCTTGGTTCTTGTTCTTGTCATTCTGGTATGATGCAGGTCATAGGACAGTTCATACGGTGACAACAGGGATATGGTCCATCCCTCCAGACGAGATAACACTACATGCAAAGTACATATTCTAACCAATAATTCCCTATAATCCATAACCACCTAACGCAAGATGTGACTCCTTCGCCTATATATTCAGATATCTGGAATTAAACAGGGTATCAGTATGATACCAAACATGACATGTCTACTAAGTTCTATACCTTACATATCATATATGTACATTTTACACCATAATAATTAGCTAACAAAAACCTCTATTATTACGCTCAATGCTAGGGAACCTTTTATATGTGTGCTTGCATAAATGAATGTGAGATATTTACAGGAATTCATCAGTGTGCATTGTACGTCTTCATATTAAAATAGTTACAGGGTATGTTCGTGGGTCTGTGCGTAAACATAAGAGCGTCTATGTGTTCACATTGTGGATATACATGCGATTGTCTATGTGTATGCATGTATGTGCAAATGAGCATTAGTGTTTGTGTCATGGATTAATACATGTGTGTGTATATATATATATATATATATATATATATATATATATATATACAGAAACTGGAAGGCGGCACTCAGAAATCAACAACCGGACTCAGGCAGAAATATGCTTATATATATCTTTATCCAGTAGCTAGTATTTTTAATATTATATCCTTCTGAATCTAATTACAAAAGGTCATATAAAATGAAGTTTGCCCTGCTCACAGGTGGAGCAAGCCTTGGCAAGAAGTCTGATAACTTTAACAAAGGCTTTGGACACAAGGCATACAATTGCTATCGATAGTCAAACTTCTGACAATTGTTTCTAACTCTACATTCAGAACACTTCAATTGAGTATATCAGTGTCTGTGTTACATTTCAATTGCCACAGACATACTGTATGCTGAGCTTCTAAATATATATGCAAACACTCACAGTATCTTGTGTATTTTTAATTACTTGTCACAGACATATTCCTGCTTCTCATACACTTGGCTAAACCTTGAATGATATATATATATATATATATATATGTACGCATTTGTGCGCATCGGTTTGCTTCCGACGCAGAGTAGATTCCGATTTTACTCTTTATCAACCCATAAACGACTAGATCGTCATCTAATAATTACAAACGATCATAACCAATTATTTAACTTCGACATGCCCCACAATTTTAAAGGACCGGGCTGCCCGTCTCCCTGTTCCCCCCATAGCTTGCAGCCGCTACCTCCTCACTGCTCTGACTGAATCTAGGGGGTGCTGCAGCCAGCCCCTCCTGGGCAGTTCCCATGGGACTATGAGAGCTGGCCTACCGGTTACGTACTTTTTCAATGGTCGCGACTCCAAATAGCCACAGCCCGCAGGTAAGGTGATACAAACACAACCCTGAAGGGAGCGGATGGGGGGGCTAGCAGCAGCAATGCACACTCTGTAATAACACATTTCCCTCCCTCACCGCTGTAGTAAGACATTCCCTTCCCTCACCTCTGTAGTAACACATTACCCCTGCTCACCCCTGTAGTAACACATTCCCTTCCTTCACCCCGTAGTAACCCATTTTACATATCCCTCCCTCACCTGTGTAGTAACACATTCCTCTCCCTCATCTTTATAGTAACACATTACCCTTTTACTGCTGTTGTTACATTTCCCTCCCTCACCTTTGTAATAACACATTCCTTCCCTCACCCTTGTACTAACACATTACCCTCCCTCACCTGTAGCTATTTAGGAATCTGTGAAAACATTTTACCCCTATGCAGTACTGTCTTCTTCATAAGCCACATGAGGATACATACTTGCTCCAGAGGTGTGGCTGCAGCACAGTGCAATATTCAAATAGGGGAGCCACACCAACTGCCAGTGATGTTTGGAAGCAGTTGAGGTGACAGATGGTGTGGCTCCCTTATTTGAATACTGCACTGTGCTGCAGCCACACTGAGTTAGTCAGTAAGTACATTGCACAGGGGGAGGAAACATTTTAGCCCTTTTCACCCACTTAGGAGTCAAATTTCCAAAAAGCCCTTCTTATTGGTTACCTGTGTCATGGAATGCATATACTCTCTGATTTTCATGTCTCTAGGTCCAGGAGTTTGGGCTGGGCGTTGGAGAGTCAGTGAGTAATATAAATATATATATATATATATACATATACATACACAGTGCATCCGGAAAGTATTCACAGCGCTTCACTTTTTCCACATTTTGATATGTAACAGCCTTATTCCAAAATGGAATAAATTAATTATTGTCCGCAAAATTCTACACACAATACCCCATAATGACAACGTATAAAACGTTTTTTTGCGATTTTTGATAATTTAATAAAAAAAACAACAACTAAGAGATCACATGTACATAAGTATTCACAGCCTTTGCTCAATACTTTGTTGATGCACCTTTGGCAGCAATTACAGCCTCAAGTCTTTTTGAATATGATGCCACAAGCTTGGCACACCTATCTTTGGGCAGTTTCGCCCATTCCTCTTTGCAGCACCTCTTAAGCTCCATCAGGTTGGATGGGAAGCGTCGGTGCATAGCCATTTTCAGATCTCTCCAGAGATGTTCAATCGGATTCAAGTCTGGGCTCTGGCTGGGCCACTCAAAGACATTCACAGAGTTGTCCTGAAGCCACTCCTTTGATATCTTGGCTGCGTTCTTAGGGTCGTTGTCCTGCTGAATGATGAACCATTGCCGCAGTCTGAGGTCAAGAGCGCTCTGGAGCAGGTTTTCATCCAGGATGTCTCTGTACATTGCTGCATTCATTTTTCCCTCTATCCTGACTAGTCTCCCAGTTCCTGCCACTGAAAAACATCCCCACAGCATGATGCTGCCACCACCATGCTTCACTGTAGGGATGGTATTGGCCTGGTGGTGAGTGGTGGCTGGTTTCCTCCAAACATAATGCCTGGCATTGACGCCAATGAGTTCAATCTTTTGTTTCTCATGGTCTGAGAGTCCTTCAGGTGCATTTTGGCAAACTCCAGACAGCCTGCAATGTGCTTTTTACTAAGGAGTGGCTTCCGTCTGGCCACTACCATACAAGCCTGATTGTTGGATTGCTGCAGAGATAGTTGTCTTTCTAGAATGTTCTCCTCTCTCCACAGAGGAATGCTGTAGCTTTGACAGAGCAACCATCGGGTTCTTTGTCACTTCCCTGACTAGGGCCCTTCTCCCATGATCGTTTAGTTTAGACGGCTGGCCAACTCTAGGAAGAGTCCCGGTGGTTATGAACATTTACGGATGATGGAGGCCACTGTGCTCATTTAGACGTTCAAAGCAGCAGATATTTTTCTGTACCCTTCCCCAGATTTGTGCCTTGAGACAATCCTGTCTCGGAGGTCTACAGACAATTCCTTGGACTTCATGCTTGGTTTGTGCTCTGACATGCACTGTCAAGTGTGGGACCTTATATAGACAGGTGTATGCCTTTCAAAATCATGTCCAAACAACTGAATTTATCACAGGTAGACTCCAATTAAGCTAAAGAAGTAAAAAATATTCTGCGCTTGTAGATATTAAGCAGCTCAGTATAGTAAATTATGAATATGGTCTTAGAGATACGAGCGGTTCAATTATATATATATATATAAAAAAATATTAAATTGTAGTAATAATAACTGTATGCCTAATTGTGTCAACAGTGAATATATAACATGTTATTAAACAGTAACTATGTATCATTGAAGATATGGGTTCTGCAGGACTGTATCTAAAAAATGTAGATGATTGTGTCAAAGAATATCAGTAACATCTGTGTGAATAATGTAGCAGTGAGTTATATGTGAGAATAGAGCACTTAAAAACAAAATTGGAACATAAGGGTAAAAATAAATAAATGCTCTTTACTTAAAGTACAACAATGTTTATAGCTCTTTTGAGATAATGTTAGGAGAGTCCGTCAGTCTGTATGCGGTCTGCGTGCCACTGATTGGATGCCGCACCTCGCAGTGAGGCCAGAACAATGGAGGTAGTGTGGCACACTAAACTGTCCTTACCTTACCTCCTAGGCTTCTTCCGTGGTACGGCAGTTCTTCTCCTTGCTGCTGCTGTGACCGGGTGCAGGAAGAGAGCGGCTTGCGATGTACGTCAGCCGGGACGGGTTGTGTGACATCACCCGCTTCCGTGCACAGTGCGGCTCCTATAGTATTTGTTCAATGGACTCCAGTTTTCTCTCCACCTTCCCCAACGCGTTTCATACCTCATCTGGTACTTTTTCAAGGATAAGGTGTTCCTGAACTTTGCTCTTTTATACAGATTCTAATTAAAATCTTTCACAAAAAACATTATTGTTCCTTTAAAATTAGAGCAGGAAGTTGGTATTAAAAAAGTGGTAACCTCATGTTCCTATTTGAAAAGTGCTCTCGTGCTAATATGTAAAATATGTAATGTTTATATAAAACAATGTTGTGCTTGTAAAACAATATGTGAAAATGAATAAACGGACATAATACTATATATTATTAATTTGGAAGATAATAAAAAGTATTTTGAATAAAAAAGTATTTTTAATAAAAATAATTAAACAGTAATTTTTTTTAGGGTTCTTCTAAAAAAGCATTTAGTTCTATGTCAATGTTTAATCACCTTGGGGTTAGGGTTCTCAATGTATAAATCCATTTTGTTTCACATTTATTTAGGGTTGTACTGATATTCCCTCCTCTCCACATCATATTGATATTTTGGATACCCATAACCTTAAGTCCCCTTAGATTTTTCTCATGTTTTTCTAAGAAGTGATGGGATACACTATGTGATTCTAATCCTTTCTTTATATTATTAATGTGTTCCATGATTCTTATTTTCAATTTTCTTTTGGTCTGTCCAACGTACTGTTTGCCACATGGGTATTCCAAAAGGTATACGACCCCTTCCATTTCACATGTGATATGTTCTTTCATTTTAAAACATTGTTCTGTAATATTTGATTTGAATTCTTCAATTTTTGTTGTGTTGTTGTAGTTATAATTCTTACATGCTTTGCACTTTAGGCAATGGTAGAAACCTGTATTGAGCTTGTTTCCCCCATCTTTTTCAATGAGTACAAAGCTTAAAGTAAGTTCCTGTTTCAGGTTTTTAGCTCTATTATAAACTATTTTCGGTCTTGCTCCAACCATTCCTTTGAGGTCCTGGTCTAGTTGTAAGATATGCCAATGCTTGCGATAGATATTTTCTATAATTTTATGGTTTCCATTATATTATGTGATCATGGTAACTTCAGGATGGTTTTTATCTTTTTCCTTATACTGTATGAGTTCTTCCCTTTTGATACTAGAAACTTTTTTTGATATGATATTCCAATTTCTCTTCCTTGTAACCTTTTTCAACAAATTTCTGTTTCAGTTCTTTCATTTGTTGTAGGAAGTCTTCTTGGTCTGTACAGTTTCTGCGTATTCTTTTCATCTGAACCTCTGGTATGTTTTCTACCCATTTTCTGTGGTGGTAACTCCTATTATCAAGAAAGTTGTTCCCATCTACTTCTTTGATATGTGTTCTTGTTTTCAATTTTCCTTCACTGACAAAAATTTCCAAATCAAGGAAGACCACTGTTTATTTTAATATTCTTTTATATATAGTTGAAGCGCTCGTATCTCTAAGACCAGACTCCAATTAAGCTGTAGGAACATCTCAAGGATGATTAGTGGAAACAGGATGCACCTGAGCTCAATTTTGAGCTTCATGGCAAAGGCTGTGAATACTTATGTACATGTGATTTCTTAGTGTTTTTTTTTATTAAATTTGCAAAAATCTCAAAAAAACTTTTTACACGTTGTCATTATGGGGTATTGTGTGTAGAATTTTGAGGACAAAAATTAATTTATTCCATTTTAAAATAAGGCTGTAAAATAACAAAATGTAGAAAAAGTGAAGCGCGGTGAATACTTTCCGGATGCACTGTATATATATATATATATATATATATATATATTTGAGGGTAATTACATCCAAAACAGGTGAATGGTGTAGGAATTACAACTGTTTCTATATGTGCCTCCCACTTTTTAAGGGGCCAAAAGTAATGGGACAAACTAAACAATCCTAAATCTAACTTTCACTTTTTAATACTTTGTTGCAAATCCTTTGCAGGCAATTACAGCCTGAAGTCTGGAACGCATAGACATCACCAGACGCTGGGTTTCATCCCTGGTGATGCTCTGCCAGGCCTCTACTGCAAATGTCTTCAGTTCCTGCTTGTTCTTGGGGCATTTTCCCTTCAGTTTTGTCTTCATCAAGTGAAATGCATGCTCAATCGGATTCAGGTCAGGGGATTGACTTGGCCATTGCATAACATTCCACTTTTTAGCCTTAAAAAACTCTTTGGTTGCTTTTGCAGTATGCTTCGGTTCATTGTCCATCTACACTGTGAAGCGCCGTCCAATGAGTTCTGAAGCATTTGACTGAATATGAGCATATAATATTGCCCGAAACACTTCAGAATTCATTCTGCTGCTTTTGTCAGCAGTCACATCATCAATAAATACAAGGGAACCAGTTCCATTGGCAGCCATACATGCCCACGCCATGACACTACCACCACCATGCTTCACTGATGAGGTGGTATGTTTTGGATCATGAGCAGCTCCTTTCCTTCTCCATACTCTTCTCTTCCCATCACTCTGGTACAAGTTGATCTTTGTCTCATCTGTCCATAGGATGTTGTTCCAGAATTGTAATGGCTTTTTTAGATGTTGTTTGGCAAACTCTAATTTGGTCTTCCTGTTTTTGAGGCTCACCAATTGTGTACATCTTGTGGTGAACCCTCTATATTCACTCTTGTGAAGTCTTCTCTTGATTGTTGACTTTGACACATATACACCTACCTCCTGGAGAGTGTTCTTGATTTGGCCAACTGTTGTGAAGGGGTTTTTCTTCACCAGGGAAATAATTCTTCTGTCATCCACCACAGTTGTCTTCCGTGTCTTTTGGTGTTGCTGAGCTCTCCGGTGCGTTTTCTTTTTAAGAATGTTCCAGTTGATTTGGCCACACCTAATGTTTTTGCTATCTCTCTGATGGGTTTGTTTTGATTTTTAAGCCTAATGATGGCTTGCTTCACTGATAGTGACAGCTCTTTGGATCTCATAATGAGAGTTGACAGCAACTGATTCCAAATGCAAATGTCACACCTAGAATTAACTCCAGACCTTTTACCTGCTTAATTGATAATTAAATAACAAGGGAATAGCCCACACCTGTCTATGAAATAGCTTTTGCGTTGATAGTCCCATTACTTTTGGCCCCTTAAAAAGTGGGAGGCACATATAGAAACCGTTTTAATTCCTACACCGCTCACCTGATTTGGATGTAATTACCCTCAAATTATATCTGAAAGTCTGCAGTTAAAGCACATCTTTTTGGTTTCATTTCAAAGCCATTGTGGTGGTGAATAGAGGTCAAAATATGAAAATTCTGTCAATGTCCCAATATTTATGCACCTGACTGTATATATATATATATATATATATATACAGTCAGGTTCATAAATATATATATATATATATACATATATACACAGTGCCTTGCAAAAGTATTCTTCCCCCCCTTGGCTTTTTACCTTATTTGTTACATTACAACTTGTAATTTATTTATTTTTTTTAATCTGAATTTTAGGTGATGGATCTGCACAAAATTGTTTAATTTGGTGAAGTGAAATGAGAAATATATATATAAAAAAGAATCTTTATAAATAAAATGCTGAAAATTGGCATGTGCATATGTAATCACCCCCATTGCTATGAAGCCCCTCAAAAGTTCTGGTGTTGGGTTATAAAAAAATATCCAAATCTTTGATGATCCCCTGGAGCACCATCAAATCCATCATCATCAAATGGAAAGAACATGGTACCACAACAAACCTGCCAAGAGAGGGCCGCCCACCAAAACTCACAGACCGGGCAAGGAGGGCATTAATCAGAGAGGCAGCACAGAGACCAAAGGTAACCCTGAAGGAGCTGCAAAGTTCCACAGCAGAGACTGGTGTATCTGCGCAGATGACCACAATAAGCCGTACACTCTATAGAGCTGGGCTTTATGGAAGAGTTGCCAGAAAAAAGCCATTACTTAGTGATTAAAATAAGAAGATACGATTTGAGTTTGCCAAAAGGCATGTGTGCGACTCCCCAAATGTATGGAGGAAGGTGCTCTGGTCAGATGAGACTAAAATTTAACTTTTCAGCCACCAAGGAAAACACTATGGCCCGTATTCAATTTGAGGCGGAAAGTCCGGATCCGCGATACTTTTGCGCCAATGACATAATTTTCGACTGTTTTGAGTTTTCTCCGTATTCAATTTGGAAGACTTTTCGCCTAGGCAGAAAGTCAATGCAATGTAATAGGCGAAAAAGTTTCGCCTATGAATAGCAGGCGGAAAAAAGTGCAGAACTGCGGTTTTGGGGTACAACATTGTGGGAACCCTCGTGCAGCCTTAAGACAGTCCCCGAAAGGTAAATTGCATCAAAAAAAGTTTAAAAATATTCGGGACACTCCAAAAAAATTATGTTTAATTTTGGGGGTAAAAAAATAAAAAATAGGGGAGCAAAGTGCCAAACTATCTAAATTAATTCAGGTCGGGTCCCCATGTATGTGGCAGATGTTTTCTTCATTGCAGGGACAAGTGGCAGGTGCAATTTTGCAGATTTTAAAAAATAACTTTAGGGACTTAAAAAAATGCTTATTCCCATTTTCATGTACCCCAAATTGATAGGAATAGTTATTTTCCCCCCAAAAAAAATCTAAGTGATATTCTTTACCACTTCTTCATAGCCTCAAAATTGCACATTGCGCGGCTATTACAAACCCCGACTTCCTTCAGCAGGCAAAAATGGGGGTACCCATAGTGATCCCCCATGTCTGGACATCTTTAGAGGGGTCCCAGACATATTTCCCAAAAATTCCTGTTTTTTTTCATAAATGTGGTGAAGGGTCATTTTTAAAAAACAGGGATAACTTTTCAATTACCTATAGCAGGTGAAAAAAGTGCAGATTTGGGGTTTAGAGGTGCAGGCTTAAAAAAAAATAGCCTGCTCCCCTGGGAATGCCCCCTTAAAACGAAATGTAAAAAAATAATGTAAAAAAAAAATCGGGACACCCCAAAAAATTTTTTCTAAATTTTGGGATGAAAAAAAAAACAAGGGAAACAAAATGCCAAACTAAATTAATTCTGGTGGGGTCCCCAAGTATTTGGCAGGTGTTTATTTCATTGCGCAGAGTAGCGGCAACTGTATTTTTGAAGAATTTCTAAAATTACCTTTAGGGACTTAAAAATATGCTTACTTACATTTTCATGTACCCCAAATTTGATGAAACCACTTTAAAAAAAACAAAAACCTAAGTGCTCTTCAGCATCACTTCTTCAATGTCGGGAACAATAACCACTTGCCGCATCTATTTAAAAAGCCAACTTTCTTCTGCAGGCAAAAATGGGGGTACCCATAGTGATCCCCGAGGTCTGGACATCTTTAGGGGGGTCCTACAATCATTTCCCAAAAATTCACGCATTTTTTCGCTGATCCAAGTTTCGCCTGTTCCCGATTTCGCCTACTTTGGAATTGAATACGGGGAATAGCGCCTGGCACGCGCGCGATACTTTTCCGCCTGGAAAACAGGCGAAGGAGGCGAAAAGGGACAAATTGATTACGGGCCTATGTCTGGCGCAAACCCAACACATCCCATCACCCCAAGAACACCATCCCCACAGTGAAACATGGTGGTGGCAGCATCATGCTGGGGGGATGTTTTTCAGCAGCAGGGACTGGTAAACTGATTTGAGTCAAGGGAAAGATGGATGGTGCTAAATACAGGGATATTCTTGAGCAAAACCAGTTTCAGTCTGCCTGTGATTAGAGACTGGGACGGAGGTTCACCTTCCAGCAGGACAATGACCCGAAGCATACTGCTAAAGCAACACTCGAGTGGTTTAAGGGGAAACATTTAAATGTGTTGGTATGGCCTAGTCAAAGCCCAGATCTCAATCCAATTGAGTACTGTGGTCAGACTTGAATATTGCTGTTCACAAGCGGAAACCATCCAACATGAAGGAGCTGGAGCAGTTTTGCCTTGAGGAATGGGCAAAAATCCCAGGGGCAAGATGTGGCAAGCTCATAGAGACTTATCCAAAGCGACTTGCAGCTGTAATTGCTGCAAAAGGTGGCTCGACAAAGTACTGACTTTAGGGGGGTGAATGGTTATGCACGCTGACGTTTTTTGTTGTGTTGTCCTAAATGTTGTTTGATTCACAATAAAAAAAAAAAAACACAACTACACAGTTATAGGCATGTTCTGTGAATGAAATGATGCACACCTTCAAACAATCCATTTTAATTCCAGGTTGTGAGGCAACAAAACATGAAAATTGCAAAGGGGGGTGAACACTTTTGCAAGGCACTGTGTATATATATATATATATATATATATATAATAGCTAGAAGCTGATTGGTTGATATAGGCAACTTCTCCACTTTAGCTCTCTCGTAGGTTTGATACCTCTCACCTTATATAATGGCTTGCACATATGGGCTGCTAATGGTTGATACTAGTTCCATACTTGCCTACTTTTGAAAAAGCATTTCAGGAGATTGTGTAAAAACAGCTATGAGTGTGGCGGTAAAGTGGCATGTACTGCTACATCACCTTTTTTTGTCAAAAACGTCCGTTTTCGCCGATAATTGAATACGGCCCGTTCTTTGAAAATGCATGTAGCAGTAGGGTATATAGTGTCTTATTATAACCTCACAGCTCTGAGGTCATGAGTTTGATTTCCACTATGGGCCATATTCAATTACAAGCGAAAAGCCGTTTCCTGCGAAAAAGTATCGCCGATTGCGACTTTTCACCAGGCGGAAACTTATCTCCGTATTCAACTACAAATACTTTTCACGTACGCGAAAACGCAACGTAATAGGCGAAAAAGATTTACTATGAATAGGTGGAGAAAAAGTGCAAATTCGCTATTTTGGGGTGCAAAGGTGGGGAAATCACTCTGCACCTTGGGACAGGCACCCAAAGAATAACTGCGTCAAAAAAAAAAGTGAGGAACACCTCAAAAAAGCACTCTGAAAAAGGGGGTGAAAAAGTTGAAAGGTGAGGGTACAAACATAAAAAGTAGCAAAATTAACTTCAGGGGGATCTGCAAGTATGGGTGGTGTTTTTTTGATTGCAGGTGTTTGCTGAAGGTGCGTTTTTTACGTTTCTAATAACTTCACTTTAGCAACTTTTAAATATGCTTGCACCCATTTTCAAGTACCCCAAATTTGACAGGACTACTTATTTTCAGCAAAAAAAAAAACGCTTTATGCCATTCTTCACCACTTGTGTAAAGACGCTAATTAGTGGCAATAGTGCGAACTTAAGTACCCCAAACTGTTTCCTTAGGGCTAATCAGGCACTACTACATTGATCCACAAAGTTTCCACATCTGTTTGGGGGGTTCAGGCTGATTTCCCCAATTCTGACACCACTTTTCACCTGTACTGACATCGCGGATCTCCGTTTTCACGTGTTTTGGAATTGAATAGTGCAAATCATGGGTACGCGCCCGATAAGTTTCCGCACATAAAATTTGCAATGTAGGCAAAAAGTCTGGTAGGCGAAACAGTATTGCGGGTGTGCGAAACTAATTGAATGCGGCCCTATGGCTCTGTGTGGAGTTTGTGTATCCTCACTGGGGTAAAAAAAACTAACCCTAATGGTAGGGAATATAGATTGTAAGGTCCATTGGGGCAGGGACTGATGTGAATGGACAAAATATTCTCTGTAAAGCGCTGCAGAATATGTATGCGCTATATAAATAACTGGTAAATAATAAATAACCAATGTCGGGAACTGGCACTGATGATCCAATTTGTTATCTATAACAGCTTCATAATGGGGATAAGGTGAAATAAGGGAGATTACTACTATTTCATGGAGTCTTTCTGACATCAGGAAGAGTTGGCAAGTATGCCTAGTATCCCTTCAGCTAAATGACCAGGATGTGACGTGGGGTAAGGGTCGAAGTGCGGTTACATGCCCTGACATTGCTGTTATTTTGTCTCAACTGTAGCATCTGCCCACCATTAGTAGAAATGAGTACGCTTGCTACGCTTCGGGCACGGTGGCTCACCACAGGATACTATTCTCACGGAAGTGGATATATCCACTTCAGTTTTTGTACCCCGACATCATCAGCCACTGTCCAACGTCATTCCCTACCATCCACATGGGCATTGACGGGGATTTAATGTTGTGGCGAGAGTAGCATGCCCGCGAAGGGACAACTTTTTTTTTTTTGTGGACTGTATGGGCAGGGAACAGCATTTCCGCCCTCACTGCACATCACTTCCAGGTACAGAAACTGAAGGGAAAATATACGGGAGAGCTTATTTCCCTTTCCCGCTAGGGACCAGGAAGTGACATGAGTGAGGACGCAGGGAAGTGACGGAGGTGCGGTTCTAGGCCCATAAAGGCCATCTAAAGAAAGTTGTCCGCTCGTCACAAGGTTATATTCCCCCTCTATGACCACATGGATGGTAGGGAATGACATTGGACAGTAGCTGATGACGTCAGGGTCCTCTCCGCGAAGAGAATCTATCCACTACCGAAAATATACCTTTCCCTATTCCCACTCTATATCCACGTGGACAGTAACTAGTGACGTCAGGGTCCTGTAGCTGAAGAGGATCTAGCTGCATGACCAACCAATAAAGTTTGCAAACACCATACAGCATTAAACAAATAAGCTGCAAAAGATGCAGGAAAGGAAAATGAACAGATAAGAGAGCCAGTGAGTGTGATTATAGTGTGTGGCCAGGTTCTGTATGACGGCGCTCCACAACCACTCCAACCAAGAAGTTATAGTGAGTGTGTGAGTGATACAGTCACAAAACTACAGTAACGTATTGTTACATCCAGCCCGTACATCCAACTCTATGGTTCCCACTGCAAAGCTGACAACGCCCCATTATGTACTACCACCAACCGGGTCCGGCTTCGTTAGTTGTATGCTATGCCAGGCTAGAGCTATTGCCCTCGTTGTGACCAATAGGACGGAGACATTTCCCGGAAGAGGCGGGAATGCGGGTCGGGCATGTGTGGTTGGCAGTACGTGCTGCTGGCTTTGTGACCTGCCAACCAAGATGGCGGTGGAAGATCTGACCGCGTTGGAAAGATGTTTGGGGCTGAAGGCAGGGAAATACAGCAGCCGGGCACACGGTAACAGTCAGGTGAGAGGGTGTATTATAGGGACCTCCTTAAGGGCTGCTAAAAGATTGTCTGGTTCTCGATGGTTTGTAAGTCGTGCACCTTAGTAAATAGCCTGTCATTGAAATGTGAGCAGACCCTCCAACATGACCCGTTCCATTAGGTACAAAATGCTCTGCTACTGGACTTCCCACCTAATGTATGATTGTAGCCACCTGTGCTGAAACACCTGTCTTATCAATTACCTAGTTCAACACAGGTGACTGCAATCATACATTAGGTGGGAAGTCCATTAGCAGGGCATTTTGTACCTAATGGAACGTGTCATGTTGGAGGGTAGGCATTAGCCATGCACTGGATGAATCAGTGACCCGGCAATCTCTTGCCTTTATATGCTCACATCTAACATATTACTTGGTCAAGTATTCCACTGACCAATGTTGTCTTATTGTAAAATTACTATTTCTACTTCAGGGTCCATAGGGTATCCACAGGATACCTTGGGGTATAGGTGTGACGTCAGTCGCAGGGCACCAAAGAGTTAAGCTTTCAGCCTCCCAGGATGCACTAGGTCCCCCTCCTATACCCCGCCCCCGGGCCAAGGCACCTCAGTTTAGTTTGGTGCCCGGCCGGAGTCGGGTGCACCTGTTGGAGTGGGGGCTAGAAGAGCCCCTGAAGCTTATTCTTCATGCAGCTGTGGCTGCACATCTGGATGTACAGCATGGACAGTCAGTCCTGACGTCCATGCTGTCTTCCCTACACCCCGCCGGTACCAGAACGCCGGTACTGATCCGGGGATGCTGGTGGGCGTCTGGGGTCACAGCTAGCGGTGACCCCAGATGCTCCGGACCATGGCCGGATTCAAGGGGGACAGAGGTAAGCAGCGGGGTCCCGCGGTGGGTCCCCGCTGATCACATGGTCCTAAGTCCCCAGGCAGGGGGCTCCCTGGGGACTGGCTGCAGCGTGGAGCCAGGCGACCAACCTGCGCTTCCACTACCCCCTGGGACAGCGGACCGCAGCAGAGCGGTAGCGCTGCGGCGTCCCAGGGGTTAAATGCATGCCAGGGGAGCGCGCCTTCCCTGTCTCACAGCCGGCGCCTCCCCCGCTGCACACAGCCCTCTCTGCATGCTGCCGACTGGTCCTGTGGCAGCGCTCCTCCCCCAGGCCAGCCTCCTCTCTGCTCCTCGGCGGCCATCTTCTCCAGAACGCATGGTGAACGCTGCTGGAAGCGCTGGACGGAAGCATCGTGGTCTGGGTCCCCCCGCATACCTCTCCTCCGCTGTGGTCAGGTCTGTGTATGCAGCGCTGTGTCCTACCAGGCCCTGTGTCTGTGTAGTTGAGTGATCAGCGCTGTTAGTGCAGGAATTGTTATTTTTCTGCATTGTATGTGACTGTGCTAGCGCTGCTGCCTGTAATCTTTTCTTCTCTAAACTGTCAGCTTTATTACTGTCCCTGTTCTTTCTGCTAAAGCCCTTGCGGTGCGGTGCTGCAGGGTGGTCTCTCGCCTATTTAATACTTAATTGGTGAGAGAGGTCACATACGTGGTGCCATCATGTCTGAAAGTGATTTTCCCCTCCGGCTACAGTGTACCACGTGCAAAGTACCGTTAGCGGAGGGGGAGGGTAGCGCGGAGGGCCTTTGCCGGCAGTGTTTGTCCATGGCGCGGCCTATTACGGTTACAGCACCGGTACAGGAGCCGCCCTGGGCTTGTTTCGCTCAGGCGTTAACAGCTTTAGTGGGCCAGTTAGCTCCGCAGCCCGCGTTTACTCCGATGGGTTTGTCCCAGCAGTCTGTGGTGTCGTCACCCATGCAGGGGTTCCCACGACAATTGGTGGTACCCCACAGTCTCCCTATTTCCCCGCTCCCGGGTTCTCAGGAGCCAGCGTGGGTTAACTCCCTGACGAGTTCTGTACAGCACTTGTCGGATGTGTTGCAAGGGGAGTCTGTGATGCGGTCTCATAAAAGGCCGGTGGCGTCTCTGTCCGCTCCTTATGAGGATGACGAAGGGACGTCTGATGATGGGGAGATTCTAGATCCTTACGATCAGGAACCTCTCCATACTAAGGACGCTGATGCTAAGTCCAAAGTATATATTCCTGGACTTATTCGGGCGGTCCGCACAGCCTTGGTGATTGAGGACGAAGTTCCCCCAGCGGCTAAATCTAAGTATGCCTTTTTCAAAGATGTGAAGGGCGATGCCACAGTCTTTCCTCTTTCGGGTCAGTTGGTGGACCATTTAGAGGAGGCGTGGAAACAACCTGGCAAAAGATACCAGCCGCAGAGACGCCTGGCGGTGGCTTATCCGTTCGCGGATAATTATTTTGCGAAGTGGGAATCCCCTCCACAGGTGGATTCTCACGTGACCCGTCTTGTCCGTAGTGCCACATTGCCGATGCCATCCATGTCCTCCCTTAAGGATGCTACGGACCGCAAGGTAGAAATCTGCCTGAAGTCCGCTTATTCCCTTGCTGGGGGGGCAGCACGGCCGGCTATGGCCATTTGCTGGGTTGCCAGAGCGATGGAGCGCTGGGCGGATTCATTAGAGGCTTCTTTTGAATCCGACTGTCCGGCCGATCAGGCGGAGTTGATTGGCAATCTCCGTGATTCGGCCACCTACATCAACGAGGCGGCTCTAGACATTAGTACTCTGGTGTCTAGAATTTCTTCAGCAGCGGTAGCTGCTCGTCGCACCTTGTGGCTGCGATCCTGGAAGGCGGACGCAGATTCCAAGAAAGGTCTGGAAGCGTTGCCGTTTACCGGAGAAGTTCTCTTCGGTCCGGATCTGGATAAGATTGTGGCCACGCTGGCGGCAGCCAAATCTGCCTGTCTCCCGTCGGCCGCTGCTCCTTCTGGTTCGGGACCATCGTCCTTTCGGTCATCTAGGGCCCAGGGCAGGCCCAAACCACAGTCGTTTCCTCGACAGGCTGGCCCTAAGAAATCGGTCAAGCCCCGGAAGCAGGCATGGAGTACCAGACGTCCGGCCCCCAAGCCAGATGGCAAGCCTGCGGCCTGACGGTCCGGGCCTCCCTTTGGGGGATCCCAGGGTGGGAGGCCGCCTGCTACAGTTCGCCCAGTGTTGGTCGACCACTACGACAGACACTTGGGTTCTGGAGGTGGTTTCCCACGGATACGCCCTCTCCTTCCGGCACAGACCCCCGGCTCGCTTCTTCACCACGGGTCTCCCATCAGACCGGAACAAGGCTACGGAGCTGCGGAAGGTATTGCACACTATGCTCCAGGCTGGAGTTATAGTGGCGGTTCCATTCTCCCAGAGGGGCCAGGGTTTCTATTCAAATCTATTTTTGGTACAGAAACCCAATGGGTCATATCGTCCGATTCTCAACCTCAAAGCACTCAACAAGTCTTTGCGGGTCCCGAAGTTTCGGATGGAGACCCTACGGTCCATCATTCTGGCGCTGGAACCTGGGGACTACTTGGTGTCATTGGACATACAGGACGCTTACCTGCATGTCCCTATTCTTTGGCGCCATCAACAGTTCCTCAGGTTTGCAATCAGCAGCGACCACTTCCAGTTTCGGGCGTTACCTTTTGGCCTGGCAACAGCACCACGTGTTTTCACCAAGGTGATGGCGGTCATGGCGGCTTCTCTGCGGCTGCAGGGAGTCCGCATGTTGCCGTATTTGGACGACCTGTTATTGGTGGCAGGATCTCCAGAGCTCCTGTTACGCCACTTGGACCTGACCATTGCACTGCTGCAACGGCACGGCTGGCTAATCAACTGGCAGAAGTCCACTCTAATCCCGTCTCGGAGGATTCTGCATCTTGGAGCCTTATTGGACTCGGGACAGCAAAGGATCTTCGTGACGGAGGACAAGATCTCTGCTTTACAGTCAAGGGTGCGCAGTTGTCTGCACAGCCGCCGGGTGTCCTTACACTCGGCGATGAGGTTACTGGGCTCCATGGTGTCGGTGTTCGACATGGTGGAATACGCCCAGTTTCACTCCAGACCTCTGCAGCACCTGATCCTGTCCAAGTGGAACGGGCTGACTCAGTCTCTGAAGTCCCAGACGATTGTGCTCACCCAGGAGGTTCGCCTGTCCCTTACGTGGTGGTTACAGACGACCCACCTCAACAAGGGACGTCCGTTCTGGGTTCCAAATTGGGTCCTGTTGACAACGGACGCCAGTCTTCGGGGCTGGGGAGCAGTTTCGGGTCCACACTTGTTCCAGGGCAGGTGGACGCCGACAGAAGCGGAGCTTCCAATAAATATCTTGGAACTCCGTGCGGTCTTCAATGCTCTCCAGCAGGCACAGCGGTTTCTCCAGGGTCGCCCGGTGCAGGTCCAGTCGGACAACGCTACCACCGTGGCCTACATAAACAGGCAAGGAGGAACTCGCAGTCGGGCGGCTCTCGTAGAGGTCTCTCGGATCCTGGTTTGGGCGGAGCGCAATCTTCCGGCCATATCAGCGGTCTTCATCCCGGGAGTGCTCAATTGGGAGGCGGACTTTCTAAGTCGCCAGGACGTTCATCCGGGGGAATGGTCCCTGCACCCGGACGTTTTTCAACTACTGGTGGACAGGTGGGGTCTTCCAGAAATCGACCTCATGGCGTCCCGGCACAACAACAAGTTGCCGGTGTACGGGTCTCGCACAAGAGACGAAGGGGCGTCTCTGGTGGATGCTCTGTCCGTCCGGTGGACGTTCCGGTTCGCATACCTGTTCCCTCCGGTCTCCCTTCTTCCACGGGTAATCCGGAAATTCAAACAGGAAGGAGGGACGCTCCTGTTGATAGCTCCCGCGTGGCCCAGACGGCACTGGTTCTCAGACCTTCAGGGTCTGTCCGTGGACATTCCTCTGCGGTTGCCGCTACGACCGGACCTTCTGTCTCAGGGTCCTTGCCTTCACCCGGACCTGACTCGGCTGTCTTTGACGGCGTGGCTGTTGAGACGGCCATGCTGAGGTCCCGGGGGTTTTCCAGCTCTGTGGTGCGTACCATGTTACGAGCTCGGAAACCGTCTTCCGCGAGGATATACCATCGCGTGTGGCATACGTTCTTCCAGTGGTGTCGACCGAGAGGTTATGCACCGCGGGAGTTTCGTCTGTCTCGGATTCTCGCCTTCCTGCAAGCGGGACTAGATCATGGGCTTCGCCTTGCTTCTTTGAAGGTACAGGTTTCGGCCCTATCTGTCTGGTTTCACCGTAGGATTGCTACAATCCCGGATGTGCGCACCTTTATGCAGGGTGTTCTCCGCATTCAGCCGCCCTTTGTTCCACCTGTGGCGCCTTGGGATTTGGCTGTGGTCCTGAGGGCTCTCCAAGGACCGCCGTTTGAACCACTGGGCTCAGTGGATCTTAAATGGCTAACAGCTAAGACTGTTTTCCTTCTGGCCATTGCTTCGGCCAGACGTGTTTCTGAGTTAGGGGCTCTTTCTTGTAGACCCCCTTTCTTGGTTTTTTATGGGAACAGGGCAGTGCTCCGCACTCGGCCCGAGTTTCTTCCCAAAGTTATTTCCCAGTTTCATATTAACGAGGAAATAGTTGTTCCGGCCTTTAACTCACCGGGTCTTTCCGTGGGTGAGGCCTCTTTGGATGTTGTGCGGGCCTTAAGGACTTATGTTGACCGCACTTCTTCGTTTAGGAAGTCGGACGCTTTGTTTGTCCTCTTTGGCTTCCGTAAAAAGGGTTGGCCTGCTTCAAAGCAAACTTTGGCAGCCTGGATCCGTATGGCTATTTCTGAAGCTTATCTTCATGAAGGCCTACCGGTCCCTCCTTCTCTGAAGGCTCATTCCACTAGGTCTGTGGGTCCTTCGTGGGCAGCTCGACGTGGTGCCTCGGCAGTTCAGATCTGCAAGGCTGCTACGTGGTCTTCTGTCCATACCTTCGTGAGGTATTACAGGTTTGACACCTTCGCCTCTCAGGATGCTTCCTTCGGGCGGCGGATTCTCCTTTCTGCACAGGAGCGTCCCCACCCTTAAAGGATACTGCTTTGGGACATCCCCAAGGTATCCTGTGGATACCCTATGGACCCTGAAGTAGAAAATATGAGATATGGTAAGAACTTACCCTTGTTATCTCTATTTCTACGAAGTCCATAGGGTTCCACAGGACTCCCGCCCTGTCGCACCTGTGCTGCAGATGGGCTTTGCTCTGGTCACCGGTTTTCCGTCTCCCTCTGGTGAGAATGTGATTCTTGTATGTGTCCAGATCTTTGTTCTCTCTCTTCCTTCTCCTCCTCCGGCCTATGGCTTGGTAACTAACTGAGGTGCCTTGGCCCGGGGGCGGGGTATAGGAGGGGGACCTAGTGCATCCTGGGAGGCTGAAAGCTTAACTCTTTGGTGCCCTGCGACTGACGTCACACCTATACCCCAAGGTATCCTGTGGAACCCTATGGACTTCGTAGAAATAGAGATAACAAGGGTAAGTTCTTACCATATCTCATATTTTATGGCTGTTTAAGGAATGTTAGCATGCCTCCAGTTTTGTGTGTGCAGGGTCCACAAGTAGATTCAGCTATGTGGAGTCAGTATAGAATTATTTCCATATAGCACACATGTATTGTGAATTTTAAATAATCTTCACCATGGGCATATATGTGTCTATCTTTAGTTTATATTGTTAGCCTGATGAAAAAGCAGTCTTTGCTAAAGCTACCCTTTAAATGCATGTTTATTATTGTGTATATATAGTACAACAATGTTATGCAGTTCCCTACAGAGAATGTATCCATTCACATCAGTTCCTGCCATATTGGAGCAAACAGACTTATGATAGATACACAATATTCTATATATTGTTTAGTTGCTGATCGGAACTATATATTGTACACATAAGGTGCATACACACTGGGCGATAAAGTGGTTATCGTTGAGTCGTTCACTATATCGTCCATTTTTTACACCAAAACGATGAACGATAACGACGTTGCGCATTCCCGCAGGTCGTTCGTCATTGTCGTTCATCGGGCAAACATGCAGGCCACCCTGACGTTATCGTCAGGTTGCTGCATGTTGGGGAATGGGGGAGACAGCCGAGCGCTGAACGATATCGTTAATGATATCGTTCAGCTGGTGTGCTCAATGTCATGAACGACATTGAGCACACCCTGCCGGGGACACACTAGACGATATCGCTCAGGGAGCATATCGTCTAGCGGGTACGCTCCTATAGTATGTGTGCGCATCTGATCCTTCGTTTACCGTAACACTCCATCTGTTCTGCACAGCAGATGTGATGATGCAATGAACAAAGTGGTGAAATTACGTGCAGCATGTAATGAGAAATCGTGTTGTCGTACGCAGGGTCATGTAGTGTGTGTAATGTATCGTTACATAGCACCATTGCTGGGTCATATCCTACAGGGTGTACCCAGCTTTAGGGGAGAAATTCAGTCAGACAAATTGCAGGCAATGACTGCAACCTGAAACAGGACTTTTTCAGTTTATTTACATTGATTTCTGCTCGTGACCTCAGGAGGTGTCAGCAGAAAGTTTGAGCTCTCATTCGGGTAGTACCGTCCATAGAGGACGGTACTGTGTCCGGTGGCTCGTGTATTTGCTTGTTTTTTTTACCACGCCCAGGGATTGCTTACATGGGCTGAAGAGGACGTGATCCACGCATAGGAGAAGGTGAGTATTTTTTTGTTTGTTTACAGGTACCCTATGGATATTCTACTGGACAAGGGAACATGACGTCCTCAGGGATACATAGGTGACTATGGGGCAGATGTATGAAGCTCTGGAAAGTGATAAAGTGCAGAGTGATAAACGATCAACCAATCAGCTCACAACTGTCATGTTACAGGCTGTGTTTGAAAAATGACAGGTGGGAGCGGATTGGTTGGTCATTTATCACTCTGCACTTTATCACTTTCCACAGCTTCATACATCTGCCCCTATGTGAGATAGTGTGCTTGTATGTTTTATTAAAGTTTTTTTCTTTATTTTTACACAGGTTTCATTGTTTTTTTTAACCACAGCAGCACCGATGGGTTTCACTGTTCCCGTACGTGCTTCTGTGTCAATGACACAGATGCATGTAGCACGGATCTCCCTGTTCCATGCTACATGCATCTGTATCGTGCATGACGTTGTTCAGTGTGCATACATACGGCACAGTGTCATTCAAATCATGCACGATAGGTCGCTGATCTTTCTGCATTTCGGAAAGATAAGCAACCACAATCAACGATATGCAGGAGCGCGCATCAATTGTGATCACCCCCACACACGTAACTTTTTAAACGATTGGTCGTTCCAATCAGTCGGAAACGGCCAAATCGTGTGGGGGCCTTAAGGCTGCATATGTATAATCTTACAGTGCCAACATATTCTGCAGGGAACAAATACATTAATAATATCAGACAGGGTATTAACATACCGAAAATGCTAAGAAGGTGTTGCTTGCAAGTTTACATAGTTAAATGAGCGTTTTGATTAATGAGGACAAGTCGCACATAATACATATTGGCCTAGCTAGAAAAGTGCTTGGTAGCGCTATATAATCCTGTCACACAGCAGTGTTGGTTAAGGAGAAAGAGGGAAATGAAGAAACATATCATTGCACACCAATTGTCACTGGTCATTAACAACATATTTGAGCTAGCTTAGTTTGAATTGCTCAAATTGGATGACAAAATCACCTTAAAATTCTGTTCCTAACTGATTGACTGATGTTTACCTTTGGTCATATGTTTATTTCTGATCTTTTCCTTTACAGATTCCGGTGCTTCAACCCAATAGAGGGCCCAGTTTGGCGGGCCTTGCCACTATTGCTTCTCATTTAGTTACTGAAGCCAAAAAAGATGAACTTCTAGGTGCTTCTGTAGAAGAAAAGGCAGTTGTGCAGCAATGGCTGGAATACCGAGTTACACACATAGACAGATCAGCCAATAAGGAAGAAATCCGAAACATACTGAAGGTCAGTGTTCTTTTTTTAAGACATTATACTCCTATAATGGCCTAGTATCCAGTTTTCAATGCTGTTTGCATACAGATCCTGGCCAGATGGCTGCACATGCCATCTTTCACTGAAGCTGATATTGGGAAAGCAAGGTTCTGCAGGGCTGCAATCCCTCCATCTCTCATTGTGACTTTATTAAACATTAGCATTATTGTATTGTCTGCTGTAGTTTCACATTGTATGTAGGGCTTGTAAGTGTCTGGTTTAAAAAAATAAATAAAAAAATGCAAATGAATGCTTGAAAAGTCCAGTGTGCCGGGTTAGTGCCAGTCTTTGTTGCATAAATGCGGGCTATATATAAATCATTATTATGGGGATGGTAGAGCACATGTATGGGAGGGGAATTGTTAGTACAGATGCGAGGGAAGGAATGTGTTACTCCAGAGGTCAGAGAGGAAACTGTCAGTGAGAGGGGAATGTGTTTCTACACAGGTGAGGGAGGGGAATGTGTTCCTACAGGGGTGTGCGAGGGTAATGCTACTACAGAGGTGAGAGAGGGGAATGTGTTAGTCCAGAGGTGAGGGAGGGGAATAAATTACTACATATGTGAGGGAGGGATTGTATTCCTACACAGGCGAGGAAGGGAAATGTGTTACTACAGAGTTGAGTGAGGATAGTGTGTTACTACAGAGGTGAGGGAGTGGAAAATGTTATTACACAGGTAAGGGAGGGAAGCACAGATGGTGTAATGGTTAGCGTTACTGACTCACAGCAATGAGGTCATGGGTTCAGTTCCCACCATGGCCCTAAATGTGTGGAGTTTGTATATTCTCCCTGTGCTTGCGTGGGTTTCCTTCGGGTACTCTGGTTTCCTCCCACTCTCCAAAAATATACTGGTAGGTTAATTGGTTCCCCACAACAAAAAACAAAAAAACCTGTGTGTGTAGGTGATAGGGAATATAGAGTGTAAGCTCCACTGGGGCAGGGACTGATGTGAATGGCCAAATATTCTCTCTGTAAAGCGCTGCGGAAAATGTGAGCGCTATATAAATAACTGGTAATAAATAAATAATAATGTATTACTGTAGCAGTGAGGGAGAGGATTAGGGTTGGCTGGTTTAAACCAAATGTTTTTTTATTTTTTATTTATTATGCTGTGACTACAGGCACAACACCGTGACTGGTATTATTCCACTTTCTTGTTGCTTGTGGTCTTTATCTGAGTAAGCTTTACCAATGCAGTAAATCACACACACTACAAAGATATAGGGAGTATGAACCAGATAAGAGAGGTGCTAAATCTGCATTGCATCAAGCTAAAGCTGGCCACACACATGGCGATCTGTACACGATCAGCCGATGTGTATGATTTGTGTACGATTTCCCTTGAAACTCTCCCCGGCAGCTCTGCACACGATCTCCACACAATTTGGTGTCGGAATCGGCCAGATCTGGTAAAATATAGCTATGTGTGTAGCCAGCATTAGACTTCTCCCCAATCGATCCCATAGGGTAGGAAAAAATACCACAGCTAAAGCTGGCCACACCCATAGCGATATTTTACCCGATCTGGCCGACAAATTGGAACGTCAGATCGTTTAAAATATGGGCAAATCCTGAGTAAATCGTGAGTCCCCGCTGGTCGCACATCGCATAGTCAGATCTGCCGTGCAGTAGGGCAGATCTGACAATCTAGGAGGCGATGCACTGTGAAAGTCTGGATGCAGGAGAGATCGTATGAAGATTGGACACCAAATTGTGTGGAGATCGTGTGCAGAGCTGCCGGGGAGAGTTTCAAGGGAAATCGTACACAAATCATACACATCGGCTGATCGTGTGCAGATCGCCATGTGTGTGGCCAGCATAACATTCTCAATCTTAAAGAGTAAACTCAAACGCATAAAACAGGCAATATACAGAGAAACACCTCTTGGTTAATTCTCCATGTTTACCTTTGTATTTCAATTCAAAATGTTCAGTCCTATTGAGACGAGTTATAGAAACAAAGACTTAAGCTGCATACACACACAACGATTTAGTTAATGAACGATTTTAGTAAACTATTTTCTCCCTTGAAAAAATGAACTAAAATCGTTTACTAAAGTTGTTCATTTACTATGTTCATTTAAATGTAATGAACGATTTTTTAGAACTACAAATGATTTTTGCATATTCCCTTACTGAAAATCGTTGAGTTGACAAGTCTGACTGAACTACAAACGTGAACGCGCATGAACGAAAATCGTTCATCGTTTGACTCAGAAAGTGAACGATTTTTACAAACGATATCGTTTAACGATAATCGTTGTGTGTATGCACCTTTTGGGCTCGAACCAATTAGGTGCGATGTGCCGTTGCAACGGCGTTAAAACGTTGGCAACGGCCCGACACATCGTACCCTTCGTAGCCCGACTCTCCACTGAATTCGACTGTCTTTGCTCGCTGCTCTATGGGACAGCGAGAACTTTCAGGCGAATCCAGCAGGCCGTCAAGTATGGCCACTGTCGCGATGACTCGCACAGGTGAGTATATCACACCTAATTGGATCGAGCCCTTAGTCTCTGTGGTGTCACAAGTATCATCTTATGAATGGTGGACGAGCAAAACAAAATTAACCCCAATGTATTTCCCATTATTTAACAACTTCTGACTGCTCAAGTATCTTTAGCTAGTGTAGAAAGATTTTTTTCTTTCGGTTTAGTTAATTCGAAGCTTTGAAACAGACTGGGAACTGAAAAGGCCTCTAAACTAGTGTTTTTATTCAAAATGTTTAATGCCAGTGACACTACCAGTTCTAATGCTTAACTCCTTAAAACGTGTTTGATCAAGGTTTCTAATACATAGCAAGATTAATTTTTTTTTCATTTAAACATTAATGCAAAAAAATTGGTTTAAACCAAAAAGACCAGGGGTTTTTTTTTTTTTTTTAAAATGTGTTGTTTTTTTTTCCAACCCTGGAAATATCCAAATATTTTCTACTACCACCAAGATCTGCATTACTATAAAGGTGAAGGATTAATGTGTTACTGGAGTGGTGAGATGGAAGCTGTAAATATCTAAGGTCTACCCAGGTGAAACTGGGTACATCAGCTAGCATTCTTCTATTGAAGGGGGGTGACCTATGTAACACTTCAGTCGCTTCTGATGTCATCAGATTTACAGTAATAAATACAGGATATTTAATGTTCAGTTATTGTGACCATTAAAGATCCTAGTATTAAATCCTGGACGGGTGAGGCCATAAAAAAAAATACAACAACAAAAAAATGCCCAAAACTTTAGTCCTCCATGCCGTACTAGGACAAGAGACTTCTAACCCATCATTTAAGCCTAAAGGTCTACAAGCGCATACACAATGATTTATTTATTTTTTTCTTGCAATTCGATCATATTTAATGCAATATCCATATGTGGCACAAGTCTTTAATTTATGCAATGTAATTTCACATATGTTTCTTGAAGTTGAATTGATCAGCTTTTGAAAGCAATAGTATTACTATCAGTGAATAGATTGAATATTCATAGTTAAGTAATGTCTTTCTGGAGCATGTTAGATTGTTTTACGTGTACACATTGGGCAATGAAAGTTTGATTGCAATGCAGAGAATGGAATCTGTATGAATTGCCGCCGGACCCGTGGCGGTGGATTCAAATTCCGACAGCGGCAGCCCGACAATTATGGAAATCCCGATCGACCCCAGGTAAGTATATACTAACCTATTCAACCCCCTAACCCTCCCTTTGGGGTGTCTAACCCTAACCTTCCCCTCCCCCAGTGCCTAAGTCCCCCCTGGGAGCCCCTAACCTAACCCTCCCTACCCCCCTGCGGCTGTGGGTGCTCGGCATCACTTCGATCGGGATGCCCGGCTTTTGTAAAATGACAGGCGTCTAAATGACAGGCGTCCCTCGCCGGGATTAAGCAGTCGGGAAGCCGGCTGTCGAGGTTTAGGTCCGCTGGCTTCCCGACTGTCTCTAAGACTCCGAGGGGGGATATCAAAAGTTTTTGCGTGCCCGATCTCCCGTCTAAACCGACAGGGCGATGTTCAATTCCAGGTATTCGCGCATGTCGCTCCCAAATAGACCGAGTTTAGCCACATAAAGCGCCCAAGTGGCAGTTTGGGTGGCCAAAACAGGGAGTTATCGACTATTTCTGCTCGCCACTTTAGGAGGGTGCAAGCAGAAATTATACATTCGCATACGACAATTGAGGGGCAAAAAACCTGAGGCACACAAAAACAAGTCTTTACTGCCTAAAAATGTTAAATTAAATTTTCTATTTTTGTTTTATTTTGTATTGTGCTCTTGACTAAACATGACATTATCTACTTTTGGGTGAACTGTGGGCTCATCAATGTGTTAAAAAGGCTGTTGATTGGAGGCAATAAATCTATATGACCATGTTACACAAACTGAGCCAAGCTTAAGGGGCACATCCACTAGCAGACTGTGAAACGACTGCACGATTACAACATTGTAATCGTGCAGTCGTTTCACAGTCTGTGCTGTGCCTACACTGAACGATAAGTTGTTCAGTGCAGGCACCCTCCCTCATCCCTGAACAAGGCCAATCTGTCATTATCGGCAGATTGACTAGCATGTTCGGGTGATGATGGATGTCAAAAATGACCAGCGGGAAAGGGTATTTGAGAGGCACAAATCCCCAAATAAAGGAAAAAGTAAGCTCTTTACAATGGTCAATGAATAGGATCTGTTTCCACTTGCATACTTAATTGATCCCACTTTATCAACCTATTATACAGAAAGGAATTCGGCATTTCTAAATGTATAGTCTAGGGGCTAGTACCTGATGATGGGCGGATAGCCAGGCTTTGTCAGCATTAGCAAACATCTGATAGAATGCATGTAGCAAACTGCAAAAAAAAAAAAATTAGTATTTTTTTTTTATGGCCATGGGGATATTTTCATCTAGACTAGGGTGATTTAGGTCTAATAGCAGCTATCAGCATTTTGCAGTGCCATACCAAAAAAAAAAAAAAACCCTCTTATTATTCACACTTTAGATGACTGTGGGCTATTTGGCACAACTTACTTGCCTTGATTGAAATTAATCAGCACGTAATTTTGGGTCAAGCAGTGGCTGCAGTAGACTAAGCAATTAGTTCTAGAGTCCATGGGGTATATTTACTAAAGTGAGAGTTTTTAGAGATGTTGCCCATAGCAACCTATCAGATTCAACTTAACATTAATTTGTACCTTCTAGGAGATAATAGCCAGAATCTGGTTGCTATGGGCAACATCTCCACTTCTAAAAACTCTCAAATTTAGTAAATATATCCCCGTATATTTATACTTGTCAGGTCTTTGTGAGGTAGGCATGGACGTTGTGACATCATCGTAGGTAATTCAATGTACAAGAGGAATGGCCAGCAACTGGCTAATTATATAAACTCTGATAAACTGAAAATACAAAACCAGTCACTACAGACTTAAACTGGGGTACACATTTGAAATGACCTACCGACTGCCCGATACAATACGCCAATATATTGTGTTGGCGTACACACTGCACGATCCGCCCTACAGTAACACAATGGGACTAATTATGTAGCAGTGAAAAGCCCTTTATCAGAGATAACAGGGCTTTTCATGTCTTCATCCTATTCAGAGAAGGGGTTACTATGAAGAAGTCTCAGATTTCTCCAGCAATGCACCTGATTAGTGTAAATATAGTTTCCTCAAAAAAATGTTGCCTTCTCAGGATGGCGCAAAGAGCATCCTGACAGGAGAAGAGCAGTGAAGACTGTGCATTGTAGACGGTTCTGGTGATGGTGAATATTTGGCTGATCAGATTGGCTTCATGTTGTTTTCTCCCTGCACGTTTCAGCACTGGCAAATAGCAAGATGAGCATGGAAATAAAATTAGAAATTCAAAAAGGTTCTGTGTCAAATATATATTTAAAAATTACGATGTCAATCTCTTTGCAGGTGGTCTCTCTCTATACATGAGGAAATGCTAGAATTCATTTTATATTTTTTTTCTGTATATGTTGGATTATCATCGAATGATAATGCATCATAATAAATGTAAAAAATGTATTTATTTTGAAAATATACCTGCCTGGGAGCTGTATGAACAGTGAACAGTGCCATAAACCATTCTGTAACCAAGCAGAAAGCTTTTCAACAGTTGTCAGTGTATCTAAAAGTGTCATATGCAAACAACACAGCGAGTAAAGTTCGGCAGCAATGTACTGATGTTTGCAAAGCAGTTAATAGATTAAAATTAACATCTAAGAATGTGGCAGGGGCATTGAAATATAGAAGCATGCAGTGATTGAGTTCACCTTAATCCCTTCGACTGGGGGTATTTTATAGATCTTATACATTTCTAGCTATTTGAAGGTGAAGCCTAGAATGTTTTTTTATTTGAAGTATTTGTTTTAATTATTGCTAAAAGTATTGTACATGCAATAAGAAGATGTGTTAATTCCTCAAAGTATAGTCACCCAAATACCAAGGTATGACAGTTATTGGGCTTTCTACTGCAGGGTCCATAGGGTATCCACAGGATACCTTGGGGTATAGGTGATGACGTCAGGCATCGGGCACCACAGAGTTAAGTTTCTTCATCCTTCCAGGATGCACTGGGGTCCCTCTCCTATACCCTGCCCCCGAGCCTCAGGCACCTCAATTTTCGTTGGTGCCCGGCACGGATTCGGATGCACCTCTACAGAGGGGGGTCTGTCAAGGCCCCTGAAGTTTTTTCCTTGGGCAGCTGTGGCTGCACACTTGAGTGTACAGCATGGATAGTCTGTACTGACGTCCATGCTGTCACTCCTCCACCCCGCCGGTACCAAAACGCCAGTACCAATCCGGGGATGCTGGTTGGTAACAGGGGTCACAGCTAGCGGTGACCCCGGTTACCATGGACTGTGGCCGGATCTACGGGGATGCAGGTAAGCGGCGGGGTCCCCTGCTGGTAACACAGTCCTAAGTCCCCAGGCAGGGGGCTCCCTGGGGACTGGTCGCAGCGTGGAGCCAGGTACTGATCCTGTGCTTCCACTTAGCCCCTGGGACAGCGGGCGGCGGCGGTGAGAAAACGCTTCGGCGTCCTGGGGGTTAAATGCAGGCCAGGGGAGCGTGCCTTTCCTGCATAGCAGCCGGCGCCTCCCCTGCTGCACACGCCCTCTCCACAGCGGTCTGAGCCAGTGCAGCTGCTCCTTCACCGGCCTCCTTCTGCTCCTCGGCGGCCATTTTATCTAGCGCATGGCAAAGTTGCTGGATGCGGTGAGTGGTGGCAAGCGGTCCAGGTCCCCCCTGCATACCTCTCCTCCGGTGGCACAGGTCTGTGTATGCTGCGCTGTTTCCTACCAGGCTCTCTGTCCTGTATAGTTGATCACAGCGCTAATAGTGCAGGGTTATTCTGCATTGTATGTGACTTAATGCTGGTACTGCCGTTTGTACTTTCACTTTCTACTGTCAGCCATTTTACCTATCCCTGTCTTCTCTGCTAAAAGCCCTTGGGTTGCGGTGTTGCAGGGCGTTATTACCTCACTGTACAGATTGTTTGGTGAGGTGTGTCACATACAGCGCTGTTCACTACTCCAGAATGTCTTACAGTGAGCGCGATTTTCTTCTGAGGCCAAAGTGTACCATATGTCAGGTACAATTGTCGGAGGGTGATGGAAATGCGGAGGGGCTATGTAAGGAGTGCTTTTTAATGTCACGCCCGATTTCTGTCACTGCACCTGTGCAGGAGCCACCATGGGCCTGTTTTGCTAAGGCACTTACTACCCTGGTGGGCCAGCTGGTGACACCCCCTGGGTTACCGCAGATGGGCTTCTCACAGCACTCAATGGTGTCATCTCCCATACAGGGGTTCCCCAGGCAATTGGTTGTACCCCAGAGTCTCCCGCTCTCACCCCCTCAGGTCACACCTGAACCTGCATGGGTCAGCTCTCTGTCCAATACGGTGTAACACCTGTCAGACATTTTACAGGGGGAGTCTTCATTGCGGCCGCATAAGCGAACTTTGCCGTCTCAGACCACACAATATGATCAAGATGATGTGACCACTGATGACGGTGAGATGTTAGACCTTTCTGCCCAGGTCTAAGGTTAATTACCGGGCCTTATACGTGCAATTCGTACGGCCCTAGTTATTGATGAAGACGATCCTCCCGTGACTAAATCAAAATATGCCTTCTTTAAGGATATTAAGGGTGATGCCACTGTTTTTCCCCTATCTGGTCAGCTATTGGACCATTTAGAGGAGGCGTGGAAAAATCCGGGTAAGCGTTACCAACCTCAAAGACGTTTGGCTGTTGCATACCCTTTTGCAGACAATTATTTCTCAAAATGGGGAAACCCCTACTCAGGTGGATTCTCATATCACACGCCTTGTGAAGAGTGCTACACTGCCCATGCCATCCATGTCTTCCTTAAAGGATGCCACGGATCGTAAGGTGGAAATATGCCTGAAGTCCATTTATTCCCTTGCTTGGGGGCGTCCAGGCCAGCTGTGTGCTGGGTGGCTAAAGCCAATGAGCGCTGGGCTGATAGCTTGGAGGCGTCTCTGGACACTGACTCGTCACCTGAACAGGTGGAGTTAGTGGGTAACTTAAGAGATTCGGCCACTTGTATTAGATATCTGTCTCCTTGCTTCCAGGATCTCCTCTGCAGCAGTGGCAGCTCGCAGCACCTTATGGTTGCGGTCTTGGAAGGCGGATGCAGGTTCAAAGCGGGGTTTGGAATGCTTTCCTTTTAATGGACAAATCCTATTTGGACCTGATCTGGACAAATTTGTGGCCACTCTGGCGGCAGCGAAGTCTGCGTGTCTGCCATTGGCTACGGTCCCATCAGGGTCGGGTTCTTCGGCCTTATAGAGCCCAGGGTAAGTCCAAGGTACAGTCCTTTCCGAGACAGGCAGGAGAAGCCTTTGGCCTGACGGGACGGGCCTCTCTTTGGGGGACCCCAAAGTGGGAGGCCGACTTCTTCGATTCGCCCAATGCTGGCGTCTGAGCACTTAGACACTTGGGTAAGAGAAGTAGTTTCTCACAGGGGTTCGCCCTCTCCTTCCGGCGGAGGCCTCCCAGCCGGTTTTTCACCACGGGTCTTCAGTCCAATCAGGACAAGGCCCTGGAGTTCTGGAAGGTATTGCACACTATGCTCCAGGCTGGGGTCATAGTGCTGGTTCCTTTCTCTCAGAGGGGATTGGGGGTATTACTCCAATCTTTTTCTGGTACAGAAACCCAATGGGTCCTCCCGGCCAATACTCAATCTCAAATCCCTCAACAAATTTTTGAGGGTTCCTCGATTCAGGATGGAGACCCTGCGTTCCATCATTTTTAGTGATGGAGCCTGGGGATTTCATGGTATCGCTGGATATTCAGGATGCTTACCTGCATATCCCCATTGCCTCAGCGCACCAGCGCTTCCTCAGGTTTGCAGTGGTGAACGACCATTTCCAGTTTCAAGCGCTGCCTTTTGGTCTGGCCATGGCACCTCGTGTGTTTACCAAAGTTATGGCAGCTCACCTGCGGATGCAGGGGCTTCACTTGTTACCCTATCTGGACGACCACCTGCTGTTGGCAGAGTCTCCAGAGATACTTCAGCGCCATCTGCAACTGACGGTCTCGGTGTTGCAGACTCACGGCTGGCTGATAAATTGGAAGAAATCCTACCAGGTTCCATCACAGAGGATGATCCATCTCGGAGCTCTGTTGGACTCGCAACATCAGAGGATTTTTGTGACAGAGGACAAGATCTCTGCGTTACAAGCAAAGATTTGCATTTGCCTGCAGAGTCGCCGGGTGTCTATTCACTCGGTGATGAGGTTACTGGTTTCCATGGTGTCAATTTTCGACATGGTGGAGTTTGACCAGTTCCACTCCAGGCCTCTGCAGAGGTTAATTCTCTCCAAGTGGTTGCCCCAACGGATACAATCGCAAACAATGGTGCTGTCACTGGAGGTATGTCGGTCTCTGGCCTGGTGGCTACAGACTGCTCACCTGAATCGGGGGCGCCCCTTTTGGATTGCGGACTGGGTCCTTCTGACGACGGACGCAAGTCTCCGAGACTGGGGAACAGTGACTGGTCCTCACTTCTTCCAGGGAAGGTGGACGCCAGCAGAGGCTCAAAGGCTTGTCTAGTGGACGCTCTGTCGGTCAAGTGGACCTTCCAGTATGCGTACCTCTTCCCTCCGTTTTCCCTTCTTCCTTGAGTGCTATGAAAATTCAAGCAAGAAGGTGGCATGCTCCTGCTGATAGCTCCAGCGTGGCTCAGACGGCACTGGTACTCAGACCTTCGGAGTCTCTCAGTGTACACTCCGATGCTGTTGCCTCAACGTCCGGACCTGTTATCTCAGGGCCCTTGTCTTTATCCAGACCTGGATCGGCTGTCTTTGACAGCTTGGCTATTGAGACTGTTCTCTTGAGGTCCAGGGGGTTTTCCGGCTCTGTAGTGCAAACTATGCTAAGAGCTCGGAAACCATCATCTGCAAGAATTTACCATCGTGTGGCGCATATTTCCTTTCATTGGTGTCGCCCTAGAGGCTATGCTCCTCGGGTGTTTCGGCTATCCAGAGTATTGGCTTTCCTACAGGCAGGCTTAGATCATGGTCTTCACCTTCCCTCTCTGAAGGTGCAGGTATCTGCCCTGTCAGTCTGGTTTCATCGTAGGATTGCTACGCTCCCTGATATCCGCACCTTTATGCAAGGTGTACTGCGTGTTCAGCCTCCCTTTGTTCCACCTGTGGCACCTTGGGATCTGACTGTGGTTCTAAGGGCTCTTCAAGGACCGCCATTTGAACCACTGGGCTCTGGATTTGAAATGGCTTACGCTTAAGACAGTTTTCCTTCTGGCCATTGCCTCGGCCAGAAGGGTTTCAGAATTGGGAGCTCTGTCATGCAGAGCTCCCAGAGCTTTTTATTTTTCATAGGAAGAGGGCTGTGCTTCGTACCTGTCCTGGATTTCTTCTGAAGGTGGTACCTAGTTTCCATATCAACGAGGAAATTATTGTACTGGCCTTTAATTCACCGGACCTTTCGGTTGGTGAGGCCACATTGGATGTGGTGCGGGCCTTAAGACTCTGTTGACCGCACCGCTTCTTTTCAGATGTCGGACTCGTTTGTCCTTTATGGCCTCCAGAAGAAGGGTTGGCCTGCCACTAAGCAAACGTTGGCAGGATGGATTCGCCTGGCTATTTCTGAAGCTTATGCTCATGACGGTTTTCCCGTTCCATCTTCTGTCAGGCCTCATTCCACTAGGTCTGTGGGTCCTTCGTGGGCAGCTCGACGTGGCACCTCAGCGGTTCAGCTTTGCAAGGCAGCCACGTGGTCATCTGTCCATACATTCGTACGGTATTATGCTTTTGATACCTACGCCTCTCAGGATGCTTCCTTCGGGCGGCGCATTCTCCTTAAAGCACAGGAGCGTCCCCACCCTTAAGGGATACTGCTTTGGGACATCCCCAAGGTATCCTGTGGATACCCTATGGACCCTGCAGTAGAAAATAAGAGAGATGGTAAGAACTTACCTTTTGTTATCTCTAATTCTAAGAAGTCCACAGGACTCGCGCCCTGTCGCACCTGTACTGCAGATGGGCTTTGCTCTGGTCACCAGTTTTTCCGTCTCCTTCTGGTGAGAATGTGATTCTTTGTGTGTTCCAGACTTTCTTCCCTCTCTTTCTCCTCCTATGGCTTGTAACGTAACTGAGGTGCCTGAGGCTCGGGGGCGGGGTATAGGAGAGGCACCCCAGTGCATCCTGGAAGGATGAAGAAACTTAACTCTGTGGTGCCCGATGCCTGACGTCATCACCTATACCCCAATGTATCCTGTGGAACCCTACGGACTTCATAGAAATAGAGATAACAACGGCAAGTTCTTACCGTATCTCTTATTTTATTTTCTGTCTTCAGTGTAACCTGCAGTTACAGTCTACTGACAGCTAACAGCAACTGACTTGCTTTCACATTGGCACCAAGTGGAACATTGAGTAGTTCATGCTTTCCTACATACACTCTGAACAATGTTTACAGTGCTCATATAATCAAGAGGTTAAGTTACAGGTCCTGGCCACATTGATCCCCCACACCACACTATCCAGCTCAAGTTAATGGGGCATGAAGCCAACTTAATTGTATCTACAGCAATCAGTAACGGGTTAAGAGATTAAGGGGGGGATTTATTAAATCTTGGAGAGAGCTAAAATACCACCTAATCAGCTTCTAAGTTCTAACTGTCATTTTTCTAGCACCGCCTGTAAAATGACAGAAGCTGATTGGTTGGTACTTTCTCTCTCCAAGATTTGATAAATCTCCCTGTAAATCTGCTGCTTTAAAATGTAAATGTAATTTAAACCTTCTTTTTTCTCTCTCAATAAAACGTAATTCCTCCTTCTTCTTTTGGAGTCCGACATATTTTGCAGAGTAGTATTTGGGTCCATTCATAAGTTAAAGTGGAGTTGCTTTTACGTGTCATATCATCTTTGGTTTGATAATGTACAACTCACAGACAAATAAATGCATATGTGTCTATATGAAATTTGTTTGATCATGGCATTTCTTGAGTCTGGTTTCCAAATTACAGAATATGTGCTAGAACAAGGTTGTTGCAGCAGCATCCAAATTAATTGTGTGTATTTTTTTACATTAATTTCTCTCTAGGATCTTAACTTGTATCTGGAGGATAAAGTATACATGGCTGGAAACAAAATCACATTGGCCGATATCTTAATTTATTATGGGCTGCATCCAGCAATCGTAAGTGTAACAGTAAAACTGAGATTCGTGAATAAAGTGCTGGAAAAAAATCATAGCTGAAATTCATATGGTTTCTCCATGATTAGTTCAAACATATATGTTAAGATTGCCTTATTTAGGTACAGCTTAGTGATACAAACTTGGCTGGAATGCACTTTCTTAAGTTATGTACACACTGATAGATATATAGTACATTGGCGGGTGTGTACACCCGATATGTCTATGAACAACTCCGTTCAGACATATCTGATCGGCCCTGCAGCACAGTAGATGGTTAGTGTATCTGAAAGATATATCTGTCATCTGCTGGTGTGTTCGGGTACCCACTGATTGCCCATATACATACTGCAGGGACCAGCCGATGAATGACTGCTCAACTGGGTGGGCAAATTTAAATGCCTGTTCAGTTGTGGCATCAAGCACCGGCACATCGGGCAGATAATTGGTAAGTTTGTATGCACTTGCCAATCGTCAGGAATGTGTGCTTTTAATAGTCTCTTGTGGTGTCTCCTGCAAAAATAGCATTTGAGTAAACTCCTTATCAGAATTTATCCATCCCAATTTTTTTTTTTCTCTTTGTAGTGTTGTCACTATTTGTTTCTCTGCTTCTGTCTAAAGGTGCATATACACACTAGGCAATCAGGAAAGACAGTACGATTACGACATCGTAATCTTACCGTCGTTCCTGATCCCCCTGTAGTGTCTGCACTGAACGATCAGTCGTTCAGTGCAGGCACTGTCCATCATTCCTGAACATGCCAATCTGTCGTTATCGGCAGATTGTGCTACATGTTCAGGCGATGGACAATGTCGGAAACGACCAGCGGGAGTGCGCATCGCTGGTCGTTTCTGACATAAAAGTGCACGATTACTGAGCGATTGCACGATTACGATGTCGTAGTCGTGCAGTAACTCAGTAATATCGCCCAGTGTGTACGTACCTTTAGTCATCTTCAACTTTAACATTATAAATGTACTGTAGCCACCTTTTTCATTCTCTTGCTGGTGTTATCTCTGTAACTGATCCTCTACATGACTGGACCAAAGTAAATTTTACAAGATCTACACTCCACTAATCCTATGCTATGTACATCACCACATAAGTACCTCCTAACTCAGTGATTTTCAACTCGCGGCACACTACACAAGATTTTAAAATTGCCAAGGCACACTATCCGGCGATGCGGTGTGCGCGGACTATGAAAAAATACACTACATTAGTTCCCACAGGAACAAAACACACTACATTAGTTCCCACAGGAACAAAACACACTACATTGGCCCCCACAAGAATAAAAAACACACTACATTGGCCCCCACAAGAATAAAACAATCCCATTGGCTGGCCTAACAGAAAAAAAAAACCACATTGCTCCCCACAAAAAAAACAACCATGCCACATTGCGCCCCACAGAATTGCTCCCCACAGAAAAAGAAACCTATGGCTGGCCCCACAGAAACAAAAAACAAAACAAAACACATTGTTCCCCACTAAATAGGCAAATATATGGCTGGATAACATATGGCTGGTTCTCACTAAAAAAAATGACATGACTGGTTCCCTCAAAAAAATAAACTATGGCTGGTACCCACGAAGAAGAAAAAAATGTCTGGTCCCCACAAAACCCACATTTCTTCCCCCCTTCACTCACACTGCAGCAGGATCGCGTGCGGGCGGGCTTCCAGGCAGGCTGCAGAGCCTGCCTGGACAGAGCGCGGGCTGGCTGATTGGCGTTGGCTGGCAGAGCGGGCTGGAGGGCAGTGGACAACGCGGCGTGCGTGATCTGTGATGTCACGCCGCCGCATCTTTGCAGGTCACTACCCGGTCGCGCCTGAGTCTCCCAGAAGAGCTCAGCGGCCCGGGATGCTGAAGTACAGTAAAATGACAGCTCCGCGGCACACTTCACAACCGGCCACGGCACACTAGTGTGCCGCGGCACACCGGTTGAAAACCGCTGTCCTAACTGAATAGACTTGTTAAACAGGAGGTACTGACATTTTGTCATGTATATGGGTGGATGTACCATAACATTTGTGGGATTTCATTGATGTTTGACGTCACCGCTCGCAGCACTTCAGACTTTGCTCATTGGTAATGGATTAGCACAGCTGGATTTGGCCACAATACTGAACCAAATTCAGAGTTCAGTACATCCCTAATAATTATAGGCATTAAGGAGTCAATGCTATTAAGTGTGTTGATGCTGTGCAGAACGGTATGCAGTCGGGAAGCCGGCGGACCTAATCCCGACAGCCGGCTTCCCGACTGCTTAATCCCGTCGAGGGTAGTATGACAGGCGTCTAAATCTAGACGTCTGTCATTTTACCGACGCCCGGCATCCCGATCGAAGGGACACCGAGCGCGGATGGCCGCAGGGGGGGAAGGGTTAGGGTTCACGGAAGGGATTTAGGGTTAGGCACCCCCCCCGGGAGGTTAGGATTAGGGTAGGGGAAGGGAGGGGTAGCGTTATTCACCCCCGGGGGGGACTTGGGTTTAGGCGGCGGGGAAGGGGGGGATTAGGGTTAGGCACTGGGGGGAAGGGGAGGGTTAGGGGGTAGAATTAGGTTAGACAATAATTACCTTCGACGATTGGGATTTCCTCCTCTGCCGGGATGCCGCTGTCGGGATTACAACCGCCGGCGGTAAATCATACTGATTCCGTGCAGAACAAACTGCACCTTGCAAAAACCCTACATCAACAATTTTTGCCTCGTACCTATAGAGGTGCGCTGGAAATGTAGTGGCTACCGTATCTGCCAAAAATGTGCACAACTAAACATCAGCCGGTGATGCTTGGCAGAACATCAAGCCTAATTGAATTGACCCCTTGCTCAGAACAGGGAAGTCTTTAGCTCCAGACTCACAGCATGCAGAAAAATATGGCCAATAAGCTACTAAAGGAAGAGATTACTACATGACTATAGTAACTAGCAATGAGTGGTGTCTTAAGAATTAAGCAATTGATTTCAGCAATGTGCTTTAAAATGTGCTATGTTCTTGATTAAATAAACAAATGAGCAGATTATAGAAAATTTCCACTCATAGTTTTTATTTTCTTCCCAGGCTGACCTTTCGGTCCAGGAAAAGGAGACCTACATCAATGTATCCCGTTGGTTCAGTCATATTCAGCATTACCCTGGGGTTCGGCAGCATCTCCCAAGCTTGGTTTTCATTAAGAACAGAATCTACACTAATCTCCATTAGATGAGAGTAATGATGCTTTGGTGCATTCCCTCAGTTTCAGGCATAACATATCCCGACATATTTACTGTTACATTCTGACCATATATGACCATACATCAGTTACAGCAGCTGTCTGAGATGCTCTCAAAGCATTTAAAAGCCCAATTCTATTTTCTTATTTATTTTAATTAGTTTAAATTATAAAAAGTCAACCCAATGCAGCATATTTTTTTAAATGTTGTTAAATCTACAATATCTCAAGTGTGTTTCTCTGCTCCAGTTTTTGCCATGTCTGTTTTTACACACTGTGCCAATGAAGACGTAAAAGATAATACTGTATTAACACAGTAAAGTAACATTTGGTCAGAAACAATGATTGACAAAACCAGATGAAATGTGAATTTTAGGTTTGAAAATAAAATTTCATTTCAATATGGACTTATAAGCATTATTGCCTCAATGGATTAGTTATATTTGTAAATAAAGTAACAAGATGCAGCATTGCAGATCAATCATTTACCTAGTACTGCATATATTTGTCTACAAATGTGTTAGAAATAAACAAAATGAAACAAATTTTCTTTAAAGGGGAAAATTGTGTGATACATACCTAATCTTTGCAATGGCCATTCTCCTATACAGGCCTTGTATATATGTTCGACAATCATAATGTTAATATTGAACATGTCAACATTTTTTCATTATATCGACATTCAGCATATCAACATCATGGTTTTCTTCAGATTCTGACCCTAATGGGAACCCTAGCGCTAACCTTTAGCCTTCTGGAAATGTTGAGTTTACCAGGTTGACATTCTGACAATGTTGACATTTTGCAGGTGTCAACATGAATGATGTCAGCATTGTGAATGTCGAAACATGCTGAATGCCAAAATTGACTGCATACCTCCTATATGATAACTAGTGTTTCACTGTATCTTTCTGTACTGTAAATTATAATGTGTTCCCAACATTTCGTCTAGTAGAGAGCTGGCTAACTTCTTGACATGAAACAGTACATAATGAAAGGCCAAATCTTTTTATCCACTGCAGATATAAGTAACCCAAATCCAGCATTATGTTTGTATCGTCTGTGTACCTAATTGTATTCAGATTTTATCTTTGGCTCATCGGTATATATTTAAAACAAAAGTAATTCATTGGTCAGTGTGAATTATGTTCTCAACCCTTTTCGAGTTACGGCTATGACTCAAAATAGTTGAAGTTTTTAGAATGTAATCTTCTTGATAATGTCCCTGGCTGTCTCAGGTGGTAACTGGTACAGTAAGAAAAATTATAATGCCTACTGATGTGGAATGTGATTAGTTATGTTTCTGAAGATTTCTTGGCTGCAAATATCCTGTTCCACCACATCCCAAAGGTGTCCTTTTGAATTGAGCTCTGATGGATGTGCAGGCTTTAGAAATACACTAAACTTCTTGTCATGTTTGTGGTACCAGCTTGACATGCTTTGTGGCATGGTGCATTATCTGCTTGAAGTAACCAGTAGAAGATGGGTAGAATGGTCATAAAGAGATGCACATGGTCAGTTACATTATTCAACAATGGCATTTAAACAGTCCTTGGAATTAGTGAACCTACTGTATGATAGGTAAACATGATTCCACATACCATACACCATTTTAAATTAACTATTAAAGATTGGAGTTAGGATATTTAACCTAATTCTGTCAGTTTTCTGACCGCCGGCATCCCGACTGCCGGAATCCTGTACCTAACCCCCAAGGACCAATAAGAAATACCACTCAGTGGTAATTTCATTATTAGTTACATCTGCTCATGAATACAAACATCTAGGGGTCTATTTACTAAGCAGTGTTAGGAGACAGAGTGATAAGGAAGTGATAAGGTGCCAGCCAATCGGCTCCCAACTGTCATTTTTCAAACACAGCCTGAGAGATGACAGTTGGGAGCTGATTGGCTGGCACCTTATCACTTTTCACTCTGTCTCCTAACACTGCTTAGTTAATAGACCCCCTAATCTTCCAGTCATGCAGCAGCAACTCATTGAATAAAACATACAGATGTGGTAAAGTGGTTCAGTTGTTGATCAGACCAAATCTCAGAATAGAGAAGGTGTAGGGTGGTTTGAATACCAGATACTGCTGAATTCCAACTATTTTAAAACGCAAGTCTGTAAGAAGATCAAAAGAATTTGGAGAAATGTAATATTCTAAAAGCAATAATAGAAATCGCACATCTTTCTAGGCAATATAATACTATATTGGCTTGAAAGATTTGTGATGAACATGCCTTGTTAATGATAGAGGTCAGATGAGAATGGCCAGATCGGTTTAAGCTGACAGGAAGGTAGCAGTAACTAAAATAATCATGGGTTATGACCGTTTTACGCAGAAGAACATCTTTAAATAGCACGCAATCCTCTAAAGCTGGGTACACACTAAGCGTTATACCGTTCCGATGCGGATCGGAATGATATTTCTACTTCAGGGTCCATAGGGTATTCACAGGATACCTTGGGGGTATAGGTGTGACATCAGTCATCGGGCACCATAGAGTTAAGCTTTCAGTCTCCCAGGATGCACTAGGGTCCCCCTCCTATACCCCGCCCCCGAGCCAAGGCACCTCAGTTTAGTTTGGTGCCCGGCCGGAGTCGGGTGCACCTGTTGGAGTGGGGGCTAAGAAGAGCCCCTGAAGTTTTCTGCATGCAGCTGTGGCTGCACATCTGGATGTACAGCATGGACAGTCAGTCCTGACGTCCATGCTTTCTTCCCTACACCCCTGCCGGTACCGATCCGGGGATGCTGGTGAGCATCTGGGGTCACAGCTAGCGGTGGCCCCAGATGTTCCGGACCATGGCCGGAATCAAGGGGGACAGCAAGGTAAGCAGTGGGGTCCCGCGGTGGGTCCCCGCTGTTACATGGTCCAGAGTCCCCAGGCAGGGGGCTCCCTGGGGACTGGCTGCAGCGTGGAGCCAGGTATATAACCTGCGCTTCCACTACCCCCCTGGGACAGCGAACCGCAGCAGAGCGGTAGCGCTGCGGCGTCCCGGGGGTTAAATGCATGCCAGGGGAGCGCGCCTTCCCTGTCTCACAGCCGGCGCCTCCCCCGCTGCACACAGCCCTCTCTGCAACACGCCGACTGGCCCTGTGGCAGCACTCCTTCCCCAGGCCAGCCTCCTCTCTGCTCCTCGGCGGCCATCTTCAAGAACGCATGGTGAACGCTGCTGGAAGTCTGGACGGAGGCATCGTGGTCTGGGTCCCCCCGCATACCTCTCCTCCGCTGTGGTCAGGTCTGTGTATGCAGCGCTGTGTCCTACCAGACTCTGTGTCTGTGTAGTTGATTTATCAGCGCTGGTTAGTGCAGGAATTGAGTTTCTTTGCATTGTATGTGACTGTGCTAGCGCTGCTGCCTGTACTTTCCATTTCTGACTGTCAGCCTTATTACTGTCCCTGTTCTTTCTGCTAAAGCCCTTGCGGTGCGGTGCTGCAGGGTGGTCTCTCGCCTTTTTAAAAACAATTGGTGAGAGGGGTCACATACTTTGTACCAGCATGTCTGAAAGTGACTTTCCTCTCCTGCTACAGTGTACTACGTGTAAAGTACCTTTAGTGGAGGGGGAGGGTAGCGCGGAGGGCCTCTGCCGGCAGTGTTTGTCAATGGCGCGGCCTATTACGGTTACAGCACCGGTACAGGAGCCGCCCTGGGCTTGTTTCGCTCAGGCGCTTACAACCTTAGTGGGCCAGTTAGCTCCGCAGCCCGCGTTTACGCAGATGGGTTTGTCCCAGCAATCAGTGGTGTCGTCACCCATGCAGGGTTTCCCAAGACAATTGGTGGTACCCCGCAGTCTCCCTATTTCCCCTCTCCCGGTTTCTCAGGAGCCGGCGTGGGTTAACTCCCTGACGAGTTCTGTACAGCACTTGTCGGATGTGTTGCAGGGGGAGGCTGTGATGCGGCCACATAAACGGCCAGTGGCGTCTCTGTCGGCTCCTTATGAGGATGACGAAGGGACGTCTGATGATGGGGAGATTCTGGATCCTTACGATCAGGAACCTCTCCATACTAAGGACGCAGACGCTAGGTCCAAGTTGTATATTCCTGGACTTATTCGGGCAGTCCGCACAGCCTTGGTGATTGAGGATGAAGTTCCCCCTTCGGCTAAATCCAAGTATGCCTTTTTTAAGGATGTGAAGGGTGACGCCACAGTCTTTCCTCTTTCGGGTCAGTTGGTGGACCATTTAGAGGAGGCGTGGAAACAGCCTGGCAAGCGATACCAGCCGCAGAGGCGCCTGGCGGTGGCTTATCCGTTCGCGGATAATTATTTTGCTAAGTGGGAATCCCCTCCACAGGTGGATTCTCATGTGACACGTCTTGTCCGTAGTGCCACATTACCAATGCCATCCATGTCCTCCCTTAAGGATGCTACGGACCGCAAGGTGGAGATCTGCCTGAAGTCCGCTTATTCCCTTGCGGGGGGGGGGGCAGCGCGGCTATGGCCATTTGCTGTTTTGCCAGAGCTATGGAGCGCTGGGCGGATTCGTTGGAGGCGTCCTTCGATTCCGGCTGAACAGGCGGAGTTGATTGGTAATCTCCGTGATTCGGCCACTTATATCAACGAGGCGGCCTTAGACATTAGTACCCTGGTGTCTTGAATTTCTTCAGCAGCGGTGGCTGCTCGTCGCACCTTGTGGTTGCGATCCTGGAAGGTGGACGCTGATTCCAAAAAGGGTTTGGAGGCGTTGCTCTTTAACGGAGAAGTTCTCTTCGGTCCAGATCTGGACAAGATTGTGGCCACGCTGGCGGCTGCCAAATCGGCATGTCTCCCGTCGGCCGCTGTTCCTTCTGGTTCAGGACCATCGTCCTTTCGGTCTTATAGGGCCCAGGGCAGGCCCAAACCACAGTCTTTTCCCCGACAGGCTGGTCCCAAGAAATCGGCCAAGCCCCGGAAGCAGGCATGGAGTACTAGACGTCCGGCCCCTAAGCCAGATGACAAGCCTGCGGCCTGACGTCCGGGCCTCCCTTTGGGGGATCCCAAAGTGGGAGGCTGCCTGCTGCAGTTCGCCCGGTGTTGGTTGGTCACCACGACAGACACTTGGGTTCTCGAGGTGATCTCCCACGGGTACGCCCTCTCTTTCCGGCGCAGACCCCCGGCTCGATTTTTCACCACGGGTCTACCATCAGACCGGAACAAGGCCACGGAGCTGCGGAAGGTCTTGCACACTATGCTCCAGGCTGGAGTTATAGTGCCTGTTCCATTCTCCCAGAGGGGCCAGGGTTTCTATTCCAATCTCTTTTTGGTGCAGAAACCCAATGGGTCGTATCGTCCGATTCTCAACCTCAAAGCTCTCAACAAGTCTTTGCGGGTGCCGAAGTTTCGGATGGAGACCCTACGGTCCATCATTCTGGCGCTGGAACCTGGGGACTACATGGTGTCATTGGACATACAGGACGCTTACCTACATGTCCCTATTCTTTTGCGCCATCAACAGTTCCTCAGGTTTGCAATCCGCAGCGACCACTTTCAGTTTCGGGCGTTGCCTTTTGGCCTGGCGACAGCACAGCGTGTGTTCACCAAGGTGATGGCGGTCATGGCGATGGCGGTCTACGAAGTCCATAGGGTTCCACAGGACTCCCGCCCTGTCGCACCTGTGCTGCAGATGGGCTTTGTTCTGGTCACCAGTTTTTCCGTCTCCCTCTGGTGAGAGTGTGATTCTTGTGTGTATCCAGATCTTCTTTCTCTCTCTTCCTTCTCCTCATCCGGCCTATGGCTTGGTAACTAACTGAGGTGCCTTGGCTCGGAGGCAGGGTATAGGAGGGGGACCCTAGTGCATCCTGGGAGGCTGAAAGCTTAACTCTATGGTGCCCGATGACTGACGTCACACCTATACCCCCAAGGTATCCTGTGGAACCCTATGGACTTCGTAGAAATAGAGATAACAAAGGTAAGTTCTTACCATATCTCATATTATCTCCCACATTGCGTGTACGCACTGTCGTATTTATGAGCGTCGGTTGCATCTTTTGATCTGTGTATGCATAGCAGTTCAAAACATTTGGCGGCTGACAACATACCCCCGGCTGCGGCGAGGGAGCGATATATCAGACAGTTGTACACCAGATCGTGCAGTGTGTACAGACCGCCCAATAGATTGTGCCTCACTCGTTCTTATCTGACAAGTTTCACTCTTGTCAGATAAGAACAGGAAACTGAGACTGCAGTGGACACCGGCTCAGAAAACTGGACAGCTGAAGACCGGAAAAACATCACCTGGTCTGGCAAATCTCAATTTCTGCTGCAACATGTATATAGTAGGAACAGAATTTGGTATAAATAAAATTAATCTTCCCCTTGATGCAATGCAGTGCCGGGAGATATCCGAGAGCCGCAGCCGATGAGAGGACAGCTGAATGCAGAATAGGTACCTGAGGTGATAGAGAAATTATTCCTAGTTGGGATAGGGTCTGTGGTGTAGAGGTCTTTCATGTGCACAGAAGCCCCCCTCTGAGCGGTGACTGATACGCGTTTCGCCGGGTGCATTTCATCAGGGGGTAGCTAGAGACCAGCGTTGACAGCAGAGACAGCCCTATTGTATTTCACTGTGCCACTATACAGGGACTCTCATCACCAGTTCAATGCTTAGGTATAACTAGGGAAATTAGATCCCTGTCTAAGCTCACAGGTGTACTATTGATCCACCTATCTCTATACGAATAGCGAGTATTACTACGCTCCCAACATTCCCAGTTCTAAGGGACGCCTCAGTGAATTACTTTTTTCGGATATAACTGTATGGACATTCAATGGGCCGTGGTGATTTTTAAAAAAAAAATAAAAATCTGTTATCACTTGTATTGTATATTTTCACCTCACTTTACCCACAGAGTACACATTATCACTACCATCTACACAATTTTCTCACTTTCTTCTTTTAACTGTTTCTCATTGCTTTCTATATTTTTATATATATTGTAAATTTAATTTACATTCTGTTTGACTCCGCTCATACGCAAACCATGTTAAGATAGTGCTAGTTCCCCAAATTTTAAATTAACTAATAAAGATTACCTTTTTATCTTCCTTTTTTTGGGGTGCACACCTCCTAAATATATCTTTTTGCTTTCTTTTTTAAAATATTTATCTTATTTTCAATTGTGCCAGTCAACCATCACAATGTTCACCACAGCGGACTAGTGTGATGTTATGATCTGCACACTTATGAATGTATACAGAGTGCGATCAGTAGTGAAGATCAGTGTTTTCTGACCATGCAGTTATGTGAGGGTCCTAGCACGCAATTGCAGGAATATTTAGTGTACAACATACGCGTCAATATGAAATTAAAGTCATACAACCTACTTTTTTTTTTTTTTGCAAAAGTTCATTGGCTATTGACTTGTGGGACATCTTTCACACCGCCTCCGTTTTGCAACAGGTGGTACATAGACTTGGATTTTTTTGTCTTTCAAATATTTTGTTCATGTTTGAGGCATATGCCAAATGCAGAAGATAACATCTAATGCTGGGCATACACTATTATCTGTCAGATATGTGTCCAATCTGGCTGGTTGGAATGAAAACCTGGTAATGTATGGGAGCAAATGACATTAGAAATTTGCTCCCAAATGCTAGGAAACAGTCCAGATTTTCCTTCCCACCAAACAGATTTGACAGATAATTGTAGAGTGTATGCCCAACATTAAGGAAACTTCTAAAATCTATCCAGAATCCATATAGGAATTTATATATCCCATGTGTTAATTTTCACACACATTAAATATGGTAAACTTTTCTTGATAATGAGGCTAAAATGGCACTGTTCTACCATTGTTACTACCAGCTAGATAAAAATACTGTTAATTCTGTATTGTCTAATATCGTTCCACTTACCAATTATCTATAACAAGCAGAAATCGCATTACTTACACCTATAGTAATATAGCATAACAGCATTTTTTTATGAACTTTTTGAAGTTTTATTGCCTCTTTTCCATATGTAAAGTTAGCTTTGAGAGGTCGCTTTAGTAATACAGACCAATTTCTATTATCTAGCCACTTAAATATTTATCTGTGCTTTTGTCTGTTAAGTACATACACATTCTAACTTGTGTAGCAGGTTGTGGTTTAACTTTTTTCCCTATGACTATTTTTCACAGCTTTTGCTATTAGACCGTCTGACTGCTCTCTATTATATAGCTCTAAATTCTAAAGCTGACAACTACAGGGGAACATTCCTTTATATTTGCCATTATTAATGTTGTTGATTTATTAAAACTGAATTACACCTTTCTTCAGGCAGAATGTGAGTTTTATAGCACAAGCGATGATGTGATTATGTGACTATATATCTGTGTATGGCACTGAGCCTTTGGACAGACAGGTAACTTCTAATTCTGATCTCACAAGTTGGATTTATTATACCAACCTATTGCAATTAAAGTCAAGCTCTAGGGTTGTACAAAAGCATATAGCAGATTAGATTAAGGATGGTTATGAAAGCATTACTTGTTGCTTACTGTCCTAAAGGCTTGGTGTGTCTGTCTCTCTCCATGCATGATAAAAAAATAATAAAAAAAATAAAGATTAAGGGGCAACATATATTTTTAGCAGATTTTATTGTCAGGATTTTCCGTTTTCTGTACACCATAGCTATTTAGTATAATCTTTATCTATTAAACATGCTCTTCTTCATAGGAGGGACTCAATCTCTGCAGCATTTCCAGCCCTATGAACTAATTTGACAGCTCATTGGTGATGTCTCTTCCACTTCAAAAAGACACCCCCCTGGGGCTAGCCAGCTGTACTGTGGATTCCACAGACTTGGCTTGCTGCTCCTGCTGGGTGTCATCTGTCTTCTTGGACTTGCACTAGATTCCCTGACATCATCTGCCTGAGCAGTTTCTGCCTGCCAGGCCTGTCTGTCCAGGTTGAGCATCAAGCACTGTAGCCATACGGATAATCGGAAAAGGCACCATTCCAAACACAGCAGCCTGGGGCTGGCTTTGACCAAGATCAGCATAACATCCCAACAACTTCTCGCTATCATGACTAAAGCAGCCCTGATCTCCCTTCACAAATGCAGCCCATGGACTTATTTTACTCACACAAGTTGTGTATCTCTCCTCCCACATTTATTTATTGTAGTAACTGTCAGGTTAATCTCCTGTTGCCTGGACAAAGATGCCTCAACAGGTTTGGGTCTCCCTGCCCGTTGCAAGCATTTCACTTGGATCTTTGCCAATTACAAGAAGTTGTGCTGCAGTGGATTACCATTGGTAGCAGCCTGTGGGAAAATGACATGGTTCAGTAACAAAGGCTGAAATACAACCGTGCAGTGCATAGTAAATAACTAATAGCACGTGGCACAGTGAATCTCTCGGGTCAAGCAACAAAAAAGTGTCAAAAACTGTTAAACATACCATGAAAGGTAAATGCACAATGATGGCATATGCTCATGTACTCGGGCAAACGCTGATTCTTTTTTTTGTATATTACAAAGTGATTGATCATCAGTTTGCATATTTGTTCATATTAATATCATATTTTTCAATAATAGGGAACTAATGTATGGATACAAACTCTTTATGCTTAATGCTGATGAAAGCTGTAGTTGCCTGAAAGAGATGTAGTTCTAATCCCAGCTGTCGGGATGTCGGCACCGGAATAGCAACACGGGTCAGAATCCGGTGCCAGCATCCCGACAGTAAGTTTTTTGGTTAAGGGGAGGGTTAGGCACTCATTTTTATTGACATTTTTTATTAGCAAAAAAATTTCAATACAGATCATATATATCAATACAGAAATATACTATACAGAACAAAAAAAATCAGCATATATAACAATTGAGCAGAATTAAATATGGAAAACAAATATAGCATACAGTGTGCAAATATATAGTATTGTACATAAAAGTATATTATGGTACAGAAATAACAGGATATATTGGGTACTCATTATATATATTAAAAACAAAAAGGACTTGAAGGCGCCATTCGAGCACATAAATCCTGAGATAAGAAAAGTACAGTACTCATAAATAAGTGATACTCCCAATCTGCCGCAACTACAGGAGCTTAGATATAAAAATTACATATCAATACAATAAAACATCCACATCTACCCAAATATCAAAATAAAACTTCTATCCCTAAATAATAAAATAAATAAAACCACTCCCCTTGACCCCCCCACCCTGTATAACCTAACCCCAACTCAGGCATACTTGGATCGCTAAATACCCCCCATTCACACTAACTACACTAAACTACCATTAACATCTCCCCCTGCCCCCCCTTATTGAAGGATAGTGAGGAAAAAAAAGAATAGCTAATAGAGGTAATATACTAATAACCCTAAGCTAGGATAGCCCAGCTCTCCCACCTTATAAACAGAAAATGGCGTTCCTTTCAAATAAAATATTTGGTATCAAACTAACAAAAAAACATACAATTTCTCAGAGAAAATGACTAAACAATAATGCAGAGCAATGGATTTCAAAAATATGAAATGTACTAGTCTGGCCAAGTCTCAGCTTCCTGCGATAATATATGAACAGACCCGTCCCCGGCTCACCAAAAAAAAATAAAAAAATACTCGTAGGACATTAACTAGAAATCCTGAGGACGTGTAGGATAGAGCAAAAAATTCCTGACTGAATTCAGTAGCTTCAACCCAATTGGACTGATCTTCAGGTAAAGTAGGACAGAGTCTTGGTACTCAGGAGCTAAAAGGGTAATCAATCCAGAAGTGACCACTGCCATAGAACAGGATAAATCCAGAGAGTGTTCCATCATAGAAGGTGTGCAGACAGCCGCTACAGAACACTGACGTCCATCCATCATGTCATCCAACTTATTAAGAGGCCTCTGAGTAGAGGTATTAATATTAGTAGCCTGGAGAAGTTGTGGTAACAGAGAGGCAGCCATCTTTACTAATTTCCAGCAGGAATAATAACAGGATGATAGGTGCAATTAATGGAGCGTGGTATAAAGGCTACCAACCTTCAAAATGCTGGGAGTCCTGTACAGCAGGGATAATGAAATACCAGGCCGGAAGGTAACCAGCTGCAAGATTGGGACGACTAGCACACCACCAGAGCACACCCACAGATGAACAGGAGGCAGCAACTGTGGAGAAAGCACCAGACAAGATGACCGCTGGATCAAAAACACAATGGAGCAGCACAGCATCAGCGATGACAACCAAGTAGAGAGAGTCCAATACACTGTGTAAGGAGCACAGAACAGCAGAAGGATCCGCACACCAGCCGAGGAGAACCAAGATGGCGGCAATCAGCACTCCCCGAACGTCACAATAGACGGATGGGATCCGAAGATGAGATGGACGTCAGGGATTCGCAACAGGAGCACAAACGATGCGGCCGGGAAGCAGGACAGAGACCTCAGGTACGGTAAGTACAATACACGATACAGCCTCCAGAGCCGGAATCAGGGACAGCACATGCTACAAGCAGAGAGCCCGACCTCCGAAAACACCGGGGATATATCACCATAGGCACCCAGCATGATTCCACCTCCGAGACCCCGGCATGTAGGAGAAGGTACCCCACCACAGCTGTCAGCTTGGAAAGGAATAAGCCGTAAATAACAGGATTTTTACAGGATATAGGCAGGAGAGCCAGCTACACACACCCTTCTAACTACTCCAGGCCAAGCCCCCGAGGGTTAGGTTTAGGCTGTGGCGGGGAGTAACGGGTAGGGGAAGGGCAATATACAGTACTTACCTCATCTGTAGGTATTATGACCCAGTTGGTATGCCAGTGTTGGAATTCTAACTTCCGGGATCCTGACCGCCAGCATCCTGTACCTAACCCGCCTGAAAGACCTGTTACAAGAGGAAGTACACCATTTTGGCATTATCTGCAGCATATGACAATTAATTACATTGAGGTTTGTTTTTTGTTTTTTTTTTATTTTAGAGTAGTTTTACCTTGTAAGACTTTATGGAGCCGATTCAATCAGTGGCACAGCAACAATATTCCCTTCCAGAATGGCACATTGCACGGTCCAGCAACATCGCTAGTTTTTTCTCATACCCCATAAAGGTGCACAGGAAAATTAGCAATGTAGAGCTAACGTGATAGACAGAAATGTGCGCAGCCGAACATCACGGTGACCTTCAGCAGCACATTACCTGCAATTGAATTGCCTGCTATGTGTTCATTTAAGAACTGTTTTTGTCATTTTGCTCACATCCACAGCCCACTTGTAAAACAAATACTACAAGCTGAGAACATAAGTTTTGCTCATGTTTAATAATACAGAGGTATGTACGAGATGTTATCAGTTCAGTCAAGCCTGCCAGTGGATTTTCATGAATGTGCAACATTTCTGTTACGTATATATATGTGAACCAGACTCCATTCAAATTGGCACTTAAGTTTAACAGGTTATATTGAGCTTTTTTCAAAGCTGGGGCCCAAACACAAAAAGGTGCTTTTGGAGAGTTGCATCAGTCCATGGGTCAGTGATCAAACCAACAAATATCAACATATAGCCCTTTCAGAAAAAAAACGCAGCTTTAACCCTGCTCAGACCCTTCAATATGGGTTGAAACCGGGGTTTCAGTGCTTACCCCCTTTCACACCTGGGTGATGGACCTGGGCATGGCCGATGAGAGCCGCGCCGGGCCCAGGTGACAGGGGTCGAGACCTAATCGCAGGCGGCGTGACCACGCCCCGTTAGAAAAAAAATACTTTTTACAGTGCTGTGTGCTGGGGAGGGGGTGCTTTGTGCCGCTCAGCCCGATGCACAGCCAATGGGGGCGCAATCAGCATGATCGCTCCCCCATAGGCATAGGAGACTGCTCTGGCTGCTGTGACTTAAGAGGGAGGGGGAGCAGACCCGGGCCCCTGCAGCAAGCATGGGCCCGGGTAATTTGTACCCACTCCCCCCACTCTCGGCGCCCGTGGACCTGGGTTATTCCCAGGTGGTCCAATTACCCTGGTCTTCTGTCTAACAGCGGACACTTGGAGATGTAATCTCTAAGCACTACTGATTGGGGGAATCAGGTCCTTTTAGGCATGACTCGGTTCATTTAGACCTGGGTAATGCCTTTCAGACATAAGCTTGGGCACTGACCCATGTCAGACCCTTTCAGACATAAATAGGACTCGCTGTGCCCCGGGTTTATGCTTATGTCTGAAAGAGAATATGACCTTCACTTCAAAAAAAAAAAAAAAAAAAGTAATTATTATTTTTCCCGTACACTAGTTTTAAAAATTGGCCTCAATATTACTGATTGATCATTAGACACTTCTATATGCTTATTTAAAAAAACAAAATGAAATAATGTTATGAAAATACAGTAATTATTGTTATATATTTTAGTGAGAAAGAATGGATAAAGTTGTTTTTCTGTAGGAAAGATAAACACGGGCACTTGCTTAAGCTGGGTACACACCTGTACAATCAGCGGGTGATCGGGTAAAACTCTCCTGATCAGACGTGCAATATGTCCCCAACGGGACCCCGTCAGCTGCCTGTGAGCCACGTACATACTGTGCATACATAGCACAGTGTGTACGTGCCTTTATGGGATCGGGTGGTCGACCCGATAAATATTACACAGCACATGAGATTCGACCACCCGATCCCGGCCATTGAAGGAGCGTTATAAACCATTTATCGGCTAACGCTCCTGAATCGGGACAGTGTACACACCTACACAATCCACCGGCCGTTCTCTTGATATTGAAAGAACGGCTCGTCGATTGTATAGGTGGGTACTCAGCTTCATACTCAGTTCAATCGATCACTACAGCTTTTATAGAGATCATTTATCAATATAACAAATGTTGTTGGTACACTCTAACTTTTCTATAAGCTTAATGGACCATAAACACTATTATATATTTTAGTCCCTATTATCAATATGTCCATGTGTTATAAACTTTGTTTTTCAAAAATATAAAAAAATTGACAGTTACATAAGGACACGTTGCTCAAAGCCAGATTAGTATGTTTGCATAGCTAACATTGTAACAGTACAGTAGCAACATAAATATAAAATCAGATATTGATTTGCTTAAATTCTAGCTGCAGACAAATTAGTGATTGTTTTGTAGGGGAAGAGATCCTTTGTTGTTTTAATTTCTTCCTTGACAGAATCATTTTCCATGCTGATAATTTTCAGAGCCTTAGTATATATCATAAGTGCCCCACCGGGTGTCACCACACACGGTGATGCCACTGAATCTATGAAATAATGTGATGTGATAGAATATAAAAAATGAGTGCTGAGAAGATTTGGCAAGCAAAAATCTAAGAAAAGTGAATATCGCTAAAAATCATAACCTGAAGGTGCCTACACACTTGGCGATATTTTACCCAATCTGGCCGATTCCGACGCATCGGAACAACAGACCGTGTAAAATTTGCCCAAATCGTGAGTCCCCACTCACGATCACGATGCGCGTCCCCGCTGATTGTACATCGCATCTTCAGATCTGCCGTGCTGTAGGGCAGATCTGCCAATCTGGGACACAATGCATGGAAAAAGTCTGGATGCACAATAGATCGTTGGTAAATTGGACACTTTAAACACCAAATTGTGTGCAGAGCTGCTGGGGAGGAGTTTCAAGGTAAATCGTACACATCGTGGGATCGTGTGCAGGTAGCCAAGTGTGTACAGTAGGTACCTTTAGAGGCAGTTGAGATTGAATAAATCCTTTATTATAGTCATCATTTCTCAGAAAGAAGACATTGGCAAGTTTTCAGCAACCAGTCAGTACAAAGATGAAACATGCAGCCATTCTAACGTCACCTGACTTCTGGATCCTATGCGTGTAGATTCAAGTATTTATTATGTATTCATTGTCCCATTGTCTTCACGATGTTATGTGCTTCAATAAAAAATATTTAAAAGACAAAATGTTTTGACAGAGAACACCTGGAATACAGATATATAAGGTGTTATTAAATTCATATGTATGATTTTTTTTGTAGATCCACTAATGTACAAATAGTGTGGGTAGGTAAATCTAAATCAGGATGACAGGTCTTTCACATAAGATAAAAGTGAAAAAAATTCTGTGAATCTCATAGCCCACATTCCTTAATGGTAATGTTGCATGATTAATTTTTTTTGCTCATTGATAGGAGTCAAGCAGATGTTCAAATTCAAGTACCAATATCAGCCATGGTGTGTAAGTAATTAGAATATAGTACAGGTCATACACAGGACTGCCTTTAGGTTCACAAAATCTGTCGATCCCTATATCTCTTTCATAGATCCCCCCAAAATGATTTTCTTTTAATGTATCTGAAAGCTAATATGTTCTTTCTCTAGATTTTCAGGAACGGAACAGAAGTAACACAACCTTTGTCTATAAGCACTCACACAGTAGTACACCTTTTACATAAAATTCCCAGGACCACCAGCGTGGAGGTCTCTCCCCCAAAACATAACTAGCACCAAGCTTTTAAAGGTGGTCCTGGTCCAGGAAATATAGGGGCAAAGGATTGTGGGGATACCCCATAATTCAATGAACCAGCACCGGGCACTTACTAAGGGATGGGTACGGAATACCGGCACTCGAGATCCGGGCTGTCAAAATCCTGATGCCGGCATCCCAACAGGGTTAGGATACTGACACCTATCGGTAGGTATCCTAGCCCTCCCCCTCTCCCTACGCTAACCCTCCCTACCCGGTGCCTGAACCTACACCCCCCCAATGTGCCTAAACCTAACCCTCCTCCCCTAGTTTCTGACGGTAATCCTCCCCCTGACCCCAATACTTACCTTCGAGATGCTGGCGGTGGGATTCTGAAAGGTGTCAGGATTCCGGCACCGGTATTCTAAGCCACAGGTTCTCAAACTCAGTCCTCAGGACCCCAAACAGTGCATATTTTACTGGTCTCACAGAATCACAAGTGAAATAATTAGCTCCACCTGTGGATTTTTTAAAATGTGTCAGTGAGTAATGACTACACCTGTGCACCTGCTGGGTGACCTGGAAAACGTGACCTGTGTGGTGTCCTGAGGACCAAGTTTGAGAACCACTGTTCTAAGCTGAAAGTATCTCCTTACTAATGAGTGGGTGGTTGGTGATATGCCACAGCCAGGGACAAGCTTCCCACAGCCATAGCATTAACCCTCCACCCCCCTACTAGTTAGCCCAGGCCAGGGATTCCTCGGGAAGTGGGGATACTCCTGAGCTGGTCCTGGTTGAGGGAATACAGGAAAAAATGTGTAGGGTTCACCCATATTTCCTTCAACCAGCAACAGGCTGTTACTAGCAGGGGGTAATGCCACAGCCAGGGGACACACTTGATGGGGTCCCCCGATCAAAGCATTAACCCCCCTAACTAGTCAGCCTAGGCCGGGTATTCCTGGGGGTGTTCAAATCAAATTATATGCCACAAAGTGCCCTCAAATCACACTGCAGTGCAAAACCTTTCTTTGAGCGTTATATATAGCCAGAGGGTAAGGAGAGGATTACACCCCATATACAGTATAGCAATCACTATGTTGACACTACAGAACACAGGAACAAGGCTACTAACACAGGGACTGTCCCTGAGACAGGTGACACCTGGCCAATGTTATTAGTTGTCAATCATCACCTTGGTCCTCATCCGTACCTCCACACCAACTCCTGATTGGCAAACACTTGCTCCAAGACGAGGCTTGGCCCGCAGCATACCCTGAAAAAGTGGCTCCTCTCACCTGTTGCTCCAAGCCCAAATCCCCTAAGCACCCGCTGAGATTCCCCATTTAGGTGGTGTCCACCTCGTTATGGCCGCATCTGAGGAACTCCTGCACCACTTCTCCGCACCCTCATTGGGCACTCAAACTCCATGGTGCCGAACACTGTGAGCGGGGGAGGTGCTGTGGGTGGAGCGCTTCAAGAAAGTGGAGGAGAGGCACCCGGCACCGACACAACAAGGCCTGGGAGCACTCGGTAGGGTGGCATGACCAGTGATGTTACGCTTCCGCCGCATCGTTGTTTAAAGTTCACAGCCCAGCACTGTTTGGGCAGAAGCTAGTAAAGCTACTAAACTCACTGTGGCGGTCCCGGTTCTCAGCAGTGTAGGCTAGGTAGCTAAGCTCAGCTGTCAGTTTCTTTTACTGGGGAGGATTGTGACAGGGCCCCTCGGAAGCCCGGGGCCCGGTACATGTTTCCCCCTAGTCCCCCTGTGTGTACCCAGCGATGTGACGGCCGACAGGCACATATATGGGGCAGCTGGTATACATTACACGATCCAGTGCCCGACCGATATGTGGCTCCATCCACCTTCCTGGTGTTGGCAGCTGGGTCGTTCCATTGGCCCTACATGCAGGCCGACGGACTTATGGTGCATACACACGATCAGATTTTTCCTTCAGATATGAACGATAACGATTTAAAAATCGTTCAGTCGTTCATATCTGAAGGAAAATCGTTCATATCTGACATGCCTGAACGATGGACGATCAACGATGCGCGTTCCCGTTTGTCAGATAACGATATCTGACATCTGATGGGTTTGCAGTCAGACTTGGACGATTCCATTCATTTTAATGCAGTCAAAAATCGTTCAAATCGTTCAAAACTTTGGTAAAATTGTTCAAATCGTTCAAACGTTCATCTGACAAATCTGACCGTGTGTACGCTCCATTAACCCGAATGGACGACCTGTGTGGGAGCGCGCATGGTCGTCCATAATAGGTACACACTGGCCGATGTCGACGATATGTGGGCCCAATCGGCCGACATATGTCTAATGTGTACCCAGCATAAAACAAAAAAGAACACCATCCTAGACAATGTTGCAATGCAAGGGGTGCAAATAGATAAATATATGTTTTTCAAGTGATCACTGCTGTCCTTGAGACATTACCTGAATTTTAGTAGCAGTTGGTAATTAAAGCCATTTAATGCAGCATAGAATTATGTGTAAAACGAACTAACAGTCTAATGAATGATGAGGACTGATCAGCAGCATTGCCATTTCCTGACAGAACACTGGAGAGAGTGGAAGGAGGTTGCACCAATCAGAGTGAGCGGCTCAGCGGCTCGGCTTAAAACAGTTGTAATACTAAAATGTGACCAATCCTGAGCCGCGTTAGTGTTACAACTGAAACTGTCTTGTGTCTTGTCCTGGAGCGGTCACGGTGTTACGGTGCCTGGTGTGTACGGAGGCGCTGACTGGTTACTGTCAGAGGGACAGGATCTGCTCCTCATGCTGCTGTCTGGCTGCCAGTTATTCTGAGCACTGTCGCCGCCGCCGCCGCCGCGATGATGAGCAGCAACAACTCTCCGGCAAAGCCTGTGGGAAGCCCTCTAACGTTGAGTCCGAAAAACCGTGATCACGTCACTTCTATGGGGCCTGCGACCCAGCTTATCATTAGGGGTACGCGATACACACACACAGCAGGGGGGTGGCACCATGTCTGGGCTGTGCGGATATAGTACAGGGGGCAGGGCAATGACTGGCAGCAGCAGTATAGTCTGGGTCATGTGCGAGTGATGATGGAAAAGTTGTGTTACACTGTATCTGTATGTATGGTGTACTGTACATAGGAACATACTCTGCTTTGTGATTCTTGTAAGCTTTTCTGAGCACTTAAAATATTCTGAATCAACCAGATATTATTTTTAAGCCATCTCATTGTACAGTATAGCTGTAGTGTTTTTTGGAGACTATGGGCCAAATGTAATAGGGTGAGAGTTTAGAAAAGTGAGAGTTTCTGACACTTTTTAAACTTTGCTAATGTAATAGAGTCCAAAAACAAAGTAACAGAGCGAACTTGCATGTTTTTTTTAGATTTAAAAAACACGATTTAAAATCTCATTCAGATGTTTTCCCATTTTGAAGATAAAACTCAACCAATGTGAGAGTTTACTGCTAAACTCTCACATTTTCTAAACTCTCATCCTATTACATTTGGCCCATTGTATTTTTAGGTCTGTTTCAGGTTTATGTGAGGAGCCCATTTATCAATAACGGCATGCACAATGCGATCTCGGTGCCAGGATGTATTAAATAGCACCCGCAGGGTCCCTGTGATGTGCTCGGAGTGAAGTGACCGCATCGGTAGTGTCTTCAGTCCTGTGCTGGGAGTCCTACACATATGCGGTCTACTGACCATGCATGCGCAGCTGCCATGAAACCTCTCCCGAATCGGGATGTATTAATGCCTACCGCCGCGGTGTAGGCTCTGAATTTGCAGTGGTGACTTGATCGTTTATCTTTAAATAAAGTCATTGTGAAAATTTTTTGTTTTTGAAGAGCATCATTGAACTGCCGAGATGCTACTGTAGTGTTTACCTGCACAGCTGATGGTATAAGCTGCTGTGCGTATGTAACAAGTGAGGTAACGGGAGTGCAGAAGTACATAAATTAGTACATAACTGCGGATTGAATGACTGGGGGAAAAAAACAACGTTAATACTGCGATAAGGTATCGTTTATTTAATGAATATTAGTACATACCGCCCCTGGTTAGTGTTACGTAGTGTAGCCCTTTGGCTGCATCGACACAATGTAATCTTTCAATAGCGTCAGCCAAACTCCGGAGTGTAAAGGTAAATCTTATAGTACATTTAGGGGATAATCAATATTTGCAGCTATCCCCCGAAAACGGGTATTTTGGGGGAATATGCTGCAAATATTTAATGATAAATGGGCCCCAATAAATGAATGATGTGGAGGAAATTATAACAGTGGGTATTTTTAGTTAAAATGGATTCTTTTGAGTACCTCCAAAAAATAACACAATTACACTTATACCTGGCAAAAGTGAATTTGGACTGTGGAACTGCTCAGAGAAAATAAACCCTTCAATACAGGAATTGTAAAAAATGTATATATAAATGACGGTCCGTGCTCTATACACCTTTTGAATGTGTATTTGGGAAGATAAATGAGGCATATCATGTGCTGGAGATGAGACTCCTTGGTTCCAATCAGAACTGCAATCAGAATTCGGCATGCCCGTCAGAGCAATATTTAACCCTTGGTCGCCCCCCCACACGCTACAATTATCGGGGAGATCCGCGGATATTGGGCGGATCATCCCAATAATTGTAGCATGTATGGCCAGCTTAAGGAATACCTTTCAGATTTGTAAAGTGCGAAGTCACTGCATACTTAATTACCTACAGTATAAAACCTGACTTTGCATTGGCCTGTTTGTAATTATTTTTTTTGCTAGGTGGTCAGACTTATCATTCCTACCACTCCCTTCAGCTTCCAATACATGATACAAGTATTGCCTTTCATGTAACGATATTGCAAGTAATTTCAGGCAGTTAGCATATCATCACAGAGTGTATTTACCACAATGCTCCATAATAATTCAACATAAATCTACTGCATTCCTTTTGGGAATATTGGTGAATGGGACTGTTATTTGCACGTGTGTGCGGTCATCTTCCGACCACAGTAATAGTGAGGCTGAAATTTATCTGATCACTTACCCCCAGAGTCTAAGAGGTGGTCAGTCATATTTAGTGAGATGCCACTGATATGTATGGTTATGTGTTGTATGTTCCTGGCACATGTATGGATAACTTTAGAGAGGAAAAAATGCTATTCATTGTCCTTTAGGGAAAGCAATTCTAGAAACATTCACGCACGCACATGCTGCCTATGAAGGAAGTGTTATATTTAAAGGTGATGTGTTAATTTTCATGTAATTGGAAAGCTAGCCTCTCAGGATAAGCAGTAAAGACTGTTACCAATAATTTGAAGTAAGGGAGCCATGCAGTAATCAAAGGAGACAGGGCATAGTGAGGGTACACAGTCACTTGCATTAAATGGTCAAATCATTTTACAGATGTTGGAGAAATACATTCTAGACTGCTGGATCACCGGCCAGTCATTCAGGGTGAAACCCGGTACTTCATTAAGGAGTTTGAGGTCAGTCATACTATTGTTATTTATTGTTATCAGAACATTTTCTCTGCAGCACTGTAGTTCCCATGATTAGTGTGAGTTTGTAAACTATTATCAAATGTATCTTAATACAGAAATGGCTATTGTGCAAAGTGGTGGTGCTTATGGGTGACTACTTAGTGAGAAATTAAAAGTTTTGTATTAACATGAAAGCTAAGCTTTCAGTTCCAAAACTGAATTACAGATGTGTACTCATACACCTAGCGTCTATACACCATACGGTGTGAGACGCCCAGTGCAACAGATGCTTTAAGTGGAGTAGTGTACAATATTTTTCTTTACATTTAGTATCTTATACTCGTCGCAGATGCAGCGAAATAAGTGTACTAGAGACGCAGGACTGCGACTTTAACTGCACAAGAATTTGTTTTAAAAATGTACAAGGTCACAGATGAAGGAACAGAATTTGGCTTGAGACAAAGCCACAACCGCTTAATGGAAGCACTTGGTAGACTCATTTGCACACAGATATACATATGACGCACATTTTGAGCAAGAAAGTTGATCGGCCAAGTCGCCCTGGCCCTGGTGCGACGATTAATGCTAGGTACACACTAGACGATATGTCGCCTGATCCGGCGGATCGGACGTCATAACGGGCACATTGGCCATTGTGTACACCGCGCGTTGTCAGCCACATCGCCCGTTGGACCTGCATGCAGATCCGATGGGCGATATTGTCAGCAGGGGCCATGCTGCCGTGCCGTAGCTCCCTGCATCGGCAAGTGTGTACGCACTTGCCAATGCCGGATCCTGTCGCTAACCAGGTCGGTACACACTAGTCTAGTGTGTAACGGCCTTAAGGCTATATGGTGCGACTGAAACTACAGTGTATGAGAACACATTTGTATGCTGGATGAATGGGAATATGTGCTGTATCATTCCCCTTCAATTGCATTGACTTATTTTATGAAATGTCCAGCTATGTCAGTCTTTGGAAGTATAAAAACAATGAAAACCTAATTTCAGCAATACACACATTGGGCATAGTTTTATGAGAATGAAGGAATGCAAGATGGATTATTTTTTTCTTTGTCTGTCTTTTACAATATCTTTATTTTGCATGTAAACGTTGTGTATTTATCTACATTCTTTTTTCTTCATACAATATCTTGCAATTCTTTTTCTCTTCCTACATCTGGGGGACACTTCTTTACATATGGGGTTGATGAGGCATGGAGACGTCGGCACTTAATGAGCTAATTATTAGCGCTATAAATGCTCCTCCCCTCCAACCCCTCCTCAGTTTTGTGAAGACAGGTCAGCACTGAGTTAGGTTAAAGATTTTTTTATTTTTCAACTCTTCTCTACTGTTGCTTCCCCTGTATACAGCCTGGCAAGAGAGGGGTACAAGTTAACTTACAGACATGCTGGTTCCGGGCCCGATTCATCTCAAGGGGGTCCCGGTGAGTAAGGTGGGTGGCGCTGCGGTGTCAGCCGGATGCCGAGGACAAATGGGTCCCTATCCGATTCCCTATCAGCAGGTCATGCAGGCGGCCATGCCAAGGTGTCAAGGCAGTAGGATCACCATAGTAAGCGTGGCAGGTCCATCCCGTCCCCACACACGTGGAAGCTGCAAGGCAGCATAGGTACCTAGAAGGCATAGAGGTAGGTTACAGAACTCTGTAGCTGCATAAAGGAAAGACAGCCGGACCAGACCACACTCCTAATCGAAGGAGGGGTGGCTGGATTTTTGTCACGATAAGCCCCTCTCTCACCCTATGAAAAAGGGTTGGACAATGGAGGGAGATGTGCTCAGTGCCTACCCGCAGTAAGGGGAGCACACTAGGGTTAGTCATTTCGCTAAGGATAGCCGGAAGGAGCAACCCTCTGCAGTGGTACAGTCCACCAGCTGAAAAGGAGCTAGACACGAGATGACTGCAAAGCTCTTTTCCTCCCCTCCTCAGAACTACATGGGTGGATAAGTATCTGGAAATTATTATTTTTTTCATTCAGACATCTAGCTGTATTTCTGGATGGAGATATATATATGGTTTTGCATCAGTGTGTGTATATTATATTGCCTTGCATAGATCTGTCTGAAAAAGGTAATACCGCTAAAACTATGGTTGGAGTGGGGAAAGCCAGTGTTGTTAAGGAAACTTGACCAGTGCGGTGGAAGAGCCAGCCTGGGTCAAATCATTTGCATTGTCCATGGCTTCTGCTATGAAAGAAGAATTGGCTAATTTGGTGTCTAATCAAATTGGGAAACATGATACAGCATATTTTGACAACTGTACAGAGAAACCAGGAAGTCCTCAGGGGAGGATCCCTCATGGGCCAGATCCATGGAAAAGACAGCTCTGGTTTTAGAAAGAATGTCTTTCTCTTGAAAAAATGTTGGTCTGCAAGGCCTAAGTCATGTAAGAGACAGGGCATTGAATTCCAGATGATAGTTTCTGAGTCATCCTCTGAAGTATATTGGAATATTCTGATATTGAGGAATCTATCTTTTACTGAGGACAGTGTTGGGGGTACAAGGTATAGATGACTTAGTTAAGGCAGTCTGTTGGGTTCTTTAATTAACGGATGAGGTAAATCAGAACAATTTATCTGCTGATTTGTTCAGACCAAACAAGTTAAAGAAAAAATCAGTTCTTTTCCTACATCAGAACAATTGTGTGGAATTATTGCAGAGCCTTGGGATAAACTTGAGGAAAAAATTGCAGGTACCTCGTATGTTTCAGACCATGACTCCTATTCCAGATAAAGATATGGTGCACAGGAAACAACCTCTTAAGGTTGATGTTCCTGTAGCAAGGTTGTCTAAAGCCACAGCACTACCCAGTCCAGATGGTTCATTTCTTAGCGAGCATGCAGATAGAAAGTGTCAGGGTATTCTCAAAGCTATTTTTATGGCAGCAGGTGCTTCACTTAGGCCAGTCTGGCTTCTGCTTGGGTTGCAAAATCTATGGAGAAGTGGAGCGGTCCTAAGTTAGGAGGGAATAAAGATGATACCCTATCTGGATGATTTGTTTCTCAAAGCAGAAGTAGTAGGGGCACTTCAATCAGATCTACTAAGAGCTTTAGAAGTGTTACAGAACCACGGATCAATTGGAAAAAATCCAGGTTGGCACCCAGCCAACAATTCCACACAGATTTGGCAAGGGTATTTCTAACAAAGGAAAAAAGCAGAAATATTCAGATTCTAGTCAATGGGATTTTAGGACTCGGAAGTCTGTCAGTTCTTTGTTGCATGAGACTGCTAGGGATGGTTTTTTCATTCAAAACTATACAATATGCAAGGATCCATTCAAGAAAGTTTCAATTATACATCTTGAGGAATTGGTCAGGGTCCAACCATCAATTAGCAACTAAGTTAATTTCCTTGACTCAGGAGCCGAGACAGTCTCTCAGGTGGTGGTTCAAGGAAGGAAACTTAAACAAAGACAAGAGTTTTCTAGCTCCAGACTGGACAGTAATAACTACAGATGCCAATCTCAAAGGTTGGGGAGCGATAGTGGAAAACCATAATTTTCAGGGATTATGGTCCCAGGAAGAATCAAGGCTTCCTATAAATATGTTGAAACTGAGAGCAATTCTATACACATTAAGGAGGGCAGAGAGCCTACTTATGGGAAAGCCAATAAGGATTCAATCGGACAAATGCAACCACAGTGGCATATATAAATCACCAGGGAGGGACAAAAAGTTCCCTAGCCATGAGAGAGACATTTCAGATCCTGCTTTGAGCGGAAACCAGGGTTCCAACCATATCTGCAGTGTTTATACCAGGGATAGAGAATTGGGAGGCAGACTTCTTGAGTCGCCAGACGATTCTTCCAGGAGAATGGTCTTTGCATCTGCTGGTGGAGATGTGGGGCGTTCCAGACATAGATTTAATGGCCTAGATTCAAAAACAAGACATAATAGTTCAGTTGGGGATCCAATAGCATATGGGTCATTCCATGTCAAATCACCCAGAAAAAAATTATGACACCCACCATCTCAGATTTTCATGAAACTTTGTACACTTGATAATACCACATACTGTAGCAACAAACCCTTGTAAAATGTTTCTTCTCTAGCCCTCATAGTTTTTGAGATATAGGAGGACAAAGTTTAAAAAAATTGCTCGGGAAATGCCACTCCTGATGCTCCGTTTTTATGTGAGGTGTATGTGGAAAAACATCCCTGTCTCGGTGCCTAATCCACACATCACTGAAATTTTGGCCCTTTGTCAATCATAATATGGTGATTCCCGAAAAAAATGTTTTATCAACCTTGCCTGACTCAGTCATTATACATTCCTTTTCTTCATACTTAATTATTTTTTTGGTGCCAAAAAAAGGTAGGTTCAATACACATTATCAACCTAAGGCAGATGAGTTATCCTGTCCCTTTTTTTTTTCAAATTGAACCCTAAAATATACTTTTGAAAGCCTATGAAAGAAAATGAATGGGATTTTGATTGCCTGTATGAATATTGTAATGTTTAATTAAAAGTCTCTTTAAAAACGAAAATTACCAGTAGGTATAATTTTGCCCGCCAATATATACACACACACATATACTCGAGTATAAGTCGTCCCGAATATGTAAGCCGAGGTACCTACTTTTACCACAAAAAACTGGGAAAACTTATTGACTCGAGTATAAGCCTAGGGTGGGAAATGGCAGCAGCTGGTTGTGCCCTCAGTAGTAATTCCCCCTGGTTGTGCCCCCAGTGGTAATCCCTCCCTTTTAGTGCCCCCAGTGGTAATCCCTCCCTTTTAGTGCCCCCAGTGGTAATCCCTCCCTTTTAGTGCCCCCAGTGGTAATCCCTCCCTTTTAGTGTCCCCAGTGGTAATCCCTCCCTTTTAGTGCCCTCAGTGGTAATCCCTCCCTTTTAGTGCCCCCAGTGGTAATCCCCCCCTGGTAGTGCCCCCTGTAGTAATCCCCCCTTTTAGTGCCCCTGTAGTAATCGCCCCCTGGTAGTGCCCCCAGTGGTAATCCCTCCCTTTTAGTGCCCCCAGTGGTAATCCCCCCTTTTAGTGCCCCCTGTAGTAATCGCCCCCTGGTAGTGCCCCCAGTAGTCCCCACCCCCCCCCAGTAGAGAGAGACGTAATAAGAATAAAAATTAAAAAAAATCACTTACCTGAAACTCCCGCTCCTGGTCCCGCCACTAACAGCTCCTCCGGCCGCTTTGAATGGGAGAGACGTCATTACTCATGACGTCTCTCCCATTACCCACTGCGGGAGCCGGAAGATGGCTCCCGCAGTGGGAGCAGCAGCAGCCGCTGAGAGTCTGACAGACTCTCAGCGGCTGCTGATTACAGCAAACACACAGCTACCGGCTCCGGCGGCTGTGTGTTTGTGCTGTGTAGCGCTGACCGAACTCCGTCCGGTCAGCGCTACACTTCACTCGAGTATAAGCCGAGGGGGTACTTTTTCAGCACAAAAAATGTGCTGAAAAACTAGGCTTATACTCGAGTATATACGGTGTGTGTGTATATATATATATATGTGTGTGTGTGTGTGCAGATACCTTATTACACATAGGGGGGTATTCAATTAGCCCGCAATTACACGTTTGTGTGAAAAACTGCTATTTTACTGCGAACAACCCCTATTCAATTAGCCGCAATAATTTATCGGGAATAATTTTACCGCAAATTTCACTTCACCTACCTTGAGGAAAATATCTATATTAAGGTAAAAATGTCGGGATTTGGTTCAGAACCCCTAGGACTTCAACCCTCCAACCCCCTCTGATGATTAGGCACTTTGAAGTTTTTAATTATTTTTAATTACCCAATAATGACATGTGTTTTTTGGGGTGACAGAGTGCAAAGTGATGGAATTTTGTGTTCAAGGTATGGGGCAGGTTTATTGGGGAGCTTTATGAGTGAAACAAGTGTTTTTAGTCTTGCAGGTGGGAGTAGTCAGTCTTTTTGCACTTTTTTTGTTTTTTAAAGTCGGCCCTGAAATGACCCAAATATATATTTATACCCATTTTTGTGTACCCCAAATTTAATGAGAGCACTTACTTTGCTGACAAAAATTGCTTTTATTTTTTTAAAATGCGTATAACAGCCATTTGACTCAATTTAAGTACCCCAAATCTATTTAATATGACCTCTAATACACTTCTATACTGTTATCCTATGTTAGTTTGTTTTTTTGGGGGGTACAGGCTGATTTCCCCATTTTCACAGCAAGAGTTTTCACACAAATCCTGTTTTTGCAATTTTGGAATTGAAAAAGTGCGAAAACGGGAGCGAGCATACCCACTAAAAGCCGTTTTAAATACATAATTTATTAATCTTAATTTTTTTTTTTAACATTGATGCCTAATGTCTAACTGAAGTTGAGACTGTACTGCCGTTGTACATAATCAACTTCCTTTTCAGGGAAGTAATACATCCTTCCAGTACCCTTCGTGATAGGAGGGCTGACCGAGGAAATTATATTGCATATAGGAACATAACAGATGTCTTCTTTCTTCTGTAGAGGTCAGTGAAATGATCGCGCAGGGCCATAGGTGTTCATGAACTTAACTTCAACATCACATTCCTCCTCATCTTTTTAAAGTACTTATCCAAAAACAATTAATCGTAAACGCTATGTAATAAATGTATGTGTCATAAATGCTATGTATGAATTTGTACAGATTTGTGACATATTGACTGGTGTTGGATTGTTCTGATCTGAGAAATGGAATATGGAACTGAAGTTTTTATTTGAACTGAGTCGCTTCGTTCCTTTGGAAACTTCAGATATAGGGGTAAAGTGAAGAAATCCTCTTGTACCAGGTACTGTTTTTGCCTGGGAAAATCGGTCTTGCAGCTGCTTGCGTGTTTCTGAAAGTGCTTCTTTTGATATTAGCTTTAACTTTATATTTGCAACTCTTGACTTGCATAAAATTAAGTCAGTCAGATCACCTGTTAGTTTCTGTAGGCTCTCTGGCAACCAGGGGCTTAATTGTTCCACCAATGCCATCACAAGGAGATTTACCGTGGCTGGTTACAAAAAATGCCCATGATGCTTTCAAAGTGAAGTCTCGATAATTGCAGCACAAATTGAGGGAAATACTGCCCAGCGCACCCATCACTGAAGTAACACAAATTTTTGACAGCAGGAAAGTTTTCCTTGATGTACTGAATAATTATTTTCTGTGTTTCGTACACAAATGCTACATCATGCTCCAAATCATCAGACAAGACCCAGACACTTGTGATGAACAGGTCATCAGACTGGGGAACATGAGCATAGATTCCAGCTGGGTGCAGTGTACAACCATTGTTCGCCCAATGATACCCTTGAACTTGATTTTGTATCACGTAAGAATAGTTTTCACTAAAGTCCAGGAGAGCAATAGCTGTGTCAGGTTCAAGGTTGGCCTTCATTTGTTTTACAAACTTTGATTTAAGGCTGTGCACCGGCCACTTTTCGTGTTTTGGATATGGATCTTTCTTCGTGTTTTGGATCTGGATTGGTTTTGCCAAAACCACCCTTCCGTGTTTTGGGTTCTGGGTTTTGTGTTTTGGATCTGTATTTTTTTGAAAAAAAGCATAAAAACAGCTAAAATCACAGAATTTGTAGGTTTTTCTGCTCCTATGCTATTATTAACCTCAATAACCTTAATTTCCACTCATTTCCAGTCTATTCTGAACACCTCACACCTCACAATAGTGTTGTTATGTCCAAAAGGTTGCACCGAGGTAGCTGGATGACTATGCTAAGCGACACGAGTGGGCGGCACAAACACGTGACCCATCTAGGCGTGAAACTGCAGTGGCAGACAGGATGGCAGTTTGAAAAACTAGGCCCCAAACTGTACATAATGCAAAGAAAAAAAAAGGGGTGCAAGATGGAATTGTCCTTGGATCCACCGACCAACCCTTATGTTGTATAAACAGGACATGCACACTTTAACAAACCAATCATTTCAGCGCCAGGGTCTGCCACACGACTGTGGCTGAAATGATTGGTTCGTTTGGGCCCCCACAAAACAAGCTGGCAATTAATCTGTCCCTGCACAAACTGGCTCTACGGAGGCAAGATGTCCTCCTCATCCACCGATTCCTCACCATCTTCAGTGTTGTGTACATCCTCATCCTCACAGAGTATTAACTCGTCCCCACTGGAATCCACCACCACAGGTCCCTCTGTATGTTCTGGAGGCTGGTCTCCCTGGAAGAGCTGATAATTCATTTTGATGAACATCATCGTCTCCACATTCTTTGGAAGCAACCTCCTACGCCTTTCGCTGACAAGGTTCCCGGCTGCACTAAACACTCTTTCGGAGTACACACTGGAGGGGGGGCAACTCAGGTAAAATAGAGCCAGTTTGTACAGGGGCCTCCAAATTGCCTCTTTTTCCTGCCAGTACAGGTATGGACTGTCTGACATGCCTACTTGGATGCTGTCACCGATGTAATCCTCCACCATTCTGTCAATGGTGACAGTATCATATGCAGTGACAGTAGACATGTCAGAAATTGTTGCCAGGTCCTTCAGTCAGGACCAGATGTCCAAACTTGGTCCTGCCTGCCCTGCATCACCGCCAGCGGGTTGCTTAGGATAGCTAAGTTTTTTCCTGGCAGCCCCAGTTGCGGGAGAAAATGAAGAAGGAGCTGTTGACGTGTCACGTTCCGCTTCAGCTGACCGTGTTCACCAGCAGGTCTTTGCACCTCTGCAGGCTTGTGTCGGCCGGAAAGAGAGACACCACATAGGCTTTAAACCTAGGATCGAGCACGGTGGCCAAAATGTAGTGGTCTGATTTCAACAGATTGACCACCCTGGAATCCTGGCAAAGCGAATGAAGGGCTTCATCCACAAGTCCCACATGCCGAGCGGAATCGCTCCGTCTTACCTCCTCCTTCACTTTCTCCAGCTGCTTCTGCAAAAGCCTGATGAGGGGAATGACCTGACTCAAGCTGGCAGTGTCTGAACTGACTTCACGTGTGGCAAGTTCGAAGGGCTGGAGAACCTTGCACAACACGGAAATCATTCTCCACTGCGCTTGAGTCAGGTGCATACCCCCTCCTTTGCCTATGTCATAGGTGGATGTATAGGCTTGTATGGCCTTTTGCTGCTCCTCCATCCTCTGAAGCATATAGAGGGTTGAGTTCCACCGCGTCACAACCTCTTGCTTCAGGTGATGGCGGGGCAGGTTCAAGAGTGTTTGCTGGCGCTCCAGTCTTCGGCACGCAGTCGCTGAATGGCGAAAGTGGACAGAAATTTTTCGGGCTACCCAAAGCGTCTCCTGCACGCCCCTGTCGCTTTTTAGAAAATTCTGCACCACCAAGTTTATTGTGTGAGCAAAACATGGGACGTGCTGGAATTTGCCCAGATGTAATGCCCGCACAATATTGGTGGCGTTGTCAGATATCACAAATCCCCAGGAGAGTCTAAGTGGGGTAAGCCACTGGGCGATGATTTCCCTCAGTTTCTCTAAGAGGTTGTCGGCGGTGTGCCTCTTACTGAAACCGGTGATACACAGCGTAGCCTGCCTTGGAACGAGCTGGCGTTTCTGAGATGCTGCTACTGGTGACGCTGCTGCTGTTGCTGCGTAAGGTGATACATCTACCCAGTGGGCTGTCACAGTCATATAGTCCTTAGTCTGCCCTGTTCCACTTGTCCACATGTCCGTGGTTAAGTGAACATTGGGTACAACGGCATTTTTCAGGACACTGAGGACACTTTTTTTTTCTGACGTTTCTGTACAGTCTTGGTATCGCCTGCCTAGTGAAGTGGAATCTAGACGGGATTTGGAACCGGGGACACACTACCTCCATCAATTGTCTAAATCCCACTGCACTAATGGCGGATACCGGACGCACGTCTAACACCAACATCGCAGTCAAGGCCTCAGTTATACGTTTTGCTTCAGGATGACTGCTGTCGTACTTCATCCTCCTTGCTAAGGACTGTTGGAGGGTCAATTGTTTAGTAAAAGTAGTGGTGTTCCTACTTCCTCTCTGGGATGATGAACGACTCCCAGCAGCAGCAACAGCGGCAGCAGGAGGCGTAGCAATGCAGGATCCTCCGGAGGAATCCCGGATAGGAGAGTCAGTCATGCCAGTGACATGGCCTGCAGGACTACTTCCGATCCTGACTAAGGAGGAAATTGACGAGGAGGGAGTTGACGGTGTGGTTTGCAGGCGCTTGGATACAACAGGACAACGGGATTTAGGTGTCCCTGGACTGCTTATGGGTCTTAGCCAAAGTTTCTGAACTTGACAGTAACTTATTATGAACACGCTGCAGGTGCCGTATAAGGGAGGATGTTCCTAGGTGGTTAACGTCCCTACCCCTACTTATTCCACCTTTACATATGGTACATATGGCAAGACAGTTGTTGTCCGGATTTGGATAGAAATATTGCCAGACCAAAGAGGTGGAATGTTTGGTCTTCTGCCCAGGCATGACCGTGATGGGCTTTTTCATCCCACGGAAAACAACTGTCTCCCCCGGAGCCTGATTTAAACAAACCACATCACCATCAGAATCCTCCTCGCCAACTTCCTCCTCAGCGCCAGCTACACCAGTATCCTCATCCTGTTGTACTTCAACAGTGACATCTTCAATTTGCATATCAGCAAGTGGACTGTGGGTGCTCCTTTCAGCACTTGCAGGGGGCGTGCAAATGGTGGAAAGAGCCACCTCTTCCCGTCCAGTGCTGGGAAGGTCAGGCATAGCAACCACCACCACACTTGGACTCTCCTTGGGGATTTGTGATATCTTCTTAGAAAGCACAGTTCTTCGCTGTGCTTTTGCCAGCTTAACTCTTTTGATCTTTTTAGTGGGAGGAGGGCTTCCATCGTCATGTGAAGCTGAACCACTAGTCATGAACATACTAGGGATCGACCACTCCGTGTCGTAAATGGCATATTGTCAAGTTTACGTTTCTCTTCAGCTGAATTAAATGTTTTTTTCAAGGTCATTTTCCTGATCTTTGTCATTTGGGATTGTATGTGCCCTCTACTATGACATTGGGCATCGGCCTTGGCAGACGACGTTGATGGCATGTTATCGTCTATGTCATGACTAGTGGCAGCAGCTTCAGCACTAGGAGGAAGTGGTTCTTGATCTTTCCCTATTTTATTTTTATCTGAGAAAGTTTGGTCCTCCATTTATGATATATCGATTTGATATATACGTGCGGCTAAGCACAGAAAATATTTTTTTATTTTTGCTGGAGAGTAGTGCACTTTGTGGGTTACACCAGCCTTTAAGAAATGAGCCAGCCGGCTCTTTACTTATGGGACACAGGCGCACGCTTGGCGCTGCTCCTTTGTTGATGCACGTGCGGCTACTGCGCACACAATTCACAAACACAGAAAATATTTTGTTATTTGGTTTGGAATGTACTTTGGGGGTTACAGCACCCTTTAACGGTCAAGCCAGCCGGCCCTTTACTTATGACACAGGCGCATGCTTGGCACTACTTTGTTGATGCACGTGCGGCTACTGCGCACACAATTCACAAACACAGAAAATATTTTTTTATTTGGTTTGGAGTGTACTTTGGGGGTTACAGCACCCTTTAACGGTCAAGCCAGCCGGCCCTTTACTTATGACACAGGCGCACGCTTGGCACTACTTTGTTGATGCACATGCGGCTACTGCGCACACAATTCACAAACACAGAAAAAATATTATTTTTGATGGACAGAGCACCCCCTGGACAACACTACAGCACCCCTTTAGGACTGGGACACTGCACAGGACTTTGGAGTGGACACAGCCCCTATGGAGAACTGACTGCACAACACAGTCCAGCCAGCCCCTATGGACTTTGAAGTAGTGGACACAGCCCCTATTAACAACAGCAGCACAGCACAACACAGCCAGCCCCTATGGACTTTGAAGTAGTGGACACAGCCCCTATGGACAACAGCAGCACAGCACAACACTACTCTGCACTACACTACACAGCCCAGCCAGCCCTAACTCCCACCCTCCCTCTTCACTGTCCACAGCCGAGTGAGAAAATGGCGCCGACGCGGGTACCTTATATAGGATCCAAAACCCGCGAGACCCGGAAGACGGGATGATGACGTTTTGCCTCGATTTCAGATCCGAGTCAGGCGGGAAAAGTCGAGCCTGACTCGGATCTGCCTCGGATCGGGGGGGTTCGGATTTCAGAAATCCGAACCCGCTCACCCCTACTTTGATTGTGCCTTAGCAATTAAAGAATGGGGGACACGTTTTTCTATTTTTTTCAATCAAAAGTTTCTAAATATTCATCAAATGTTTGCAGTGCATCTCAATATCTCTGTTCTGTCAGTAGATACCCACTGACTGTAAGAAACTTCATCTTCAAGTTGATAGTCTTCGAATTTCTCAAGTAGAATGCTTTTTATGATGATGGGCTTTGAGAACAGTGTTGTAGCATGCAGTCTGTTCTCTTTTGAACAGACTAAATAGGCATTGGCGTAACTATAGAGGGTGCAAGGGGTGCGCTTGCTATGGGGCCTGGCTGCTTAGGGGGCCTGCCGACCCAGCAAGCAATCCCCTGCACCCTGCCAAGTACAGCACTGATGTCATTTTTATTCAGGAGCCAGTCGTGACCCAATAGGAACTCTCTGCTGGTTCCAATTGGCTTGTGACCGGCGCCTGATTAAAAAATGACATTGGCTCTCTTAGAAGTTGGGAGGAGGCGTGGCTATGATGACATCCCCGGACTATGGCCACACCGTGCCGGGGTGGGAGGAGGACATTTTGCTATGGGGCCCCCACACCTCTGGTTATGCCCCTGTAAATAGGTAATTAGGTATATTCTATATGCTTTTCATGGGTATGTCCCATTTTTGCACATATTCAATTCCAAAATGACAAAAACAGGATTTGCACAAAAATTCTTGCTGTGAAAAGTGGGATTGGGAATGAAATGCCAATCCCCGGGAAGCCGTCTGACTAAATCCCAACGCCGCAAGCCCGAATGCTGAAGATCCCGATTGGGGCTGGTAAGTACCTTAACCCTCCCTTAGTGGTGCCTAACCCTAACCTTCCCCCCCCCCCCCCCTCCCAGTGGTGCCTAACCCTTACCTCCCCTTCAGCACCCTAAACCTAACACTCACGGGGTGGTGCCTAATCCTAACCTACCTCCAGGGGTACCTAAACCCCCTCCCTGCACCCCAACCCTCCTGGGGTGGTGCCTAACCTAAGCCGCCCCCCCCCCCTGCTGATAAGTGCTAACACTGCCCGGTTTACCTTCGTTCGGGAAGCCGTCTGACTAGATTCCGGCGTCGGGATTTTGATGCCTGTCTTTAGTCCCGCATCGGTATTTAGACACCGGGATTTAGTCAGACTGCTTCCCGGCCGTCTGCATTTTGGTGAAATCAGCCTGTACCCCGAAAAATGTCAAACGAACATAGGATAACTGTATAGAAGTGTATTTTTTCAGCAAAATAAGTGCTCTCATCAAATTCGGGGTACATAAAGGATATAAGTATATATTTGGGTCAAAAAATGCAAAAAGACCGACTACTCCCACCTGCAAGACTAAAAACACTTGTTTCACTCATAAAGCACCCCAATATACCTGTCCCATAGCTTGAACCCAAAATTCCATCACTGCACTCTTTTCACCCAAAAATGACATGTCATTATTGGCCAATTAAAAATAATCAAAAACGGGGCGTGGCCATGGCGGCAATTAAGTAGGAAGCTGTGCGCGTTAGCTCTCTGGCACAAACTCCTGCTTACCTCTCCTGGGACCTGCTTGTCAGCGCTGCTGACCTCCTGTCTCTTACCTCACCTCTCGGGCACCTACTGAGCCGGCTGGTTCAGAGGAAGGAGCGCGGCATTGTGCTCCTGGAAGTGGTTTGTGTGCCTGCGGCCCTCCCGACTCCCGGTCACGTGACTCTCTCTCACTGTTCCCAGCCCCGTCCCCAGCCTTCTTTATAGGAGCATGCTGAATCTGCTTGCTGGAACAGCGTGGTCTTGTGCTGCGTTCTTGGTGCCTGCAAGTCACCATCTCTCCGACCCTGTCTGGAGCCCTGTCACTAGGAATACTGGGGGTCATTCAGACCCACTCGCAAGCGGGTCGATGTTCCCCCACTGTGCATGCGCACGACGGAGGGAGCTCCGTCGTGCGCATGCGCGAGACCCGGCGAGCGACGGGCTCTCCATCGCTCCGGGTCTCGCACCAAAGGCGGCGTGCTGTCGATGTTGATTGACAGCACGCCCCCTTTGGTGGGCGTGCCTGCCAGACGGAGGCGTTCCCATGGGAACGCCTACCGTTTGAAGCCGGCCCCACTGACATCACTAGTGATGTCAGTGGGAGTGATTTTGGCTCTGATAGAGCCAAAATCACTCCAGGGCTTGCGGCAGCAAGACCCTACCGCAGGGTCTCCGTCGCAAGCCCGATGGTCAAGACCATCGCGACCATCATCATGGACGCTCGCTATAGCTGTGGGTGGTAACCCACAGCTATACGAGAGTCCATGAGGCCGCTCCAAAAACAGGTAGGAGGGCCCTGATTCAGAGCGAGCGCTCTGGTCAGAGCGTTCAGCTCTGAATCAGGCCCACAGTGCAGAGATTCTGGTCACATGACTCTGCTGGAGTGTTGCCTGCGGCCATCACTGCTCCTTCCTGCCTAGTGTGACAAAGCTGACAACCCAGTAGTAATGAGGCAGGTCCCTGTTCATTTATTAGTGGAAAGTTCTGTACCTATGTGGCTTGTATTACACCAAGCACATTTCTCTCTTTATTTGGACACTTTGCTTCCATTTTATATACTGTCTTTTCATATTTTACTATCATTCCATATAAAATATGGGAAAATTGGGCCACACTGCCGCAGCTAAGCTAGAACGCTAAATTCCTTCCTATAAAGTGTCGTTTCCGGTATTTGAATCTACAGTGATCCATGTTCCATCCAAACTCTGCGTGGTGGCAGATGGAGAGTCAAAGTTCTTTTCCACGCCACGGGAGGCTGCGGCATGGCTGGACAGGAGATCTCCTGGAAATAGGCAACTGGCCCCAGATTGGCTGAACACTGGTTATATCGGGTGATTATATTAACCTTTGGTCCAATGTGACTAATGGCAATGTGTCAGTATTTACTTATTAATATAGGTTGCATTCAGTATATATTCTCCTTTCTATAGTACTAACTTTTATATTTAGTTTTAGTCATACTATTACGGTGTTCATATATTACTGATTATTTTTGCGTATTTGCCTGCTTAGATATATATGGTTGTACTTATGCTGACAAGTCGGCCGCAATATGGCCGGAGAGTTTGATTGCATTGGTGGTTATTTTCTATTTCCAGTGCTAACTTTTACCTATTTGGATTGTGTAGTTGTGTCCTGTAGGTTCTAGTTCACTTTGGTTGTAATTTGGGAATAAGTATGCCTCAGTTTGGGTGGGTATACAGGGTGGGGGGTGGATATGCGGGGTTTGTTCAGTTTTCTCTTTTTTTCTTTTTTCTTTTTTCTTTCTTTTGTATAAGCCACACTACTTCTATGGTGAAACTTCATGTGATTTATATTTCTATATGTTGCAATGGTGAAGAATTTAACTTGGAATGTGCGAGGAGTTAACGATCATGTGAAACGCTCATTGGTCCTTAAAATGGTTAAGCAATATGGATCTGATATTTGTTGTTTAATGGAAACTCATTTGGTTGGGAGTCGGGTATTAGCTCTTAAAAGACCCTGGGTGGGATGGGCCTATCACTCTTCTCACACTTCGAGGGGTATTCAATATGAAACGTTAACTTCACTGTCGAAGTTAACGTTTCATATCAGAGTTTTTTTTCTGCGTTAAGGTATGGTGCGCGCTCCCGCTTATGCCCGTATTCAATATAAAATTAACGAAAACGGGAAACTCCGAAGGTGGATTTGCGTAAAGTTACGAATTTTTCCTTAAAATAATTGTAAGACCCCCCTAAAGTTGTAAAAACATGGGGGAACACTATGGGTACCCCCGTTTTAGCCTTTAATTGAAAGTCGGGGATTTAAATAGCCGCAGCAGGTGTTTTTTTCCCGACATTGAAGAAGTGATGCAGAAGAGCACTTAGGTTATTTTTTTCGTTTTTTTAAGTGGTCCCATCAAATTTGGGGTACATGAAAATGGGTACTAGCATATTTTTAAGTCCCTAAAGTAAGTTTTTAAAAATTCTGCATTTGTGCACCTGCCGCTATAATTCTATTCTAGAAAACATCTGCCGCATACTTGCAGAATAGCCCTGAACCTATTTCCCTATTGTTAAACCCCAATTCTGCACTTTTTTTCGACACCTATTCAATGGTGAAAACTTATCGCAGTTTTGAAAAGTCTTTGATAAAAAACGGGGATAAGTCTTTGAAATTGAATACGGTGTAAAAGTAAAACCTGCGATAATGACGTCATAGCTCTGATATTAACGCAAAAACGATGTTATCGCACCCATATTGAATACCCCTGTTCGTCTTCCAGGGGTGTCTCTATTATGATAAACAAATCGGTTCCCTTTTCTTTCACTGTGGTTCAGACTGACCCCTATGGCCGTTAATTATTTTTAGACTGTGTAATAAATTCTAGGCCCATTTTGTTATTAGTGTTATATATTCCCCCTCCTTTTACTTATGATGATTTGAAACAAGCTGCCGGATTTGTGGCCCGTTCTCCAGATACTCCAGTACTGTGTCTTATAGATTATAATAATATAATGTGTCCATTTTTAGATAGGTGGCGTGAGTCATTGGACTCTCTCTCTACAGGCATCACTGGCTTTGCAAATTTTATAGCAGATGTGGGATGGGTTGATGCGTGGCGGATAAAACATCCTGGAGTACGGCAATACTCATGCTTTTCCGCTACGCATCGTTCATTATCTAGATTAGATTTGGCCTTGGTGTCCCCTTCTGTGGTACCTAATACCACTAATATTGAATATATAGCCAGAGGAATTTCGGATCATTCTCCTCTGTTGGTTGAAGTTACTATATGCAGCTCTAGAGGTTTACAGTTATGGAAAATTCACCTATCTTGGCTCTTTCAAATGGGGGCAGGCTCAGAACTGGAAGTCATGTGGGAGGGCTATTTTGCTGATAATGTTGGGTCTACATCTGTGACATCATTTTGGGATGCATTTAAGGCTTTTTTCGTGGGTCATTGATTAAAGGGTAGCAGAACTCAAAACATTTTACAGAAAGAAAGAGGGTGCTTTAGAGATGAACTGTAGGAAACTTGAGTTGGTATCTTCTCATTTAAAATGGTTAGCTGCTCAGACTGATTGGACTGATCATTTGACAGATAGAACAAACCGCAGACTACTGAGATAGAACAAGCCGCAGACTACTGTTTCGATCCCACTTACTGTACATTATATGCAGGGTGACAGAACTGGCAGTTTCTTGACACACTTAGTGCATGCTGATCATCCTGCTGCTTTTGTTTCTGAACTTATTAGGCCCGAAGACTCTGTAGTCACGTCTACACCTGATATAGCAGATGTGTATCATTTTTTATAAAAAGAACTAAACACAACTAAGCTGACTGTAGGTATGGATGCCTTGTCACATTATGTCTCCTCTGCTGGACTCCCCAGGTTGTCTTCTGAGGTCCCGACCTTCTTGGACGCTCCTTTAACCTTAAAGGAGATAGCTGCTGCAATTGAATTCTTTTTCTGGTAATATGGCCTATGGAAACATTGGCCTGTATTATACGCTCTCACCTGGGTATTGAGGGACTGCGGCTGGGTAATAGAATCAACAAAGTGGCCCTTTATGCAGATGACTTATTACTTTTCCTATCGGATTATGTAACAGATATGCCAGTGACTCTTCGGGTCATAGAACAATTTGAGGAGTATTCTGGACTCAGGATTAACTGGGACAGATCATCATCTATTCTTGCCCTTAGAGGATTCTGTCCAACTGTTTCTCGTATCACTCTCCCTTTAAGTTGGGTTAACAAGTTCAAATATCTAGGTATTTGGATTACTAATTCCCCAAAGGAATACTTACAGGGGTATTCAATATGGGAGCGAAAAAGTTTTTGTGTTAATATCGCACCTATGACGTCATTATCGCAGGTTTTACTTTTACACCGTATTCAATTTCAAAGACTTTTTGCAGGTTCGAAAAGTCTTTGATAAAAAACGGGGATAACTTTTCACCATTGAATAGGTGTCGAAAAAAAGAGCAGAATTGGGGTTTAGGGGTGCATGCTTAAAAAAAAAATAGCCTGCACCCCTGGGAATGACATTTAAAAAAGAACTGTGTCAAAAAAAGTTTTAAAAAAAAATAGGGACACCCCAAAAAATGAATTTAAAAATTGGGGTGAAAAAAAAAAAAAAGGGAAAAAATTGTTTAACAATAGGGAAATAGGTTCAGGGCTATTCTGCATGTATGCAGCAGGTGTTTTCTAGAATAGATTTATAGCGGCAGGTGCACAATTGCAGAATTTTTAAAAACTTACTTTAGGGACATCAAAATATGCTAGTACCCATTTTCATGTACCCCAAATTTGATGGGACCACTTAAAAAAATGAAAAAAATAACCTAAGTGCTCTTCTGCATCACTTCTTCAATGTCGGGAAAAAACCCCTGCTGCGGCTATTTAAATCCCTGACTTTAGGGGGGTCCTTAACAAATTATTGCAATATTTTGGAACCAACATTCCCTATGTTCAAAGGAGTTGCAGTTTGAAAAGCAGGTGAGTACCGAGTTTGTATGATATTTTTTATGTAGATGGTGTGGTCACATGCCAAGGGCACCCCAGATGGTTGAGTGCCGTGGATTAAGCCTGTCGTGTGTGTGTGTGTATGTATATATATGTATATATATGTGTGTATATATATATGTGTTCCCTCCAGCTCCGGTGGCAGGCAGGGCACTGGAGCTAGAGAGGGCAATCTTGTGCGTGCGCCGAAGGCGCGCGCGCCCAAAAAGGGGGCGTGGTTATGAAAGTGGGCGTGTCTATAAGACCCATCCCCTTTTCGTCATACTTGGGGGCGTGCCTGGCGCTTACGGACATGCCGGGCAGCCCCCAAGCGCTGCAGAAAGGGAGAATAGATGCCGGGCGCATGCGCCCGGCATCTATTCTCCGGCGGTGTCCCGCGGGTGGACAAACATGCAGTGACCCGGTCACCGCCGGAGATTAGACGCCGGGCGCATGAGAACGCAGGCTGTTAGGGCAGGGCGCTTTTTGCCCTCCTCCTGGAGGGCAGGGTGCTTTTTGCCCTCCAGAAGGAGGGCAGGGCGCCGCGCCCCGCTAAAACAGCCTAGCGGGAACGCTATATAATATTGGGACATTGACAGAATTTTCATATTTTGGCCTCTATTCACTACCACAATGGCTTTGAAATTAAACAAACAAGATGTGCTTTAACTGCAGACTTTCAGATTTAATTTGAGGGTAATTACAAATCAGGTGAACGGTGTAGGAATTACAACAGTTTCTATATGTGCATCCCACTTTTTAAGGGGCCAAAAGTAATGGGACTATCAACTCAAAAGCTATTTCATGGACAGGTGTGGGCTGTTCCCTCGTTATTTCATTATCAATTAAGCAGGTAAAAGGTCTGGAGTTGATTCTAGGTGTGACATTTGCATTTGGAATCAGTTGCTGTCGATTCTCAATATGAGATCCAAAGAGCTGTCACTATCAGTGAAGCAAGCCATCATTAGGCTGAAGAATCAAAACAAACCCTTCAGAGAGATAGCAAAAACATTAGGTGTGGCCAAATCAACTTTTTGGAACATTCTTAAAAAGAAAGAACGCACCGGAGAGCTCAGCAACACCAAAAGACCCGGAAGACCACGGAAAACAACTGTGGTGGATGACAGAAGAATTATTTCCCTGGTGAAGAAAAACCCCTTCACAACAGTTGGCCAAATCAAGAACACTCTCCAGGAGGTAGGTGTATATGTGTAGCATATCAACAATCAAAAGAAGACTTCACAAGAGTGAATATAGATGGTTCACCACAAGATGTAAACCATTGGTGAGCCTCAAAAACAGGAAGACCGGATTAGAGTTTGCCAAACAACATATAAAAAAGCCGTTACAGTTCTGGAACAACATCCTATGGACAGATGAGACAAAGGTCAACTTGTACCAGAGTGATGGGAAGAGAAGAGTATGGAGAAGGAAAGGAACTGCTCATGTTCCAAAACATACCACCTCATCTTTGAAGCATGGTGGTGGTAGTGTCATGGTGTGGGCATGTATCGCTGCCAATGGAACTGGTTCCCTTGTATTTATTGATGATGTGACTGCTGACAAAAGCAGCAGAATGAGTTCTGAAGTGTTTCAGGCAATATTATATGTTCATATTCAGTCAAATGCTTCAGAACTCATTGGACGGCGCTTCACAGTGCATACTGCAAAAGCAACCAAAGAGTTTTTTAAGGCTAAAAAGTGGAATGTTATGCGATGGCCAAGTCAATCCCCTGACCTCAATCCGATTGAGCCTGCATTTCACTTGATGAAGACAAAACTGAAGGGAAAATGCCCCAAAAACAAGCAGGAACTGAAGACATTTGCAGTAGAGGCCTGGCAGAGCATCTCCAGGGATGAAACCCAGCGTCTGGTGATGTCTATGCGTTCCAGACTTCAGACTGTAATTGCCTGCAAAGGATTTGCAATAAAGTATTAAAAAGTGAATGTTAGATTTAGGATTGCTTAGTTTGTCCCATTACTTTTGGCCCCTTAAAAAGTGGGAGGCACATATAGAAACCGTTGTAATTCCTACACCGTTCACCTGATTTGGATGTAATTACCCTCAAATTCAATCTGAAAGTCTGCCGTTAAAGCACATCTTGTTTGTTTCATTTCAAAGCCATTGTGGTGGTGAATAGAGGCCAAACTATGAAAATTCTGTCAATGTCCCAATATTTATGCACCTGACTCTGTGTGTGTATGTATGTATGTGTGTATATATAAATATATATATATAATTTATTTATTTATTTTTTTAGAAAAATTCTTTCATTTATTTTAAGGATTTATATATTTGTACTATTCTTTTGTTTTTTTTCTGTAAAATCGAAAATGTTCAATAAAAAATTGCTCAATTAAAAAAAAAAAAATTCAAAACATCAAGGTGCCTAATTAGTAATCGGAGGGGGGGGAGGTGTCCCAGGGGTTCTGAACCAAATCCTGCCATTTTTACATTAAAATAGGGATTGTCCCCAACTTTGCACCTGCTCATTGTAGGTGAAGTGAAACTTGAGGTAAAATTACCGCCGATAAATTATTGCAGCTAATTGAATAGGGATTTTTCACTGTGAAATAGCAGTTTTTCGCACGAAAACGTGTAATCGCGGGCTATTTGAATACCCCCCTATGTGTAATAAGAAATCTGCACACATATATAGAAATATACAAATGAAAATACTCCACTGGCGGGAAAAATTATACCTAATGGTAATTTTCATTTTCAAAGAGATTTTTTATTAAACATTAAAATACTCATACAGCAATCAAAATCCCATTATTTTTCTTACATAGGCTTTTAAAGTATATTTTACGGTTCAATTTAAAAAAAAAAAAAATAAAGGGACATTATAACTCATCTGCCTGATAATGAGTATTGAACCCACCTTTTTTTTTTTTTGCACCAAAAAAATAATTAAGTATGAAGAAAAGGAATGTATAGTGACTCTGAGTCAGGCAAGGTTGATAAAACATATATTTTTTTCTGGAATCACCATATTCTGATTGACAAAGGGCCAAAATTTCAAAGTGATATGTGGATTAGGTACTGAGATAGGACTGTTTTTCCACATATAATTTTTTTTAAATTTGACCCCCTATATCTCAAAAACTATGAGGGCTAGAGAAGAAAAATTTTACATGGGGTTGTAGCTATGTGGTAGTATCAAGTGTACAAAGTTTCATGAAAATCTGAGTCCGTGGGTGTCATGGCCAGGGTGAACTGACATGGAATGACCCATATCGGATAGATGCCATGGTGATACTATGGAGGTTCCTTCTGGCAGACATATTCCTACCAATTCCGTTCTAAGAAAGATAAGTAAGGAAGGCATTCCAGTAATTTTGGTAGCACCAAACTGGCCAAAAAGAGTCTGGTTTACAGACCAGGCAAAGATGGCAGTGGGTCCAGGATTTAGACTCCCTCTACATTGGGATCTGTTGTCACGGACCATTGTTATGCCAGTCAATTCGGAAATTACATTTGATTGCATGGCTCTGGCAACCATGATTCTAAAAAAATAAAAGGTTTTCAGATAAAGTTATACAGACCACGCTGAATGCCAGGAATTATCATAGAGTTTGGAAAAGTTATATCAGTTGGTGCCAAAAAGTGAAAACCTCAGCCTGCTTTTTATTCACCTAGAATTTTTTCCATCTTACAGGAGAATTTCTCTTTGGTTCTCAAGTCGGGTACACACTAGACAATAAGTTGTCCGATCCGGCGTATCGGATGACATATTGTCCACATGCAGGTCCGACGGGCGATATTGTCAGCGGGGGCCATGTTGCAGAATGCAGCATGGCACCCGCTGTCACTCCCGGCATCGGCAGTTGTATACGCCCTTGCCAATGCCGGCACCCCACCAGGTCCCGTCGCTAACTAGGTCGGTACACACTAGACATATAGGGGTATTCAATATGGGTGCGATAACATCGTTTTTTGCGTTAATATCACTGGTTTTAGTTTTACACCGTATTCAATTTCAAAGACTTATCGCAGTTTTGAAAAGTCTTTGATAAAAAACGGTGATAACTTTTCACCATTGAATAGGCTGTGCCTGAGATTGACATTTAAAAAAGAACTGTGTCAAAAAAAGTTTTAAAAAAAAATAGGGACACCCCAAAAACATTATTTAAAAATTGGGGTGCAAAAAAAAATTGGGAAAAAATCGTTAAACAATAGGCAAATAGGTTCAGGGCTATTCTGCATGTACGCGGCAGGTGTTTTTTAGAATAGAATTATAGCGGCAGGTGCACAAATGCAGAATTTTTTAAAACTTACTTTAGGGACATCAAAATATGCTAGTACCCATTTTCATGTACCCCAAATTTGATGGGACCACTTAAAAAAACGAAAAAATTAACCTAAGTGCTCTTCTGCATCACTTCTTCAATGTCGGGAAAAAAACACCTGCTGCGGCTATTTAAAGCCCCGACTTTCAATTAAAGGCTAAAACGGGGGTACCCATAGTGTTCCCCCATGTTTTTACAACTTTAGGGGGGTCTTACAATTATTTTAAGGAAAAATTCGTAACTTTACGCAAATCCAACTTCGGAGTTTCCCGTTTTCATTAATTTGATATTGAATACGGGGATAAGCGGGAGCGCGCACCATACCTTTTACGCAGAAAAAAACTCCGATATGAAACGTTAACTTCGCCAGGGAAGTTAACCTTTCATATTGAATACCCCTAATAGTCTAGTGTGTAGCAGCCTTCAGATTAGGTTCTTTGAAAGTACAGATACTGTGTCAACACTGTCTATTCACTTTCAAAAGAGAGTGTTGCTTATTCAAGAAGTTAAGACTCTGCATGCGTATTTACACATTCAACTACCATATAGGCATTCTATGGAGCCTTGGGATTTAATCTGGTTTTGTAAGAATCCGGGCTCCTCCACTTGAACCGATGGAAGAAGTAGATTTAAAATGGATTACTAGGAAATATTTTTTTCTTCTGGTAAACACTTAAGCTAGCAGGGTATTGGTGCGTACACACTGGGCGATAAAGTGGACGACTGAACGATAACGATATCGTTATCGTTCAGTCGACCACGTTATCGTCCATTTTTAACACCAAAAAGATGAACGATGACGACGACGCGCGTTCCCGCGGGTCGTTCGTCATCATCGTTCATCGGGCTGACATGCAGGCCAACCTGACGATCTTGTCAGGTTGCTGCATGTCAGGGAATGGGGGAGAGAGCCCAGCGCTGAACGATATCGTTAATGATATCGTTCAGCGGCTGTGCTCAATGTCATGAACGACATTGAGCACAGCCTGCCGGGGACAACACTAAACGAAATCGCTCAGGGAGCATATCGTGTAGTGTGTACCCACCATATCAGAATTAGGAGCCTTATCTTGTAAATATCCTTATTTAATTAACCACAAAGGTTGGGCAGTGTTTTGTACATGTCCTACATTTCAGCCTTAGGTGGTAACAGATTTTAATTTAAACAAGGAAATTGTGATTCCCTCATTTACTAAAACAGACAAGTCATTGTCTTTGTTAGATGTGGTAAAAGTGTTTAAAAGTTTATTTGGACAGGACCACAAGTGTTAGGAAAACACTCTGTTCATTCTTTATGACGCTGAGAAAAGAGGTAGTACAGCATCTAAGTAATCGCTAGATGGATCAAGGCCACAATTAAGCAGGCATATACTGGGGTGGATAGGCCTGTTCCAGCTACTATCTGAGCTCATTACACTTGTTATGTAGGTAACTCATGGGCAGTAAGGAACGGGGCTTCTATAGAACAATTATGTAAAGCAGCCATGTGGTCATCAGTACATACATTCACCAAATTTTACAGTTTTCAGGACTTTGTGTCTAGCTACTCTGACTTTGGTCGCAGGGTATTACGTTTAGAGAAATCTGGACAATCCCTCCCCTAGGAGCACGCGTTGGTACATCTCCATGTGTAAGGAAATGTACCCCATATGTAGGAAGAGAAAACAAGATTTTTGGTTCTTACCTGTTAAAGCTCTCTCTGATTCTATCTGGAGGACACTTCGATCCCTCCCTCATTTGGTGAAATTATAAGTAAGTATATAGTTGTGCTTCAACCTATTCTTCAGACTTTTTAAAGTTAAAACTGAGGAGGGTTTGGAGGGGAGAAGCTTTTATAGCGATAATAATTAGCTCATTAAGTGCTGACGCCTCAATGCCTCACCGATCGCCATGTGTAAAGAAGTGACCCCCAGATGGATTTAAAAGGTAAGAACCAAATATATATATATTTTTTTTTTAATATGGATTGCTAATTTCATATTTCAAAAATGAATGCTTTTGTGTAAAGAATGATTTGTTGGCTGCGGAGTCAGCAAAGTCCTCAACTCTACTACAGTTTGAACCTTATGATCTTTAAATCGGTGCAATATATGATGTCATAAAAGTAGTTAGTTTACATGTATTCTTCTACTATGATGGCATAATTATATTGCAGTGTAATGTGTGACGGCTGCATGTGGTAACTGGCAATTAGTGTATTGGGTGATGACAGCATGGGGTAATTATTGCATTCTCTAGTCCTAGGTGACTGCTGCAGCATAGGGTAATTATAATGGCATAATATATTATTTCTACTTCAGGGTCCATAGGGTTCCACAGGATACCTTGGGGGTATAGGCGATGGCGGCAGACATCCAGGCACCACAGAGTTAAATTTTCAGCCTCCCAGGATGCACTGGGGTCCCTCTCCTATACCCCGCCCCCGAGCCTCAGGCCACCCAGTTTTCGTAGGTGCCTGGCCGGACCAGTCGCACCGTACAGAGGGGGGTCTTTTTAAGGCCCCTGAATATTTCTTCGCAGCTGTGGCTGCACAACTAGAGTGCTCCAGCATAGGACAGTCAGTATTGACGTCCATGCTGTCACTTTTACACCCCGCCGGTACCAGAACGCCGGTACCGATCCGGGGATGCTGGTAGGTAGCTGGGGTCACAGCTAGCGGTGATCCCCGGCTACCTGGACTGTGGCCGGATGCACGGGGAACAAGGTAAGCGGCGGGGTCCCGCGGTGGGCACCCGCCGGTAACACAGTCCTGTTTGGTCCCCAGGCAGGGGGCTCCCTGGGGACCGGCTGCGCGTGGGGCCAGGTACTGATCCTGCGCCTTCCACTAGACCACCAGGGACAGCAGGCCGTAGCATGTGCGGTACAGCGCGGCGTCCCAGGGGTTGATAGCACGCCAGGGAAGAACGCCTTCCCTGTCTCACAGCCGGCGTCTCCCCCACGGCACAGTGCCATTCCACAGCGGTCTGAGCGGGCTGTGTCAGCGCTCCTCCCCCGGGCCCTGCCTTCTCTCTGCTCCTCGGTGGCCATTTTCTCACTACATGTGCTGGGGATGGCAAACGCTGCTGGAAGCTGATACAGATGCCATTGCGGTCCGGGTCCCCCGCATACCTCTCCTTCAATTAAGGTCAGTGTATGCAGCACTGTTTCCTACCAGGCTCTGGTCTGTGTAGTTGATTGCAGTGCTTGTAATGCAGGATGTTATCTGTGCATTGTATGTGACTTAAATGCTAGCGCTGTTTGCCTGTACTTTCATTTCTGACTGTCAGCCTTTTCCTATCCCTGTTCTTCTGCTACAGCCCTTGCAGTGCGGTGTCGCAGGGTGTTTATTACCTCACAGTAAACGTGGTTTTTCTGTGTGGGAGGTCACATACGCTCCGTTCACACTCCTCATGTCGGAAAGTGAACGAGGATATCCTCTTCCAGCTATAATGTACTGATATCATGTGCAGTTAGCGGAGGGATATTTAGACGCTGAGGGTTTATGGAGGGCATGTTGTATTATATATCACGCCCCATTTCTGTCACTGTGCCTGCTGGCTAAGATGCTTACAGCCTTTGTGGGCAATGCCCCCTGCATTTCCCCAAGGGGTTATCGCAGCCTGTGGTGGTCTCATCACATGCAGGGGTCCCTGGACAGTTGATGGTGCCCCAGTGTATCCTGTTTTTCGCCCCCCCCCCCCCCCCCCCAGGTCTCGCAGGAGCCTGTGTGGGTGAATTTATTGTCCAAATGGTATAGCACCTGATGGACGTTTTACAGGGGGAGTCACCATTTTCGGCCTTCTAAACGGCCTTTCGGGTCTCAGACGGGTATAGACATGACGTCTGATGACGGTGACAGTATTGACTTTTTCAGACACGAGCCCCTTAGTGCAAAGGAGGCGTAGTCTGGGTCTAAAATCTATATACCTGGCCTTCTACGGGCAGTCCGTGCGGCTTTGGTTATTACATATCCCCTGTGGCTAAATCCAAATATGCCTTCTTTAAGGATAAGGGGGTTGCCACTGTAATTCCTCTATCTGGTCAGGTGGATCATTTTAGAGGAGGCGTGGAAAATCCGGGTAAGCGGTTCCAGCCTCAAAAACGGTTGACCTTTTGCATACCCCTTTTGCGATAATTACATTTCCGAATGGGAGTTACCTTTACGGGTAGATTCTCATGTTCCACGCCTAGTGAGGAGTGCTACGTTGCCCATGCCCTCCAGGTCCTCTTTGAAGGAGGTTCCAGATTGCAAGGTGAAAATATATCTAAAATCCAATATTCCCTTGCTGGAAGGGCTTCCAGGCCGGCTATGGCCGTGTGCTGGGGGGCCAGAGCCATGGAACACTGAGTAGGTAACTGGATCTCTGCACACTGACTCTCCAGCAGAGCAGGTGGATAGTGGCAAATTCTCAGAGACTTTGCCACGTTCATAATGCGACGGTCTTACATATAGCCTACTTTCCAGAATCTCCTCGGCAGCAGTAGCAGCTTGTCGCTCCCTGTGGTTGCGCTCTTGGAAAGCGGACGCAGATTCCATTTGGAATGCTTTGCCTTTTACGGGACAAGTCCTGTTTGGCCCTCGTCTGGACGCAATTGTGGCCCTGCAGGCAGCAGCTACGTCTGCGTGTCTGCCATCGGCTGCAGTCCCATCAGGGTCTGGGACTTTGTTTTTTCGGCCCTTTGAGGCCAGGGTAAGTCTAAAATACAGCTTTCCAAGACAGTCAGTAGCCAGGAAATCTGCTCAGCCATAAGAACGGCTTGGAGTACAAGACGTCCTACTCCCAAGTTGGACTATAAGCCTTCAGCCTCACGGGACGGGCCTCCTCTCGGGAGCCCCCAGAGTTGGAGGCCGGCTTCTCCAGTTCGCCCAGTGCTGGTGTCTGACCACCACGGACACTGGGGTAAGAGAAGTATTTTCTTGAAGGTATGTCTTTTCCTCCCGGTTAAAGCTTCCCAGAAGGTTTTTCGTTACAGGTCTTCTGTCAAGTTCAGGACTAGGCCCTGTAATTTTTGAGGGTGTTACTCTATGCTCCAGGCAGGAGTTATAGTACCTATTCCGTTGCCCCAAAGGGGAACGAGGTATTACTCCATCCTCTTTCTGGTACAGACACCCAATGGGTCTTACCAGGACATTCTCAACCTCGAATCCTTCAACTAATTCTTAAGGGTTCCTCGGTTCGGGAGGGGGACCCTGCATTCCATCAGTCAATGGAGCCTGGGAATTTTGTGGTGTCGTTGGATATATTCAGGGTGACTACCTGAATATCCCTCTTTTCTTAGCACACCAGTGCTTTCCTCAGGTTTGCAGTGGTCGATAAGCATTTCCAGTTTCTGGCATTGCCCCTTGGTCTGGCCTCCGCGCTTCACGGTTTACCAGGGTCATGGTAGTTATGGCAGCCCACCTGCGGAGGCAGGGGGTCCGCTTGTTACCCTATCCGAGTGACCTCCTGTTGTTACACGGTCTCCAGAGATACTTCAGTGCCATATGCAACGGACAATATCTGTGTTGATACGTTAGGGCTGACTGATAAACTGGAAATGGTCCTCTCTGATTCTTCACAGAGGATGCTCCATATCCCAACATCTGAGGATCTTTGTGATTGAGGAAAAGATCTCTGCATTACAGGCAAAGGTACGCATGTTGCCTGCAGAGTCGCCGAGTGTCTATTCACTTGGCAATGTGGTTCCTGGGTTCCAGGATGTCGCTGTTCGACATGGTGGAGAGTACCCAGCTTCACTCTAAAGAACTTGATCCTCTCCGGATGGGATGGGTTGCCCCATAGGATAAAGTCAGTAGGCTTTCCCCGGAGGTTTGTCTCTCTCTGGCCTGGTGGCTGCAGAAAGCTCACCTAAACAAGGGGCACCCCCTTTGGGATTGCGGACAGGGTCCTTCTGACGACGGACGCCAGTATCCGTGGCTGGGAAGCATGATGGATCCACACTTGTTCCAGGGCAGGTGGACACCAGTAGTTTTTGCGCTTCCCATAAACATCTGAGAACTCTGAGCAGTATTCAGGGTTCTCCAGCATGCAGGACAGGTCCTCCACGGAAATACCGTGCAGGTACAGTCTGACAACGCCATCATGATGGCTTAGGTAAACCACCTAGGAGGTTCCCGAAGTCAGGCGACACTAACAGTGGTGTCCCGAATTCTGGCTAGGGTGGAAGGCTATATCCCTGCCGTCATCGGCAGTGTTCATTCAGGAATCCTCAGATGGAAAGCAGGCTTTCTCAGCCGTCAAGACGTGCATTCAGGGAAATGTCCTCTTTATCAGGAGGTGTTCAATCTTCTGGTGAACAAGTGGAGCCTTTCAGAGATGAGACTCTTCTGATAGACGTAGGCAGGTCCAGTGGACCTTCCAAGTTGTGTACCTCGTCCCTCCGTTATCCCTTCTTCCTCCAGTAATAGCAAGAAGGAGGCACGCTCCTGCTGATAGCTCCAGCGTAGGCCAGATGGCACTATTACTCAGATCTTCGGAGCCTCTCAGTTAACACTCCGAAGCTGTTGTCTCAGGATCCTGGCTGATCCCCAGACCTGGGTTGTCTGTGGTGGAGACTGCCCTCTTAAGGTATAGGAGTTTTTCCAACTCTATAGTTAACAGGGGCTCTGTCCATGCTAAGAGCTCGGAAGTTTTTATCTGCAAGAATTTACCATTAGGTATGGTATACTTTCTTTCAGGTGTCGCCCTAGAGGCTAGGCTCCTCGGGTATTCCGGATATCCAGAGGTTGGCTTTCCTACAGGTGGGCTTAGATAACGGTCTTCACCTTGCTTACCTCAAGGTGCAGGTTTCTGCCCTGTTAGTATGGTTTCAGTGTAGGATTGCTACTCTTCCTGATGTCCGCACCTTTGTGCAGGGTGTACGTTATATTCAGCATCCCTTTGTTCCACCTGTGGCTCCTTGGGATTTGGCTGTGGTCCTTAGGGCTCTCTGAGGACCGCCATTTGATTCACTGGGCTCAGTGGATTTCAAATGGCTTACGGCTAGGACTGTATTCCTTCTGGCTCTTAATTTGGCCAGTAGGATCTCAGAATGGGAGGCTCTGTCATGTAGACCTCCCCTTTTTCTCATCTTTCCTAGGAACAGGGCAGTGCTTGCCTTTACTTTCCCAGTCCTGTCTGCTGGTGAGGCCTATTTGGCTGTGGTACGGGCGCTAAGAATTTAAATTGACCGTACCAGTCCATTTAGGAAATCAGACTCTCGGTTTTGTCCTTTCTGGTTTCCATAAAAAGGGTTGGCCTGCCACTATGCTAACTTTGGCAGGATGTATTCACAGGTCTTCCTGTTCCATCCTCTATTAAAGCTCTTCCACTAGGTCTGTGGGTCCTTCGTGGACAGCTCGACGTGGCGCTTCAGCGGTGATTGGCAGCCACATGGTCATCTGTCCATATTTTTGGTAAGGTATTATGCTTTTGATACCTTCGCCTCTCAGGATGCTTCCTTTCGGCGGCGGATTCTCCTTACAGCACAGGAGCGTCCCCACCCTTAAAGGATACTGCTTTGGGACATCCCCAAGGTATCCTGTGGATACCCTATGGACCCTGAAGTAGAAAATATGAGATATGGTAAGAACTTACCCTTGTTATCTCTATTTCTACGAAGTCCATAGGGTTCCACAGGACTCCCGCCCTGTCGCACCTGTACTGCAGATGGGCTTTGATCTGGTCACCGGTTTCTCCGTCTCCTTCTGGTGAGAATGTGATTCTTGTGTGTTCCAGACTGTCTTCTCTCTCTTTTTTGCTCCTGCTCCGGCCTATGGCTTGTTACGAAACTGAGTGGCCTGAGGCTCGGGGGCGGGGTATAGGAGAGGGACCCCAGTGCATCCTGGGAGGCTGAAAATTTAACTCTGTGGTGCCTGGATGTCTGCCGCCATCGCCTATACCCCCAAGGTATCCTGTGGAACCCTATGGACTTCGTAGAAATAGAGATAACAAGGGTAAGTTCTTACCATATCTCATATTTTTGCCATACTTTTCTTTTCACAGAAATAGTTCTTTAATGTTGAAAGAGGAATAATTTAATTCCACCTAAAAATGTAGTGACCACTTCTGCCAACAAGTAACCTTTCTTTTTTGTTACTGTAGTGTATTTTAATAAGGTAATGCATAATTTTACTGCCATGTATTCTCGAGTAGCTAATGTAATTTTCACCCATTTTTATTTTGGTTACTCTTTTTTTTTTCGCCCTAGTTCTTTTGATTTTATCTTTTCTTCTCTCTTTTGCTTTCTTAAGGGGGGTATCCACTTAGCGATTTAACCAAGCAATTGCACGATAATGACGTCGCTATCGTGCAATCGCTTGCAAATCGCGCATGCATCGTGCATGTTTTGGTCGGAAGCGACCAGCGATGTGCGTGCCCGCTGGTCGCTTCCGACATCGCCCGTACATGTTGGACAACCTTACGATCTCGTCAGGTTCAGCATGTGCGGGGATGAGGGATGTGCCTGGACTGAACGAGTGAACGTTCAGTCTAGGCACATCACTAGATATACAAACGAGAGCACGACTGCAACGTCGCAATCGTGCTCTCGTTTGTATATCTATAAGTGGATACCCGCCTTTATTTTTCCCCTCTTTCTCCCTCCTGTCCAACAGAAACTATTTGCAGCATGGTTGCCCAGTGTGTTAGCATTACTGCCTGAGCATTGAGGCCATAGGTTCCATACCAACCAGGGCACTGTCCTTGTTTAGTTTGTACATTACCCAGTGTTTGTATGGGTGTTCTCTTGTGTTCTAGTTTCCTACCATAGAGCACAATCTCACTAACCATGGACCTAATAAACCCTTGTTTGTATGGTAGAGAATATAGACTGTAAGCTCAATTGGTGCAGAGACTGATGAGAATGATTAAAACATTGTAAAGTGCTGTGTAATTATTTATTAAGTTACTTACATAGCACAGCATATTCTGTGGTGTTTTACAATTGGAAACAATAGTAATAGTACAGAACTGTGTAATAACACACAGACATAGAGGTAAGAGGGTCCTGCTTGCAAACTTACAATCCATAGGCAAATAGGCATTAATACACAAGGATATGTGCTACCTATTGCATAATGGTACAGCTAGATTGCAAAGGTTCTTAATGGGCTGTATGATATAGTCACATACTAATGTTGGCTAAGGGCCATGTGAAAGTGAAGAATGAGAAAACAATGGAGGTTGTGTGTTGACTGTATACAGTTACATAGGGTAGCTCATGAATATTATTCAGCATTATGCAAAAGGATAATATAGACCGTTCTGTGCAGTGTGTTTCTTCAATTTCAGTTAATTAAGGCCAGAGGCGTCACCAGGTGTGCGCTCTATAGCCGTGTGCGCCCGAAAAGGGGGCAATGGCCTATCAGGACATTCCAATTGCGTCATTCCGGGGCTGTGCCCAGCATCCCAGGAGATGCTAGGCTGCCCTCGGAGACATGTGCCTTCACTGTCGGCTCCTCCTCTGTGACATGAGCCGAGTGCTGCAGGAAAATGTGACGCTGCAGCACCCGGCTCCTTTCACTGAGGAGCAGCCGGCATTTTGGTGTCATCCCCTTCGAGGGTGACACCCTGATGCGGCCCGCACCCCCCTCATGACACCACTGATTAAGACATCCAGAACAAAGGCTGCTGGACTGAAGGAAAATTATATTTAGCCAGGAAACATCTGAAAAGAGGAACATTCATATAGGCGCTCTACAAAATAAAGTTGTTTTATATATTCTGTTATAAAATAAAGTCCCTGGAAGGCGTCTGTCTGTTTGTTCGGGTTAATCTCGAAAACCACTAGATGGATTTTGATGCAGTTATCACTAATCTATAGAGCATTTGTCGAGGAAGGTTGGGGTGTATGAAGCCTTAAGGGAGCCAAGCAGTGACAATTTTAGTAAAGCAAGTCAATAAAAAAACACATCTGAGCTCTTTCTTGGCTTACGCTGCCTAAACTGTTAAAGATATGTCACAACGATGGATTTTATTTTATACCCTGTAGAGATACTAATTATCTGGTTTCTCCGGAAAACTTGATGTAAGCCCTGTTTACTGATACCAAATTTAAGTTTTTCCCTTTTCTTACCGTTCCTATTTCATTTATTTGAAAAACGACTCTTTAATTTCAAACTAGTCCAATTCTCGGTACGAGTCTGTTTTGTCATGACAATAAATAAAGCACAGGGACAGACACTTAACACTGCTGGAGTTGACCTAGGTGGGGACTGTGTGTTTTTCTCATGGACAACTTAACGCGGCTCTTTTGCGTGTCACATGTGACAGTCTCCGAATCTGTATATGAAGTGCTACAATGTAGTGGCCGCAGCTTTTTTTCATTACAAGTTCCGTTTTGCTTTATATACAGACTCAGGAGCACACAGATATACAGGTGTCACATATCAAATGAATCTGCAACGTCTGCTTTTGCGTCCTAGTTGCATCACATTGCAACTTAGATGCATTTTCAGCAAAAAAAAAAAAAATGCCCGACGCTATCAAAGTAGCTCAGGACCTGGAGGCTCACTCACTCCAGGCAAGTAGCGCTGCTTGGCATATTAAAGCTAGATGTATAAGGACATAGCGTTCCCCCTAGGCTGTATTAGTGGAGTGTCGCGCCTTGCCTTATTTCTTAAGGGGAAAAAGCACGCTGTCCTCTGGCATGACGCCCTGCTGAAACAGCCTGCGGGTGCCATCCCCACCCATCGGTCGCAGTGTCCTGCGGGTGGGGAAAACTGGTGTAGCATGGGCCCAGCATCCATTCACTCTGACGAAAACTCTTGGGGGCAGCCCGGCATGACGGTAAATGCCGGGTACACCCATAAGAGTGGCGAAAAGGGGGCGCATCTTAAAGACACGCCCCTTTTAATTGGTCACACCCCCTTTTCGGACGCACGTTAACCTTCAGCGTGCGCAGATGTGTTATTTTGTCTAGGTCCGGCGCTGGACCTATAGTGAACACTAAGGACACATCTGTAAAGTTAAAGTAAGCAGAAATGTGTAGAGCACTGCATATGAGTAGTATTTCCACTAGCCTGTTTTACTGGGGCGCCACACCCTGTCCGATTTTTAAAGGGGCAAAATGGGCCCCTGCACTTTTAACGGACCTTGCTAAAACAGCCTGCCCTGTGCCTTTCCCAACCGTGAGCTGCAGTGTACTGTGGGTGGGAAAAGTTGCAGTGACTATCTGCGCTGGCTGAGGAGAGAGCTTGGGGGGAATGGCCGTAAGTGCTGGGCAAGGCCCAAGTGTGACGAATTGGTGAGTGTGACAGTTACCCACCCCCAATTTCCCAAGCCCCCCTTTGGCGCACGCACAGACTTCCTTTCCTGCACCATCGATCTGCGGTATAGTGGGAACACTATATGAGCGACTATACAGATTTTATGTTGTGCATGCAATGCAAGAGCAATTACAGGAAACTTGCGTTCAATTCTGCATCAACCCTACTATTTACAGTGGTGGGCTTCTAATTTCACTATTCATTATGAAATCACAGTGCTTCATTTCAACTAATAAATATTAAAGTATCACTAGAATGTTTATTTCATAAGTTTTCTGTAAATATTATATAAGCAGTGTATCTGTTACTGCATGTTTTTGAAGGCTCCACATCTCCCTTGTCTGGGTATAAAATCTTTATGCTAAGCAAGCTCTTGGTGTGTCGGTAGTTACTGTCAGTCTCAAGCAGCCTTTCAATGCTAGAACAGGTTCTAAAAATGTACAATTGTGTTTGTCTTTCAAGGGTGTCTAGGGCTCTCACAAGTGCTGAGGAAAACATACTAATCTTCCCATCTTTTATATTTCTACCCTATTAAATAAGCAGCACCATTCAAAGCTAAACATTTTTGTTGTTGCTTCAAATGTTGAGAGCAAGAGATGCTCTCATCTGCTTAGGTCAGGTTGTCCAAGCCCTTTACATGTGATTTTTCCCATTTAGGTAAATGAGAAGCACATTGATAGGGGGCATCAAAGGAGGTAGGTCATACTACTTGGATTGCTAAACATACTAAAGGCCTGATGCTGATGTGGATGGATTTAGCATTGCTACTGCGGTGCTAACATATGAAAATACAGCAGAAGCTGTCTGTTGTTCGAAAAACGCTTCCTGGATGCTTGAGTGATCCACAGCTGCATCTGAGGATGCAGCCGTCGGATCATTTGCGTAAACATCAGCCATCTGAGAAACCCTCACGTTACACTGGATGGCCAATGTTTACACGCTTCTGGGGTCAAGAAGTCTGCCTGAAGGCGCAGACACTGAACTTGGCACTCCCACAAAATGGGGGCAAGACGCCTCTGTTTTGTGGAACGGACCCGGGGAACTATGAGTGATCATGCAGGACACACACTGCACATACGCAGACACCCCGCCGTCGGCTTTGTCATTGGATTTGTACGTAAGCCATCGGGTTTACGTACAAATCCGAATCGGGCCCTGAAGTAAGTAAGGTAAGCTATGTCATTTTTGGAAAAATATTAGCCTTTAATATTAACCCAGGGTCTCCTTTCTTAGTTGTGGGTGTCATACAAGCCCTTGTGTGGGGATTCGTCCTGCAGTGTAAGCGTTATAAATTATTTTTTTAAATTATTTAATTTAACAAAAGTAATCTGCATAATTTGTGCCTGTCTCCTGAGCTACATAAAACCACTTTGCCTACTGCTGTGCTGGAGCTAATTCTCCACAGTATTTTGTCAGCATTATAAAATGAGCATATAATTAAAAGCTAGCAGGCTGCACCAATCCAGTTACTCCACTAGATGGTAGTAGACAAGTATGTTTAATGTGCTACTGACAGATTTACTATCCTGTTTTTATCTTGTTAGAATGTCTTTCTATATGTGGCTTTTAACATTCTTCACCTCAGAAAGGCGGGTCATGCAAAGCAGACACACATGTTCAAAACAGATGTCCTTCGAGCCGCTTGTGTGAGGTGCAGTTGTGAGCTAATATTCCAGTGTTCAGCTATGTCTGTGTTTCATTCCACTAAGGGTTTATTAAAATGCTCATACTCTTTGTAGTAGAGATTCTTTTGAACCGTTTTCCAGGCCTGCAGAACTCATCTTCTGCAATGTGCTGTACTCCGGAGTGTGAGATCAGTGTTCTAATGAATGCCGCTTTATGAATCTAAAATGATGGTTTAACTTTATTCTCAATTGCACATGTGCCCAAGTGTTCTGTGGAGCTTTTGTATAAAGGTAACTATGACAAAAGTATTTCTCCAACTCTAGGAATACTAAAATACAAATAACTTTTATACGAAAAAGCATTATATGTAAGTCTTCACCCTAAGAAAACTATGCATGTATTATTTCAAAGCGCACATGACATAGGTGTTTTGGGCAAAATATTTGGTAGCCAATACAGTCCCTTTTCATAATGCGCTTTGATTTTCTAAGGAGTAGAAAATCTCACACACTATTCACTAATAGTCACTGAATATAATCTTTTCTTTTCTCTCTCTTCTGTCTTCTCCTTTCTGATACCCACAGTGCAGCTAGTGGGTGGGTGGCTTAGTCTGGTAGGGGAGACTGGTGGCAGATAAGTTGCTGCGGAATGGAGGAGAAATGTGCTGCGGGGGGCAGTGCGGTAGGAGGGAGTGTGGAAGATTGGGTAAAAGGAAGCAGGCAAGGGGGCACACTAAACCCCATAGTATATCAACATCATACACAACTGGCTCCATGCTATATTAATACCAACACACTTCACAGTATATTAACTTAACACACACAGTGTATTAATAATCACCCCCTTCCCCAAATACATGTAACTTCTCTGTAGAATGATCTAGGACTCCTCTGTCTGCTTCCTGAAAGTGATTCATGCCAGACACCATATAAACTCATGAAATATATAAAAAAAAAAATTTCATATAAAGTTTTCTCTTTTTCGATGAATTGACATCCTTACTTCTCTTGCGAAGACCCTAGTGAGATGCACGTAAATCCACAAATAGGGGATTTTTCAACACTTTAACTGCTAAGTGTAATTGGGACTTGTCTTCTAGATACAGCTGAAAATGTACAGGACAAATCTTGCAGTCAAGTTTAAAAAACATTAAACGTAAATCTACCAAGAACTGCCCAATGTGATTGTTTTTCTTATATGCTACAACATGTTCATTCATGCGCATATTCTGACATCACAATGTGCGTGCTTAGGCACAAAACAACGTGGCCCTCAGGCAATGAGCACTAGTATTGCAAGGGATTGTGAGAGGTGCCTCTCTTTCTCCATGCCTTGCTGAGAAGAATTTTAACTTGCTTGGTTGCTCCCAGGAGGGAACCACTTGCCTGGAGCAGATTTCAGGCACGCTACTTAAGACGGGTACACACTAGACTATATGTTGGGCACATCGGCCAGTGTGTACCCATTGTCGTTGACTATGCACGCTCCCTATTGCAGCATGGCCCCCACTGTCGCTCCCGGCATCGGCAAGTGTGTACGCTTAAGGCCGTGGATACACTAAACGATGTCTAGTGTGTACCAACCTCGTTAACGACTGGTCCCGGTGGGGTGCCGGCACCAGCAAGTGCATACATACTTGGCTATGCTGAGAGCGACAGCGGGGGCCATGCTGCATTTGACAGCATGGCCCCGCTGACAATATAACCCGTCGGACCTGCATGAGGGAGTGTGCAGCGTCAGCATCATAGCTGGTACACACTGCCCGATGTGGACGATATATCGTTTGATCTGCCAGATCGGATGACATATCGTCTAGTGTGTACCCGGCATTAATCACAAAAAGATGATAAACCTCTTGAGGGACAAGACAGGAGTCGGTGTGTTGGAGAAAGTAGAATCGTGAGGCTCGTGAGCTCTAATTTTGCACAAGTGTCAGGTGGCATAAAAATCCTGTGCCAGTGAGGCTTTTCGAATGTATGAAACTTGTATTTTCAGCAGTGAAGCGATCATGCCATTATGTAAACAACAGAGATCCCACACTGTAAGCCCAGTATATTTACAGCGAGGCTCCTGTGGCACGACAGGAGTAAATTTACTAAGAATCTTGTCTGATCAAGATTGGCCGATTATAAACTAGATTTGCATCGCTGAAACTCAGGTGATTTTAGGCTTCTGAAACTCTCAAATTTGCCAAGATTGGTGACTAGCTGAGATCGTGTTTTCCGATGGTGTATGTGATCAAGCTTTCTCACCCGAGTTCCCAGAGTCTGACCACATTGAAACTCTCCTGAACAAGCAGCCCGCACAGATCAGTGATATATGTGCAGGCTGCTTATGTGTTTTTAAAAGTATTTAAATGGTTAATGTTAGAAAAATTTTTTTAACGTAGGTTCCCCCTCTAAGCATAACCAGCCCCGGGCTCCTGACTCAGTCCTGGTTCTTAATATACGGGGTGAAAACATGTGTGAGATTCCCCCGTATTTTATGAACCAGCACTGGGCTCCCTAAGCCAATCTGGTTTTAAAAATAGGGGAGAAAAAATGCGTAGGGTTCCCCCTATTTTTAAAACTAACACCGGACTCAATTCTAGCTGGGGTGTAATGCAATAGCCAGGGGACCCTTTCACCGGGTCACCCAGGCCAAAGCATTAACACCCCAAGCTAGTCAGCACAAGCCAGGGATCGCACAAGCCGAGGAGGTGGGGACCCCCCAATGACGATATCGCCTCGTGAGCACATCACATAGTGTGTAGGCATCTTCAGTGTGCTATACACCAGCATCATGCATAAGAAGAAGAGAGCTAGTTGCTGTTAAAGGGACAATTCATGATGGAGGTAAAGAATAATGTGGGTGTTTCTGTAGCAAAAATTTGCAACCTGATACTCTAACCTTTGAATTTCCCTACATCCATTTAAAGAAAGAGAACCCTGAATGTAATAACTTCTTAACAGCTGTGTTAAAGGCTATAAACAAATCTGACAAATCAATGTGACGTAAAACCTGTGCAGGACTTAAAATTATTTAATAAAGGAAGCAGAAACAGTTATCGCAATACACGCACTATAGCGCGTATTTAGACACTACAGCAAAGGAGGGACTCACTTTTTAAAAATGAGCGGTCTGCACGCCGTAGCAGCCAGCCCAGTAACTTACCCGGCGTCTCTCCTTCTAATCAACGTGGGCGGCAGCATCTCCTTGACCAATGAGAACCAAGATGTGTCCCCATTAGAAGCCCGCCCGTCCCCAGCACGCCGCCCGCTGTCTTTTGGATGATGCAGCGAGCGCCAAGCACCAGCTGCTGCAGCCAGCCAGGCACCAGCCCAATGTATCAGCGTGGCGGCCGGCCCAAATACTGTAGGATGCAGTGACATGCTGAGGTGGGCATGGGTGTTGTGTATCTTTTTTGCAATGAAGTTCCTTCAGGGCCAGCGTCTGATGCCAGGAGGAGGGTATGGTGGAGTTTTCTACTGCAGTGAGATGATCTATCCGCTACTGCGAGATGACCACAGAACCAGGTGGTTCCCATCCGGGGGAGGATATAGATGGGGAAACCCCCTCGGCCCTGGGAGTGACACTGCATCCCGCTGCTGAACTTCTCTGAAAGTGCACACAGTTGCTGGAAACCAGCTCTGGGGCAACTAAGAGAGACAAGTGGCTGGGGCTCCTACCACAAGCATCTCCAGCACCAACGGACAGCTGAGTGAGTGACAGAGGGGGCACACTATCTTTGCTGCAACCTTCTTTCTGTGTGACTGCACGGTCAGGTGTGTATGCCTACAGACATGGTGAGTAACTGTGGCAGTACTGTTTGGGTAAAGCAATCGCTGTCGTGTGTTTTTCCTTTCCATTCACTTATTGTTTTTTTTTCAGTAATCGTAGTCACAGCCCTGTACCATCATGTTGTCAGAGCCCATTATGTCATCACTGCCCCGTTTCCCTCCACCACAATGTCATCGCTGCCCCGTGCTCCTCCACAATAATAACATCACTGCCTCGTGCCCCCCAACAGAAATCTTGGGGCCCGGTACACTGATGTCTCTGGGGGCCCCCCTTGACTCCCACAGACACACTCCTCAACCACACACCCCTCCTCCTGCATGTGTTAATACATTAAACAAATATAAGACACAGTAATACTGTAATGCCAGGTAGCTAGGGTAGTGCGGCCGGGGCCATCGCACAGGGCACCACAGGTCAGGGGGCGCTGTTGGGCCTGTCAAATTTCTGTTTATTATCATTCTTGCTTGTAGCATCCTCTTATTTCATCCCCAGCATCTCCTGGCCTCTGCTATCTCTTCCCTGGCCCTTCCCCATGAAGCCATGGCCCTTTTTTGGATGCATTATGTCCCTTTGAAAAATGAGGGGGCGCCAATGCTCTTTCTGGCACAGATTTGGCCTAATCGTAACAACATATAATGCATATTGTGCAATGTGTACTGTATGCACAATACGCGCACTCCTGCGGTCGCATGCAATGTGGTCAGGTTTGATGTGCAGCACATAAAAGCTGATGATATTGCATGCAGCCCATTCATGTTAATGAAGGAGGGAACAAGTCATTGTTCCGTTGTTCATTACATCATTTAGATGTGTACTCATGGTACGATGTGTTGGCCCGACGGGCTGAAATATTGTTCCGGTACACATTGTCCAGTGTGTACCCACCTTTAGTGTACCCCACGTTCTGAACTTGAACCCATGAGAGATGTTGGGGTGTGTATGTGTGTGTGTATGTGTGTGTGTATATATATATATTGTGACACAGTTAAGTTAGGGGGTCCCTCTCCTGGGTAGAGGACTCCTTCCTTACACACACACACAGCAGCAGGGAAGCAGCACACCAGTCTGGATGCAAGTACAAGCTGGTCGGCTCCAGTCTTTATTGTACAATGTCAGAAATATAAAGAAAACATAAATATAAATCCTAGCCCTGTCGGGGCACTAACTTCACAGGTAGTTCCCTCACTACCAGAACCTGGCAGGGCCTAATGCCCTCGCCAGCAACAAAAGCACAGCACAACACTCACAGTTAGGTTTCCAAGAGTCTCTGAGCAAACTCCCTGCCTGCTCTCCCAGGTGAGACACTCAGCCTTATCCAAACTAGGCTTATATTGGCCACTCTCAGGTGGAAACCCTAACAAGCCTGTTACCAGGCTGCGAGAACCAAAACCTGGAGTGGCTGTGGGTGGAGCCCTCCCTCTCCTCTCACCCTCAACCCCCAGGTCCCAAACCGGCTTTTCAAAAAGCCGAAACTCAAGCCTGCTATACTGCAGACTTTCTCCTGGGGGTTTAAAACACATAAGACAGGAATCTGGGACAAATGTACCTTCCACAGACCACTTTACCAATGATCCTATCACAATATACACACACACACACACACGTGCATAAATATTGGGACATTGACAGAATTTTCATATTTTGGCCTCTATTCACCACCACAATGGCTTTGAAATGAAACAGACAAGATGTGCTTTAACTGCAGACTTTCAGATTTAATTTGAGGGTAATTACATCCAAATCAGGTGAACGGTGTAGAAATTACAATGGTTTCTATATCTGCCTCCCACTTTTTAAGGGGCCAAAAGTAATGGGACTATCAACTCAAAAGCTATTTAATGGACAGGTGTGGGCTATTCTCTCGTTATTTCATTATCAATTAAGCAGGTAAAAGGTCTGGAGTTGATTCTAGGTGTGACATTTGCATTTGGAATCAGTTGCTGTCGACAATATGAGATCCAAAGAGCTGTCACTATCAATGAAGCAAGCCATCATTAGGCTGAAAAATAAAAACAAACCCATCAGAGAGATAGCAAAAACATTAGGTGTGGTCAAATCAACTGTTTGGAACATACTTAAAAAGAAAGAACGCACCGGAGAGCTCAGCAACAAAAAAAAGACCCGGAAGACCACGGAAAACAACTGTGGTGGATGACAGAAGAATTATTTCCCTGGTGAAGAAAAACCCCTTCACAACAGTTGGCCAAATCAAGAACACTCTCCAGGAGGTAGGTGTATATGTGTAGCATATCAACAATCAAAAGAAGACTTCACAAGAGTGAATATAGATGGTTCACCACAAGATGTAAACCATTGGTGAGCCTCAAAAACAGGAAGACCGGATTAGAGTTTGCCAAACAACATCTAAAAAAGCCGTTACAGTTCTGGAACAACATCCTATGGACAGATGAGACAAAGGTCAACTTGTACCAGAGTGATGGGAAGAGAAGAGTATGGAGAAGGAAAGGAACTGCTCATGATCCAAAACATACCACCTCATCAGTGAATCATGATGGTGGTAGTGTCATGGCGTGGGCATGTATCGCTGCCAATGGAACTGGTTCCCTTGTATTTATTGATGATATGACTGCTGACAAAAGCAGCAGAATGAATTCTGAAGTGTTTCGGGCAATATTATATGCTCATATTCAGTCAAATGCTTCAGAGCTCATTGTACGGCGCTTCACAGTGCAGATGGACAATGACCCGAAGCATACTGCAAAAGCAACCAAAGAGATTTTTAAGGCTAAAAAGTGGAATGTTATGCGATGACCAAGTCAATCCCCTGACCTGAATCCGATTTGAGCATGCATTTCACTTGATGAAGACAAAACTGAAGGGAAAATGCCCCAAGAACAAGCAGGAACTGAATACATTTGTAGTAGAGGCCTGGCAGAGCATCACCAGGGATGAAACTCAGCGTCTGGTGATGTCTATGCGTTCCAGACTTCAAGCTGTAATTGCCTGCATAGGATTTGCAACAAAGTATTAAAAAGTGAAAGTTTGATTTAGGATTGTTTAGTTTGTCCCATTACTTTTGGCCCCTTAAAAAGTGGGAGGCACATATAGAAACCGTTGTAATTCCTACACCGTTCACCTGATTTGGATGTAATTACCCTCAAATTAAATCTGAAAGTCTGCAGTTAAAGCACATCTTGTTTGTTTCATTTCAAGGCCATTGTGGTGGTGAACAGAGGCCAAAATATGAAAATTCTATCAATGTCCCAATATTTATGCACCTGACTGTATATAGTCCCATGTCATCTGTACTCCCATCCAATGTAGCCAGTTGAGGGGGTGCACCACACTAGAATTTCCAAATTCATTGGTTCAGAACAAATACAGTCAATAGAGAGGGCACTCACCAGTTCAAAATGTGCAAAGTTTCTTTATAATAAACTCCACGTCACATGCAGGGTCGACGTTTCATTTCCATAGGACCTTTGTCACGACAACCAGCGATTACACTATGGTACAGGGTACCAGAAATCAAGATGACCCTGTACAACTTTGTAATAGCTGGCTGTCTTGAGAAAAGGTTTGCAAAACCAGAACTGGGGAGTGCCCTCTCTAATTGACATGTATATATGTGTGTGTGTATGTATATGTATGTGTGTATATGTATATATGTATATGTATATATATATATATTATATATATATATATATATATATATATATATTGTAATGTGTGTATATATATATATATATATATGTATATGTGTGTGTGTGTATATATATATATATATATATATATATATATATATATATATATATATATTTATTTTATTTGCAATATGGGGAGCACTTCCACAGGTAAATAAATTATAGAAATGTGCTTTGAATATGCAACATTTCGGATGTTTAATTCATCTTTCATTAAGGCAGGCACACATAATCCAGGGCCGAAATTAGGATATCTGTCGCCCTCTGCAAGGCAGCAATTTTGCGCCCCCTCCCTTCCCGTACCTGGATTTTGTCCTTGCTCCTCTATAAGGCAGTGCACTAGTCAGACGTCCCTGGTATAGTGACTTACATTATTCCACACACCATAATGCCCATTACACATTATGTCACACATTGTAATGCCTATTACCAAAGTGCCACTTACATATTTGCCCGACACCATTTTATGCCCCACAGTAAGGCTTCTAATTACTTTAAAATGACCTGCTCGTTGTCAGGGGTTTTATGCTCATTGCCAGGGGTTCCATGCTTGTTGCTAGGGGGTTTCATGCTTGTTGCTAGGGGGTTTCATGCTTGTTGCTAGGGGGTTTCATGCTTGTTGCTAGGGGGTTTCATGCTTGTTGCTAGGGGGTTTCATGCTTGTTGCTAGGGGGTTTCATGCTCGTTGCCATGGGGTTTATGCTCATTGCCATGGGGTTTATGCTCGTTGCCAGGGGCATTCATGCTCGTTGCCAGGGGGTTTCATACTCGTTGCTATGGGGTTTCACGGGAGCAGATGCAGCTTTCAGCATCTTCTCCCGGCATTTCTGGGAACGCTGTTTGCATTGCGCTGGCCAAACAGACACACGAGGTCTAATAGGACCTCTAGCATCTATCTCCTCCTTGGTGGCGGCCATTTTTGGATGGACGTTTTTAGCAGAGTCCATGCGGACGGCTAGTCTGCATGGAATCTGCAGAAAACGGCCATCCAAAAATGGCCGTCACCAAGGAGGAGACAGACACTAGAGGTCCAGTAAGGACTTCTACCATCTGTCTCCTCCTTGGTGGCGGCCATTTTTGGATGACCGTTTTCTGAATCTGCAGCCCCCAAGCCACCGCGAGTTAGCTGTTTTTCACCCCCTGCAAACCGGCACCCAGTGCACGTGCACCTCTAGCCCCCCCTAGTTGCGGCCCTGCATAATCCTACCTTTAATACTATCCCAGTGTAGAAAAACCGCCAGAACAGACAGTACAGCACCAACGAACGGTGGGTGGCATGACGTCACACACAGCGACATTGCATGCACACACGTTATTCAGGAATGCACAGTCAACAAACCAGCACTGTGCATTCCTCGTAACCTAGACACCATAGTAAATAAACAAAGTACAGTGACAAGTCCGCATAATATAGTAACCCGGACTTAATACAATTACATGTCCGCATAATATAGTAACCCGGACTTAATACAATTACAGGTCCGCATAATATAGCAGCTAACAATGTACATAATCGGAGCAGCCTTGTTCTCTACCAATCATTAAAATAGCTACTGGGCATCAGCAACCACATAATACCTGGGTGCACATAATCGGCAAAATTAATAGCAGCATATACATACATACATACATAGTGTAAACAAAAGATGATGATAATAAAAAATAAAGCAGTAATAATGAAAAAAACACTATATATATATATATATATATATATATATATATATATATAATCAATAGAGTAACAGGCAACAATACACTTACAGTAACACACACTCGTTGCTGATGCAGCTGCCTCAGGAGTTGGTAAAGCTGGCAGTCTCTCCCGAGGTGGCCGCGGGTCTGCAGCTGCATGGAGGCAGGGAGTAAGACAGAAGAGACGGCGCACCGTCGCAAGTAATGACGCCCCTGCAGGGGTGTAACATACAGCGCATCAGGTGACGGTGGTAGCCGAGGACAGAGTCATCGGGGAAGGGAGTCATCGTCCGTGGTCGGTCACTGCGTGAGGAAGGGTGTTACCATGACCGGCTGCATTTGTTTGCACAGTGCAGGTTGAATGGCCAGTGCCATTCATATTTAGGTGCTGCGGCCCCACTAGATGCCCCTCAGAACCATGGGGCCCCTCTCAACCTTGGGGCCTGGAACAGGTGTGCCCGTTGTACCCCCCTGTTGCCAGGACTGCCAACGTCATCCCTGCCCCATGGGACCCTACTGTGCAGCGCCAGTGTTTGCTAGAACACGTTTGAGCAGTACTGCCAGTGTGTGGTGGGACACTTCAATGCAATGCCAGTGAAAGCCCCTAACCCCCTCCTTGCCCCTCAGTACTGTCAGCTATCTACCCTTGTCACCTCCCTATACCCAGTACTGCTTGCCCCCCAGCAACTGCTGTCTGCAATTACCCCCTTGCTATCCTCAGCACTGCCTTCCCTTACTCCCCCCAACTCTACACCAATTGCTGCTTGCCCTTAACCGTCTCTACTCCAACTGCTACCTGCCCCCAGCACTGTCCCAACTGCTGCCTGGCCTCACCCCCCGATAATATGTGATGGGACCCAGAACCAATGGAATAGGACCCCATTTTTTTTTTAAGTGAGGGGTCCCTGGGACCCACAAATTTTTTCCTCAGTGAGATCACTGCAGAAATCGTGCAACTCCTCCAATGAAGGGAGAGTGTAATAAAGACTCCACGTTCTTCCGTCACATGATGTGGGAGAAGATCAAATTCAGACTAAAGCTGGCCACACACTAGACCAACTTACATCCAACCAGCCAACTTGTTAATTGGTTGGAATGAAAATCTGGTAACGGATGGGAGTAACTGTTGATCAGCAATTTGCTCCTAAATGCCATAAAACAGATGAAAATGGTCGTCAGACAAGTTTGTTAAATGTTTGATCTAAACAATTTGTTCAAACACCAGTTTTTGTCCTTTTTCTGGCGTTTGGGAGCAAATTGCTGATTGTCATTTGCTTTCATCCTTACCACATTTTCCTTCCAACCAATCAACAAGTTGGCTGGTTGGACAGATAATCTTTAGATGTGTGGCCAGCTTAATTCTTTGGGGGTAATTCAATTCAGTACGATGTTGAATAGCGCCGGGATTTAGTTCCTGGAGCTATTCAATTGACTGCGTTGTTAACCCCAACTAGAAGATTTCTGCTCGTACCCTCCTGAGGTGTGAGCAGAAATCCGACTAAACTAGTGCTGTGATGCTGGTTTCCGGCTTAGCACGTGCACGAACAGCATAATGGCTGCCACTTAAGTCGGAGAATGCAGGTTAACACAACTAAACACCCGGCTTTAGGCACAGTAACCTGCAGAGCATGGTGGGGACAATTGAATAGCTCCGGAAACTCGTTCCCAGCACTATTTAACATCACACTCAATTGAATTGCCCCCTTTCATGACTCGCCAAGCATCACTTAATCTGTGATGCTTGGCACTCGGGCCACAGATTACGTTCACAGGGCATAAGGCTTAAGATGCAGCCTTTTTAGCAACTCTTCTATTTAACATAATGTGAATATTACAACTTATTACATTTAGAATGTCTGTAGATGTATTTTACATTAGGGGAAGAAACATCTGACACCTTTCCAGCTACTCTAATCTACTCCCTGTACCTCTTATTTGCTGAATTTTTTTAGAAAAAACAATGAAGAATTAGAGAAAAGCCACGCTATGGATGTATCTAATGGAATTTTATTGTTGCTAATATTGTGCCATAAAAAATAAACAATAAATAAATATACTAGAGAATATACCACAATAAATAAAACAAATACTATTTTAATTTTGAAGTTTAATAATCAGAAGACCTACAACACAGCAATAGTAATATATTAGTATAGCAATAGTAATGTACATATAAAAACAATGTTTAATTGATAGCCAGTTTGAAAGAATGTTTCATATTTTGTCTCTATTCTTGGAATAATCACAGCTCAAATTGAATATTGACAGTTCCGTGGCTGCGTGTTGTGCCTGTCCCTACAAAGCAACCCTGTCTGGCTGTTAAGAAAAAGTAGTTGGTTGCACTTGAGTGTTTCTGACACAAAATTCCACCAAAGGAAACAATATCCCTGAAATTATAGGGGCATGACTACCTGACCACTGGTCTATTATCCCATGATGTGCATCCGTATTTAAAATCAGTTTTGCAGAGACCCCCGTTGCTTAGTAATCCCCGCTGCTTAGTATTTACTGCAATAGGAGTAACCCCATGCGATTCTTATAGCGCTGCAGCAACCGGAGATATAATGAAGGAGGTTGTAACCTTATACAGATGCTGATTTGAGAGCAAGTGTTACCTCCCTTGGCTCAGCAGTCCGTGAGCAGTGTCTAGTTTGCGGGTCCTGCAGCACTGTATCAGGAGTCCTTATTGAGCAGTGGTCAATGGACAGCCGAACGGTGCATGAAAGTTAACAGCTGGTTGAATGATCGAGTCGAATAATGGTCAAGTGGAAGAAATAATGTCCTACTAACGTGTTTCTTCCACTTGGTATTTATTCAGAGGGGTGTGTTAGAGGATAGCATTTCCTCCTTCATTTTATGAAGCTCAAATTGGCTTATTTGAAACACTTGTTGCAATTCTTGCTTGGATCATGTAGTGGTTAGTTGTAATTTAGCTCTAACATCATTTGGCACATGCATCTGTATTTTTAGCGTCTATATAAAATAAAAATTTATAATGTATATTTATAATTTATAATGTATATAATGTTCCTATGGGAGCACCTACCGTCTGGGGCCTGCCCCACTGACATCACAAGTGATGTCAGTGGGAGTGCCTTCGGCTCTGATAGAGCCGAAAGCACTCCAGGGCTTGCGGCAACGAGACCCTACCACAAGGGTCTTGTCGCAAATCGTGACCATCTTTTTGACCGCTCGCTATAGCTGTGGGTGGTCACCCACAGCTCTGCGAACGGCCAGGAGGCCGCTCTAAAAAAAGAGAAGGACGTCCCTGATTCAGAGCGAGCGCTCTGAAAGAGCGTCCGGCTCTGAATCAGGCCCTCTGTTCTATAAGATATGTGTGCTTCTTTATCACTTGTTTTCAACATGTGAAAGTACATACATCTGTCCAGAAAATAATAACATTCAGTATTTTATTTATGTTGCATGTTTTTGTTTTTTGAAGGAAAAACGAGGACATAGAGAAATCAGAGTTCTTGAAAATGTGAAAAACAGCGTTTCTGAAACCAATGATCATATTCTGCCAAGATGCACAGATGTAATGCAAGACAAACTGGGCTTGGCGCTTAAAACTTGTAAGTCATCTATTTAATACCAGTCCACATAAGTAGTTACCAGAGATTAAAAAGAAAAATGTACAAACATTATCCACCAATATGACTGTAATATGCTTGGTTTATTTTTCTTTTCTCTTCTTTAGGTTTTCATTGATATCCTATTTTACAATATTGTATTGCGTGCATAAGTCTGTAGCATAATTTGCATTTTTCAACTTTTAGAGGTTTCTTGATTACAGCCTTCAGTTTCCTTTGTAATATTTAATATTTGTGATTCTAAGGTAGCCAGATTTATGTGATTTGATATCTACGTTTTGTTTTCTTGTATGCTAATCTTTAGAATAAAAATCCTTATGGTGGGTACACACTGGGCGATATTACGGAGCGACTGCACAATTACGACATCGTAATCGTGCAGTCGCTCAATAATCGTGCACTTTTATGTCGGAAACGACCAGCGATGCGCACTCCCGCTGGTCGTTTCCGACATTGTCCATCGCCTGAACATGCAGCACAATCTGATATCGCTCAGGGAGCATATTGTGTAGTGTGTACGCACCTTTAGGCTTTTACACCCCACCAAACCAAATTCTCCTGGATTCTCAATCTATTCTCTTGTCTATTAAGTCTGTTATCATCGCCAGACATTTATTGCCCAGGAATAAATTATTAGCAGTTATTTATTGCAGAATATGCTCTTATGTGGCAATCTACACATTGCAGATACCAACAACTGCCTGTCATGCTTTGCAGAGACCTCCTCCCAACTGCCAACCACCTTTTGCACATAGAGACCCCCTCCAAAGTGCCAACCGTCTTTTGTGCTGGGAGATTCCCCCACCCCCCTACCTCTAACCCACTGGAACAATTTACATTACAATCTATATATGCTTTTCCAATTTTCTGGGATTATTCCAGACTTGGTAAACTCTCATTGGTCCTTAATGACCCTGAAGCAAAGGCAATAGCACCCTGCAAGATGTTCCAAGATGTGGGGGTCATACAGGTTAATGATTGCTTGGGCCTCACAGGTGTGGTGAACTGATGGAAGTATTTGTGCGGTCACACTGAGCTGCGGTTGCTACGTACTAGTTACTGCCTATGCTCGACTTGTACACCGTAATTGACCACTTGCGTGCCACTGATTTAGAGTCAGTCAGTCTTAACAAATGACCATTATCTAATCTGGAAAACTACATGCAAAATGAAACATTTATTCAGCAGATGGCAGCAGGTTGCCACTTGTGTTAGATACACAAATCTGTAATATTTTTCAATCTCCTTTGCTTTATAAATGTTGCTTTTTTTGCTGATATATCTATTCTGAGGATCACTTTCCAAATTGAATGCACCTTGTAGACAGGATTATGAGTTTTATAGCATTGGTTCTCCTGTTAAAACAAACTCTTATGCAATGTAAAATAAAACCCCTGTGTCTATATACTACAGTCTGTATTTCTATGTTAATTGAGGAGCCTAAAACAACAGATAGGACTTTGCTATGTTTAAATTGTTCTGCCAGTGTAAATGTGCAATTAGCTTTACATTTAAGCGATCTTTCATATATAATCTTGTTTAAATAGTAATTTTCCTGTGGTAAAGTCTGTATTTTTATGTCCTTGACATATATTTGCTAATGTATGAAGAATGTTTTTGTTTTCCCTCCATTATTAAGCAAATATAATATAAATATAGCATCTATAAATTTATATTTTAAGGTTCATTTAACATAGTAATATGTTCATCAGTTTAACACTGAATGATCTAAACCTCAGTCTCTGGTTAGGGGATGCTAGTAAGATGGGTATGAAATTTTAAAAATGGGTATATCGTTCCATATAATGATGCTTTTGGCTCCATACGCTTCCTGCACTAGTTTGAAATGAGCCCTACATTATTACACTGCGTTTTGTAATGACTAGAGTTCAGATGTGGTTCTATGCTGGCATTGCCACGCTACACATGGACACACCGAGGTTGGCTGTCCTGAAATACCCTGTTCTGCGGTAAATGTTAAGGCACCTAATGCAAGTAATAACCTTTAGCTATTAATGGGCAGGTTCAGTTAGACAAAGGGTCCTTTAAGCAGCGTGTCACATTTATGTTTCCGCATAATGCTTATGTAATGGGTGTAAGCATAAAATATGTTTTTGTTACTGTTATTACCGGTAATGTGTGCAGAAAAATGATGCGCAAATGTGCTGCGGGGCTCTTTGTCGCTAATTGATTTGGTCCCTAAGGGGTATATTTACTAAAGAGTGGGTTTTTAGAAATGGAGATGTTGCCCATAGCAACCAATCAAATTCTACTTAACATTTATCTAGCACCTTATAGAAAATAATAGCTAGAATCTAATTGGTTGCTATGGGCAATATCTCCACTTCTAAAAACCCGCACTTTAGTAAATATACCTGTAAGTGTTCAATGTTTAACCTTAGTGAAATGCAGACTGTCAATGGCTATTTATTACATTTTTATTTTTTTTGATTGGAGATTAAGATTTTACCCTTCAAATATTTCTACACCTATGTCCTGGAAATGTTGCTATCTCATTTTGTGCAAAAGATATAACTGTAATATAATGGTAACCAGTCAAACATGCATGAGTTTGTGTCACTGCAAATTTGTGTACTTTGTTGTTAATTGGAATTGGTTTCCTATTTATGTTATGTGCAACATGACCAAACCAAGAACTATATAAATACATGCAATGTATGTATTTATGCCCATTAATGGAAGAAATAAACCGCACTTCACTGTATTCCATTTTCATGTAGTGTATTGTTTAAGTTGAATTTTATGTGAAAGATCGACAATAAATAGTTTGACAGTCAATTGGTGGACATGCAATAGATCGATGTGGGGACAAAAGGATGACAGGGTTACAAGGGCAACAGGTTCAAGTGGTTGACACACACACACACACACACACACACACACACACTGTGTATGTGTATATATATATATATATATATATATATATATTATATTATATATAAAGTGAGAAAAAGGTACTAATCCCAGCGCTTGACCTATCAGACGTTTCTGTTTATACTTCTAGACAGTTCAAAAAATGTTCTGCTATAGTTTTGGTCTACCAGTGGCAGCTTAAGTCCTCCCAAATGGATCCTCGTTGTGTGGTTCCCAGAGTATTATGAAAGACAAAAAATGAAAGACAAGCGCCTCATAGCGTATTATGTTTACCACAGAATGCCCACACCATACGTATCCAGTATGCGTACCATTAAGTGCTCATCCAGTAGCTTATATAAGATCTCTGTATCACTCCTAAACCTTTACAATGATGCTTTAACTCCTCCAAAGTGGATGTATACCAGAAGGAAAAATATTCACATAGTGTATTACCATAGATAATTTATTCACAAACAATAACACATATCTAAAAAATGCAGAATTACATCAAAGAACAACAAGAAAGGCTTATCTGAGAGAATCACTGCGACAAACAACAGAGGTCCCCACTTCCTCAACGCGTTTCGTTGCTTACACCATTACGGTTGGACTTCGTCAGGAGGATAACATTTATATACCCCACTTCATCATCCCATATGACCATAATAGTCCCCAACCGGATTTCCGATTTCGGGCGCCATTTTGGACTTCATCGCGCATACGCGGGGTTCACCGCGCATTGCGAGTGTATACACTGATGTAAAAATAGCAAGCGCCATTTTAGATGCCATCGCGCATGCGCGGGACTCCCCATGCATCGCGAGTATACAGACAGGTGCTAGATTGTGAGCGCCATTTTGATCACCATCGCGCATGCGCAGAAGTTAGAATATTCGCGATGTGCGCTAACAGGGCTTTACTCAGCCACAAGAGACTATATATTAGAAGGATATAGTCCCTTACCCTTCCCAATCACATCAACCCTATACTACTTGCTATAACTCTGATGTGACTCCTGTTACTAGGGGGAAAGAAACAGCCGTGGCCATTTTAATGTGGTCCATATTAATAAGTACATGGGTGCCATTTTGTTGGAGTATTTCTTTATACTCACTCTATAGAATGGGCATAAGGGACCCAAATTGTGTGTGGGTAATCACAAAACCACCATAAATAAATACACAGTAAATAACAATATACTTTAAAAACACTTATGAGACAATAAATAGATAAATAATTAGAAATAGCCCTAGGAATGTGCTTAATAAATTATAATCAACTATAAAACCATATATACCTTATAAATATCAGTATATAAATAGTAATAAAATTGGAGGATTACAGAAAGAATTTTAAGGGTTACAGAAGGGAAATAAAGAAAATTTAAAATACTAATGTTAAAATACTCCCTATAAAAATGGTGCAATCTCGTAAGACTCATTTAACTCATATGGTATTAGGGTGTTCAAAGTTAATATCCAGAATATCTTCCCTCTGCGATAGTTTTTTCTCTGCTGGTCACGTCCCCCTCCGTGTGACGTCACATGGGGTGGGGCCACAATTGCCATTGATTACAGCAATGCCCGGAGCAACCTGAGGATGCTCTGGGGAGCTGTAAGGTAGCGGTGTGACTTTCTGAAGCATCCTATGGACGCTCCAGGCGGCACTGCTACATAGATTCTGGCTTCAGGGGGCCATTCTAGGCACTCTGCTAGCCAGATGAGGCTAGCAGAAAAAAAGCTCAGAGGGCCAGACAAAATGATTCCGCGGCCTTATACGGCCCCTGAGCCTGAGGTTCCCTATTCCTGATGTAGGCGATCAAAAATTCAAATGGGAATGTGCTTGATTTTTGTAAGTTGTGAAAGTGTCCAGAACTACTTGCTAGAATATGCAATATCTGCCCCGTATGTTACATAGTTTAGTTCCAGCAGGCTGTATGGAAGGTACTGTTTTTGCACAGTCTTGCATTGCATACGGCATATGTCAAAAAGGGCAAAAATTTGTCTAGTTCCTTCTCTATGAAGAAAGTGACTTAAGTTGGTAAAATATTTCTGAGCTATGTAATATTTTGTCCTGTCGTTGTTTTAAATCTGGCATTTGACACAGTTTTCACACCCGTAAAGTAGCTGGGAAAGTTTTTGGCTTTTCTGTGTTTTAGTGCTTATCCAGAAAAGGGGGCCTGTTGCAGACAGGCAGATCTTTGCCAGGTTTGAAGCTACCTACTGAGGATTTACACCTTCTAGATAGATATGGATGGATGGATGGATCACAAAGATAGATATTATCCATATGTCCCCTTGTTACACCACATCTTGCATGCATAAGGCTTCATCTATGCAATTTCCACCAAGTAACATCTCTATTAGAAAATATTTAGCATCTGTTTTAAGCTTGTTTGTTTTTTTTTCCAGTTGTTTTGCTTTGAACTTTGCAAAATATAACGCAGACACCTTTGCCCTAAAAAAAAGACCAGAAATAAAACCACACACATTTTCACTAATCGTTTTCAAACTTTGGAATCTGTAGGGTGTGGCTTCTTCCCTTTTTTTCCATTAAAACCCTCAAAAACTAAAAACAAAGCCTGTGGACGAAGGAGACATAGTGTTCCTTTTGGTGTTGCCTCAGTCAGTACATTTTTTTTTTTTTATTATGTTCTTTTGACATAATTCATTTGTTTTACAGTTTTTAGGCAACATAACACATTGTATACTCTGTGCCACGGAAGCATTGTCACATATCTATTTTCCCAGCAACAGGCTGACAAAGTGACATCTCCAAAAAAATATGTTTTATTTTGTGAAGTGACCTATGCGAAAGATAAGGACAGTAGTAAAATATGTTTCTTTGCCCTCCAGTTGGGCTTACAGAGAACACATTGGGGCATAGTGAGTGCAGGTGAACATTAAATCTAAGGGGTCAACCCTATTCCATGCGAAGGGTGCGAGTTGCTGCTGCAACAGCGTTAAAACGCCCACTCCGAGCCCAAATTCGCTGAATTTTGCTCGGAGCTCTATGGTGCTGCAAGCAGTTTTCAGTGAATCTGGACTGCCGTTAAGTGCGGCCATTGCCACAATGACTCGCGCCGGCGAAGTTGTCACGGCTAATTGGATCGAGCCCTCAGAATTTAACCAGTTTAGTGAAGTGCCCCATGCAGTACAGAGATTGTACTAGATCGCTTTGCAGCCTTTGTAGTTTAAGAAAAAAAACATAGGGCAGACATTCTCAAACTCTGACATTGCAGTCCAGGTTTTAGGGATATCCATGCTGAATCCAGATGGTTGAATCAAATTGCCTGAGGTATTAAGTCTCCTGTGCTCAAGCATTGATATCCTTAAGACATGCCATAGGGTATGGAAAACATACATCTCTTAGTGTGATCGGCAAGGATTCCTAGACTACTAGTCAAAAGTTTTAGAACACCCCATTTTTTCCCAGTTTTTATTAAGATTGATGCAGTTTAATGTCTGAATGTCCAAAGACACAGCTGCGGTGCGTCCATCTCTGAATCAGACCCCAGGTGTGGAGATCGCCCTTGCCAAACAATTTCAAGCATGCAGGTGAGTTCTTTTCCTTGAAGGTAGGTCTGGCATAGCTGTGTCTGGTATGTTTATCTTTCTGTAAGATGAACCTTTGACCATCTACTTGTAGACCAGGGGATATTGTAAGGCACTTCAAAATGCTGTGGTAGCCCCTTTGCGTCAGGATACCAGCCACTCTGTGCAAGTTGCCATGTCAGAATCCAGCAAATGAGCTCCAGACCTTCACGCTTCTGCCTCTGTTTGCTAGTGGCGGGGAAATTTACTAAGAATCTTGTTGGGCTGCGATTACAAATCTGAGCTTATTGCCGAAACACTTTCTACAGCAAATCTCAAATTTACTAAGCAGCACGTTGCGCTAGTGTACCCCGGGCTCGGACCGAAGCCCGGGACTATCCCCTGCACACCTGGCCACTGAATGCAGGTTTGATAGGGTTAAATAATAGATATCAACTAAGATTGTCTTTCACAGGGGGACTATAGGTCCCAGCAAGCCTCCCTCATATGTGGTACTTGTAGAACCACAAGTACCAGCATATGGGGCATTAAGGGCCCGCTGGTACCTCTAGTCCTCCTGTAAAATAAAACATTTGGTGTGTGCGTCACATCATTATTTTAATATTTAAGTATTTTATTACACATGCACTCACCACACTCACACTAAATACTTACATTGTCCCTTTCACCGGTCGATCCCCATGTCCAGTAGACTCCCCAATCGTGCCTGTTGAACAAAAAATAAATCCAAACTCCCCCACCCCTTGGTTCAGATCCTCTTCGGTCCATGTAGGCATAGATGGTCTTGGTAAAATAAAAAAACTAAATCACGGAGCCCACCGCACACAGGGCCTGATACAGCAAGGAACTCAGATGCTTATACGCACGCAATCGGACATTTATTGCATACTGCGTTTGCATCCCAGTGCGCGTGCAAAAACCGGCCTCTGCGCTTGGGTCTGCAGGGGATACGCAGACCCATGGCAGAGTGATTGACAGGAAGTGCCATTTGTGGGTGGTGACACGGAGGGTGGTCGACCAAACGCAGGTGTGCCAGTGCGTTGGGACGGCGTTGCATGGGCGTGCATAAATTATCTACTGTGATACCATACGCAGCCTGAGGCCTCATAGCGTGCACAGAAGTAAGCAATTCCTGAGTGAGGTCTGACCTGCCTTAACTGTGCGTATGGGTCCGATGTTACTCAATGTTACCGATTATTTCGCTATGTTGGCCAAGTATACGGATGTGAGTAAGGGGAAGTGGACGTCCTTATGTTAGGCTGCGATTGCAATGCGAATGCAAACACATATCACCGCCGATATTAGCAACTGCGTTGCGTGTGTATAAGCAGAATAGCGATCCATAGTGAATTGGGCCCACAGTACTGTCTAAGGACAGTACTTCCCGAATGACTGTTAATTGCGGCATTTCCCATAAGCATGTATGGGCTGACCATTCTTTGGCTGAGACTCATCCAATAAACTCTTCCCTCATAGACTTCAATGGTGGAAATGAACTCTAATAATCCCCATTATACTCTATGGGGGAAGCGTTTATTGGCTGAGAGAGCCCGGTGCTGGTTGATGGAAATACGGAGGGACCCTACTCATTTTTACCCCCGTATTTCCAGATCGGCTCAGGAGCCCGGTGCTGGTTTAACACAAAAGCATGCATGGATCTCACTGATGTGTGTAGGATTCACATCAATGCAATTTTGTGTATGGATTAGTGATTTGGGTACGAGTTTGCAAACGCGAATCTTAGCAAATTCGTGATTTGAAGTGATGTCAATGTTATTCCAAGGATGTGTAGTCTGATGGTGAGATTCCGTGATTTGGTTTACAAATTAGTTTGATATGCAATATCTATGCAAATTTTCCATTAGTAAATCTCTGACATGCTAAATTGGAGGTTTATCACTGATAAAACAGCAAATCAGCTAAACTTGACCCTTAGTAAACCCTCTTGGTGTCACGGGAGTTTAATTATAAAGCAGTGGCTTGTAAAATCCAACACTTCTCAGTGTGTTTAAGCAAGAAATTTGAAAGGTGCAAATCATGGAGTGTTTTTGCTGTTAAAAGCATTGCCCTTTTAACTGTTGTACTTAAACATGCAGGGAAGTGGCAGCTTTACAAACCACCACTTAGTAAATAAACCCCACGCATCTTTCACCTACTGCATGATGAACCGAAGATTTAAAATTGATTAATCGATGCATAACACCTTCCAGTCTTCAGTAGTCCACTGGCAGTGCTTCATGCTGTAACTTCTTACCCCATTATTTGTTCCCTAAAAAAAGGCCTTTCATTATACTCTAAAGGTGCATACACACTAGACGATATGCTCCCTGAGCGATATCGTCTAGTGTGTCCCCGGCAGGCTGTGCTCAATGTCGTTCATGACATTGAGCACAGCCGCTGAACAATATCATTAACGATATCGTTCAGCGCCGGGCTCTCTCCCCCATTCCCTGACATGCAGCAACCTGACGAGATCGTCAGGTTGGCCTGCATGTCAGCCCGATGAACGATGATGACGAACGACCCGCGGGAACGCGCGTCGTCGTCATCGTTCATCTTTTTGGGCTAAAAATGGACGATAAAGTGGACGACTGAACGATATCGTTATCGTTCAGTCGTCCACTTTATCGCCCATTGTGTACGCACCTTAACTCTGAAATTTATATTCTTTTTAATTTTTTGCTAACCTAAACTTATTTTTCACTTCTAGCAGACTAGCCCTTTCCTTTTGTACCATTTTTAGGTTGAATTGCTTAAATTTAATCTTTTAGGTTGCTTTTGCAGGAGGGTCTGGATAGGGGGTTGAACCTTCGTTCCTTGAAGGATGAAATTCAGTGCTTTCCATTTTCTTTGAAAGAATTATCTGCACTATCAGGTCCAGACATTTTTGCAGGGTGCAGAGTATACAGCATGTACAACCATTATTTGTTCCTCCTATTGCACTGTGGGATCTTTAATCTGGTGTTACATGCTTAACAGCATCCTACTTTAGAGCCTTTGGATTCACTGAAGTTCAAATGTAATCAATTTAATAATCTATCATAATGATCACACTGTACTTCATGCCAAGCCCTCCTTATTTTTCTTTTTTCCTTTTTAATTTTTCAAATTAATCAGGATATAGGGGTCTATTTACTAAGCCTTGGATGGAAATAAAGTGAGCGGCGATAAAGTCCGGGCCAATCAGCTCCTAACTGTCATGTCACAGGCTGTGTTTGAAAAATGACAGGAGCTGATTGGTTGGCACTTTATCTCCATTCACTTTCTCATACAATGCTTAGTAAATAGTGATTTAGAATATGGATCATGGCAAATCCACAAACAAAGAGAGATGTCTCTTCATTATTTGCATGTTATAGGGCATATATAGCGAGGGGACAAGGGATGTCCACAAGATCGGTCTCTGTGATGCTCGGTAAAGGGGATGGCAGGCTTCTAAGCAGTCCATTGCTAGGTGGATTTCTTCTACCATTAGTCAGGCTTCTTCTGGGCTTGGGCAGAAAATTCCTTAGACTCTCAAGGCACGATAAGTTCATCCTGGGCTTTAGCAGAACAACTGTGTAGGGTCAACACCGTCTACATTCTATAGGTTTCATGTGTTTGCATCTAGGAACTTGAAAGAAAAGTATTTTGCACTGCTCCCACTGAGTGTACCCACCATTAAAGGCAGCTTTAAGATGTATCCCAACATGTTCCCAGTGTAACCCAATTAGAGGACTAAGAAAACAGAATTTACATACTTATGTGTAGCACGGATGGTATAATGATTAGCCTTACAGTCTAACAGCACTGAGGTCTTGGGTTCAATTCCCATCTCCACTGGGGCAGGAGCTAATGTCAATGGCCAAATATTCAATGTAAAAGCGTAATCCACACTCTTAAACTATAAGACTCTGCAACAGAGAAATTGGATGCATTGAACAAAATATACTGTTGTCTCTGACTATTGTTGATCATATATTGTTTGCAAGTATATTTCACTTACTTTTTCTAAGAGATTGTGCATTTTATTAGGTCTTGATTTAATAAATGCCTGCTTTTGGGTCAAATGACGACAATCTGAGAATGCCTACATGTTGCATGATGACATTTTAACAGCATCAACACCATAACTATCGACACTATGAATGTTGACAATCTGAGAATGCCTACATGTTACATGATGACATTTTAACAGCATCAACACCCTAACCATCGACACTATGAATGTTGACAATCTGAGAATGTCGACCTATTACCTGCATCCCGTGCAGTGAGGTGACGCGTCCCAAGAACAATTGGAGATCCTAGAATGCTTACTGTATATGGCTGCTCTAGAATATGTAAATGAAGGATGTATTTGAATCTTGTTTCCATCTGTTAGCAATCTGTAATGTGACAAGCTTTTCCTTCCATATGCACAGAAACTCTGAATTCCTGTTTCTTGTCAGCAGAATAAAGTGATGCAGCATTAATATCCTTTCCTGCTTTGGCTTGTTTAAAGCAACAGGGTGCAATGTACTGAACCAGGCCTTCATAGTTATCACCCACTGGCACTTCCTGAATATCCTGCTAGTGTGTTTTACAACATGGATACTGCTGTCTGCCATACTCTGATGTGGATACAATTTCCCAGTGAGGACAGAACACCTGATTAATCAATTTAAATCTTGTTTCTTTCAGTGGAAACCGCCAATCATACCATCCACAGGCTGCAGCAGCAAGAGCAGGAAAATGCAGAGGTAAACATAGCTCACAGCACGTTTTCTAATATGACTCTGAGATTGCCAAAACATCCAGGAATCAGGAGGCCTGTAATACCTGCACTGTCAGGCCAGTCTTCAGAGCTTACACACACCATAGCACAGTATCACATTTGTGTGCTTCCGGTTAAAAGTGTAGAGAGATGTTCTTATACGTTGTTACTATTATTCAACTTTCACAGTGTCTCATATTTGCAATGAATTATCCTAATGGCCTGATCATGAGAATGTGAGCAATATCTTTTGTTTGGCAGAGGTGGATTGGAAATGATGAGAAATGGTAGTAAAGTTCATCTTTTTGGATTATTTCACTGATTACATTGCTGATTTGTCATTTTATACAGCTATCGATTATATAACTTGCATGGCAATCTTGGGACTACAGCTGGTTTCTGAGATACTTTGCATATTTATTACTTTCAGTGTAGTTTGCAAAACACATAGGTGCACGTGTGAGCTTTGTGAGGACTCTTGTGACACACACATGCACATAGATTCAGATAACACTCTTCACTGGCTCCTGCCTTGATTTATATGTAAGAATGCTTCAGATTATAGCTTTCAAAGGAGTTGGAGAGAACTCACACATAGTTATTAAGGGGATAAGCAGAGTGACCTTTCTCATACCTGTGGCCGTTTTTGTTTTTAATATTAAATTACTAGCATCAGGATATAGTAAAACTAGGAAAGGTACTGTGGGAAGATATGTTGTAACAGATGTGTAATTGATACATAATTGAACATTACCTTTATTTTGTATTGATAAATTTGTAGCTTCCTATTCGGGGTGAATGGTAATACAACTGACCCACAGTCTGCCAGTCACTTTCCTTACAGGGATCCATATGATGGAGCATATTCAAACAAACAATATCTCCTCAAAGCTTAGAACACATAATCAAGATGTAGGTATAATATTTTGAACAAATATTCAGTCCTTTGTTAGCACTTTTAGAAAATATCTACTATTAAAGGGTAAAACTGTGAACCAAACTATCCAGCAGCGAATGCTGCTGGATAGAAGACAGAATCATAATTGGGTAAATAAAATGTTCCATCTGATGTAAAAGCATACTTGCAGCCTACTCTCCCAGAATGTCTGGGAGACTTCTGAATTTAGGGTCCTCCTTATGCCGCTTCATACTCTTGTGAAGTGGGTGGGGTCATACGCACACAATTTGCATCAGTACACTCTGTCCCCGGTGCAGTGGGTGGGGGCAGTGATAAGAAGAATATTAGGATAATGTGATAAGTGCATTTGCCCTGGTAAGCATGTACGAGTATTGGTCACAGTGCTTAAACAAAGTGGTTACAACATGATGTACTAAATGAAAATGTAAAGAATAAAAGGGAGCAAGTCTGAAAACGTTTGCAATTAGCAAAGAGCAGCTCAGGAATGTATAGAAAGTTGGATCCCACATAAGGTAGATGGTCTGTTTTCCATGATAAGCATTTCAGTAAAGTATAATTTTATATAGGAAATTAGTACACATTCAACGCAATATTTTGGATGCTATTGAATGCAAGATATTGATGATGTGAAAGATGACAGTAAACATCGGAGGACCCTGTTGCATATGTACAATATACATTTATTTCAGGTTAATAGTTTGTAAAGTGCAAAGATTTGAAAGCGGTTTAGAACATACTGCTTAGCTATATTTATACTCTGTAATGTTTTACCTCCTTTCTCCATTACTTATAGCTTAAGGACAGTGACATTTTAGGCTCTGATACAAGTCAATAAGCGGAGACTGAGGGCCTGACTCAAGCGCCCAATATTTTAAATCTGTGCATGCGTCTGAGACGCGCAGAGCATGTGTCCCGATGGATACCGCCGGGGGACACAGATCCGAATTGCAAGGAGATGCATGCAATTCCGATAGGCGTTTCTGGGTGGTGGCTTTTTCTTGGGACTGCGTCAAAAGTTCTGGCAGCCATGTACCATCAGACTATCTGAGCAACCATAAAATGTCCGATAGTGCGGACGATGTTGTTTGATGGTCAACTATTTGCGCAGCGGATTTCCGCTGCAATGCGCCCCAGACAGCCCATTGGCGCTCTCATTAGTGTAAATTTGCAGGAGTGGCTGTGACAAAAGTCGTAGCTGCTACTGCATTAGTGTCCACCTCTGAATCAGGCCCTGAATTTCTTTGTCATCCCTGACCTGCACTTGTGCACTAATCATCCAAGCCCATCCTCCCCAGCTGTCAGTCACACTCTGCGGTGTATAGTTACAGAAGCACCTCACTGCAGAGGAGTGAGCATACTTACTTACATTTAAGCACTTGTGTCTCCACAGGCATGTACAGTTACATATTTGTTTAGAACATAATAAAACCTGACATCTGTTGGACATTTAAACATTTTTCTGCCAAATTCTAACATCATAATATATCCCAGAAACCCATACCACTAACATTGCAGCAGTCTGTATTTACTGAACTGGAAGTGTCCCATGTTTTTAGAGAAATCCAGTTCTGCAGGCAACCCTTTCTGTGTATTGAAAAGAAACATTCCTAATAATATAAATACATGGCTGAATAGCACAGAATGAAGAAACACAAATGTTGCAGGAAGTAATCTGAAGGTGAATAATTATAATTAATGTGAACTAACCCATCATTGGTTTAAACAGCTCTCCCCTCTTTATACTGCTTGTGTAGCAATATATTACTAAGATGATGTAGAGCAGGGGTCTTCAACCCAGAGTTGTCTTAACAGCAGTGTGGGCCCTGGGCACGGGGGAAGGGGGTTGCTGGGGAGATGGGGTGGGATAGGTTAGATCAGAATACAGTGCACCGGCGGCCGGCTTATAAAAAATATCACAAATTTACCAACTAGCCGCGGCTACAGGGGGGCAAGTTGGCGGGCCCCTACAAGCTTCGGGCCCTTGGGCAACTGCCCATCAAGCCCAATTGAAGAGATCGCCCTCTTTCAACCGCGGATGGCCCGCCGACTGGGGGGAGCTGTTCCCCGCAGCCAGCCAACAGGCTCCATTTGCCGGGCGCCCTCTGAGATTTTGTTACCTGCGGGCGCCCGGCTCCCTACCTGCACCGCCAGCCAGAGGCTGGAGCTCACCTCCTGAGCTTTGGCTTCCGGCTCCCGCAGTGTGTGTAGTGCACCATAGTTCAGACAGAAGAGCAACTGGGCGGACTGGAGGCAGCAAACACAGGAGCGGGGTTTAAGGTAAGTAGTAGTATTTTTTTTTTTTTTGTAAGTGGCTTCACTACTTGGGGCATTACTATAGGTGGCATTACTATTAGGGGCATTACTATTGGTGGCACTAATACTAAGGGGGCAGTACTATTAGGGGCACTACTACTAAGGGGGCATTACTATTAGGGGCACTAATACTAGGGGGCATTACTATTAGGGGCACTACTACTAGGTGGCATTTCTATTAGGGGCACTAGTACAAGGGACATTACTATTAGGGGCACTATACTAGGGGGCATTACTATGAGGGGCACTACTACTAGGTGGCATTTCTATTAGGGGCACTAGTACTGGGTACATTACTACTGGGGCACTGCATAAGGGGCACCACTTCTGGAGGCACTACCACTACCGGGGACACTGCATAAGGGGCATTACCACTGTGGGCTCTAAATAAGGGGCAGCACTACTGGGGGCACTGAATAAGGTGTACTTACACTACAGGGGGCACTACATAAGAGGCATTACCACTTTGGGAACTGCATAAGGGGCACTGCACTACCACTACTGTGGACACGGCATATGGGGCACTACCACTACTGGAGGCACTGCTCATGGGGCACTACCACTACTGAGGGCACGGCATAAGGGGCACCACTGCCAGGGGCACTACAAAAGGGATGCTACCGACGGGGCGTGGCCATGGCAGCAATGTAGCTGGACGTGTTCTCTAGGGTTCTCCAACTGAACATCCTGCGACCAGAGGGCTGACTCTGGAGGGTGACTTACCCTCCCCTGGGATCCAGGCTTCCGGTGGTCCGGTCTGTGGGCGCCAGGGACAAAGGAGAGACGCGGGCGTCGTCAGTGAAGTCTCCTGCAGTGGTGCATGTGGTGCTGCTGAGGTCAGACTGCTAGCATTGACACATCGCGGGCAGTGGCGCCTTGACTGCTCTGGTGCGCTTCCTGAGTGGGCCCCCTTTGCTGTGATTCTGCTTGCCTGGTCGGTGTGGTCTGCCCTGACTCACTGGCTGTTTGGTGCTGATTCCTGTGGAGGTGGCAGCCATTGTTAATGTAAAATCCTGCTGCTGTGCTCCCTTCTTCTCAAAAGCCCCCTGCTGGAGTACTGCGAAATTGCATGCTGCATAACTCTTTCACTGCCAGAATGGGTAAATCAGGCCATGCTGCTGCAGCAGCTGCTAGACTGGAGCGTTTCTCCAGATCATCTACTCCTCAGCCCCCTTCCAGTGATGATTCCAGGGGTCCCCCCTCGCCGGCTAAAGATGCTCAGCCGCCTCATCAAGTCTCCCAGCCTCAGGCTCCCTCCTCCTCATCGACACCTGAAGTGACCCTTCAACAGGTCCTGGAGGCAGTCAATTCAAGCGAGCAGAGGCTGTCTGATAAGATAGGGAAAGTACAGTCTGATTTGTCCTTTGTACGCCAGGATTTGCAACGAGTCCGTGAGAGAGTTGGGGAAGCTGAAACTCGCATCTCCACTTTGTAGGATGTACAAGCTCCTTTGAAAACACAAGTAGCCGCCCTGACCTCCCAACTCTCTTCTATGCGGCTGAGACGCAATAACGTTCGCTTTGTTGGCTTGCCAGAAAAGGAGGAAGGGTCGTCCCCTGAGGCCTTTTTGGAAAAATGGCTTGTGGATACTTTTGGTCGGGATTCCTTCTCGACTCAGTTTGCAGTGGAAAGGGTGCATAGAGTTCCTGCTACACCAATGATTCCTGGAGCCCCTCCGCGCACCTTCATAGCAAAATTCTTGCATTACTTTGGCCGTGACTCTATGCTCCGTATGGCTAGGATAAAGGGTCCACTGGAACGTAACGGGGTGAAAGTATCTGTGTTTCCAGATTTTGCCGCTGATGTGCAGAAAGATAGGGCTAAATTCATACCTGTCAAGACGTATTTGTGAAATGAATATACAGTATGCCATGCTGTTTCCATCTAAATTGAGGGTTGTGGTAGATGGAGAATCAAACTTTTTTGTTACCCCTCGTGAGGCTGCAGCATGGCTAGATCGCAGGGCACCGGGCGCACACAGTTGGCTCCTGATTGATATGTTTAATTTTGAACACTCACAGCCGGGCTACTTTTTCTTCCTATATGCAAGGCTGTTTGCTCTATTATATTGTAGGTGCACAGTTATTTCTACTTTGTACCTATTCGGATGACGCTACCTGTTGCATAGATATATGTAAATTGCAACAGCTTTCTTCATATTCATGTATATGTTTATATTAGATTATATTATGTTAAATAGTACTGCACTGGTTCAAGGGAAATTATATACTATGTTCTATTGGTCTTAAATATGTTGGAGAGCCCCATTGATTTGGTGGCTTTGATCTCTATTTGCTCCGCCACTTAGCTGGGTTATACGGCATAGTGGGTAGCTAAGGTTAGGTTCTAGTTTGGGATTAGGTATGCCAACATTTGGGGTGGTATACAGGGAGGGGAGAGGTTGTTGGGGTTATATAATGTTTAGTTATATACGGTATCTTTTATTTTTGCCTGCATTGTATCACTTTTTGCATAATCAAAGTCTTTTAGATGGAGGGTCTGATATGGACCTGATGGTATTTTTGGTAAATACATTTAACATTTTTGTAGATGCTGAATCTATTGACATGGAATGTGCATGGTGCTAATGACAAGATCAAGCGGTCATTAATTTTTAGACTCTTTAAACAATATTGGCCGGATATTGTTTGCCTGACAGAAACCCACTTGGTGGGAAGCAGAATCCTATCATTGAAACGCCCTTGGGTGGGCTGGGCATATCATGCCTCCCACACCACATCCTCTAGGGGGGTATCAGTACTCATAAACAAAAATGTGCCTTTTATACTGAACAGAGTCCAAACTGATATGTATGGGAGATTTGTATTCTTAGACTGTAAAATTTATTCTACTCTGCTTTTCTTGTTAGCAGTTTATATTCCTCCTCCGTTTAGCTATGATGTACTTGAATTGGCTTCTGGATTTATTGCTGACTCCCCTAGTACTCATGTTATATGCCTGGGGGACTCTAACAACATTATGAACGGGTGCTTGGACAGGTGGCGGCAGACACCCATTAATCAGGGATTGACTGACACTAGCTTTGCAAGATTTATTCAGGGCTTAGGTTGGATTGATACCTGGCGTAAAAAGCACCCTGCAGTAAGCCAATTCTCATGTTTCTCCTCCTCATATAACTCTTTTTCAAGGATTGATATGGCACTAGTTTCATCCGATCTGGTTCCCATGATAGAGGGGTGGTAGACCACTCTCCGTTGACACTGAGTTTGGATTTAGGTGGGCCGAGAGGACAGAAATTCTGGAAGCTACATCCCTCTTGGTTGACGCAGATTGGGGCCGGGTCTGAGCTTGAGGCATTATGGTCGGGCTATTTTGGAGACAGCATAGGGTCTGCTAGGTCTGACATGATTTGGGATTCATATCAAGCTTTCATGAGAGGGACTTTATTGAAAAGGGTTGCCGAATTTAAAAAATATTATAGGGACAGGGAGGTAGAGTTGGAATGCACTTGTAGAAATCCTGAACTGCAATTCTTACAAGATGGGCTTGATGTTTCTAGAATCAAATGGTTGGCAGCTCAGGATTTTTGGTCTGCCCACTTAACAGACAAAACTAATCGTCAACTCCAATTTCGTGCTAATTCCCATTACATGTATGCTGATAAACCAGGTAGCTATCTAGCAAGATTGGTCCAGTGCACCAGACCTGTTAATACCATTTCAGAGATTGTGGGAGGGGATGGCGGTGTGGTCACATCCATCTCTGGTATAGCTGATGTTTTCCTATCATTCTACAAGGATGTCTATAAATCCCATTTGTCATGTAATTTGGAAGAGTTACGTGCATATATTACATCAATTGAGTTGCAAAGCCTTTCCTCAGAGGCTAGGGCCTTTCTTGATGCTCCACTGACTGCAGAGGAGGTACGGGGGGCCATTGATTCCTTCCCTGGGGGTAAGCCGCCGGGTACGGATGGTATCCCATTAGAGGTCTACAAAAAACATGCTAAAGTATTTGTCCCTAAACTATTAGAGCTATATAATGACCTGTTTGAATTGAATTCTCTTCCACCATCCATGTCAGAGGCCCTAATTATTGTATTATTAAAACCAGACAAGGACCCCAGGTTCCAGGACTCGTACCGTCCTATTTCTCTGATACCAACGGACATAAAAATTCTTGCCAAAATTCTGTCTTTAAGACTAAATCAGGTCATCACCTCTTTGGTCCACTCGGATCAATCTGGCTTTATGCCGGGCAAATCCACTTCTATAAATGTGAGGCGCCTGTTTACTCATGTTCAAGCCTCTCATGGGGACGAGTCCTCAGTCATTGTGTCTTTGGACACAGCTAAGGCTTTTGATTCTGTGCAGTGGCCGTTCCTGTGGGAGGTCATGAAATGTATGGGTTTTGGACCAGTGTATTTGCGGTGGGTTCAGTTATTATACTATAGGCCAGTTGCTAGGATCTCTGTCAATGGATTTATCTCCTCTCCTTTCTTATTAGAATTTCGTTGGCAATTGAGCCTCTTGCTTGTGTATTAAGGTCACACCCTAAGATTGTAGGTTTTAAGATAGGCACCAGAAACGATACTGTGGCTTTATACGCCGATGATCTGCTGTTATTTTTAACCAATTAAATAGAGGCTATGCCTACAGTTTTACAGGTTATTAATATATTTGGCGTTTATTCTGGGTTACAAAATTAATTGGAATAAATCCTATATCCTTCCTCTTAGAGGACAACCACCTGTACTTCCTCCCATACCTCTTCCCCTGGTATCCCAATTTAAATATTTGGGCGTCTACTTACAAACTCCCCGCTTGACTTTATAAGGCTCAATCTGGATCCACTATTTGACTACCTAAAAGTCAAAATTAAAATTTGGAGTAAGCTGCCCCTCACGGTTACAGGCAGGATAAACCTAATAAAGATGATAGTACAACCTAAGATAGTGTATAAACCACCAGTCCCCAGTGTTTATTCCAGCCTCAGTATTCCGTAAACTGGACAACATGCTATCTTCCTTGATATGGGTGAACAGACGACCTCGAGTTAGACTTAAAATACTGATGAGACCTAAGTCTGCCGTTGGGTTAGCGCTCCCTAATTTTCGACTATACTATTATGCGACACAACGTATGTGAGAGAATGGCTTCAAGATAACTCCCCTAATGCATTACACTCACTGTTGGTATCTCAGGCCTCCCCTGGCTACACTCCCTTACAGGCCTTGTTGAGTGACGGGGTTAATAAACCTCTTCCCCAGATACTAATATAGGCTGTCAAGGTCTGGCGGGCTACCATTAATATCAATCACTCTTCTGGACTGGATCCTGATGTACCCTAATGGAACTCCAGGGCATTATCTGAATTGAGCTCACTAGAGGTTAGACAAGTGTGGGGCACCAAAGGTATTAACTCACTGGGTCATTTATATGACGGCTCTACACTTAAATCCTTTATTCAATTACAGGAGAAGTTTTCCTTACCGAGAACTCATTTTTACAGATATCTGCAGGCATGCCCTCAGTGTTCAGTTTGGTACTAGTCCGCCTGATATTCACCCTTTTCCCATCAAGACAGTACTCACTTCATTGGGTCTTCGTAGGTCTTTGTCCTTTATTTATTCATACCTGTCGTCTCTTCAACATGAATCCAGGCTACTTGATTTTAAACGAAAATGGAAGGCAGGTGTGGGCTTAATAGATGACAAAGACTGGGATATGGCTTTGAGTATTCCCCGAATCTCCACTGCCTCCGTGAGATTCCAGCAAATTCAGCTATATATCTTGCATAGAGTCTAACTCCAACTAGGCTGGTGAAATTTGGGGCCTTGACTCTGTTTGTCCAAGTTGCCGGATGGCTGTTGGTACATTCTGGCACTTACTGTGGGAGTGCCCCACAGTTCAGACATTTTGGCGCAGGGTTATACAGGTTCTTTCCAATATTGGGATTCAAGCCCCTCTCCTTACCCCGTTGGTATGCTGTTTGGGTGTTCTGGACGATACCACTCTTGATAAATATGAAAGGCAGTTGGTTATCAACTTGTGTACTTTAGCTAAAGTCAGTATAGCTCGCAATTGGTTGGCTTCTCAGGGTCCGGACTTCCGTGCTTGGCTGGCGCTGGTTCGCACCACTGCCAGACAAGAGAAATATCTGTATTTAACTCGAAAGGCTGAATTTAAATATGACCGTATTTGGTTAGTTGGTACAGGTCCAGTTATGCTCTCCCTGAAGTGTAATGGCTAATTGTTGTTTAAATGATTGAATGATTTACTGCAGGCTTGGGAGAAGCTTCTCTTCTCTCTTTTATTTTTTATATATATACAGTCAGGTCCATAAATATTGGGACATTGACAGAATTTTCATATTTTGGCCTCTAATCACCACCACAATGGATTTGAAATGAAACAAACAAGATGTGCTTTAACTGCAGACTTTCAGATTTAATTTGAGGGTAATTACATCCAAATCATGTGAACGGTGTAGGAATTAAAACAGTTTCAATATGTGCCTCCCACTTTTTAAGGGACCAAAAGTAATGGGACTATCAACTCAAAAGCTATTTCATGGACAGGTGTGAGCTATTCCTTCGTTATTTCATTATCAATTAAGCAGGTAAAAGGTCTAGAGTTGATTCTAGGTGTGACATTTGCATTTGGAATCAGTTGCTATCAACTCTCAATATCAGATCCAAAGAGCTGTCACTATCAGTGAAGCAAGCCATCATTAGGCTGAAAAATCAAAACAAACCCATCAGAGAGATAACAAAAACATCAGGTGTGGCTAAATCAACTGTTTGGAACATTCTTAAAAAGAAAGAACGCACCGGAAAGCTCAGCAACACCAAAAGACTTGGAAGGCCACGGAAAACAACTGTGGTGGATGACAAAAGAATTATTTCCCTGGTGAAGAAAAACCCCTTTACAACAGTTGGCCAAATCAAGAACACTCTCCAGGAGGTAGATGTATATGTGTCAAAGTCAACAATCAAGAGAAGACTTCACAAGAGTGAATATAGAGGGTTCACCACAAGATGCAAACCATTGGTGAGCCACAAAAACAGGAAGAACAGATTAGAGTTTGCCAAACAACATCTAAAAAAGCCATTACAGTTCTGGAACAACATCATATGGACAGATGAGACAAAGATCAACTTGTACCAGAGTGATGGGAAGAGAAGGAAGGAACTGCTCATGATCCAAAACATACCACCTCATCAGTGAAGTATGGTGGTGGTAGTGTCATGGCGTGGGCATGCATGGCTGCCAATGAAACTGGTTCCCTTGTATTTATTGATGATGTGACTGCTGACAAAAGCAGCAGAATGAATTCTGAAGTGTTTCGGGCAATATTATATGCTCATATTTAGTCAAATACTTCAGAACTCATTGTACGGCGCTTCACAGTGCAGATGGACAATGACCCAAAGCATACTGCATAAGCAATCAAGGAGTTTTTTAAGGCTAAAAAGTGGAATGTTATGCAATGGCCAAGTCAATCCCCTGACCTGAATCCGATTGAGCATGCATTTCACTTGATGAAGACAAAAGTGAAGGGAAAATGCCCCAAGAACAAGCAGGAACTGAAGACATTTGCAGTAGAGGCCTGGCAGAGCATCACCAGGGATGAAACCCAGCGTCTGGTGATGTCTATGCATTCCAGACTTCAGGCTGTAATTGCCTGCAAAGGATTTGCAACAAAGTATTAAAAAGTGAAAGTTAGATTTAGGATTGTTTCGTTTGTCCCATTACTTTTAACCCCTTAAAAAGTGGGAGGCACATATAGAAACTGTTGTAATTTCTACACCGTTCACCTGATTTGGATGTAATTACCCTCAAATTAAATCTGAAAGTCTGCAGTTAAAGCACATCTTGTTTGATTCATTTCAAAGTCATTGTGGTGGTGAATAGAGGCCAAAATATGAAAATTCTGTCAATGTCCCAATATTTTTGGACCTGACTGTATGTATACAATATATAAGATACCGTTTTTTCTATAATAAAAGTAGGTTTTGTTTACCGTAGGATATGGGTATGTGTATTAAATAATATGGTGGAATAGATGTCCTAATTGTGATATTGTATTAGAATATTTTGTGTTTAGGACTGAGTGGTACCAATTGGATATGTTTGTAATATATGCAACATTTTTATATAAGTCGAGATGATGTTTAAAATTTGAAGACATGTTAGGGTTATTTAAAATACTGAATATTTCTGTACCATATTACAGTGTAATTATACCCTTATTTGATACGACGATGTATATGTTTTTTACTGAAATATGCAATTATTATTTTACTGTTTGTATTGAGTGTTGGTTTTGTGAAAACTCCAATAAAAAAAAAAATACTCAGTTTAAAAAACAAAAAACAAAATAAAAGGGGTGCTACCACTACTGGAGGCACTGCGTAAGAGGCATTGCTTTAGGGGCACTACTGCTGTGGGCATTGTATAGGGGCACTTCTATTGTGGGCATTGTGTAAAAGGGGCACAAATGTGTGTCATACATGAATAAGGGACACGACTATGTGGTGTAATGTGAATTATGTGAATCAAGATTGTGCTACTGTGTGGCGTATAGCTTAGTGGCCCTCGGGCTTCGTTTAATTTTTTAATGTGTAAAAGGTTGAAGACCTCTGATGTAGAGTCTCAGACTTTGGCACTGTCAAGAACAGACCAGATTCATTTAATATGTAACAGCTTATTAGACTGTAAAACTGTTACTCCAACATAGCAGTCCTGGCACAACCAAGTTAGACTAATAAGGGGTCTATGGGCCTGATTCAGACTTGGGAATAGAGAGAGATATCGCTCTCAACTGATCATCTTGGTGAAACCATGCTGCACTGCAGGTGGGGCAGATGTAAAATGTGCAGAGAGATTTAGATTTGGGAGGAGTGTGTCCAAACTGACATTTAAATTGTAGAGCAGGGGTTCCCAAACACGGTCCTCAAGGCACTCTAGTCCAGGTTTTAGGAATAGCCATACTTGAGCACAAGTGACTTAGGCCCTCATTCAGAGCCGGACGCTCTGAGCAGAGCGCTCGCTCTGAATGAGGGCCGTCCTCCATAAAAATGGAGCGTCGTTCTGGACGCTCGTATAGTTGTGGGTCACCACCCACAGCACATACGAGCGTGCAGGATGATGGTCGCGATGGTCTTGACCATCGCGACCATCGCCAGTGTGACCAGAAGCCTGTGGTCGGGGTTTTCGACCACAAGCCCTGGAGTGATTTTGGCTCTATCAGAGCCAAAATCACTCCCACTGACATCACTAGTGATGTCAGTGGGGCCGGCTTCTGACGGTAGGCGTTCCCTTGGGAACGCCTCCGTCTGGCAGGCACGCCCACTAAAGGGGGCGTGCTGTCTATCAACATCGACAGCACGCCCCCTTTGATCAGACACAACGAGCGAAGGAAAGTCCTTCGCTCGTCGCGTCTGGCGCATGCGCACGACGGAGCTCCCTCCGTCGTGCGCATGCGCAGTGTACACCATCGACCCACTTGCGAGCGGACAGCCGCTTGCGAGTGGGTCTGAATGAGGCCCTTAATTAGTACCTCAGTTATTTTGATTTAACCATCTGTGCACAATCATGGATATAACTAAAACCAGGACTGTTAGTGTGCCTTGAGGACCGAGGTTGGGAATCACTGTTGTAGAGTAATAATAAAGATGTGCAGTATTTGTGGGCTACATGCAAAAGCAGTCAGTATTTACCCCACATGCAAAAAAAATATGTATTTACACCCCTTGCATTGCAATATGGTTTGTTCAGGTTCACAGTTAAGTGATATTTCTCTCTATATTCCCAAGTCTGAATCAGGCCCTATATCTTTATCCGCTTTAACTCTCTCCAAGGCTTTGTAAAAAGTACCAACCAATCAGCTCCTGTCACTTTACAGGCTGTGTTTTAAAAATGACAGGAGCTGATTGGTTGCTACTTTATTTCCCTCCACTTTATCTCTTTCCAAGGCTTAATATATTTACCCCTATATGTTGATTGGTACAAAAGCCAGCAGAGGGCAAAACTGGAACACTGGGCTTGATTCAGAGCCGCTCACTAGATGTGTTCGCACGCAGCGAAAGTATGCAAATCCGCGATTGCACGGCAAGGCATAGCACGCCCACTATGTCTTGGCATGCGATCGCGGTGTGTATGCAGACGCCCAGCTGCCTGTCTTAAGACACCAACTTATGCACGTCATCTCCAGGATGTGTATGAAACCATCGGTAACATCGAGTACCATCGGAAGCAAACGCAGCACTTGTGGTTGACCATACTCTACCACAAACACTGCAAGTGCTTCAGTGTGTAAAACAACCATGTGATGTGTACTATGATGCTGCTTCTTAATTATGCACACCTCTGAAATAGCGTTAAGACGCTCAGGCACACCTGCGTTCGCACCACTACTCCCTTGTTTCCAGCGAGCAACACCTATCACCACCCACAAACGGCTTGTCCTGTCACTCATTATAGCGAGATGGCACGTGTGGTATGGATACATCGGCAGGCTGCATGCGAATGCATCCTAGCGAGCGGGTCTGAATCGGGCCCACTGTACACGTGCCTACCAGCCCTTGTATTACACTTTAGCCCATCCTGGCTTCATTTTTTCACATGTTCCCATTCTTTATTTACTTTGTGAGCGGCAATTTTCACATGATGGTAAAATGTAAAGGTCACTTTTATTATGGAATTATAAATAAAATCCCATAGTGGAAAGATACATTTTTATAACTGTTGCTCTTTTAAACGTTACAAGTGTAGTTTTTTCAGTGTGAATGTGCAGTTGCTTTTCATGAAAATGTCAGGGGAACTTGTGAATCACTAAGTGACCCATTTGCTTTGCTTGTTTGACATGCATGTTGAGCATACTTATTATTGTGCTTATACAGTGCCTTGCAGAAGTATTCACCCCCCTTTCCATTTTTCATGTTTTGTTGCTTCACAACCTGGAATTAAAATGGATTGTTTGAAGGTGTGCATCATTTCATTCACAGAACTGTGAAGTTGTGTTTTTTTTATATTGTGAATCAAACAACATTTTGGACAACATAACAGAAAACTTCAGCGTGCATAACTATTCACCCCCCTAAAGTCAGTTCTTTGTCGAGCCACCTTTTACAGCTGCAACTCATTTTGGATAAGTCTCTATGAGCTTGCCACATCTTGCCCCTGGCATTTTTGCCCATTCTTCAAGGCAAAACTGCTCCAGCCCCTTCATGTTGGATGGTTTTCGCTTGTGAATAGCAATCTTCAAGTATGACCACAGATTTTCAATTGGATTGAGATCTGGGCTTTGATTAGGCCATTCCAACACATTTAAATGTTTCCCCTTAAACCACTTTGCTTTAGCAGTATGCTTCGGGTCATTGTCCTGCTGGAAGGTGTACCTCCGTCCCAGTCTCAAATCACAGGCAGACTGAAACAGGTTTTGCTCAAGAATATCCGTGTATTTAGCACCATCCATCTTTCCCTCGACTCAAATCAGTTTCCCAGTCCCTGCTGCTGAAAAGCATACCTACAGCATGATGCTGCCACCACCATGTTTCACTGTGGGGATGGTGTTATTGGGATGATGGGATGTGTTGGGTTTGCGCCAGACATAGTGTTTTCCTTGGTGGCCGAAAAGTTAAATTTTAGTCTCATCTTACCAGAGCACCTTCCTCCATACATTTGGGGAGTCGCACACATGCATTTTGGCAAACTCAAATCATGTCTTCTTATTTTTATCACTAAGTAATGGCTTTTTTCTGGCCACTCTTCCATAAAGCCCAGCTCTATGGAGTGTACGGCTTATTGTGGTCACATGCACAGATACACCAGTCTCTGCTGTGGAACTCTGCAGCTCCTTCAGGTTTACCTTTGGGGTCTCTGTGGTGCCTCTCTGATTAATGCCCTCCTTGCCCGGTCTGTGAGTTTTGGTGGGTGGCCCTCTCTTGGCAGGTTTGTTGTGGTACCATGTTCTTTCCATTTGATGATGATGGATTTGATGCTGCTCCGGGGGATATCAAAGATTTGGATATTTTTTTTATAACCCAACCCAGAATTGTACTTCTCAATAACTTTGTCCCTGACTTGTTTGGAGAGCTCCTTGGTCTTCATGGTGTGATGCCTCTTGCTTAGTGGTGTTGCAGCCTCTGGGGCCTTTCAGAAAAGGTGTGTTTATACTGACAGATCATGTGACACTTAGATTTCACACAGACTAATTAATTTCACTAATTATGTGACTTCTGAAGGTAATTGGTTGCACCAGAACTTTTGAGGGGCTTCATAGCAAAGGGGGTGATTACATATGCACATGCCAATTTTCAGAATTTTATTTATAAAGATTCTTTTTTATATATATTTTTCTCATTTCACTTCACCAAATTAGACTATTTTGTGCATATCCATCACATAAAATTCAGATTAAAAAAATAAATAAATTACAGGTTGTAATGTAACAAAAAATACTTTTGCAAGGCACTGTACATGTGCTATGTGAACTGCCCCACACTGTCCTATGTCCATAGGACCCAATTGTAAAATTATCTCCCACCCCCACTGGCAATAAACTCTACCAGTGGCAATTGCTCTCCATTAGCAGCTTCATCCCCCCCCCCCAACCTGCCAGTGGTAATAGACCCCCATTTTTGTAACCTCACCACCTCCCGTCAGAGGCGTTTCTAGAGAGGAGGGAGCCCGTGTGCTCTCTCTGACACGGGCCCCCTCCTCTCTGTCCGGTGGCTGGCAGTGCACTGAGCTGTGCGTGGCCAGCACCGGAGTTATAGACTCTGGGCACTAGAGTGCGCCCAGAGTCTATAGAGTATGCGCAGGTCACCAGGGAAAATGGCCGCGGTGGCCATTTTCCCTGTACTGCTCATGTGCAAACGACGGGAAAATGGCCGTGGTGGCCATTTTCTAGTCTTTACAGCGCGTGGGTACAGTGTGTGTGGTAGGGGGCCTGTGTGCCCTGCACACCCTGCACCCATTATAGATACGCCCCTGCCTCCAGTGTAATTCATATTTTTGCACACGCCTGACCCTCCCCTCCTCCAGTGACCGGTATGCTTTTTTATTACCCTTTCCCCTCTACATATGCAAGGTGCAGTGGGTCAGGGGGAGACTGATGATCAATCCCCCCCCCCCCCTGCCGAAGCAGATCTCTGCACTAGCAGAGATTAGCAAACTAGTGTTTGAGTACTCATCCCTGCATGGCAGTGTGCATTTCCAACAGTGATGTCGGCGGTCAGAGATCTCCGCAAGACTGCAAGGGGATGGACGAGCAGGAGGAAATCCATTCTGCACATGTACAGAACAGGGTGCAGATGTATGAAGCAGTGAAAAGAGTGGAGAAGTGTGCCAGTGGAGTAGTTACCCATGGCAACCAATTAGCTCCTACCTATTACTTTAGAGAAAGCTGATTGGTTGCCTCGGGCAACTTCTCTACTGGTATACTTCCCCACTCTTTTCACTGCTTCATACATCTACCGAATGGTTCATCTTCAAAAGCTGGGGGATGCAGTGAAAGCCCAGCTGGCTGCGGTCATTTCCCCTGCAAAAGCACCAGTTAAGTAGTTAGTTACTGTAACTTGTGTCATAATGGGGGCAGTTAAGTTGTTACTGATCTTTTCTTTGTACTTCCATGTCTGTCTCACTAACGGTCATATAGCAAGGTATACATCAAGGT